>CM060945.1:593581490-595070240 GCA_030765085.1 Allium cepa
GCAAATCATATATCGAAGAAGAAGCTTCATTATTTTTCTCTCATTATTTCAGTGACCATATGAACTTATCTTTTGAAAGTGCTATGGGAAATGATGCGGGCATTGAACAAGATTCTTCTGAATCAATGCTATTGATTTTTAGACGGCAGTGATGCCCTGCTGGAAAATGTGTGGAGTAAGGTTAGACGATAAAGATTACCATGTAGCCCACACATATGTTCTTTTTAACTGTGCAGAATTTATGCCATTTATTAGGAACTAAGAATAACACATCTAAAATTATGTACTTGAATAATACATGTGTGTATTAATTATAATGCAATATGTTATCTGTACATGTAGTATTTATGAATCACTGCATTCAAGTGGGGATATCAGCAAAAAAATTGCTACTCGGTTTTTGAACCTCGTATATGATCCCGTAAATTGTGTAATCGATAAAGGGTTGAAACATTTTACGATGGGACCAAAAAGAAAAGTCAAGATATATCCAATATTCTTTGTCAATGGATACAAATTCAACACCAAAGAATATGGGGCTAAAAAATTAACTAACAATACCGGTATATATGTTGAAGGTGGTGATGATCTAAATGATCACATAAATGATTTTTACGACATATTAACTCAAGTTTTGCAATTAACATATTTCAACAGACCTACAAAAGAAGTTTATTTTTTTAAATGCAACTGGTTCAGTAATATTCTAGGTTCTGGAATCAAAGTGCACCAAGAATATAATATTATTGAAATAAAGCATAGATCACGTTTTCATAAGTACGATCCTTTTACACTAGAAGAACAGGTCGTACAAGTTTATTATGCTCCTCATCATCTAGGTCGGCGGTTTTAAAATAAAGGCAAGATTTACGTTTGATAGAAAGAATATTCCGGACGAACAACCGTACCAAGTGGATATCTAGGAAAATAGCGAATTTGCAATAACAAATGATCAAACTGATTTAAGACCTCTAAATGATGAATCAATTATATTAGTGCAAACATTTGAGACTGTGGACGAAAATAATATAGATACGAGACAAAGTCTGAGCAGAAAATGACGAAGACTAATTTAATAGCATACATGTTGAAAAAAGATCATTTATGGGAGTATTATTGTTACACGTTTTTGTATGTTACATGTGACTATTGATGTTAAATTTTGATATGTATGCTCATAATTGAATGATATGTTCTACCATAATAAAATATTATGTATGTGACAAGTATTATAGATATCCTACTATTGGCAGTGGAATTCTTCATAGTGTGGTTTCCCCTCTGGGTCTTAGAGAGGGACAGATCGCAGCGGTAGTAATGGTGACAGCCCTACCCAGGAGGAGTCGCGTACGATAGTTAGATTGTTACTGAAAGTTGATGGCTCGTAATTATTAAATTTACTTCAGCAATATTACCAATATTTTGGATAATATATTAGTCATGATTTGTCTATATCATATCTAATGCAAGGATTTTGAGCTTAAGCCTTCCAACGTTGTGCTTAGCATATCGAAGCAAGCATACATGAGCCATATTGTGATGCCCCACCTTTATACTCACGCAAGCCAAGGACAATACGGAGTAATGCCGTTAACTAGCACGAAGAATAAGGCTGTTGAGGAGCGACCATCCGTGTAATTGCTTTGTGCGAGCACCGATATGCCAGATAGTATAATATGCATTTCATTTCAAGAGGAAATCCGACATACCGATACAAACTCTAAGCTACTACACGGTGGCTATGTGGTCTTCGGAAAAAAATATAGAAATAAACATAACTTAAATCAGTCAAAGATATTCATATCACAAAGGCGGAAATAGATATGAATATTACACATAGAAGTGTACATCAGAGTAGTGGTCATACAAGATCCACAGCATCATAAAAGATTAGATACAAGTGCGAGATAAAAGAATAAGTATACATCAAGGAGTCTCTATCTCGAATGTATAAAAAAACTACTAATCTAAAGTATTTAGCCAAAAACCAGGGGACAGCCCCTGATAAGAAGTCAAGCAGAAGCATCTGTAATATCTCGGTCTAACCCGAGTATTATTTAATAAGAAAATAATAAACGGATCAGTCTAGCTATAAATATCAGATAAAAATGAGATAAAATAAGAGATACGATAAAACGTATGATAACAATAATGCCATACTGTGAAAAGTATACATTAGAAAATCAACCAAAATCATACAATATCTCAAAAATCTCATAACATCAAAAAGAATGTCATATTCTTTATTTTATTCATTAAACCACAAATTTTGACAAATATATCAATGCCAACCACAAAATTGGTGAAACACAAATTCTAGAAATCATCAAATTAGAAATCCAGAAGTCACAAAAAGGGGAGGCCTATCACAAACAGGAGTATGAAAAATCACCAACACGTGCATCACAAATTGAACGCTATTCCATGGTCGCTAACCATAGAGCCGGTGCAATGACATAGTACACCATTACGTCCAATGAACCTAAAACTCCAATAATCCGAAACAATGACCTAGTACGGCGTTACGCCCAATGAACCGAACTCCAATAATACGGAATAACGAAGTATTACCGCGTTACGCCCGATGAACCGAACTCCAATAATACGGAACAACGACGTAGTATAGCGTTACGCCCGATGAACCGAACATCCAACAATACGAAACAACGATGTAGTACAGCGTTACGCCCGATGAACCGAACATCCAATAGTACGTAACAACGACGTAGTACAGCATTACGCCCGATGAACCGAACTCCAATAAAAGAACATGGGTCACTATCCCATAAAAGAAATGATACGAAGCTCAATAAAACAAGGTACAGTCCCCCACATGGACAAAGAGACATCGCACATCGCTAGTCTAAACCACAAAAACGATCATCATCGATCATCAAGAAGTGTCAATGTCACGACCCGAAGTCCAACGTTCGAAAATTGACATCAAATACCTCACTTATATTCGACTACCAAAGATTCAAACATCAAACTCCAGTCGGATGGGGCTTATAACAACACTAGATGAATATAAACCGTAGAAAATAAAATGAATATCATGCATTACATCACAGATACAACATCATCATAATATATGTTACAACATCAGAGTGTCATAATACATGAATCACAACTCCAAGTAGAACGTCATAATAAGATAACAAGAGATCATATGCCAAAAATATTTAAGAAGATAGATAATAGCGAACATCATAATCTAAGCACCTTGAGAACCAAAAGCTTCCAAAATATCTCTAAGGTAAAAGCTCCCAAAAACCGATAGTCACCAAACCAAAATACAGCTAATGCCGAAATATGGAAAACCTGCTACTAGGCTGCCCGTGTAGAAATGATGGGCACATAGAGTTTAGAAAGGAAACAATAAACTCCGGGTCAGTCATGGGACTGGTATGAGTAAACAAAGACAGTTGCTTTCAAATAGAACAGATTTATAAAAGAAAAACCGTTCGTGCTTTTGGAAAATGAAACTGCCATAAGGCCTCTCGGCACACACACGTTGCAATCGCACACTTGGGGGAGATTTCCCCTTATGATAGTCAAATATAATTAATACGAGGAAAATTCTTTGGTATTATTACTAGTGCATAGTGTGAAAACATTTTGAAAGTAGAACATTAATCCTAGCCAGCATAGGTACCATGATACTATGCCTACTATAGCTGCCACCTGAGGTGGCAGGTTATACAAATTGAAATCGTAAAGGGCTCGTATTGTTTCTTTGGATTTCCAACAAATGGTCAGGATAAGGAACTTCCTATGCCACATGGGTTTGCCTCTGGCGGGACGTCCAGAGAACTTAACCAGTTCTCTGCCAACACAAGACCGGGTTACCTCTGTAACTAAGTAACTACTACATGACTATGCAATTCTCCTGTCCTTTGGGACCTTTATCCGAGGGCCCTCCATCACAAAGAAACAACCACACGGTAAAGAGATTGAAGCAACAACATAGGTAAATATCTGGGCTCTATACCATGATACCATCTTTTTCCAAAAGGAAATGACATACCCTAAAGGGCGCGACCCTCATAACCTTGCCGCATCTTTCCTGTTTCGACCATTTCCGGGTTGTGAGGTCCGATGAGGTCTCGTCCATAAAGCTACGCTTTACACGAAAGCCATGCTTTGATCACAAATGCTCATCAATATACAGCGGCACTTAGCATTCCACACTACCAAATTGGGAGAATATTGCTAATAACCTTCAACTACATAACCTCTGAGCTCGTATGTCTCAAAGAAGGGTGTTTGTAACATTCCTGAATTTAACTAAAAATAATTTGATAATTGATTTAATATTTGGGATTTAAATTTTGGGAAAATTGGTAATCAAATTTAATTTTGGATATAATTATGAATTTATTTAGGATTTATTGCATTTGAAATATAAAAATAAAATAGGATTCATCAAATTTAATAAAATATATGTTCACTCAGTTATATAAATGAATTATAATTGGGAAATTAGATTTTGAAATTTAATAAATATATTGACAATGAATATTGTTGATTTGAAAATACTAAAATGAATATATTTAAAACAAATTGGATTTAATTTGGAATAAATATGAAGATTCCAGAATAAATTAAAAGTATGTGTTATAAAATAGTATTTTGGATTAGAATTCGATTATAAACATTTTGAAAATAAATATAGTTGTATATAAAAATGTAAAAACAATAAGTACAAGATTTGAATTTTTTACTTGTACATAACATAAATAAACCTAGTTAATATAAGACAATAAAATTTGAAAATATAAAACTATCTAAGGATCTAAATATAAATTAGATTGAATACGTTAAATATCGATATATAAATAAAAACATGTTAGATGAATAAGGATCATTTTATTATGGTTGAATAAATAGTTATAAAAAGAAATATAAATAGAGAATAATATAAAGTTATTTGAATTTAATGGATTTTAAAAGTTGTATAAATATAATGTGGATACACTGATTTAAGGATTTAAAATAAAAATCTGGAATAAAGTAAGATTTAATTAAAATTTTAAGATGCTTTTCTTTTATACTCGAAGATAAAATTAATAATATACATATGTGCGTTATATATAAAAGCATAATTCGTTTTAATAAATAAAAATGAAGTTGTTAATTGATATATACATAGATACTTAAGTAAACAAGGGTTAAAGTATTTAGTTTGAACATAAATTAAGTAATTCATAATAAAGTAAGGATTTGAAAACAAATTATAAATAAGTTTAACAAAAGGGTTTAAACCCAATTTAAACACATGTGACAAGTGTTAAGTAAGTAACCATATTGGTTTACAAGTGTAGATCATGCATAAAGAAGATAAACAAGTGTCAAAATGGTTTTATAAAAAAAATAAAAAAAATTACATCAAGCCATTCAACTTCTAAGATATGAGAAATCAAGTTTAAAGCAACTCAAACAATAAGCAAGATTCAAATCAACAGATTCAAATGCAGTTTCAGCTTTTTCAAAACAAGAATCTGTCTTCAAGCAAATAAAAAAAAACTTCAACCTGGAAATAATCTGAAGCAACTTAAAGAACAGAGCAAGTTCAAGCTTTTAACTGGAAATCAAGATTGTTTTGAGTTCAACCTGAAAAGAATTCAAAGCTTCAAACAGCTTCAACCTGTTAGCCTGAGATTTTCAAATCTAAAAGCTAAAGCTTTCAACCTGGAACAGGAAAAAAAAATCATCTTCAACCTGGAAATTAAAATGCAGATTCAACTTGAAAAAACAAAATCTGGTCAAGCTAACATCTTCAAATCAGAGATCAAATCAAACTCTGAAACAAGTTTCAACCAATTCAAAGCTCAGGTCAGTAAATTTAACAAAACCCATAATTTAAGTTTAAATTTAAAAAACTGAAGCAATTAAAACATAATTAACTCTAGTATTTTTTTGACCTGAGGGAGTGATGATCAAAACAAATATGAAAAGGGCAGAGCAGTTTGAAAAGAATTGCATGTTCTAGATTCACAAACAAATCATCTCCAGGAAAAGATCTCTGTTTCTTCCCAACCCAATGTGAGCAAACCCCACTTGAATTTGCTTTTATGGTTTAAATGATTGGATTTACATTTAAAAATGTTTGTTTAGTTGCTGAAATATGCTTGCATTGTCTGTGCATGTGTGTGTAAATAGTAGGATATATGTTCTGTACATTTCTCAGTTGTTCCTCAAACACCAGGATTTCATATCAAAATTTATATTTGAAAAAAAATAGATTTTAGTGAAGACCTTTAAAAGAAATACGATGTCATAATCAAGTTTTAAGTTTTAAAAACAATTCTAAGTGATCAAGTTAAACAGTTATCTCAAAAAAAAAGTTACAGCCATGATTAAATATAAGTTTAAAATCAATTATCTGGAATTCTTGATTTAAATCTATAATCTGATTTAAACATGCAAATGATGAATTTTAACATTTAAATCACTA
Source organism: Allium cepa (assembly GCA_030765085.1). Classification (NCBI taxonomy): domain Eukaryota; kingdom Viridiplantae; phylum Streptophyta; class Magnoliopsida; order Asparagales; family Amaryllidaceae; genus Allium; species Allium cepa. The sequence goes on from CM060945.1 coordinate 593,587,948, forward strand.
TTTTTCAGTTTATATTAATGAGAAAATTCAAATTGATCAAAATGGCATAAAATGTCGATTTACGGTGATCGACGAGGAGTTGATCATCGAGCTTAGGCTTGGAGGTAGGGTGAACAATGGGGATTCATGGAAAAATAATTAATGATTTTATTATACACCGTGGTGATCGATGGTCGTTGATTTAGGGTTTAGTAGCAACTCTTGATCGATTGGGCTTTTCGAAGCTGTTCGTTAAAGAGGGATCACCGGAGTCTATCGGTGTGGGGGGATGTATAGTGGATCATTGGGGAAGCTTTGGTCAGAGGGACATTGTCGATGGTGGTCGATATCATCGACGGTGGTGAGTTTTGGCGTCACAGATGTGGTTCTAGTATTTGGTCAGGAGGGTCGATTTTGGTCGATGATGTGATTTTGGTTTTTGGGTTGCTCGAACTAGCTTGGGTGGGCGTGGGTGACGTGCCGGTGGCATCAACGTTGATTGGCGAGGGGTGCCGCGCTTGTGCACGTATACGTGCAAGTTTTCGTATCTGGGTTGGAGATTTTGGGGAAGAAAGGTGGAACTCGGGGTGGTCTCAAGTTTGTAAGCAGGTAAACTCGAAGTCGTACTCGAAGTATTCGCGAGCGTTAACCGATGTAAAAGTTAGAATATAATAAAAAAAGGGCAGGCGTGGGGAATTTTCTTAGGGAGGTTTCGAATGAAACTCGAAGTTAGGGTCAGGGAAGAACAGAGTTTTGGCTTAGGTTTCTTGTGTTTGATAATTTAAAGCAAGTTTTAAAAATTATGAAAGGATTAAGTTTTAAAACAAATTAAAACAAAGTTATATAAATTAAATTTTGAAAAGAAAAGGATTAACAAAATTTTCAAAACAAACCCTAAATCTAAATTTAAATGATTTTAAAACTAGTTTTAGTATTGAATAATCATATTAAGTTAATCATTTAAATTACCCTAAGTGTCTTCAAATTTAATTTGATGATGTAATTAAGTGATAGTCGAGATAAATGATTTATCTTAAATATTTGAGGTCTTATTAATAAAAGTAATTAAAGATTAATTACTCAAAGAAAAATTACTTAAGTTGTGGTTTGATTAAAGATTTATCAAAGATTTATTTAAAGATTGATTAAGGTTAATTAATTACATGATTTAGGTAATTAACTAATGATTAAAAGATTAATTAATTAATGAAATTATTAGGGATAATTACTTACTTAAATTAATTAAGTGGTAATTAATTAATGGTTAATTAATCAATGTAATTAATTAAAATAATTAATTAAAGGTTAATTAATTAATGAAAGTGATTAAGGAGTGATTATTAATTAACAATTAAATAATTTTTTGTAATTAATTAGGGATAATTAATCAAAGGATTTATTATAAATTTAAGTTTAATTAACATATGATTAAAGAGTAATTAATCAAATTGATTTGTAATTAATTAATATTAATTAACCAAGATTAAAAATTTATTCATAAGTAATTAATTTTATTTATTTTAAATCAGATAATTTAATTTATTTTTACTTATGGATGTTTGGATTCTATTGGATGTTTGGATAGTTGACATTCCTCATATGTGGTGCTTTGTGATATTTTGTGATGTGAGGTGTTGTGTATTAATCTGTGATATCTGTGATATGTTTCTGTGTAAATACCCCTTGGCCCGTAGAACGGCATTTGGAATTCGATGCGACAGGGAGTCGGATTCCAGTTGGTTATCCGAAACCCACATCGTATCGTAATGGTGAATCTTGGTGATTGATAAATTTGCTTTATCTCCGAATCTGTGTATATAGATAAGCGTTTTTTGAATATACCGCTTATCGATATCGCTGTGATTTGTAATCTGTGATGATTAATGTTGTTGCACCATTGTGTAAAACCCTTGGACTACACCTTACACAAACAAATATGGATTGCACGAGGAAATCGGTTAAGTCGCATATTTTTAATGATTTTAAAAAATTGAATTTTGAATCCAAAAATAATTTTGGGATTGGAATTGAAAGCTTTTGAAAAGGGATTTCAAAAATAAAAGTTATTCTGAATAACTTAATAAAGTTTTGAAATTTAAATAATTTGATTTAAATTTGAATTCAATATTTGAAGTTGAATTCAATGATTCGGAAATTGTGGTTTAAAAGATTATGCAAGTTATAAAGGTGTTTTAACCATTTAAAAAGTATTGCTTTGGGAATTTAAATTTAAACCTAAATTTTATACTTGAATGGCTTTAACTTATGGAAATGTAATCAGCTTTGACTTTGTGAAAGATTATCAAATCTTGTTTTGAAATCGAAAAGGAAATTAAATGGTAAATCCTTTACATAAAAGATGTGAATTGGGAATAGTTTGAAGAGTTATGAATTAAATCTTTAATTTAAAGATTGGATAAGTTAATCCAATTTGAAATGAATTTGTTTTGAAAAGCCGCAAATGAACCTTTGTGGAAAATTGGTAAACTTTGTATAGTGAATCTTTTTATTTAAAAAGATTTGAAATGGTAATTTGTTTTAAACCATTTAAAGAAAAGTTTTGGATATTAAGTTGTGACTTAAATGAAATCCCATTATCCATATGTTTTTAAATATTGCGCTCATTATTCGGTTTAGCCGGGAGAGGACCTTGTTTCATATGACTCATTTCAAATATTGATACGTCGTTATGGATAGCATTTGAAGACCGGTGGTGAAGACCGGGTATTTTCGAGAACGAAAGGACAACCCATCGATTGTATCTGCACTGAGTCGCACCGGTACAGAGATTCCCTAAGTGATGGGAAGTACAATCGGGATTGTGAATACCCGGATTTGCAAGGGCTTCTTCCTTTATTGGACGAAGTGTCTTCGGTTCTGTTCGATCCCAGACCAGACTTGTATGGTCGTGTGTCTGACACTTCCCTTTGAGATATAAAGCCGATTTCTTTCAAATACATATCTGTCCGTGGCGGAAAAATTTATTCTCTTAGCTTAACACCCTTCTTTGAGACGTACGAGCTCAGAGGTTATGTAGTTGAAGGTTATCAGTGATATACTCCTAATTGGTAGTGTGGCATGCTAAGTGCTGATGTATATTGATGATCATTTCTTGATCATTTGTCATCAAAGCATGGCTTTCGTGTAAAGCGTAGCTTTGCGGACGAGACCTCATCGAGCCTCACAAAACGGTAATGGTCAAAACAGGAAAGATGCGGCAAGGTTTTAGGGGTAGCACTCCTAGGGTATGGCCATTCCTACTGAAAAAGGGTGGTATCATGGTATGGAGCCCAGATACTTACTCATGTGGGCACTGTAATATATTTATTACGTGTGATGTTGTTGGTGTAGAGGATCCTCTGTTAAAGGTCCCAAAGGACCAGGGGTGACATATCATAGGTTTTATTCCGCGAAAAGGGGATAGCCGGCCTTGTGTTAGCAGAGATCCGGTTAGGTTCTCGAGGAGTCCCTCTAGAGGCGTTTCCATGTGGCAATAGGAAGTTACTTAGCCTGACCATTTGTTGGAAAATCCAAACAAAACAATACGCGCCATGTACGGTTTTAGTTGTATAACCTGCCATGGAATGTGGCGGTGACCTGCTATTGAACATGGTAGCTACAGTAGGCATGCGACGAAATGTTGTATGTTGGCAAGGATTAATATTATACTTTCAAAAGGTTTTTCTACACTATGCACTAATAATAATATCAAATGGTTTTCGCATATCAAGCATTTTTGACTATCATAAGGAGAAATCTCCTCCAATTCTGTGTTTGCATTGTGTGTGTGGCGGGAGGCCTTATGGTAGTTTCATTTTCCAAAAAGCATTGCGGATTTCAAATTTAAATTCTTTGTTTGTTTTAAAGATATAACTGTTTTGTTTGCTCACACCAGTCCCATGACTGACCTGGAATTTATTGTTCCTTTTCTAAACTTTGGGTGCCCACTATTTTCCACATGGGCGGTCTAGAGTTTGTTTTTTCAGATAATCCCGTACCAGGTGTAGATTCGATAGCTTTTGGAATTCTTTGGAGTCTTTGGATTCACGGACGACCTTGCTTAGCTTTGTGCTACTTAATGGGAGTTCGAGCTAGCTTTGGATTGAAGATGGAGTTCTTAGAGTTTGGCATTGAAGGCATTATCTTTCCGCTACTATTTCTTGTATCTCTGGTAGTATTGTATCATTCTATTGTATCATCATTGTATCAGATATTGTATCTAATGTTGTATATCAAATGTATTATTTCATTTTCTTCTGTTGCGATGTACTTATGTGTTATAAGCTCCGGCGAACCAGATTCGACGTTTGGATCTCCGGCATTTGAATACGAGTGTCGTATTCGGTGTCGATTTCTGAAGGTCGAGTCAGGATCGTCACAAGTGGTATCAGAGCTGAAGGTTAAAACTTTAGCTCAGGAGTATAATACATTAAGTAGCTCATTAGAGATAGGGTGAAGTATACCCTAGAATGAGAAATCCCTATGATATTAGTTCGAATGCCTCAGCAAATTCTCTTACTATCCACTTACAGTAAGTATGAGTGCGAGAAGAGAACGAGATAGGGGACAGGGAAATACCACTACAAATGGTCAAAGCCCTATAAAAAAAGTGGAAATATCTTTCTCTACCAATCTCCTTTGATTCGTCTTTCCAATTCTTTGATTGCTTCATGGCAGCTCGAGGAATAGCTTCGGTGTGATGGTGGCCTTACGAATCGTATGGATAAGTCTTTATTTCGTATTCTCTTCGTCCAATTTCTATCAGCTTTTTGTTTAACTTTAGCGAAATCGAAATTTCAATTGAAATAAATTGGTTAACTAATATAAAGTTAAATAAATTGTATCGATAAAACGATTTCGATTAAACCAAAATTCAAAATTCTATTGTAATTTCTTGTGAATGTCAAATTCCAAAAAGGGACAAATTATATATACTTTGGGATATCTCAACTTGAATTGAATCCATTTATCTATCTTTTGGGTCTCGATATATTCTACGAGTGGTTAGTTATTCCTTCGAATTAACTAGTGTCCCTGCATATTTCGTAGATCTGGTGACCCAAATATCTTGTATAGTATCGAATGAGTTTGTTCTTTCATCTATTAGAGATATTCTGATTTGGTGAGCCAAATGCAGAATAGATAATCGGCTTGATTTATGAGTCGATTCTCTATCTCCGTGTATCTATCCATTCTTTGTTGTCTCCTTGGCAAATTTTGGGGATGAAATTTCTTAAGGAGGGGAACCTGTAACTCCTGAATTTAACTAAAAAAATTGATAATCGATTTAATATTTAGGATTTAAATTTCGGGAAAATTGGTAATCAAATTTAGTTTTGGATATAATTGTGAATTTATTTAGGATTTATTTGCATTTGAAATATAAAAATAAAATTTGATTCATGAAATTTTGATAAGATATATGTTCATTTAGTTATACAAATGAATTATAATTGGGAAATTAGATTTTGAAATTTAATAAATATATTTACAATGAATATTGTTGATTTGAAAATACTAAAATGAATATATTTAAAACAAATTAGATTTATTTTGGAATAAATATGAAGATTCCAGAATAAACTAAAATTATGTGTTATAAAATAATATTTTGGATTAGAATTCGATTATAAACATTTTAAAAACAAATATAGTTGTATATAAATATATAAAAGTAATAAGTACAAGATTTGAATTTTTTACTTGTACAAAACATAAATAAACATAGTTAATATAAGAAAATAAAATTTGAAAATATAAAACTAACTAAGGATCTAAATATAAATTAGATTGAATACATTTAAATATCAATATATAAATAAAAACATGTTAGATGAATAAGGATCATTTTCTTATGGTTGAATAAATATTTATAAAAAGAACTATAAATAGAGAATAATATAAAGCTACTTGAATTTAATGGATTTTAAAAGTTGTATAAATATAATGTGTGAATACATTGATTTAAGGATTTAAAATAAAAATCTGGAATAAAGTAAGATTTATTTAATATTTTAAGATGCTTTTCTTTTATACATGAAGATAAAATTAATAGTATACATAGGTGTGTTATTTATAAAAGTATAATTCGTTTTAATAAAAACAAAATGAAGTTGTTTGTTTATATATACATAGATACTTAAGTAAACAAGGGTTAAAGTATGTAGTTTGAACATAAATTAAGAAATTCATAATGAAGTAAGGATTTAAAAAAAATTATAAATAAGTTTAACAAAAGGGTTTAAACAGAATTTAAACACATGTGACAAGTGTTAAGTAAGTGACCATATTGGTTTACAAGTGTAGATCATGCATAAAGAAGATAAACAAGTGTCAAAATGGTTTTATAAAAAAAAATACATCAGGCCATTCAACTTCTAAGATCTGAGAAATAAAGTTTAAAGTAACTCAAACGGTAAGCAAGATTCAAATCAACAGATTCAAATGCAGTTCCAGATTTTTCACAACAAGAATCTGTCTTCAAGCAAATAAAAAAAGAAAAACTTCAACCTGGAAAAAATCTGATGCAACTTAAAGAACAAAGAAAGTTCAAGCTTTTAACCTGGAAATCAAGATTGTTTTGAGTTCAACCTGAAAAGAATTCAAAGCTTCAAACAGCTTCAACCTATTAGCCTGAGATTTTCAAATCTGAAAGCTAAAGCTTTCCACCTGGAACAGAAAAAAAGAGAAATCATCTTCAATCTGGAAATTAAAATGCAGATTCAACTTGAAAAAAACAAAATCTGGTCAAGCTAACATCTTCAAATCAGAGATCAAATCAAAATCTGAAACAAGTTTCAAGCATGTCAAAGCTCAGGTCGGTAAATTTAATAAAACCCATAATTTAAGTTTAAATTTAAAAATCTGAAGCAATTAAAACATAAATAAATTTAGTATTTTTTATGATCTGAGGGAGTGATGATAAAAACAAACATGAAAAAGGTAGAGCAATTTGAAAAGAATTGCATGTTCCAAATTCACAAACAAATCATCTCCAGGAAAAGATCTCTGTTTCTTCCCAACCCAATGTGAGAAAACCCCACTTGAATTTGCTTTTATGGTTTAAATGTTTGGATTTACATTTAAAAATGTTTGTTTAGTTGCTAAAATATGCTTGCATTGTCTGTGCAAGTGTGTGTAAATAGTAGGATGTATGTTCTGTACATTTCTCTGTTGTTCCTCAAACACCAGGATTTCATATCAAAATTTATATTTCAAAATAAAAAAACAGATTTTAGTGAAGACCTTTAAAAGAAATATGATGCATAATCAAGTTTTAAGTTTTAAGTTTTAAAACCAATTCTAAGTGATCAAGTTAAACAGTTATCTCAAAAAAAAAGTAGAAAGTTACAAGCATGATTAAATATAAGTTTAAAATCAATTATCTGAAATTCTTGATTTAAATCGATAATCTGATTTAAACATGAAAATGATGAATTTTAACATTTAAATCACTATTTTTCAGTTTGTGTTTAATGAGAAAATTCAAATTGATCAAAATGGCTTAAAATGTCGATTTACGGTGATCGACGAGGAGTTGATCATCGAGATTGGGCTTGGATGTAAGGTGAACAATGGGGATTCATGGAAAAATGATTAATGATTTTATTATACGCCATGGTGATCGATGGTCGTTGATTTAGGGTTTAGTAGCAACTCTTGATCGATTGGCTTTTCGAAACTGTTCGCTGAAGAGGGATCACCGGAGTCTATCGGTGTGAGGGGAAAAGCTTGGAGGATCATTGGGGAAGCTTTGGTCAGAGGGACGTTGTCGATGGTGGCCGATATCATCGGCGGTGGTGAGTTTTGGCGTCACAGATGTGGTTCCAGTATTTGGTCAGGAGGGTCGATTTTGGTTGGCAATGTGATTTTGGTTTTTAGCTTGCTCGAACTAGCTTGGGTGGTCGTGGGCGATGTGCCAGTGGCATCAACGTTGATCGGCAAGGGGCGTCGCGCTTGTGCACATATACGTGCAAGTTTTCATATCTGGGTTGGAGATTTTAGGGAAGAAAGGTAGAACTCAGGGTGGTCTCGAGTTTGTTAGCCGGTAAATTCGAAGTCTTACTCAAAGTATTCGCGAGCGTTAACCGATGTAAAAGTTAGAATATAACAGAAAAATGGGGCCAGGCGTGGGAAATTTTCTCGGGGAGGTTTCGAATGAAACTCGAAGTTGGGGTCGGGGAAGAACAGGGTTTTGGCTCGGGTTTTCTGAGTTTGATAATTTAAAGGAAGTTTTAAAAATTATGAAAGGATTTGGTTTCAAAACAAATTAAAACAAAGTTATATAAATTAAATTTCCAAAAGAAAAAGATTAACAAAATTTTCAAAACAAACCCCAAATCTAAATTAAACGATTTTAAAACTTGTTTTAGTTTTGAATAATCATATTAAGCTAATCATTTAAATTACCCTAAGTGTCTTCAAATTTAATTTGATGATGTAATTAAGTGATAGTCGAGATAAATGATTTATCTTAAATATTTGAGGTCTTATTAATGAAAGTAATTAAAGATTAATTACTCAAAGAAAAATTACTTAATTAGAGGTTTAATTAAAGATTTACCAAAGATTTATCTAAAGATTGATTAAGGTTAATTAATTACATGATTTAGGTAATTAACTAATGATTAAAAGGTTAACTAATTAATGAAATTATTAAGGATAATTACCTATTATAATTAATTAAATGGTAACTAATTAATGGTTAATTAATCAATGTAATTAATTAAGATAATTAATTAAAGGTTAATTAATTAATGAAAGTGATTAAGGAGTGATTATTAATTAATAATTAATTAATTTTTGTAATTAATTAAGGATAATTAATCAAAGGATTTATTATAAATTTAAGTTTAATTAATATATGATTAAAGAGTAATTAATCAAATTGATTTGTAATTAATTAATATTAATTAACCAATATTAAAAATTTATTCATTAGTAATTAATCTGATTTATTTTAAATCAGATAATTTAAGTTATTTTTACTTATGGATGTTTGGATTTTATTGGATGTTTGGATAGTTGACATTCCTCATATGTGGTGCCTTATGATATTTTGTGATGTGAGTTGTTGTGTATTGATCTGTGATATCTGTGATATGTTTCTGCGTGAATACCCTTTGGCCCGTAGAACAGCATTTGGAATTCAATGCGACGAGAAGTCAGATTCCAGTTGGTTATCCGAAACCCACATCGAATCGTAATGGTGAATCTTGGTGATTGATAAATTTGCTTTATCTACGAATCTGTGTATATAGATAAGCCTTTTTGGAATATACCGCTTATCGATATCGCTGTGATTTGTAATATGTGATGATTGATGTTGTTGCACCATTGTGTAAAACCCTTGGAGTGCACCTTACACACACAAATATGGATTGCACGAGGAAATCGGTTAAGTCACAGATTTTTAATGATTTAAAAAAATTGAATTTTGAATCCGAAAATAGTTTTGGGATTGGAATTGAAAGCTTTTGAAAAGGGATTTCAACAATAAAGTTATTTGAATAACTTAATAAAGTTTTGAAATTTAAATAATTTGATTTAAATTTGAATTCAATATTTGAAATTGAATTCAATGATTTGGAAATTATGGTTTAAAAGATTATGCAAGTTATAAAGTTGTTTTAACCATTTAAAAGTATTGCTTTGGGAATTTAAATTTAAACCTAAGTTTTATACTTAAATGGCTTTAACTTATGGAAATGTAATCGGCTTTAACTTTGTGAAAGATTATTAATTCTTGTTTTGAAATCGAAGAGGATTTTAAATGGTAAATCCTTTACATAAAAGATTTGAATTTAGAATAATTTGAAGAGTTATGAATTAAATCTTTAATTTAAAGATTGGATAAGTTAATCCAATTTGAAATGAAATTGTTTTGAAAAGCAGTAAATGAACCTTTGTGGAAAATTGGTAAACTTTGTGTAGTGAATCTTTTTATTTAAAAAGATTTGAAATGGTAATTTGTTTTAAACCATTTAAAGAAAAGTTTTGGATATTAAGTTGTGACTTAACTGAAATCCTATTATCCATATGTTTTTAAGTATTGCGCTCATTATTCGGTTTAGCCGGGAGAAGACCTTGTGTCATATGATGCATTCCGAATAATGATACGTCGTTGTGGATAGCATTTGAAGACCGATGGTGAAGACCGGGTATTTTCGAGAATGAAAGGACAACCCCTCGATTATCTTTACATTGAGTCGCGCCGGTATAGAGATTCCCTAAGTGATGGGAAGTCCGATCGGGATAGTGAATACCCGGATTTGCAAGGGCTTCTTCCTTTATTGGATGAAGTGCTTCGGTTCTGTTCGAGCCAGGAATAGACTTGAATGGTCGTGTGCCTGACACTACACTTTGAGATATAAAGCCGATTTCTTTCAAATACATATCTGTTCGTGGCGGAGAATTTATTCTCTTAGCTTAACACCCTTCTCTGAGACGTACGAGCTCAGAGGTTATGTAGTTGAAGGTTATCAGCGATATACTCCCAGTTTGGTAGTGTGGCATGCTAGGTGATGTTATATATTGATGAACATTTGTGATCAAAGCATGGCTTTCGTGTAAAGAGTACCTTTGTGGAAGAGACCTCATCGAGCCTCACAAACTGATAATGGTGGAAACAGGAAAGAGCGGCAAGGTTTCAGGGGTAGCTCCCATAGGGTATGACCATTCCTTCTGGAAAAGGGTGGTATCATGGTATGGAGCCCAGATACTTACTCATGTGGGCAGTGTAGTATATTTATTACTGTGTGATGTTGTTGGTGTGGAGGATCCTCGGTTAAAGGTCCCAAAGGACCGGGGGTGGCATATCTTAGGTTTTATTCCACGGGAAGGGGGTAGCCGGCCTTGTGTTAGCAAAGAGCGGGGTAGGTTCTCGATGCGTCCCTCCAGAGGCGTTCCCATGTGACAATAGGAATTTCCTTAGCCTGACCCTTTGTTGGAAAATCCAAACAAAACAATACGCGTCCTGTACGGTTTTAGTTGTATAACCTGCCATGGAATGTGGCTGTAACCTGCTATTGAACATGGTAGCTATAGTAGGCATACGACGAAATGTTGTATGCTGGCTAGGATTAATATTATACTTTCAAAAGGTTTTTCTACACTATGCACTAATAATAATATCAAATGGTTTTCGCATATTAAGCATTTTTTACTATCACAAGGAGAAATCTCCTCCAATTCTGCGTTTGCATTGTGTGGGTGGCGGGAGGCCTTATGGTATTTTCATTTTCCAAAAAGCATTACGGATTTCAAATTTAAATTCTTTGTTTGTTTTAAAGATAAAACTGTTTGTTTGCTCACACCAGTCCCATGACTGACCTGGAGTTTATTGTTCCTTTCCTAAACTCTGGGTGCCCACTATTTTCCACACGGGCAGTCTAGAGTTTGTTTTTTTCAAATAATCCCATAGTAGGTGTAGGTTCAATAGCTTTTGGAATTCTTTGGCATCTTCGGATTCACGGACAACCTTGCTTAGCTTTGTGCAACTTGATGGGAGTTCGAGCTAGCTTTGGATTAAAGATGGAGTTCTTGGAGTTTGGCATTGAAGACATTATCTTTCCACTGTTATTCCTTGTATCTCTGATAGTACTATATCACTCTATTGTATCACCATTGTATCTGATATTGTATCTAATGTTGTATATCAAATGTATTATTTCATTTTCTTCCGCTGTGATGTACTTAATGTGTTATAAGCTCCGGCGAACCATATTCGACGTTTAGATCTGCGGTATTTGAGTACGAGTGTCGTATTAGGTGCCGATATCCGAAGGCCGAGTCAATATGGTCACAGTGTTAAGCTAAGAGAATAAATTCTCCGCCACCAATAGATATGTATTTGAAAGAAATCGGCTTTATATCTCAAAATGTAGTGTCAGACACACAACCATACAAGTCTGTTATGGGTTCGTACAGAACCGAAGGCACTTCATCCAATAAAGGAAGAAGCCTTTGCAAATCCGGGCGTCCACAATCCCGATCGGACTTCCCATCACTTAGGGAATCCCTATACCGGAGCAAATCGGTGCAGAGACAATCGATAGGTTATCCTATCGTTTTTGAAGACACCCGGTCTACACCATCGTCTTCAAATGCGATCCATTTCATCGAATCACTATTCGGAATGGGTTATATGACACAAAGGTCCTCTCCCGGCTAATCCGAATAGTGAGCGCTCATATTTAAACATGTGGGTGTATCAATCACAAGGTTTCATATTCAAGGTCCGATGTGGGTTTCGATAACAAACTGAAATCGAACTCCCTGTCGCATCGAAGTTTAAATGTCGTTTTACGGGCAAAAGGGGTTTCACATACATATGGAAACAAATCACAAATCACAGTTTATCACAAAGCAATCACAGTATCACAGCAGAAATATCAATCTGGTACAGGATATTTGATGATAGTCAATCATTTTTTATTAAGGTGATTGTGATTAAAGTGAATTAACCATATAATTATCTTTATTAATTATTTTTTAACTTAATGTTTAATTTTACTTAATTATGAATTAATTAAATCTTAATAGGCTTTATAAATTAATCATTCTTTAGTTGATTATCTAAATTTATTAATTCTGTTAATTAATTAAGTTTAATTACTTTTATTCTTTGACTATCCTTTAATTAATTAATTATTAATTATAAATCATTACAAAAACATCAATTTGTTAATTACTATTTCCTCATTACAAATAAATTTGGTTAAAGTTAATACTTGAATATTTGATTTACTTTTAAATTTTTATTTAGTTAAATTTTTAAAACAACTTTTATCTAAAAATATGAATTTTGAAAAATCATTGAATTCCATAAATTTCAAAGAGAACATCTCAATATCATTTACTCCATCCTCCAATAACAACTACTTTCATTTTGTAAAGAATGTATTCAAAAAAAGTTAACTTAAGTTTCCAAAAAATTGTTGAAGACTGGATTTTGTTGTTGCTACAGCCAACCCAAGGCTTGCTTCGAGTTATCCCCGAGAGAAATACCCCCCTTGCTTCGGGTTTTAACCAAAATTGACCTGTGTGACATTTTTTTACAAATTTTTTTTTTTAAGTTTTTAAACAACCCGATACAACGCTTAATTTACATGAGCATGACTTCGAGTTATCTCCTCAATCCCCCGCGTTGCTCTTCAAGTCGCCTTTCTTCTTCCCCAAACCCATCACAGCTGACACCATAACCCCCACGTGCATGTGCACGGCCAATTTAGCCACCGTTGGTCAGAGCTGCAGCCATCCACAAGTCGATGTCCATCCCCTAAAATGATACAAACACCCAGAACTCGAATTTATTTTGAAAACACAAATCGAAGCATCACAACCCAACAACCCATCAGGAATGTCATCAGAAAACTGTCTCACGCCACCTCCCCTGACCGTTAGCGGCCACCAAACTTTGACCCAATGTAACGACCCAGAATTTATATTAATTAAAATTTATATATTTAATTGAATTTAAATATTAATAAGTGAAATTTATAAGTCGGATAATTTTATTTAGAATAATTGGATTTAATTGGATAATTAAATCGATAATTTAATATGTGAAAATACAGAAATAATGGAATATCGAGTTAAAAATGATTGAAAATGATTTGTAAAATTTTATTATATCATATTGGAATTAGAATGATATTATAGAACTTTTAAAATCGAATTAAAGTTAATTTTTGAAAATTAAATATTTTAATATTTAATTATCGACTGAAAAATAACCAATTTTCGAACAGTCTCAGAATTGGATGAGACTAGTTCCATTGGATCCGTAATAGTTTGTTAGTATCGGATTTCAATTTTCGTAGAAAACGGAGTTTTCGTTTGACCGTGGCAGCTCGAAACGCATCGAAATTGTTTTAATATTAATTTGGCGAGTTAAAATAGTCATTTTTCAAACAGTCTCGGATTTCAACAAAACCAGTTTCATCGGATCCGTCATGTGATATTATTGTATGGTTTCAAATTTCGTGTCGATCGGATTTACCGTTTGTCCGGGGCAAGCCAAAAAGCATACAAATTAGTTTAAATCGATTTAATTTAAATTGAACGTTTATTGCCATAACTCGCACGGATGATCGAATTATCCTTCGAAACCTATTCCATTATGTTCGAAACGCGGGATAAACCCTAAAAACGCCAGTCACCGTGCGTAAATCGGAGTTTGAAAAATCCGAAATGAATAGTGTTTTTCGTTATCTTCTATAAAAGGCCACCATTTCTCAAAATTTATACCAAAACCTAACCCTAAGTTGTAGCCACCGGCCCTAACCATTAATGGCCAGAAAACATTCTTGTTCTACCTCAATTATCTCCAAATCCACTCATCAATTCGAGAAGTTGTCAACTAGAAAGATGTAGAGCACGTCACGAACTACAACTTCAACGGCTATGATCGTGATTGGGTCAACGGATCGACGGGAACATGAGCTTGAAGGCCGGCCGTTCATTATCAAATTTCATGCTCCAAGGGAGGCCGAGTTCAACATGGTGGCAGGTGTGGGTGGCGCGCGTTGTTGCGGAGGCGGGTGTGGTCGTTGATCGTTGTGAAAACGAAGGGGTTGGTCGCGATTGTTAACCCTAATTTCGAAATCATGGGTTTGCTCGTTCGTTCGTTTACTGGAAGCAAACGTGAGAGGGGAGAGGAAGGGAAACGTGGCCAGGATCTAAGCAAGCAAAATGGACGGCCTGATTTGGTTTAAGGTTTAGAAATAAAAAAAAGATATGTAAATTTATTATTTTAAAATCGTGTAAACTTTAAACGTGTATAACTTTTTGATACGATGTCGGATTTTGACGAAACAACTTGCGTCGGCTTCGTTTCGTCGAGCACTACGCTATGGAATTGGGTTGGAGTCGTTTGGAGCTAGTGAAAATTTTGGGTAAAATTAAATGTCCGTTTAATTTTATTCGAAATAAAAGCTGAAAACGGAATTGAAATCAAGGTGAGAACTTCTCACTCAATCGAATTAGTTTCAATTTAAATTTTAAATAGTTATATTTAAAATTGTTGATTGTATGCCTGGATGATAAATTGTTATCTATTGATTGTTAAAATAGACATTACACGCCGTTAGTAAGCGGAGGTTATTTATTAAAAACATATACCGCGAATATTTCACCGTATAGTGAAATTGGTATTATTTATGTAGTTGGAGTTGATTTTCCCACATTATATAGCGGATGACACCCTATTGCGCCGTCTATTAAGCGGATAGTATTTTATAAATCCCATATACCGTGATATTTCTTCTTGAAGCGAAATTGGTATTGCGCTAACATCTTTGGATGTAGGGAAATAGGTTGGAGGGATCCAACTGGATTCCTCAAACATTTGAATTGGTTTCAATGTTGTGTGTTGATCTATTTATAATCTGAGTGATTATCTTTGTGATTGAAATGGTTAAAGGCTAAATTTTAGCCAAATATATTTTGGTATCGTTAGATGCCGAAATTAAATAAAATTGGATTTTTGAAAACTTAAGTTGAGAATTCAGAATAAAAATTAATTTTGGAATTTATTCATTTTAAATAAATAAACTTTATAATTTTATTATTATAAAAATGATATTTTTGGAAAATAATACTTAAGTATGATTTTGGAGTTACATAAGCTTTAATAACGATTTGTAAATTACTAAAAGGATTGGTTTATTTAAAGTGGGATTTTTGAATTATTATAAATGATTTATATAAAATATTTATAAAATTGATATTTATAAATTAAAAATATTGGAATTATAAAACAAGTTTTTATAAGTGTTAAAATGGAATATAAATGGATTTTATAAGTGAATGAAATCTATATATTTAATTGTGGAATTATAAAATGAATAGATTTTATAAAATAAAAGATTTATAAGTGATTAACTTATAAATTGGATTTTTGCGTGTAAATGGAATATGGATAGAATTTGTTAATAAAGTGATTTTATAAGTTGAAGTGGCCATAAAATATAAATGGAATTTATAAGCGTTGTTTTATAAATCCGAAAAAGACTTATTTTGATAAATTAATTATTATAGCTTATTAAAGGAAATATATCCATGATTTTTGACAGTGGATAATCCTTTAAATAAAATATGTAGAAATGTTGAATTTGGTTAAGGAAATATATTCACGATTTTGGACAGTGAATAATATATTAAAGAAATATTTTGGAAAAAGTGATATTTTAAATAGAATTTAAACGATTCAAAAACGTTTTAAATTGTGTTAAGTATCGAAATCATAGATTTCAACATTGATTGTTGAAATAGCGTTTTCGAGGAATAGAAGGAAATGGTGGACTATAACACTGTTGTTATAGTAAATGATTTCCGAAAGGAAATGTTTTATATTGTATTGGGATTTATATATCTATTTTAAGTTCGAATCCCTATACTAGTGATTTTGGGTTGTCGTAACGATGTTTTACGTAACATTCGTTCTGACCCAAATAAATGTGTTTAAGAGAATGATTTCTTAAAGGAATGAAATATATACTTAATTTAGATTTAAGTATATTGAATATTTTCAAAATGTTGAAAATAAATAGATTTGGTGAATTACTTATTATTAAATAAGTTTGGAAACATTTTTCCAATATGAAGTGAATGTTGGAGATTATATCTTTTAAAGATAAATTGAAAATGAATATTACAAATCGATTTAAAAATCGTATATTCATAGATATTTTGGAATTGTAAATTCAAAATGGAATTCATAAAAGAAAGGGAAATTAGTTAAAAATAAACGTTGATTTATTTTGAAGTGTGGAGATTAATTTACGGATTTGGAACGTAAATTTAATAAATCGGTAAGGATTTATTTAATTGGTTTAAATGAACCATTTTGAAATGAAAGTTGTAAGGGTGTAAATTGTTTTGAAATTGGTTTTCAAACGGTTGAAGTATGGGATGTATATCTTATAAAGATATTTTTGAAAATAAATAATTTGGGAAATTATTTGAAATCGGGTGATGTTGTGAATATTGATTGATAGTTAAATAACCGACTATCAATTTTTACCTTTAAATAGGTATTTGTTGTGAGTTGTTTGAATTTGAATGTTACACTTATTTTTGAATAAGCGCTCACTATTCGGGTTAGCCGGGAAAGGACCTTGGGGTCGTATAATCCATTCCGAATATGTGATACGTCGTTATGGATTGCATTTGATGACTGGTGTTGAAGACCGAGTATTTGTGAAAACGATAGGATGACCTATCGATTGTCTCTGCACCGTTAGCTACGGTATGGAGATTTCCTTTGTGATGGGAAGTTTTATTGGGATTGTGAATACCCAGATTGCAAGGGCTTCTTTTGAAGTGCCTTCGGTTCTGTTCGAACCCGGAACAGACTTGTATGGTTACGTGTCTGACATTACATTTTGAGATATAAAGCAGATTTCTTTCAAATACATTTCTATTGGTGGCGGAGAATTTATTCTCTTAGCTTAACACCCTTCTCTGAGACGTACGCGCTCAGAGGTTATATAGTTGAAGGTTATCAGCGATATATTCTCAATTTGGTAATGTGGCATGCTGAGTGTTGTTGTGTGATGATTATTTATTGATCATTTGTTGATCAAAGCATGGCTTTGTGCCTAGCTTTGTGGACGAGACTTCGTCAGACCTCACTCCCCGGAAATGGTCAAAACAGGAATATGCGGCAAGGTTATGAGGGTCGCGCCCTTTAGGGTATGTCATTTCCTTCTGGAAAGGGTGTATCATGGTATGTACCCAGATACTTACTCATGTTGATACACTATATCTATTACTGTGTGGTGTTGTTGGAATCGAGCGCTTGGATAAAGGTCCAAAGGGACTGGGGGATGGCATAGTCGTGTAGTAGTTACCTAGTGACAAAGGTAACCCGGCCTTGTGTTGGCAGAGAGCTGGTTAAGTTCTCGGGACGTCCTGCCAGAGGCGATCCCATGTGGCAGTAGGAAGTTCCTTAGCCTGACCATTTGTTGGAAATCCAAATAAAACAATACTCACCTTGTACAGTTTTAGTTGTAGAACCTATCATTCACTTATGGTGGCGCCCCACTGTTTGGATGGTAGCTATAGTAGGCATAAGTGCGGAATGCCTATGCTGGCTAAGATTTATATCTTTACTTTCGAAAAAAATTTCTACACTATGCACTAGTAATAATATCAAATGTTTCTTTTTAATGCGTATCAAGCATCTTTGACTATCATAAGAAGAAATCTCCTCCAATTCTGCTTTTGCATTGTGTGTGTGGCGGGAGGTCTTATGGTAGTCTCATTTTCCAAAAGCATTCCGAATTGACTTTAAAAATTATCCTGTTCTTTGCTTTTTTTTTTAAATTTAGATAAACTGTTTTAAGTTCTCACACCAGTCCCATGACTGACTCGGAGTTTATTGTTTCCTTCCCAAACTCTGGGTGCCCACCAATTTCCACACGGGCAGTCAAGAGTCAGGTTTAACAGGATATTCTGGAATTCAGCAGCTGCTGGAGGCAAGCTGGATGGCATGACGTATTCACTAGTATATAGTATTTCTTTTCCACTGTTTGTTGTTGTACACTCTGATGATGTAATGTAAAGTGATGTAATGTAATAACTAATATAGTTCCTCGTTTTAAAGATTATTCATTTATCTATTATATGTTGTTCCGCTGCGACTGTGAGATTCTGATATTGTTTCTGTTCTGTTTTCTTATTTCTTCTATCTTTTTCTTCTACCTCTTCTTCTTTAACCCTAACAATTCGGTTTTTCGGCATTCGATTATGCGTCATTTGATACAGTGGACGTAAGAATGCCGACCTTCGGATCCCAATAAAATCGTAATGTTACACCCAAGCTTCATCATCGTGTTACGCCGCGATTGGCACCATTGCTACGCAGTCCGATAGCCCCTAGATGGTGCAACACCATCATTTCGATCATGAGCAGGAAAGAGCTCTTAAACCCTAGTTTGATCTCGAATCAAAAATTTAAGGATTTATAAATTATACTCGTATTTTTCTTGTAATCTCGCACATTTAATTTAACCCCGGCAATGAACGCGAGACCTACCATCGTTTGGATCATCAGAATTGGTCAAAAGTTCACTTTCTGTTCAACTTCCATTTCACAGAGAAATGTTCAATGAAAATTTTAAATTTTTGTTTCTAGAATCATCATTTTTGAAGGGGATCCAGATAATATTACTGAAATTAAAATCTGTAGAGTTTGAATTTTTTGCAAAAAATCAAGTGGTGACTGCATTTAATAAATTCCCAGAGAAAACTATGTGACTTTGCCTTAATTTATTTTTGGAACATAGTGTGGGGTTAAACAATACATTAACTTGTTTTATAATCCATTCTTTTTAGAGGAAATGAGGGAGAGAGGGATTTGAGTTTTATATGATTTACCATGTAAACCAGAGTTTAGGTGAAAATGTGTTTTTCATAGTTTCCAGTAAACAAGAAAATCACAAACTTGCTTTGATTTATTACTGGAAATATAGTGCAGGTTTGAAACAAAAACTCCAACTTGTTTAGACCTTAATTCCAAAGGAGAATAGTGAGAAAGATGTTGAGTCTAGCATGTTTCATTTTTTGTAAACCAGAGACTAAGAAAATAACAGAAGAATAGGAAACAAATCCTTATCATAACATTTCAGGCAAATGGAAGCACAAGCAAAACATTCATTGACATGCAAAGGCTATTCACAATCCATCAGGCATACATACACAAATAATTGAATGAGCGTAGGTTTACTCACCTTTTTTCCAGAAGATAGAAATGCTTCCTGACAGTTTCTCCAAACAGGTTGAAAACTGGCAACTATTCTTCTTTTCCTACTTTAAAATTTGGAGTTTAGATCTACAAATTATAAAATTAGATCTTGGTTTACTCTTTATTATGTTCATTTACGTAATTCATCAATAACAGTATTTTTTTATGATTACTTACAGTTGAATGACAGAGAAGTTTCTTTTTTTTTCTACAACTTGAAAACCATAAGTAGATTAAAGCTTTGATCTTGATTCTTCCTGCAACAGATTGGATATTATTGTACCAAATTCCTGCTTTATTACAGATTATAACTTTAAGTTCAAATTTTATATAAAGTTACTTGCCTTTAATTATTTCCAGAAAAAAAAACTTTGCACTACTCTTTGGCAAAACTTGAAGCTTGCCTGTTTTTACAAATCTGTAGTTTTGTTTTGAATTTGTTGTTTAAATGTGACTTCAAAATCATAATTTCATTAACTATAAAGTTTTAAAAACTTACCTGAGAGATGTAATACACTACAGCCTAAAGCTTTATGATGATTCACAGATTTTTTTCTTTTGAATTGAATTGAAGAAGAGATTGGCAGTTTTTTCTTTTTTTCTGATTTTTTTTTCTTGCTTGAGTGTTGGAGTTAAGATTGCAAAATCTTTTTGGTTACTGAACTTCAAAGATTTGGAGGTTTAAAATTTTGAATTTGGAAGCTGAAAGGTTTTTCTGAAATTTTTAATTTGATTATTTTTATTAAGGTAATGATGTCTCAAGCCATTTGTAAAGAGAAAATCATAAGATCTAGATTTTCTTAATTACTCTACTCCATCTCCTATGTGAATGTTTATTTACATTTGTGATCATTTACAAAACAAAAGAACTTTATAAACTTTATCTCTATATTATATACATGTGACGCCCCACCTCTATACCCACGCTAGCCAAGAACACTACGGTGTAGTGCTGTCAACTAGCACGGAGAATAAGGCTGTTGAGGAGCGACCATCAATAGTTAGGCCTTATACTAGTATTGGTTATCTCAATGGGAGTGGTATATAAATATATTTTCTTTCATTTTCCATCTCTGATTTATTTTCTCCCATCGACATACCCCAATTCCAGTATAAAACGAACTACGATGGTTCGTAATAGTTTAGAACAGTAAATATAAAATATCAACACAGATAATATAGATGCGGAACACAGATGAAACAGAAAGTCTCATATATATATATATATATATATAATAACTGATGTCAGTTACAATACATTCACACGGTACATATGATACAACTACACAGTCGACTAAGGAAGTTACATATACAAGTACATTAACGTATTTAATATACATGAACACATATCTTCATATACAATTTTACAGACTACTACAAATGACGACGACTACTTCAAAAGATATGAAAGAACTTCATAGCTCTAGCAGCAACCCAAAGCAGAATATCTACAACCTGAAATACTCGGTCTGACCCGAGTATTAGATTCAAAAGAAAATAATACTCGGGTCAGTCTAATTCAAACTCAGTTATTAGTGCACAGAAGCAATAATAATTAAATAATGAATAGACGACAGTAATTAAACCAAATCAAAATGCAATTCAGAATATTGAATTGAAATAAACAAAACAGTTCAAAACATTTAAATATCAATTAAAATATTAAGTCGAGTAGGGCTGCAGTACACGCACGCGTGCACTGCCTCGCCACTACAGCATATGGAATATGCTAAAGGTCAATTAATCAAAACAAGATAGATATCATAAAACCATACCGTGTGGCTGCAGTTCACGCTTGCGTGCACTGCCTTGCCACTACAGTGATGATGTACCCATTGAATACCGTGTGGCTGCAGTTCACGCTTGCGTGCACTGCCGTACCACTACAGTGATGAGGTACCCATTGAATACCGTGTGGCTGCAGTTCACGCTTGCGTGCACTGCCGTGCCACAACAGTGATGATGTACCCATTGAATACCGACAGCAATCAAAAACTGCAGACGTCAAGATTGGACGACATAAATGCGAACCCAAATGTACACAATGGACGTACACTACTGGTTGCACAAGAATAAAAAGAAACTGGGGTGCAACATGGAACAGCACCAAGTAAATGGCACAAGAGACAGTATGATACAAATGCAAGTATCATACTCGAGAACAAAGTCAACATAATATGCAGACTGCAAACTCGACTAACAAGTTCAGGCTTCAAAACATCAGACTCAAGCACCAAGGCCATAGTACAACTCAAATGCAAACTGCAAATACATGGGGGATATGACACTATATCATAGTGAAGATCAACATGAAATGAAGTTTGTGTCAAAAGGTCAGAAGCAATGCAACAGTGACTCAGAGCATAAACAGGAATGCAGCAGTGATGGATCCAAATGGGAAGTGCAACAACTTCAACAATGAAATGGTTTTGAATAACCATAAATGAATACTGCAACATGTACATGAAGACAGCATCTATCTAGAGGTTCCAGATGCAGTCAAATGGAACTCAAGCAAAATACAACATGAATGTACAGATTCAAGTTGAATCGAAAGACAAGCTAATCCAGACAGCAATGCATGGAACAGAGACTCAGGCATGTATCCAGACATCAACATGAATGCAATAATAAATTCAGTGAAGCCCAAGTATACAATATGACAATGCAAACATGAAGTGAATGCAACTACAGTGATCATATAGTATGCAAGAAGTATGCAACCTATGGCATGAACCCACAGTGCATCAGCTCAATGAGGTTTTAACTCAAAACAGGGAGCTACAGACCAAACTCAGACATGCAATGAATCACAAGTGAAACAGTGCAAGTATCATAAACAAAGTCGAAGTCAACCAGTTACAAATGACTCAGGCCATTGCACAGGTGCATCAACAACTACATATGCAATTATAATGCAACAGGGGACATGATCAAGACAGCAAGAACAAGTCAGAAATCAGGTCAGAGAAACAAACATGTGGAACAACAACAAGTGATGTACACATGAATGCAACAATGAAACTTCTACACCAAAATGCATCAAGCAACCCAGGACAGTCACTTGAGGATATAATCTGTCTCAAAATATAACAAATACAACATGTATGCACGCAGTGACACTATAAAATCACGCTGCAACATGTACGCAATGACGACCAGGTAGCAACAGAGAATCAAGAAAGATTCGAGTACTACAAATTCAAAAACAATGTGTGAACATGTAAATCAAAACCAATGTACAGTTCGAATAAATTGGCATCAGCAAGGAGTTGTTTTATAAACTGCCAATGAACATCGACTAATCTGTTTAGTCAGACCAGGCAACCTAAACAAAGAATTTAGGGTAACTGGAATCAAATATAGGTATGAACAGAGAGTGCTTGCAATAGTGGTGAAGCAATGTAAACAACAAGCATGTCACAATGAAAGAACGAAGACAGAAAATACGAAGTCCACAAAAATCAATATCAACAAAAGAATTCGAGATAGTGGTGGTCACGAAATCCACAACACAGCAAAACATTCAAACAAATCAAAGTGACCAAGTTAGACATCAATGTCGGGAATATCAGGTCACAAAATTAACATTGATAAAATCAAGTCGAAGTCGAAGACCACGAAATCAAAATAAGCAGCGAAAACAAACCAGTCGAATTAGATGTGAGTGTTGAACACTCACCTTGTCGACGAATTGAAGCATCACGGAGACGAGCGAAGCCAGAACGAACGAAACCCTAATTTGGGAAGAAGGGGTAGGACGAGAGAGACCGCCATTATTATTTCTTCGTTCGATTTTTCTTTTTAGGGTTCGTGAATGGGAAGTATGAAAGAAAAGGGGGGAACGGGTTACTTTATTAAATTTTCACGGCCCAAACAAAAACTCGTGGACCATTTATTATTTTTAAAAAAATATCAAAGCCCCTCAAACTTAATAACCATTTGTAATTTAAATTTTAATTTAAATTTTAAAAACTTCAAAATGGCAATTGATGAAAATATAAATCGTTTTAACGTTGATTATGAATTGACGCGAATATCGGGTTGTTACAGACTCCCCTCCTTAAAGAAATTGCGTCCTCGCAATCATAAGGAATAAATGGCCAAAAGGTAACAACCTTAAGAGCAAGAAAGAGTAAGCTTGAACGTGTTTGCTCAATGAATTCTCTGGATTCAAAAATGAAATCCATAGGATTAGAGAACCACTAAGCTTTCACGAGATAAACATCTTTATTTCGAGGATGCTGAACCTCCGAAGCAATGATGTGAATATAAGGTAGCTCGAGAATAAGAATAAGGATCGGAAATCCCAAAGGCATTTCCGTAATTGGAAGACGTGGGAAACGTCATAAATAGCAGAAAATTGAGTCAGTACACCGGCGTAATACAATATAAACGCCAAAGAAATCTTTTAATTTCATAAAAGAAATTCACAATTTGTCAACAAAATCTAATTATCAATAGATAATTCAGAAATCTCAAATCACAAATATTCGATTATTCAAAAACGATAATCAAATCAACAAGTATTCGATTATCAAAATCGAAAATCAATCTTAAATCACAAATATTTAATTATCACAAGCGATAATTAAATCTCAAATATCTAATTATCACAAGCGATAATTAAATCTCAAATATCTAATTATCACAAATGATAATTAGAAACAATAAATATCTGATTATCAAAAACGATAAATCAGAAATCACAAACATCCAATTATCAAAACGATAATTAGGAATTACCACAACGGTAATCAAATTTCAAATCACAAATATTTAATTATCACAATTGATAATCAAATCTCAAATCGCAAATGTTTAATTATCACAAACGATAATTAAATCTCAAATATCTGATTATCACAAGCGATAATCAGAAGCAGCAAATATCTGATTATCACAAACGATAATCAGAAATCACAAATTAACAAATATTTAATTATCACAACTGATAATCAAATCTTAAATCATAAATATTTAATTATCACAACTGATAATTAAATCCCAAATATCTAATTATCACAAGCGATAATTAGAAACAATAAATATCTGATTATCAAAAACGATAAATCAGAAATCATAAATTTTCAATTAACGAGTCCGAAATTAACCGAAATAGCAAACGCACATGACCCATAACCACGAGTTTTACTAAATCGTTTAATTCACTTCATCGTTTCCTTGAAAGTGCAAAATCGTGTATTTTAAATAAATAACATTTTACGTTCTCAAACGGACAAGTCCGGAATTAAGCGAATCAGTAAAAGAAAGGGGTCATAGTCCTCGATTTTTCTGAAACGTTTAATTCGCTTCCTCATTCTTTTGAAAGCGCAAATCTTAAAAGTTTTGAAAACAATTTTGATTTATATTTTAAAACAAATTTGAAGAATAACAAATTTTTAAAACACGTGATTAAAATAGCAACGTCAGTAGTAACTTTGACAAGGAAATTTCACTTCTCGAAATACCGTAAAAACGGACACAAAAACAGCATTGCGGGATAACCGCTTGAAAATTCATTTTAAAATTGACGGTTACTGTAGTTAATACGTCAAAATTTCATCGAAATAATTGGCATCAAAATATAATACCAATGAATTTTCATTCATCAAAAATGTCACGAGAATCTTCTCAAAGATAGAAAGGGATATCATACCCTAAACTTGCATTCATAACAAGTCAATAACACGCGAATTCACTAATGCACAAAAGTTGATAAAACTTATCAATAGAAATCACGAAAATTGGTGAAGCACAAATTCTAGAAATCATCACAAGAAATCCAGAAATCACAAGATGAAAGTATGAAAACTCGAACGGAGTATGAAAACTCGAACGGAGTATGAAATAGAATAAAAGATATGGCATAACCTAAAATACCCATAATGACATACTACTATAAGTATGTAAATAATGATCAACAGGAGATCAACCGATAAGAGGTATGGCATAAATATGAAATATTCATACTGACATACAACTATAAGTATGCAAATAATGATCAACAGGAGATCAACCGATAAGAGATAATCAATATCACAAGAATCTTCTCAAATATCCAAAGAGGTATCATACCCCAAATTTGTACTCATGACAAATTAATAACATATGAATTCACCAATGCACAAAAGTAGGTGAAGCATAAAATTTCCAGAAATCAACATAAGGAATCTAGAAATCACAGAAAAAGGGAAAGAGGCCTATCACATGACGGTCCGAAGACCAAGGGGAGCTACCCCACATGTGTGAATGGAATCACACAGATTGAGGTCAAGACTAACCAAAAAGCAGAAAGATATGTGTGAATGGAATCACACAAGTGGTGTCTAGTCTGACCATCAGAACGATCATCATGATCAACGAGGAGTGTCAATTACACTAAGCATGTGTGAATGGAATCACACAGATTGAGGTCAAGACTAACCAAAAAGCAAAAAGGTATGCGTGAGTGGAATCACACAAGTGGTGTCTAGTCTAACCTTGCAATGAAAGAGACATCGCGCAATTGCTAGTCTAATTCATAAAGCGATCATCAAGATCAACGAGAAGTGTCAATTACACTAAGCTAGTGAATATAAAAGTTTAGCTTCATGTCCCATAACCACTAGCTTAACTTAAATATTTACGAACAAACTGTAAATCTTCACTAATAAAATTGTCACAAGAGGTTCAATCGAACAAGTCCAAGAATTAACCGACGAAGTGAACGCAAGCGTTTCATACCACTTGTTTTACTAAGTCGTTTAATTAGATTTCTCATCCGAGTGAGGTAAAGGTTTGTATATACTAATAGATTGGAAAACGGTTTAAGAAAAGAGCTTTGTTATTAAAAATAGAGTTGAAATTGTTTGTTAAAAGAGTTTTGATATTTACTACTAGTATTGAAACGTTTATATATTTTTTTAAAGTGACAAATCACAAAAATGATTGTAAAAACAATCAATCACAAGAATTCACATACGAAGACGTGAATAGAATCCAAAGAAATCGATACCGAATTCATCGAAAGGTATGTTCACAAAAATTCCTGAAGAAATGGTCATCAAAGTTGCTAATAAATGATAGCAACAAATCGGGAAATAACCAAAAATCGATTAAATTTGGAAACCAAATCAATTCACTAAAATTCACATTCGAAGACGTGAATAAAATCCAAAGAATTCGATTCTAAATCCATCAAAGTAGGAATATCCAAAAATTCCAGAAATAGAAGTTATCAAAGTCAACAAAGGAGATAACATCTAATCGGAAAAGAAGAATCGATTAACAAATGGGATAACGAAGCAAAACGAGCATAAATGCATAAATGACTTCAACAAAAATAAAAATCAAGTCGAAGTCGAAGTCAACAATTAATGGCCATAATAGAGTACAAAACGATTCAACATCATCATCAAAGGACTCAACGGCAAACCAAGTCAGAGTCTTGGAAATCAAGAATTTAGAAATTTCTCAAAACAAAGTGACCGAAGTCGAATGGAAATCAATCCGAGGAAAACATAAAATATCAAGTTCGGAATCGCTGAGATTCGAATAAAATCAATCATCGGCTAAATCAAATCAAAGCCGAAAGCACAAGAATCAAAATCAAATGCATATGAATAAGCGTTAGGAATTCATACCTAACAATCAAAGATAATCATTTGCAAATATGAGAGATAAAACGTCGAAAAACAGTTGTAACACATGTACTATCTAAGTTATGTTTTATATTTGTTCTAAACCCCAGGCTCTGATACCAAGCTGTGACGCCCCACCTCTATACCCACGCTAGCCAAGAACACTACGGTGTAGTGCTGTCAACTAGCACGGAGAATAAGGCTGTTGAGGAGCGACCATCAATAGTTAGGCCTTATACTAGTATTGGTTATCTCAATGGGAGTGGTATATAAATATATTTTCTTTCATTTTCCATCTCTGATTTATTTTCTCCCATCGACATACCCCAATTCCAGTATAAAACGAACTACGATGGTTCGTAATAGTTTAGAACAGTAAATATAAAATATCAACACAGATAATATAGATGCGGAACACAGATGAAACAGAAAGTCTCATATATATATATATATATATATATATATATATATATATATATATATAATAACTGATGTCAGTTACAATACATTCACACGGTACATATGATACAACTACACAGTCGACTAAGGAAGTTACATATACAAGTACATTAACGTATTTAATATACATGAACACATATCTTCCTATACAATTTTACAGACTACTACAAATGACGACGACTACTTCAAAAGATATGAAAGAACTTCATAGCTCTAGCAGCAACCCAAAGCAGAATATCTACAACCTGAAATACTCGGTCTGACCCGAGTATTAGATTCAAAAGAAAATAATACTCGGGTCAGTCTAATTCAAACTCAGTTATTAGTGCACAGAAGCAATAATAATTAAATAATGAATAGACGACAGTAATTAAACCAAATCAAAATGCAATTCAGAATATTGAATTGAAATAAACAAAACAGTTCAAAACATTTAAATATCAATTAAAATATTAAGTCGAGTAGGGCTGCAGTACACGCACGCGTGCACTGCCTCGCCACTACAGCATATGGAATATGCTAAAGGTCAATTAATCAAAACAAGATAGATATCATAAAACCATACCGTGTGGCTGCAGTTCACGCTTGCGTGCACTACCTTGCCACTACAGTGATGATGTACCCATTGAATACCGTGTGGCTGCAGTTCACGCTTGCGTGCACTGCCGTGCCACTACAGTGATGATGTACCCATTGAATACCGTGTGGCTGCAGTTCACGCTTGCGTGCACTGCCGTGCCACAACAGTGATGATGTACCCATTGAATACCGACAGCAATAAAAAACTGCAGACGTCAAGATTGGACGACATAAATGCGAACCCAAATGTACACAATGGACGTACACTACTGGTTGCACAAGAATAAAAAGAAACTGGGGTGCAACATGGAACAGCACCAAGTAAATGGCACAAGAGACAGTATGATACAAATGCAAGTATCATACTCGAGAACAAAGTCAACATAATATGCAGACTGCAAACTCGACTAACAAGTTCAGGCTTCAAAACATCAGACTCAAGCACCAAGGCCATAGTACAACTCAAATGCAAACTGCAAATACATGGGGGATATGACACTATATCATAGTGAAGATCAACATGAAATGAAGTTTGTGTCAAAAGGTCAGAAGCAATGCAACAGTGACTCAGAGCATAAACAGGAATGCAGCAGTGATGGATCCAAATGGGAAGTGCAACAACTTCAACAATGAAATGGTTTTGAATAACCATAAATGAATACTGCAACATGTACATGAAGACAGCATCTATCTAGAGGTTCCAGATGCATTCAAATGGAACTCAAGCAAAATACAACATGAATGTACAGATTCAAGTTGAATCGAAAGACAAGCTAATCCAGACAGCAATGCATGGAACAGAGACTCAGGCATGTATCCAGACATCAACATGAATGCAATAATAAATTCAGTGAAGCCCAAGTATACAATATGACAATGCAAACATGAAGTGAATGCAACTACAGTGATCATATAGTATGCAAGAAGTATGCAACCTATGGCATGAACCCACAGTGCATCAGGTCAATGAGGTTTTAACTCAAAACAGGGAGCTACAGACCAAACTCAGGCATGCAATGAATCACAAGTGAAACAGTGCAAGTATCATAAACAAAGTCGAAGTCAACTAGGCCTAACAACATGTAACAGCAGTTACAAATGACTCAGGCCATTGCACAGGTGCATCAACAACTACATATGCAATTATAATGCAACAGGGGACATGATCAAGACAGCAAGAACAAGTCAGAAATCAGGTCAGAGAAACAAACATGTGGAACAACAACAAGTGATGTACACATGAATGCAACAATGAAACTTCTACACCAAAATGCATCAAGCAACCCAGGACAGTCACTTGAGGATATAATCTGTCTCAAAATATAACAAATACAACATGTATGCACGCAGTGACACTATAAAATCACGCTGCAACATGTACGCAATGACGACCAGGTAGCAACAGAGAATCAAGAAAGATTCGAGTACTACAAATTCAAAATCAATGTGTGAACATGTAAATCAAAACTAATGTACAGTTCGAATAAATTGGCATCAGCAAGGAGTTGTTTTATAAACTGCCAATGAACATCGACTAATCTCTTTAGTCAGACCAGGCAACCTAAACAAAGAATTTAGGGTAACTGGAATCAAATATAGGTACGAACAGAGAGTGCTTGCAACAGTGGTGAAGCAATGTAAACAACAAGCATGTCACAATGAAAGAACGAAGACAGAAAATACGAAGTCCACAAAAATCAATATCAACAAAAGAATTCGAGATAGTGGTGGTCACGAAATCCACAACACAGCAAAACATTCAAACAAATCAAAGTGACCAAGTTAGACATCAATGTCGAGAATATCAGGTCACAAAATTAACATTGATAAAATCAAGTCGAAGTCGAAGACCACGAAATCAAAATAAGCAGCGAAAACAAACCAGTCGAATTAGATGTGAGTGTTGAACACTCACCTTGTCGACGAATTGAAGCATCACGGAGACGAGCGAAGCCAGAACGAACGAAACCCTAATTTGGGAAGAAGGGGTAGGACGAGAGAGACCGCCATTATTATTTCTTCGTTCGATTTTTCTTTTTAGGGTTCGTGAATGGGAAGTATGAAAGAAAAGGGAAGAATGGGTTACTTTATTAAATTTTCACGGCCCAAACAAAAACTCGTGGACCATTTATTATTTTTAAAAAAATATCAAAGCCCCTCAAACTTAATAACCATTTGTAATTTAAATTTTAATTTAAATTTTAAAAACTTCAAAATGGCAATTGATGAAAATATAAATCGTTTTAACGTCGATTATGAAGTGACGCGAATATCGGGTTGTTACAATACACTTTATAAATTAATGTATCCCTTTATTCATTTGTGTATACATATATATACAATGTTTAAAAGAAAAGTTGTTTTGGCCATTGTATACTTTATTCCTTAATGATTTTAAATGCTACTTATTTTTTTAAAACATATATTTTTAATTTAAATTCAAATTTCAATTTCAAACTTGAAATATAAACTCTCATGTCCATCTATATATTCACGCTTATCTTGAACAAATTTAAATTAAATTTCAGTATGTATTCAATTTTACTCATATTTGTAAAATACATACATATATATATATATATAAGATTTTTAATTTAAATGACTTTTTAAAACATTCATTATTTCAATATTTTCAACTCAAAATAAAATTGGAATTTATTTATATATTATTATCACTTATTTTTGTTTGTTTTAGATTTTTCTTCCAATTTATTTTGAAATTAAATTCCAAAAGTTTAAAATATATTATTAATTTAAATTGATAAATTTTGGGATGTTACAGATATTCGCCCTTAAGAAAATTTCGTCCTTGAAATTGAAAGAGAGAGAAAAACAAACAAAGAGTGTACGAATTCAGAAAGAATAAGAAAATGGCTTACCGGCTTAAGCTGAGATAACCACTCTGCAATTAGGATATGATTTCTACATATTATCTTCAGTTTCCCAAGTGCAGTCCTTTGGATCGCCACTCCACTGAGCTTTAACAAGCTTCACAATTTTGTTCCTCAATTGCTTTTCTTCTCGATTAACAATCTTTATCAGTTCTCTTTTGACTGTTAAGTTAGAAGTGATGTCGAGATCCTGTTGAGCAGCTTCTTCAATAATACTATCTGGATCGTGCACATACTTCCGAAGGTTAGAAATGTGGAATACATCGTGCACGCCAGATAACCAGCTAGGCAACTACACTCGATAGGCTAAAGGACCAATCCTTTCCAGAATAGGAGAAGGACCAATATATCATGGTGCTAGCTTACCGGTCTTCCCAAACCTCAATACACCTCGCATAGGAGATACTTTAAGAAAGACAGAGTCCCCAATCTGGAATTCCAAATCCCTTCTTCTACAATCATAATAACTCTTTTGATGACTCTGAGCTGTCCTTAATTTCTTCCGAATAGAATCAACTTTCTCTGTGGCTTCTTTAATCATATCCGGTCCGAGGACGAGTCTATCACCAGCCTCGATCCAGCATGCCGGTGATCGATACGGTAAGCCATATAAAGCCTCATAAGGAGCCATCTCAATACTAGCCTGATAGCTATTGTTATAAGAGAACTCGACCAGATGCAAATGGTCTTCCTAAGAATCACCAAAATCAAGTATACAAGCACGCCTCCAAGATTCAGTTTATCCTCTCAGTCTGCCCATCAGACTGTGGGTGATAAGCAGTGATGAAATTCAGCTTGGTTCCCAGTGCGTCTTGAAATTCCTCCCAAAATCTACTAGTGAAGATCGGATCACGATCACTCACTATGCTGCTAGGAATGCCATAGAGACGGACAATTTCTTTCACAAACAATTCAGCTAAACTTGTAGACGTGCGGGTAGCTTTTACTGGCAAGAAGTGAGCTGTCTTAGTCAAACGATCCACAATGACCCAAATTGCTTCATTGCCTTTCCGGGTACGAGGCAAACCGTCGATGAAATCCATCGATACTTGGTCCCATTTCCACTTGGGTACCTCAAAAGGCTTAAGTAAACCCGCCACTTTCTTTTGAACGCTTTTGATTTGTTGGCAAGTAGCACAGCGACTCACATAAATAGATATGTCCCTTTTCAACATCTCCCACCACAAAGTTCTTTTAATATCTCTATATATCTTATTAACTCCTGGATGGATGCAAATCTTAGACTTGTGGCATTCGTCCAAAACTTCACGTTTCAGCTCCGGGATGTTAGGGACACAGATTCTTCCTTTCAATCTTATAACTTTATTGTTGTCGACTTCAAAACTAGTATTTTCACCACGACGCATATTCTCATAAATTTGATGAAGGAACTAATCTTCTTTTTGTTGGCTGGCGACTTTCTCAAGAAGAGTAGGAGCAATGACAAGGTGAGCAAGAATAGCATGCTTTCGACCCAAGGCATCGGCAACTACATTGGCTTTTCCAGGCGTATATAGAATATCTAGGTCATAAGATGCCAGAAATTCCAACCAATGTTATTGTCGCAAATTCAGATCCTTCTGGGTGAAGAGATACTTCAAAAATTTGTGATCGGTGAACAATTCAAATTTCTCACCTAGAAATAAAGAGAGATCAATAAGTATATTTGTTAAGTTAAATTAAATTCGTAGATTGTTAAGAAAGCTGAAAGGACTCTTACCCAGAAGATAATGTCGTCATATTTTTAAAGCAAAGATAATAACTAGAAGCTCCAAATCATGGGTTGGATAATTTCTTTCATGAGGACGTAATTATCTACTTGCGTAGGCAATCACCTTCCCATTCTGCATCAGTACTATACCCAAGCCTTCACTACAAGCATCGGTATAAACAGATAAACCCTGGTTCTCGTTGATAATAGCGAGAACAGGAGCGGTGGTTAATCTCTTCTTCAATTCCTCAAAAGCTTCGTCACATTTTGTAGTCCAAATGAATTTTGCATTCTGCATCGTTAGCTTGGTCAATGGACTAGCTAACTTCGAAAAGTCCTAGACAAAATTCTGATAATAACCTGCTAAACCCAAAATGCTTCGGACTTCCTTTGGGGTAGTACCCCTCCTCCAATCAAGAATAACGGAAATTTTGCTAGGATCAACAGAAATCCCTTCTTCATTAATAATATGGCCAAGAAATTTGACTTCTTTGACCCGGAAATGGCATTCGGAAAATTTCGCATATAGAATATTTCTCCTCAATATCTCCAAAACTATTCTAAGGTGTTCTGCATTCTCCTCTTCGGTCTTGGAAAAGGCCAAAATATCATCAATAAATACGGGCATAAATTTATTCAATACATCCCGAAACACACTAGTCATAAGATATACGAAGTATGTTGGGGCGTTGGCTAGCCCGAAAGGCATGACTAACCATTCGTAGAACATGTAGGGACCCCTGAAAGCTGTCAAATGAGCACAATCTTTGGCGATTCATAGTTGATGGAACCCTTGGGATAGATCCATCTTCGAAAAGAAACAAGCGCCGTGCAACTGATCAAATAAATCATCAATTCTGGGTAGTGAAAAATTATTCTTGAGAGTCTGCTTATTGAGATCGCGGTAACCTACACACAACCTCAAAGATCAGTCTGATTTAGCAACAAATACGACGGCTGAGCCCCATTTGGAAACACTGGGTCGAATCAACCCTTTTTCCAGTATATCCCTGGTTTGCTCGACTAATTCAACCCTTTCCCTAGGTGTCATCCTGCGACTTGCATGAACGACAGGACGAGCATTGGGTACAAGGTCGATTCTGAATTCTATTTCTCGGTATGGAGGTAGATATTTCACTTCTTCAAATACATCTAGAAAATCTCTAACAATAGGTATGGACTCCAGACTGGGTTTAGGATAACCCAAATTATACATCAACCCTTCTCTTTTAGGACTAGGGTCCTCACAAGAAATCTCGATGAAATCTCCAAACTCGGTTTTGATTGAAATCAATCGATTATTGCAATCTAATTTTGCTTCATATTTTACAAGCCAATCCATTCTGAGTAAGACTTCAAACTCATTGAAATCAAGAACAAAGAGACCAATAGAGAATTGGTAGCAAGAATTTAAATTGATAAATTTTGGGATGTTACAGTCAATTACACTAAACTAGTAAATAAATGAGTTTAGCCTCATGTTCCATAACCACTAGCTTAATTTAAATATTTACGAACAATTGTTGATCTCCACTCGAAAGTTGTCACAAGTGTTTCAATCGAACAAGTCTAAGAATCAACCAACAAAGTAAACACAAGCATTGCATATGACTTGTTTTGCTAAGTCGTTTAATTGGATTTCTCGAAGGAAAGAAGTAAAGGTTTGTATATACTAATAGATTGCAAAATGGTATTATAAACGAGCTTTGTATTAAAAATAGTGTTGAAATTGTTTTGATGAAAGAGTTTTGATATTTACTACAAGTATAGAAACCTTTGCATTTTAAAGTGACAAATCACAAAATTGATTGTAAAAACAATCAATCATTAAAAGTTCACATTCAAAGAAGTGAATCAAATCCAAAGAAATCGATACTAAATCCATCAAAATGGTTATTCCCAAAAATCCAAAAAAAGAAGTCATCAAAGTCGATAATAAGTGATGACAACTAATTGGATCGATATAAATTGATTAAAATTGAAAATTAACTCAAAAATAGCCAAAATAGGCAAAATTGACAGTTCCAAACGTCTGGTAGATGTTTCCAGGCGTCTGGCCCTATGTTTTGGAAAATATATGCTTTTCTTCTCTCTTTTTTTAATTCCTGGGCCATTTCAAACGTTTGTAATTTCCAACCAGACGTTTGAATTTAGTTTTAAACGTCTGGATGTTGTTTCTGCCTTTTCCAGACCCCTTTCCAAACGTCTGGATTTTTCAACCAAACGTCTGGATTTCGTTTCAGACGTCTGAAATTTTCTGCTAGGCAAAAAAACAACCTAGACAAAAAAGGGCAAATCCAAACTGAAATACGATCGAACAAGCGATGGATGCTAGGGATTTATGCCAATCGGCAACCCAGCACTATAGGCTCTTCGATACGCCATGAATAACATGTTCAAACATCAAAGATGGGATCTTTATAGATTTTGACTTCAAAACACCAAAATTGGAAAATTGACCAAATCAATTCAAATCAAAAGCAAATGAAGATGAATAGATGTTAGGAATTCATACCTAACAATAATGAAAGTTATAGATGTAGATATGAGTTCAAAAACTCACATTTAAACCCAAAAACAATGAAGGAGAAGCTTGAAAACAAAGGAAGATCAACCACTCTTCAATCTCAACTCTAAAAGCTCCAATCTAAAATCATAAGCAAATATTTCCTAAGTTAGGTTATAGAAAATTCTGAAATTTAAGAGAGATTGAGATGGAGAAGAAGAAGATGATGCTTACCTAAGCTTCTCTATGATTTTGGAGCTAGGATTTGAATTTGCAAAGGAAACTAGCGCTTAGGATTTTAATTTCCAATCTCTTCCCCCATTTTTTCTAAAGCTTGAGTGTTAGGGAATATTATGAAGGAATGAAGAGGAGAGGAGGTGGAGCTAGGGTCTTATATTAGGTTATTGGGTTGAAACCCAATACCCAAAGCACTAAATGAAAATGTCAAAATTCTAGCTAACTCCAAACATATCGATGTTTATACTCAAAAAGGTCGCAAATAGCATTTCGGACTCAATGGAAGTGGTCTCGAGTCCTAATTCGGATATTTGAAAAAGTAGCTTTTCGGACTTACATCCGTCTAACGATGCTATATTTAAATAAAATATTTTAAATATACAATCTTAAAATATGGGGGTTGTTACAAACTCCCCTCCTTAAAGAAATTGCGTCCTCGCAATTCTTAAGAAGAAAACAAAGAGTAACAACCATAAATGCATATCAACACAAAAGAAAATTTGAAGTAAGAAGTTCACTCTAAACAACACGAGGGAGTAAGTTGCCCATAAGTCAAATTTGGTGAAACTTTAATTTCTTCAATAACACTGGGCTCAAAGGTTGACTCGGAATCCATAAGGATTTCCCGTAGTTGAGAGACGTAGAAAAATGTCATGAATAGTAGAAAATCGAGCCGGTGAAACGATGAAATTCAATAACGGTATGACTTAATAATTCGGAACAACGACGTAGTATAATAACAGTACGTCCGATGAACCCGAAACTCAAATAAATTGGACAACGACGTAGTATAATAACGGTACGTCAGATGAACCTGTCAAAAAGATCATTCCATTCGAACATCATCAAAGAAACAACCATTTGTTGTTTATGACTAAGGGCATCGGCAACACGATTTCCCTTTCCAAAGTATAGAGAATATCAAAATTGATGCAAGAAACTCGAGCCAACGTAGTTGACGCAAAGTAAGTTCCTTTTGAGAAAATAAATACTCTAAAGATTTATAATCGGTGTAAAGAATAAATTTCTCTTCCAAAAATAATGATGCCAATTCTAAAGCGAAAACAATAGCCACGAGCAGTAGATCATGAGTAACATACCTAGTCTCGATAGGTTTCAATTATATGAGGCATAAATGATAGAACATTCCCTTTTTGTAGAGAACGGCACCCAAACCAATGCGATTAGCATCGGTACAAATAGTGAAGTTTTGGTTCCCTTCGGGAATCATAAGAATAGGAGTATTGGAAAAGAGTTCTTTCAAATGATCCTCTTTCCCGAAAATCTAAAACTTTCAAAAGGCAATTAACTTTATGTAATCATCTTTCTAGAAAAATTTACTTATTCCAAGTTAATTTACTATGTCTGATCGTCTCATCAAAGCGTTTAGGAGATTCCTACCGATAATGTTGATCAAGCACATCGACCAGAATTCTTAAAGCACTGAATGGGCAATACAACACAAAATCATCTTCTATATGATAAAAATACATCTTAAAAATTTTATGAACATTCTGTATTCATTTTAAGAACAAAATCCAATTATACTTATAAATATCTTATGAAAAAGATTTGCAAATTTTAAATTGTTGTTTTCATCCAAAATCAATAAATTCAAAAACGGACTCATCGAGATATTCGTAGAATACTCGATTCATAAGATGGAGAAATAAGCCGGACAACTCGAATGACATCACATGTCATTCATAAAAATCATAACGAGTGCGGAATGCGATAATGAAACACTATTGTCCGCAACTCATAGCTAATGAAAACTGGTGGCAAAGTCGAACTGAAAAGACCTTAGTACCACTCAATATATTGGCTTAGGTGATAATCCTAAGACAAGCTCGAAGATCCCGGAAAATTTCACAAACTACTTGAATGAGGAGAATAATATCTTCCTCAACAAGAGGGCCTAGAGAATAAAATGATGCCACCAAACTGGAATCGAAATCATCAAGGAAAACAGAAATCTGCATAATAGATTGAAGATCTCGAAGATAGATAGTCCATATGGATATAGGATATGGGTTCGTAATGATTAAGCCAATCCTCTCACAAAAATTCAATTCCAAAGTCCAAGTAACACATAACATGCAAATAGGCCTGGAAAGAATAATCACATAAAAAATCTCGACATCTTTTCAAAGCAATTCTCAGTAAAGTCATCAAGCCCAAAATATTTAAAGAAAAAGAATCAACGAATTCTTTTGATATAAAAATAATGAGATGAACCCATATCAACAAGTACTCGAATAGGATAATCACAAAACAAAGGTCATCAAGGACCGAATGAGAAATACCTTGACCAAGAGAAGAGCTACTAGGCGCTTGCACAATATTCGTCTTTCCCTCCCTTTTGCTTGGAAGTTTGAGACATGAAGATAAAAGATGATCCGAACTTTTGCGATAACGACAAAAGAGTGGATCCGGACACCTATCATCATAATGGTCCGTGGAACCAGAATTGTAGCATTGTCCACGACTAGAGGTAGGAGTCTTTGCTACCAGAGTTTCTTTTTCCCCTTTCTTCTTGCTTTGAAGTATGGGACGTGCAGAAATATTATGACCTGAATTTTTGCAATAGTGACAAGAAATAGGCCTTGGACACCTATTTACATAGTGGTCCTTAGAATTACAATTGTAGCATTCTCCACGATTAAGGATTGGAATCTTTGCTACCGAAGTTGCTTGCCTCCCTTCCTTGTTGGGATTAGGGCTTTTGAACTTAACATGCCTCTTCTTGTTATTATTGAGGCTCTTTTTTGAACCTCCAACATCACAATCACTTCCTTTATCGACCTCTTCTAGTCGTAGAGTGATATCGACAAGCTGATCGAAAGAAACTTCTAGTTTTAGAGGCAAAACCTTTTCAGGGTCCTTACTCAAAGCACAGATAACCTTTGATTTTTTACAAGATCCAAAATTTGTTGGGTAGACATGAATACGCCATCTAGAGACGGACTACTGAATTGACTAGCGCTAGGACTGCCGAACTAACCATCTCTTCTTCTTTAAGAAAGAAAGAAAGAAGAGGAAAAATGTTATTCTCAGAATGAATATCAAACAAACATGATTGATAAAATAAGGCATCACAAAGAAAATAAGGTAGAACTGGTCCAATGACTTGAATTAAATCCCAAGGCACGAATCCTAAGAAAGACTTAGGACAATGATCCTTGCTAGATTATTATACATTGTTCCAAATTTTGGCTCCGATACTAAGCTGTGACGCCTCACCTCTATACTCATGCTAGCTAAGGACACTACAGAGTAATGCTGTCAACTAGCATGAAGAATAAGGCTGTTGAGGAGCGACCATCCGTGTAATTGCTTTGTGTGAGCACCGATATGTCAGATAGTATAACATGCATTTCATTTCAAGAGGAAATCCGACATATCGATACAAACTCAAAGCTACTATACAGTGGCTATGTGGTCTTCGGAAACAAATATAGAGATAAACATAACGTAAATCTGCCCCAAGTATTCATATCACAAAGGCAGAAATAGATATGAATATTACACGTAGAAATGTACATTAGAGTAGTGGTCATACAAGATCCACAACATCACAAAAGAACAGATGAAAGTGCTAGACAAAAGAATATATATACATCAAGGAGCCTCTATCTCGAATGTATAAAACAAAAACTACTAATCTGAAGTAGTTAGACAAAAATCAGGCAACAGCCCCTGATAAGAAGTCAAGCAGAAGCACCTGTAATATCTCGGTCTGACCCGAGTATTATTTAGTAAGAAAATAATAAACGGATCAGTCTAGCTATAAATATAAGATAAAAATGAGACAAAATAAGAGATACAATAAAACATATGATAACAATAATGCCATACTATGAAAAGTATACATTAGAAAATCAACCAAAATCATACAATATCTCAAAAATCTCATAACATCAAAAAGAATGTCATATTCTTTATTTTATTCACCAAACCACAAATATTTACAAATATATCAATGCCAACCACAAAATTGGTGAAACACAAATTCTAGAAATCATTAAATTAGAAATCCAGAAGTGTGACGACCCGTCCTTCTATTACCAGAAAGACGTATCATCATTAAGAAAGAAAGGGATGAGAAAATAGAAAAAGATAGAGAAAGAAAGAACAACAACATCAGAATCTCACAACGGAATGGAACAAAATATAATATATCACTTAAATATTTAAAAGTTTTACATATATCAGAGTTATACAGATAATACATCAATACTACACAGTTATAACACCTGTCTAGTTAATACAACTCAATCCAATACAACTCAAACAATATGACTCAGAGATACAAACACAGCAGAACTATATATATATCTACAACGCTGAAGCCTCCTGCTCCATTGCTCCTCCAGAATTCGTCAAAGCTAACCTGAATCCCTTGACTACCCGTAAAAATTTGGGTACCCGAGAGTTTATGAAAAAAAACAAAAATAAACTCCGAGTCAGACATGGGTCTGGTATGAGTAAACGAGTTAAAGTTGCTTAACTTTGAAGAACATTTGAAAATAAAGGTATCACGTAAGACTCCCCACAAATAAATACGGGTAAGTTTTTACCTTACGCTAACCAAAACATTTCATAGGAAATCCAGTGATATTATAATAGTGTCTAGGGTTTTCAAGTAAATAGAAAATAGCCGAAATTGTTACATGATTAAATTCCAGCTACTAGCCACAAAAGTGGGTAATACAAATCAAAACCGTAGGGTCTCGTAGGGAAAATGGATTTCCAACAATGGCAGGGCTACTGGGGTACCGCCTGTCATGGTACGGGGCCTACATCACCGTACCGAGGATTACTCCCTTCATCCCCTGCAACACAAGGCCGGAACCATTCCTTACTGAACAGTCCCGAACAAGATAAACCCTGCGGTTCTAGCTAGCAAACCGCCCACTAAGCCGAAATATAAAAAGGGACATCTAGACAGGGGAAATATCTTGTCCTGCTTAGGCATGACCCACCTAACCTTGCTGCACATCCCCTATTTTAGCCATTCCCGGTTGATGAGGCTTGAGGTTGCGATTACCTTTAAAGAACATATCTTAGAATTCTCATCGTCCGCCTGACGATGTGTTGAAAGCATTCAATCCATACAAGTTCGTTCCGGGTTCGAACGAAACCGAAGGCATTATCTCGTTACACTCATTTTGGAATCACCCTCAGAGTCAACGACGATAACCCTTGCATTCTGAAACACCATCTCGATCTCCATTTCATGATTCACGACCTAACGTTTAAATTGGATCGATGTGGTTTTCGGAGGATCAAATTTGATTCTTCCGATCCCGGTCTCATCGGATCCAAACGCCATTTTAAGGGCCAAGTTGTCTAATTAACTTATACGGTTTAAAATAATTCAAATTCAACAATTGAATTAACATAACATCGATTCCAGATCAAATCAATACAAGCAACATTGGTATAGCACAGCATATCACAGAGTACCATAGAATATCATTACATAAATATCACAATTAGATATTCAACACACATTCCATAAACAGTCATCTGAAATTCAATGTAAATTAAGTATATCAGAGTTAAACACTTAACCCTGTGTTATTGATTAACATTTATATTACTCATTTCTTTACAAACTATTTGAATCAATAGATCGTTCATAATTCATTATTGATCTTAATTACTCAATAAATTATTTTATTTTACACTATTTAATTAATCAATTCTTGATTAAATAGTTTAACTTTTATTACGATTCTTTAACCATTAATTACTACCTTAATGGTTATTTAATAACTTGAATTCTTATTTGTTAACTTTAATGTACGTAATTAACCCTTTATTTATCCTTAATTCTTAAGTAAATTACTTAATTAATTATTAATCCACATCTAGTTTATTTGATTAACCAACTATTAACTTAAGTAGTAATTATAATCTTATAATTACTTAAAATCTACCATTAATTATAGTTTAAAAAAAATGATTATTCTTAATTACTTCCTGAAGATATTGATTATTTAATTTAATTAACATTTTAAGGGTTTTCTTTAAGTTCGAAGTTCCATTATATTACTAACTATAACTCGGACTTTCATTAACTTTATGCTTAATAAATTGATCACTGAATTACGTTAATAAATAGGAGCTTAACCTTTCAAAGTATGGACCAAAATAATTATATTGTATATAAGTTTTGAAATCTTGAACCTGTTAAACATTTTTTTTTCTCTTTTTTTTTTCAAAACAGTGTTTTACAGTTAAATAAAAACTGTTTACTTAGCTTACTAAAAAAAAGAAACTGCAGTTATCAAACACTGAGCACTACCCTGGGAAACTCACACAATCCCTCGAGTCACTCAAGCAATTCACCCGAGCACCTCCCCAGAAAATTAAACACGACTCGAAGCACACCAATGACAGAAGAACAAAATAAAAAAAAACACAGCTCCACCTCCATCACCACCGTGCACGTGCACGGTGGGTAGCCGCACTTCCAGCGGCAGTCACCGGCGTCCACAAACCAAATTTCCTCCTCTCAACCATAAACGACTCCCAGAGATTCAAAAATAATGTCGAAACCAAAATTTACAGTTTTTCGAAAGCACTGCAACAACCCCTCGGCAAATTTCATTCGCGATCTTCGAATAAACCACCGGAATTACCGCCGCTTCGCCCACACGACCTCAACACACTAAACCATCTACCCTCCAGATCTCGTGCAGCTCGGTCACGAAATAAGGGCGAATTCGATGATTAACAGAGAAGAAATAAATACCCAGTAAAGCCCTAATATTGTCTTGTGTTCCAAATTCAATAAATAGAAAAATTAATTGATATTTTTCCTGAGTTTATAGATGTATAAGCTTGCTTCAATCCAAGTTTCACTATTTATAATTGGATTGATTGTTTGAAAATGGAATA
Organism: Allium cepa; assembly: GCA_030765085.1. Classification (NCBI taxonomy): domain Eukaryota; kingdom Viridiplantae; phylum Streptophyta; class Magnoliopsida; order Asparagales; family Amaryllidaceae; genus Allium; species Allium cepa. The sequence continues at coordinate 593,630,591 of CM060945.1, forward strand.
AATGTAAACTTAATTCAATTACAAACCGTGCTTGAAAAACAAAGTTAAAAATCTTCGTTTTAGTTTTGAAAATCATGAATTCCAGTATGGATTCAATCTATGACCTAGAATTAATATTTTACAACAACTTATTTTTATCAAATTATTGTTTAATACCCTGTAAATCATTACAGTGCTTATATTCTACCTTAAGACTTAACCAGTCTCTAACTTTATGTTATATCATATTGTTTTTAATTGAATACCTACAGATTACCCACGTTTAATGAGGCTAATTTGAGGTTTACTCAAATATATGCAAACCTGAAACAATAACAGGAGTCACAGAGTAGATGAAATTTTATATAAGAGCAAGCATACCCCATATCATATGATGATTAAATCATGAACTGTTTAAAACAAAAACAATTGGAACTTAAAGCTTTAACTAATCTTGTTTACTCACAGGTGGAAGAAGTAAAGAAGGCTAGTTTGAAAGAAGGTTTGCTCACACAACACTGTTGAAACTTGAAACAGAGAGTAATTGAATGATGCAAGAAACTTGTAGCTTGGGTACTGCAGTTTGAAGTTTGAGTTCCTGCAACTTTCTTTTGCTAGAATTTGATTAAGCTTGAGAATATAAAGTTTTGATTTTTTTTTCTTTGCTTAATCAGGCTTTTGAAGTTATCACAGAACTAGAAGGTAAGAACAGATGAATACATGTATATATAACTTTGAGCATAAATCTTCTTACACAAGCTTCCACTAGATAGAAAAATATCTTGCTTTATCCTATTTTTTTTGTACTAAAACCTGAAACGCATTAAAAATTTCGGCTAGCAGCTATTTCTCTCAGAAATAAAAGTGGCTAATTAATGTTTGTGTTAACACTTATGCTAACATAATCACTATTTACTGACACACATATATTTGAATAAAGATATTTGCAGGCTTAAGATTGTACTAATATGTTCCATATGGGTTTACACTAATTAGTAATTGCTGACAACTTGTTTACAAAGATATTTGCAGGTCTTTTATTTCTTATGCATATACGAGTTACAGGTTTTTCATTTGTCTTCATACTTATGTCAACATATAAGTAATATTTGTTGTTAATTTAGTTTTTGTCTTATTGCTGATGTTTACATATGATTATGTTTGCAGAAAAGTTACATTTGTTTTAAAGATATTAGTCTCATCGCTTACAGATTTTGTATATATGTCTTTCAATAGTTAACACTTTATTCATATCTTATTCAAGTTATAATTTTATACTTATGTTTGTAATCCTACCTTAGGTTATATTTTCTAGGGATCGACTCAGCTCTCTCAAACTGTTTTTCATTATTAAGAAAAGGTAACAAAGATAAAATACGAGCTTTTTTTATAGCAATAGTAATTAATCATTGTTGTTTCAAGGTCAATCTATTCACCCGTCTAGATAATATTTTTCCTTGTTCACTAATAAATCGACTAATTAAACTCATGTTTCTATAATCAATTTGATCCCCCGATTCAATTGGGGGAAAACGCCTACGAAAAGATCGCTTGGATTTGCGAAAAGGTTGCTTGGATTTATCCATGGTTTATTCCTTATCTCTAAATTTCTATTTCTTTATTCATTTCAGATCTGAGCAAAATGAGTTTTCTTTTTTTATTTGTATATTATATATTTATATACATATATATGTTAAGTTTTTCTTTTTCCTGTTCCTTTGAAAAATAATACAATACATATGTTCCATTCGATCTATTTCTTTATTTCCCCATGAATCGTAAGCTTGCGACAATAACGACAAAACTTTCTCAAGTCTAATCCACTGGGTGTATTGTGTCGATTCTTTTGAGTAATATATCTAGAAATGCCCGGCAATTTCTTATTGACACCATTTGGGCACAACTGGTACACTCCAAAATAACTCTAACTCGAACATCTTTACCCTTAGCCATGAACCTCCTTTAAATTTTTGATCGACTTAATTCTTCTATTTTCGACCCGAATCTAAATCTAAGAAGACGAAAACAACAAAAAAGAAAATATATATATATAAATAGAAATAAAAGTTACTAACTAGTTAATTCCAATTAATACTAATAGAAATTAATAGAATATAATAATTTTATGTGAGTAATACAATTTTTTCTAATTATCAATTATTCTTTCCAGTATTTCATTTAAGTATCCTTTTTTCTATGCTATGATTTCGTGGAATTTTTTACCCTATACAGAAACCTCTTTTCCATTTCTGTTCTCCAAAATAAAATAGGATTTTAAACTATAATTAAAAAAAGGGGAATGACAAAGCATCGGGGAATAAACGATTAATTTCTATCAATAGACCCGCTAAAGACCCAAACCATAGAGTAGTTAGCACGGGTGCTGTGGAGAGATATGTTTTTATATCCCGCATTGAGAATCCTCCTTCTTTATTGTAATACATATATGGTCAGATGCTGTAGTTCAAGATCATTTGTCTTCTTTGTACGGAATTCCTAACAAAAATAAATATCTACAATGAGCAGTAGATGAGGTTTTCCTATCCCTGTCCCTAAAAAAGAAAGGGGTACCCCTTTCTTTTTTGATTTAGACCTAATTTCGTAGAGAATTTCGTACGTAAACTAGATACATGACAGAATTTCTTCACTGGAATCAAAATAGACTTGTTTTTCACATCAGAATTCATTGAAACAGGGGACCAACGGGACGAAACAGGTGTAACATTTCATTCTCGCAATCTCAAAACATAGCTCTATATCAGCTTAGACCAGCGGTAGGGAAACAGCTTAGGACCAAGCTATGATAGCTAATGTTGTGCTATGATATCCGGAATAACCAATCGATGAAACCACCCGGACACCTGACCGCAGCTGCTTCCATCGGAGTCTCTTTCCGACATCCCCAACCCCGATTTGTCAGGCTCCCGTCTCATCGTAGAAACTGTTTGCCGGAACGAGTCAAACTCAAACAGAGCTATTACTATGAAAATCGAGAGAAGTCGTTCTCGAACTGACATCAACCGTTCTTGATCAGCCAACTCTACATCTCGCTGAGTCACAGGTCCATCCGAGTAAAAAACACGAGACGACTGATTCGCTCGAAGAATAGACAGAGGCGACCTCGCAAGCGAGGTCCACAGTATAAACATTGGCGACCTCTTCATGAGGTCCACTTTCGTCCGAGCTCTAGTGAGGTGCCTAGTATACCAAGTCCAAACTATTCTTCTCTTCGGGAGGAGAGCTAAATTGCTCAAGCTTGATTCAAACCGTGTTTGTTGGCTCGAAAGCCGGCCTTCCAAAATTGGCAGTTTCAAGGTAAGAGTTGATTAGAAAGCCGCTTCCCTTGTAGTTGTCAGCTCGTTCTTGACAAATCCTATCGGGTCTTCATAATCTGGAGTAAAAGGATTCGAACCTTTGCATGCCGGTACCAAAAACCGATGCCTTACCACTTGGCTATACCCCAGGGGTTCTCTTCATGATTAGGAAGAATGAAGATATTCTGTCAGACCCCCGTAGTAATTTAGCCTGACAGACTATACGCTCAGGTGCGCCTAAAGTCTGTCTTATTGACCGAATCCAAGCTCTTACTACGACTACTTTTCTAAAATAGGAGCCTATTATGGTTTCTATTAGATCTAAACCTTCTCCTTGAATGTGTTAAGCATAGCAAAGATCAATTCTCACTTCGAGTTTTTAAGAAAGACATTTTCATTTTGATATCTTTCTTGTTATCTGCCCCGTCATGCATAGTTTACCGTCCTGTAAAATGGTTTCAAAGAAGAATTTGGTATTAATTGATTGAACTAAGTTCGGGCTAGTCGCGAAACGGATTGCGTACCTAGTTTCCCAAGGGCCTTGGCTTAGTTTGCTCGCTTTTTTTCAGTAGGGGTGAAACCTGACTTCCAATTAGCTAGCCATGCCACCTAACTAGTGTAACGGCTTAATAATGAGACCAATATTCTTCGTCTGTACTGCTAAATAAAGATATTATGCCTATCCCCAATCCCAACTCTAACGAAAACAAATCGATCTTACGCTCCCCACTCAGGAAAGTTTCACTAGTGCCTAGTATATTAATTGGGCGGGCGATAAAAGAGTTACACAATCTAGACTATTGGCCATTCGCGGTCAAAGGTGAGATGTCAATGAACGAAGAGAAAGTGAAGATTTGTGTATGAGAAGGAGCGGTTCCCCTTAAGATACTTGGGTCCTGCCTGAATGAAAAGTGGGGAAGGGAATACCTTAGCAGCAAGGGGCGCCGAAGTTCTCTACATTTTCTCGTTTCGAAATTCAAGGGCCGTGTCTTGCTATGGGTGGTTATAAGGTTTCCCAGTCTGCAAAGAGAAATGTTCATTCATGAAATAGTCTAAACAACCAAATAAACGTGCCTCCCTTTAATATACTGGATCGGTTAGAGTATACCTCCTTTGTCAATCAGTTCTCTGCTCCTATCGGTGAAGTGGACATCAGTAAGATGTCGCCTCAGCTTCCAATTGTCGATCGACTAAGGTGGAATGAAACCACTTGACCAAGGAAGAGGTAAACATTCCGCTGCTTTGACTAAATTCAATACAGATATCCTCCCCACTTTTCATTATTATTTCCCGTAAACTTCAAAAAAAAGGATGAGAAAGCAGCCCCGGAGATATATAGAAATGACTAGGCAAGTGACTTACGCTTGTCTTAAAAGAAAGAATTTCCAATTGATTCAGAGGATGGAAATCAGTTAATAGCCCTTTTCCAAAAGGAGGCATCATAAGCAACTTCGCCGCGCACTCCTGACGACTTTCTTTTCCTAATTTCTCGCTATCGGTTGAGCATCTCTCTATTCTTTCTCCCAATCTGGATCCCCAAAGGCGCGGGAGGAAAGAACCGAGGTTACGTCATTGAAAAGTTGGGAGGGAGTTAATATCTGGGGCGCCCGAAGGAAGGCAACAACACTCGCGGAAACAGACCGGAATGCCAGCTAGAGAAGAAAAAGAGTCCCGACCTCCCAACATGGAATTTAGTTAGAAGAAAGATATTTTCATTTTGATATCTTTCTTGTTATCTGCCCCTACTAAACGGATCCTTTCTTAAGCATAACGAGTGAATGAACTGCTTAAGCATAACGAGTGAATGAACTTTCTCTTTAGGGTTCTCTTCCCTAACTAGTTCAACTTTGACTTGATAGTCTTAAGCATAAGTCGTTCATTCTATATCTTTCTTGTTCTCTCCCCTTACTAATGATCCTTTCGTGTGTTAAGCCTAACTCGTGAATGAACTTTCGCTTTCGGGTTATCTGACCCGTCATGTGCATCTGGATAAGACTTTCCGATGAAATCACAAATACCAATCCGAGCCGTTCCCATTTCGGACTACTCGACGGTGGGCTTACTTTGTGATTGAACCAGCAAGTCTTCTATTCATCAGTATTCACATAGTGAACACCAGAGTTTATTGTGAAATGGCAGCAAAGAAATTGATGACTCAATATCTGTTCGTTCCTCACTCTTCAACGAGTGACCTGCTGTACATCGAGCCCGCTACTATGGAAGACCAACTCTTAGCGAGTCAGTAAACTCAGTTCGCTTGTGGCCTGCACAGGGGAACTGACTACTGAGTCATATCTTACTATTCCTTCCTCAGATTCATTTTCTCTAATAGGAGATTCTTGAATGAGCTCATTTTTAGACAGTTCCTTCCCCTCTAGAGTGCCGCTTCCTTGCCTGTTCTTCTAGTTGACTACGTTGTGGTGCCTTTTTTCCATTGCTTCGGAATGGTGTCCGTGCAAGGTATTAATATTGCTCCCTCATGAATCTGCTTTATTTGGTCTCCCCCTTTCCTGGTGAGAGAAAGCCAACCCCAGCTAGATGGAATAGCATCATACAATTCTGATGATGATTCTATTCTGCATTCTCCGTTCAAAACCATCTACTCCATAACTAAAGAAAGAAGGAACAGTAGATAGTACACTGTGCTTCTAGAAGACATTCTTAGCCCCATTTCTTGGGTGACTGGCCTGCAGTCTTCAGGTCATGAGCCTGATAGAAGTCATAGGCGTATGTCAAGTCAAAGCCGAAACCAGCTAGCAGAACGGGGAAGTCGTAGCGGAAAACAATCTCTACCACGGAATCTCATCACAAAAAGGGGCCTTCTATTTTAGACCCGTTCAGGGCCTGCAAGACTTCCAGAGTAAGCAATCATAGTAGGTTGATAGCAGTCGGATGCGCTCGAGTTACGGTTATTGACACAGAAAGGTACGGTACAATGTATGAACCTTTTTCCTGAGTGACGTCTTAAAAGTACTCCATCAAAAGATCCAGAGTACCTCTCCCAGTATCACAAATCTCGCTACGCACCTTATTAGCTCTTACATACTGGTCAATTCACTACCCGAATGAACACAGTCATACTTAATATTTATAAGAGAGAGAGCAAAGACAGTCATACTTCCCATTGACCGAAGGCTAGTATACTTAGGACGGATGCTTCACACCTATATGATTCTCTAGCACTTCCACTCTAGAAGAATTTCTCCAAGTTTGCTTAAGGAGCCTAGTATACCAAGTCGTCCCCTAATTGTTCCAGTCTCACCGGACTCAGAACTCGCAGAAAGAACTGCTTCTCATTCCCCGACCTCCAACAGAAAAACCAGTCCACTCATTCGCTCCTTTACAGTGTTGCACCTCACACTTCCTGTCAACTCACCGGACAACTGGAGGAGGAGAGCTTCGATGCAGAGAACGGGCCCCCATGAATCATTGAGCTTCGAGTCAACAAGTCAAGAAAACAAGGCAAGCTTCGAGTCAAAGGAATATTCTTCCTTGCCTTAGACAACAGAACTCCCGCCTCACTTCTTCCCGCTCACTTCGCTCGAAGTATATTGGATCGGTCGCCTCACCCGAAAACCTACAGGCGCCTGGCTCCCCCAATTGATCGGGGTCGCCTCCTTTTGCACTGAGAACACAATTCATCACCGTCCTTCTCACAAGAGTCGCGCGCCCTGGCCCTGGACCAGAGGGGATCGAATCTTCTTTCTCATTCAGAAGAGAGACCCGAGAGAGTGGTTCAGGTGACTACCGGAGTCATTGATGAAGCAGGTCAGATGGGCTTAGTAGGGCTCGAACCTACAATATCACCGTTATGAGCGGTACGTTTCAACCAATTAAACTATAAGCCCCAATTACTTACTGTCTCTACATGAAATTCCAGAGCGGACAGAAAGAGGAGGCCTTTGCTCTATCTGCTTCTTCGAAATCCCGGGGAGGCCGCAATTAATATACTGGGGCAAGCCCCAATTAATATACTGGGGTGCAAGCCATACTAAAGAAGCTAAGTGACTTTCGTCACCCAAGTAGTGAGTTTGAGAGTGACCGGTAGGGCGACTACTTGTACTTCTAGGCGTTGGCGACCTATAGTCTTGTCTTGTTACGCAAGACGGCTTCACTCGATTCAGTATTTCAATAGAACAAACAAGCCCACTAATAGCTTAGATAGTGGCCCTTCCACTTTGGTGTAGTTGACCCTACCTATTGACTCAAGTCAAGGCCAGGCGACCAACGGGAGGCGCCCTCTAACTCAAGGCTCATAGGAACAGGGAACCCTTACGTAGTGGGATGTAGGCTTCAGTTGTTTTGGTACTTTTTCACTACGTCTTGTTCTTTTTTTAGTAACCGGCTGTTCAGGCGTTAATGCATTTGGCCTTTTAGATAGAAGGCGAACAAAAGTTCTCCGCGGGCGCTACGCTATGTTGTTCGCTTTTGTCAACTGAAGTGCGCCAACTCACTTGATAGCAGATAGAGCGCGGAGCCCCATTTGAGTCGTCGCGAGCAGAGGGTTGGCGTTTCTTTTACTACTCAAAGAAAAAGAGTACAGCGAACGGCATTCTGTTGTACAGCTAGCTACTTTTGTATAGTGAAAAAGGTAACCTACCGGTTACTTTGGAATCGACAGTAGTGACGAAAGGGGGCTAGGGATCGAAGATTAAATTATTGGCCCAGTACTGGATGTTGTTTTCCCCCGGGGCCTAATATTTATAACGCTTTGGTAGTGAAAAGTCGAGATACTGCCGGTCAGCAAATGTTTGTGACTTGTGAGGTACAACAATTATTAGGAAATAATCGAGTGTGAGCTGTAGCTATGAGTGCTACAGATGGTCTGACGAGAGGAATGGAAGTGATTGACACAGGAGCTGCTCTAAGTGTTCCAGGAGCGGGCGAATTTTGTTCTTGGAGAGCCTGTTGATAATTTAGGTCCTGTAGATACTCGTACAACATCGCCTATTCATAGATCTGCGCCTGCCTTTATTTGTTACAGTTAGATACGCAATTCTCAATCTTTGAAACAGGGATGAAAGTGGCTTTTAGCTCCGTATCGCCGTGGAGGAAAAATCGGACTATTTGGGGGAGTGGGTAAAACAGTACAACTCATGGCATGGAATTGATCAACAACATTGCCAAAGCTCATGGGGCGTATCCGTATTTGGTGGAGTAGGTGAACGTACTCGAACTCTACATGGGGGGTAATTAATGACAAAAATATTGCAGAATCAAAGCTCTAGTCTTTTCGCGGAGTTAAGCTTAAATCCATTCCTTAAAAAAACATTTTTTGTAAGAATACGTTGTATATGTTAGAAACTTCAAGGATGACTGACTCCTCTGTAGGAAGCCGGAGGAGTAGAGTAGGCACCCGAAGAAGATGCCAAAGGAGCTAGTCACTATCATCGTGTATTAAGGAACAGGCTAAACTGTTGGGCCGCAGGAGGAGCTCCGCTCTTACTTTATTCAATTCAAAGATCCCGGGTTCCCTGCTACCCTACTTGATACTTCTTCTAGCCGCTCCCCGATTGACTAGCTGAATGTAATCATCGATGGCGTCTTGCACCGGGCCCATTTCAGTGTGAACATTGAGTGGGAGTTCGGTTACATTGCTAAGAGAATCCCCTGTACTAGTTCCCCTTGATCAAATTGCAAGGGAAGTGGAAGTTTGAGTTTCTTTTGATGTCGCTGCGCTGAGAGTTCTCTTGTTAGTTCCCCCCAAGCCATCGGGAAATATTCATATTGCTGCTTTTTACGTTTACAAAGACGAGGCAAGAGATGAGAGGATGAAGATAGCTGCTTTCATAGACGCAGGGGAAAAGTTCCTCCATATGGGACCGAGAATTCCGAAACGAAAGAGAAAGCGGCACATCTATGGTTCATTTGTATTTATTTACCTTTATATTTATATTGCTAGAATTAAATTTTAAATTTCAAACATTATCAAGCATATGTATTCATTTAACAAAACTTAACAATGTATAGTATTTTAATTTAATTATATGAGTTAAATTTTATTAATAATATTGTTAAGAAACTTATTTTAGAATTTCAAACATTATTATCTATGTGTATTATTTCATACTAAATATAAATAATGTAAAGTATTTTAAGTAATTATATAAGATAGATTTTTATTGTGAATATTATTGAAATACTTATTTCAATTTTCCAGATCAATCTCCTTTTAAATACAGTTTATATAAATAGATGGCAAAATTTCAAAAATCATATTCATTTAAATATGATCAATTCACATTTTATATTTAATTAGATTAAACATTTATTAAAATAACCGGGGCTGAAATCTGGGGTCGTTACATTCCTTCCCCCTTAAAAGAATTTCGTCCCCGAAATTTAAAACATAGACAATTTATAAGCTGTTATACCAACCATCCAAACATACATATCAGTCATACAATAACAAACAAACAAACAGTCTACTCTAACAAACATCACTAGTTATCCGAACATAAATCCAGATAAGCTTTCCTAAAATTATCGAGAGTTTGTCTCCCGATGATCAATAATCCAAACTGGATTCCTGACCACAATTAAATTCAACTCAATTTCCAATTTCCTGACTTACTGGTTTAACAATTAATGATGAATTATGAACAAATTTCCTGAGATATATGGAATACACAATAAATTCCAGACATCCATTCTGGAAATTAAATTCTGAAATCTACAGTATTAACTCCTTCCAAATTTAATTGACTCTTTTACAGAATTTCAATACTTATTTTAAATCAAGCCCGTACGATGTACATATATCATTCGTACGTAATATCAAATCCGATCGCTCGATCACACAATTTCATTTCCGAACTAGTATCGTCCACCCGACTTCCTAGTGCGGACTCGGAATTGGTTTCTTGATCAGAAACTGTCATTCTCCTTGCATAGTCATAACTATGATAGAGAATTTCCAGCATCAATAATCCAAATCCATGGTTCGTCGTCGAAAATCGAGTGAAAAATCCTAACTCGGATCGATATATAATTATCTTGAAATTCTGTGCTCGAATCTGGATCAGTTTGTTATGCGAATAAAATAATATACGTTCATCTTACGTATTTATACCCATTGCTTATCAACCATATCAATTTCTTTTATTCCCATTATTCTGATTCTATCCACTTGGAATAATTTTCTCAATATCAAATTTTACTTAAGAATTTCACCATTCATTTCTTAAGCTTAATATAAGCATTATATATACTCTTATATTATTATTCTGCCACTTAAACCTTAATCTTCTTATTTAAATCTGAATTACCAATTCCATATGAATTCAATTTTCTTAACTCTGAAAAATTGAACCTTTATTGACTATCTCCATTATAACTGATTCCTATTATTATTTTTAAATTAGTTTCATCTATTAGTTTACTTTAAATTTTCAATTTGAAATTGTTTTGTTGCTAGAAACTTGTTTTTTTTTTTTAGTTTTCAAATTCTGAAAAGCTTTGACATATTCTCCATTACATATTTTCATAAGCACATATGTAAGGTTCCAATCCTCCACATAATTAATCTCAATCAATTGTCAAACCATTCCCTTTTAATTAAAAGGAATTTACAACTTGCTTGCTTATATAATCCATTTAAGCAATACAAACTCATATTCAAAATCATCCTATTTTGCTTCCAATAATTCATAAAATTTTATTCAATCTTATTTACTTCAAACAACCCATTTCCTTAGGCAATTTAACAATATCATTGTGAATACATAATTACTTAAGCTCAATAACAAATCTTAAATTGATTTCAATTCAATTTACACTTGAGTCCATCTCAGTTAATTTATCCACAATCCTTTCGTTGCATTTTCTTTTATTTCAAAAGTTTGATTCCAAACCATTATATTAAATTTGACAACCCATATTTTAAATTAATCATCTCACAATTTATTTAAGTCATTAACTGTTTCACTTAATAACTTAAGTTCATTCTATTCCACCAATTCCCATTCAAATCTTTGATTTGATTTTCTTTTAATCAAATCCCAACTACTTACTGATTAGTTTATTCTTTTATCCATCCTTAAATTTTAGTTTACATTAACAGTTCATTATTGGCTTTATTCATAATAAGGTTATTCAATTTATGCTTGAATTAGATTTGTTTACAACTCACACCATTATTTAAATCCAATTCAATACTTACTTTGGTTTACATTTACTTATTTACTTAAGAATTTTATTTCATTCAATATTATTTATAACTCAACTGAATTCATTTAAATTCAGTTTTATTCTAACTCAACTTCAGTTAAATTTAGCTACTTGCAAATCTTTAAATTTATTTCTTAATATATGAGTTCAAAACTTATTTATTTCCCTTAAAGTTTATATTACTCATTTGGGTCATTTCATCTTATAACCACAATTTCAGATTATATATATAACACTTAGCATCTTAAGGTATAAATTCCCACCTCATAATTACAATCATTTTACCTTCAAATTTTATAGCCAATTAAGTTCATTTTGAACTTCAATTCCATTTAACGTGTCTCAGGATAACCTCTAATATGTTTCTTATTGTCATTTCCTTAAGTTAAATTTTAATCTCCTGGATTAAAATTCCCAATTTCATCTTATAATTATCAAATTTACTTTACAAGTTCAATAGTTAATTTATTTAAACCTTTCACATTATTAAATAGAATTTCTCAGAATTCAATTGCCCGGTTTTTATTTCCAAATCCATTTTGAAATGATGCTACACATACTCACTTGGTATACCAAATCAAATTTTCAACTTTCAAACACTTATTTTCACCAAAACAAATTTTCTCCTTTTGAAAATTTTAAAATAACTTGCATACCCAACAACCCCAAACAATATCATAACCAACAATATTTTCCAAAACAAGATTCCATTATTCCCTTCCAATCTTTGGATAAACTTTTCAAACATTCCCAAGATTTTTAAATTTCCAAATCCTTTTGTTTAAATTTATTTAAACACTTTCAAATTTCCGGGACTTAAATTCTTGTTTAATCAGATTTCAGTTATATTTCTTTTGTATTAAAGATCATACTTAGATAATTTTATTTGTTTGTAGACCACTCAAATTTAAATTTTTATTTGGTTGTAGTATTAACAACCAAACATCCAAATATATAATCATTTCAAAAAAATATTTCTTTTATATCAAAATATAATTTTGGGTAAAATTATTCATTCACCCACTTTGAAAATCAATATTGTGTCGAATTGCTCTATTTAAGTGTTTAGAAACCCCTTCGATACAGTTTTCAAGGCTGTGCCGACGAAGGTTCATATACCACTCAATAAATCAATCAACGCAATATAAACAATTTTATATTCACTAACAAATACGCGCTCATATTTATTGATACACTCAAACTCATTTTAGAGTTCTATTGACTCTATTCTATGAGTAATTCGTACCAGAGCCAAGGTTATCACCAACCTTTGCTCTGATACCAACTATGACGACCCGTCCTTCTATTACCAGAAAGACGTATCATCATTAAGAAAGAAAGGGATGAGATAATAGAAAAAGATAGAGAAAGAAAGAACAACAACATCAGAATCTCACAGCGGAATGGAACAAAATATAATATATCACTTAAATATTTAAAAGTTTTACATATATCAGAGTTATACAGATAATACATCAATACTACACAGTTATAACACCTGTCTAGTTAATACAACTCAATCCAATACAACTCAAAAATATGACTCAGAGATACAAACACAGCAGAACTATATATATATATCTACAACGCTGAAGCCTCCTGCTCCATTGCTCCTCCAGAATTCGTCAAAGCTAACCTGAATCCCTTGACTACCCGTAAAAATTTGGGTACCCGAGAGTTTATGAAAAAAAACAAAAATAAAATCCGAGTCAGACATGGGTCTGGTATGAGTAAACGAGTTAAAGTTGCTTAACTTTGAAGAACATTTGAAAATAAAGGTATCACGTAAGACTCCCCACAAATAAATACGGGTAAGTTTTTACCTTACGCTAACCAAAACATTTCATAGGAAATCCAGTGATATTATAATAGTGTCTAGGGTTTTCAAGTAAATAGAAAATAGCCGAAATTGTTACATGATTAAATTCCAGCTACTAGCCACAAAAGTGGGTAATACAAATCAAAACCGTAGGGTCTCGTAGGGAAAATGGATTTCCAACAATGGCAGGGCTACTGGGGTACCGGCCGTCACAGTACGGGGCCTAGATCACCGTACCGAGGATTACTCCCTTCATCCCCTGCAACACAAGGCCGGAACCATTCCTTACTGAACAGTCCCGAACAAGATAAACCCCGCGGTTCTATCTAGCAAACCGCCCACTAAGCCGAAATATAAAAAGGGACATCTAGACAGGGGAAATATCTTGTCCTGCTTGGGCCTGACCCACCTAACCTTGCTGCACATCCCCTGTTTTAGCCATTTCCGGTTGATGAGGCTCGAGGCTGCGATTACCTTTAAAGAACATATCTTAGAATTCTCATCGTCCGCCTGACGATGTGTTGAAAGCATTCAATCCATACAAGTTCGTTCCGGGTTCGAATGAAACCGAAGGCATTATCTCGTTACACTCATTTTGGAATCACCCTCAGAGTCAACGACGATAACCCTTGCATTCTGAAACACCATCTCGATCTCCATTTCAGGATTCACGACCTAACGTTTAAATTGGATCGATGTGGTTTTCGGAGAATCAAATTTGATTCTTCCGATCCCGGTCTCATCGGATCCAAACGCCATTTTAAGGGCCAAGTTGTCTAATTAACTTATACGGTTTAAAATAATTCAAATTCAACAATTGAATTAACATAACATCGATTCCAGATCAAATCAATACAAGCAACATTGGTATAGCACAGCATATCACAGAGTACCATAGAATATCATTACATAAATATCACAATTAGATATTCAACACACATTCCATAAACAGTCATCTGAAATTCAATGTAAATTAAGTATATCAGAGTTAATCACTTAACCCTGTGTTATTGATTAACAGTTATATTACTCATTTCTTTACAAACTATTTGAATCAATAGATCGTTCATAATTCATTATTGATCTTAATTACTCAATAACTTATTTTATTTTACACTATTTAATTAATCAATTCTTGATTAAATAGTTTAACTTTTATTACGATTCTTTAACCATTAATTACTACCTTAATGGTTATTTAATAACTTGAATTCTTATTTGTTAACTTTAATGTACGTAATTAACCCTTTATTTATCCTTAATTCTTAAGTAAATTACTTAATTAATTATTAATCCACATCTAGTTTATTTGATTAACCAACTATTAACTTAAGTAGTAATTATAATCTTATAATTACTTAAAATCTACCATTAATTATAGTTTTAAAAAAATGATTATTCTTAATTACTTCCTGAAGATATTGATTATTTAATTTAATTAACATTTTAAGGGTTTTCTTTAAGTTCGAAGTTCCATTATATTACTAACTATAACTCGGACTTTCATTAACTTTATGCTTAATAAATTGATCACTGAATTACGTTAATAAATAGGAGCTTAACCTTTCAAAGTATGGACCAAAATAATTATCTTGTATATAAGTTTTGAAATCTTGAACCTGTTAAACATTTTTTTTTTCTCTTTTTTTTTTCAAAACAATGTTTTACAGTTAAATAAAAACTGTTTACTTAGCTTACTAAAAAAAAGAAACTGCAGTTATCAAACACTGAGCACTACCCTGGGAAACTCACACAATCCCTCGAGTCACTCAAGCAATTCACCCGAGCACCTCCTCAGAAAATTAAACACGACTCGAAGCACACCAATGACAGAAGAACAAAATAAAAAAAACACAGCTCCACCTCCATCACCACCGTGCACGTGCACGGTGGGTAGCCGCACTTCCAGCGGCAGTCACCGGCGTCCACAAACCAAATTTCCTCCTCTCAACCATAAACGACTCCCAGAGATTCAAAAATAATGTCGAAACAAAAATTTACAGTTTTTCGAAAGCACTGCAACAACCCATCGGCAAATTTCATTCGCGATCTTCGAACAAACCACCGGAATTACCGCCGCTTTGCCCACACGACCTCGACACACTAAACCATCTACCCTCCAAATCTCGTGCAACTCGGTCACGAAATAAGGGCGAATTCGATGATTAACAGAGAAGAAATAAATACCCTGTAAAGCCCTAATATTGTCTCGTGTTCCAAATTCAATAAATAGAAAAATTAATTGATATTTTTCCGGAGTTTATAGATGTATAAGCTTGCTTCAATCCAAGTTTCACTATTTATAATTGGATTGATTGTTTGAAAATGGAATAAATGTAAACTTAATTCAATTACAAACCGTGCTTGAAAAACAAAGTTAAAAATCTTCGTTTTAGTTTTGAAAATCATGAATTCCAGTATGGATTCAATCTATGACCTAGAATTAATATTTTACAACAACTTATTTTTATCAAATTATTGTTTAATGCCCTGTAAATCATTACAGTGCTTATATTCTACCTTAAGACTTAACCAGTCTCTAACTTTATGTTATATCATATTGTTTCTAATTGAATACCTACAGATTACCCACGTTTAATGAGGCTAATTTGAGGTTTACTCAAATATATGCAAACCTGAAACAATAACAGGAGTCACAGAGTAGATGAAATTTTATACAAGAGCAAGCATACCCCATATCATATGATGATTAAATCATGCACTGTTTAAAACAAAAACAATTGGAACTTAAAGCTTTAACTAATCTTGTTTACTCACAGGTGGAAGAAGTAAAGAAGGCTAGTTTGAAAGAAGGTTTGCTCATACAACACTGTTGAAACTTGAAACAGAGAGTAGTTGAATGATGCAAGAAACTTGTAGCTTGGGTACTGCAGTTTGAAGTTTGAGTTCCTGCAACTTTCTTTTTCTAGAATTTGATTAAGCTTGAGAATATAAAGTTTTGATTTTTTTTTTCTTTGCTTAATCAGGCTTTTGAAGTTATCACAGAACTAGAAGGTAAGAACAGATGAATACATGTATATATAACTTTGAACATAAATCTTCTTACACAAGCTTCCGCTAGATAGAAAAAATATCTTGCTTTATCCTTTTTTTTTGTACTAAAACCTGAAACGCATTAAAAATTTCGGCTAGCAGCTATTTCTCTCAGAAATAAAAGTGGCTAATTAATGTTTGTGTTAACACTTATGCTAACATAATCACTATTTACTGACACATATATTTGAATAAAGATATTTGTAGGCTTAAGATTGTACTAATATGTTCCATATGGGTTTACACTAATTAGTAATTGCTGACAACTTGTTTACAAAGATATTTGCAGGTTTTTTATTTCTTATGCATATACGAGTTACAGGTTTTTCATTTGTCTTCATACTTATGTCAAACTATAAGTAATATTTGCTGTTAATTTAGTTTTTGTCTTATTGCTGATGTTTACATATGATTATGTTTGCAGACAAGTTACATTTGTTTTAAAGATATTAGTCTCATCGCTTACAGATTTTGTATATTTGTCTTTCAATAGTTAACACTTTATCCATATCTTATTCAAGTTATAATTTTATACTTATGTTTGTAATCCTACCTTAGGTTATATTTATACTTATTCTCATTTTTATGGTTCATTTGTATTTATTTACATTTATATTTATATTGCTAGAATTAAATTTTAAATTTCAAACATTATCAAGCATATGTATTCATTTAACAAAACTTAACAATGTATAGCATTTTAATTTAATTATATGAGTTAAATTTTATTAATAATATTGTTAAGAAACTTATTTTAGAATTTCAAACATTATTATCTATGTGTATTATTTCATACTAAATATAAATAATGTAAAGTATTTTAAGTAATTATATAAGATAGATTTTTATTGTGAATATTATTGAAATACTTATTTCAATTTTCTAGATCAATCTCCTTTTAAATACAGTTTATATAAATAGATGGCAAAATTTCAAAAATCATATTCATTTAAATATGATCAATTCACATTTTATATTTAATTAGATTAAACATTTATTAAAATAACCGGGGCCGAAATCTGGGGTCGTTACAAGAAGTCACAAAAAGGAGAGGCCTATCACAAACGGGAGTATGAAAAATCACCAACCTGTGCATCACAAATTGAACGCTATTCCATGGTCACTAACCATAAAGCCGGTGCAAGGACGTAGTACAGCGTTACGTCCAATGAACCTAAAACTCCCATAATCCGAAACAACGACGTAGTACGGCGTTACGCCCAATGAACCAAACTCCAATAATACTGAACAACGAAGTAGTACCGCGTTACGCCTGATGAACCGAACTCCAATAATACGGAACAACGACGTAGTACAACGTTACGCCCGATGAACCGAACATCCAACAATACGGGACAATGACATACTATAGTGCTACGCTCGATGAACCGAACATCCAATAATATGGAATAACGGTGTAGTACAGCGTTACGCCCAATGAACCGAACTCCAATAAAAGAACATGGTTCGCTATCCCATAAAAGTGAAGCTCAATAAAACGAGGTATAATCCCCCACGTGGATAAAGTGACATCGCACATCGCTAGTCTAAACCACAAAAATGATCATCACCGATCATCAAGAAGTGTCAATTACACTAAGCTAGTAAATAAATGAGTTTAGCTTCATGTCTCATAACCACTGGCTTAACTTAAATATTTATGAACAAATTGTAGATCTCCACTCGAAAGTTGCCACAAGTGATTCAATCGAACAAGTCTAAGAATCAACCAACAAAGTAAATGCAAGCGTTTCATACCACTTGTTTTGCTAATTTGTTTAATTGGATTTCTCGAACGAATGAAGTAAAGGTTTGTATATACTAATAGATTGCAAAATGGTTTTATAAACGAGCTTTATATTTAAAACAGTGTTGAAATCATTTTGATAAAAGAGATTTGATATTTACTACTTGTATAGAAACCTTTGCATTTTGAAGTGACAAATCACAAAATTGATTGTAAAAACAATCAATCATTAAAAATTCACATTCGAAGAAGTGAATGAAATCCAAAGAAATCGATACCAAATCCATCAAAATAGATATTCCCAAAAATCCAAAGAAAGAAGTCATCAAAGTCAATAATAAGTGATGACAACTAATTGGATAGACATAAATCGATTAAAATTGGAAATTAATTCAAAAATAGACAAATAAGTCAAAATTGACAGTTCCAGACGTTTGGTAGATGTTTCCAGACGTCTGGCCCTATGTTTTGGAAAATATATGCTTTTCTCCTCTCTTTTTAATTCCTGGGCCATTTCAGACGTATGAAATTTTCAACCAAACGTCTGAATTTGGTTTCAGACGTTTGGATTTTGTTTTAGATGTCTGGATTTTGTTTCTGCCTTTTCCAGATCCCTTTCCAGACGTCTAGATTTTCTAATCAAGAATCTGTATTTCGTTTCAAACGTCTGAAATTGATTTCAGACGTTTGAAATTTTCTGCTAGGCAAAAAACAGCTAGATAAAAAATGGCAAATCCAAACTGAAATGTTATTGAACAAGTGATGTATGCTGGGGATTTATGCCAATCGACAACCCAACACTATAGGCTCTTCGATACGCCACAAATAATAGTTCAAACATCAAAGATAGGATCTTTAAAGATTTTGACTTCAAAAAACCAAAAATTGAAAAATTCACCAAATCAATTCAAATCAAAAGCAAATGAACATGAACAGATGTTAGGAATTCATACCTAACAATAATGAAAGTTATTGACGTAGATGTGAGTTCAAAATCTCATCTTTAAACCGAAAAACAATGAAGGAGAAGCTTGAAAACAAAGGAAGATCAACCACTCTTCAATCTCAAATCTAAAAGCTCAATCTAATATCATAAGTAAATATTTCCTAAGTCAGGTTATAGGAAATTTCTGAAATTGGAGAGAGATTGAGATGGAGAAGAAAAAGAGGATGTTTACCCAAGCTTCTCTTTGATTTTGTAGCTAGAACTTGAATTTGCAAAGGAAACTAGGGCTTAGGATTTTAATTTCCAATCTCTTCCCCCATTTTTGCTAAAGCTTGAGTGTTAGGAAATATTATGAAGGAATGAAGAGGAGAGGGGGTGGAGCTAGGGTCTTATGTTAGGCGATTGGGCTGAAACCCAATACCCAAAGCCCTAAATGAAAATGTCGAAGTTCTAGCTAACTCCAAACATATCGATATTTATACTCAAAAAGGTTGCAAATGGCATTTTGGACTCAATGAAAGTGGTCTCGAGTCCTAATTCAACTGTTTGCAGAAAGTATCTTTTCGGACTTAAATCGGACTAACGATGCTATATTTAAATAAAATATTTTAAATATACAATCGTAAAATATGCGGGTTGTTACACATATGACTGCATGCTACCTGAAGTGGAGCAAGATCCCGGACCATGTACGAGAGAGCATATGGCAGGACTTCCTGATTAGTGTAAAATTATATATATTATATACAATCACTTTACAATGTGTGCGTGTGTATACAGGGGGTAGTACACTTACAAGAGAAGGACGTGTCTCTTTGCCAGCGCCGCTAGAACTCAAAAGTGGCAAGAATTATAGGGGTATGATGTCTATCATAAGAAAATCTGGGAAAAAGCCACAATGGATGGAAGCCAGCATCTGGGATGCTTGGGTTACATGGTAGAGTAATGACGAATTCAAAATATGTCTATCAGATATCATCTTAATTTATTCAATTCAGAACACATAATTTATACCTGTAATAAATAATCTTAATTTTTAATTTGTAGGCGGAGCCGGATAGGAACTCTGCGAACATGCGGAAAAATCCAATCATATAACGTGGTCGCTCAAAATCATTTCAGCACCATCGCGGGACCTGGCAAATAAATTAATTGCAATTATGAACAGTTATTGCATTTTTAGGATAAATTTGTATGAACAACAATAATATACACCAATTATTGTAGGAAAGATCGCATGGGGGTCCCGTTTCATATACGGACGTGTTTGAGCATACCCATGTTGTTAGACAGAAAGACGATGAAGGATCGGTGTCGTATGCCTAGCATGAGAATGATAGAGCGTATGTCGCACATGTAAGTATATTTTAAGTTATAAGTTATTAATAATGATCATTTTAATTAATTAGGTATAAAATATTATAATAATGTCATGTAATATTTATTTGTATTTAACTTTGCATTGTAGAAAAAAATTTATGTAGGTACGTGCGTAGATGCTTGAGCATTCGATACGGAAGCAGTTGACCACTGACGAGTAGGACGTGATCTTTGACTCTGTTATGGACCCGACCTAGAGAAATAGGCGCCGCGACTATGGAAATAAATTGGTAATTTATAAAAATTAACTACGTTGCAAAATTTGCTTAATTTTTAAAAATAAATACGTAATAACTTAGACATATTTCGACTTGTTTTGTAGACTCGGACATCACAAATGGCTTACCAAATGGCTCAGGACAATGCGGAGATTAATGAGCTTCGACAGCAGATTGCACAGCTGTAGGAGCAGTATCGCAGTCGAGCAATGCAAATGGAGCAACTCAACCACTATTTGGCCGAGTATGTGGAGTGTCATAGAGTACTCCCTTCGTTTGGTGGTTCCGGATCCGATGATGAGTCATGCGGTATGATTTGTAGTTTTTTCTGAAACTATTATATATAAACATTGAATAATGGTGAGGTTGATTTATGGACATATGGTGATTGACATTTGTTTGTGTGGTTGATTTGGTGGTTGATTTGGGGAGTTGATATGTGGAGTTTGATGTTGGATGTAAATATTGGAGTTGGATGGGTGAGAGGATGATGGAAGGTGTATTTGTATTGATTGGATATGTTTGCATTTGACATTATGATATTTGAGTTTTATATTGATATTGATATTGATTTCAGCTTATATATCTGACTTGCATATTGATTTTGATAAGTTGTGTTATATATTTGTATGGAAGTGATGCTCTGCTGCAGAAAAAAATTACTCAAATTTCAAATGGTTTCCAACGGCCTATTGGCCAATTTTTTCGATGGCGAGCGATGGCTTCCAATGGCGATCTTGACGAAAATAGCATAGCTTGTGGCGGCGTAATGGAAAAAAATTTATGCCACGTGGTCGTCTTCGCTGTTGGAAATGCCATCGGGATTACCGTTCAGTAACTTCGTCGAAGCCGTCGGAAGTGGACGAAATGCATGGTCCGTATTCCGATGGCATTTTCGATAGTTCGCGACAGCTGCCGATGGCTGCGAACCGTTGAAAATTGCCTTTGTTCTTGTAGTGAAAAGGCAAAGGGGCTGTATAGAACATAGCCGAGACATTTGACTTGCTCTAGTAATATAATACGAAGCTCAACTCAGAGTGCTCCTTCGCGGTCTCTTTCAATGCACTCTTAGGGTGTGTGGTAAGTGCGAAGGGGATCGAGGCCAGCTCTAATAAAATCAAGGCAGTACAGACATGCAGATGCCTTGCACCCTAAAGAAAGTTCAAAGCCTAAATGGAATGTTCACTACCCTTAGCCTTTCATCTCCTAAGCAACAGATAAGTGCATTCCCTTCTTTGACATAATCGAGAATGGAAAGTCATTTGCTTGGGCGGATGACTGCATCAAAGCCTTTAAGGAGCTAAAACGCCATTTGACAACTCCTCCAATCCTCTAAATGCCCATAGACAGGGGAGACTTCTTCATTTACCTCACAATAAATGACCATACAATAGGTGTTGCCATGGTAAGAGATGAAGAACGCATACAATGACCAATCTATTACACTAGCAAGAGGTCGATGGGCACGGAAGCAAGATACGTCAAGCTTGAGAAACTGGCATACTACATACCTATTTCTGCTTGCAAAACCCACCCCTTCTTTCATGCCCACCTCATAAAAGTCCTCACCAATCAACCGCTAAAGAAAATTTTAAGCCAGACAACATAGCAGGCCGCCTCCTTAAATAGGTGGTAGAACTCGATCGGTATCACATCACTTTCCACCTTTGCATTTCTATCAAAGGCCAAGCTTTGGCCAACTTTATTGTTGAATTCTCTAGCCCGGACAATGGAAAAGAAGAAACAACAACCAAATAACGCTGTTAGCAATTATATATTGACGGGGGCGTCGAACGAGAAAGGGGTGGAGCGGGCATGGTCCTCGTCATCCCTTACTTACATGAAATCTACTTCGCTATAAGCATGTAACATCCCAAAAAAAATATAAATAACTTTTATTCAAATATAGGGATTAACTAAATATTGGAATTGTGAATTAAATTAAGTAAATGGATTTAATGGCTTCATTTAACTCTTTTCAATTAATAAATAATGATAGTAAACTCATTTTGTAAATTTATCTATATTAGTAAATAGTTCGAATAAATAATAAGAAGATAAATTGTCATTAAAATAACTTGATTTTCATGGATATATTTTTAAATGAATTTATAGAATTTTTCCATAACTTTTAGATTGGAAAATATTTAAACTATCGGTTTGACGTATTTTCGGCAAACGGTGGTATTTTTTGAAATTTTACAAAATGAGATAACCAGTGTATTTTGATAACCAATGTATTTTATTATTGTTTGTGATCGTATCACATTTCTGTGTGTGATCACATTTATTTTTGTCTTTCATGATTTGTGCGCGAACAAAATGCTGTGTAGTGAGACGTTAATTGTACAATAAACCATACCCTAAGATTTTTTCATCATTCCCTTCTTTCCTTCTAACTTTTCTTTTCCCTCCTCTTCCTTTACTTTAATAAGAACAGTAAGCTTCTGTAACGATCCCGAATTTAATTAATGTTAAATTGAAAATTAAATTTATTTTTGATTGAAAATTGTGAAATTAAATGATAAATTGATTCGAGTTTTTCTAAATTCAAATAAATTATGTTATTTATATAGTTTCTTTTATAAATTATTTTAAATTTAGTATTGAGATATTTTTAAACAATACTAATATAGAGATATTTGAATTCAATCTTATGAAATGGATTTTTGTTTTAAGTTGTGTGAATATAACAAAAATTTTGAAATAAATATTTAAGTTAAAAATAAAAGCAAACATACAAAATATAAAAGTAAAACACATTTAACAAATTCTAACAACAAATTTAATATAGAACTACATCCAAATTATAAAGCATAAAGTAAGCAAGACAAATAAAAAAATACAAACAAACTAGGCAAATAAACAAATATAAAAGTAAACATGCAGGCTGAAGGAAACAAGAAACAAATATAGATATGTAGTAGCTTGCAAAATAGACAAAAGAAAATATAAAATGAAGTATGGCTGAACTAAGCAAATCTTTAGCACCATACCTCTAGCACATACAAAATAAAATTTGGCTGGTAAGAAGGAAACAAAAGAAAAGTATGATAATATGAAAAACAGTATAAAAATCTTTAAGATTATGAAACAACACCAAGGCAAATAAATATTTCATGTAGCCTGTGAGTCGAAATGCAAGACAAAGTGAAATATATCTATAAAGTGAGTATGCAAAACAAATGGAAATATAAATATGCAGCATCACTTCAGCAAAAAGAAGACATCACTGCAGCCATACCTCTAATACACCTCAAAACATAATACAAGATCACTTCAGCATGCTTAGTATCGTACTAGCAAAACAATATTTTATCACCCCCTGTACAAATAATACTTACAGTAAACCCATATATATCAACCTCTTTTATATATATCAACCATCCTCATCAGTTCATCTCCTTCAAGCTAAAAGGTCTGAAGTAAACACCATTTCAAACATAAAAAAATCTCAACTTAAATAATACAATCAACTCGAGCCAGAGAATCAAGTGAAAGATTTCAACAAAAATAAAGCTGCTTTCAAAATATGCTCTGTTCTTCTCTGCCTTCATACTTCCAGGTGAGTAACATCACATCCCAAAATGTTTTAGTATATTCATTCTGATGAATGTCCTCTCTAAGGTTAGTTCATTTGTGAGTATATTTTTAAAATATATTTCTGTGTTTGAGTATGAATATATGGTAAACACTTCTGTGTATCTCTCTATTTTAATTCCAGGCTTGAATATTCATCAAAATTCTTTTGCTTTTAATCCAAGCCTTAATTAAACTTAAGATAGGAATATAAAATGATTGTTATAACATAGCCTTATGTTTAAAAAAAATCTGTTTAAAAAGAATCAACTTGTATGGGTTCTGGAAACATAAAACCAATGTGAAAAACTTAAATAAGTTAAAATTTAATTTTTACAATTCATGAGTTCAGATATGTGAATCAACTGCTAAGACTGAAACTTGATTTTTGAAACAAGAATCTCTATTTTTAGTTAAGCATTGAAGGTGTAGTTTGGGTTTGATCAAATAAAGGGAATTCGTGAGTCCCTGGTAATTCACTGATTTGTAGGACTCGGGGTATGGTCTAAAGCTAGTTTGATGACCGTAGAGTAAGGGGAAAATGTCAAGAAGAATTATCAAATCGTTTTGGAGGAGAGCAACGTGGATTTGGGTCTGTAACCCTAGTTTTTACTGGGTAGAATATGTTGATTCGTTCTCTTCCCCTAATTGATCGAGTGCTATGGGGTTTCGAGAGAGGGTAGCTTGGTCGTAGATGAGTGCGTGGCTGGAATTTCAATGCTTCTGGTGGTCGAGGTTGCGGAGGCGACGCGAATTTCAGGTTTGGGGGTGGCGTGCCTTGATGTTCTAGTTTTCGACCTGATGCTCATATTCAGTTCCAGGTTTTGAATCGAGAGCTCGATCTTGATTCGAGCTAGAGTGATGTCTTCTAGGGGTCGTGATCATCTCTGATGATGATGGGTGATGTGAAGCAAGTCGAGGTGGTGGCTCGGAGCGATCAACGGGGTTGTACACGTGCACGCGGTGCACGTTGAAGTTGGGAGAGGCTGTGTTTTTGGGTGGGTTTGAATTTGCGTAGTGGAGACTCGAAGCAGATCGTCTTTTTCTCAGGGGGAGACTCGCGTTTACTCGAAGTAAACTAGGGGAGGCTTGAGTAGATGTTTGGGGACAGGTTTCAAAACCTGCTGCTAGTTTAAATTTTCAAACTGTTTTTTTTTTCAAAGTAGAAATTTTTTTGAAACCTAAGTTTGATATAATTCCATTTTTAAGTTTAGTCTAGAAATAAAATTCAAATTGTCAAATGATTTTAAAAGTATTAATTGAACTTAAATTTAAATTCAAATTGTTAAGAAGTATGTTTTGAAAAATAATGATGAGGTATAAAACTTTAATAAATCAATAGTTAACTTAGGTAATTTTAATAAGAATAAATAATCAATAAACAAAGTAATTAAAGGTTTAAATTAATTAATTAAGGTTTAAAGATTTATTTATTAAGGAATAATAAATTTGTGAATTAAGGATTTTTTTTATAAAATATTAATCAATGAATAAAGTTGATGTATCAAGTGATTAAGCAATAATAAATTTAAGGATAATGTGATAAATTGATTTGATAATTAATTTGAGAATAATTAAATTATTAAAGTAATTAATGTATTTAACGGATAATCAAATTAATGTGATGAATTAAGAGTAACTTTACTTATTAATCTGTTTGATAAATAAATTTATATCAAATGATTTGTAATTAATTACTTAGAGTTTGATAATTAATTTATAAATATTAAATTTACTTGGGAATAAATTGAATTAATTAGGATTAAACGATTAATTAATCCTATTTATAAATGACTATTGAATGCTTGACTTTACTTATGAATGATTGTATTGTGTAAGATGCATTGAATTGATTTTCCTATCTGATCTGTGATATTTTGTTCTGTGAATTGAGCTGTGTATTTATTCATTTATTGATGATATATTTGTATATTATCTGTGAATCTGTGAATGTATGATAAGCGTTATAGTTTATATCGCTTATCAATTATATCTCTATGTTTTAATCTGTGATGACTGAATGATTGTGCACTATTGTGTTAAACCCTTAGACCACACCATACACACACAATGATGGATTTCACGAGGAAATCGATTAAGTCACAGATTTTGAAATAGTTTAAAATTTGAATTTTTAAATTCAAATGTTTTGGAAATGGAATCGGAATAAATGTGAAAATCTTTTGGAATGGAATTTCAAGATAAAAAAATTTATTTTTAAATTACTTTATTAAGTTTTAGAATTTAAATACTTTGATTTAAATTTGAATTCAATATTGAAATTGAATTCTGTAATTTGAAACTAGGAATTAACGATATTATACTAGTCATTATGAGTTAAACCATTTTTAAAGTACTATTTTTGGAAATTTGAATTAACCCAAAGATTGTAACTTGTATAAATGAAATCGGGTTTTTTCGAAATAAGACTGTTGTTTCTAAATGATAAAAAGGCTTTCATAGGAGAAACGAATTTCAAATTATATAAAAAGGGATTTCAAGTTTAAACTGAAATTGTTTACCAAGTTATTGATGAAAATTTGGAAATGAATCTTGAAAGTGAATATTTGGGAATGGTTTGAAAGCTATAAGATAAATCTTTAATTTAAAGATTTTAAACGAGTTAATCCAAATGAAATGGAAATTGTTTTGAAATCCGTAAATGGAATTTTGTGAAATAAATCTTTTTGTTAAAGATTTGAAATGGTAATTGGTTTAAACCATTTGAAAAGAAAGTTTTGAATTATTAAGTTGTGACTTAATTGAAATCCCATATCTATATGTTTTAATATTTTCGCTCACTATTCGGTTTAGCCGGGAAAGGACCTTTGTGTCGTATAACCCATTCCGAATATGTGATTCGACGTTATGGATAGCATTTGAATAACGGTGGTGAAGACCGGGTATTTGCGAAAGCGATAGGATGACCTATCGATTGTTTCTGCACCGAGTCGCGCCGGTATAGAGACTCCCTAAGTGATGGGAAATCCGATCAGGATTGTGAATATCCGGATTGCAAGGACTTCTTTGGAAGTGCCTTCGGTTCTGTTCGAACCCGGAACAGACTTGTATGGATTGTATGTCTGACATTACAATTGAGATATAAAGCTGATTTCTTTCAAATATATTTCTGTTGGTGGCGGAGAATTTATTCTCTTAGCTTAACACCCTTCTCTGAGACGTACGAGCTCAGAGGTTATGTAGTTGAAGGTTGTCAACGACATATTCCCAATTTGGTAATGTGACATGCTGAGTGTTGCTGTGAAATGATCATTGTGTTGATCATTTGTGATAGGATCATTTGTTTGATCGTTTATCTGTGTGATCATTTCTATGATCATTTGTTAACCCAAATCACAGCTTTTGTATAAAGCGTGGCTTTATGGACGAGACTTCGTCGAGCCTCACACCCCAGAATGGTCAAAACAGGAAAGATGCGGCAAGGTTATGAGGGGTAGCTCCCTTTAGGGTATGTGCATTTCCTTCTGGATAGAAGTGGTATCATGGTATGGAGCCCAGATACTTAACTTATGTTGATATCGCAGATATGTATATGTATTATTTTGTGATTTGTTGCTGGGGCCCCAGTTAAAGGTTGGTTACGACCGGGAGATGGCATACTCGTGCCAGTAGTTACCCAGTTAGGGGTAACCCGGCCTTGTGTTGGCAGAGATCTGGTTTGGTTCTCGAGAACTTCCTTCTAGAGGTGTTCTCATGTGGCAATGGGAAGTTCCTTGGCCTGACCATTTGTTGGAAATCCAAAGAAACAATACGAGACTTGTACGGTTTTAGTTGTAGAACCTGCCATGGAATGTGGCGGTAACCTGCTATTTAACACGATAGCTATAGTAGGCATAAGTGCGGAATGCCTATGCTGGCTAAGATTTATATCTTTACTTTCGAAATAAAGTTTTCCTACACTATGCACTAGTAATAATATCAAATGTTTCTTTTTAATGCGTATCAAGCATCTTTGACTATCATAAGGAGAAATCTCCTCCGATTCTGCGTTTGCATTGTGTGCGTGTGCGGGAGGCCTTATGGTAGTCTCATTTTTAAAAGCATTGCGAATTGATTTTAAAATCTTTTTTAGATTGTTTTAAAAGACAAACTGTTTTTGTTACTCACACCAGTCCCACGACTGATCCGGAGTTTATTGTTCTTTCCTAAACTCTGGGTGCTCATTATTTTCTACACGAGCAGTCTAGAGTTGGGTTTTTTTCAGATAGCTAGGTTCAGTAGATTATCTGGAGTTAGTTCAGTCTTTGGACCACACCAGTCTTGCCTAGTTTGGTGCATCGTTATTGGGAGTTCGAGCTATTACTGGATTGATTCTTGGAAATGGAGTTGCAGTTCTCGGAGTTCTCTTTTGAAGACTATCTTAGAGTTAGTGGTTCCGCTGCTAGATGTTATCTATTTTTCTTTTCCGCTGCTATTTTTATTGTATCATGTCTTTGATGAATATTGATATCTATTGGATCATCTGTTGTATCAGATATTGTATCAAAGCTGTATGTCAATGTATTATTCTTTTATTCCGCTGTGTTATTTACTTAATGTTGTTATAAGCTCCGGTGAATCGGGTTTGAACGATCGAATCTACGGCATTCGAATACGATATGAAGTATGGATGTTGATTTTCGAGCGGGCAAAATCCGAGTCGTTACAGCTTCTTCCACTGATAAAATTTAAATCATATAAATTACTTAACTAAAAATCAGAATTTTGATTCCATTGGGTTTGTTTCGAGGAGATCTTTGATTTGGTATAGTCCATGGTGGTGCGGTCGATGTGGGGTTGCTCGACGTTGTGGACGGCAAACTAGGATTTGCCTTTGTCATCGTTTAAGGTGAAGTTTGGATGATGCGATGGTATGGTTGGATTTGGGAAGGGAAGTAGCATCTTGTGGCCAAGTATGAGATGGTGCAATGCTATAATGAAAATCACGAGTTTGACCTAGGCGAGGAGGGTGGAGGGTGTCACGATTTTCCTAGGTGTTTCATTCTCTAAATCGTTGGGTCGATGGGAATGCTCTTGCGAAGTGGAGTTAATTGCAAGTGGTTTCAGGCAATTTTTTTGATCGTGGTGGATGAGATGATGATGGAGTGGCGTATGCAAGTGGATATCGATGTGTGCATGTCCTTGATTTTGAATTGAGGAAGATGTATTCTGATTGGGTAATTAAGTTAATGATGGTAAATAAGTGAATTCATTTAATTATATAAGTTCAAAATCTTATAAGTTTAATAACTATTGCACACGAGGATGGATTTGGACATAGTCTTTTGTGTTGGACTCATATCAATATTATCTACAACTGGAATTGGATTCATTAAATTTAGAGCTAGTAGAATTTTGAGCTAAAATCGACGTCGTTCGATTTTGGATCAAACTTGAATGTGAAAGCTTCAACTGGAATTTTGGTGAGTTTATCCGCCTCTAAATAAACAATATGATATCTATGTTGCTATAGATTATTATTGAATATTTGGATGACAATTATGTATTGTTGTTTGATTAATTGTTTGGATTTGATTCCCTTTTGAAAAGAGGATGGCATAAATAACCATTATTTTGCAGGGGACTTTTTCAGAGAGACTCGAAGGGGTTTCTAGTCATTAAATTATTATATATGCACCTTACTTATATTCTTATATTGCTTATATTTATGTTTGGTGAAATATTTATGACATACTGTTTGAACTATGTAAGTGTCGTTAGAGTGGCTATCGTTATACTGTCACTTATGAAATATCATCTCTTTAAATCTGTAAATGTACTAAACTTATGCTTGTATTTTTACATAATAAATGTTTGGTCATGTTTTACACTTTGAAAGAAGTTTAGACAATAATTGCAAGTATTTTTGAGAATTTTGAAATAAAGGGTAAGTGTTCTTTAAAATTTATAAAAGGAGTTATAAATTTGATTAATTATATTTTGGGATAGTTAATGTTGTTTTTAATTATAAAAATTTTATAAATATGATTAGTTATCTCTTGGGATAATTAATGTTGTTTTAAATTTATAAAAAGATTGTAAATTTGATTGATTTTTTAGGATGACTAGCATTGTTTTAAATTTGTAAAGATATTTTAAATTAATTTATTAACTATTGGGATAATAAATGCTTTTTTAAAGATATAAATGATAGTTTATAAATAAGAAAATCTTTAAAAAGGAATTTTAAAAAATAAAGTTAAGTGTAAATCATTTTGAGTTTATTGTAATTTAATGACATTTGTTTTTTACCCTTCTTTTTGATACACTTAGAAATATTATTAGCTCTTTAAAAATGTGAGGAACGGGTTTTCGACTCACGAAAGTCGACATTAATTCGTCCACTGTATCAACTGCCGAACAATCGAAGGCCGGAAAACCGTACCATTAGGGTTAAAGAAGAGGTAGAAGATAGAAGAAGAAAGAAAAGGCAACAGAAACAATATCAGAATCTCACAATCGCAGCGGAACAGCATATAATAGATAAATGAATATCTTTAAAACAAAGAACTATATCAGTTATCACATTACATCACATTATCATTACATTATCAGAGTTTACAACAACAAACAGCGGAAAAGAAATACTATATATTAGTTGATACCCCATGCCATCCAGCTTGCTCTTGATCTCCACAGCAACTCCTGAATTCCAGGATGACCTGATAATCTGACTCTAGACTGCCCGTGTTAAAATTGGTGGGCAACTAGAGTTTAGGAAGGAAACAATAAACTCCAGGTCAGTCATGGGACTGGTGTGAGAACTTAAAACAGTTATATCTTTAAAAACAAACAGAGAAATATTTTAAATTAGATTCGCAATGCTTTTTAGAAAATAAGACTACCATTAGGCCTCCCGCACACACACACAATGCAAACGCAGAATCGGAGGAGGTTTCTCCTTATGATAGTCAAATATGCTTGATACGCAAATTTCTTTGATATTATTATTATAAGTACAAAGTGTAGGAAAACATTTCGAAAGTATAATATAAATCTTAGCCAACATAGACATTCCGATCTATGCCTACTATAGCTACTATCTAAACTGTGGGGCGCCACCATAAGTAAATGGCAGGTTCTACAACTAAAACCGTACAAGGCTCGTATTGTTTCTTTGGATTTCCATATAACGTACGCGATTTTTCGTTGCCGAAAAACCGAATAGTTAGGGTTTTAAAAAAAAGAAAAGAAGGAAAGAACAAGAAGAGAGAGAGAAGAAAATAGAGAGAAAAGAAAAGATAAAAGAAAACAAAAAATAGAACGGAACAGAAAACAACTGAACAACATCAGAATCTCACAATTCGCAGCGGAACAACATATAATAATAAATGAGTAATCTTTAAACAAAGAACTATATCAGTTATTTCATTTTATACATTACATTTCATTACATCATATCATCAGAGTGTACAACAACAACATCAACAACAGTGCAGTGGAAAAAAAAATACTATATACTAGAAATACGCCATGCCATCCAGCTTGCCTCCAGCAATTCCAGAATATCCTGATAAACCTAACTCTTGACTGCCCGTGTGGAAATTGGTGGGCACCCAGAGTTTAGGAAGGAAAACAATAAACTCCAAGTCAGTCATGTGACTGGTGTGAGAACTCAAAACAGTTTATTTATCTTTAAAATCAAAAATAGAGGAATATTTTTAAAGTCAATTCGCAATGCTTTTAAAAATGAGACTACCATAAGGCCTCCCGCACACACACACATGCAAACGCAGAATCGGAGGAGATTTCTCCTTATGATAGTCAAAGATGCTTGATACGCATTTAAAAAGAACATTTGATATTATTATTAGTGCATAGTGTAGGAAAAATTCATTTTGAAAGTAGAATATAAATCTTAGCCAGCATAGACATTTCGAACTATGCCTATTATAGCTAACTATGTTCAATAGCAGGTTACCGCCACATTCCATAGCAGGTTATACAACTAAAACCGTACAAGTCTCGTATTGTTTCTTTGGATTTCCAACGAATGATCAGGCCAAGGAACTTCCCATTTCCACATGAGAATGCCTCTGGATGGACATCCCCGAGAACCAAACCGGATCTCTACCAACACAAGGCCGGGTTACCCCTAACTGAGTAACAACTGACCGAATATGCCATCCCCCGGTCCTTTGGGACCTTTCACCGAGCGCTCGCAATCAATTCACACAATCATAACAAAGTGTTTTCAACATGAGTAAGTATCTGGGCTCCATACCATGATACTGCCCTTTTCCAGAAGGAAATGCACACATCCTAAAGGGCGCTACCCCTCATAACCTTGCTGCTTCTTTCCTGTTTTGACCATTCACGGGGTGTGAGGCTCGACGAAGTCACGTCCACAAAAACATACTTTATACAAAAGCCATGCTTTGGGTCAACAAATGATCATAGAAATGATCACCAAGATAGACGATCAAATAAACGATCCTATCACAAATAATCAACACAATGATCATTTACAGCAACACTCAGCATGTCACATTACCAAATTGGGAATATATCGCTGATAACATTCAACTACATAACCTCTGAGCTCGTACGTCTCAGAGAAGGGTGTTAAGCTAAAAGAATAAATTCTCCGCCACCAACAGAAATATATTTGAAAGAAATCTGCTTTATATCTCAATTTGTAACGTCAGACATACAATCCATACAAGTCTGTTCCGGGCTCGAACAAAACCGAAGGCACTTACAAAGAAGTCCTTGCAATCCGGATATTCACGATCCTGATCGGATTCACCATCACATATGGAGAACTCAATACCGTAGCTACTCGGTGCAGAGTCAATCGATAGGTCATCCTATCGCTTTCACAAATACTCGGTCTTCAACACCGATCTTCAATGCAATTCACAACGACGTATCACATATTCGGAATGGGTTATACGACCCCATGGTCCTTTCCCGGTTAACCCGAATAGTGAGCGCTTATTCAAAAATAAGTGTGGCATTCAAATTCAAACAATTCACATCAATTACCCATTCAAAGGGAAATATTGATAGTCGGTTATTGAACTATCAATGGATATGCACAACATCACCAGATTCCAAATAATTTTCCAAATTATTTATTTCTCAAAAATCATATCTTTACAAGATATATAATTTTCACACTGCAAAAATAAATCAATATTTATTTTTAAACAAATTCTCCTTTTCATTCATAAATTCCATAGTGAATTTATATTTCAAAATATCCATGCATATACGATTTCAATTATTCATTTCAATTTATCTTCAAAAAGATAAATTGTTAAGATATTCACTTTATATTGGAAAACATTTCCATACTTATTAAAAATAAGTAATTCACAAATCTTTTTATTTATTTTCAACCTTTGGAAAATATTTAATATACTTAAATCGAAATTAAGTATATATTTCATTCTTTAAGGAAATCATTCTCTTAAACATATTTATTTGGGCCAAAACGAATGTTGCGTAAAACATCGTTACGACAACCCAAAATCACTAGTATAGGGATTCGAATTTTAAGATAGATATATAAATCCCAATACTATACAAAACATTTCCTTTCGGAAATCGTTTACTATAACAACAGTGTTATAGTCCACCATTTCCTTTTATTTCTCAAAAATGTCTATTTCAACAATAAATGTTGAAATCTATGGTTTCGAATCTCAATGCATTTAAAACATCGTTAGATCGTTTTTATTCAATTTAAAACATCACATTCAAAACAATTCTTTAACATATTATTCACTATTCAAAAACGTGAATATAACTCCATTAATAGGTTACAACAATTTACTTATCAAAATAAGTCATTGCGAATTTATAAAACAACGTTTATAAATTCTATTTCTATTTATTTTATAACAACTTCCTTTATAAATCTCCTTTATTAGCCTATTCGATTTATATCTCAATTATGAACTAAAAGTCCATATTATAAGTTAAATGCTTATAAAACGATTATTTACAAAATCGTTCCTTTTAAACTTCATAATTATAAATATTATAA
The DNA here is from genome assembly GCA_030765085.1 of Allium cepa. NCBI lineage: Eukaryota > Viridiplantae > Streptophyta > Magnoliopsida > Asparagales > Amaryllidaceae > Allium > Allium cepa. The sequence goes on from CM060945.1 coordinate 593,664,790, forward strand.
TTTATAAGATTTCAATTATTTATCCAAATATATCCTTTAATAATTTCACAAAATTTATAAATCTTACTATTTATAAATTTCATTTATAACTTCACCATTTATAATCCTATAAATTCCATTCATTTACGAAATTCATTTTCACTTCATTCAAACACTTATAAAAACTCGTTTTATAATGTCAATATTTCAATTTGTAAATATCCATTTATAAATCTCTTAATATAAATCAATTTATATTATTCTTTAAAACGTCTTTAAACTCCTTTATAATTTCACCGTTCTCTTGATTTATAAAATAATTAAATTTTATAAATCCTATATTTAAACTTTTCACAATAAATTCAAATTTTCCAAATTAAACCATTTTATAGAATTATTAACCCCATAATTTCAAAAATCAACTTTTAACTATATTTCTCAAAAATCATAATTTTTTATAACATTAAAATTTAAACGTCTATTTATTTAAAATGGATCAATTCCAAAATATTTTATAAATGTATACTTTCAAAAAATCACTTTGAAATCCCTTTTTAAAATTCCAAAATTTGGTCCAATGATGCTACACACCAAATAGTCAATCACGACAACAACGATATCATATATCGATATGAAAATCAATGAATATCAAAATATCCATAATCAAATAAATACTGTTGAGGAATCCAGTTGGATCCCTCCAACCTGTTTTCCTGCATCCAAAAACATTAGCACAATACCAATTTCGCTCCAGTACGAAATTATCGCGGTATATGGGATTATTAAATATTATCCGCTTAATAGACGGCGTAATAGGGTCTCATCCGCTAAACAAAAAAATGCGGGAAATCAATAACTCCAATATATACATATGCCAATATATATATATTGCTATTATATATAATACCAATTTCACTGTTTATGAAATATTCGCGGTATATGTTTTTAATAAATAACATCCGCTTACTAACGGCGCATAATGTCTATTTTAACAATCAATAGATATCAATCATCATTCAAACATGCATTCAACTATTTTAAATCTAACTATTTAAAATAAAATCGAAACTGATTCGATTGAGTGAGAAGTTCTCACCTTGATTTTAAATTCCGTTTTAGCGATTTATTTCGAATAAAATTAAACAGACGTTTAATTTTACCCAAAATTCTTACTAACTCCAAACGATGCCAATCCAATTTCATCGCGTAGTGCTCGTCCATACGATTCCAACGCAACTGGTTTCGCGCGTTTTCGACCTCGTATGAAAAAGTTACAAATATTTGAAGTTACACGAGTTTTTATATAAAAATTTACAACTTAAATTAAATTTTATAAACCCACTTTCTCTCATCACCCTTGGATCCTTCAACCTGCTCATCCTAGCCGTAGGACGCAACCCCCCCCCCCCCCCTCCATCTTCTTCGTGCGCACGGCTACAGGTTATAGCCGAACCCACCATTTCAATTTAGGGTTTAAATTCGCACCCCTCAAACGACGACTAAACTCGATCACACCACCGCCATTTGAACCGCCTCGCTCCACTCTACCAGCGCCCCAAGTGCCTTGAAGTCCGGTCCTACCTCTAGCACGAAAATCGAGGCCGACCGTATGGCCTTTGACTGCAAATTGCCGTCTATCCACAACTCGATTCCCAATCTCCACCATTGGATATGTAGAGCACACTAGCCTCTACGTTTTCCTAGTTGACAACATCTCGAATTGATGAGTGGATTGAAAGATATTTGGGGAGGAAGGAAGATCATTTTCGGCCATCCATTCCATGGTGGCGGCTGTGCATTGCAACTAGGGTTTTATTTTTTATTTTATTTTTTCTTGTGAATTTTGAGCTATTTATAGAGAATTTTCGAACACTATTCATCCGGGAATTCCGAACTCCGATTTACGCGCCGTAACCAGCGTTTCTAGGGTTTACCCCACGTTTCGGACACAATGGAACAGGTTTCGGAAGCTAATTTGGATATCTGTGCGAGTTATGGCAATAAACGTTCGATTTAAATTAAACCGATTTAAGCGATTTTCTAGGCGTTTTAATTTGTACCGGACAAACGGTAAATCCAATTGACTTGAAATTTGAAACCTTACAATAATATCACATTACGGATCCGATGAAACTGGGTTCGTCGAAATCCGAGACTTTTTGAAAAATGGCTATTTTAACTCGCCAAATTAATATTAAAAATAATTCGATGCGTTTCGAGCTGCCACGATCAAACGGTAACTCCGATTAACACGAAATTTAAAATCCGGTAATAACTAACTATTACGGATCCAATGGAACTGGTTTCGTTCAATTCTGAGACTGTTCAAAAATTGACTATTTTCACTAGTCGATTTAAATATTAAAATATTCAATTTTCACAAATTAACTTTTAATTCGATTTTAAAAGTTCTAAAATATCGTTCTAACTTCAATATGATAAAATAAAATTTCCCAAATCATTTTCAATCATATTTAACTCAATTTTCAATTATTTCCATAATTTAACATATTAAATTATCGATTTAATTATTCAATTAAATCCAATAATTCAAATAAAAATTTATTCGACTTATAAATTTCACTTATTAATATTTAAAATTAATTAAATATTCAAATTTTAATTATTAAAAATTCTGGGTCGTTACAATCTTCCCCTCTTAAATGAATTTCGTCCTCGAAATTAAAAAGTAAGAAAAATTACAGAATTTATTAACTTTCCAAAAATTCAAAATTAAATTCCTTACAATACTTTAATAAGTTTTCCAAATCATACTTAGTTATCTTTTCAAAAACAATTGCTATTGTTTAACTTTCAACTCCAAAATCAAATTAAAATTTTCAAAATTTTCCCATTTTCTCAAATTTTTCTAACGCCTTAAATTTCCGGAAAAATTCGCCATAGTCTCCTTTGTGCGGCTCGATCCAAAAAAAATGACAGTATATATATCACAAATATACATCTCATCAAGTAATGAGGCATCCCGAAGGGAAAAAGTATAAAAGTACGGTATGTAATCCGAGATATGTACCTTATATTTTATTAGCAAGCATATACGGCTAATATAGCGCGAAAGCGAGCTCCAAATGCGAAGCAACGCGATCTGCACCTACTAAACACTCAACAAACAACATGAGAATCATGCATATAGATAATAGTATCAATATACTACATATAGCAAATGCAACTAAACAACAAATGCAAGCATCAACCAACTATCATCCATAACCAAATCAATATTCATTTATATTCTCATTAATATTCAATGAAATAGGTTTTCAATTTAAATCACATTTGATTCATTAACAGTGGATGTTCTTACTAACATTCATTTTCAATTAGTTTATATTCACTAATTCATATTCAAGTTGGTTCACTTCCAAATCAAATTCAATTCTATTCAAATTTATTTACTTCTAATTTGAATTCAATTTCTTTAGCTTCAAATTTTGCTAATTTAATTTCATTAACACTTAATGAATTATATACAATCAATCAACTAACAATCATATAACAACCAATGTATATTAATTACAACCAAATTCCTTTGCTTCACTGACATTCATTTTGGTTTAACTAAATTGATTTTCATTCAACTATTCAACTTCCAATGACATTAGATTTTAATGAATTATCACTTACATTCATTATTTCATATCAATTTTATTCACGTTCAATTGATTAATATTTAATCCATTAATTCAATTCAATTACAAAGTTGAATTTCATTCATATAACTCAAGTTCATATAGTTTCACTTCTCATATATATAAGTTTATTTCACAACTGTAATTTACTTTAATTATAATTTAATTCTTATAATTCTTTTTACTTATACAATTATTCTCTTGTTTAGATTATTCAAACAACTAAACAATCACTTATATACACTTTAATAATTCTGAAAAATTATTTTCTTTATATACAAAATATACTCAAGGTAAAATTATTTTATTTACCCAATTCAAAACAATATTGTGCCGAATTGTTCTATTCAAGTGTTTAGAAACCCCTTCGGCATAGTCTTGCGGACCACGCTGACGAAAGTTCATATGCCACTCAATAAACCAATCATCACAATATAAAACAATTTTTATATTCACTAACAAATACGCTCTCATAGCTATTATTACACTCAAACTCATTCTAGAGTACTACTGACTCTATCTCTAATGAGTAATACCCAACAGAACCATGGTTGTCGCTTAACCATAAGCTCCGATACCAAATGTAACGTACGCGATTTTTCGTTGCCGAAAAACCGAATAGTTAGGGTTTTAAAAAAAAGAAAAGAAGGAAAGAACAAGAAGAGAGAGAGAAGAAAATAGAGAGAAAAGAAAAGATAAAAGAAAACAGAAAATAGAACGGAACAGAAAACAACTGAACAACATCAGAATCTCACAATTCGCAGCGGAACAACATATAATAATAAATGAGTAATCTTTAAACAAAGAACTATATCAGTTATTTCATTTTATACATTACATTTCATTACATCATATCATCAGAGTGTACAACAACAACATCAACAACAGTGCAGCGGAAAAAAAAATACTATATACTAGAAATACGCCATGCCATCCAGCTTGCCTCCAGCAATTCCAGAATATCCTGATAAACCTAACTCTTGACTGCCCGTGTGGAAATTGGTGGGCACCCAGAGTTTAGGAAGGAAAACAATAAACTCCAAGTCAGTCATGTGACTGGTGTGAGAACTCAAAACAGTTTATTTATCTTTAAAATCAAAAATAGAGGAATATTTTTAAAGTCAATTCACAATGCTTTTAAAAATGAGACTACCATAAGGCCTCCCGCACACACACACATGCAAACGCAGAATCGGAGGAGATTTCTCCTTATGATAGTCAAAGATGCTTGATACGCATTTAAAAAGAACATTTGATATTATTATTAGTGCATAGTGTAGGAAAAATTCATTTCGAAAGTAGAATATAAATCTTAGCCAGCATAGACATTTCGAACTATGCCTATTATAGCTAACTATGTTCAATAGCAGGTTACCGCCACATTCCATAGCAGGTTATACAACTAAAACCGTACAAGTCTCGTATTGTTTCTTTGGATTTCCAACGAATGATCAGGCCAAGGAACTTCCCATTGCCACATGAGAATGCCTCTGGATGGACATCCCCGAGAACCAAACCGGATCTCTACCAACACAAGGCCGGGTTACCCCTAACTGAGTAACAACTGACCGAATATGCCATCCCCCGGTCCTTTGGGACCTTTCACCGAGCGCTCGCAATCAATTCACACAATCATAACAAAGTGTTTTCAACATGAGTAAGTATCTGGGCTCCATACCATGATACCACCCTTTTCCAGAAGGAAATGCACACATCCTAAAGGGCGCTACCCCTCATAACCTTGCTGCTTCTTTCCTGTTTTGACCATTCACGGGGTGTGAGGCTCGACGAAGTCACGTCCACAAAAACATACTTTATACAAAAGCCATGCTTTGGGTCAACAAATGATCATAGAAATGATCACCAAGATAGACGATCAAATAAACGATCCTATCACAAATAATCAACACAATGATCATTTACAGCAACACTCAGCATGTCACATTACCAAATTGGGAATATATCGCTGATAACATTCAACTACATAACCTCTGAGCTCGTACGTCTCAGAGAAGGGTGTTAAGCTAAAAGAATAAATTCTCCGCCACCAACAGAAATATATTTGAAAGAAATCTGCTTTATATCTCAATTTGTAACGTCAGACATACAATCCATACAAGTCTGTTCCGGGCTCGAACAAAACCGAAGGCACTTACAAAGAAGTCCTTGCAATCCGGATATTCACGATCCTGATCGGATTCACCATCACATATGGAGAACTCAATACCGTAGCTACTCGGTGCAGAGTCAATCGATAGGTCATCCTATCGCTTTCACAAATACTCGGTCTTCAACACCGATCTTCAATGCAATTCACAACGACGTATCACATATTCGGAATGGGTTATACGACCCCATGGTCCTTTCCTGGTTAACCCGAATAGTGAGCGCTTATTCAAAAATAAGTGTGGCATTCAAATTCAAACAATTCACATCAATTACCCATTCAAAGGGAAATATTGATAGTCGGTTATTGAACTATCAATGGATATGCACAACATCACCAGATTCCAAATAATTTTCCAAATTATTTATTTCTCAAAAATCATATCTTTACAAGATATATAATTTTCACACTGCAAAAATAAATCAATATTTATTTTTAAACAAATTCTCCTTTTCATTCATAAATTCCATAGTGAATTTATATTTCAAAATATCCATGCATATACGATTTCAATTATTCATTTCAATTTATCTTCAAAAAGATAAATTGTTAAGATATTCACTTTATATTGGAAAACATTTCCATACTTATTAAAAATAAGTAATTCACAAATCTTTTTATTTATTTTCAACCTTTGGAAAATATTTAATATACTTAAATCGAAATTAAGTATATATTTCATTCTTTAAGGAAATCATTCTCTTAAACATATTTATTTGGGCCAAAACGAATGTTGCGTAAAACATCGTTACGACAACCCAAAATCACTAGTATAGGGATTCGAATTTTAAGATAGATATATAAATCCCAATACTATACAAAACATTTCCTTTCGGAAATCGTTTACTATAACAACAGTGTTATAGTCCACCATTTCCTTTTATTTCTCAAAAACGTCTATTTCAACAATAAATGTTGAAATCTATGGTTTCGAATCTCAATGCATTTAAAACATCGTTAGATCGTTTTTATTCAATTTAAAACATCACATTCAAAACAATTCTTTAACATATTATTCACTATTCAAAAACGTGAATATAACTCTATTAATAGGTTACAACAATTTACTTATCAAAATAAGTCATTGCGAATTTATAAAACAACGTTTATAAATTCTATTTCTATTTATTTTATAACAACTTCCTTTATAAATCTCCTTTATTAGCCTATTCGATTTATATCTCAATTATGAACTAAAAGTCCATATTATAAGTTAAATGCTTATAAAACGATTATTTACAAAATCGTTCCTTTTAAACTTCATAATTATAAATATTATAATTTATAAGATTTCAATTATTTATCCAAATATATCCTTTAATAATTTCACAAAATTTATAAATCTTACTATTTATAAATTTCATTTATAACTTCACCATTTATAATCTTATAAATTCCATTCATTTACGAAATTCATTTTCACTTCATTCAAACACTTATAAAAACTCGTTTTATAATGTCAATATTTCAATTTGTAAATATCCATTTATAAATCTCTTAATATAAATCAATTTATATTATTCTTTAAAACGTCTTTAAACTCCTTTATAATTTCACCGTTCTCTTGATTTATAAAATAATTAAATTTTATAAATCCTATATTTAAACTTTTCACAATAAATTCAAATTTCCCAAATTAAACCATTTTATAGAATTATTAACCCCATAATTTCAAAAATCAACTTTTAACTATATTTCTCAAAAATCATAATTTTTTATAACATTAAAATTTAAACGTCTATTTATTTAAAATGGATCAATTCCAAAATATTTTATAAACGTATACTTTCAAAAAATCACTTTGAAATCCCTTTTTAAAATTCCAAAATTTGGTCCAATGATGCTACACACCAAATAGTCAATCACGACAACAACGATATCATATATCGATATGAAAATCAATGAATATCAAAATATCCATAATCAAATAAATACTGTTGAGGAATCCAGTTGGATCCCTCCAACCTGTTTTCCTGCATCCAAAAACATTAGCACAATACCAATTTCGCTCCAGTACGAAATTATCGCGGTATATGGGATTATTAAATATTATCCGCTTAATAGACGGCGCAATAGGGTCTCATCCGCTAAACAAAAAAATGCGGGAAATCAATAACTCCAATATATACATATGCCAATATATATATATTGCTATTATATATAATACCAATTTCACTGTTTATGAAATATTCGCGGTATATGTTTTTAATAAATAACATCCGCTTACTAACGGCGCATAATGTCTATTTTAACAATCAATAGATATCAATCATCATTCAAACATGCATTCAAATATTTTAAATCTAACTATTTAAAATAAAATCGAAACTGATTCGATTGAGTGAGAAGTTCTCACCTTGATTTTAAATTCCGTTTTAGCGATTTATTTCGAATAAAATTAAACAGACGTTTAATTTTACCCAAAATTCTCACTAACTCTAAACGACTCCAATCCATTTTCATCGCGTAGTGCTCGTCCATACGATTCCAACGCAACTGGTTTCGCGCGTTTTCGACCTCGTATGAAAAAGTTACAAATATTTGAAGTTACACGAGTTTTTATATAAAAATTTACAACTTAAATTAAATTTTATAAACCCACTTTCTCTCATCACCCTTGGATCCTTCAACCTGCTCATCCTAGCCGTAGGACGCAACCCCCCCCCCCCCCTCCATCTTCTTCGTGCACACGGCTACAGGTTATAGCCGAACCCACCATTTCAATTTAGGGTTTAAATTCGCACCCCTCAAACGACGGCTAAACTCGATCACACCACCGCCATTTGAACCGCCTCGCTCCACTCTACCAGCGCCCCAAGTGCCTTGAAGTCCGGTCCTACCTCTAGCACGAAAATCGAGGCCGACCGTATGGCCTTTGACTGCAAATTGTCGTCTATCCACAACTCGATTCCCAATCTCCACCGTTGGATATGTAGAGCACACTAGCCTCTACGTTTTCCTAGTTGACAACATCTCGAATTGATGAGTGGATTGAAAGATATTTGGGGAGGAAGGAAGATCATTTTCGGCCATCCATTCCATGGTGGCAGCTGTGCATTGCAACTAGGGTTTTATTTTTTATTTTTTTTTCTTGTGAATTTTGAGCTATTTATAGAGAATTTTCGAACACTATTCATCCGGGAATTCCGAACTCCGATTTACGCGCCGTAACTAGCGTTTCTAGGGTTTACCCCGCGTTCCGGACACAATGGAAAAGGTTTCGGAAGCTAATTTGGACATCTGTGCGAGTTATGGCAATAAACGTTCGATTTAAATTAAACCGATTTAAGCGATTTTCTAGGCATTTTAATTTGTACCGGACAAACGGTAAATCCAATTGACTTGAAATTTGAAACCTTACAATAATATCACATTACGGATCCGATGAAACTGGTTTCGTCGAAATCCGAGACTTTTTGAAAAATGGCTATTTTAACTCGCCAAATTAATATTAAAAATAATTCGATGCGTTTCGAGCTGCCACGATCAAACGGTAACTCCGATTGACACGAAATTTGAAATCCGGTAATAACTAACTATTACGGATCCAATGGAACTAGTTTCGTTCAATTCTGAGACTGTTCAAAAATTGACTATTTTCACTAGTCGATTTAAATATTAAAATATTCAATTTTCACAAATTAACTTTTAATTCGATTTTAAAAGTTCTAAAATATCGTTCTAACTTCAATATGATAAAATAAAATTTCCCAAATCATTTTCAATCATATTTAACTCAATTTTCAATTATTTCCATAATTTAACATATTAAATTATCGATTTAATTATTCAATTAAATCCAATAATTCAAATAAAAATTTATTCGACTTATAAATTTCACTTATTAATATTTAAAATTAATTAAATATTCAAATTTTAATTATTAAAAATTCTGGGTCGTTACATTCCAACTAACGGTCAGGCCAAGGAACTTCTCATTGCCACATCGATACGCCTCTGGAATGACGCCCCGAGAACCTAACCGGATCTCTGCCAACATAAGGCCGGGTTACCCCTAGCTGGGTAACAACTGACACGAGTATGCCATCCCCCGGTCGCAACCGACCTAAATCTCGGGATTCACCAACAACCACAAAATAATAAGTTTGCAGCAACAACATAGGTTAAGTATCAGGGCTCCATACCATAATACCACCTCTATCCCGAAGGAAATGACATACACTAAGGGGGCGCTATCCCCTAATAACCTTGCCGCATCTTTTCTGTTTTGACCATTACCGGAGTGTGAGGTCCGACGAAGTCTCGTCCACAAAGCTACGCTTTTCATAAAAGCCACGCTTTGATCAACAAATGCTCGGCAGTACTTCGTATGCCACATTACCAAATTGGGAATGTATCACTAGTAACCATCAACTACAGAACCTCTAAGCTCGTACGTCGCAGAGAAGGGTGTTAAGCTAAGAGAAAAAATTCTCCGCCACCAACATAAATATATTTGATAGAAACCAGCTTTACATCTCAAATAGTAACGTCAGACACACAACCATACAAGTCCGTTCCGGGATTGAACAGAAAGGAAGGCACTTCCAAAGAAGCTCTTGCAATCCGGATATTCACTAATCACGTCCGGAATCACCATCACAAAAGGTGATAAAATCTCTATATCGGAGATCGGCCAATGCAGAGACATTCGACGGTAATCCTTCCATTTTCGAAAATACCGGTCTTCAACACCGGTCTTCCAATGCTATCCATTACAACATATCACTATTCGGAATGGGATTTATGACCCAAAGGTCCTCTCCCGGCTAAACCGAATAACGAGCGCTTATTTTAAAATAAATGAAGCATTCAAATTCAAGCAATTCACAACAAATACCTATTTAAAGGTAAATATTGATAGTCGGTTATTTCACTATCAAAGCAAACCAACAAATATTCAGCACCATAACAATCACTAGGCCTTTTTTATTAATCTTCCATAAATTAAATAACTTGCCAAATATTCACTTCAATTTATCTTTAAAAGATATAATCTCAAAACATTTCACTTCATATTGGTAAACATTCCCATACTTATTTAACAATAAGTAATTCACAAATCTATTTATTTTCAATACTTAGAAAATATCCAATATACTTAAAACACGATTAAGAATATATTTTTTCTTTTAAGGAAAACGTTTTATTAAACACATTCATTTGAGTCAAAATGAATGTTGCGTAAAACATCGTTACGACAACCCAAAATCACTAATATAGGGATTCGACATTTAGATAGATATATAAATCCCAATACTATATAAAACATTTTCTTTTGAAACCATTTACTATAACAACAGTGTTATAGTCCACCATTTCCTTATTTCTCCAAAACGTCTATTTCAGCAATGAATGTTGAAATCTATGGTTTCGATCCTTAACACATTTTAAAACAACTTCAAATCGTTTTAATTCCATCTAAAATATCACTTCCCCAAAACATTTCTTTAATATATTATTCACTGTCTAAACTCGTGAATATATTTCGTTAACCAAATTCAACATTTCTACACATTTTATTTAAAGGATTATCCATTGTCCAAAATCGTGAATATATCTCCTTCAATAAGCTATAATAATTAACTTATCAAAATAAGTCGATTTCGGATTTATAAACCAATTATTTATAAATTCCATTCATATTTTATAACAACTTCAACATATAAAATCACTTTATTAACAAATTCTATCCATATCCCATTTACACCCAAAATCCAAATTATAAGCAAATTACTTATAATTCTTTATTTATAAATTCACTCCTTTTATAACTTCAAAATCGTAGATTCTATTCTTTTATAAAAATCCATTTATAACATTATTTTAAAACATTTTCAAAACTCCTTTATAACTCCATCACTTTGATTGTAACAACCCGGCTTCCAAATACCAGGAAGTCGCATCGTTAAGAAGAAAGAAAGGTATAGAAAAGAGAAAGAAAGAAGAGAAAGAAGAAAACAACACAAGAATCTCAACAGCGGAACGAATAAATTATATTAATAACATAAGTATTACATAGTATACATAAATATCAGAGTACACAGACATATACAACACATACTAGACAGTTATAAACATCTGTCTAGTTATTACAACTCAATACATATCAGAAACACTCAGAGATACCAACACAGCGGAAAACTATATAACTATACGCGGAAGCCTCCTGCTCCATTTGCTCCTCCACAATACGTCAAAGCTAACCTGAATCCTAACCTGAATTCTCTTGACTACTCATAAAAAATTTGAGTACCCAAGAGTTAAAGAAAACAGAAATAACTCCGGGTCAGACATGGGTCTGGTGTGAGTAACAGGTTAAAGTTGTTTAACTTTGAAAAACCTTTGAAAAGAAAGGTATCACGTAAGACTTCCTACACATAAACATGGAAAAGTTTTTACCTTACGCTAACCAAAACATTTGATAGGAAATCCGATGATATTATAATAATGTCTAGGGTTTTCAAATAAATAAGAAATAGCCGAAATTGTTACATTCATTAAATTCCAGCTACTAGCCACAAAAGTGGGTAATACAATCAAAACCGTTGGCACTTATTGGATTTTGGATTCCATACAATGGCTGGGCTACTGGGGTACCGCCCGTCACAGTACGTGGCCTAGATCACCGTACCGAGGATTACTCCCAATCCCCTGCAACACAAAGCCAGACCCGTTCCTTACTGAACAGTTCCAAATAAGATAACCCCGATGGTTGTCATGATCAACCGTCCACACAGCCGAAATATAAAGGGACCTCTAGACAGGCGTAAATCTTACTCTCCAGTGGGGGCTACCCACGAAGCCTTGCCGCACCTCCCCTGTTTTAGCCATTCCCGGTTGATGAGGCTTGAGGCTACGATTACCTTTATAAGACATATCACTTAGAATGCTCATCGTCCACCTGACGATGTTCTGAAAGCATTCAATCCATACCGGTTCGTTCCGGGTTCGAATGAAACCGAAGGCATTATCTGGTTACACTCATTTTGGAATCGCCCTCAGAGTTAACGACAATAACCCTTGCACTCTGAATCACCATCTCGAATCTATAAGTACTATTCCGTCAAACTCATTACGGAATCTCCCACAGAGTTATACTGACGTATAGCCCTTACACCTCGAGTCATCACTCGCTCCACTTGTATTAACGACCAAACGTTTAATTGGAATCGATGTGGTTTTCGGATGTCCAAATATGGAAACCCGATCTCGGTCTCATAGAAATCCAAAGCGTGTCTTTTAGGTCCAAGTTGTTTTAAGTTTAAAATAATTCAATTCATTATCTAAATATACACAGATAGATAATTCACAACACAACAGATAATCAATATTATCATTATTAACAGATAATCCATATCATAATCAGATAATCCATATTATCATCCAAAAGCAACCAATGCATCCATATCACATACACTACTCATCTCATAACTGAGATTACAACCCATACCAGGCAACCAATACCATTCATCAAACATAAGCAATGATCTAATGATCATACTTTCTATAATTAATTTAAAATGAATTAAATTAATTACTCAATCTCTAATTAATTTAAAATGAATTAAATTAATTACTTTATCATTAAAATTCTGCTTAACTTAACCATCCATTGATTTCAAATCAATTTATAAATTACCATCTCAATATTTCAATTCATATTGATTAACTATCTCTAATTACAATAAGTAATTAGCTTATAAATCAATCACACAAGTTAATTACTTTAAACCCTTTGCGAACAATTAACTTGTAATTACTAAATTAATTGATTAACTACAATTAACTTGTAATTACTAAATTAATTGATTAACTAAAATTAATCACATTAATTATTTATTCATTATTAGTTATACCTTAATTAATCAATTCCAAATTACATCATTAATTGATTAATTAATGATTCTAAATAAATTCTAAATATAAATTAATTACATAAGTAATTAATCTGAAATTAATCCACATATAAATATTAATCACCCATTATTAATAACCATTCAGTAATTAACTACTTTAATTACTCATCCCATAATTAATTATTCTTAATTAATTATCTAAATTAACCCCCTCGATTAATTTCAAAGTAATTTTAAATCCAATTACTTCTATATCAAATGTCTTTAATTGCATCTGGTAATTATTAATTACTTCCTTAAGTAATTACAAATTCATCATTACATAAAGTAATTATCAACAATCCACAAATGTTTAAATTAGTTTAACTTAATTAATCTAAACTAATCACATTCATTAAATTAATTATACTAAGTAATTAATTCATTAATTACTTTCATAAGTAATTAAACAATTGATTATTATTAATTAATTAATCTAATTAATTATCAAAATTAATCACATTAATTAATTGTTAAATAATCTTAAGTTAATGACTTCATTAATATCTCTTAATTACTTAATTAAAAATTTACTTAAATTAATCATCATTAGTTATTAAGTAATTAATATTTAATTACTATTTAATTAATCTTTAATTATTAATTAACTAAGTGTCAATTAAAACCTTAATTATCATTAATCACTTGATTAATGAATTTTTATCATAAATTAAAGTTTAATTAATCACCCTTAATTATAGATTAATTAAACTTAATTAATTAATCTCAAATTAAATTAATTAACTTAAAAATTATTAATTACTTAATTAATCATCCACATTATTAATTAAATAATTAATTAATATTCATCTTAGTTACCTTAATTATTAAATGATTCCAATCATTAAACTTTTATTTATCTTTTAAATAAACATTTCTATTTAATCAAGCATTTAAAAACAAAATGTTTTTAAAATTTACTTTAAATCCCATTTAACATTTCATTTTAAACTTAAGACTCAAATTTATTTTAAATAAGATTTTAAAACAATTCAAAACTTAATCTTATATGTTTAAGAGAAACATCTACTTTATTAATAAGTTTTAAAAGGAATTAAATTCAATCCAAATTTTAAATTCAAAACAATTTCAAAATTTCAAAATTTAAATACAACTTCCATACCCATTCTAGTTTTAATTCCTTAAAACTCTTCCCATAATTTACACCTTCAATTCAAATTCAAATCATTTTAATCAATTTAAAACAATTTAAATCTAAACCTTTATTTAAAACTGAAGTTTAAATTTTTATTCCAGATTTAAAAACTCAGATTTGAGTTCACCTTGAATTTCTAATTTAAATATTTAACCTTCCAATTCAAATGCAAATCACATATGCATTTAAACTTGTGAGTTTGAAAACCAAATTTAAATTTAAAAACTTGAATGATTTCAAATCTCAGAAAATCAAATTTGAATTCACATTCAAATTTCAGATAAAAACTAAGTTTAAATCTCCACCTGCAAATTTAAACTTTACCTTTACATTTAAAAATAGAAAACTTGTTCTCTGTTTAATTTAAAAACCAAACTTTGAAATTTTTGAATTTAAATTATTTCGAAGAAACCAGAATTCAAACTTATTTGAATTCATATTTGAATTCAGTTTTAAAATCCTAAGTACAAATTTTAGTTTGCATTTCTTTCAAACTTTATAAAACTGGAAATAGGTTTTCCTGATTCTTTTTTTAAAAAAAACAAACTTGAATTTCTTAACTCAAATTATTTCAAAATCAAAATTCAAACTTTTTGAATTCATCTTCAGATTCAGGTTTAATCCTAAGTTCAATTTCCAGATTTAAATTTAAACTTTACTTTTAAAATTTCTGAAAACAGAACAGGTTCTGTTTTGTATTAAAGACTTGAAACAAAAATACCCAAGCAAACCCATATTTACTTCGAGTCAGTAACCCACTTACTTCGAGTCACTCACTAATTTCTCCGAGAAAAATCCCGAGCAACTAAACCCTGCACCCAAAAACAAAACAACACAACCTGCACAACTCCCCTATGCACCACTTAACCCATCTCAGGCCACCTCTGACCATCTTCTCTGGTCATCCCCCATCGACCACAATTCCCACATCAACCTTCAACACTCCAAGATCCAGAATTCATCTTGAATTTAAATTCAAGTTTCTAAAACCCAAAACCTGAAAACACTTTCCCTCCTCAGTGACAAACCTGTCAACACCCAATTCTCTCATCTCCGATCACCATTACACACCATACTCCGGCGATGACTCCTTCAACACATCATCTATTCAGACCCCAAAGATCTTTGAACTCGATCAACCCATGAGATCATACTCGAGCAAACACAGTAACCCAGTGAAATTAGGGTTCATAACAGAAATTCCCAAATTAAAATCTCAAAATTGAATTGTAATCCAATTTAGAAATTTTCCTATAATCTATGATAAATAAACTATAACCAGAAACAAAATTTAACTAATTCAATTGCAAAGATCAACTGAACTAGAACAAAATGCAAAATACAGTTAATTTCAAAACTGCATTTCCAATTCTTTTCTAAAAATTTATATTTTGATCTTATAAATCATGTTTTAGTATAGGGTTTCGCTTTACATTACTGATTTATCAAATCTTCATACTTGAATTTTCATTAATTTAATGTTTGCTCAACAGTTTATAAATCCAGAGATAATAATTTACAACAACTTGAAAATTAAATAAAAATATCATTGTATAGAAAAGTGCATGCACACATATATATTCATAAATAAAAATATTCACTGCACATTTCATAAAATATATCCATTTCAGATTAAAGCATGTAATCAACCTACTTAATTTTTGAAAAGAGGAGTTACTCACCTGAAGAAGAAAAAACTGCAGAGCCCACTTTCAATTTCATGTTCCAGATTATGAAATGCAGTAGCTTGAATGCTCTTTTAAACTTGAATGTTGCTTGAATGCAGATGCAAACTTGAATTTGTCCCCAGATAGTTTTGAAAACATGCAGACTAAAGCTTGCAGACCCTTATGTTTTCCGGATGAACCCATAGAAGCCGCCCAAAACCCTAATTGTCGCGACCAATACGGCCAACTTGAACACGATCAAACACCGCCAAGTCAAAGCCCCCTACGCAAGCTACATTCGGCCCTAAGCATGCCAAGCTAGTTCGACCCATGCTCTTGGAAAACGCGCACGAACGCGAAACGTTCAAACCCAATTTGTCGCCAATCCGTAGCTCTATTTTCGATCACCACCGTTGAGATTGAAGATCTCGACGAGATCTACCACTTTGTAGTTGAGAGTTTTTGATAAATGTTGATAAATAGGAAGATATTGGAGGAGGAAGAAGTGAAATTCTCGACCATTGGTATTGTAACTGGCGGCTAGGATTAGAATTAGGGTTTGGGTGTAAATGGTGAAAGTTGGTGGCCTTTTATAGAAAATTCTCAAACATTATTCACCCGAAATTTTTTCGAACTCCAAATGAAGCGTGCCGCCTGGCGTTTATAATGTTTTACTCGCATTCCGAACGCAATGGAATATATATCGGAAGCCAATTCGATCGTATTTGGAAGATAAGTTTTTGAATCGACTATTTAAATTCAAAATTCACTCGAATCGATTTCAGTGCGTTTTAGCTTGCCCTGGACAAACCATACATCCGATTGACACGAAATGTGAAACCATATAATAATATAACATTACGGATCCGACGAAAATGTTCGTCGAAATCCGAGACAGTTTGAAAAAGGGCTATTTTTACTCGTCAATTAAATATTAAAATATTCAATTTCCACAATTTAACTTTTAATTCAATTTTAAAAGTTCTATAACATCATTCTAACTCAAATATGATTTAATACAACTTTATAAATCAATTTCAATCATATTAAACCCAATTTCCATTTTTTTCAAAAATTTTGAATATTAAATTATCGATTTAATTATCCAATTAAACCAAGATATTCGAAATAAAATTTATTCGACTTACAAATTTTTACTTGTAAATATTAAAAATCAATTAAATATACGAATTTCAAATGACAGAAATTCTAGGTCGTTACAAACTTCCCCCTTAAAAGAATTTCGTCCATGAAATTACCAAGTTAGAAAAAGTTACAGAATCCCTTAACTTTTCAAAACCATTTGTTTAAATTAAATTTCAAATTCATTTAAACATTTTCACTTTTCCAAAATCCATAGTTAAACTTCTTACAATTACTTTACTAAGTTTTCCAATCATACTTAGTTATCTTTTCAAAACCAACTATATCGTTTAACTTTTCATTACAAAATCAAAGTTATAGTTTTCAAAAAAATTCCAATTTTCTCAAAAATATTTTAACGCCTTAAATTTTTGAAAAATTTCGCCAGCGTCTCCTTTGTGCGGCTCGATCCGAAAAAAATGGCAATATATATATATATCACAAATATACATCTCATCAAAGTAATGAGGCATCCCGCAGGGAAAAAGTGTAAAAGTAGATATGTAATCCGAGATATGTGTCTTATATATTATTAGCGAACATATACGGCGAATATAGCGCGAAAGCGAGCTCCAAAAGCGAAGCAAGCGCAATCCACACCTACTAAACACTCAACAACAATGAGAAACATGTATATAGAAAATAAAATCGATATACAACATATACCAACAACTATATGTGCCAATATAGCAAATGCAATCAAAATCAATAAATTCAACCATCAACCAACTATCATCCAACTAACATCCATAACCAAATCAATATTTTCATTCATATTTTTATTGAATTGGCTTTTCAATTAATCACATTTGATTCATTAATATTGGATTTACTAGCATTCATTCATATTCAATTTCAATTAGTTTGTATTCACTAATTTACATTCAAGTTAGTTCGCTTCCACATTCAAATCAAATTTCATAGCTTCTAATTTTATCAATTCAACTTCATATGAATTTCTATACAATCAACTAACAATCATATAACAACCAAATCATAACCAACATAACCAAATTATTAAATTCACATTCAATTTGGTTTAACACTTTCAATTCCAATTGGTTGATACTAAATTGACTTCCATTCAATTTTATTTCAATTACTATGGTAACAAATCCATCACATAGAAACTCGAAAATGATACTGATGATGCTGCAGTCATCACCCTTACTATTTCCCAGCAATAGTAGTGAATTTAGTGGTTTATATACTTTCAAAAAAAAATTCTTTTTATTCATAAATCTCATTTACCAATCTTTTACTTATATAATTTCACTATTTTCTCTTTACTTACATAAGATCACTTCACAATTGTAAATCATATTAATTATAATTCCATACTTATAATTCTTCGCTTATACAATTTATTCTTTTACGATTGTTTTATTTAACTTATTCAACCAACTTTCATTAACTTGCATATATTCTTACATTTTCAACGACCAAACAATCAATTTATATGCACTTTAATAATTTCTAAAAAATTATTCCTTTATATGCAAAATATAATCGTAGTAAAATTATTTCATTTACCCAATTTAAAATGATACTATGTCGGTTTATCTCGTTTAAGAGTTTAGAAACCCCTATCGATACGGTTGTACTTCCCGCACTGACCAGAATTTATAAACAGCTCAACTTAAGCAAACACAATATAAAATA
Source organism: Allium cepa (assembly GCA_030765085.1). NCBI lineage: Eukaryota > Viridiplantae > Streptophyta > Magnoliopsida > Asparagales > Amaryllidaceae > Allium > Allium cepa. Next base: position 593,684,109 of record CM060945.1, read on the forward strand.
TTTTTATATTCACTAACAAATACACGTTCATATCTATTATTACACTCACACTCATTCTAGAGTACTACTGACTCTATCTCTAATGAGTAATGCCCAACAGAGCCAAGGTTGTCACTTAACCATATGCTCTGATACCAGATGTGAGCAACGGGATTTTCGACTCACGAAAGTCGATATTAATACGTCCACTGTATCAACTGACGAACAATCGAAGGCCGGAAAACCGTACCGTTATGGTTAAAGAAGAGGTAGAAGATAGAAGAAGAAAGAAAAAGCAACAGAAACAATATCAGAATCTCACAATCGCAGCGGAACAACATATAATAGATAAATGAATATCTTTAAAACAAAGAACTATATCAGTTATCACATTACATCACATTATCATTACATTATCAGAGTTTACAATAACAAACAGCGGAAAAGAAATATTATATATTAGTTGATACGCCATGCCATCCATCTTGCTCCTGATCTCTACAGCAACTCCTGAATTCCAGGATGACCTGATAACCTGACTCTAGACTGCCCGTGTTAAAATTGGTGGGCACCGAGAGTTTAGGAAGGAAACAATAAACTCCAGGTCAGTCATGGGACTGGTGTGAGAACTTAAAACAGTTATATCTTTAAAAACAAACAGGGAAATATTTTAAATTAGATTCGCAATGCTTTTTAGAAAATGAGACTACCATAAGGCCTCCCACACACACACAATGCAAACGCAGTATCGGAGGAGATTTCTCCTTATGATAGTCAAATATGCTTGATGCGCAAATTTCTTTGATATTATTATTATAAGTGCAAAGTGTAGGAAAACATTTCGAAAGTATAATATAAATCTTAGCCAACATAGACATTCTAAACTATGCCTACTATAGCTACCATCTAAACAGTGGGGCGCCATCATAAGTAAATGGCAGGTTCTATAACTAAAACCGTACAAGGCTCGTATTGTTTCTTTGGATTTCCAACTAATGGTCAGGCCAAGGAACTTCACATTGCCACATCGATACGCCTCTGGAAAGACGCCCCGAGAACCTAACCGGATCTCTACCAACATAAGGCCGGGTTACCCCTAGCTGGGTAACAACTAACACGAGCATGCCATTCCCCGGTCGCAACCGACCTCAATCCCGGGATTCACCAACAACCACAAAATAATATGTTTGCAGCAACAACATAGGTTAAGTATCAAGGCTCCATACCATAATACCACCTCTATCCAGAAGGAAATGACATACACTAAGGGGGCGCTATCCCCTAATAACCTTGCCGCATCTTTCCTGTTTTGACCATTACCGGGGTGTGAGGTCCGACGAAGTCTCGCCCGCAAAGCTACGCTTTTCATAAAAGCCACGCTTTGATCAACAAATGCTCGGCAATACTTCATATGCCACATTACCAAATTAGGAATGTATCACTATAACCATCAACTACATAACCTCTAAGCTCGTACGTCTCAAAGAAGGGTGTTAATCTAAGAGAATAAATTCTCCGCCACCAACGGAAATATATTTGATAGAAACCACAAATTGTAACGTCAGACACACAACCTTACAAGTCCGTTCCGGGATCGAACAGAACCGAAGGCAGTTCTAAAGAAGCCCTTGCAATCCAGATATTCACTAATCACATCCGGAATTCCCATCATAATGGATGATAAAATCTCTATATCGGGGATCAGCCGATGCAGAGACATTCGACGGTAATCCTTCCATTTTCAAAAATACCGGTCTTCAACACCGGTCTTCCAGTGCTATCCATTATGACATATCACTATTCGAAATGGGATTTATGACCCAAAGGTCTCTCCCGGCTAAACCGAATAACGAGCGCTTATTTTAAAATAAGTGTAGCATTCAAATTCAAGCAATTCACAACAAGTACCCATTTAAAGGTAAATATTGATAGTCGGTAATTTAACTATCAAAGCAAATCAACAAATATTCAGCACCATAACAATCACTAGGCCCTTTTTATTAATCTTCCATAAATTAAATAACTTGCCAAATATTCACTTCAATTTATCATTAAAAGATATAATCTCAAAGCATTTCACTTCATGTTGGAAAACATTCCGGTACTTATTTAACAATAAGTAATTCACAAATCTATTTATTTTCAATACTTAGAAAATATCCAACATACTTAAAACACGATTAAGTATATATATTTTTCTTTTAAGGAAAACGTTTTATTAAACACATTCATTTGAGTCAAAACGAATGTTGCGTAAAACATCGTTACGACAACCCAAAATCACTATTATAGGGATTCGACATTTAGATAGATATATAAATCCCAATACTATATAAAACATTTCCTTTCGAAACCATTTACTATAACAACAGTGTTATAGTCCACCATTTCCCTATTTCTCAAAAACGTCTATTTCAGCAATGAATGTTGAAATCTATGGTTTCGATCCTTAACACATTTTAAAACAACTTCAAATTGTTTTGATTCTATTTAAAATATCACTTTCCCAAAACATTTCTTTAATATATTATTCACTGTCCAAAATTGTGAATATACTTCGTTAACCAAATTCGACATTTCTACACATTTTATTTAAAGGATTATCCACTGTCCAAAATCGTGAATATATCTCCTTCAATAAGCTATAATAATTAACTTATCAAAATAAGTCAATTTCGGATCTATACCAATTATTTATAAATTCCATTCATATTTTATAACAACTTCAACTTATAAAATCACTTTATTAACAAATTCTATCCATATCCCATTTACACCCAAAATCCAAATTATAAGCAAATTACTTATAATTCTCTATTTACAAATTCATTCTTTTTATAACTTTAAAATTGTAGAATCTATTCTTCTATAAAAATCCATTTATAACATTATTTTAAAACATTTTCAAAACTCCTTTATAATTCCATCACTTTGATTTATAAAAATAATTCCAATTTTATAAATTATATATATATATATATATATATATATAAAACTTCTATAATAATTTCAAAAATCTCTACTTAAACTATTTTATAAAATCATTAACTCCATATTTTCAAAAATCAATTTAACTATATTTCTCAAAAATCATAATTTTTATAACATTAAAATTATAATGTCTATTTATTTAAAATGAATCAATTTCAAAATTTAATAAAACGTATACTTTCTTAAAAATCTTTTAAAATTTGGAAAACATCGCTTTAACACTTTTAAATTTTCCAAAATAGGCCCAATGCTGCAACAGCACTAAATATAACAATCACGGCATCCAAAATATCATATATCATATGATAACAGAATATATCTCAAATATCTGTAAATAAATCAATACTGTTGAGGAATCCAGTTGGATCCCACCAAACTGTTTCCCTGCATCCATAGATGTTAGCACAATACCAATCTCGTTTCAATACGGAATATCGCGGTACATGGGTTTATATAATATTATCCGCTATTATGCGACGCAATATGGTCTCATCCGCTATATAATGCAGTAAATCAACTCTAAGTACATATATAATACCAATTCCACTTCAAGTTGAAATATCGCGGTATATGTGTTTAATAAATAACATCTGCTTAATATACGGCGTATAGGGTCTATTTCAATACAACAGATAGTAATTTATCATTCAATCACACAATTAAGCAACTTTAAATCTAACTATTTAAAATTTAAATCGAAACATAATATGATTGAGTGAGAAGTTCTCACCTTGCTTTCAATAACGGTTGCAGTGTTTTATTTCGAATAAAATTAAACGCGCGTTTAATTTTACCCAAAATTCAAACTATCCCCAAATGTTTCCAATCCAGCTCCATCGCGTAGTATTCGCGAATACGAACCCAACGCAATTCGTTTCGTCATTTTTCGACCTCGTATGAACAAGTTATGACGTTACAAAGTTTGAACGAATTTATATAATATAAATCTACAATTTTCTTTATTTATTTTATTACCTCTTGCATCTAGTCGTTCGTTTTTTTTTCTCACGAGATCAAGGCCGTAGCCTTCTTCTTCTTCCCATCGTAAAAGACGCACGCGACGAACCCATAGAAGCCGCCCAAAACTCTAATTGTTGCGACCAATACGACCAACTTGAACACGATCAAACACCGCCAAGTCGAAGCCCCCTATGCAAGCTACCTTCGGCCGTAAGCATGCCAAGCTCGGTCGAGCCATGCTTTTGGAAAACGTGCACGAACGCGACACGTTCAAACCCAGTTTGTCGTCAATCCGTAGCTCCATTTTCGATCACCGCCGTTGGGATTGAAGATCTCGACGAGATCTATCACTTTGTAGTTGAGAGTTTTTGATAAATGTCGATAGATTGGAAGATATTGGAGGAGGAGGAAGTGAAATTCTTGACCATTGGAATTGTAACTGGCGGCTAGGGTTAGAATTAGGGTTTGAGTGTAAATTGTGAAAGTTGGTGGCCGTTTATAGAAAATTCTCAAGCACTATTCGCCTGAAATTTTTTCGAACTCCAAATGAAGCGTGCTGATTGGCGTTTATAATGTTTTACCCCCATTCCAAAGGCAATGGAATATATATCGGGTGCCAGTTCGATCGTATTTGGAAGATAAGTTCTGAATCGCTATTTAAATTCAAAATTCACTCGAATCAATTTCAGTGCGTTTTAGCTCGCTCCGGACAAAACGTACATCCGATTGACACGAAATTTGAAACCATACAATAATATAACATTACGAATCCGATGAAACTGGTTTCGTCGAAATCCGAGACTGTTTGAAAAATGGCTATTTTTACTCGTCGATTAAATATTAAAATATTCAATTTTCACAATTTAACTTTTAATTCGATTTTAAAAATTCTATAACATCATTCTAACTCCAATATAATTTAATACAACTTTATAAATCAATTTCGATCACATTAGGCACAATTTCCAAAAAAAATTCAGAAATTTTGCGTATTAAATTATCGATTTAATTATCCAATTAAACCAAGATATTCGAAATAAAATTTATTCGACTTACAAATTTTTACTTGTAAATATTAAAAATCAATTAAATATACAAATTTCAAATGACAGAAATTCTAGGTCGTTACAAAAAAGAATATTTTTAAAAGAATTGTAGCGGCCCTGACTCGACCTTCGAGAATCGGCACCGAATACGACACTCATATTCCAATGCCACAGATTCAAACATTGAATTTAGTTCGCCGGAGCTTATAACACACCAAGTACAACACAGCAGAAGAAAATGAATAATATCATATACAACATCTGATACAATGATGATACAATAGAATGATACAACTGAATATCAACACTATCAGAGATACAAGAAATAGCAGCGGAAAGATAATGACTTCAATGGAATGCATCTCCAAAATGCAACTGCAACACCATCTCCAAACTAAAGATAGCTCGAACAACCATCAAGTTGCACCAAGCTAAGCAAGGTCAGTCCGTCCAAAGACTGAAGAAAATCTCCAAACGCAGCCAAATCAAGGATTTCAAAAGCTATCGAATCAATTCCTACTACAAAGGTTAATTCATAGTTTTCCAAACTATTTACAATTTCATTTCAAACTTGAAATCTTTCGACACAAATTGGAAATCTTTTCTTTATATGAAAGCTATTATTATTTAAAACAAATAGTTTTCGTTTTGGGAAAAACTGATTAAAATTCACAAAGTTAGAGCCATTCAAGTATAAACTTGGGTTTAAATTTAAATTTCAAAAACCATAAAACCCCATATAAACACCTTTATAACTTGTATAATCTTCTTAGACCATAATTCCCAAATCGTTGAATTTGAATTCAAATATTGAATTCAAATTTAAATCAAATTATTTAAATTTCAAGTTTTATTAAGTTATTTAAAATAACTTTTATTTTTGAAAACTGATTTTCAAAGCTTTCAACTCCAATTCCAAACTAATTTGGATTCAAGAACTCAATCTTTAAAATTGTGAAAAAAATGTGACTTAGCCGATTTCCTCGTGCAATCAATATTTGTGTGTGTATGGTGTGATCCAGGGGTTTTACACAATAGTGCAACAACATCAATCATCACATCACATATTTAAGCACATTCATATTGATAACCGGTATAATCTATAACGCTTCTCGTTCATTCACAGATTCACAGATAAATAATATAAATTTATCATAGATAAATTAATTACATTCATCATAGATCACACTGAAATAATTCATAGCACAAAGCATAACATATCAGAAATATCAAACAGTTCAACAATCAATAGAATTTAAAACATCCATAAGTGAACTCAATTAATTATCTGATTAAATTAAATCAGATGAGTCATCAATCATGGTTAATTAACTTTAATGCCAAATCACTTAATTAATTGTCCTTTATCCTTTTATTAATTAAATTAATCAAATGTTAAATTATCCTTTAAATTATTCAATTACCCTTTAATTAATCACTAACTTATCATTAAAAATCTTAAATTAACCACCTTTGTAATTAATTATCATTAACAATTCTTAATTACAAATAAATTAAACACTTAATATTCATTTACCAATTAATTAATTACAAGTTGATAAACCCCTAATTAATTACAGACAAATTAATTAACCAATCTTTACTTACCATTATAAATTAATCATTCTCAATTACTTTAAAATAATTAATTAATAATAAAAATTATCTTAATTAACATTTTAAAAACTTCCTTAACTTTTGAAAACAAAACTAATTTGAAAACTTTAATTAAGTTTAAAACTTGTCTTACATTGATTACTTAATTAAAGTGTTAATTGGATTGTAAAATATTGTTAAGTATTTACTTAAGTTATTAAAACTTGAAATTAAATTCTTAACTTAAATATGTTAAACCTATATTAGATCATCAGTGCGTAAAATTTGATTAAGATAATTTACTTCAAACTTTTTAATAGGCTGCAAGCTGAAATTAACCCGAGAGCACCCCTACGTTTACCCGAGTTAAACTCGAGTTTCCCCAACGTTCCCCCGATTAAAACTCTCACGCCTCACCTACTTTCTTCTTCCTTCATTTTTTTTAGTTAAAGTTTTAAGTCACAGTTAAATCATCGAGATCAGGTAACCCACTTACACCCTCGAGTTCCATCCCCAAGTAGCCCATGCATTTTCCCGAGCTCCTGTACCTTCTTCTTCCCCAACCCTTCAACCCAGATACATACATAAGAACGTACACGTGCACAAACTTCACGACCAACCCCAGTCCACGCCGCAGCCACCCAAACACCATCGGTGATCACGTAAATCGATTCGAACAACACAGAGTACATAATTTTGCCTAAATCAAAATCGAGCGAATTCGAGTCCAATTTTCTTTCCTGAAGCCCAACTCGAATCAAAAAATTCACCTCGCGACTCCTACTTCGACAGAACTCTAGCAACTTCACCCAGAGCTCCGCCGTAACCCCACGCACCTAGCCTCCCATGACCGATCACCTGAAACGCTTCGACGGCGATGCGACAATACGACTTCTCAACTCGACCCAAACTACCAGTTAAAACCCTAAATTTGACTCGTTCAACCAATTCATCCATTAGAAAAATTATTCAACGATTTTTCTGAAATCCTCAATGTTCAAATTTGCTTCACACAAATTTTTAACATCTAAGAATTATACAGTTAACAGAGATTGATCAAAGTATGATTTGGATTCAACTGCGAGCTGCACTCTACACACTTAACTAAAAATCACTATTTTTGCTTTAAAAATCTTGTTTTTGTATGTTGATTCTAGCTATATAATTAAATCAATATTTAACAATATTCGAATTTATCCCAAAATTAACCTTTTACTGTAAAATCAAATTTTCAGAGTCAATATTTTAATATCAAGCCTAACACAAATTCCCAGGCCTTAATTTAAGTTTAACAAACCTATTATGTTTGAATTCCCAGGCTTAATATTGTTTGTATGAAAATATGTTAATTTTTTTTCCTTTTACTTTACCCTGTAGCCAGAAACAGGAAAAACAAAACCATACAAGAATTAACATCACAATCATATATGCACAGGATTTCTTACTTAAAAATATATAGTAGAGCACAAGTCATTCATAAATCAAATACCCAAGTTTAATGGCTTAAAATAGTATGTTTACTCACATTGCTTCAGATGAAAGAACAGGGAACTGCTTGTTTTGAAAACTGCAGATTTATTTTTTTTCCTTAATCCCTGTTTTGTTTTCTTTGTTGAATTGAAATTGAGTTTGAAAATATAATGATGTTTATTTTTTTCTGGAATGCTAAGTTGATGAACGAACTGGAAAACTATGGATATGCATATAAAGAAGACAGTGTAGCACAGAGGAGGTGTTATCTGGTGTAATCTTTGTTTTTATATATTTTTATTTGATTTGATCAAAGATTTTTATTTTGGAGGCTGATAATTTTTACTTTGGTGGCTGATATGATATTGCATTAATTATCATTGTTTTATTTCCCTTTTATTTACAGCCTCATCACTCCATTTGATTTGATTATTTTCTTTATTTGTGTGAAGATATTTATTCTTTTTGCTTGTACATACAAATGTTTTACTGTCTTCTTTAGCAAGACAGTCATATTTTTTTTTTTCATACTTGTCTATATACTTTTTGTTGTCTTGAATATATATAATATTGTCTTCTTATTTTTATTTCTATTCCTAGCCTACATATTGAATGAGTTTGTTCTTAGATTTATATAAATACTTATTTTTATTTCTTTGTTTTAAAATTTAACTATCAAACATTAAATTCATATTAACATGTTTTATAATTATATTTTATACTTGTATTTTTTATTGAATACTTGACCTTGAAGCAAGGTCAAGTATTCAATAGTCATTTATAAGCAGGATTTATTAATTGTTTAATCCTAATTAATTTAATTTGTTTCCAATCAAATTTATTTACTTATGAATTTATTATCCAATTCTGATTTATTAATTCTAAATCATTTGATATAAACTAATTTATCAAACGCTTTAATTAATTAAATGATTCTTAATTAATCACATTAATTAAATTAACCTTAAGTTAATTACTTTTATAAATAAATCAACTTTTTACTACATTAAATGTAATTATATCTCGATCACTTGATTAATTAACTTTAATCATTATTTATAGAAATTGACTAACCATTAATGATCCATTAATTAATCCTAATTAATTAATCAAATTAGGTGTTAATTACAACTTAATTGGTTTTTAATTACAATTAATAAATTTCTAATCATAAATTGTCCATTTTCATTTCAAATTGAAATTCCTTTAACAAAAATTGGAAATCTATGATTCTTAATTACGCATTAACTATTTCTTACTTAAACCTTAATTTATAAATTTAAACTTTTAATCAATTTCAAAATTAATGAATTACAAATTATTAAATCTCTATTTACTTAAGATAAACTCATTATCAAATTAATTATCTATAAATTATTTGATCCAAAATTTCAAATTAAAAATCCTCTTAACATTTTTAATCTCCTTGTTGTTAATTACAACCAACAACCTTAAATCTTGTATTTACATATACTATTTATATTATATACTTAACGTTCAGATATTTACCCGAGAAAATCTCCATACTTCCCCGAGTCTCCCTTGCTTCTTTCTTTAATTTTTTTTTAAAAACAAATTTTGTTTTCAACCTTTTAAAACCTGTTAACTTATTAAACAACTCGAGCCTAGTAAAAATACTCAAACCCAATCCACGTTTACACGAGTCACTCACGAACGAGAACGATTTCGAGTTTAGCAGTTTCTTCCCCAACAAAACAAAGCAACCCAGATACACGCGACGCCACTGTGCACGTGCACGGCCCCTCTGGCCAACTCCAGTCATCGCCGACGTCATCAGCAAGTCGACTACCATCCCCCGATCTGTCAACGACCATCCAAACCCCTCCAATTTAACTCAAATTCGAGTATAAAAAAAACCTGGAAACGCAACAGTGATCCACCTCAACCCTGTCAACGCCGTTCGCACGACACTCCGACCACCGGAGGCCACCAAACTCCGGCCGACGCCTCGTCCATCTCCCCTCTACCTTCTCGCAAAGCCGCGTGGCACTCGATCACTCCTCGGCGACGAACGAACCAAAAAAAACACAGCCGGTCAAAACTAGGTTTAAAATTTTCAAACCCAAATTCCACAACCCACATAGCATGATTCTTCGATCCAATAATTTTTTAAAGCTTCCCTGATCACTCCTTTAACCCCCGAACCAATCTCGACTTCTCCGATCAAGTGTGTTGCCCGAGGCAACCCCATCTTCCCAAAATGATCAACACAGCCATGCCACTTCTACTCGTTACAAAAAAATATGAATTGAGCTTTAAAAATCCTATTTATGATTAAGCAATCAGTTCCTAAACTTGAATCGGCAATTCAAGATGTTTAAAATTTTGACTTATGTTAAGTATTACTGTTCTATGCTTATTCCCATAGCAGCTCAACCTTTTTATTATGAATTTATATTTTTAAAATCCACTTTATACTTTCCTATACATAATTTGTTTATATACTTTGCTCTAACAATCAACAGATTGAGCATACATGATTTTTGAAGCAACTTAGGCTGTTGGAATGTATAAACAGAGGCAACATTTGAAATCTAAAGAAATGTTCAGGCTTTGTCTCGTCCAAAAGTTCAATGAAGTATATATACATTTTCACACACAAATCACTAATATCCATTATGCAACTAGATCAAAACTTGGAATATTTTTAAAACATGAAGTTACTCACATTTGGGATGAAGACAGAGGACACAAAGCCTGGGAAAGGTTGTTGAAAAATCTGGATATGCATTTTGAATTTGATCTGATTGAAGTTTGATTTCTTTTTTCTTTTTCAGTTGAATCTTTGCTTTGATATCTTGCTTCTTTTCTGACTTTGCTTAGTTATGTTTTGAACAAACTAAAATAAAGAGGAAATTTGATATATAGAGGAGAAGTTACAGGGTTGCATGTTTTTGTACAGGGTATTAGGTATGGTAGAACATCAGAGAACCTTTTTTTATTATTACTTTACTCCTTGTTTCGGCTGATAGAAAATATGTTATGCTGAGGAGATGTTTTGTGCTTGGGTATAAAATGCAAGAGTCCTTGATTATAAGCTTATACTATTTGAATCATGTATGTACATATGTGAAGCAACTGTTTCATCCCTAGCCTGCATACTTGTCCTTGTTTCAGCTGAGAGATCGTTTTCTTTTAGCATTTTGTTTACATACTTTAAGTCTTTTCTTTAATTCTTTTGTACATAGATAGTTTGCACACAAAAAAATTTATTTGCTTTGTAGATATTATTTCTTCTCTTTTATTTTGCAATATAATGACATTCTATATTAATATGTTGTATAGTTTTGCTTTGTAGGTTTACTTCATATTTTGTAATTTATCTTATAATTATATTTTTGCTAACTTAAATATTAAATTTATAACGTATATTTATTTTTATATTCTACACTTATATTAGAATATTGATGAGTAGTTTTTATTTTAAGCATTCTATAACTTAAACATTTTATTTATAATTCAATTCAACTAAAAATATTCGTTTTTGAGTTTCAAATCAAATTTTAAAATACATTAGTATATACATCTTATATAAATTTCAAACTAATTCACAATTTTTATTCAAAAATCAAATTAATTCTCAATTTAAACTTAATTAAAATTCGAGATCGTTACATTTTATGTGCGTAATGGCTTGTCGCGTGAATTTTAGGGTTTTAGACCTGGGTTAGAGCGAGAACATTTGCGAGACTTTGCAGAGGTCGTCGTCGCATCGGACTTGGTCCAGATGATTGGAATGGGAGCGTTGGTTGTTGGCAAAGTTTTGGACAAGGCATCGGAGTGTCTGGTGACATACAGTTGATCGGTTTCTTTTTGCCGATGGGTTAAAATATTCGATCTTTGATTTCTCGAAAGGTTTGGATTTCTGGGTGGTCAGTTGCGTTGAGATCATCGTCAATGCCTTATCTGAGATCGCAGCGGCGATCGGAGCAGCGGCAAGGTAATGTGCACGTGCACATAGTTTATCTCGTGCCTGTTGTCTGTGTTGTGTTGTTGCTTCAAAAAGAATGAGGGTCTCGGGTGATTCTCGAGTATTGTATCGGGCTGCTCGCGTGAGTTTGGTAGTGTTTTTGTTGGAAGTTTTATCAGGAAATAATAGAAGTAGAAGATGAAGGGGAACTCGGGGGAGGAACTCGAGAAATGCTGGGGTTTAACCCGAAGCCGGAATAGGAATGTTAGGCTTAATTAAGATTATTTAAAATAAAGGTTTGAAGTTAAAAAGGGTTGTGTGATTAAATCTTTGCTAAAATCTCCCTTCCACTTTAAAACTAACCTTAAACTTTAATTTAGAAACGGTATGATGGTTAATTTAAGTTTGTTAAAACATAAAAATGTTTTTTTTAAACCTAAATTTGTTATAATGAAATATTACTTAAAGGAAATGATTAAGGATTAATCACTTAGTGAAATTAATTAAAGGATTGATTAAGAAAGAGAATTAATGAAAGGGTTAGTTGATTAATGAGGATGATTAATTAGAGGATAATAAGTGTAAGTAATTATAGAGTAACTAATTCGAGTAATTAATTATGATCAATGTAATCAATGTGTAGGGGCAAGGTTAGTTAATGTGTAATAATTTACGTTAAAGTGGTTAATACTGGTTAATTAATTAAGTTTAATTGATTGAAGATAATCATTTGATGTTGGGTTAAGTAAAAAATTTAAAGCTAATTAATGAGGTATAATTACTTAGTGAAGTAAGTAGGAAATAATTACTGGACAAAATTAATTGAAGGAAATTACTTGATGAGAAGTAATTAAAGGATAATTACTTGGAGGAAGAAATTAAGTGATAAGTTACTCAGTGTAATTAAAGGATTAATTAATCATTAAATCAAAGAGTTGGCTTAATTGATGGAGTAATCAAGGGAAGTTAATTTTTGATTGTGATTAACCAAGGCTGATTAATAAATGTAACTAAGTTAAAGTTTAATTATTAAATGAAATTTGAGAATAATTAACTAGTGAGAATAATTAGGGGATAATTAATTAATGTAATTAATGGAAGAGATCAATCTAGTACATGAATGATTGAATGATGATAAGTGTTTCGGATTGGTTGATATTTCTAATATGACTTGATGTGCGAGATGATATGTTGGGTTGAACAGATACAAATGTGTTGAGTTTATCTATCCATAATGAATTGCTGCAAAATGTGATATCCGATAATTAAAATTGAATAGTATTCAATTGAATAACTTGAGTTCTGATGACATTGGATTCGAAAAGACTGGGGTCGGATATTAGTTGATACCCAAAAATGCTTCGATTCTTTATAAATTGATATGTGAAATCAATAAGGTGTAATGGAATGATTTAGGTGAATTGGACCATATAATCTAAGTTCTGGCACTTAGAAATTGATGCGTGAAATAAGTGATGTCTATAACAACTTGTGAAGTGTAGATTGTATAAGTTACCCTGGGTTTATATGAGTTGTATACTTTTGTATTCCATGTTAGATGGGTTTACTCACGCTGGTTTCCAGCCTGACCCGGGTGTTACTTTGATTTAATGCTCGGGTCAGACCGAGTATTACATATTTTCAGGTAGTTACGTTCTGGAGCTCAGGAGGCGAGCTGGATGGCAGGAGCATATAGAGTACTTCCGTTGTATTTATATATCCGTTAATCTGAGACATGATACTTGTATTTATTCAGTGACTGTATATGTGTGAAATTCTGATGTATATTAAAATGTAATCGGCAAATATTAATTCTTTTGTAAACTGTTATTACTTATTATTATATTTTATCCGCTGTGAATGTGAGATGTTTGGTGTTTCTGTTCTTCTTTTCTTCTATCTCTTTCTTTTTTTCATAACTGTCTGGGATTTTCGGGATCGAAAATTCCGGGTCGTTACATTCTTCTTCCTTCATTTTTTTTAGTTAAAGTTTTAAGTCACAGTTAAATCATCGAGATCAGGTAACCCACTCACACCCTCGAGTTCCATCCCGAAGTAGCACATGCATTTTCTCGAGCTCCTGTGCCTTCTTCTTCCCCAACCCTTCAACCCAGATACATACATAAGCACGTACATGTGCACGAACTTCACGACCAACTCCGTTCAACACCGCAGCCACCCAAACACCATCGGTGATCACCCAAATCGATTCGAACAACCCAGAATACATAATTTTGCCTAAATCAAAATCGAGCGAATTCGAGTCCAATTTTCTTTCCTAAAGCCCAACTCGAATCAAAAATTCACCTCGCGACTTGTGACGACCGCCCATGACTCCCGCACCAAAACAAGGTAATAATGCGCTAAAAGGCGTGCAAGGCAGCCATGGGTGACCGTCAAGGGTAAAATAAAATCGCAGAATCTCTATCGTAACTCACAGCGCATGGATAAAATACAATAGAGAAATATATAGTGAAGTCTCATAACAGAAAATCATCATATAAGCATCACAGAAGTTTTATACAATCATCTCAACAAATCCATACATCAAGACCTCACTACAAGCACTCATCAAATACAGCAGCGGATACCCAGTACATATAAGAAAATAATATGCATAGCCTCCTGCTCGTCTTCGTCATCTTCAACGTAGAAACTCCAAGCACAGCACCTGTCACCTGCTACCTAGTCTGCCCATCCCAAACATGGATGAACAGCCCAAGGTAATAAGAGGAGACATAAAACCTTGAGTCAGACAAAGTCTTAGTGAGCAGTAAATTAACTATCAAACATACCAAAAGAGCATAAGGAATAAAAGGAATAGGAACTAAACCATCCCACTCCACCTCTTCTCACAGTGATAGCCCCCAGACACACACTAAGGAGAAGCAATCATAGCATAGCAGGTAATTAAAATAAAGCAATAATCACTCGAGTCAAGGACGATGTTTTCCAAATACAAACCCCCAAGGCCTAAACCAAGATCAGATAAGCACCCAGAAAACACCGCACTTGAGACCGAATGATAGTACAACCAAACATCCATGACTCTGGCTATCACTGTATCATTGCCTTGATATCACCGTTAGTTGAATGACCACCTGTCAAGGGCTAATGGTAACCCCGGTTCTAGCCATAACTCCGCACGTCGTCGCAGCCCGTGCCTAGGAATTTTCGCAACTACCCAGAGTACTAGCACGTCGTCGCAGCCCGTGCCTGGAACGTCGTCGCAGCCCGTTCCAACGTACCCTTGCTTTGAGCATGCTAGAACCTTCAACAACGATAAGATCTTAGCCTCCTAGTCATCCTCCTCGACGACTATTTCCATACTAGCTCAAGCGCCTCTCAAGCTAACCATTATCACCAACTCGGATCGCATCACCGAGTAATCAACATAACTTTGCACGTCGTCGCAGCCCGTGCTTGGAACGTCTTCGTGACCCGTCCCATCACAACATATGTCTTGCCTCATCACATCATAGCAAAGTCTCTCTTCTTGGAACGTCATCATGACCCGTCCCATTCCAACATCACACCTTGCTTTATCGCATCATAGCAAAGTCCCATCTCAATCATGCTTTGCCTTCTCGTATCATGGCAAGATCCCACATCCTCGAATCCATCCATATGAGCTTCCACATCCGCTTCATATTCTACAGGCAGCTTCCACATTCAAGAGCTTTTCCACCTAGCTTTTGAATCATCTCGAACCATCTTGTTCCAAATCAACCACTAGCTAACTTGAAACAATCCAAATCATTCATCAATACAAACAATCAAGCATTCAACAAGATTTAATAAGCAATATCAACAAAAATGGCAATATCATAAATAAATGAGCATAAGTCCAACATGCATGATTCATAGGTTTTTAGCATAGATCTATCAAATATAAAACATGGGTTTTGTCTCTAATACTTGTTAAACAAATATGCATAGGTAAACATCTTCAAAAATGATGGATCTACATGCAGACTTAAGGACAATGCGAGAAAATGCTATTTCAAACACATAAACTAGCTACCAATCCACTACACTCCTTTGGGTCCGCGTGAGAGATAACTACCACTCACCAAATCACCAAAACAACCTAAAATCAAACAACTTCAGATCTGGACAGCAAGAACTTGAGCTTGATCCGGAGAAATTTCACTTGAAACGGTGAAATCTAGCCTCTTCGGATGAAAATCTTCAACTTTGGCACTTGATCTTTGATCTTGATCTTCAATCTTCAATGGATGTTAGCACTTGATAGAAGTAGAGAAAGAAGTGAAGAAAATACTGAAGTCGAGTCTTCAAAATGGCAGCACTTCGTTGCTTCAAAAACCGGTGCCAAAAAGTGAGCCAAACCCCTCTATTTATAGGCTGGAATCCCCCTTAGCTCGGCCGTCTTCTTAACTCGGAGCTCGCTATTAGGTCGTTGCCGACCTAAAAGACTCCGACCTAACATAGGTCGCTGCCGACCTATACGACTCAACTACACAGCCGCTAACACACCTAAGTCTTAAGTCGTACGACGACTCAGCCAACGTGCCGACCTAACTCTTAGCACAGAACCAACTTAGGTCGCATACGACCTTATCCCTCGACCGACCTAAATCCTACCGACTCACGACCTAAACAACTCAAGAACCCAAGGCCGACCTAACTATAAGTCGACTCAACCAACCACGCGACCTACGACTCATCTCATCCAACGACCTAACACACTGCCGACTTAAAACTCAAGCGACATAACAACAACACGGGCCATACGATCTAACTAGCTGCCGACCTAACAAGAACACGGTATAGCCTAGTGCCGACCTAAGTCCTAGCCGACTCAACAATGCCAAACGACCTAACTATGCTACGGCCTAGCGACCTAACAAAACCATAAGTCGTTCACGACTTATCTCCCATACGACCTAACCCCTTAGGTCGTTCCACAGGCCTAAACCACCATCCTATGAGTCGTTCACCACTGAGTCGGCCCAAACCTTAACTCGGCAACCTTTTAGGTCGTTAGCTCCTAAATCAAACACTCCTATGACCCGTTCACTCCTTAAGTCGGTCATTCCTATAGGTCGCTCTACCGACCTATCTACCTTAGGTCGCTCTCCCGACCTATCTACCTTAGGTCGCTCCACACTAAACTCGGCCAGTTCCTAAGGTCGTCTACGACTTACTATAGGTCGGTCACCATCACTAAGTCGCCTAACTTTTAGGTCGTTGAATTTCTTAACCCGGCTAAGCCTACTAACTCGGCAACACCTATAGGTCGGTCCTCTATGAGTCGGTCACGACTCATCACTTGCACCCGGGTTAACTTCTAAACGACTCAAGCTAGAGACAACACAAACAACACTAACGACCTGCAAATTCTACGATCTATCGACACGTAAAATACGGGTCGTTACATTCTCTCCCCCTTAGGAATTTCGCCCCCGAAATTCCAAGCAAACAATCAGAAATCAAAGATATTCCGCATGCCTACCATCCAAAGCAATCAACAAACCATGCAACCAATTCTAGCCTAGCATGCAGAATTCTAAGACTCAGAACAAGCTACAAATTCATGAGATGTCACGACACTTTAGGGCCATACCTCGAAGAGTCCGGGATGAGCTGCCTTCATCCTCTCTTCCTCCTCCCATGTACAGTCGTTAACATCGTCACTCCATTGTACCTTGAGCAACGTAATCGTCTTCCTCCTAAGCTGTTTCGTATCGGTTTCAACAATACGAAGCGGCTTACGAGGTCTCGTAACCACTGGATCAACCTCTAAGTCTTCACAGCTATCAGCAGAAACCACCGTAGTAGGGTCGTGCACATACTTCCGTAGACAAGATACATGAAAAACATTGTGCACACCCGCCATCTTTTCCGGTAACTCCAATCTATAAGCGAGCTTTCCAATTCGCTCGATAATCGGGAATGGTCCAACAAATCTCGGAGTTAACTTTCCTTTGTTCCCGAATCTAATAACATTCTTCAATGGAGAAACCTTCACAAAAACCATATCACCTACGTCGAATTCCAAATCCTTTCGACGATTATCTGCATAACTTTTCTGACGATCTTGGGCTGCCCTCATTCGCTGTCGAATGATCTCTATACAATCCGAAGTCTGTCGAATCATCTCTGGCCCAAGTATCAGCTTTTCTCCAGCTTCCAACCAACATGTCGGAGAGTTACACGGTCTTCCATATAATGCCTCATATGGTGCCATATCAATGCTCGACTGATAACTGTTATTATAAGCAAACTCCACCAAATGAAGGTGATCCTCCCATGATCCTCCGAAGTCCAAAACACAAGCTCTAAGGAGATCTTCCAAAACTCGGTTGACTCTCTCAGTCTGACCATCTGTTTGAGGGTGATAAGCTGTACTCAAACACAACTCAGTTCCCAAAACTTCCTGGAAGCTCTTCCAAAATCCACTAGTGAACAACGGATCTCGATCGCTCACTATACTCTTCGGAACACCATGGAATCGAACAATCCACTTCACATACAACTCAGCCAACTTCGATGCAGTTCTTGTCGATCGAACAGGAATGAACCTTGCACTCTTGGTCAAACGATCTACAATAACCCAAATCCCTTCATTCTCTGTCCTGGTTCTAGGTAGACCATCAATAAAATCCATCGACACTTGCTCCCACTTCCACGTAGGAACCTCTAATGGCTGAAGTAATCCACTGGGCTTCTTCTGCTCAGCTTTTACCAACTGACAATTCATACACTTGGAAATAAAACTTCCAACATCTTTCTTCATACCTTCCCAGTAGTAAGCTCTCTTCATATCCCGATACATCTTATTACCACCTGGATGAATTGTCAACTTCGAGTGATGACTTTCCCTCAGAACTTCATCTCTCAATCCATCTACATCGGGAATAACCAATCGTCCTTGCTTTCGAAGCCAACCCTCTCGATCGACCTCGAATCCCTTATCCTTCTCTGGTTCCAATCCGGATTCCAAATCACGGATAATCTTGACAAGCTTATCATCTTCCTTTTGGCTCTCGCCAATTCTTTCCACTAGAGTAGGCCTTATTGATAAGTTTGCCAACATCTCAGGTTCCAACTCGCATCTAGGCCTGAAATCAAACTCAGCCAAATACTCGAGACTCTTCCACTCCGAAAACATGGCTCCCAAACCTGCATGTCTTCGACTTAACGCATCTGCCACTGCGTTACCTTTTCCCGGAGTATAAGCTATACCAAAATCATACGATGCTAAAAACTCTAGCCATCGTTGCTGCCGAAGATTCAAATCCTTTTGGGAGAAAAGATACTTCAAAGACTTGTGATCCGTAAACAACTCGAATCGAACTCCCAAAAGATAGTGTCTCCACATCTTCAGAGCAAACACAATCGCCGCCAACTCCAAATCATGAGTCGGGTAATTCCTTTCATGCGGCTTCAGTTGTCGACTTGCATACGCAACAACTTTATCCTTCTGCATCAGCACTGCTCCAAGTCCAGTACCGCATGCATCGGTGTAGACCACCATCTCATCATTCCCACTAGGAATTGTCAAAACAGGAGCACTTGTCAGTCGCTCTTTCAGGATCACGAAAGCTTGCTCACATTTATCATCCCATTTGAACACTCGGTTCTTTTTCGTCAATCCTGTCAACGGTGCAGCTATCTTGGAAAAGTCTTTAATAAACCGTCGATAATATCCTGCTAATCCAAGAAAACTTCTCACATCAGATGCATTCTTAGGTCTAACCCAATCCTGGATTGCTGCCACCTTAGCGGGATCAACCGCTATTCCATTTCCGGAGATAACATGACCTAAGAACCTCACTTCACTCTTCCAGAAGTGACACTTCGAAAACTTAGCCTTCAGCTGATGTTTCCACAAAATTTCCAAAACAATCCTCAAGTGCGTCTTGTGCTCTTCCTCAGTTCTGGAATAAACCAAAATATCATCCACGAACACAAGCACGAACTTATTCAACTGATCTCTGAATACTCTATTCATAAGATCCACAAAATATGCTGGCGCGTTAGTCAATCCAAACGGCATTACCAGCCACTCATAAAACCCGGATGGTGTCCTGAAAGCAGTCTTCGGCACACTATCCTTTGCCACTCTCAACTGGTGAAATCCCGTTGCCAAATCCATCTGAGAAAACACCTTAGCCTCGTGAAGCTGATCAAACAAGTCATCTATTCTCGGCAATGGATACTTGTTCTTCTTAGTCACCTTATTCAGCTCACGATAATCAATCACACAACCTCAACGATCCATCCGTTTTGGTTGCGAACACAACGGGCGCACCCCATTCGGACACACTTCTCCGAATGAATCCTTTCCGTAAAAGGTCATCAACTTGCACCTTCAGCTCTTGCTGCTCCCTCGGTGCCATCCGCCTAAGAGGCATCACAACAGGTCTGGCTCCCTCAACTAGATCGATACGAAACTCGATCTCCCTATGCGGCGGCAACCCTTTGACTTCCTCAAAGACATTCTCAAACTCATTCACAATAGGCACCAATGACAGTCCATCCCGTGGAACAACTAGCGAATACATGAAGCTCATGAAGACGCCTTCTTCATGCTTACATCGTATCACAACCTTTCGCCCTTCCACATTCCCGACTGTCACCTCAAGCCTCTCACAATCAATCCTTGCCGCATACTTCCTAAGCCAGTCCATACCCAAAATAATTCCGAACCCCGCAAAGTTCAGAACAAAGCAATCACAAACAAACGAGCAATCATGACTCGACACAACTAGACCACGACATAACATACACAAACATGACGAACCCCCTACCGGATTAGTCACAACCAATGGCCTATCAACAATATCCGGTTTCATACCTAACCGGCTTACCAAATCATCACAAACAAAAGAATGCGACGCTCCAGTATCAAACAACACTCTAACTGGAACACCACAAATAGAAAGAGTACCTTGAACCACCACACTCTTCCCCTTTTCTTCAGCAGTCGGAGCTTTTGAAGACGACGGCACAACTCCCAAAGCATAAGCTTGCACAACTTGCCTGTCCTTCCTCGGTTCTGGACAATCCTTCCTGAAATGCCCTGGCTTATCACAGTTATGGCACTTCGCCGGCGCCTTTGGATTCCTACAATCCTTGGAGAGATGGCCCTTCTTCTGGCAATTATAGCAAGTCACTTCGCCCTTTGGCTTCTTCTGGCCATCCTTACTCTTCTGCTGCTGCTGCTTCCTCTTCCTATTCCCACTCTGCTGTGGTTTAGATCCTTCCCTGGTTACAGCAACAACAGAATTTTCCTTAGGGAACAAACTCTCATGCCTAAGGGCTTTCTCCACCAGCTTCTCAAATGGATCGTCCAAGTGATCCACTAACTGCCTCCCAAGATAAGCATCCAGACCAGTCACAAACTTCTCGTTCTTCTGGTAGGGAGAATCAATATACGATCTGGCATACTTAGACAAAGCTTCGAACTCAGAAATGTACTCCAGAACAGGCCTCCCGCCTTGCTTGAGCTCTACAAACCTCTTAAACAAAACAGACCTCTGAGCAGTAGAGATGAACTTAGCTTCAAATCTAACTCGGAATTGCTCCCAAGTAATCTCTTCTTCTGGTGTATCTATAGTGATAGAATTCCACCAATCAGCAGCTCTTCCCTGAAGCTGTCTCGATGCAAGCTTCCTCTTAGTTGCATCCTCAATCCCTAGATCACCAAAAATCCTTCGGCAAGCATCCATCCATCTCTGCACTTCAATAGTAGACTCCGTCCCTAAGAAAGCTTTTCCTCCAAGAGAAGTATAATCCTTACAAAGCTTGGCAAAATCCACCGGTCTCGGAGTTTGGACTTGAACTCCAACATCAACAGTAGGCCCTGGAACGGGCATCCTCCTCATAATCGAAGTCATCATCGCTTCGAACATAGCCCCATAATCTGCAGCTCCTTCTGTAGCATGGCCTTCCCTAGCAGCTGGTCTTCCTCTACGACTCATTCTTAATATCTGTAAAAAGAATGATTAGAACACCTTAAGAAACAACTGCATAAGGAGTTCAAATCCTTCTAAGCTACTATATTATATATAGTAATCATCCATCAAAATACAATTACGTCTCTCTTACGTAATTACGTCAGCGAGCGTTGGCTGAAATCGATTAACCAAAGCTCTGATACCAAATGTGACGACCGCCCATGACTCCCGCACCAAAACAAGGTAATAATGCGCTAAAAGGCGTGCAAGGCAGCCATGGGTGACCGTCAAGGGTAAAATAAAATCGCAGAATCTCTATCGTAACTCACAGCGCATGGATAAAATACAATAGAGAAATATATAGTGAAGTCTCATAACAGAAAATCATCATATAAGCATCACAGAAGTTTTATACAATCATCTCAACAAATCCATACATCAAGACCTCACTACAAGCACTCATCAAATACAGCAGCGGATACCCAGTACATATAAGAAAATAATATGCATAGCCTCCTGCTCGTCTTCGTCATCTTCAACGTAGAAACTCCAAGCACAGCACCTGTCACCTGCTACCTAGTCTGCCCATCCCAAACATGGATGAACAGCCCAAGGTAATAAGAGGAGACATAAAACCTTGAGTCAGACAAAGTCTTAGTGAGCAGTAAATTAACTATCAAACATACCAAAAGAGCATAAGGAATAAAAGGAATAGGAACTAAACCATCCCACTCCACCTCTTCTCACAGTGATAGCCCCCAGACACACACTAAGGAGAAGCAATCATAGCATAGCAGGTAATTAAAATAAAGCAATAATCACTCGAGTCAAGGACGATGTTTTCCAAATACAAACCCCCAAGGCCTAAACCAAGATCAGATAAGCACCCAGAAAACACCGCACTTGAGACCGAATGATAGTACAACCAAACATCCATGACTCTGGCTATCACTGTATCATTGCCTTGATATCACCGTTAGTTGAATGACCACCTGTCAAGGGCTAATGGTAACCCCGGTTCTAGCCATAACTCCGCACGTCGTCGCAGCCCGTGCCTAGGAATTTTCGCAACTACCCAGAGTACTAGCACGTCGTCACAGCCCGTGCCTGGAACGTCGTCGCAGCCCGTTCCAACGTACCCTTGCTTTGAGCATGCTAGAACCTTCAACAACGATAAGATCTTAGCCTCCTAGTCATCCTCCTCGACGACTATTTCCATACTAGCTCAAGCGCCTCTCAAGCTAACCATTATCACCAACTCGGATCGCATCACCGAGTAATCAACATAACTTTGCACGTCGTCGCAGCCCGTGCTTGGAACGTCTTCGTGACCCGTCCCATCACAACATATGTCTTGCCTCATCACATCATAGCAAAGTCTCTCTTCTTGGAACGTCATCATGACCCGTCCCATTCCAACATCACACCTTGCTTTATCGCATCATAGCAAAGTCCCATCTCAATCATGCTTTGCCTTCTCGTATCATGGCAAGATCCCACATCCTCGAATCCATCCATATGAGCTTCCACATCCGCTTCATATGCTACAGGCAGCTTCCACATTCAAGAGCTTTTCCACCTAGCTTTTGAATCATCTCGAACCATCTTGTTCCAAATCAACCACTAGCTAACTTGAAACAATCCAAATCATTCATCAATACAAACAATCAAGCATTCAACAAGATTTAATAAGCAATATCAACAAAAATGGCAATATCATAAATAAATGAGCATAAGTCCAACATGCATGATTCATAGGTTTTTAGCATAGATCTATCAAATATAAAACATGGGTTTTGTCTCTAATACTTGTTAAACAAATATGCATAGGTAAACATCTTCAAAAATGATGGATCTACATGCAGACTTAAGGACAATGCGAGAAAATGCTATTTCAAACACATAAACTAGCTACCAATCCACTACACTCCTTTGGGTCCGCGTGAGAGATAACTACCACTCACCAAATCACCAAAACAACCTAAAATCAAACAACTTCAGATCTGGACAGCAAGAACTTGAGCTTGATCCGGAGAAATTTCACTTGAAACGGTGAAATCTAGCCTCTTCGGATGAAAATCTTCAACTTTGGCACTTGATCTTTGATCTTGATCTTCAATCTTCAATGGATGTTAGCACTTGATAGAAGTAGAGAAAGAAGTGAAGAAAATACTGAAGTCGAGTCTTCAAAATGGCAGCACTTCGTTGCTTCAAAAACCGGTGCCAAAAAGTGAGCCAAACCCCTCTATTTATAGGCTGGAATCCCCCTTAGCTCGGCCGTCTTCTTAACTCGGAGCTCGCTATTAGGTCGTTGCCGACCTAAAAGACTCCGACCTAACATAGGTCGCTGCCGACCTATACGACTCAACTACACAGCCGCTAACACACCTAAGTCTTAAGTCGTACGACGACTCAGCCAACGTGCCGACCTAACTCTTAGCACAGAACCAACTTAGGTCGCATACGACCTTATCCCTCGACCGACCTAAATCCTACCGACTCACGACCTAAACAACTCAAGAACCCAAGGCCGACCTAACTATAAGTCGACTCAACCAACCACGCGACCTACGACTCATCTCATCCAACGACCTAACACACTGCCGACTTAAAACTCAAGCGACATAACAACAACACGGGCCATACGATCTAACTAGCTGCCGACCTAACAAGAACACGGTATAGCCTAGTGCCGACCTAAGTCCTAGCCGACTCAACAATGCCAAACGACCTAACTATGCTACGGCCTAGCGACCTAACAAAACCATAAGTCGTTCACGACTTATCTCCCATACGACCTAACCCCTTAGGTCGTTCCACAGGCCTAAACCACCATCCTATGAGTCGTTCACCACTGAGTCGGCCCAAACCTTAACTCGGCAACCTTTTAGGTCGTTAGCTCCTAAATCAAACACTCCTATGACCCGTTCACTCCTTAAGTCGGTCATTCCTATAGGTCGCTCTACCGACCTATCTACCTTAGGTCGCTCTCCCGACCTATCTACCTTAGGTCGCTCCACACTAAACTCGGCCAGTTCCTAAGGTCGTCTACGACTTACTATAGGTCGGTCACCATCACTAAGTCGCCTAACTTTTAGGTCGTTGAATTTCTTAACCCGGCTAAGCCTACTAACTCGGCAACACCTATAGGTCGGTCCTCTATGAGTCGGTCACGACTCATCACTTGCACCCGGGTTAACTTCTAAACGACTCAAGCTAGAGACAACACAAACAACACTAACGACCTGCAAATTCTACGATCTATCGACACGTAAAATACGGGTCGTTACACGACTCCACCTTACTTCACCAGAACTCTCGCGACTTTGCTCGGAGCTTCGCCGTAACCCCACGCACCTAGCCTCCCATGACCGATCGCCTGAAACGCTTCGACTGCGACGCAATAATACGATTTCTCAACTCGACCCAAACTAGCAGTTAAAACCCTAAATTTGATTCGTTCAACCAATTCATTCATTAGAAAAGTTATTCAATAATTTTTCTGAAATCCTCAATGTTCAAACTTGCTTCACAAAAAATTTTAACATCTAAGAATTATACAGTTAACAGAGATTGATCAAAGTATGATTTGGGTTCAACTGTGAGCTGCACTCTACACACTTAACTAAAAATCACTATTTTTTGTAAAAAAAATCTTGTTTTTATATGTTGATTCAAGATATATAATTGAATCGATATTTAACAATATTCGAATTTATCCCAAAATTAAATTTTACTGTAAAATCAAATTTTCAAAGTCAATATTTTAATATCAAGCCTAACACAAATTCCCATGCCTTAATTTAAGTTTAACAAACCTATTATGTTTGAATTCCCAGGCTTAATATTGTTTGTATGAAAATAATTTGTTATTTTTTTTCTTTTACTTTACCTTGAAGCTAGAAACAGGAAGAACAGAACCATACAAGAATTAACATCACGATCATATATGCATAGGATTTCTTACTTAAAAATATACAGTAGAGCACAAGTCATTCATGAATCAAATACCCAAGTTTTAAAGGCTTAAAACAGTATGTTTACTCACATTGCTTCAGAAGAAAGAACAGAGAACTGCTTGTTTTGAAAACTGCAGATTTATTTTTTTGCCTTAATCCCTGTTTTGTTTTCTTTGTTGAATTGAAATTGAGTTTGAAAATATAATGACGTTTATATTTTTTCTGGAATGCTAAGTTGATGAACGAACCGGAAAACTATGGATATGCATATAAAGAAGACAGTGTAGTACAGAGGAGGTGTTATCTGGTATAACTTGTTTCTTTCTTTGTTTTTATATTTTTTTATTTGATTTGATCAAAGATTTTTATTTTGGAGGCTGATAATTTTTACTTTAGTGGCTGATATGATATTGCATTAATTATCATTGTTTTATTTCCCATTTTGTTTACAGCCTCATCACTCCATTGATTTTTTTTATTTTTTTTGTGAAGATAATTATTCTTTTTGCTTGTACATACAAATGTTTTACTGTCTTCTTTAGCAAGACATTCATATATATTTATTTATTTTTGTTTATTTTTCATACTTATCTATATACTTTTTGTTGTCTTGAATATATATAATATTGTCTTCTTATTTTTATTTTTATTCCTAGCCTACATATTGAATGAGTTTGTTCTTAGATTTATATAAATACTTATTTTTATTTCTTGGTTTTAAAATTTAACTATCAAACGTTAAATTCATATTAACATGTTTTATAATTATATTTTATACTTGTATTTTGTATTGATTAAATACATCTTATTACTCGGTATTATATACACGTTATTTTAAAGAAAATGTTTTTAAAACGAGCTACCCACAAATAATTTACATAGATAATATTCCTAAACCCAAATCATTTTTTCTAAGTCATTTATTTAAATTCAAATACAAATTCGATATTCAAATTCAAATTCCAAAGTCAACCTCAAATTTACTCACATATACATATATATTCCAAATTCAAATTAATTTTCAAAATTTATTCCAAAATTTACATTAATTATTAGTTTAAATTTAATTCAAAACTGGGATCGTTACAAGAATGTTTTTAAAATGTTTTTACAAATATTTTGTGATGTGACAATCAAGCACAAATGTGAGTCAAATAAATTTAAAAGTTTGATTCGTTTATAGAAAATATTTAGTCTTAAACTTAACACTAAACTTCGAAGGAACTCTTGCTATTCTTTGTCATAGGAAGGTGGAAAGCAACATTGCCCTTACTTGTCTGGCTTCATTGTTTTCCTTGGGTTAGTGCTAGTTCATGATCGACGAGTTGTGATAAATGTAAGAGATTTAAGTTCTATATGCGATCATTTTTGTTATCCCCAACAGTTGATTCCCTGACTATCGATTTCAATTCTGCTATCCTTCTGTATTTCGTCAATTTAAGACGATTTGTTGCTCAATTGAGCACGGATATCCTTTTGTCAGAAATTACTAAACTAAAAGAGCGAGTGAGGGGCAATCTATATGGGGTTGCTTCCATTAGGGTATTATCACATCTACTCTAGATTGGAATCGATTGTATGTGCGTGGAGATGTGAAATACTCAGATACTTAGTAAGATTGACGAGGTCCGGCTTCTACATTTTTCGATAGCCATCGTAGTTCTTAAGTATTTTTTCTAAGGGTATACTTTTGGTAAGGAGGGTGCACCCTCCTAGTCATTGTTGGAAAAAAAATTCATTTTCCTTATTTAATTCAAATCTTTGAATCGTTTTCTTAATTGCATCGAGAAGTGCTTGGAGCTCTTCTCGGTATTTAATTATTCGTGCCCATTCTTTCAATTCTGATTTGTTCCGATTTGTTTCCATTCTTTTATCTATGAATGTTGTTATTGTGAGGTAAAACTCGTTCAGTGTTTAGCAGTGTGGTCTCATATATTTTTATATGTTCATTATATTTCTTGAGTCTTCTCAAGCTGATTTCCAGACTGATCTGGCGTTATTTTATTATAATGCTCGATTCAAACCGAGTATTTTTTTTCAAATTGTCGTTCGTGGGATATGGAGCTCATAGAGGAGAGATGGATATTCACCTGCCATAGTATTTTTATTTTTCGCTACATTATTATGTATATCCATCAATAATTGCAAGGTCAGGAAGTTGTAACTATCCAGGCTGATGAAGTTTATTTTAAACTTTGATATACATGTATTTTAGAGTCACGGTTTTTACCGTCTTTATTATATTATATGACGTCGTTCCGTTGTGAGATTTTGTTTTCCCTATTCTTTTTCTTTTTACCCTAACTGTCCACCTTTCCGACACTTGGTTGCTCAGCGTTCGAAAAGGCGGGTCGTTACAGGGCTTGACTTCAAACCTTTGAACAATGAAACTGAATTTGAGGCCATACTGCCGGCCTTAGGATGACAAAAGAACTCAAGATTGAGTCCCTAAGGGTCTAACAACCCACGCTCGTGGTAAAAAAGAGCAATGGATTTCAAGTGAAGGGAAAGATCTTGGCTCAGTATGTTGCCAATGCCAAGAAATTGATAAGTACCTTCTCCCACTTCAAGTTCAAACAAATACCGAAGAAGAATAATGCGAAAGCCAAAAACTTGGCCAGGAAGGCAAGCAACTATTGGAGATCAACAATTGGATCATGTTCGAAATCCGAAGCACCCTATGCATCAACAAGGGGACAATGGCTAGGGAGATCAATAGTGAACAACTAGATAGCTTAATGACTCCTCTCTTGAAGTACTTAGTGAGCGAGGAAGTGCTTGGTGTGCTCAAGTAAGCTAAAAAATTCCTCTACCTGGAGCACAATTACACGGTCATTGTTGGCAAACTTATCGTAGTGGTTACCCCAACCCGCTCCAATGGATCGTCAATCAAGCAGAATCCAAGAACGTCTTGGAAGAACTACATAAAGGCTTTTGTAGGAATCATGTTGGGGTAACATCTTGCAAAGTAACTGCCCGGCAGGGATATTACTGGCCAAAAATGACAAAGAATTCCATGGACTGCAAGAAGTGTGATCGCTAGCAATAAATAGTTTGCCATGATTTCCAGAAACATACTAACTCGATGACCTCCCCATGGTCGTTCGACACGTGTCGGATCGACCTAACCAGGATGCTTTCAAATGCAAAGGGATGATATAATCACGATAAAGTCGCCATCAACTATGGTTTAGGAAGATCCCCTCATGGGAATCATCACACCTAATATGCTTAATTTCATCATTAAGAATATCATCCGAGGTTCGTCTCTTAAAGAATATTATCCCAACAACTACATCCGTTTGAAAGCAATCGATTTCTTGACTTCTGTGGAAGAAATGGAAAAGAGAAGTGCTTCTCCTTCATTGTGTACCCCCAAGCCGAGGTGGCCAACAAAACGATCAAGGCAACCTTAAAGAAGCGCCTAACCAATGCCAAAGGAAAATGAATGGAAGACCTCTCACTCGTATTCTGGTCGTATAGAACATCCTTCTAAACATCAATAAGGCACTCGAAGTTTTCCCTAGCATATGGGTAAGAAGAAATGTTGCTTATTAAGGTAGATGTCCCCACTTCGAGGCGCCCCACCCATAATCCTTAACAGAATGAAGAATTACTACGTTTAGGCCTCGACCTTAGGCAAGTGGAGGATGGAGGCAAAGGTTAAGAATAAAGGATACAAAAGGAAAGTTGTTAAAACAATTACAGGGCCAGGAAGAAAAATAAGAGAAAATGGCGATGGAGAAATTTACTCGAAATTATACCGCTGACATTCACCACCAATGTACCGTTTTCTATCATTCGAACTAGGGGTGAGCAATATTCAGTAAGAACCGAACTAATCAACCGAACCAGTTCATTTCAATCCATTAAGTTACAAAATTAAATCGGTTTGAATTCAAGTCTGTAAGTTGATATTATTTTATTATCGCTTTACCTCCTAATAAGTGGTTTAGTAAATAATTTTTACCTACTGAAAATAGGTCAATTCTTCTTATAAAGTTATAAGAAAATGCACAATAAAAATCTCCATAAACATAAATTTACGTTTTTCTTCAGCTAAATCAATCGTTTGAGTAATAAAATACAATAATATCTCTTATCTATTTTACATCGGTTAAATATGTTACCGATTAAATTAACCGAAATTAATTCGATTTTCGAGCTAATATATATTTTTATATTTCCAAATCGATTTGATATTTTTTACCTAGAAACCGACGACCGAACTGAAAGGTCACCCACCCCTTTTCAACGGCTTCCACCTCTAATGGACAAGTCACCGACAGTGTCTACGAAACGATTGGTAACAAAGCGAA
Source organism: Allium cepa (assembly GCA_030765085.1). NCBI lineage: Eukaryota > Viridiplantae > Streptophyta > Magnoliopsida > Asparagales > Amaryllidaceae > Allium > Allium cepa. The sequence continues at coordinate 593,714,286 of CM060945.1, forward strand.
ATTTAACTTGGAATGTTATCAAATGTAGTAGTTAAGCAAATAAATGCATGCCGAAGTTGACTAACATTAAAAACTGCATCTTTCTTACATGGTATGTAAAACATTGTCTGATATGCATGATTGTTGTGAGCTTCAACAACATACCCTCCCTCCCTTTCCCATTTATGTTTTAAAAAGGGATGATAAATAAGAGATAAGATCACTATGTTCTGTGGTATACTCAACAATATGTAACACTTGTGAAATTAGAAGAAATGAAAATATAAATCATAAAACAAAGGGCTCAAATTTTCAAATTCAACTCAATATTCAAACTAACGAATTTAGGATGACATAGTAACTAACCAAAGCTAAAACGCTACTTTGCATGTAACAACAAACATATGCACTTAAACGTGCATATATCCTCATGTGCATCTACATGTGGTATGGCATTAAACGTGTACACAATCTCACAAGAGATAACTCCATAACAAATCAAAAACACGTCTCATATCATCGGCGTATCACAAATCAAAGAAGAGAAGTCCTAAACCCACCATATCGACAATCTCAAAAGCATTCTCAAAAGAGAAAACATCATCTCAAAATACGCCATATAGGCAAATATATGTATATCTCCAAATAAGATAATATAAATCTCAAATAACGCCTTATCGGCAAAATCTCAATAAACGTCATTGTAGGCAAGCCAAATCTCAAAGATTGAACAAAAGAGTTCAAATTCTCATAAAGGTACTCGCTATATACAATATCTCAAATGGCTCTAAAGGCCAACAATGTAAGAGCGATACACTCAAGAAACCACAAGATAAGAACATCAAAAAGCGCGCGCACAACATTTCGCTTTGTTATCATTTAATAGCCCCTTTGTTTTGCACCATCTGATACCCCACAAAGTATCCATTCATTGATAATAAAACACACATATATACGCTAGGATCAATAGCCCTTTTATTTTGCATCAATTTTTAGCCTTTTGATGCTCCAAAATACCCATTCATTGGTATATCGATGCCGGTAAGAAGAGTTCAAATTTTGGTGAGAAAATATTCTAATTCCGGTGAGAACACATTCAGGTTTCATCTTTTTTACTCTTTATCTTGATTAGTACAGGAATAGCCAAAAATTCCATGTCTAATAGCACAGTTTTAGATAGGTAGAAGAAATACAAAACCAAGTTAATAACTTAGGCAAGAGCGATACAAGTAAAAAAAAAAGATACAACATATACAAAGTTAGAAAAGAATCATTTCCTCATTTATAAAGTTAAACTAAGCAAAAATACCATTTCGGACCACTGGAAAAGCACAGAGGATCTCACCTATTACAAGTGGGAACATTAAACTCACATGAAAAAGAGTAAACCATTTAACTATGCATGCCATGCAACATCGTTGTCGCATTTCCAAACCCATTTCCAATTTTCTGTGGTTTTTTCTTGCCACTAGTCACACTACAATGTGGGCATATGTATTCCAATCCATCTGTCTTTGCATAATCCTGTTAACAGCAGCACATTATCGTGATAAAATATTACCCAGATCTGTGTATAGTAGAAAAAACATAATACTAAAGTTATCAACGTATAACCATGTCCTAAAGCTCCGAACTGACCTTAAAAGTACCAAGCCCTTGTCGTCTATCACATCCAAAATGAGCCCACTCTCCACACAAACCACAATTAACCCAATCACCAGGAGCACTACTGTGGCATAGCAAGCAGCATTCTCCATCCACGTCATCATGAGCTAACTCATACTCCAACAAGTATGTCTCGTAATGTCTTTTTAGCGTATTTCCCACACCCTATAATATGAAAGAACAAATGGAGAACTAAAAAAGTTGGCATAAATGTTTCGATAATTTTTATTTTCAATTTAACCCTTCTTTTGAAACATATAGCAAATTCAGTCCAATTTCAAAAATTAGCATAAGAATACATAACCTCTGGCCACGCTGAAGTCAAGGCAGCAATTTGTATCAATGTGATTTCATATCATGGTAGTACAACTTTTTTTTAGGGATTTACACCAGCAACAGTTTGAAACAGCTATGTATTAAAAATAAGATTTGACTTTGCACTGCCACGATTAGAAAACGTGCCAGTACAAAATATCTTATAACCAGTACAGCCAAAAATGACCTATTTATGTAATTAGTTTTCAGAGCTAAGTTTGTTAGTTTACGAAAATTAGCTAAACCGGATAAAAGGTTCAAAAAAAGGGGGCAAATGAGTGTTAATACTTTACATCTTTTGTCCTTGTAAACCGATTGATTGAAGAAAGCATGCCTAGATTTACGTTGAAATTATTACCGGGGTGCTTTAAATGCATGTACCATTTCTACTTATACCGCAAGGAAACCCAGAGTTCAAAATTAAATAAACTTACGGTCATCCTGTTGGTCAGCGTGTGGTTGCGCATCTTTGAGAAAACCTGACCTTTCCAATTTATACCATTTCCGACATAAAACCCTCCTCTTGAAACTACCTGTTTGTGCAGATAAGAACAGGATTTATAGTAGTAAATGAAAAAAGTGAAACAATGACGCAACTACAAATCTAGTTGGCTAACCTCTCTATATAAATTGTACAAGTCAAGGCGTTTTGCATTGAGTATAGCATCAGGAAAATCTGAAATTCCACCTTGTGGCACCAGACGACTGTGCCCTCTAAGGATCAAGAACTGCATTACATCCATTAAAAATTCCTCCTGTTATAATAAAACGAGTTGTTATGAGTACAATTAATCCTTGATTCCAAATACATTTGATTTATGTTGAACTGCCAATAACCCAAAAAAATTGACCAAAAATTCATCTTCTTGCATATTTTTAATTCGTTAGCAGCCCTAAAATGTAAAAATAGTTAAACCTGTAAACCTAGTCAGTAATGTTAATGTGTGCTTACCATTAGCAATGCACTGGTTATGGTAATTGTAATTGTCAATGCATTGGTATTGGTAAGTGTAATTACCAATGCACTGAACAAACGTATTTATTGCCATTCCCAATATTTTAAAGTGTCAAGTGGGCGCGTACGTTAGCATCGCCCAACTTGTATGGATGTTTTGGGAAATTAAACAAGTTGAATGTATATCTAATCAAACAATATGTGCGTCTATACATACATACATATGTGTGCGTGTGTATACACAGAATATCGGTTGAGACACAAATAAAAACACATAAAATGACAAATTGATCACAACTGTTAGCTTTTTCCTCTGATCTTAACATCAAATTTAAATACAATGAGATCCAACGGCCAAAATTTACTGTTAATTTTTGTTTTTGTGCATGTGTATTTTGAGGAGGAATCCAGCACCCCTCTTATGCAGCCCCACTGCCATTTTTGTAGTAAAAGGTATTGAAATAATACAAAATGTTGAAGATATAAATATTTTCTACCAAGATCATCTACTCATAAATTCAAGTTGTTTCAAAAAAAAATCTCATTCAAAATCATGAAATTAATATGAGCCATCAAATACGCATATTTTTATCGATAGCAAGTGGATTATATCTACAAATTCTCTGTTTCAAAATATTTTTTCAGAAAATACAAGAGAGGGTCTCTCTCTCTCTCCCTCTCCCTCCCTCCCCCTCCCTCCCTCCCTCCCTCCCTCCCTCCCTCTTCAAGTTGTTTCAAAAAAAAAATCTCATTCAAAATCATGAAATTAATATGAGCCATCAAATACGCATAATTTTATCGTTGGTTGATAATGTGATTTTGAAGGAGTTGGAAGTTTGAAAACCGATCTAAATTTGGTATAGATAATCTCGATAGCAAGTCAAAATATTTTTTCAGAAAATACAAGAGAGCCTCCCTCCCTCCCCCCACCCCCCCCCCCACCCCCTCTCCCCCTCCCCCTCCCTCTCTCCCCTTCACATATAATTTCCCCATTAGTTTTCTTGATCTAGATAGTAGATGTAGCTAATTTATTGAAATATGATGCTTATATCATATAGATCGACATCATAAAATTTTAAATCAAGCCAAGAATTCTAACCCCCTCAAAATTATAAGCTAATATAAGTGGTCGCACATATATTTCAACCATTAATTTATGGTTATAAGTCCCAGAATGGTATGAAAATTTGATGTTGATCGATATGATATAAACCTGCAAAAGATTAGTGAAATCTGAAATATGGAGACAAAGAACAGTAATGGATAATTATATAATTGGGAATTTGGATCCTTATTTTGTGTGTGTGTGTGTGTGTGTGTGTGTGTGTGTGTGTGAGAGAGAGAGAGAGAGAGAGATCCCAGATCCATTCATTCCCCGTTATTCCCCATGAACTTTTTCGTATAAAGAAGTTCTACATTGAGCTAATATTTTGTAGTCGCAATCTTCATGTGATATAGATCATCTTTATACAATTTTATATTATTTCAAAACTTTTAAAAGAATCATGATTGAATACGAGAGGTCGAAAATATTTGGTTTAGCCGCTGATTTAAAATGTAAATTTGAAAGGGTTGGATGTGAAACGATCCAAAATTTTGTATAGTCAAACTATATAAGAATATGCATACGAAAAAGAATGGCTCAATCTGATATATTTATACAAAATAATCAATGGAGGAATTTCGGGGGAATAAAAGTTGGGGGATCCAAATATTACCCATATATATTCAGTTGAAAACTTAAATCATTGAACTGCTTACTTCAGAGCATTCTTGGATATGAGGACGATTACATCCATGTTTTTTCATAGGCAACGGGTTTAGAGGTACTTGTGGTACATGCAGAGAATTTGCCATGGATTTTCTCTGGATAGGAGGCGGAGGCAATGAATTATGCTTTACTGGAACAATCAAATAATTAGCTTTTGTTTGATTACAATCCGACACATTATTAATAGTCTGAGGCAGAAACGGTATCATTTTGTGACGCTTGGTGTGAGGAATCGGTTTCAAAGCAGCAATATTTAGCCTTTTACGAGAATCTGCAGTTGGTGTATGGATTCCTACTATGAGACCAGTTTCTTGCTTAGGATCTGATTCTTGACCCAGTATTGTCCTATTACTTACTAAATAGGCAGACCATCTAGGTGGACGAAAGCAAAATCTAACATCTTTAGGTGGGTCTTTTCCTTTACAAAAGAATAGAAGACGGTTTGCATCTTCTTTCTCGAAAGAAGCAACTGGTTTGCCTTGAATGCTTGCAACGCCTAATGCCACTAAGCTCCGGTATGATAATTCAGGTGCAAGATGTTTAAGAACCTGTTTATATTGCACATTTTTATAAGTTGGAAAAAAAGGTGATAAACCTACAGTTAAGCATGAAGAATTAGTAAAAATCACTGAATCTCGGCTAAGAATGCTGTCTGACTTCATATGATAACTACTTACCCTGACTCAACTCGTTCTTGTATTATTACCCACTTATGTTAAAAAAACTATTGTTGGTGAAGCCATATGATATTTACACAGCAAACTCCCTCTAGGTTCTCATAGCATTATATGCACTTTCAAAAATATATGATATATGACGGCTTTCTAATAAGGTGTAAGCTCTAGAAAGTAATTAATTATTTGTTAAGGTAATAATGCAATGAGGAGATTTCTTGCATCTAATGGTACTGAATGAAGATTGGGAAAAAGGAGAGCCGAACTTTGTAAAAACGGATGTCAAAGATTTATTTTTTATTTTATTTTATTGTTGTTGTCGTCGTCTTCTGTGTGGTATTATCATGATTCGACAACTTATTTACAATATAAATATGCTCCACCGAAAGTGAAAATATCGTGGTAAACATGATAGTGATTAAGTATTAAATATAAAACATAGGTTCTGGCAATGTAGGGAAATAACCTGTTAAGCTTTCAATTATTACTCGACCACATCGACTTTTTATTGGGATGTAAAGGGAGAAGCATATGTCAAGCTAAATATTTCAATAAAGAGCTGAAATTCGTAGATTTAAAGCAAGACAGCCAGAGAAAGTAACCTGAGCAGCCCAAGAAGGAACCTGCATTGATACTTCAAACACAGAAGCCCCACATGCTATAACTTCAAAACTCAAAGCATCAGGCAATGATGACTTTGTTTCCTCATTATTTGGTGAAGCATGTATAAGCTGGCTCTTCTCTATTAGTTCATTCTTGATATGAGATTCCAGAAGCTGAATTTTTCAGGAGGGGGGGAAAAGAGCCCAAGAATTATCTTAGCGGAAAAAAGCAGATATACTGGTATGTATCAGTATGCATACCTGATCATCAAAGCAAGTCTGTGCACTTCCGGAAACTAACAGAGAGATATGAGCAGAGCTGCAAGTTGTTAGATCGCACCGCATTGTTACAACTCCACGTCCAAAAGTAGCCATTTGAAGAGGAGGTGGCGTTGCACTGACATATACAGCTTTTTTGTTACTTCAGAAAAAAATAAATATCATAATATGCATCGATCTAGTTACGTATGGATTGCTATAATTTCATATGGCATATGAATAGTGGACAATAATTGTTGTGCAAATTACCAACACTAATCCTTAGGTCATGAAAAGCACATTACAGCATTTAACTTAAGCATAAAAAGCACGTGTAGTGCTAAATTTTATAAAAGAAAATCAAAAGACTTGAGCGTTTAGCACTTAAGTAGTGGCTATTTGATATTTGCTCAAATTTCAGCGAATAACAAGCAACACCATACAGAAAAAATATTATGCTGATTTCGCAAAAGAATAGAAAAAGGCCTATGCCTTAAAAAACGTTCTCCTGCTTCAAAAATCTCTGAAAAAATAAACTTCTAGGCAATCTATTCCCTTTGAACAAAATAATTACAGCAACAACCTTATTAATGTTCACTTCAACTTGTTTGATTCTTCAGCGATATCAACTTCTCAGATATTTTAAGTAAAATAATCCCTAACAAATTTTCAATTGATCTCTTTTTTTTTAACCAATAGTTTCATGTTAGAGTAGAACTAATTGGTTACCAAGTATTTGTGAAGCATTTTCGTTTTAGAACTTAAACTTCTATTTATTGATTTAGTTCTATCATTATGAACCATGAACGACTAATAGTTTCCAGCTTTTCTTGGTAGTTTAACAACTTTAATTATTTGTTTCTAGATGTGATGTAAACTTTATGGTATTTCAATTTTGCTCTGTTGATCAAAACTTCAATTGCATTTTAATCATTCTCCGTAGTTCAATTATATCATCATTTATTTGTTAAGCAGCTAAACAACTTTTGTTTACATTTTCATTATTAAATAACTTACAAAAACAAAAAAAATTAGGAACCTACAATATAATCTAGAAAATTATAGTGGGCTAAACCGGTGCTTAAGTGGTGGCTATGCATGGCAAGATTTGTATGCCTCATCTTGCTTAACATAACATAAATCAAAAGCATTAGTAAATGATGATCGATGGTGTCAATTTTGCTATTGATGGAAGGTGAGAAGAGTTTAGCGATACTTTAGTTTGGATGAAAGCTCGCCTCTGGTGACTGCAATTTAACTAACACCACCAAGATAATGGTTTTCGACAGAGGTGTTCAGAGAAGAAAAGGTTGACGCCATTAGGTGTGAATTTCGATGTAATGTAGATATGTGGTGGGTGATGGCGGCGATTGTGACGGTAGCGACAGCGAATGTCAGCTAAAACTGAACCCGGAACAATAGTGCATTGTTTGCACTGTAAATATTTGCACTAAAAAGCAAATGCGGTGTAAAAAAAATTCGGAAATACTGGTGGTGTAGCACAACACATGTAGTGCAAATATTATGCCTATATTTCCGTTTAGTATGTACTATTGGAAAGGTCGGACTGAGCATAGACCAAACAAGGTCTTGAAACCCTGCTGAAATTTCGCAACTGAAATTACTATTGTACCCCTACTTACATTTAACTGACTGCGACTACACCATTAAGCACTATTCCTCTATCTCTCTTTGATTTCTCGTTCACTATACAGCAAGTTAGCATCTCCCCAATCTTCAAGTAAACCCAGTTTATAAATTTGAATCACTGCCCTCGCTCAATCGCACAACCTCCACCAGAGATTCTGCCGCCTCCACCATCAGAGATGTGAGCTTTGCATTTTTAAAAATCTGAATTATTGCCATCTCTCTGCCACTCCAAGTTGCTGCCATCATACTATTTTAGTCTGCCTCAATTTTAGTGCTACACTGACTCATCTCCATTATTTTTCTGTATGCTCAATTGATTATCCGTACCAATTTCCTATTTATATTTTCACTTTTTTTTCTTTCTTTTTTTTTGAATTGGTTATTTAGCAACTGATTTAGACACACATACTTGTCGGCTGAATTAGTAACTCCAATCGAATATGACATAATTGGTAGTATCAGACATCAATAATTTGATCCTTAAATGAAGATACAAGCTTTAACACTGAACCAAAATGTAGCTGTTTGTTCTAATGAGACCAAACATCTTTAGAAAATGATGATACGAGCTTTAATATTGATTATGACTTAATTGGAATTACCATAGTTATGTTGGTAATTGACAAATGGAATATTGTTTTTATCTTCAGAAAATGTTAAAACTGGTTTTCAGAAGAAAAAAAAAATAAAGTGCAGAAGGAACTCATATTTGAAATTAGTGATGTGTTCAACTTTTGTTTCTTCTATATTATTTTTGGGTGGAAGAAAGTTATTTGTTCTTTCCGTATATTAGCCCTCCGTGCGAAATTCCTGGATCTGCCACTGATTCATGGACAACACAAACTATTTTGCATTGCAATAAGTCATATCTTTTAGACACATAATATATATTTTCAGTACGATCGATCAATATTTGACATTCACAATGCATTGAAGTCAATACTGATTAATGAGAAATTCGGAAAACCAAATTTAACGTTGAAACACAATTTTAAATATGGAATTAAAAAAAACTTAATTTACATTGTTTTTATTGAAAAGATGTTTGGTTGGTTGGTTGGTCACTTTTGAAATGTTGAATTATGAGTTTTTCAGGAACCTCGGAATGTGTTGTTTGTTTTATTATTTTTTCACAACATATTTCTGTAAGCACTTGTTTCTCAAAATGAAAGCAATAGATAAAACTAAAAATATTTTTCACTTCTTTTTTAAGAAAAATCAAAAAAGTGTGAAACAATTTAAAAAGGCAATGAACAACTTTAAATGGCGATAACCAGACTTTTTTTGAACAAGGTTAATTGCTCGTGACGAGATCCCACCACCTTAACAACCTAGAGACATATCATTCCCTATTCTCTGTTTTTTCTTCATAAAACAATTTTTCTAAAGCACTAAAATTAATTTTAAAAAATGGGAATAAATGGAAATGGGCATAGGAAATACCTAAAAACAAAACCAAACAGTCTTATTTTCTTTCTTTGACCAAAGCACCCATTTTTTCGTTCTTAGTACTAAATATGAAAATATTTCTTGACAACTCAAATCTCAGAATAATTTGGAAATTGAAGAATCTATGTATCAAACAAATCTTTGGATTGTTTTAGAATATACGCACCTAACAATGAATATCGAAGATGCCAATAAGTTATAGATAAAAATAGTTTTATCTTACTAACAAAATCAAGATCGTTCCTCATAAAATACTTCAAATTTTGAACCAAAATCATTTATTCCAATAAATCAATAGATCATAAAAACAGTTATCAAGTATCAAAAATTTCAAAAGAAAGTTGTTATAAATTGAGATATTTTTTATTAAATGGTTTTGTGCCTAAGATTGTGATTTGAAAAAAAACTTGAGATATTTTTTATTAAATGGTTTTGTGCCTAAGATTGTGATTTGAAAAAAAACTGAAGATGGACAAAGTAAGAAAATAGTGCGTAAAAAGCAAAAAATTCAAATTCAAATTATGAAACAATTAGCTTTTTTCTTCTTCTTTACATTCAAGTGTCATACTATAAAATTCACGACCTAAGCATTTTTGTCACAATCCATTGATAAGACAAAAAATACTGTTAATTCAAGCTTCATATCACCCTACTATATAACATATAATACAATATGTCCCAACAATTATTTTATTCAAGAAGTTTCAACTTCTAAGCATATTTTTGGAACCTCTTTATTTCAGTTTTCACTTTGGAGAAAAAAAAGATTAATAATACATTCAAGTGTGAGTGCTACTATCATGGTTTTAAATCTCCTATATATCACCCGAGATCTCCTTTTCACACTAAAACGAGACGAGACATCAAATTTCCTTCATATCTCCCTCGACACTCATCTCGTTCGAGATATTCAAATCTCACCCGAAATATGGATCAAAACCTCAATCCGAGATCTCACCCGGAATTATACATATTTCTTATTTTGCATAATACATTTTATTTTCATATTGATTCAAAAGAAACTACTCAATCCAATTATAATTTACCAACTCCTTAAACATATTCTTTGCTTCTTATCTTAATGAGTCATAGCAGAAGGTTTCGCTTATTATATTCAAATAAAATGATATTATACAATCATTACCAAATCAATTAAGCTGATCAAGCTATTACTCTTCTAAAAATATTCTTTTTTCCATGTAAATCAAGTATTTACCATTTTTATTTTTACTAAGAAAGTTATAATCGTTAAATAAATTTTTGACACATCAATTTTAGACACATAAGTACATTCAAGATATTCCCGAGATGCATTATACGACCCGAGATGTACACCCGATATGTACTCATCATGTCCGAGATCTCCTCCGATACGAGATAACATGTGTAAAAATTTCGAGACGAAACGTGACTGAAATCCGGTATTTAAATCCTTGGCTATTATATATAATCACTTTTCTTTTTCTCTCATCCACCCCTCATTTTCTTAAAATTTTAAAGAAAACGAGCATTTGTACTTTTATCTTCTTAAAAATATAACCTTAAACAGCAATCGTGAATTCAAATCTCATATGCTTCAATCTTATTTTTTACAAATTTCTATCAACCAAAATTCGATTAGAAAATTGTTTTGATAATTTTCGAATCTTAATATACTAGGATATTAGATGGTTTCATTTGAAATCTCTTTCAAAATGATAAGAATTGAAAAAATGGCAAAGACGATTTGCAAAGAAGCAATTGTTGTAAAATGATAAATAAATACAAGGTGGGATTCACTGTGAAGTTTGTAGAAACTTTAAATCTTTTTGCGATAACAACAGCGGTGTGTGTCTTTATTTTACTATCTCTGAAAGAGGTGGGTGTTTTATGTTTATTAATTTAGTATCTCTGAAAGTAGCATTAGAAAGTTTTAGTAGATGTATATGGTAGCACCCTTAAAATATTATAACGTTGAGCTGAAATTAAAAGAATATAACATACTCCAAAATTTCCAATCATAATATTATGATGTAATCCAACCAATTTTCAATAATTTCGTTTAGTAGTGGGACGCTCGTCATGAGATAAAGATATATCTCTAGATTGTCTATCTAGTGATCTTGGGATCAAATTTCATTAGCATCGCTCGACCAATTTAAAATAGTCACTTAGCAATGAACTGATTTTGGAATTGTAATAACATTCTTCCTATCATTTTGTTTACTTAATAAATTAGGTAGTTAAATCTATTAAAGGTCCGACCAGATACCTACAATCTATTATTTTAAAATTTCGCTGTTTTACTCATATTTTTTTATTTTACATAAGTTCCTTACTAATTTTTATTTTCCTTTCCAGTTTTTTCAAGAGATTAACTATTTTGATTAAATGAAAATATAATTTCTAAAAGAATCGTAAATTCCAAAATTTTGTGTTTTAAAGAATTTTGAATTATTGTTTACTTTCTTTCCAAATTTAACAACTTTTTAAACAATTTTAGAATATTCTTATAATAACTATCTTCTAGTTTTCTTAATTTCGTAATATATATGGTCTGACAATTTTCCTTCTTTTTGTATTTTTTTGCGAACTTTTAATATCAAATCAAGATTAAAATTATTTTAATAACAATCTTTTTGTCACAATATATAATTCCATGTGAGTCAACCTTCTTTTCATAATTTTTAGTCTACTTTTAAGACCTTGTTTGCTACAATTTTTCATCGTTTATATATCCACATCAAAATAGATGAATTGCTAAAACAAAATTATAGACTTTCATTTTACAGCCATAACATTTGGATTACTAATTAACCACCAATTTATGATCATTAATTACACATGACTATACACCAGAAATACATTTCAACGCATGTTGTGCTACTATATTTAATATACTTCATGTGTAAAGCGTGCATTACGCCTTCATTATCATACTATACAATAAGACATAACCCAAGTATATTTATCCTAACTTTTTGAGGCCTTCTTATTCATATAATTCAACTTCCCCGTTTATGGAAGAAAAAAAATACATCATTTTATCTTACTGCCATACCACTCACCATTCAACTCAATTACTAATAAACAATCAATTAATTTACGCCCCTTGGATTATGTTTGGACATCGAATCCATAAATCGTATTACTAAGTTTGAGTAATATCAAAACTACCAATTTATGATCATTAAATTGCACATGACTATAAAGACCAGAAATACATTTCAACATATATATTGTGCTACTATATTTGATATACTCCATGTGTATCACGCCTTCATTATCATACTATACAATAAGACATAACCCAAGTATATTTATCCTAGTTTTTTAGGCCTTCTTATTCATGTAATTCAACTTCCCCGTTTATGAAAAAAACCATCAGATTTCTTCCATACCACTCATCATTCCACTTGATAACTAATAAACAATTAATTTACGCACCTTAGATCATCTTTGGACATCGAATCCATAAATTGTATTACTAGTTTGAGTAATATCAAAACAATTATAGAATGAATATAATGTGTGAAGCACAAATTACACGCTAGATTAAGTGAAGTCAAACGATAATAATAAATATGAATGAACTCAAATTCCTCATGAAATTTAGATAAATAGACATGTGGTAATTGACGTAATTAGCATTCAAATTATCTAACTGGTATCAGCAGTACGAAGAATAAACTAGTTCATAGAGGGGTAATAAACAGAAGTACTCTAATGAAGTGTGAAAGATAAGTTTTACCTAACTCTATTATGAAGTCTACTCCCACGAATCTGCATTTAGAATGAAAATAAATGTCAACCAATGATAAAATATAATACAATGCAAGTTGCACTGTAACTTAGTTGCAAACCTTACAATTGAAAAAATAATTCATCTATTAGCAAAAGATGTTAGAATTCCCTATTACAAGTAAATGTAAGCAGCATTACATAGTTTCTTACCTATCAGCAGGATTAATATTTTCATCAGATAAAAAAACACCATCATCTTGCCTCCCATACTATGTAGAAAGCATAGATTCATAACATGGCATAACCAGTGTTGAAACAAAAATTTCTTATATCAGGTGAATCTGTGTAGATAACTATTGAAATAGCTTTGTATGTATCTTCTTAAAATCTATTGTCTACAAAGGAAGTCTATAACAGAAGAAAAAAATAACTCAAAGTAGGAAAAAACACGTTTGAAGATAACACTATAAAGATTTGTATAGCCATTCAGAAGCAAATTCGGTCAATAAGGATTCAGTATTCATTGGGCAAAACTCTACTTTACCACAGTAATACTAGTAAATCAAACATGCATTGGTAAACATATCATAAGTGAAGTTATATGATGAGGGCTAAAGATTGTAAAATGTACAAGAGACGCAGCGCTCTTGCATTATGTGTTAGGACACCAAGCTCATAAATAAAGTTTACGCTAAGACTATCAAAATATCCAAACAGAACCTTTGACAGCATAAGAAGGTCGTCAATCAATAAGGCATACAGATAAATCGTACTCTCCTCGTTATCTATCATTTTGAAATACAACATCCAGATAGATAATATATACCATACTTAAGTCGTATTTTGCTGATTTCCTTAAAGTCAAACTGATCAGGGAAGAAAAATGAAGTGCAAGTTAACAAAGAGTTAATGCTAAGTGGTGCTAGTTAATTATTTATCACAATCTGCAGCAGACAGCTACCTACACAAGTTTCCTATTAGTTTGTTAATTGTCACTGTTAAGAACACAAAACGTTGGAACATGGTATATACTCATGTTAGAGAACTCGGTTTCGGTTGAAATTTTGTTACCTTCAAATGATTTTGGAAATTTTGAAAGTTTCGGTTTCGGTTTCGGTTTTCAATGGTTTATTTGAAAATTTACCTAAAATTATGAATGATGTCGTTAGAACATAGTTAAACAGATTTAAATTAATTACACTAAGTTAGATAACAGTAAACTAAATTAAATACCACTAAACTAAACTATATAAAAACCAGCCCCGTTTATAAACCAGCCCATTAAATAACAATGTCATTAGACAGTAGTTAATTTTCACAGACCCGTTTATAAAGCCCCATTTATAAACCTGCTCCATTTATACACCAGCCATAAATTAAACTAAATTAGAACCTAACATTAACCCAACCTTATTTGTAACCAGCCCAAAACAAAACCCAGCCCACCCAAAATATAACCAAAGCCTTCCTCAATTCAAACCGCAGCCTCCTTCAGTTCACAAACCCAAAATTAGAATACCACTAAAATTATGAATGATGTCGTTAGAACATAGTTAAACAGATTTAAATTAATTACACTAAGTTAGATAACAGTAAACTAAATTAAATACCACTAAACTAAACTATATAAAAACCAGCCCCGTTTATAAACCAGCCCATTAAATAACAATGTCATTAGACAGTAGTTAATTTTCACAGACCCGTTTATAAAGCCCCATTTATAAACCTGCTCCATTTATACACCAGCCATAAATTAAACTAAATTAGAACCTAACATTAACCCAACCTTATTTGTAACCAGCCCAAAACAAAACCCAGCCCACCCAAAATATAACCAAAGCCTTTCTCAATTCAAACCGCAGCCTCCTTCAGTTCACAAACCCAAAACCGCATCTCGTTCAAAGCAGACCTAAGCAAAATCATCGATGGAAACTAGGATAACTCGGAACTGCAAAGGAAAAAAAAAAGGAAGAAGAAGAAGATGCCTGATGAGAAAATCGAGTTCAGGAGGGAAAGTTTTTTTTTATGTGGTATGAGTATAATCGTTTTGTCTTTTGCTTTTTTCTTTGTTTTTGATTATTCAATGGCATCTTCTTAATGCTCGATTGCTTTGAACTAAAAAAACAAATTTTTTCCGCTGTCCAGTCCGGCACCAGAATTTGGGTCCATTTCCAGGCCAGACGACAGCAGTACCTGTCCAGTACCACTGGAATTTCGGGGCACCGGCCGGAACCTAATACCTTGGTATGTACAGTTACCGAATTAATTTTAAGTGACACAAAAGCAACCACAAACCCCCCCCCCCCCAAAAAAAAAAAAAAAAGAACAACCTCCAAACCCACCCACATGCATGAGCCCCACACACACACATGTATTAAACATTGTGTTATACAATACTATAAAAAATTTAAGAATGGATATAATGAACTCCAGACTCGGATAAATTATTCAAAGCATCCACAAAGTAAGTTTGTTAAGGATTTTTCATGCAGTTAAATCTGAATTGCATTTAATGTCTGTTGTGTTCTAGCTTAAGTTTTGGAATGCCGGAGCTAGAAAGACACAGATAGTGGGTGTCTGTTGCTATTTTCATTGTGTCAATGCTCTGTAATACACAACCAATATTGATTGGCTAATTAGCAATTAGATCAGGATATATTCCAAATAACATGCACTCACTTCAATTTTCAAAAGGGCATTTAGACCGTCCTCCATATATCCCAACAACCATTCATCCTGGAATGAACAAAACAAAAACTTATTTTACAAATTGTGCAATATAAAAGACTAGTTTAATATTAAGGTCATCGTATGAATTATGAAACATACTAAGCTGTGCTCATTACACATAAAGAAGAGAATGACATCCTTAAACTTGTGGGTTTGGAGAAAAAGAAATACGTTAGTGTTTTTTTTCTAAAAGATCGCAAAAAAACTCAGAAGTGTGTGCGCGCCCATGCCCGTGTATGCATGCATGTATATGCAAATGTACATGTATACATACATAACACGCACACACATAAACACGCACGCCCTATGTATGTAGCAGGTTTAATATCACTCCTAAGATGTGGTACATCATTCGCGCCTGAATATGATACATTAGATTGATCGATGGTTTTTAATAGAGCCGTTGACATGACAATAATTAATTGCATGAATCTAAAGAATATAAAGATGCAAATTAGGTGCTGGATTTTGAAGTGCTATTCGCATCTCAACCTACTTCATCTGATCGATGTCATCAATGGGTATTATTAATTGAAATATTGCTTATTTCAATTTCAACATCATCAATAATTATTGATTAAGTCAAATCCAAAGTATTATATTGAGGTGAAGATAGAGTGCCTGCTTATAGGTGTGTTGTTATTGAACATAGCTCAGATGTATAGAATCAAATAGATGCTCTTTTAGTATTTGAGAGATCTCAATTATGCTAGTATTTAAGCTAAATGAACACATGAAAGAGAGTACTATCATCAAGTATAAAAGCGATATTTCATTTGTTTGGAAAAAACAAGAAAGAAAAAAAACTAACCAACATGCTGGGCACTCCACAAACAAGGAATTTCACATACACATCTTCATCATATATCTTAATTGCAGAAAGTGGCTCAGACGGACTTCCATCCCCTTCATCCTTATCCAATTCTGGTACAGGGATACTGATTTTTGGAGCATCACCTAGCAATATTGGTCCCAAATTTGCACCAGACTGCTGATTGTTTTCAGAAAATTCGAAGTTGCTGTGTGTACAATACATTCGGAATGATGCATATGCAAGTTGGAAAGCATCCCATGTATGACTGCATGAACTGTTTGACAACAGATGGAAAAGGGTAATTTATTATATTAATAGATCAAAAATTACTTAAGCTAAACCTAAATTTTTTTTAATTAATTCTAGGACTGACATCTTTTTTCTCTACCCATTCAATTAAAAGCCTGAAAAAAAAGAACGAAAAAAAAACGTTATCAAATTGATCATAAAATTTGAAGATGTCATGAAATTAAATTAAAAACAGAATAGATAACATGGTTAATGTTTTTTTTTAACTTTTGTGGAATATATTTTCAAACAACCGAATCGAGATCATGATGTTCAAAACGAATGTCGATAAAGCTCTTCCAGTAAGGATTGGGATGAGTTGCCAGAAGAAATAAAGAAATGATTTCAATTTGAGCTGAATTGATTGTGCAAGATTTTTTTGGTTTGGGAACTTTGTTTGGAGAGTGATGATGAAAAGGTAAGTGTAGTATGTAATTTTTCCAAAAGCTAGGGGTATTATTGTAATTTTTGGTGCAAGTAAAGTGAAATGTGGTGTATGTTAGATTTCTTAAATTTTTTGATGCAAATATAGTGATTTTGGTCTCTGAACAGAATTTGCCAAAAAAAAATCAATTAATATTGTAAAAAAAGACGGCTAAATTTGCAGCTATAAAGACTTGTAAAGTTCGAAAACTCCAATCATGACAACTTGCCTTAATATTAATTCAGAATATCTAGCTTATATACATAATCTCCTTAATTGAAGTATGCATGCAGGAGAAGAGAAATGAAACTGAGAGATTGAAGTGTAAGATCTCCACGTATTATTATGCAATTGTTAAAATTAATGGCTCCTATGAATTCAGCTAAAGAAAAGAAACATAATTATGCATGTTAAAATACCTCTGCACAACCGAGAACAAAGCATGACGAAAATGGGAAGCTGAATAGGGTGAAAACACATTCTTCCAGTATATCACATATGGAACTCCCTAAAAAAAGACAACAAAAGATGAAACATTGAAATTTCCTTTAATTTGCAGCTTTTTTTCAATTGGCCTAATAGTTATGGCAAATATTTAAGAAAACAAAATTAATTTCTGATCAGATATTGATAGAACAGGATTATATAACAAAACAAACTGATGGTGTCTTACCTAATCCTTAAAATAATGGTTCAAGTATGAAATACAATTTGCATGGAAATTGTGATTGACCAATTGAAAGAGGTATCACATCGGAAATGCATGGCAAGTATTCAAGTATGAAATATCACCTTTGCATGAACCTCCTCGGCAATTTTTTCACCATTGGGTACCTCCAGATAGACCTGTGCTAGATCAGTTTGAGGGGGGTATACAAAGGGCACAGCAGAATTAATGACTAAAGTTTATAAAAGCACAAGAAAGTGGCACTCTAAATCCCCACAAAGGTAATCAGTAATAAATATATGTCATAGGTGTACAATGGAATAAACTGGAGACATGTCAGTATAGCTTCTTCTTCTTCTTTTTTTTCCAAAGTAAGCTCATAGCTGAAGTAAGTTACACTGGGTAAACATTTACGTAATGATCCTAAACCGACTAGCATGAGCTAAAAATAAACATTAAAGAAAAACTGGAAGTTCCAGATAAAGTCTATCTAATGATTCAGTATAATCTGGATGTTGTTAAATACTACTATCTATCACTATAAATAGATTATTTTTTCGTATATTATTGGATATGTTAAGTTCATTATACAGATTAAATTTTAGTGAGGCTAAGACTTCTTCGTTACCAACATCCTATATATCTTTATCTTTACTTCTAATAAAGAGAATTCAATGACTACCATTTCCACTGTCATTTTGAAATTCCAA
Organism: Allium cepa; assembly: GCA_030765085.1. Lineage (NCBI taxonomy): Eukaryota > Viridiplantae > Streptophyta > Magnoliopsida > Asparagales > Amaryllidaceae > Allium > Allium cepa. The sequence continues at coordinate 593,732,960 of CM060945.1, forward strand.
TAATACCATTGAAACCCACCATCAATTTGCAACATCCACCACCATCCATTCTCAACGACCCATCAATGGAATTTTACTACCAATTTGCCACCGACACCACCAACAAAACAACTTTAACTAAAAGCGTTGTGATTACCAAAACTTTTGCACTTACAATAGATATCCACTCTAGCAACTAGATGCACGTACGTGCAGTCTATACTAGTGTTATAAATAGATATGTAGCATCCATTGAAAAGTTCTAAAACCTTTGTTGCTAGATACATCAGAAAAAACAGTCTGAAGTTTTAAAAGCTGATTTCAGATAAGGATGTACTTGTTAAGTAAGTAGACACACATAAATGAACATGCGTCAATTTTGGTGGAAGAGTCAAAATTCTTGTCTTATATGAATTTCTATCAGTATTTTAAAAAAACACGTGTGAAGGGCGCCTCAACGCGAGGCATAGGCAAAAAATCTTCATGGCGTATTTCAAAAGGCGTTTTACCCAAAAGGCATACGCCTCAGCCATTTGAGGCATAAAAAATGCAAAAAAAAGTAAGCCCCGGCGCCTTATGTTAATGAGGCTTTAAAGCCTTTTGAGTAAGAAAAAAAAAATATGTATTTAATTGTTATGTATCTCATCGAAAACCTTACCTTCTATTTCATTCCAGTAAAAACTAATCCAACAACCAGCAAAAAAATGAAAATTATGAGCAAATAGACATTATTATTATTTTTGAAAGAAAAAAAATAAATACAAATACAATTACAAAAGGTGGAATCGACGATATCAGGATCTGAAATCGAAATTGGAATCATATGAATTCCAATTATTTATTTTTAATTTTCCTTAAAAAAAAAGAGATACATGCTTCTTCAGAGTCAAACCTGAATGCTTTTTTTTTCATTTTTTGCATAGGTTGTTAATCTAATATGAGTTAGAAAGATATTGTGTGGAAATGGGTTAAAGATTTACCAAATTCCACCAATCCAAACAACTTTCTTAGTGGATTATGTGATCGCACTAGTGGAGTTGCTCGATTTAAACAACATTTAGAATGTACTCATCATAGAATTGTTCCTTGTCCAAAAGCCCCACAAAATGTGAATTTATGTGGATTTAACTTTAAATGCTTTTGAATGATTATATTTGTTTGAATTGTTTTGAATGCTTTATGTTTCTTATTTCATATTTAACATGTCATGTTATTCTATGTCAAATTTTCATTATATATTTTGCTCCTTTTTAACCTGAAAAGCTTATGCCTCAACCTTTCGATGCTTACATCTCACCTCACGGACCTGAAAATGCCTCGCATATGCTTTCGCGTTTTAAAACAATGGTCTCTATACAATAGTCCTCAACTAAGGACTTAAAGGCGTAGATATGGATTATATGTCCTCTTATTATAAATGGTTAATGTAAACGAGCATGTAGCAAATGCTGTATATTACCCTGACTGGTTGTAGATCTTAAAACTGTGGGTGCGTATTAGCATGATTTATTATCAAAACTTCATCCCTGCCTTCTTAATGCATGTTAATGAAATAAAGCTACGATTAGTTTTCAAACATGAATTGACTGAAATATGGTTTAGTGAACAGTAATTGATAAATTGTGATTCATTAATAAGAAATGCACCAGCCAAACGGTGGAAATGACTAGTTCAACCACTACCGTGATATAAGAAGCTTACGTCAACTTAATAGAAGGCTTGCAACGATCATTGCATCCAAAAACAGAGCTTTAAAATAATTGTGATTCACCGAAATTTACAGGAATAGGTAAAGAAGGGAGAAACGTTCACTTTGAACTTAATCCCCATAGGCGAATGGAGACAACGATAACAACTTGCTGTTCCTTCAGCGACAAAAAAACTGAGATTATGCATCATCATGATGAAAGCTCTCGGTTATAGCACAGATTTATGTATTAGATCTAACAGGTGATGCATGATTTGTGTTAGTGTTACATTAAAATTTGATTCATAGAAGACAAGCTGAACTGAATGAGGACAGAGGACCACATGTGAAATGTCAAACTAAGTTAACATAAACACATTTGTATGTTCCTAAACATAATCTAAATCAATTTGTTAGCTGTACTGAAACCCATAGTCTCATACATCAAACAAAAGAAGAAAAATATAAGTAACACTCACAATAGTTGGTAATGTAGGACCTATAAGAGAACTAAGCTTATGAGGCTCAGACATATCCACTCCTCCCCATACAAGTGAACCAATCTCTTCATTTTCTACTTTCTCCCCTTGAAAATACAATACGTTAGGTTCTGTACACTTCAATGCTTCTCTGAACTTATCAAACGTAGGATTAACTAAAGTCTGAATCTGCAGAACACATAAAATTAAATCAAAATATGCAACTAACAAAAAAAACTGAAAAAGAAAACTAACCTCTAATCTTCCTGAAGAAACCAATTCAGGAAAAGGATACGAACAATCACGTTTTGGGATTGGGTTCACTTCATGAAATTTCCCACACAACACAGCAAGTAAACTGCAGTGCTGCTTAGATGTTCCTTGTATGTGATACATGTCACACAACAGAAGCTACCCAATAAAATATTGGAAATCAGCTCAAATCAAGACATGACAAACTAAATACCTAGTCGAGAAATTACCACATACCCAAATTAAGACTCGGTACAACAAAAGAACTCACGCGATGGATAGAAGAAGAAAAAACGACCGAAATCGAGGAATATTTAAAGAACGAGAATTGAAGTTATTAAATAATAATGAGGCGCATGAAAGAACACAAACCCTAACCTTTTCTATAAAAAAATCAAACAATGCATTGGAATAAAAAACAATGAATACCCTGATTAAATCATCTCCTTTGTTTCGTAAGGAGAAGTTGAGCAAAACAAAAGGTTAATAAATAAGCAAGAAATAAAAATATTACAGTTACCGATGAGAAGTAATCGCCCTTGTCAGATTATATAAAGGAAGTTTTAGTTGATAATTAATCCAAGTGAGAACGAAGTGCAACTTTATTCACACGGTAGTAAACTAACACCAGCGGTAAAGGTGGACATGATCCAACTCATAGTAAACATCAACAAAACTGTTGAGTCATAATGGTAGCACATAAAAGTGGACCATTTAACATATGTACAAAATAATTAATACATCTACAAAAGTTTTAATAGTACCACATTTTGTTGCAACGGTAATTACCAAAAACGTTTCTCAATAAATATTACTAAATCATGATATCAATTAGGAAATAGAATCGAAATGTAAATTTCATTCACAAATTAAAAATGTCTCTCTATAAATATTATTAAATCTTAATACTACTACATCTAATAAATAAACTTCATTTACATACTCATTCTTCATTAATTAATAACTAGTATGTAATCGTGTATTGCACGTCATATGTTTTATAAAAATAGTTTTATAAGTATATTTTAAAAAATTAAATTTATTATGCAATATGATAAATTTGTTAAGGTGATTGAGTTATATACTAAACTTATTACTTTTTGGTATGTATTTTTAGTTATGTGATTTATGTTTTTTTTTTTTGCTGTGTAAAAAAATAGTCGTTTTTATATATTATAATGATTTAAATACTAGTATATTATATTTTTAAGATTTAATATTTGTTAAGAAAATAAATGAAAAGTAGTATTCTTAATAAATTTAAAAAATAATATTTTTACAAATTTCAAAAGATAAACATTTATATGTATAGTTTTGAGTTTTAACATCTAGTTTTTAGTACATATGTTTAAAGGATAAAAAGTGCATAGACTGAATTTTAAATATTGTTTGAAAGAATACCCATAAGTATATTTTAAAAAATTACATTTATTATGCAATATGATAAATTTGTTAAGATGATTGAGTTATATACTAAACTTATTACTTTTTGGTATTTATTTTTAGTTATGTGATTTACGTTTTCTTTTCTTTTTTGCTGTGTAAAAAAATAGTCGTTTTTATATATTATAATGATTTAAATACTAGTATATTATATTTTTAACATTTAATATTTGTTAACGAAATAAATGAAAAGTAGTATTCTTAATAAATTTAAAAAATAATATTTTTACAAATTTCAAAAGATAAATATTTATGTGTATAGTTTTTGAGTTTTAACATCTAGTTTTTAGTACATATGTTTAAAAGATAAAAAGTGCATAGACTGAATTTTAAATATTGTTTGAAAGAATACCCTAAAATGAAATGTAATACTAATGAATCAGTATACTTTATAATTTAGAACTTTTGAAGTTAATATCAATATCAGAAATAAGTATATTACATTATCAAAGAGGTAAATAAGATACTTATTTAACTAATAAAAGAAATGTCAACTAAAAGAATCGTTAGAGATCATATTCTTGATTCAATATCGCAAAAAACGATAACTTGTTTTTAAAAATATTATTTCTTACCTTAATACTTCTAATTTGTAATGTAAAAAAAAATTAAAAATTAATCGCCTCAAAAGGATTGAGGCAATAAAATTAAAAATTAAAAATATTTTTAGTCAAAATATTGTATATTTGTATCCATTTTAACGTAATAAACGAATACGGGTAATTAAAATTTAACATTTTCACAAAACATATTAACAAAAATTGTTCATTGTTTTTTAAAATTACAAACTACAGTATTCATCATTTATCGTTAATTCGGTATCATTCTTAACAACTTTTTTATTAGTGATAAAAATTCGCTTATCCTACCAAATTTAGAATGAAGAAACGTGTATATGTGTGATATTGTATTTATTTTAAAAGGCAAAAAAATTTCATATGTTTGTTTACAATTTTAGGAATATTAATGTATATTTTCCACTGTTACAAAATGTAAATTTTAAAAAGTAAATAAATTGTGTAAAGTTTAATGTAGAATAATGTAAGAGAACTAAATGTAATTTTGTATATAACTATTTAATTTTAAGTTACATAGACATGGGTGAAATATTTTGTCAATATAAGTATGATATGGAATGCATTGAATAGTCTTCTTAATGACATGTTAAACCCAGTAATATAAATAATAATGAATTAAACTTACATTGAAAATTCAAGTTTTAGATAATTTGATTAATGTAAATATATGGACTTAAATGTAAAATAAAATGATAATATTTAAGAGTAAGATAATTATTGGAATTATACATTTAAACGTAACATGTTAGTGAGAGAATTAATAGAATTTTGTAATAACTACAGCAATGAAAAATATAGAGATTTGAAAATAAAAATGTTACAAAGAATTAAGAAGAGAGCTGAAAATTCCTGTGATCATGAGAAAGCAAGAAATTCTTTTGCCTTGCTATTATTTAATATATATATATATATATATATATAAATTCAAAAAAAAATTAGATGCATCAACTTAAGAATAAAAATTCAAACCGACTACGCATGATTTGAGCATAAAAATATAGCTAAACATTTGTGTAAATCATTTCTCTCAAGCGTGTTAAACATATTCAATTTGTAAAAAAACAATTTATGCGCAAAGCACATGCCGTAACGCTCGAATATGATAAACAGTTACAATAATTGACATGCACTTTTGGTAGATTTTGTCCACGCATAAAAAAAATCAGATTAGTTTTCAATTCAAATGAAAAGAATGGTATAAAATATAAAGTAAAAATTCAATTTTCAGTTTTTGATTAAAACTAAAAACATGTGATCTTATTTTTCGGTTATATTATTTATTTTAAAAGTATTGTTAAGTATAAGAAAAAACAATGTCATGCAAAATGTTATTCAAAAAGTATAATTTTTATTTATGATTAGACGAAATTGTCATTTATCCTCAATTTTTTCAAAAAAGGAGTAATTTCTCATCATGTAGACTAAATAACAAAAAAAAACCAAAACAAAAACTACTTTAGTCATAAATTTGTTTTAATACATATAATAAAAAACATTAAAAATTTGAAAAATATTAGAAAATGTCATGTTCCAAATTCGAATCTATGAAGTTAATATTTTTTCAAACTTTCCAAGTAAAAATAGAGAATAACTATCAAAGACCACAAACTCAAGTGGAGGTGGTAAGGCACTCCAGAAAAAGGTTCTAAAGGTCTTGGGTTCGAATTAACAAAACATTAAAATGTCTGGTCTAATTGAACAAAGCACCACTCTTATTCTAGAGAAAAAGTAGAAAACAATTTTTTCCATTATCAAATTCCAACCTATGACATTCTTGTATAAGAATGTCATTTTCAAATTTCATGATCGAAACATAAAATCGTGATTCTGGTACAACTATTAATAAAGATTAGAACTGGACACTCTTCAAATATTGGGTAGTATAATATTCATGGCTGCCGCAGGCGCTAGTAGACTACGTGCTCGTAATTATTGGATAATTATGAAATAACTCGTTTGAGAAATTCTTGTTGGTTAATAACAACTCGATCGAACAGAAAAATCTCAAAATGGCAATGTTACATAGTTCCCCCAACTTGAGAACGTCATGGAACTTCAATATTAATATCCCACTTTGATTATACTTAAACCATGGCATGACGATCCATCAACTGACTATTGTTGTGTCTAAGATGAAACATTGGAAGCACTGTTCAGTAGAGGGTTCATCTCATTGGTTGTATAAAGTTAGTGTCATGGTTAACTGTAGTCAATTCAAAGTCAAAATCTTTGACAGGATAGAACAATTAATAATAAATGTTATTGGTTAACCAACGATATTGTTAATGGACTATCTAAGTTGAATAAGGTTGATATTGAAATTTTGGTCAAAACCAAATCCCATAAATACTAAAGTGATATAGTATTGATAAAAAGAACGTATCAAAACTATCATTATTAAATGGTACTGCTTAATATAATATAAAACATGATCTTACTAAAAGAATATGTAAGCTATGAATTCTACAAAACCACCACATCAGTAACTAAGATGATGTGTGAATGTTAATATCTGAATTTCTTCAATACCAACTAGTGACTGAACACACCTCTAAGTTACATAATCGTATTTGTGAATTCTCCGAAAACCTACACAATTTAATTAATTTATAAAATTATGTAAATTAAGTATACAATTTAATATTTGAGATATATTAATTATTATTTAATTTATTTTATGTTTTGAAATTATTTTATAATTATTTGATGCATATATAAAAGATATATTTGCACTAGTCGATATACAATATCGTTGTAATTTTAAAAAGGTTTTGTAACACCCCTAATTTTGGTTCCACATTATTCTGGATGTTTAATTAGAAAATAAATGAATAAATAATGTGGAAGAATATAAGTATATAGATATTGTGGATAATTACTACAAAAATATAATTTGAATTTTAAAGTTTAAACATAGAATTGCTTTAAAGATAAAGAAATAAAAGGGTCCTTAATTATATAGGAGATTAATAAATAATGAAAGATAACACATCAAATTATTTTCCTAACAAACCACTATCCATAAACTTAAAATAAACAAAACAAAACCACAAAAAACACCATTAAAGTTCATTTAACAAAGAAGAAGAAAGCTTGAAGAAAGAAACAAAGGCAATCATCTTCACATAATATGAAACTAAGATGAATAATATTTTCACCTCTTTATTATATGTTATTTAATTTTGGATTTGTGATGAAACCCAAACGACGAGCAACCAAGTGTCGAAAAGGTGGATTGCTAGGGTAAAAAGAAAAATAACAAGGAAACGGAATCTCACAACGGAACAACGACATATAATATAATAAAGACAGTAAAAACCGTGACTCTAAAATACATGTATAACAAGTTTAAAATAAACTTCATCAGCCTGAACGGTTACTGTAACGACCCGCGTAAATTCGATGTTTGAAATGAATTAAATTAATAGGATTTTATTTTAAATTTAGAAAGAAATAAAAATCTTATTAATTTATATGAAAGAAAATATTGAAATTTGATGTATCAAAGGTAATTAAAATTTGCAAATTAAATTATATGTTGCAATTAATAGTAATAGTGGAAATTGTTGCAAGTATTAAATTTGTCAATGGAATAAAATATTGATTTACGGAAATTGAATATAAACGGAGGTAATAAAGTAATGCAAGAAAATAAATAATGTAATTAGTACAATCCCTTTTATTTGTAAACTATTGTAAGGTGTTAATTAATTGAAATATGAAAATTTGGAAATAGATTCAAAATTTATGTTAGATAAATGAATTGCAATAATTAAAGTTAGTAATTAATAGGTTAAAGGGAAAACCAATTTATTCATAAATGAATATAAGTGAATGTAACAAAATAAATAAGAAACGCTAATTATTCATAAGTGATGGTTGATGATATAAACGTTACTAACTATTAATGTAGTAACGTAAGATGTAAATGTATTTTCAACGGAAATGTAACCTTATTTCTAGGTAGAAATTGCAGGTAGATTTATGAAATGGAGTTTATGAGATAAATAAAATTGAATGTTTCGTTAGTATGAGTTTAAGGGAATATGGGGTAAATTGATTAAATCAATAAAAGACAATAAATGCAATGATGATGGGTTAGTAATAAAAGTGAATAGGGAAATGGTTGTATAGTAAAAATGGAATTCCAACTTGTTGGAATGGAGTAAATACACTTAGTAATAAATTTAGGATAGGAAAACGAAATGGAAATATTGAGTTAGTTAATTCGTATATATATATAGAATGGCGATTATTGGATTGTAAATAATAAACTTATTAATGGTGATCAAGAGTTGTGACCACAAGTTATTATGAGTGATACATATATATTTAATTCAATTCAATTGATTTGGAAATCATTGCATTAAATATAAATTAAATGTTACGTTGAATAAGTTAAGGTAATAAATGGATAATAACGTAAATGTTCTTCATAGATATGATAATTTGAATCTATTGAAATTTATGGAATTTGAATATAATATTTTACGTTAATTGGAGATAAAGATGGAAATAGGCAATAATTGCATTAATTTGTAAGTAGAAATAAATCGTTAATGAGAACAAGTATTTAAGATTAACCACATATTTAGTATATTAAGTTATAACGGAAAATCAATTGCAATAATTAACAATATATTTATTTCATTAATGATAATGACGTAATATTTGAAATATTAAATAGGATGGAATTCAAATGTATATAACGATGGAAATGTGAAATTTGGGGAATAGATTCAAAGTTATAAATGAGTTGTTAAAATAATACATAATAAGTGCAAATTGAATGAATCAATGGGAGCATAGATTTAAGTTTAGAAAACGATATTTTGGTTTAATTAAGTATTGCAAAATAAATGAAATTAACGTTTAAATATTTCGTTTATAGAGATTAAACTAAAATTCAAGGATATTAAAATAATAGATGTTGAACCCAACATGGAATCCTTCTACTTAAAATCTTTAGATGGAATAAACATTTGATTATTTAATTGAATAGAGAAAAAGATTTATTTAGTATGTAATTTAATGCTTGTTGAAAACTGTAATTTTATAAACATGTTTGCTTGACTATAAATAAGGATTACAATGTTCACGTATTTATTTAATTGATTTCATCAATTAGGGTCTGTTTTGAAGTGGAAGATTGTAATTAATTGGAAATAAATTTATTAAAATCTTTCAATTGAAAAAGGAAAAGAAACAAAGTGTAATTAATAAAATTTATGTAAGAATGTTTTCATTATGAATGTACATTATTTGGAAATATAAGAATTGATTTAATATTGTATAAGTTGATCATTTTAGAATATAAGAATGTTTACATTATGAATTGCAAGTAACAAATAAGCATTTTAAGGAAAATAAAAGAATGTTGAGGAAACAAAGTGAACGTTTCCATTCTAAATATAAGGAAGTGGAGAAATTAACACTGCAATGGATAGACTTATCAGCTTTTAATTTACATCTAAATTTGTTTAGATCAATTTGGAAATTAATAAAATTGTGGATATATTTTGAAACGTAAACGAAACGTCTAGATTTACATTTGCAAATACGTTTAAAATAAAATGTAAATGATAAGGAATTTATTTATTTCCTAAATCCATAACGTGTGTAATTAATATTATTTATCTTTTGGGACCACCTCCGTTTGCACGTTAAAATTCGTGCACACCTATTCTTTTGCGATCTATCTATAAATAGGCGGTGAAACCCTAGCCTCCATCTTCATTCCTCTATATAGTCTCTTCTTCAACTTCTTCTCTTCTTCAATGGCAACAGACAATTTCTAGATCCAGTTTCAATCCAAATAAAAGTCAAAATTCAAACTCCTCTAAAAATTCCAGAAAAATTATATGTTGGAGTTCTCAGAATACGCAATCTACTGGTGGTGTTCGTTTTCCGTTTTGGGTTCGGTCTGGAAACATATTCGCGTGCTCCTGTAGCCAAAGCGCGTGGAAGAGGATAGTGACGTGACGAGTATTTAATTAAGGTTTGTTTTGTTTTATAATTTATTTTGATTTTCAAATCGTTTAAATCGCATAAATTTTTCATACGACCTCGGATTCACGCGAAACCTTTTTTTGTTAGGATCGTAATAAATTCCGGACAGTTTGGAACTAGTTTGGACCAATTCGGAGACCGTCGAATTTTTGAGTTTAAATTGAATTTAAATTCGATTTAAATTCAAAAGGTGAGTGTTTTAACCCACTCACAACTTCTAAAAGTTTTTATGTTTGTTAAATTTATTTTAGATATGAGTAGAAATTTATTTATAACTGTTTGGCATGTTTTGTTCATCATATTTGCTAAATCGCGTTATTTAATTTAACTGTTAATTTATTTTGTTTATTGCATATTAATTGACAGTTAGAATTTATTTATTTGCATAGGAACTGCTAGTAAACAGTTATAAAATTTATTACTAAATATAAACTGTTAGTTTAATAGTTGATTAAATTTATTTTGGAATATAACCGCCAGTTATTACCTAATATATATTATCAGATATATATTGATATTGAATTATTATTGGATGATGATTGTGATTTGGATGATGGATGATGTTGATGAATGGATGTTTTATTTTATATCATTAAACTGCAAGTTATCATGCATTTTTCGTTTCATTCGGGATTGTGGTTTGAAATGATATACAACCGCAAAATTTTATTTTTAAATTGCGGATTGAAATGATAAATATCCGTATCACTTGACCATAGGATAGAAAATTATATACAGGCACCGTGGTCTATATATAAATTATTTTAAAGTGATTTCTATGGTTTTGATGGGATACGGTTTATAAAAATTTGATTTTGATATTTTATAAAATATTATTGTTCGATATATATACATATGAAGTTAAAAATTTGAAAATTAAGTTGTGTATAAACCTGTTGAATAAAAATGAAAAATTGAGAAAATGGAACTTGGAAATTTATCTTATATGCTTAAGTTTGGAAATTTTAAGGTATGATATTTATAACTGGATTTTCCAAGATGAATTAAAAATGAAAATTCTAGTATAAATTAAATTTGAGAAAATATTTAATTGCTAGAAATTGGAGTTTTATTTATGGAATTTATATGAATATTCAAGACTAAATAATAGAATATTAATTGTTGAAAGAAGAAAATCCAACTTTAGTTTTGAAATATTAATACTCCAAATGGATATATATATATATATAGAAATTGAAGGGTTTTTGGAACTTGAAGTGATATTTAAATTATGGTTTAAACTTTAAATAAAGAAATATATTTGAAAAGCCATGGAAATTATTTTTCTTTACAAAGTAACTTTAAAGTTAAACCATTTATTTTACATTCGTTGAATATCCAAACCATTCAAGTTTTAGAAGTTATGGTTTTAAAATTTTGAATTTCGAAATATTATGCTTTGAAATTATATTTCAAATATTTGGTTTCCAGATATTTTAAATTTTAAACCAGCATGATTTTGGAAAAGAATTATATTTGAGATAAAATGATATCATATTGTTTTGGGTTTAAATTGATATCGTATTCATAGTTTTGAAATGGAAAATTTTATTCTGGTTTTAAAGTATAAACTATTTTTAAATGACCGCGATGTTATAATAACGATGGGTTGGCAAAGAGACCGGGATCGGATATGGACATACTCTCTATCGATACTGAAAACCACTTTGACTAACCGTGTACGCGGTGGAGATTCCAAAATGAAGTAGGTGGTGGCGACGTTTTCTGTAAGGTAAATACGTGGACCCGAATCCCGTGAGTTGGCATAAGGTGGCTAAAACAGGAGTGATTCTCGGGCCAATGAGGTCATTCCTCTGATCGGACACTCCTCTTCGATATTATACTTTGACTTTGGATTGATTCAGTGGCCACTTTTATTTTGATTTTGGGGGAGTTTGTTCGAGGTGGGCGGCAGCTGCGCGCTGCGCGTTTCCACCATCCCGGATAGCAATTGGTATATCTACCCTGGCATTGCCTAGTTGTGCCGTGTCACCTACCATACCGAGCCTTTACTACGAGTTTTGTTTTGTACCATACCTATGGAGTGCCCTCTAACGACGCCCATTACGGGGGAGATTACGGTACTGTATAGACTATGGGAATATATTCTGTGTTAAGGGCTATATGGGTAACCCCTTAACTGTAACAACCCGCATATTTATCGATTTTATATTTAAATATTTTATTTAAATATTTTATCGTTCGTCAGATTTTAGTCCGAAAAGCTACTTTTTGCATACGGTCGAATTAGGACTCGGGACCACTCCCATTGAGTTTAAAATGCCGTTTGCGACCTTTTTGAGTATATGCTTCGATATGTTTGGAGAAAGTTGAATTTTGCTACTTTTTGCTTTGGGCTTTGGTTTGGGCTGAGCCAACTAACCACTTACTAACTCAGTCCCAACCCACTCCAACTCTTCATTACTTCATTCCTAATTCCTAACTCTTCAAGCTTTCAACAATGGTGGAAGAGAAAAAGAATTAAAACTCCAAGCCCTAGCTTCCTTTGCAAATCCATCTCCTAGCTCCAAAGTTCATGAGAACCCATTGGTAAGCATCTCCTTCATCTTCTCCAACTCATTCTCTCTTTGATTTCAGAAATTTCCTAAACCTAATTTAGGAAATGTTTCTCCTTTAAGCTTAGATTCAAGCTTGTTGAGTTGGAATTGAAGAGTGCTTGTTCTTGCCATTGCTTCGTAGCTTCATCTTCATAAATTTTAGTGCAAAGGTGAGATTTTTATCTCACATCTATGCTTATATTTATCTTCGATTGTTAGGTATGAATTCCTAACACTTATTCATGTGCATTTGATTTTGATTTGGATTGCTTTTGTGAGTATTCCAATTTTTAGTGTTTTGAGTTCGATTCATTAAAAATCCTAACTTTGATGTTTGAACATGTTTTTGGTGATGCATCGAGGAGCTTATAAGGCCGGATAGTCGATTGACATAAACCCTTAGCGCCGTTGCTCGTGCGATTGCAAATTGGTCGGGATTTGCACCTCCATTGAAATAGGGTAGGAAGTGCAAGTATACAGGTTCGGCCGACCGACCCCCTGGTCCGGTCGACCGATCTGCTTCTAAGTGCATAAGCACTTTCTGTTTTAGGGTCCGGTCGACCAACTACAGGGGTTCGGCCGACCGACCTGCTTCCCGAGGATTTTTGTGGAACAGGGTCCGGTCGACCGACCCCCTGGTCCGGTCGACTGACCTGATGATTTTTGCCAGATTAGCCTATTTTGCTAATCCGTTTGAATATCCAACTTTAATCGATTCGTGTTGTCTCCCTTTTGTTGTTGTCATTTATTATCGACTTTGATGACCTTTTCTTTGGGAATTTTAGATATATCCACTTTGATGGATTTTATATCGATTTCTTTGGATTTTATTCACGTCTTCGAATGTGAATTTTTATGCCCGATTGTTTCTACAATCTTCTTTGTGATTTGTCACTTTAAAAATATAAAGGTTTTCTATACTAGTAGTAAATATCAAAACTCTTTCTTCAAATGATTTCAACACTATTTTATTACAAAGCTCGTTTTCTCAAACCGATTTCCAATCTATTAGTATATACAAACCTTTACCTCACTCGTATGAGAAATCTAATTAAACGACTTAGTAAAACGAGTGGTATGAAATGCTTGCGTTTACTTCGTCGGTTAATTCTTGGACCTGTTCGATTGAATCTCTTATGACAAATTTCTAGTGGAGATCTACAATTTGTTCGTAAATATTTAAGTTAAGCTAGTGGTTATGGGACATGAAGCTAAGCTCATATATTTACTAGCTTATTGTAATTGACACTTCTCGTTGATCATGACGATCATCTTTATGGTTTAGACTAGCAATGTGCGATGTCTTTTTGCTTTTTGGTTAGGCTAGACACCATTTGTGTGATTTCGACTCACACATATCTTTTTGTTTGCAAGGTTAGGCTAGACACCATTTGTGTGATTTCGACTCACACATACCTTTTCGGTTAGCCTAGACACCATTTGTGTGATTTCGACTCACACATATCCTTTTGTTTGCAAGGTTAGGCTAGACACCATTTGTGTGATTTCGACTCACACATACCTTTTCGGTTAGCCTAGACACCATTTGTGTGATTTCGACTCACACATATCTTTGGCATATTACCACTAGCTTGTATTGGTGGTTTATTCTGCAGAGGGAAGAAGATAAAATATGGTAAGGAAACTTGGAGGCAATAGCTTGGCTAAATTCGTTTATGTTTCACTATTGTTCAATCTCCAATTCAACTGATTATTTAGAGCTACTTTGCTAACTGTTTAAATGGATTGTAAACGAATTTTAAATACTTACTGTTGTCTAATTCTGACATGCTTGTACGTAGCAGTTTGAATTTGATACTTGTTCAATATATTTTTTTGAGCTATTGACGACAAACTATTTATGTTTGGTGTAAGAATATTGTATATTTTGAATATGAAATTTCATACGTTGGTTATCAAATATGTGTCCAAAATGTGGTATTGATATAATATGTTGATTTTGAATTGTGATATTGATATAATATGTTTTGAAATGTGATACTGATATAATATGCTAATTTTGAAATGTGTATATACACACATTATGGTTGATGGTTGGTGAAATGGACTTAAACATTTAACAGCGTTTTTAAAATGCTGTTAAAACCTTCCATAGCGTTTATAAAACGCTGTGGAAAGTTTTAACAGCGTTTATTTCTTGTCATTGTATATCCTGACTTTTAACTGCATGTCGATATACATCATACATAAAAACGCTGTTAAAAGTTTTTATAGCGTTTTTAAAACGCTGTTAAAACCTTCCATAGCGTTTATTAAACGCTGTTGAAAGTTTTAACAGCGTTTATTTCTTGTCATTGTATATCCCTGACTTTTAACTGCATGTCGATATACAGCATACATAAAAACGCTGTTAAAAGTTTTTATAGCGTTTTTAAAACGCTGTTAAAACCTTCCATAGCGTTTATAAAACGCTGTTGAAAGTTTTAACAGCGTTTATTTCTTGTCATTGTATATCCCTGACTTTTAACTGCATGTCGATATACAGCATACAAAAAAACGCTGTTAAAAGTTTTTATAGCGTTTTTAAAACGCTGTTAAAGGCCCTGTTTGTTGTAGTGCAAGGTTCAAATAAGAATTCAATACAATTTTATTTTAAGAATTTAATTTATTATTCAATTTTTACCTTCCAGTTTGAAGCCAGTTCTTAAACAAGTTTATTTTACACTTATTTAACTTTCCCAAAGTTAAATTCCGATTTACTCAATCCAATTAACCTTACTCAATGTGAATTCCCGCTTCAAACTTCAAAATTCTTTCCCTCTTATAAGTTCAAAACTTATATCAATTTGGGTTTTCAGGGAAATATCAAAACTCAACCTCTTAGAGTTTATTTCAAATTATATTTGATATCATGTATATCCATACATATATACATATTTATTTCTTGGCCCTTCCAGCCATGTTTTACAATTTTAAACCACACTTGGTTTTAAATTCAAATCA
Organism: Allium cepa; assembly: GCA_030765085.1. Lineage (NCBI taxonomy): Eukaryota > Viridiplantae > Streptophyta > Magnoliopsida > Asparagales > Amaryllidaceae > Allium > Allium cepa. Next base: position 593,748,909 of record CM060945.1, read on the forward strand.
AATTTCAAGCAACCCATTTTTTGCAACAAGTCTCTTTTATTCAAATCATACTTATTTATTATTTTTTTCATTACTTTGAAACAAAATTTTCAAATTCTGGGACCAGATTTAGAATTTCATTTTTAATCAATTAAATTTTAATTTGGTAGTATTTCTATCTCTACTTAATTTAATTCCAATTCAAGATTTCTACTTGGTTGTATTTCATTACTTCTTAATTTAATTCTATTAATTTAACAACCAATCACCTTAATACTTATTAGAAGGAAATATTACTTAATATATCAAAATATATTTTTATGTAAAATCATTTAAAACCTTTATATAAGAAAATAACAAGTACGCGCTCATATATATAAACTCAACTCATTCTAGAGTACTTTGGACTCTATTAAATGAGTAATTCCCACCAGAGCCAAGGTTCTCGCTTAACCTTCAGCTCAGATACCAAATGTGACGACCCGAATTTTTTTCTAACCCGAAATTTCCAGATAGTTATGGAAAAGAAGAAAGAAATAGAAGAAGAAAAACAGAAATAATCAACAATTCACATTCGCAGCGGATAAAATATAATAATAAATAATAACAGTTTACAAAAGAATACTATATCTATCGATTACATTTAATATACGTCAGAGTTCCAAATATAAAGTCACTATATATATACAATTATTATGTCTCAGGTTAACAATAATATAAGTACAGTGGAAATACTCTATACGCTATTGTCATCCAGCTCACCTCTTGAGCTCCAAAACGTCCCTACTTGAAACTCTGTAATACTCGATCTGACCCGAGCATTACACCAAAGTAACACCCGGGTCAGGCTGGAAACCAGCGTGAGTAAAACTCTAACATGGAATACCAAGCATACAACTCATATAAAAACCTGGATAACTCAAACTAATTTCACAAGTCACAATTTGTTATAGACATAACTTATTTTCAAAATAAGTTTTCTAAGTGTCCAAAATTTTGGATTTAATAATCCAAATCATTTAAATCCAATCAACCCAACCTATCAATTTCTCATAGTAATTTATAAGAAATTCGAAGTGGTTTCGGGTATCTCCCAATACCCGATCCCGGTCTCTTCGAGTCACATGTCAACCTAACCCAAGTTATACAAATGAAATACACGACATTTCATATCAGAGATATTAACTTGATCAACGCATCCCATACCATTCAATCACCCATAAGCAAAGCTTAATCACATACAAATCAATTCAATTGATTCTAATTGAATTCGAAACCTCAATCACTTAGATTCCTTCATTAATTAATTTCCAAATCAATTAACTAATCAATCCTTCCTTATTCATCTTAATTAATTACCCTGGATTAATTATCTTCCAATTTCATTCAAGAATTTATCTTTAATTAATTTCACGATATTAATTTTTCTTACCAAATCAATGGGTAATCTTTAATTACTTCACAAATTAATTAACTAGAATCAATTACACTAATTCTTAATTACTTACATTAATTAATTTCTCATGAGTCTTATGATTAATTCAACTTTATTAATCAGTCTTTAACTTCATCGTTGATTATATAAACTAATGATTTCCAATTATGTTTGATTTGTCCTAATCTAAATTAATTAATTTAATTCAACCTCCATATTAATCATTCTCGATTATTCTCAATATGTAATTAACTATTCCTTTATTTACTTCATTAATAAATCAATTACTCCTTAATTAATTATCTTAATTAATCTCTTGATAAATTTCACAAAGTAACTATATTTATTTATTACATTAAGTATTTATTTATCACACCATTAAATGATTCTTCTGAATTATTTATACCTAGTTAATTAACATACAACTTAATTTATTATTTATTCAAACCTTTAATTACTGAATTAAATAACCCAAATCATTAATTAATTAAATTAAATGATTATTCATCCTAATTATCCTACTAATTTAATGTATCACAAATCATTAAGCCGTTGGTAATTTTTAAACGGAAACATTTTCTTATTTATTGTTTTAAGTTTAAAACAACTTAAAATTCTCAATACTTCGAGTTAAGCAACCCATTAACTCGAGAACCATCCAAAATCACCAGATCATCTATTCACTGTGCATATCAAATAAATTCAATCATTCAGCCAAATATTTAAGTTTAACCATTTAAATTCAAATAGAAATCCAACAGAGTGAGATTTACTCACCTTTGATTTCCTTTAAATTTGCCAATTCGTTCCCCTTCATCGCTATGAGCCAAACTCGACTTGCTTCCATAAATTTGAACCTCGTATGAATATATCATAAACTATATTAGCGATCTAAGTCTATATCTATATTCTTCAACTACTAATTATAAAATAAATTTTTAAATTTTCAGAAAAATACCTTCACGTCTCTCCACCCTAAACACAGACGAACCACTTCTCTATCGCTACGCGTTGCCTCGCCTCCGGTCCACGAACAAGCATCGAAGTGCTGCCACTTTCCACTTCATCCCCTGCTCGAACGCAACTCCAAGACCTAGCGCCGCTACCCTACAACGCGACCCACTACGCGATCTCCAACGAACACACCCAGTCGCCAAATGACTCGCGCGACCACCATTGAGCGACCCGAGATGTTGAAGCCCCCCCTCAATCACGCGAGTGACGACTCGAGTCGACATCACAATTACTGAAACCCTAACACGACCCCCCTTCGATCGATGCGATCGTGCTTGAGCCTCCCCCTCCCCAGATCTAAATTCGAAATGAGCCGCGACGATCCTGTCGCGACGCCATTTTTTTTTCGATCTTCTGTTTTTTTTTGAGTTTGATTTTATTAACTGCCTTTTTGGGAAAATAGAGGGAGGGATGAGGAGAAGATATTGATTTGGGGTGCTTCCAGCGTACGCTTGTTATTATATAATAAAATATTAGAAATATCTCGTGTTACATAACGCGAAATCCCGAATCCCGAATCAACAGGCCGACAGACGTTCATAAGGTTTTACCCGCGTTCCAAACTCAACGAAACGTGTTTTAGAGGCTAATTTGAACGTATGTGCGAGTTATGGAATTTAAACGATCGATATTAAATTAAATCGATTAAAATAAATCTAAGCGTTTCGAGCTGCCAGGGCCAAACGACAGCTCCGATTGCTATGAAATTCGATAATAACTAACTATTACGGATCCAATGGAACTGGTTTCGTTAAATTCCGAGACTGTGCCTCGGAAGGTTATTTTTAAATTTAATTTAAACGATATATTACTAAAATTAAACAAACCGCCTTTAAATTAAATTTTAACCATTCTATTATCATCAATATCATCATTATAAATTTTATAAGCCTTCAAATTATTTAAACAGGCTTAGAAATTTCGGATTCAACAATTTATCCAATTTTCAATTATTAAATTCAACATTTAAACTATATAATTCGATGATTTAATTATCAAGCAAATATTGATATCTTGAATTCAAGTTAAAACTAACTTTTAAATATTTTAAAATCAATTAACTATTCAAATTCAAATGGTTAGAAATTCCAGGCATCACAATTTCAATCTATTTCTATTTAATTCGACGATATTTCCAATTATATTTAGTTCGCTTACAATTAAGTTGGATTCATTTATAACTCAAGTTCCATATTTAATTTCAATTTCAATTTACTAACTTATCCAATTTATTCAACCAAGTTAAGTCCTATTTTTGTATTCAACATCTTATTTTTGTTTCAAAATTTCTCCATTTAATTTACTTGAGTCCAAATTTATCTCAATTCAAGTTTAGCCTTTTATTCCTCCAGCAAAATATAAAATTATTTTTATTTTGGTTTTACCATTCCATTTTTTCCAATTTTATAAGTTACACAACTTATTTTTCACATTCCCATCAATTTTATACATGAATATATTCACGTTTTATTTTTAACTCAAGATTTAGATCGCTTCATAGTTTAAATATATATATTTATTCCATTAATTCCAATTTTACAAGCTATACACACTCCTTTATTCACAATCCCAATAATTTCCACTTAAGTTTTTATTCCAATCAAAATTTTATACCTTATGGTTATAAAACTATTTCACAACTCAGAATTTGTATTTATTTCAATTCGATATTATTTTTAATCCAATCCAATTCAATCTTTATTTTGCTTGACTTAAGTTAAATTTATTTTATTTTATTTATTTAACGTACTCAAGTTGAATTTCATTTTCAAACTTCAATTCTCCATATTTTCCTTTCTTCTATACCATCTTCAAAATTATAATTTCAAAAGCTTTCTATATAATTCTTTCACCCATTATTTAGATGAAATTCCAGAATTTGAACGCCTGGATTTATTTTTAAATCCTTTAGAAATCATCCAAATACATATCTCTTTGTTTCAACAAACCATTTCCCTAAAGAAAAATTAAAACCAAACTTGGTTTTACTCAAGACAATCCCTTTTGGAATTTTCTAAAAACAACACCTGTTGTAACGATCCCGATTTTTGAGTAAAATTAAATTTGGTAACTGATATAAATTTGTGAATTTAAATTAATGATTAATTTAATCTTTGGAATTTGACTTTGAAATATTTGGTAATTAATATTAAATTATGGATTTAATTGAGAATTAGTTTGAAAATTTTCAAATTTAACAAGCAATATGTGCTGTTTATTTATATATATATAAATAAACAATATATATATATATATATGTGGATTTTTAAATTGAATTGTGAGTTGAAATTTAAATTATATATATTTAAATTTTTTATAAAAAGTCTATTCTTTTAAATTTAATATATATGTATATCTATACTTGGAAGTTATGATTTGAAATAATTTTTTTTATTACGGTTAGCCTAAGTTAAATTCTTATATATAACTATATGAAGGTTAAACTTTGTATAAGTATATAATTTGGTTTCAAATTTTATTTCGTAAGATTATTTAAAAAAATTATAAGAGTATAAAATATAATGTGCGAAGGAAAATTTAAAATAAATGTTTTATTAAAAAACAATTAGTTTTTAAAATCATTTCATTCTTTAAATTGGTATCAGTAGAAATAACAAACAAAATGCATACTAGACAAGAAATAAAAGTTTAAAATAATAAATATATAGATAATTATTTATTTAAAAGGTATAATAGTTTTACTTCAAAGAAGTATAATAAACTAAGCTTAAAATAATATTGCTATAAAGATTGAACATTTTTATTTGAAAACAGTTTGTAAATGTATAAGAGTATAAATTTGAGGACATAAAAACATGATTCTTAATATATACAAAAGTAAAAAAATTTAAATACGATAACAAGAGGGTTTGAAGCAAAATTTTAACATTAAATTTTATAAAGGGACATAAACATAAAAATGCAAAGTGAAGACAAGTATAGAGTATGCAATAAAAAAAATTGACAAGTGTTAAACAATGTCACCTTGCAAAACACAAGTGGCATTTATCCTTTTATTTAAAATTTAAAGAATAAGAAAAGCATCGGATCTGAAAACAGGAACCAGATCAATGAAAACCTGAAAAACAAATTTGTTCAAAAAGAAAAAAAGGAAAAAAAATGGAAACTACAAATTCAAATCATCAAGTGTCCGATACAAATCTGAAGCAATCAATTTGGAAGGTTCAAATGGATTCAAATATCAACCTGAAGATCAATTCAGTAGTAAACTAACCAGAAAATTTATCAAAAAAAAAAATCAGAGAAAAAGCTGAAGCATTTTCTTGAATTCAAAGTAAAGGAAATCTGCAAATCCCTTTCAACGTCAAGCTGCAGCTTATGTTTCCTTCTCTTAGGTAAGTTTTTAACTTTAAAGTTTAATGAATATGTAATTTTGAAATCAAGTTTGAACACAAATTAAAAATGTAGATTTATGAGAAAAAAAGAAACAGTGCTGCAGTTTTGGCCAGAAATAATGCAGATTCTCTAAAACAAATTAAGGCAAGTAAATTTCTTTTTTTTAAGATTTGAATTTGAGTTGCTAATCGGTAATAAAGCAAAGGTTCTTAAGAAATGGTATCAATCAGTTGTAGATCTAAGCTTCAAAAAATTAAAGAAAAAATTTACAGGCCATCCTCATTTTGAAAACTATTAGGAGCTCTCTGTCAAGAAAACTCTCGTGAGCAAACCACTTGACCCTGATATCTCTTTTGATGCTTGGATTTATATTTGAGTTATGTGTTTGTATAATTTTGTGAATATGCCTGTGTGTATATATTTATATACATGGAAATACATATGCATGCTTGTGTACAGGGAAGTTTGCCCTATTCTAAAACTTACACGAATAAGGTAATTTCAAAACTCAAATCTTGCTCCTCAATCTCTATTAGAGTTTGATTTTTGAACAAAAAAAGAATTTAAAAAATCAAGATTTAAATATTAAAAATACTTTTAAGTATTAAGGACAAATGGATTTACTGGAAACCTTAAAGACATAGTGAAATGAAGAAATAGTTCAAAACTTAGTGATCAAAAACTTGAATTTGATTTCATGATCCTACTTGCCTTCACAAAACATAAATTTTAAAGACGAAATCAAAAATTTTAAGCTTGGAATTATCGTGTTATCCTAAGTTGAACAGAACTCACATTATGGTCAACTGTAGTCGATCAACGTCAAATTGAAGCTCAAGTTCGATGTTGAAGGTAGCTTAGGAGCTCGTGATAATCTGAAAATTAGTGAATGATTTTACGGATCACAAATGAAGTTAGTCGAAGTTCGATTAGGGTTCAAGTTCAGTTTTCGTTAAGGTGGGAAAGAAGGATCGCTGCACCACCGAGAGTTGATCGGGGTTATCCGGACCCAGGGGATGGAGGCACGGTGGTGTGACATTGCTTTGGACGAAATTGTGGAGGCTCTGGTGAGCTAGTTTGTTGGGGCGAAGAAGTTTTTTGTCGGCAAATTTTGGTCCCAGTCAGGTCGAAGAGCTCGATTTTGATCAACGACATTATTGGGTGGTCTGGGTGCTCAGGCGAGATGAGGGGATCTTCGGTGATTGATGGGTATCGTCGACACTCCGATCATGTGTGCACGTTCGCACGTGCATATCTGTTCTTAGGCAAATTTAGATTGGAGAAGACGAAGTTGCTCTCGGATCTGGGCTCGAAAAAATCAACGATTGACTCGAAGTTGTGGATGTGAGGATTCGCTTGGGAGTGGATCGATGTTTACTCGGAGTCTTACTCGAGAGTGGATCAGTTACGTCTCAAGTTTATTTAGCTTTATACCCAGTTTTTAACAGGTTTAAACTTAAAACAAGGTATTACAAGTTTTAAAGAAACAATAAAAACGACTAGTTTCAAAAGCAATGATAATTGACAAAGTTTTAAAAGTTGCCAAACATAATTGATAAGGTTTTAAAAGTAAATATTTCAAAAAATAATAATAATTGATAGATAATTACTTTGTGTAATTAAATTAAAGCTTGTCCCTTTGTGTAATTGATTTGTGAGCTAATTCCCATGTGTAATTAGATTAAAAGATTAAGTTTTTAAGCAATTTAAATAAAACTTTAAAGAATATTAAAACATTTAAGTTTTAAAGATTTATTTTTAAAGGATAAACAAAGTGTTTAGAAATTAAATGATTTTACATATAAGTTATTTAATTGAAATTAACAAGTGTTTTTTTGTAAATGTGATGATGTAATCTAAGGTTAAACTAAATTAATGATTTGTATAAAATGATTTCAAGCATTAAGTTTAAATATGATTTAAATGCTTTAATTAAGTGAAATAAAAGGATATCTTTAATTAAAGTCTTGATTTATGAGAGGATAATTGCTTGATGAAATTATTTAAAGTATAATTGCTTAAGTGAAAGTAATTAATGGACTAATTTGTTAATGATAATTAATTTAAATGGTTTATTAAATAACTTTATTATAATTAAGTGACTAATAAAGATAATGATTAGTCTTTAAATCAAATTTGGATTTGGGTAATTAAAGATTTATTGTTAAATAAAAGTAATTAAAGAATAATAAATTAATGAAAGTAATTAAAGATAATTAATTACTTAAAAGATAATTACTTAATTAAAAAGTAATTAATTATCGATCAAAGTTAATTAATCAAGAGATAATTAAATTATGTGATTAGGGTTAATAAATAATTATTATTAAAGGGTAATTAATTAAATGGTAATTAATCAAATGATGATTAATTAAGGTAATTAATTTAAGGATAATTAATCAATTTAATGTTTAATTTATTAATGAAGAATGATAATTAGCTGAGAATTAATTAATTAAGGATAATTAATTAAGAGTTAATTAATGATTAAAGATTGATTAATTAATAATAGAAGGAGGATAATTAATTTATTATTAAAGGATAATTAATTGAAATAATTTGTAATGAGTGTTAATTAACCAGATTAGTAATACATAAGTAATTAATCTGATTTGAATTAATCAGACAATTAGCTGATTTTACTTATGAATGTTTGGATTCTATTGGATGATTGAATTGTTTGATATCCCTGATTGTGATGCTCTGTTTTGATTTGAGCTATGTTTGATGTAACTTATTATCTGTGATATATATCTGTGATCTGTGAATAAAAGATAAGCGTTATAGTTTATACCGCTTATCAAATATAAGCGTTATAGTTTATACCGCTTATCAAACACATTGCTGTATTTGAATCTGTGCTGATTGGTGATGTTGCGCTTCTATCGTGTAAAACCCCTGGACCACACTTATACACACACAAATGTGGATTGCACGTAGGAATGGGTTAAGTCACAGATTTTTGGAATAGTTTTAAAAATTGAATTTTTGAATCCAAATGGTTTTGGAAATGGATTGGGATTAAAATAAAAAGGTTTTGAAAAGGAATTTCATAGATAAAAGTTATTTCTGAATAACTTAATCTAGTTTTGAAATTTGATTTAAATTTGAATTCAAAATTTGAAACTGAATTCTATTTATGATTTAAAGAGGTTGTACAAGTTTATATAGGTTTTAAACCATTTTAAAGTGTTGTTTTGGGACTTTAAATTTAACCCAAAGATTTTAACTTGTATAAATGAAATCGGATTTTTCCAATACGAAAACTATTTGTTTTCAAATAATAAAAGCTTTCACATAAGAAGTGAACTTCCAATTTGTGTTAAAAGGATTTCAAGTCTAAAATGAAAATGGTCTTCCAAGTTATGAATAAATCTTTGGAAAAGGGTTTGGAAGCTATAAGATAAATTCTTGTTTGAAGATTTAATGAGTTAATCCAATTGAAATGGAAATTGTTTTGAAATGTATGAATAGATCTTTGTGAAACTAGGTGAACTTTGTGAAACGAATCTTTTTGTTAAAAGATTTGAAATGGTAATTTGTTTAACCATTTGAAGAAAGGTTTTTGGTTTAAAAGTTGTGACTTAACTAAAATCCCTTATCCGTATGTTTTTAAATATTGTGCTCATTATTCGGTTTAGCTGGGAGAGGATTTGGTGTCATACAACCCATTCCGAATTATGATACGACGTTATGGATTGCATTTGAAGACCGGTGTTGAAGATCGGGTATTTGCGAGAACGATAGGATAACCTATAGATTATCTCTACACCGAGTAGCTACGGTATAGAGATTCCCTAAGTGATGGGAAGTCCGATGAAGATTGTGGATACCCGGATTGCAAGGGTGTGACGCCCCACCTCTATACCCACGCTAGCCAAGAACACTACTGTGAATGCTGTCGACTAGCACGGAGAATAAGGCTGTTGAGGAGCGACCATCTGTATAATTGCTTTGTGCGAGTACCGATATGCCAGATAAAAATATAACTTTTCATCTCAAGTGGAAATCCGACATACCGACACAAACTCAAAGCTACTACACAGTGGCTATAATATCTTCGGAAACAAATATAGAAATAAACATAACATAAATCAGTCACAGACAATTCATATCACAAAGGCGAAAATAGATATGAATACTACACATGAAAGTGTACATCAGAGTAGTGGTCTAAAAAGATCCACAATAATACAAAAGAATAGCAACACGTGCTATACAAAAGAATACATCTATGAGTCTAAATCTCAAGTGTATACAACAAAATAAACTACTAATCTAAGTAGTTTTCCAAAAGTCAGAGGGATCAATCCCAAGAGAGAAGTCAAGCCGAAGCACCTGTAACATCTCGGTCTGACCCGAGTATTATTTAATAAGAAAATAATAAACGGATTAGTCTAGCTATAAATATTAGATGAAGTGATATATAATAAGAGATATGACATAAACATATAATAATCACAATGCCAAGCTGTGATAAATAAGTAAATTGGAAATCAACAAGAGATTAATCAATATCACAATAATCTACTCAAGATAAAAAGGAATGTCATACTCCTAATTTCATTCACCAAGCCACAATATATGACACATATATCAATGCCCATCGTAAAAGTTGGTGAAACATAAATTCCAGAATTCAACACACGAGATCTAGAAATCACAAGGAAAGGATCAACGACGTCGTACAGCGGGACATCCGATGAACCAAATCACAATCAAAGGGAACAACGACATCGTACAGCGGGACGTCCGATGAACCAAATCACAAAGACATAGCACGATGTTAGTCTAAAACCTAAAATGATCGTCATGATCAAAGAGAAGTGTCGATTACACTAAGCTAGTAAATATATGAGCTTAGCTTCATGTCCCATAACCACTAGCTTAACATAAATATTTACGAACAAATTGTAGATCTCCACTAGAAAATTGTCACAAGAGATTCAATCGAACAAGTCCAAGAATTAACCGACAAAGTAAACGCAAGCGTTTCATACCACTCGTTTTACTAAGTCGTTTAATTAGATTTCTCATACGAGTGAGGTAAAGGTTTGTATATACTAATAGATTGGAAAACGGTTTTATAAACGAATTTGGTATTAAAATAATATTGAAATCGTTTGAGGAAAGAGTTTTGATATTTACTACTAGTATAGAAAACCTTTATATTTTTAAAGTGATAAAGCACAAGGGGGATTGTAGAAACAATCAATCACAAAGATCACATTCGAAGATGTGAATAAAATCCAATGAAATCGATAAAGGATCCATCGAAGTGGATATATCTAAAATTACCAAAGAAAATAAGTTATCAAAGATGATAATAAATGATGACAATAAATAGGATCATCACGAATCGATTTAAATTGGAAATTCAATCCAAAAAGGCAAATTGGACTCAAACAGCAGGTTCAGTCGACTGAACAGAGATTTTCAGTCGACTGACCCTGTACCTGGAAATTTTCCAGGTTCAGGAAACTTTCCGTTTCCAGTTTCAATCGACTGTGCAGAGTTTTTCAGTCGACTGAATCATGCCTGGAAACTCTCGGGTTTCAGGTTCAGTCGACTGAACAGAGTTTTCAGTCGACTGAATCATGCCTGGGCTGTTTTTCAACCTTATTCAAATGAAGAGCAAACTCTTCCAAATTGCAACCGGACGGAGATTGGCTCTAAGGGTTTATGCCAATCGGCAACCCGGCCCTATATGCTCCTCGGTGCATCACCAAAAACATGATCAAACATCCATAAAAGGATTTCACACAAATTTGACTTAAAAACCCAAAAATTGGAGTATTCACAAAATCAATCCAAAACAAGAGCAAATGCACATGAAGAAGTGTTAGGAATTCATACCCAACAACCAAAGATAGTTATAGTTATAGATGTGAGATAAAAATCTCACCTTTGCACTAAAATTTATGAAGATGAAGCTTGAAAGCAAAAGGGGAATCAACCACTCTTCAAATCCAACTCTAGAAGCTTGAATCTAAGCTTAAAAGAGAAACATTCCCAAAATTAGGTTTAGGAAATTTCTGAAATTGAATGGAGAAAGAGTTGGAGAAGAAGAAGGAGATGCTTACCAAGGGGTTCTTCTTGAGTTTGGAGCAAGGAGATGGATTTGCTAAGGAAGTTAGGGCTTGGAGTTTTAATTCTTTTTCCTCTCCACCATTTTCAGTTGGAGCTTGAGTTTGAGGAGTTGGAATGAAGTAATGAAGAGGAGAGGGGGATTGGGACTGAATACATAAGTGGTTAATTGGCTCAGCCCAAACCAAAACCCTAAGCAAAAAGTAGCAAAATTCAACTTTCTCCAAACATATCGAAGCTTATACTCAAAAAGGTCGCAAACGGCATTTTGAACGAAATGGAGGTGGTCTCGAGTCCTAATTCTACCGTATGCAAAAAGTAGCTTTTCAGACTAAAATCCGACTAATGATAAAATATTTAAATATAAAATCGATAAATATGCGGGTTGTTACAAAGGGCTTCTTCCTTTATTGGACGAAGTGCCTTCGGTTCTGTTCGAAGTCGGAACAGACTTGTACGGTTGTATGTTCGACAGTACACTTTGAGATATTATACTGATCTCTATCAAATACATTTCTGCTTGGCAGCGGAGAATTTAATCTCTTAGCTTAACATTCTTCTTTGAGACGTACGAGCTCAGAGGTTATGTAGTTGATAGTTATCAGTGATATACTCCCAATTTGGTAGTGTGGCATGCCGAGTGTTGCTGTGTATCATTTGTCTTTTGTATAAAGCGTAGCTTTGTGGACGAGACTGTATCAGGACCTCACACCCCGAAAATGGTCGAAACGGGAAAGATGCGGTAAGGTTATGAGGGTCGCTTCCTTTAGGGTGTGCCATTTCCTTCTGGAAAAGGGTGGTATCATGGTATGGAGCCCAGATACTTGCTCATGTGGACATTGCAGATCTATTACTTTGTGATTGCTTTGTGGTTGAGAGGCGCCTCGGATAAAGTTCCCAAAGGACCGGGGGATGGCATGCTCAAGTAGTAGTTACCTATTTACAGAGGTAACCCAGCCTTGTGTTGGCAGAGATCTGGTTAGGTTCCTAGACGTCCTGCCAGAGGCGTACCCTTGGACAGTAGGAAGTACCTTAGCCTGACCATTTGTTGGAAATCCAATCACCCAATACGCACTTTTTAAGGTTTAGTTTTAGAATCTGCCATTTACTTATGGTGGCGCCCCACTATTTAGATGGTAGCTATAGTAGGCATACAATACTGGTTGTATGCTGGCTAGGATTTATATTGTACTTTCGAAATATTTTTTTCTACACTATGCACTAGTAATAATATCAAAGAAATTTTCTCGTATCAAGCATATTTAACTATCATAAGGAGAAATCTCCTCCAATTTTGCGTTTGCATTGTGTGTGTGGCGGGAGGCAATATGGTAGTTTCATTTTCCAAAAAAGCATTGCGGATTTATTTTAAATTCTTTTGTTGTTTGTTTTAAACATAAAAACTATTCTTGTTTTCTCATACCAGTCCCACGACTGACCTGGAGTTTATTGTTCCTTTCCTAAACTCTGGATGCCCAAAATTTTGTCACACGGGCAGTCTTGAGTTGGTTTTTTCAGATAGTCAGGTTTAGTAGATTATCTGGAGCTAGCTCAGTCTTTGGATCAAGACTGCACTTGCTTATATTTGTGCTTCGTTATTGGGAGTACGAGCTATTTCTGGATTGGTGCCTTGGAGATAGAGATTACCGATACTGGAGTTCTCTCTTGAAGACCATATTGGAGATATCGTTCTACTCCTGGTGTTATCTTTTCTTTCCACTACTATTATCTTGTATCATATCTCTGATGTATATTAATATTCATTGTATCATCTGTTGTATCATATTGTATCAGATATTGTATCAATGTTTTATATTGATATTTTTTTCTTCTTCCGCTGTGTTATACTTAATGTGTTATAAGCTCCAGCGAACCAGATTCGACATTTGGATCTACGACATTTGAATACGAGTGTTGTATACGGTGCTGATTTTCGAAGGTCGAGTCAGGGTCGCTACATTTGGTATCAGAGCTGAAGGTTAAAACTTTAGCTCAGGAGTATAACACATTAAGTAACTCATTAGAGATAGGGTGAAGTATACCCTAGAATAAGTATATCCCTAAGATATCCATTCGAACGCCTCAGTAAATTCTCTTACTATCCACTGATAGTGAGTATGAGTGCAAGAAGAGGACGAGATGGGGGACAGGGGAGTACCACTACAAATGGTCAATACCCTGCAACAGTGGGAATAGTCTTTTCTTCTCAATCTCCTTTGATTCGATTTCAAAATTATTTTGATTGCTTCATATCAGCTCCAGAAAGATGTTTCGGTGCGATGATGGCCTACGAATCATTGTGGAGAATCCTTACTTCGTATTTTCATCGTTTTCTTATCAGCTTCTCGATCTAAACTTTAATGAATTTGAAGTTTGAAATTGAAAATTTTAAATAAATTTGAAAATTTTAAATTGAGTAAAATTGGTTAACAAATATAGGGCTAAATTTGAATTGTTTCGACAAAACGATATCGGTTAAAACCAAATTCGAAATTCTATTGTAATTTACGTTGTAGATCGAAGTCCGAAGAGGGACGAATTGGTGTAAACCTCGGGGTGTTCCGACCTAGGTTGGAATCTATATCTAGTGTTTGAGAATTATGGAAGATTAAATCCATTTATCTATTCTCTGGGATCCGATATATTCTACGAACGATCAGTTATCCCTTCGAACTAATCAGCGCACTTGCATATTCATAGACCGGTGACCCTAGTATCTTGTGAAGTGTTAAATAGATTCGTTCTTGTATCTATTGTTGATATTCTGATTTGGTAAGCCAAATACGGAATAGATATTCACTTTGTTCCGTAAAGATATTTCTCTATCTTTTATCTTCTCCTTGTTGTCTCCCTAGCAAATTTCGGGGACGAATTTTTTTTTAAGGGGGGAATCTGTAACGATCCCGATTTTTGAGTGAAATTAAATTTGGTAACTGACATAAATTTGTGAATTTAAATTGATAATTAATTTAATCTTTGGAATTTAAATTTGACATATTTGGTAATTAATATTAAATTGTGGATTTAATTGAGAATTAATTTGAAAATTTTCAAATTTAATAAACAATATGTGTTGTTTATTTATGTATATATATGGTTTTGTAAATTGAATTGTGAGTTGAAATTTAAAATATATATATTTGAAAATATTATAAAAAGTCTGTTCTTTTAAGTTTAATATATATGTATATCTATAATTGGAAGTTATAATTCGAAATAATTTTTTTTATTAAGGTTAGCCTAAGTTAAATTCTTATATATAACTATTTCAAAGTTAAACTTTGTATAAGTATATAATTTGATTTCAAATTTTATTTCTTAAGATTATTTAAAAAATTTATAAGAGTATAAAATATAATGTATGAAGGGAAATTTAAAATAAATGTTTTTATAATTAGTTTTTAAAATTATTTCTTTCTTTAAATTTGTGATGCCCCACCTCTATGCTTACAATAACAAAGAGTACTAAAAGAAATACTGTCTGTTATTATGATGAATAAGGCTGGATAGGAGCGGCCATCCGTAGTTAGGCCTTACACTTGTATTGGTTATCTCGATAGGAGTGGTATATATTTATAATTTTTCATCCCTTATTTATTTACTCCCATCGACATACCCAATTCCAGTATAAAACGAACTACGATGGTTCATAATAGTTTAGGACAATAAATATAATAATAACACAGACAAGCTATGTGCGGAACACAGATAATCAAAAGTCTTATATATATATATATATGTATGTATGTATAACTGAAGTCAGTTGATATACATGTGATACAATACATATGATACAACTACAACTGCTGACTCTGGAAGTTACATATACAAGTACATTATCGAGAATAATATACATGAATACATATCTTCCTATACTAATACACAAACTACTACACAATGACGACGACTACACCAAAAGATATGAAAAGACTTCATAGCTCAAGTAGCAACCCAAAGTAAGAAATCAACAACCTGTAAATACTCGGTCTGACCCGAGTATTACATTCAAAAGAAAATAATACACGGGTCAGTCTAATTCAAACTCAGTTAGTAGTGCATAGAAGCAATAATAATCAAATGATCAAATAGGCGACAGCCACAATAATTCTCGTCTATCCGATCCTTTAATAGAGAAATCAGATAACGATAAATATAACATTAATAGTGTTAAACAACAAATCAACATATTCAAAATATCAACAAAGATATAAGAAAAGATTATCAATGAAGATAATTTGGAAAACATCAGAATTTCCTAAACGGCAATTAACAACAAAACCTAATTATTAAATAAATAAATAATTAGAAACTCATAATCTAATTATCAAATAGATAATTAGACAACAACAAGATGATCAAATCAAACCAAATCAAAATGCACTTTCAAAATATTGAATTGGCAACACAAAACTATTTCGTCAATTGAAATCAATCAATTAAAATGTTAATACTTTTTTTGGCTGCAGTACACGCACGCATGTACTGCCTCGCCAAAACCAGATATACACAAATGGCCAGAGTCGAGAAGCAAATACCGTCCAACAAAGTCAAAGCCAATATCAACAAGGCAAAGTCAAAGACCATTTCTTTTACACCAAAGTAAATTTTTAAAACTGCCAGAGAAGCAATCGAACCATGGATAACATGAAGTCTGCAACTCAAACTACAAGTCCAAACCAATGCACAGTGCAAACTAATGCACTAAGCAATGACACAGGCAGTTCTAACATGTATCACAGAGCATATGCAAGGGTCAAGCATGCGAAATATGCAAGCAGACCAATAAATGCAACAGATATATATGGTGATGCACAAGTGAGAATATGAATGCAAACATACACACTGCAGTGAAGCATGTGCATGTGTGAACAGCAACTACAAACTGCTCATGAACACAATCAGAGCTCAAATACATGCGAACTCAATTCGACAGTACGAGGTAAAGATATGAGCAATGCAAGTGAAACCAGGTTACTACATGAATGAACTAGCATAAGCATGGCAACATGATTATCAAAGTAAACTACAGTACTCAAAGCTACAAACTGGACAATGCAAACTACAACATGAATGACCAGTTTCAACCAATAATGTAACCAAGTATACAACTGCCTAGGCTTAAAGTTAAAGGTATGCATACACATATATGAAGACATAGGAAAATTGATGTACAAAATAAAAGGACTTATGTAATAACTTGAAAAGGAAGAATGGGCCTGATATAAAAATTTACATAAGTAATACAATGCATCCAAGTCATCAGGTCACGTTTAGATTTATGCATGCAATTTAACAGAGACAAATTTATGCTAAACCAGTTGTAATTAGAATGATGTAACTGGGTTCCATATAAACATGCGTGAAATCAAATACAAAATGACATGCAACAAAATTTCTTTCTCATGCAACACGTTAAAGCTTTCAAGGACTTGGCACTAGATTTATAGAAGTAAGTTTACCAATTTTTAATGAATGCAATCAATGGCCAGACAAGACTTTCTATTGTATTAAAAAAATCACGCAGAATCAAATTTTCAAAATCAATGAAAGCAGTGTTTCAAACAAAGTCAGAGGCTTGATGACTATAAAGTAGAAATGTGAGTAAATAACTCACCCTGCACCCGTTAAAATGAAATGAACCTGCCCCTTTTTTTTTTGAACTTACACTAAACTTCGAATGAATATATGATGTGCACAATCACACAATGAAATGGCTATAAATAACCGTATATGAACACTACAACACTACAGAATGCACAGTAAAGACTAAGGAACTCATGTGGATGGTTCAGCCAAGATCAAGCATGATACAACAATGATGGAAATGCAGGGATGTGCAGCAGCTATATTGGTGAACCAACACAGTGGGTGTTCAAACTCAATAGACACAAGTGATACATGTATTAGAACAAAACTCAACAGTACAGAGCAACATCAAGTCGAACTAGGCAGAGAAGCAGTAGTTAACTTGTACAATAAAAATTCAGTTTCAAGCCAAGTACAGCCGGAACCAAAATCAACATCGCAAATCATCAGAAATCAAAACGCAGTCAAAGAACATCAACCATCGAAACAAGATCGACATCACAAAATCTAGTTTGCAGTCGAAGACAACTGTAGGTCAATGTCAAGTATGAATTTATACGAAATGTTAAATCAATGAAACCATCGACATCCTAATGGAAACAGTGCCGAGATAACCAAGAGGACAGGAAATCGAACCAAGTTAAAATCAACACCGTATTATTCAATTAAATTAAAAACATCAGAGAAATCATTAATCAACAAAACAGAATCGAACTGTCTTAGCATCGAGTTGAATTAGATGTGAGTCGAAGCACTCATCTTGTTTTGACGAGCATGAAATCGCCGAGTCGAGCGAAGCACAAAAACAAACTCAATCAAACGACCGAAGTCCTCCTCTTTCCCCCCTTTAGATCGCCGTAGCTTGAATTCGAAAACCCTAATTTCATAGTGACGAGAAAGAGGCCGCCATTTTCGTTTCTTTTCGTATGCTTTTTATTTTAGGGTTAGAAAATGAAAGGTGAATCAAGAAAGTGGGGAACGACATTTACTTTAACATGGCGTCAAACAAAAATATGGGCCAAGATTATAAAGCCCATATAATTCTTCAAATTTTAAAAGAATTTTACCCCAATAGAATTCCAATAGAAATTAGCAAACGATTTAATCGCCTAGTGACGATAATTAATTGCTACGAATTCCCGGGTTGTTACAACTCCCCTCCTTATAAAAATTGCGTCCCCGCAATTTTCATAATTAAGGTCGGCTACAACAATTATTTTTTTAACATAAACTGGTTAAGCTAGAAAAATAATAGTCGAGAATATAAACGCCAAAGAAATCTTTTAACTTCATAAAAGAAATTCTCAATTTTTCAACAAAATCTAACTATCAAATAGATAATCAGAAAACAACAAAACTGAACAAATGCAATTATCATCAATATTCAATTATCAATTAGATAATTAGAATACAGAACTCACAAAATAGCCATATCTAATTATCGGTACGATAATTAGAAAACAACAAAATTTAATTATCAACTAAGATAATTAGGAAACACAAAATCACAAATCGCAAAACCGCAAACATCTAGTTACCAAAATGGTAACAGAAAACAACAACGGTCTAATTATCAACAACGATAATCAGAATTCTCAAATCAACAAATATTCAATTATCAAAATGATAATCAATTCTCAAATCAAAAAATATTCAATTATCAAAAACAATAATCAAATCTCAAATTAACAAATATTCAATTATCAAAAATGGTAATCAAAAACAACAAATATTCGATTATCAAAAACGATAATCAAAATCAACAAATATCCGATTAACAAAAACGATAATCAGAAACAACAAATATTCGATTATCAAAAACGATAATCAAAATCAACAAATATTCGATTATCAAAACGACAATCAGAAACGACAAATATTTGATTATCAAAAACGATAATCAAAATGAACAAGTATCCAATTATCAAAAACGATATTCAGAAACAACAAATATTCGATTATCAAAAACGATAATCAAAATCAACAAATATCCGATTATCAAAAACGATAATCAGAAACAACAAATATTCGATTATCAAAAACGATAATCAAATCTCAAATTAACAGATACAATTATCAAAAATGATAATCAAAATCAACAAATATCTGATTATCAAAAACGATAATTAGAAACAACAAATATTCGATTATCAAAAACGATAATCAAAATCAACAAATATCTGATTTGTAACAACCCTATATTTTGTAATTATTTTATTGTATATTTTAATTATTTTAATGTAAAATTTTGATTTAAAAACTTATTTTACTTATTTTAAATGATTAAATTTATTATTTAAATATAATCTTGATTTTTATATGAGTTATAATTCCAAACTTGTGTAAGTTGAATATTTGCCTGAAATGCTGATTTTGGTCAAAATAGTCAAACTGTGACTTTCAACTTAAAATTTTAAAAGTTTAAAATTTTAATTTTTTCTTTTATTATGAAAGTACATAAAATTCTAAGAACACTGCTTTTCGTTTCGTTGAATTTGGATGTAAATTGTGAAAGTTATAACCTTTACAATATTGTGCGTATATAGGGTTATTTAACAATGACTATTTAAATTGTATAAGTTACTTCTTCTTTGTTATATTTTACTTTAATATGTGATAATATGTTATATTATGTATATTTTGACTTTTAAGTATTTTTAAAATGATAATATAATTTTTCTAAAGTTCATTTGAAATTATTTCTAATTTTTAAAGCCCAGTCTGCAATTTTAAGCCATTTTCTTAATTTAATTATATATAATTAAAATTTATTGATTTTTTTATACATTCACTTTTATTGCTGTGTTTTACTTTATTTTATTCATTTTACATGTATTTAAATTTAAGAAATTTTTTCCAAAGTGTATTGAAGTTATTTCTAATTCCTAAGTCTAGTTTTCATTTTCTGTGCCATTTTTCTTATTTTAATCATATCTAATTAATAATTAATTATTAATATTTTGTTTATCTGTTATATTTTCGAATTCTAACTGAAATTTATAAGTGTTTTCAGTTATTTAAGATGTATATGAATATATATAGGAAGTTTAAAAGGTTTGAAAGCAAAGAAACGTAAAACCGTTTTAACGTTTCTTCTTCCGTTTCTTTTCCAATTAATAGATTTAATTTCCTTTGACCGTTCCTTTCTTTATTTTTGAATTCTAACTGAAATTTATAAGGTTTTTCAGTTATTTAAGATGTATATGAATATATATAGGAAGTTTAAAAGGTTTGAAAGCAAAGAAACGTAAAACCGTTTTAACGTTTCTTCTTCCGTTTCTTTTCCAATTAATAGATTTAATTTCCTTTGACCGTTCCTTTCTTTATTGTAGCTGTGCATTTCTTACCTCATTTTCACGTGAAAACATTCCTCTCCACTTCATTTTTCACAGCTAGAAAGGTTTGGTAATGGCTCCTCTTTTCCTCTTCTTTTTGCTCTTTTTTTCCATTGTTTTCTTATATTTTGCCTTGTTTTCTCATGTGTATTGCTTGGCCTCTCCTCCATAGCCACGGCCACCCCCTCCTGCACCTCTTCCCTGCCATCATCACCAGCTACCCTTCTGGTCTTGACCAAGGCCGAGCCCACCATGGTGCCAAATGTAACAACCCGCATAGTTATCGATTTTATATTTAAATATTTTATTTAAATATTTTATCGTTAGTCGGATTTTAGTCCGAAAACCTACTTTTTGCATACGGTCGAATTAGGACTCGAGACCACCTCCATTGAGTTCAAAATGCCGTTTGCGACCTTTTTGAGTATAAGCTTCGATATGTTTGGAGAAAGTTGATTTTTGCTACTTTTTCATTTAGGGCTTTGGTTTAGGCTGAGCCAATTAACCACTTACTAACTCAGTCCCAATCCCCCTCTCCTCTTCATTACTTCATTCCAACTCCCCAAACACAAGCTCCAACTGAAAATGGTGGAGAGGAAAGGGAATTAGAAACTTCAAGCCCTAGCTCCTCTTGCTAGCTCAAGTTCTTGCTCCAAAATCAAAGAGAACCCCTTGGTAAGCATCTCCTTCATCTTCTTCAACTCTTTCTCCATTCAATTTCAGAAATTTCCTAAACCTAATTTAGGGAATGTTTCTCTTTTAAGCTTAGATTCAAGCTTGTTGAGTTGGAATTGAAGAGTGCTTGTTCTTGCCATTGCTTCATAGCATCTTCTTCATAAATTTGGGTTCAAAGGTGAGATTTTTATCTCACATCTATGACTATAATTATCTTTGGTTGTTAGGTTTGAATTCCTAACACTCCTTCATGAGAATTTGCTCTTGATTTGGATTGGTTTTGTGAATATTCCAAATTTTGGGTTTTTAAGTCAAATTTGTGTGAAAATCCTTTTATGGATGTTTGATCATGCTTTTAGTGATGCACCGAGGAGCATATAGGGCCGGGTTGCCGATTGGCATAAACCCTTAGAGCCAATGTTCGTCCGGTTGCATTTTGGAAGAATTTGCTCTTCATTTGTATAGGCTGAAAAACAGCCCAGGCATGATTCAGTCAACTGAATCTTCTGTTCAGTCGACTGAACCTGGAACCCGAAAGTTTCCAGGCATGATTCAGTCGACTGAATCTTCTGTTCAGTCGACCGAACCTGGAAACAGAAAGTTTCCTGAACCTGGAAGATTTCCAGGTACAGGGTCAGTCGACTGAAAACTCTGTTCAGTCGACTGAACCTGCTGTTTGAGTCCATTTTGCCTTTTTGGATTGAATTTCCAATATAAATCGATTCGTGTTGTTTCCTATTTGTTGTTATCATCTATTATGACTTGATCACCTTTTCTTTGGGAATTTTAGATATATCCACTTTGATGGATTTGATATCGATTTCTTTGAATTTTATTCACGTCTTCGAATGTGAATTTTTATGATTGATTGTTTCTACAATCAATTCTATGATTTGTCACTTAAAAATATAAAGGTTTCAATACTAGTAGTAAATATCAAAACTCTTTCAACAAAATGATTTCAACTCTATTTTCAATAACAAAGCTCGTTTTCTTAAACCGTTTTCCAATCTATTAGTATATACAAGCCTTTACCTCACTCGTATGAGAAATCTAATTAAACGACTTAGTAAAACGAGTGGTATGAAACGCTTGCGTTTACTTCGTCGGTTAATTCTTGGACTTGTTCGATTGAATCTCTTGTGACATTCTTCTAGTGGAGATTTACAGTTTGTTCGTAAATGTTTAAGTTAAGCAAGTGGTTGTGGAACATGAAGCTAAACTTTTATATTTACTAGCTTAGTGTAATTGACACTTCTCTTTGATCATGACGATCATTTTATGGTTTAGACTAGCACTGTGCGATGTTTCTTTGTCTGTGTGGAGGACCGTACCTCATTAAATGGAGCTTCGTCTCATTTCTTCGTGGGCTAGCGACCCATGTACTTTCTAATGTGTTTCGATTCATCGGATGTACCGTTTGTACTACATCGATGTTTTGGCTTTTGGATTCATTGGATGTACCGTTTGTACTACATCAATGTCTTGACCATCCTTTTTATTGTGATTTCTGGATTTCGTGTGTTGATTTCTGGAATTTGTGTTTCACCAACTTTTACGATTGGCATGGATATATATATGTCATTTATTGTGGCTTGGTGAATGAAATCAGGAGTATGACATTCCTTTTTATCTTGAGTAGATTATTGTGATATTGATTAATCTCTTGTTGATTTTCAATTACTTATTTATCACAGCTTGGCATTGTGATTATTATATGTTTTGTCATATCTCCTATTCTATATCATTTCTTCTGATATTTATAGCTAGACTGATCCGTTTATTATTTTCCTCTTAAATAATACTCGGGTCAGACCGAGATGTTACAGGTGCTTCTGCTTGACTTCTCATCCTGGATCATTACTCTGACTTTTGGCAAACTACTTAGATTAGTAGTTTATTTTGTTGTATACACTTGAGATATAGACTCATAGTTGTATTCTTTTGTATAGCACGTATTGCTATTCTTTTGTATTATTGTGGATCTTTTGACCACTGCTCTGATATACACTTTTATGTGTAGTATTCATATCTATTTCCGCCTTTGTGATATGAATTGTCTATGACTGATTTATGTTATGTTTATTTCTATATTTGTTTCCGAAGAGATTATAGCCACTGTGTAGTAGCTTTGAGTTTGTGTCGGTATGTCGGATTCCCTCTTGAGATGAAAAGTTATATTTTTATTCGGTATATCGGTACTCGCACAAAGCAATTATACAGATGGTCGCTCCTCAACAGCCTTATTCTCCGTGCTAGTTGACAGCATTCACAGTAATGTTCTTGTCTAGCGTGGGTATAGAGGTGGGGCGTCACAGCTTGGTATCAGAGCCAAACTTCAGAACAATGTAGAATAATTTAACAAGGATCATCGTCCTAAGTCCATCTTAGGAGTCGTGCTTTAGGATTTAATTCGAGTCTTTGTACCGATTCATCCTATTTTCTTTATGATTCCTTGTTTTATCAATCAAGTTTGATTGAAATTTATTTTGAGAATAACTTTTTCCTCTTCTTTCTTTCTTTCTTAAAGAAGAGAAATGGTTAGACCTGGCCGTCCCAGCGCCGGTCAATCTAGTTCTACTCCCCAGGATGGAGTATTTATGTCTGCCCAGCAGCTCCTAGATCTTGTTAAGAATGCTCAAGCTGCTGGACCCAATCCAGTGGCTACTCATCCTAGATCCGGTTTCGCACGCTTGTGCAGAGACTATACCGATTTGGGTGGAAGGCCATTCAGGGGATCCGAGAGTGTTATAGAAATTCAAGCTTGGCTCAAATCATGCGATCGCGTCTTTTCTCGCATGAACCTTATTGATCTACATCGAGTCCAAGTGGCTTCTAGCATGCTCCAAGAGAGAGCATTAGATTGGTATGAGCTCTTGGTTTCCGAAATCATTGAAGCGGATCTTACTTGGGAACAATTCCGGAGAAGATTCGAATTGAAATTTGTGCCGGAGGCTGAAAAGGTAACTTTGGCCCGGCGTTTTATCGACTTTTTTCTAGGTGAATCTTCTGTGACAGACCATGTCGCATCTTTCGAATCTCTTTCCAAATACGGGGTTGAATACATTAACACCCCAATGAAGAAAAATCAGAGATTCGTCTATGGCTTGAATAAGAATCTTAAGAAGACATTACTCCTGAAACTTGAGGTTTCATTTGATCAGCTTATTGATATCGCTCTTCGTCTTGAAGAGGCCGATAATGAAGGTGATGTTGAAGTTGTGCGTGCCCAACAGAACTTCAACAACAACATGAAGAGGCCTATCAAAGTCAAAGGCCCCAATTCTAATAAGAAAGGGAAGCAACAAATTTCGGTAGCAAAGACTCCTACCTCTAGTCGTGGTCATTGCTACAATTGTGGTTCCACGGACCATTATGCAAGGGAGTGTCCGAAACCCCTCTTTTGTCGGTACTGCAAAGCTTCGGGCCATCTTTTATCTTCGTGTCCTAAGCTTCCAAGCAAGAGAGAAGGAAGGCTGCAAGTTCCTAGCAACTCTTCTCTTGGTCAAGGTATTTTCATTTAATCCTTGATTACATTTATTTTGTGATCTTCTTATTCGAGTTCTTTTTGATATGAGTTTCATCTCATTATTTTTATATCAAAAGAACTTGTCGATTCTTTTTCTTTGAATATTTTGGGCTTGATGACTTCTTTGAGGATTGTGAATCCGGATGGTAGATCCGCAACACTCAACTTGCTTTTGTTTAGATGTCGGGAATGTTTTATGTGACTTTTCTTTCCGAGCCGATATTTACTTTGGCTTCGGAATTTACTTTTGTACGGATTGGCTTAATTATTATGAGGCCATATCCTTTGTCCCGTGTGGACTATTCATCCTCGACATTTTCAATATGTTAAGCAGATTTCTATTTTTCCTTTGTGATTTTGATTCCAATTTGGTGGAATCATTTTATTCCTTAAGCCCACTTATAAGGAAAGTGTTGTTTCTCTTATCTAAATAATTTGTGAAACTTTTTCGGTATTTTTTTGAGCTTGTCTTAGGATCATCACTTAAGCAATATCTTTTGTGTGGTGTTAAGGTCTTTTCATTTTGACTTTACCACCGGTTTTCGTTTGCTACGAGTTGCGGAAATTAGCATTCCACTTACCGCAGTCCGCACTCGTTATGATTCTTATGAATGACTTATTATGTCATTCAATTTGTCCAGCTCATTTCATCCATTTTATAAATCGAATATTCTATGAATATTTCAAATATTTCGATGAGACCATTCTTGTATTTATTGATTTTGGATGAAAATAGTAATTTAAAATTTTGCAAATCTTTTTCATAAGATTTATTTATGAGTAAAACTGGATTTTTGTTCTTGAAACGAACAAAGAATATTCTTAAAACTTTTTAAGAGATTTATTTATCCTATAAAAGATGATTTTGTGATTGTATTGCCCGTTGAGTGCTTTAAGAATTTTGGTCGATGCGCTTGATCAACGTTATCGATAGGAATTTCCTAAACGCTTTGATGTGACAATCAGACACGATATATTAACTTGTAGAATGTAAATTCTTCTAGAAATAATTTTTACATTGAAATAAATGTAATTTTGAAAGTTTTAATTTTTCGGGAAAGAGAATTATTTAAAAGAAGTTCTTTCTTTTCGATACTCTTATTCTTTCTTGTGATTCCTGAAGGGGAACCAAGACTTTGCTATTTGTACCGATACTAGTCGTATTGGTTTGGATGCCATTCTCTTGCCATATAGGACGTGCTATCACTTGTGCTTCTAAATCATTATAGTTTATCGAGACTAGATATGCCACTTATGATCTAGTGCTCTCGGCTATTGTTTTTGCTTTTGAAATTTGGCATCATCATATTTGGATGGGAAATTTGTTCTCTACCTCGATCATAAATCTTTGGAATATTTGTGTTCTCTTAAGGAACTGCATGTTGACTCGAGTTCCTAGCTTCCTATGATCTTGATATTCTTTTTATTCCCGAAGGGGAAATCATGTTGCCAATGCATTTAGTCGTAAGCAACAAGGGTTTGTTTCTTTGTTGATGACCGAATGAAATTATCTTTTTATCAAGTTCATCGGGCGTTTTGATGTACTTCGTTTTATTGAGTTTCATCTCATTTCTTTTATGAACTTGCGTCCGATGTTCTTTTATTGTGTTCAGTTCATTGGATGTACTGTTTTTGTACTACGTCGGTGTTTCGAAAATCATTCGGGCTTCGGTTCATTGGACGTACCGTTTTTGTACTGCGTCAGTGTTCCGAATTATTTGGGTTTTGATTCGATGTCTTTGCTTTTGATTCATTGGATGTACCATTTGTACTACATCGATGTCTTTGCTTTTGATTCATTGGATGTACCGTTTGCACTACATCGATGATATGCTTTTGATACATTAGATGTACCGTTTGCACTGCATCAATGTCTTTGCTTTTGATACATTGGATGTACCGTTTGCACTACATCATTGTCTTTGCTTTTGATGCATTGGATGTACCGTTTGCACTACATCAATGTCTTTACTTTTGATTCATTGGATGTACCGTTTGCACTACATCAATGATATGCTTTTGATACATTGGATGTACCGTTTGCACTACATCAATGTCTTTACTTTTGATTCATTGGATGTACCGTTTACACTACATCAATGATATGCTTTTGATACATTGGATGTACCGTTTGCACTACATCAATGCCTTTGCTGTTTGATTCATTGGATGTACCGTTTGTACTACATCAACGACTTTACTATTTGATTCATTGGATGTACCGTTTGTACTACATCAACGGCTTGGCTTTTTGGTTCACTGGACGTACCGTCTTTGTACTACGTCGGTGTTCCAAATTATTCGAGTTTCTAGTTTCTCGGGCATACCGTGATTGTACTACGCCGTTGCACCGGCTCAAGTTTCTGCTATTCTTGACGTTTTCCACGTCTTTTAACTATGGAAATGCTTTTATGTTTCCGGTTTTTATTCTTGAGCCCGACATTATTGAGGGATTGAAGTTTCACCATTTTTAATTTATGAGCACCATTCCATTCACATCATTGCTTCGAAGGTTGAGCGCCTTCGATATAAAGATATTCTTTTTGATAGAAGTTCAATGGTTCTCAAATCCTAAGGATTTCTCATGTGAAATCTTGAGAATTCATCGAACGAAAATTTTCGGATTTACTTCTTCGTGCTCTTTATGGTGAACTTCTTGATTCAAATTTTCTTTTGTGTTAATATGCTTCTATGGTTGTTACTTCTTATAGTTCCTTCTTAAGTATTACGAGGACGCAATTTCTTTAAGGAGGGGAGTCTGTAACAACCCTCATATTTATCGATTTTATATTTAAATTTTATATTTAAATATTTTATCGTTAGTCGGATTTTAGTCCGAAAACCTACTTTTTGCATACGGTCGAATTAGGACTCGAGACTACCTCCATTGAGTTCAAAATGCCGTTTGCGACCTTTTTGAGTATAAGCTTCGATATGTTTGGAGAAAGGTGATTTTTGCTACTTTTTCATTTAGGGCTTTGGTTTGGGCTGAGCCAATTAACTACTTACTAACTCAGTACCAATCCCCCTCTCCTCTTCATTACTTCATTCCAACTCCCCAAACATAAGCTGCAACTGAAAATGGTGGAGAGGAAAGGGAATTAGAAACTCCAAGCCCTAGCTCCTCTTGCTAGCTCAAGTTCTTGCTCCAAAATCAAAGAGAACCCCTTGGTAAGCATCTCCTTCATCTTCTCCAACTCTTTCTCCATTCAATTTCAGAAATTTCCTAAACCTAATTTAGGGAATGTTTCTCTTTTAAGCTTAGATTCAAGCTTGTTGAGTTGGAATTGAAGAGTGCTTGTTCTTGCCATTGCTTCATAGCATCTTCTTCATAAATTTGGGTTCAAAGGTGAGATTTTTATCTCACATCTATGACTATAATTATATTTGGTTGTTAGGTTTGAATTCCTAACACTCCTTCATGAGAATTTGCTCTTGATTTGGATTGGTTTTGTGAATATTCCAATTTTTGGGTTTTTAAGTCAAATTTGCATGAATATCCTTTTATGGATGTTTGATCATGCTTTTAGTGATGCACCGAGGAGCATATAGGGCCGGGTTGCCGATTGGCATAAACACTTAGAGCCAATGTTCGTCCGGTTGCATTTTGGAAGAATTTGCTCTTCATTTGTATAGGCTGAAAAACAGCCCAGGCATGATTCAGTCGACTGAATCTTCTGTTCAGTCGACTGAACCTGGAACCTGAAAGTTTCCAGGCGTGATTCAGTCGACTGAATCTTCTGTTCAGTCGACTGAACCTGGAAACAGAAAGTTTCCTGAACCTGGAAAATTTCCAAGTACAGGGTCGGTCGACTGAAAACTCTGTTCAGTCGACTGAGCCTGCTGTTTGAGTCCATTTTGCCTTTTTGGATTGAATTTCCAATTTAAATCGATTCGTGTTGTTTCCTATTTGTTGTTATCATCTATTATGACTTGATGACCTTTTCTTTGGGAATTTTAGATATATCCACATTGATGGATTTGATATCGATTTCTTTGGATTTTATTCACGTCTTCGAATGTGAATTTTTATGATTGATTGTTTCTACAATCAATTCTATGATTTGTCACTTAAAAATATAAAGGTTTCAATACTAGTAGTAAATATCAAAACTCTTTCAACAAAATGATTTCAACTCTATTTTCAATAACAAAGCTCGTTTTCTTAAACCGTTTTCCAATCTATTAGTATATACAAGCCTTTACCTCACTCGTATGAGAAATCTAATTAAACGACTTAGTAAAACGAGTGGTATGAAACGCTTGCGTTTACTTCGTCGGTTAATTCTTGGACTTGTTCGATTGAATCTCTTGTGACATTCTTCTAGTGGAGATTTACAGTTTGTTCGTAAATGTTTAAGTTAAGCAAGTGGTTATGGGACATGAAGCTAAACTTTTATATTTACTAGCTTAGTGTAATTGACACTTCTCTTTGATCATGATGATCATTTTATGGTTTAGACTAGCAATGTGCGATGTCTCTTTGTCTATGTGGAGGACCGTACCTCATTAAATGGAGCTTCGTCTCATTTCTTCGTGGGCTAGCGACCCATGTACTTTCTAATGTGTTTCGATTCATCGGATGTACCGTTTGTACTACATCGATGTTTTGGCTTTTGGATTCATTGGATGTACCGTTTGTACTACATCAATGTCTTGACCATCCTTTTTATTGTGATTTCTGGATTTCGTGTGTTGATTTCTGGAATTTGTGTTTCACCAACTTTTACGATTGACATGGATATATATATGTCATTTATTGTGGCTTGGTGAATGAAATCAGGAGTATGACATTCCTTTTTATCTTGAGTAGATTATTGTGATATTGATTAATCTCTTGTTGATTTTCAGTTACTTATTTATCACAGCTTGGCATTGTGATTATTATATGTTTTGTCATATCTCCTATTCTATATCATTTCTTCTGATATTTATAGCTAGACTGATCCGTTTATTATTTTCCTCTTAAATAATACTCGGGTCAGACCGAGATGTTACAGGTGCTTCTGCTTGACTTCTCATCCTGGATCATTACTCTGACTTTTGGCAAACTACTTAGATTAGTAGTTTATTTTGTTGTATACACTTGAGATATAGACTCATAGTTGTATTCTTTTGTATAGCACGTATTGCTATTCTTTTGTATTATTGTGGATCTTTTGACCACTACTCTGATATACACTTTTATGTGTAGTATTCATATCTATTTCCGCCTTTGTGATATGAATTGTCTGTGACTGATTTATGTTATGTTTATTTCTATATTTGTTTCCGAAGAGATTATAGCCACTGTGTAGTAGCTTTGAGTTTGTGTCGGTATGTCGGATTCCCTCTTGAGATGAAAAGTTATATTTTTATCCGGTATATCGGTACTCGCACAAAGCAATTATATAGATGGTCGCTCCTCAACAGCCTTATTCTCCGTGCTAGTTGACAGCATTCACAGTAATGTTCTTGGCTAGCGTGGGTATAGAGGTGGGGCGTCACACCAAAACTCCAAAAAAATGCAACAATGCCCTTGAACAATGCTAGTTTGACCACCTTTGCCTCATCTCCTTCAACCACCACCTTAACCACCCCCATAGCCACCTCCACCACCTCTTACCTGACCTCCACCCTCTGCCACATCAGCCACCACCCTCTGGAAATCAGACCATGACCAAGCCGTGCCCATCCATTGAAGTTAGCACCACAAAACTTCCACAAAACTCCTTAAAACATTGCCTAGACCACACATATCATCACCTACCCTCCATATCTTGCTTTGGCCACCCCTTAGACACCACCAGCAGCCACTCCACCACCTTTGGCCGCTGCTCCAGCTACTGTCCAGACCTGTACAAGCATGGCCAAGCCACCACATGCCCATGGCCTGGCCAAGAATGTCACAAAAACTCAACTTATTTAACCTTGACCCTATATATGCTTTATGTTGCACCACTACACTTTCATCTCCACTTGTTGCCTTGCCTATATGATGTTAAACCTGATCTATATGATGTCATACCTGAGCCAAAGCATCATCATAGCCAAGCATAAGTGTCCCTTAGGCCAAGCATTGAAGTGGTTGAAGCAATGTCTAATCTATCTTGTTCATTTTGCTTTGTATTTCAAAATTGTCTCAATGTTATTTTATGTTGAATGTTTATATATTGTCTTGTTTGTTTTGTTTTGGGTTGTTGATACAAAATCATATCTTGGCTATCTTTCAACTCAAATCAAAAGTCGTGCAATTGTGCTTGGCGTGCCTTTGGAGTCGTGCTTGTATGTTGTTTTGGTCTCTAGCTTTGAAAAAGGTGAGTCTTTCTCACTCTGACATTTATACTTATGAAAAGTGAATTGATGACAAGTGTTTAGTAATAAAAATGTTTATGCAAGTTAATGATGATCATATGATATGCTATGCCATGTTATTACCATATTAGTACCATGTTAAAACTGTTAAATTTCACCTAACATCTGATGTATGAATGTATATTGTGATAATGACCTTGTTTATATTATTTCTGCATATGATCACACTGCAAGTTCCCTGTTAGAAAAAAATGTTATGGGCTGAAATGATAGGCCTGAATGGTTTTAAATTTTTCATTTTGACTTGGGATTGCGGGTTTGAAATGATAAAACCTGGATTTTCTTTGTAAATTACGGGTTGAAATGATATATTACCCGTATCACTTTACCTAGCGTAGAAAATTTTATACAGGTCCGTAGTTAAAATATGCTTTTATAAAAATTTTAAAATATTTTAGAAATTTAATTATTATAATATTTTGTTTTAAAAGTTATTAAAAATAAATTTTGTAAAGTATTATTGATTTTCTGAACAATTGTAAGTGAAATGAATTAATGGAAAGTTAGAAAATTTTGAACGTAAGTTATTTTGGAAAATTTGATTTAATTATAATTGGAAATTAAATTGAATATGAAATTATGATAAATTTATGATAATTCGAATTTAAATGAATTAAAAGTGATTTTATATCATATTAATGATTTTTAACAAATTTGAAATGTGAAATGAAAGAATATTTTAAGTTGAAATTTTGAAATATAACTAAAATTGGAAATTTATGAAATTGACTTAAAAGTGAACTTTTAGTTAAGTAAATAAAAATAAAATTAAGTTATATTTGAGAATCTGAACTTAAGTGCTAAGTTGAAATTTAATGTAATGGATTTAAAATTGAACATTGCAATTTAATAAGTGAATTATTATTAAATCTTGATTTTTGAATGGAAATTTAACTTTATAAGATCATGAACTTGAGGAAAAATTAAATGATGTTATACATGTGAAAATGTTTGATTTTATAAGTTAAAAATGTTTTAAATAAAAATATAATTGGTTGAGAAATTATATTGAATATTTGAAGTTAATTGACTGTATTTTTGAAATGCTATTAATTATAATGTAAATGATATTACAGCATTTGAAAATGCTGTAGTTGATGATAACGAACTAAAAAGCGAAATTGAATTAAAAGCTATTATAGCAATTTTTGTAAGTGCTATAAATTGTTGAATTTAACTATGTTTATTCGAAATTTAAGTAAACCCTATTACAACATTTTAAAATATTGTCTTTTGTTAAATTGAACTGTTTTGAATGTATTTTTCCATAGCGTTTTCTAAATGCCACGAAAAGTGAATTTTAACTGCTTTGATAAACTTAAGTGAATAAATGAACTTTGGAAGTCGAAAATTTTGGAAATTTAATAATTTAATTATTAAACATAATAACTTCATTTTAATGATTAAAAATGATTTTTGGAATATATACTGTTTTGAAATATGGATTGAAATGATATTTTAAATTGAATAAAATGAATAATGATTTGAAATGAATGTGGTTTCAAAAAGATATGATATTTTGATATATTAAATGATTGAAATGTGGTTTTGAAAACATATGATATTTTGATATATTAAAATGGTTTGAAAATGGAGTTTTGAAAGATATGATATTTTGATATTAAAATGATTTGAAAAGAAGATCCGAAAATATGATATTTTGGAATGATTTAATCTTTATTTTGATAAAGATTTGGGTTGAAATAATATTTTATTTTGAAGTATAAATATTGTTTTAAAAGGTTATAACTACGGGTTATAATAACGATTGGTTGTTTAAGAGACCGGGATCAGATATTGTCTTATAGCCGGCCAATACCGAAAACCACTTTAACAACTGTGTACGCGGTAGAGATTCCAGAATGAAGTAGGATGGTGGCGACGTTCTCGAGGTATATTACGTGGACCCAACTCCCGTGAGTTGGCATATTTGACTAAAACAGGAGCTATACCGGGCTACACAAAGGGTCGCATCCTTCCATCGAGCATACTCCATCGGAAACCATTCTATTACTGTTGTGATTCGATTCGGCGGCGCCACTTTGATTCGGGGGTATTGTTCGAGGTGGGCGGTAGCTGCTGGCTTGCCGTCACCACCGGTCTGGGAGTGCAAACGGTGTATCCACCCTGGCATTGCCTCGCGTGCCGTGTCATATCCTTATATCGAGCCCACTACGATTTTGGTTTTAAAGATCCGACCGCCTTAAGGTTCACCATCCCTTAACGCTATTTTCTATATGATTATACTTTAATGATTAGACACTACTGTATATAGCGCAATATACTACATAGAAAATAGTTTAACGGATCCTTAGAGGATGGGCGGTCCCAAGCATCTTCTAAGTTACTTGTACCTTTACTGCAGTTCACTTGAGTTGGTTTACATTGTATAAGTATGTATGTACCGACTCAAGTGTTTGTATTTTTATTTACGCTCGGGTCAAACTGAGTTATTCACAGATTTGGATTTCCACTTTCTGGAGATTGGAATCGTTGGAGATTATCTACTTGTCAAGTTTATCTTTTGAAATCTGTTGTTCCTTTCAGCTCTTGTATTAGTTGACATCTATGAAGTAAGACTTCTTTTGTACTTTATTTCCTCTGTTGTATTTTATGTAACTCTGATATTTTTATATAGTAGATTCATGAACTACTATCTCTTTTTC
The DNA here is from genome assembly GCA_030765085.1 of Allium cepa. NCBI lineage: Eukaryota > Viridiplantae > Streptophyta > Magnoliopsida > Asparagales > Amaryllidaceae > Allium > Allium cepa. The sequence goes on from CM060945.1 coordinate 593,782,926, forward strand.
TTCCGCTGCATCATTATTACTCTGTGTCTGTGATCTGTGATTTTATTTACTGTATATTCTGAGATTTGCCAAATTTTTATTTACAACGCGGTATTTTGAGCAATCCAATTCCGGCATGAGTGTCTACCTATACACTTATAATGGACGCGAATGGTTGAAAATACCGAGTCGTTACACGATTATAAAACGATAATCATAAACAACAAATAATCGATTATCAAAAACGATAATCAAAACTCATATCAACAAATATCGAATTACCTGCAGATAATTGGAAACAACAAATATCTGGAAATCAATTAAGATAATGTAGAAAATCAACATAAAAGGTGGATCGATCCCATCATATGGCGAGTTTTAGCTATGCTGCACATGCATCTCATATGGCCGAAACCTACCAAGTACTGTCATCATAATTTTGGCGCCCATCATATGACCCGAAGGTCCAACATATGACCCGAAGGTCTGGTACTGGTATTTGACCCGAAGGTCCTCATATGACCCGAAGGTCCATCATAGTGGCTCGAAAGCACACGAAAATCATCAAATATTTCAATTAACGAGTCCGGAATTAACCAAAATAGCAAACGCACATGTCTCATACCACGTGTTTTACTAAAACGTTTGATTCTCTTCATCGTTTCCTTGACAGTGCAAAATCATCAAAATCATCAAACAACAAATATTTCAATTAACGAGTCCGGAATTAACCAAAATAGCAAACGCACATGTCCCATAACCACGTGTTTTACTAAATTGTTTAAATCTCTTTGTCGTTTCCTTGAAAGTGCAAAATTATGTATTCCAAAAATAACATTTCACATTTCAAACGGACAAGTCCGGAATTAAGCGAATCAGTAAAAGAAAGGGGTTATAGTCCTCGATTTTGCTGAAACGTTTAAATCGCTTCCTCATTGTTTTGAAAGCGCAAATTGTAAAACTTCTGAAAACAATTTCATTTATTTTATAAAAGTAATAATTTACATTCTCAAACGAACAAATCCGTAATTAAGCGAATCCGTAAAAGAAAGGGTTCATAGTCCTTGATTTTGCTGAATCGTTTAAATCGCTTCCTCATTCCTTTGAAAGCGCAAACTATAAAAATTTTGGAAAACAATTTTATTTTTAAAATGATTTGTAAATCCGTGATAAAAACAGCAACATTAGTGACAATTTCGACAAGGAAATTGCACTTCTCAAAACACCGTAGAAACAGATCTCAAAATCAACATTGCGGGATAACCACTTGAAAATCCACTTTAAAATATGACGGTCACTGAAGTCAAAGCGACAGTGATTTCTAAATGTCAAAATCTCATCAAAATAATTCGCATTAAAATATAATACCAGTGAATTTTCATTCATTAAAATGTTAACAAAGCACCGTGCTTCAAAAATTTAGCACCGGTGCAAAATTCTGTTATAAACATAACGGCAACTAAATATGTTTAAACCAAACATCGGTTCAACGTAAAATTGATGCAGTAATGTGCAACTTAAATTTGCACGTATACTTACAAAATGAATAAAGAAATCAGTCGAATATATCTCCAATGAAGATAATTCAAAACAGCAGAAATCTCAATAAATTCACATAACTGCAATCGCTTCGGATCCTCAAATCGGATTCGAAATTTTCAAAGAAAAAAAATTAAACACAGTTATGTAAACAACAAATGAAATTTATTTAAATTTCATATTTTGATTTTTAAATCAAAAAGGATATCAACTGTACTCAGCGAAGACAGTCTCACTGTTTCCGCTGCGCACTCTGATAAACAGAACACAAATCAACCAATCATTAAAACACAAATTCACTTTTATTTTTAAATAAGGAAATTTAAAAATTTCATCATAATTTCAAAACTTTAGTTTTGACTCAAAACACAACTAAAACATCGACTAATAGTTGTAACACATGTTCCATCTAAGTTATGTTTTATATTATGTCCATAAACCCCAAGCTCTGATACCAACTGTGACGCCCCACCTCTATGCTCACAATAACAAACAGTATTAAAAGAAATACTGCCTGTTATTATGAAGAATAAGGCTGGATAGGAGCAGCCATCCGTAGTTAGGCCTTACACTTGTATTGGATATCTCGATAGGAGTGGTATATATTTATAATTTTTCATCTCTTATTTATTTACTCCCATCGACACACCTAATTCCAGTATAAAACGAACTACGATGGTTCATAATAGTTTAGGATAAATATAATAATAACACAGACAAGCTAAGTGTGAAACTGTAACGTTGCGATTTTTTGACGCTCGAAAACGACATCAATACGTCCACTGTATCAATTGCCGCATAATCGAATGCCGGAAAACCGAATTGTTAGGGTTAAAGAAGAAGAGGTAGAATAAAAAGATAGAAGAAATAAGAAAGCAGAACAGAAACAACAGAACAATATCAGAATCTCACAATCGCAGCGAAACAACATATAATAGATAAATGAATAATTTTTAAACCAAGAACTATATCAGTTATTACATTACATCACTTTACATTACATCACCAGAGTGTACAACAACTAACAGCGGAAAAGAAATACTATATAATAGTGAATACGCCATGCCATCCAGCTTGCCTCCAGCAACTCTTGAATTCCAGAATATCCTGATAAACCTGACTCTTGACTGCCCGTATGGAAATTGGTGGGCACCCAGAGTTTAGGAAAGAAACAATAAACTCCGAGTCAGTCATGTGACTGGTGTGAGAACTAAAACAGTTATTATCTTTTAAAACAACAACAAGGATAATTTTAAAATAGATTCGCGATGCTTTTTAGAAAATGAGACTACCATAAGTCCTCCCGCTACACACACAATGCAAACGCAGAATTGGAGGAGATTTTTTCTTATGATAGTCAAAGATGCTTGATTCACATTAAAAATAAACATTTGATATTATGTAACAACCCGCATATTTATCGATATTTTATTTAAATATTTTGTCGATACTCGGAATTTAGTCCGAAAAGCTACCTTTTGCATACGGTCGAATTAGGACTCGGGACCACTTCCATTGAGTTCAAAACGCCATTTGCGATCTTTTTGAGTATAAGCTTTGATATGTTTGGAGTTAGAGGAATTTTGCCACTTTTCGAGTATAAGCTTTTATATATTCCAATTTTTGGGTTTTTAAGTCAAATTTGTGTGAAAATCCTTTTATGGATGTTTGATCATGCTTTTGGTGATGCATTTAGGAGCATATAGGGTCGGGTTGCCAATTGGCATAAACCTTTAGAGCCAATGTTCGTCCGGTTGCATTCTGGAAGAGTTTGCTCTTCATTTGTATAGGCTGAAAAACAGCCCAGGCAAGATTCAGTCGACTGAAAAGTCTGTTCAGTCGACTGAACCTGGAACCCGAAAGTTTCCAGGCATGATTCAGTCGACTGAATCCTCTGTTCAGTCGACTGAACCTGGAAACAGAAAGTTTCCGGAACCTGGAAACAGAAAGTTTCCTGAACCCAAGATGTGACGCCCCATCTCTATACCCACGCTAGCCAAGAATACTATGGTGTAGTGCTGTCAACTAGCACAGAGAATAAGGCTGTTGAGGAGCGACCATCCATGTGATTGCTTATCACACGGTGGCTATAAATAATCTTTGGAAACAAAAATAGAAATAAGCATAACACAAATCAGTCACAGACATCCATATCACAAAGGCGGAAGAAGATATGAATATATAACTAACACATGAAAGTGTGCATCAGAGTAGTGGTTAAAAAGATCCACAATAATACAAAAGAATAGCAAAACGTGCTATACAAAAGAATACAACTATGAGTCTATGTCTCAAGTGTATACAACAAAAATTGTTAATCTAAATAGTTAGCCAAAAGTCAGAGTAGCAAATCCCAAGAAGAAGTCAAGCAGAAGCACTTGTAACATCTCGGTCTGACCCGAGTATTATTTAAGCAAATAATAAACGAATCAGTCTAGCTATAAATATCAGATGACATGGTACAAAATAAAAAGATATGGCATAAACATAAAATATCCATACTGACATACTACTATAAGTATGCAAATGATGATCAACAGAAGATCAATCAATAAGAGATAAATCGATATCACAAGAATCTTCTCAAAGATCCAAAGAGGGCATCATACCCTAAACTTGTACTCATAACAAGTTAATGACATAAATTCCAGAAATCAACACAAGAAATTCAGAAATCACAGAAAAAGGGAAAGAGGCCTATCACATGACGGTCCGAAGACTATGTGGAGCTACCCCATATGGGTGAGTCAGAATCACCCAGATGAGGTCTAGGTTAACCAAAAAGCAAAAAGGTATGTGTGAGTGGAATCACACAAATGGTGTCTAGCCTAACCTCGCAAACAAAAGGGTATGTGTGAGAGGAATCACACAAATTGTGTCTAGGCTAACCAAAAAGCAAAAAGATATGTGTGAGTGGAATCACACAAATGGTGTCTAGCCTAACCTCGCAAACAAAAAGGTATGTGTGAGCGGAATCACACAAATGGTGTCTAGACTAACCAAAAAGAAAAAAGATATATGTGAGTGGAATCACACAAATGGTGTCTAGCCTAACCTCGCAAACAAAAAGGTATGTGTGAGCGGAATCACACAAATGGTGTCTAGACTAACCTTGTGGACAAAGAAATATGTGTGAGTCGGAATCACACCCATGAGGTCTAGTCTAACCTTGCAAACAAAGAGACATCGCACAATTGCTAGTCTAAATCATAAAATGATCGTCATGATCAACGAGAAGTTTCAATTACACTAAGCTAGTAAATATAAAATTTTATCTTCGTGTCCCATAACCACTTGCTTAACTTAAATATTTACGAACAAACTGTAAATCTTCACTAGAAAATTGTCATAAGAGGTTCAATCGAACAAGTCCAAGAATTAACCGACGAAGTGAACGCAAGCGTTTCATACCACTTGTTTTACTAAGCCGTTTAATTAGGTTTCTCATCCGAGTGAGGTAAAGGTTTGTATATACTAGTAGATTGGAAAACGGTTTAAGAAAAGAGCTTTGTTATTGAAAATAGAGTTGAAACCATTTTGTTGAAAGAGTTTTGATATTTACGACTAGTATTGAAACCTTCATATTTCTAAAGTTGTTATCCCGCCTTTTTAACAAGGCCGTGATACCATAAAATCGACCGAGAAGCCAAAGATAGTTCGTCTCGAAGAATGGTCAACTCGGCATCTCAACAAAGCAAGTTCTGTTGAATGTTTTTCAGATAAGATCCTCTACGGAGGGGAGGTCTAGGGGGTGGCAACCCCCCCGCTACGGAGCTCGACCTGGCAGGTCAGGTCACGGGGGTCCAGGGGGCAGCGCCCTCGGCGGGGTGTGGGGCAGCGCCCCGTCCAAAACGATACGACCTAGTGAAGACCTAAGGGGAAGATATGATCGAGCGACCTAAATGTTGCGACCTAGGGTACACGCGACCTAAGGGAAACTCGCGACCTAACATGGCCGAGCTAAGGTGAGGTGCGACTCAACCAGGTAAGCGACCTAAGGGAGGCGAGCGACCTAAGGAACTCGCGACCTAACAATAGCACAAGCTTGAATCCAATATCTTCTTCTTGAATTTGGAATTGAATGTTAGATTTGCAAGAGAATTTGGGCTTGTGATTACTTCTCCATTGCTTTCAAACTTTTCTTCATAAATATGGTGCAAATGTGAGATTTTTATCTCACATTCTTGTTTATAACTATCTTGGACTGTTGGGAATGATTTCCCATCACTTTAGCATGTGCATTTGCATTTGGTTTGGATTGGATTGGCGAAAAACTCCAATTTTTAGTGTTTTTGGTAAAATTCTGCACTTAGGTCGTTCTGCCAATGCTAGGTCGTTCGTGTGGAAAAGTCTCGGCCTTCAAATAGCTCGTTTCTGGCCTTAAACCCGTTCGCATACGTTAGGTCATTCGCCTCGGAATTAGGCCGCTGGGCTTTAGGTCGTAGGTCGTTGGACCCTAGGTCGCTCGCTTCTGGGTCGTTCTAGGCCTTAATTCACTTGGCTGCTTAGGTCGTGAGTTCCACTAGGTCGCATGAACCATAAGGTCGTTGGCGTGCATAGGTCGCTAGGTCGCTCGGCCTTCATTCCTTAAGTTGCTACTCGTTAGCTCGTTACACCATTAGGTCGTATGACCTTTAACCTGATAGGCCACATGACCTTTAACTCTTTAGGTCGCTTGACCGTTATCCCGTTAGGTCGTAGGTCGTTTGACCGTATTACCTTGTTAGTTTGCTTGGCCATTTCAATTGGGTCGCATGACCAAAGGGTTGCTCCAGTTAGGTCGCATGACCCCTTAACTCGCTCGGCCTTGTCATTTTTAGGTCGCGAGTTTAATTAGGTTGTTCGGCTTTAAAACTTTAGGTCGCTTGGCCTGTGCTATTGTTTGGTCGCTAGTTCCTTAGGTTGCTCGCCTCCCTTAGGTCGCTTACCTGATTGAGTCGCATCTCACCTTAGCTCGGCCATGTTAGGTCACGAGTTTCCCTTAAGTCGCGTGTACCCTAGGTCGCAACCTTTAGGTCGCTCGATCCTATCTTCTCCTTAGGTCTTCACTAGGTCGTACCGTTTTAGACGGGGCGCTGCCCCGCACCCCGCCGAGGGCGTTGCCCCCTGGACCCCCATGACCTTACCTGCCAAGTCGAACCCCGTAGCGGGGGCGTTGCCCCCTCACCCCCACCTTTAGGGGTTGCCACCCCCCTGGACCCCCCTTCCATAGGGGATCTTATCTGAAAAACATTCAACAGAACTTGCTTTGTTGAGATGCCGAGTTGACCGTTCTTCGAGACAAACTATCTTTGGCTTCTCGGTCGATTTTATGGTATCACGTTCTTGTTTAAAAGGCGGGATAACAACTTTAGAAATGTAAAGGTTACAAAACTAGTAGTAAATATCAAAACTCTTTTAACAAAATGATTTCAACTTTATTTTCAATAACAAAGCTCTTTTCTTAAACCGTTTTTCAATCTACTAGTATATACAAACCTTTACTTCACTCGGATGAGAAATCTAATTAAACAGCTCAGTAAAACAAGTGGAATGAAACGCTTGCGTTCACTTCGTCGGTTAATTCTTGGACTTGTTCGATTGAACCTCTTGTGACAATTTTCTAGTGAAGATTTACAGTTTGTTCGTAAATATTTAAGTTAAGCAAGTGGTTATAGGACACGAAGATAAACTTTTATATTTACTAGCTTAGTGTAATTGACACTTCTCATTGATCATGACGATCATTTTATGATTTAGACTAGCAATTGTGCGATGTCTCTTTGTTTGCAAGGTTAGACTAGACCTCATGGGTGTGATTCCGACTCACACATATTTCTTTGTCCACAAGGTTAGTCTAGACACCATTTGTGTGATTCCGCTCACCACACCTTTTTGTTTGTGAGGTTAGGCTAGACACCATTTGTGTGATTCCACTCACACATACCTTTTTGCTTTTTGGTTAGTGCAGACACCATTTGTCTGATTCCGCTCACACATACCTTTTTGTTTGCGAGGTTAGGCTAGACACCATTTGTGTGATTCCACTCACACGTACCTTTTTGCTTTTTGGTTAGCCTAGACACCATTTGTGTGATTCCGCTCACACATACCTTTTTGATTGCGAGGTTAGGCTAGACACCATTTGAGTGATTCCACTCACACATACCTTTTTGCTTTTTGGTTAGCCTAGACCTCATCTGGGTGATTCCGACTCACCCATATGGGGTAGCTCCCCATGGTCTTCGGAACGTCATGTGATAGGCCTCTTTCCCTTTTTCCGTGATTTCTGGATTTCTTGTGTTGATTTTTGGAATTTATGTCATTGACTTGTTATGAGTACAAGTTTAGGGTATGATGCCCTCTTTGGATCTTTGAGAAGATTCTTGTGATATCGATTTATCTCTTATTGATTGATCTTTTGTTGATCATCATTTGCATACTTAGAGTAGCATGTCAGTACGGATATTTTATGTTTATGCCATATCTTTTATTTTGTACCATGTCATCTGATATTTATAGCTAGACTGATCCATTTATTATTTTCTTAAATAATACTCGGGTCAGACCAAGATGTTACAGGTGCTTCTGATTGACTTCTTCTTGAGATTTGCTACTCTGACTTTTGGCTAACTATTTAGATTAGCAGTTTTTGTTGTATACACTTGAGACATAGACTCATAGTTGTATTCTTTTGTATAGCACGTGTTGCTATTCTTTTGTATTATTGTGGATCTTTTTAACCACTACTCTGATGCACACTTTCATGTGTTAGTTATTTATTCATATCTTCTTCCGACTTTGTGATATGGATGTCTGTGACTGATTTGTTATGCTTATTTCTATGTTTGTTTCCGAAGATTATTTATAGCCACCGTGTGATAAGCAATCACATGGATGGTCGTTCCTCAACAGCCTTATTCTCCGTGCTAGTTGACAGCACAACACCGTAGTGTTCTTGGCTAGCGTGGGTATAGAGGTGGGAAGTCACATATTATTACTAGTGCATAGTTTAGAAAAAATTTCGAAAGTAAAGATATAAATCTTAGCCAGCATAGGCATTCCGCACTTATGCCTGCTATAGCTGCCATCCAAATAGTGGGGCGCCACCAGAAGTGAATGATAGGTTCTACAACTAAAACCGTACAAGGCTCGTATTGTTTTATTTGGATTTCCAACAAATGGTCAGGCTAAGGAACTTCCTACTGTCACATGGGATCGCCTCTGGTGGGACGTCCCAAGAACTTAACCAGCTCTCTGCCAACACAAGGCCGGGTTACCTTTGTCACTAGGTAACTACTACACGACTATGCCATCCCTCGGTCCCTTTGGACCTTTATCCGAGCGCTCGATTCCAACAACACCACACAGTAATAGATATAGTGTATCAACATGAGTAATTATCTGGGCTCCATACCATGATACCACCCTTTCCAGAAGGAAATGACATACCCTAAAGGGCGCGACCCTCATAACCTTGCTATATATTCCAGTTTGACCATTTCCGGGGAGTGAGGTCTGACGAAGTCTCGTCCACAAAGCTAGGCACAAAGCCATGCTTTGATCAACAAATAATCATTAAATAATCATCACACAGCAACACTAAGCATGCCACATTACCAAATTGGGAATATATCGCCGATAACCTTCAACCACATAACCTCTGAGCGCGTACGTCTCGGAGAAGGGTGTTAAGCTAAGAGAATAAATTCTCCGCCACCAACAGAAACGTATTTGAAAGAAATCTGCTTTATATCTCAAAATGTAATGTCAGACACGTAACCATGCAAGTCTGTTCCGAGTTCGAACAGAACCGAAGGCACTTCCAAAAGAAGCCCTTGCAATCCGGGTATTCACAATCCCGATCGAATTTCCCATCACAAAGGAAATCTCCATACCGTAGCTAACGATGCAGAGACAATCAATAGGTCATCCTATCGTTTTCACAAATACCCGGTCTTCACCACCGATCTTCAATGCTATCCATTACGTCGTATCACTATTCGGAATGGGTAATCCGAATAACGAGCGCAATAATTTAAAAATAAGTGTAGCATTTCACTATCAACCAATTCCCAACAAATACCTATTTAAAGGTCAATATTGATAGTCGGTTATTTAACTATCAATCAATATTCACAATATCACCCGATTTCAAATAATTTCCTAAATTATTTATTTTCAAAAATATCTTTATAAGATATATATCCCACACTTCAACCATTTGAAAACCAATTTCAAATAAATTTACACCCTTACAACTTTCATTTCAAAATGGTTCATTTAAACCAATTAAATAAATCCTTACCGATTTATTAAATTTACGTTCCAAATCCATAAATTAATCTCCACACTTCAAAATAAATCAACATTTATTTTTAACTAATTTCCCTTTCTTTTATAATTTCCATAGTGAATTTACAATTCCAAAATATCTATGAATATACGATTTTTAAATCGATTTCTAATATTAATTTTCAATTTATCTTTAAAAGATAAATCTCAAACATTCACTTTAATTGGAAAAACATTTCCATACTTATTTAATAATAAGTAATTCACCAATCTATTTATTTTCAACATTCTGAAAATATTCAATGTACTTAAATCTAAATTAAGTATATATTTTATTTTATAAGGAAAACATTCTCTTAAACACATTTATTTGGGCCAAAATGAATGTTGCGTAAAACATCGTTACGACACCCTAAAATCACTAGTATAGGAATTCGAAATTACGATAGATATATATAAATCCCAATACAATATAAAACATTTCCTTTCGGAAATCATTTACTATAACAACAGTGTTATAGTCCACCATTTCCTTCTATTCCTCGAAAACGTCTATTTCAACAATAAATGTTGAAATCTATGATTTCGATACTGAACACAATTTAAAACGTTTTTGAATCGTTTTAATTCTATTTAAAATATCACTCTTCCAAAATATTTCTTTAATATATTATTCACCGTCCAAAATCGTGAATATATTTCCTTATCCAAATTCAACATTTCTACATATTTTATTTAAAGGATTATCCACTGTCCAAAATCGTGGATATATTTCCTTTAATAAGCTATAATAATTAACTTATCAAAATAAGTCGTTTTTGGATTTATAAAACAACGTTTATAAATTCCATTTATATTTTATGGCAATTTCAACTTTTAAAATCACTTTATTAACAAATTCTATCCATATTCCATTTACATGCAAAAATCCAATTTAGAAGTTAATTACTTATAAATCTTTTATTTTATAAAATGTATTCATTTTATAATTCCACAATTTATAAATATATAGATTCCATTCACTTATAAAAACCATTTATATTCCATTTTAACGCTTAAAAAAACTTGTTTTATAATTCCAATATTTTTAATTTATAAATATCAATTTTATAAATATTTTAGATAAATCATTTATAATAATTCAAAAATCCTAATTTTAAACTATTTTATAAATTACTCAACTACTTATCTCAAAAATCACATTTTGGTTATATTTCACAAAAATCATAATTTTATAACATAAACTTTTCAACGTTTATTTATTTAAAATGAATCAATTTCAAAACTAAATTTATTATGAATTCTCAACTTAAATTTTCAAAAATCAAATTTTATTTATTTTCGGCATCTAATGATGCCAAAAATATATTCGGCTTAAATTTAGCCTTTACCAATCTCAATCACAAAGATAATCACGCAGATTATAAATAGGTCAACAAATAGATCAACACACAACATTTAAACCAATTCAAATGTTTGAGGAATCCAGTTGGAACCCTCCAACCAGTTTCCTGCATCCAAAGATGTTAGCACAATACCAATTTCGCTTCAAGACGAAATATCGCGGTATATGGGATTTATAAAATATTATCCGCTTAATAGACGGCGCAATAGGGTCTCATCCGCTATATAATACGGGAAATCAACTCCAACTACATATATAATACCAATTTCACTATACGGTGAAATATTCGCGGTATATGTTTTTAATAAATAACCTCCGCTTAATAACGGCGCATAATGTCTATTTTAACAATCAATAGATAACAATCATCATTCAAACATACAATCAAGAAATTTTAAATATAACTATTTAAAATTTGAATCGAAACTAATTCGATTGAGTGAGAAGTTCTCACCTTGATTTCAATTTAGTTTCCGCGTTTTATTTAGAATAAAATTAAACGTGCGTTTAATTTTACCCGAAATTTTCACTAGCTCTAAACGACTCCAATCCAATTCAATAGCGTAGTGTTCGTCCATACGAATCCAACGCAACTTGTTTCGTAATTTTTCGACCTCCTATGAACAAGTTACACTATTTTAAAGTTCGTACAATTTATAATATAATAAATTTTCAATTTTTATTCTTATTTAACCTCAAAGCAAATCTGGCCATTCGATCTGCTATCCTCCAATCTTGGCCGCTTCTTCCTCCCAGGTCGTTCACGCATGCATTGAACCCATTCAAAGCCGAACTAGGGTTAGAAATCGCGGCGTCTACGATCGCTTACACCTTGATCAACAACCACTACTTCGAAGAGCATCACAAACTCCACCTCCACCTACAACCACGTCGAGCTCGGTCAACCCTATGTCTCGAATTTCATGCGCGAACTGCTGCCGAACGCGGCCACCTATCATCCCCTTTGGTCGACGAAAACCCATCTTCACCGTATAGATTCGAAGCCCCCATCGTCCTCTTCATTTTTGCAGTTGAACGATTTTGACGATTGCTTGCGGATTGTAAGATTTTGAGGAAATATTGAAACTAATTTCTGGCCTTTGTTTTTTTGTTAGTGGCGGCTACAACCAGAAACCCTAGGGTTTTGGCCTTTGTTTGCAAATGAGAGAATAGAGGTGCTTTTATAGAAAATTCAACGAACACTATCCATCCGAAATTTTCCGAACTCCTAACGAAGCGTGCCGGTTGGCGTTTCTAAGGTTTACCCCGCGTTTCGAACATAATGGAACGTGTTTCGGAGGCTAATTTGATCATCGGTGCGAGTTACGGCAATAAACGATCGATTTAAAATTAAATCGATTTAAACCAATTTCTATGCGTTTTGGCTTGCCCCAGACAAACGGTAAATCCGATTGACACGAAATTTGAAATCTTACAATAATATCACATTACGGATCCGATGAAATTAGTTTCTTTGAAATCCGAGACTGTTTGAAAAATGACTATTTTAACTCGCCAAATTAATATTAAAACAATTTCGTTGCATTTCGAGCTGCTACGGTCAAACGAAAACTCCAATTGCTACGAAAATTGAAATCCAATAATAACAAACTATTACGGATCCAATGGAACTAGTTTCGTCCAATTCTGAGACTGCTCGAAAATTGGCTATTTTTCAGTCGATAATTAAATATTAAAATATTCAATTTTCACAAATAAACTTTTAATTCAATTTTAAAAGTTCTATAACATCATTATAACTCCAATATGATATAATAAAATTCTACAAATCAAATTTAGTCATATTTACCCAATTTTCAATTATTTCTGAAATTTAACATATTAAATTATCGATTAATTATCCAATTAAATTCAATTATTCGAAATATAAATTATTCGACTTATAAATTTCACTTATTAATATTTAAAATCATAAATATATGAATTTTAATTAATATAAATTCTGGGTCATTACAGAAACACAGATAATCAAAAGTCTCATATATATATATATATATATATATATATATATATATATATATATATATATAGACACACACACAACTGAAGTCAGTTGATATACATGTGATACAATACATATGATACAACTACAACTGCTGACTTTGAAAGTTATATATACAAGTACATTATCGAGAACAATATACATGAATACATATCTTCCTATACTAATACACTGACTACTACACAATGACGACGACTACTCCAAAAGATATGAAAAGACTTCATAGCTCAAGTAGCAACCCAAAGTAAGAAATCAACAACCTGTAAATACTCAGTCTGACCTGAGTATTACATTCAAAAGAAAATAATACACGGGTCAGTCTAATTCAAACTCAGTTATTAGTGCATAGAAGCAATAATAATCAAATGATCAAATATGCGACAGTCACAATAATTCTCGTCTATCCGATCCTTTAATAGAGAAATCAGATAACAGTAAATATAACACTTAATAGTGTTAAACAACAAATCAACAGATTAAAAATATCAACAAAGATATAAGAAAAGATTATCAATGAAGATAATTTGGAAAACATCAGAATTGCCTAAACGGCAATTAACAACAAAATCTAATTATTAAATAAATAAATAATTAGAAACTCATAATCTAATTATCAAATAGTTAATTAGACAACAACAAGATGATCAAATCAAACCAAATCAAAATGCACTTTCAAAATATTTAATTGGCAACACGAAACAATTTCATCAATTGAAATCAATCAATTAAAATGTCAATACTGTTTTGGCTGCAGTACACGCATGCGTGTACTGCCTCGCCAAAACCAGATATACACAAATGGCCAGAGTCGAGAAGCAAATACTGTCCAACAAAGTCAAAGCCAATATCAACAAGGCAAAGTCAAAGACCATTTCTTTTACACCAAAGTAAAATTTTAAAACTGCCAGAGAAGCAAATGAGAATCAATCAAACCATGGATAACATGAAGTCTGCAACTCAAACTACAAGTCCAAACCAATGCACAGTGCAAACTAATGCACTAAGCAATGACACAGACAGTTCTAACATGTATCAAAAAGCATATGCAAGGGTTAAGCATGTGAAATATGCAAACAAACCAATAAATGCAACAGATATATATGGTGATGCACAAGTGAGAATATGAATGCAAACTTCCACACTGTAGTGAAGCATGTGCATGTGTGAACAGCAACTACAAACTGCTCATGAACACAATCAGAGCTCAAATACATGTGAACTCAATTGGACAATGCAAGGTAAAGATATGAGCAATGCAAGTGAAACTAGGTTACTACATGAATGAACTAGCATAAGCATGGCAACATGATTATCAAAGTAAACTACAGTACTCAAAGCTACAAACTGGACAATGCAAACTACAACATGAATGACCAGTTTCAACCAATAATGTAACCAAGTATACAACTGCCCATGCTTAAAGTTAAAGGTATGCATACACATATATGAAGACGTAGGAAAATTGATGTACAAAATAAAAGGACTTATGTAATAACTTGAAAAGGAAGAATGGGCCTGATATAAAAATTTACATAAGTAACACATATGCATCCAAGTCGTCAGGTCACGTTTTGATTTATGCATGCAATTTAACAGAGACAAATTTATGCTAAACCAGTTGTAATTAGAATGATGTAATTGGGTTCCATATAAACATGCGTGAAATCAATATAAAATGACCTGCAACAAAATTTCTTTCTCATGCAACACGTTAAAGCTTTCAAGGACTTGGCACTTGATTTATAGAAGCAAGTTTACCAATTTTTAATGAATGCAATCAATGGCCAGGCAAGATTTTCAATTGTATTAAAAAAATCACACAGAATCAAAATTTCAAAATCAATGAAAGCAGTGTTTCAAAAAAAGTCAGAGGCTTGATGACTATAAAGTAGAAATGTGAGTAAATAACTCACCCTGCACTCGTTAAAATGAAATGAACCTGCCCCTTTTTTATTTTTAATCTTACACTAAACTTCGAATCAATATATGATGTGCGCAATCAAACAATGAAATGGCTATAAATAATTGTATATGAACTCTACAACATTACAGAATGCACAGTAAAGACTAAGGAACTCATGTGGATAGTTCAGCCAAGATCAAGCATGATACAGCAATGATGGAAATGTAGGGATGTGCAGCAGCTATATTAGTGAACCAACACAGTGGGTGTTCAAACTCAATAGACACAAGTGATACATGTATTCGAACAAAAGTCCACAGTACAGAGCAACATCAAGTCGAACTAGGCAGAGAAGCAGTAGTTTACTTGTACAATAAAAATTTAGTTTCAAGCCAAGTACAGCCGGAACCAAAATCGACCTCGCAAATCATCAGAAATCAAAACGCAGTCAAAGATCATCAACCATCGAAACAAGATCGACATCACAAAATCTAGTTTGCAGTCGAAGACAACTGTAGGTCAAAGTCAAGTATGAATTTATACTAAATGGAAAATCAACGAAATCATCAACATCCTAATGGAAACGGTGCTGAGATAACCAAGAGGACAGGAAATCGAACCAAGTTAAAATCAACACCGTTTTATTCAATTAAATTAAAAACATAAGAGAAATCATCAATCAACAAAACAAAATCGAACTATCTTAGCATCGAGTTGAATTAGATGTGAGTCGAAGCACTCACCTTGTTTTGACGAGCGCGAAATCGCCGAGTCGAGCGAAGCACAAAAACAAACTCAATCAAACGGCCGAAGCCCTCCTCTTTCCTCCCTTCAGATAGCCGTAGCTTGAATTCGAAAACCCTAATTTTGGAGTGACGAGAAAGAGGCCGCCATTTTCGTTTCTTTTCGTATGCTTTTTGTTTTAGGGTTAGAAAATGAAAGGTGAATAAAGAAAGAGGGGAACGGCATTTACTTTAACATGGCGTCAAACAAAAATATTGGCCAAGATTATAAAGCCAATATAATTCTTAAACAAATTTTAAAAGAATTTTACCCGAATAGAATTCCAATAGAAATTAGCAAACGATTAAATCACCTAGTGACGATAATTAATTGCTATGAATTCCCGGGTTGTTACAAAATTGGTATAAGTAGAAATAACAAACAAAATGTATATAAATCAAGAAATAAAAGTTTAAAATAATACATATATAGGTGATTATTTATTTAAAAGGTATAATAGTTTTAATTCAAAGAAGTATAATGAACTAAGCTTAAAATAATATTGGTTATAAAGATTGAACATTTTCATTTGAAAATAGTTTGTAAACGTATAAGAGTATAAATTTAAGGACATAAAAACATGATTCTTAATATTAACAAAGTATAAATTTGTAAATATGATAACAAGATGGTTTAAAGAAAAATTTTAAAATAAAATTTATAAAGGGACATAAACATAAAAGTGCAAAGTGAAGACAAGTGTAGAGCATGCAATAAAAAAATTGACAAGTGTTAAACACTGTCACTATGCAAAATACAAGTGGCATTTATCTTTTGATTTAAAATTTAAAGAAGAAGAAAAGCCTCAGATCTGAAAACAGAAACCAGATCAATGAAAACCTGAAAAACAAATTTGTGCAAAAAGAAAAAAAAAGAAAAAAAATGGAAACTACAAATTCAAATCATCAAGTGTCAGATACAAATCTGAAGCAATCAATCTGGAAGCTTCAACAGGATTCAAACATCAACCGGAATATCAATTCAGTTGTAAACAGACCAGAAAATTTATCAAAAAAAATCAGAGAAAAAGCTAAAGCATTTTCTTGAATTGAAAGTAAAGGAAATCTGCAAATCTCTTTCAACGTCAAGCTGTAGCTTATGTTTCCTTCTCTCAGGTAAGCTTTTAACTTTAAAGTTTAATGAATTTGTTATTTTGAAATCAAGTTTGAACACAAATTGAAAATGCAGATTTATGAAGAACAAAAAAATAAACAATGCTGTTCTTTTGACCAGAGGTAATGTAGATTCTCTAAAACAAATTAAGGCAAGTAAATTTCTTTTTTTTAGATTTGAATTTGAGTTGTTAGTCAGTAATAAAGAAAAGGTTTTTAAGCAATGGTATCAATCAGTTGCAGATCTAAGCTTCAAAAAATTAAAGAAAAAATTTACAGGCCATCCTCATTTTGAAAACTGTCAGGAGCTCTCTGTCAACAAAACTCTGATGAGCAAACCACTTGACCCCGATATCTCTTTTGATGCTTGGATTTATATTTGAGTTATGTGTTTGTATAATTTTGTGAATATGCATGTGTGTATATATTTATATACATGGAAATAGGTATGCATGCCTGTGTACAGGGAAGTTTGCCCTATTCTAAAACTTATAGTTATAAGTTAATTCAAAACTCAAATCTTGCTCCTCAATCTCTGTTAGAGTTTGATTTTTGAACACAAATAGAATTTAAAAAATCAAGATTTAAATATTAAAAATACTTTTAAGTATTAAGGACAAATGGATTTACTGGAACCCTTAAAGACAAAGTCAAATGAAGAAATTGTTCAAAACTTAGTGATCAAAAACTTGAATTTGATTTCGTGATCCTACTCGCCTTCACAAAACACGAATTTTAAAAATGAAATCAAAAATTTAAGCTTGGAATTATCATGTTATCCTGAGTTGAACAGATTTCACATTGTGGTCAACTGCCGTCGATCAATGTCAAATTGAAGCTCGAATTTGATTTTGAAGGTAGCTTAGGAGCTCTTGATCATCAGAAAATTAGTGAATGATTTTATAGATCGCTAACGAAGTTAGTCAAAGTTCGATTAGGGTTTAAGTTCAGTTTTCGTTAAGGTGGGAAAGAAGGATCGCTGCACCATCGAGAGTTGATTGGGGTTATCCGGACCCAAGGGGATGGAGGCACGGTCGTGTGTCATTGCTTTGGAGAAATTGTGGAAGCTCTGGTGAGCTAGTTTACTGGGCTGAAGAAGTTTTTCGTCGGAAAATTATGGTTCCAGTCAGGTCGAAGAGCTCGATTTTGATCAACGACGTTATTGGGTGGTCTGGGTGCTCAGGCGAGATGAGGGGATCTTCGGTGATTGATGGGTATCATCGACAATGATCTGAGACACTCCGATCATGTGTGCACGTTCACACGTGCATATATGTTCTCATGCAAATTTAGGTTGGATAAGACGAAGTTGCTCTCTGGTCTAGGCTCGAAAAAAATCAACGATTGACTCGAAGTTGTGGATGTGAGGATTCGCTTGGGAGTGGATCGATGTTTACTCGGAGTCTTACTCGAGAGGGGATCGGTTATGTCTCGAGTTTATTTAGCTATATTCCTAGTTTTTAAATAGTAACAGGTTTAAACTTAAAACAGGGTATTACAAGCTTTAAAGAAACAATAAAAACGACTAGTTTCAAAAGCAATGATAATTGACAAAGTTTTAAAAGTTTCCAACCATAATTGATAAGGTTTTAAAAGAAAATATTTCAAAAAATAATAATTGAAAGATAATTAATTTGAGTAATTAAATTAAAGCTAGTCCCTTTGTGTAATTGATTTGAGAGCTAATTTCCTTGTGTAATTAAATTAAAAGATTAAGTTTTTAAGCAATTTAAATAAAGCTTTAAAGAATATTAAAAGTTTAAGTTTTAAAGATTTATTTTAAAAGGATAAAATAAAGTGTTTAGAAATTAAATGATTTTACATATAAGTTATTTAATTGAAATTAATAAGTGGTTTTTTGTAAATGTGATGATGTAATCTAAGCTTAAACTAAATAATGATTTGTATAAAATGATTTCAAGCACTAAGTTTAAATATGATTTAAATGCTTTAATTAAGTGAAATAAAAGGATATCTTTAATGAAATCTTGATTTATGAGAGGATAATTGCTTGATGAAATTAATTAAAGTATATTTGCATAAGTGAAAATAATTAAGGGACTAATTGTTAATGATAATTAATTAAATGGTTTATTAAATAACTTTATTATAATTAAGTGATTAATAAAGATAATGATTAGTCTTTAAATTAAATTTGGATTTGGGTAATTAAAGATTTATTGTTGAATAAAAGTAATTAAAGAATAATAAATTAATGAAAGTAATTAGAGATAATTAATTACTTAAAATATAATTACTTAATTAAAAGTAATTAATTATTGATCAAAGCTAATTAATCAAGTGATAATTAAATTATGTGATTAGGGATAATCAACAATTATTATTAAAGGGTAATTAATTAAATGGTAATCAATCAAATGGTGATTAATCAAGGTAATTAATTTAAGGATAATTAGTTAATTTAAAGTTTAATTTATTAATGAAGAATGATAATTAATTGAGAATTAGTTAATTAAGGATAATTAATTAAGAATTAATTAATGATTAAAGATTGATTAATTAATAATAGAAGGAGGTTAATTAATTTATTGTTAAAGGATAATTAATTGAAATAATTTGTAATGAGTGTTAATTAACCAGATTAGTACTACATAAGTAATTAATCTGATTTGAATTAATCAGACAATTAGCTAATCTTACTTATGAATGTTTGGATTCTATTGGATGATTGAATTGTTTGATATCCCTGATTGTGATGCTCTGTTTTGATTTGAGCTGTGTTTGATGTAATTTATTATCTGTGATATATATGTGTGATCTGTGAATAAAAGATAAGCGTTATAGTTAATACCGCTTATCAAATATACGTTATAGTTTATACCGCTTATCAAATACATTGTTGTATTTGAATCTCTGCTGATTGATGATGTTGCACTTCTATTGTTTAAAACCCCTAGACCACACTTATACACACACAAATATGGATTGCCCGTGGGAATGGATTAAGTCGCAGACTTTTGGAATAGTTTTAAAAATTTAATATTTGGATCCAAATGGTTTTGGAAATGGATTGGGATTAAAATAAAAAGGTTTTGAAAAGGAATTTCATAGATAAAAGTTATTTTTGAATAACTTAATTTAGTTTTAAATTTGATTTAAATTTGAATTCAAAATTTGAAACTGAATTCTATTTATGATTTAAAGAGGTTATACAAGTTTATATAGGTTTTAAACCATTTTAAAAGTGTTGTTTTGGGGCTTTAAATTTAACCCAAAGATTTTAACTTGTATAAATGAAATCGGATTTTTCCACAACGAAAACTATTTGTTTTCAAATAATAAAAGCTTTCACACAAGAAGTGAACTTCCAATTAGTGTTAAAAGGATTTCAAATCTAAAATGAAAATGGTCTTCCAGGTTATGAATAAATCTTTGGAAACGGGTTTGGAAGCTATAAGATAAATTCTTGTTTAAAGATTTAATGAGTTAATCCAATTGAAATGGAAATTGTTTGGAAATCTAAGAATAGATCTTTGTGAAACTAGGTGAACTTTGTGAAACGAATCTTTTTGTTAAATGATTTGAAATGGTAATTTGTTTAACCATTTGAAGAAAGGTTTTTGTTTTAAAAGTTGTGACTTAACTAAAATCCCTTATCCATATATTTTTAAATATTGTGCTCATTATCCGATTTAGCCAGGAGAGGACCTGGTGTCATATAACCCATTATGAATAATGATACGACGTTATGGATTGCATTTGAAGACCGGTGTTGAAGACCGGGTATTTGCGAGAATGATAGGATAACCTATCGATCGTCTCTGCACTGAGTAGCTATGGTATAGAGATTCCCTAAGTGATGGGAAGTCCGATCGGGATTGTGGATACACGGATTGCAAGGGCTTCTTTCTTTATTGGACGAAGTGCCTTCGGTTCTGTTCGAACCTGGAACAGACTTGTATGGTTGTATTTCCGACATTACACTTTGAGATATTAAATTGATCTCTATCAAATACATTTCTTCTTGGTGGGGGAGAACTTATTCTTTTAGCTTAACACCCTTCTCTGAAACGTATGAGCTCAGAGGTTATGTAGTTGATAGTTATTAGTAATATACTCCCAATTTGGTAGTGTGGCATGCTGAGTGCTGCTATGTATCATTTGTTGATCAAAGCATGACTTTTGTATAAAGCGTAGCTTTTTTGACGAGACTGCATTAGGACCTCACACCCTGGAAATGGTCGAAACAGGAAAAGTGCGGCAAGGTTATGAGGGTCGCTCCCTTTAGGGTGTGTCATTTCCTTCTGGAAAAGGGTGGTATCATGGTATGGATCCCAGATACTTACTCATGTGGACACTGCAGATCTTTTACTTTGTGATTGCTTTGTGGTTGAGAGGCGCCTCGGATAAAGGTCCCAAAGGACCGGGGGATGGCATGCTCGAGTAGTAGTTACCTAGTTACAGAGGTGACCCGGCCTTGTGTTGGTAGAGATCCGGTTAGGTTCTCGGTACGTCCCGCCAGAGGCGTACCCATGGACAGTAGGAAGTTCCTTAGCCTGACCATTTGTTGGAAATTCAATCACCCAATACGCACCTTGTACGGTTTTAATTGTAGAACCTGCAATTTACTTATAGTGGCGCCATAATGTTTAGATGGTTGCTATAGTAGGCATACAATACTGGTTGTATGTTGGCTAGGATTTATATTGTACTTTCGAAATGTTTTTCTCTGCACTATGCACTAGTAATAATATCAAAGAAATTTTCTCGTATCAAGCATATTTAACTATCATAAGGAGAATCTCCTCCAATTCTGCGTTTGCATTGTGTGTGTGGCGGGAGGTCCTATGGTAGTTTCATTTTCCAAAAAGCATTGTGGATTTATTTTAAATTCTTTTGTTGTTTGTTTTAAAGATAAAAACTGTTCTTGTTTGCTCATACCAGTCCTACGACTGACCTGGAGTTTATTGTTCCTTTCCTAAACTCTAGGTGCCCACAATTTTCCCACATGGTCCGTCTAGAGTTGGGTTTTTCAAATAGTCAGGTTTAGTAGATTATCTGGAGCTAGTTCAGTCTTTGGATCAGGACTGTACTTGCTTATCTTTGTGCATCGTTATTGGGAGTTCGAGCTATTTCTGGATTGGTGCCTTGGAGATAGAGATTACCGATACTGGAGTTCTCTCTTGAAGACCATATTGGAGATATCGTTCCGCTGCTGGTGTTATCTTTTCTTTCCGCTGCTATTATCTTGTATCATATCTTTGATGTATATTGATATTCATTGTATCATCTGTTGTATCACATTGTATCAGATATTGTATCAATGTTGTATATTGATATATTCTTTTTCTTTCGCTGTGTTGTACTTAATGTGTTATAAGCTCCGACGAACCAGATTCGACGTTTGGATCTGTGGCATTTGAATACGAGTGTCGTATTCGGTGCCGATTTTCGAAGGTCGAGTCAGGGTCGCTACACCTATTTTGACCAAAAATATCCATAACGAATTACTACAATAGCAATCCGTCATTTAGAAGATCGAAAATGAATATTAATGATGCTGCGTAGTCATCATCAGGATTGTCTTCCAGCGACCGAAGTGAATTCAGTCCTTTTATCACTTCAAAATCCATTAAAACCCTTTTCTATTCAAAATCATTTCACAATAATATTACCATTCAAAAATATTTCCAAACTAACACCAACTTCACTTCCATAACTTTCTGAAAATATTTTCCAAACCTTCCTAGATTTAAATTTTTTAATTCTAGTTTGAAAAAATATTTTAGTTTTAACTTATCTGTATATTTCATACTTATACAGTTTCTATTTTGGTTTGTATAAACCATTTCCAATTTTTATAATCTTGTTTTGATTACATAATAATAACCAAACACTTCAATTCTCTATATAATAATTTCAGAAAATTATTTCTTTTATGTCAAAATATAGTTTAGGTAAAATAATTCCATTTACCCTCTTTAGAGCCATACTTTGTCGGTTTACCTGGTTCAAGTGTTTAGAAAATCCTATCGATTTAGTAGCATCCCATTATTCGACCAAAATTTATATGACACTCAACAGATAAATAAACAAAGTATAAAACTATATTATATTCACTAACAAATACATGCTCATATATATTATATGCACAGACTCATCCTAGGGTTCTACTGACCTTATCTCTAATTTGTAATCCCCACCAAAGCCAAGGTTCTCGCTTAACCTTCAGCTCTGATACCACTTTGTAACGGACCATTTTCCATACAGTCTAAGCTGACAATATAATCGCATTAATCAGCCCAAATTCCATATAAAGTGGATTGTTGGGGGTGAAGAAGAAAAATTAGAAACAATCAACATAGAATCTGACAATCGCAGCGGAACAAAATATAATATATAATAAAAGATTTTTACACAAAAGAATCTGTAACTGTTTTATACTTACAATCATCAGAGTACAACAATCAATACATCAATCTGGACAATTAAAATAACCTGTCCTCATACAGCGAAAATATAAATCAAGTACGGAAGTACGTCTCTATCATCTAGCTCGTCTCCTAAGCTCCATAGCACCCTATCCTGAATCTGTGATACTCGATCTGACGTAAGCATTATAATAAAATAACATCCAATTTAGTCTGAAAAACCAGCATGAGTAAACACACCTAATTTGAATTATTAAAGTTACCAAAATCCTTTGAAAAACAAAGGTATCTCGTAAGACTGCGTCGCTCATAAACATGACGGGTCTTCTCTTACGATAACCAAAACATTTGATATCAAAATCATCTGATATTATAATAGTGTCTATAGAAAGTAAATAGAAAATAGCCAAAACGCTTGCATCTCACATTTCAGCATAGCTGGGTACATTCAAAACCGTACGGTGTTTATTGGAGAATGGATTCCATATAATGACTGGGCTATTGGATACTACCCATTACAGTACACCATTAGAAAAATATACCGAGGATATCACCGGTATCCCCTGCCAACACAAGACCGACTGACCCCTAACCTCGATAGTACCAAATATGTTATCACTCCGGGTGTTTCCACCCTTAAATCGAGTGCCCACTTTTTCCATGCACAACCATATCCATAATTTATAATATATCTGAAGGTATCTAGAAAAGTGATAACATATCCTAGATGGGTGCGACCCACTTAGCCTTGCTGCATCTCCCCAATTTTAGTCATTCCCGGTTAATGAGGTTTGAGGCTACGTTTACTTTTCAAGAACAATTTCACTTAGAATGCTCATCGTCCTCCAATAACGATGTTTTGATAGCATTCTTCCATACAATTTGTCCTGGGTATGTACAAACCAAATCACCGTCTTCACTCTTCACGATATCCATTTGTAACGCTCAAATCGGATCGAAGTGGTCTTCAGATAATTAAATCAAATCCCAGTCTCTTTGAAATGATCAACGAAATTGGTCGAAATTGATATTCGGTTATTTAACTACCAATGAACATCCATAAGCAGACTTCGGGCAATATTATAAATTTTCCGAAATTTAATTTCAAAATATCTTTATAAGATATATATTTAAATCCCTTCCAATATTTCAAAAATTAAGACGACTCGATTACTTATATCCATATCAGGATATTTTAAACCACATCTGTAACGACCCCGGATTTTTATCAATTTAAATTGATAATTTAAATGAATTTTTGAATTAAAATTGTAAAATTGATTATAAATGGCAGCGAGTTTCCCCGATTCGAATAGAAAATTTATTAAGTCATAAGAATTTGAAAATTTGTATATATGTGACTATATATATGTATATATTGGATTTGAAGTATAATCTTATATAAATGGTTTTAAAAATAAATAGAAACAAAAATAAGCAGTCATGTAAGAATAGAAATAAATATACAAGCTAATATAATAAAAATAAATATAACAACTTTAAAATGAGAACTTAAGTGAGTCTAGAATTTTATATAGTATACATGTATTTGCAGGCCGGAAATAATGTACTATAACCATATGTATATGCAAGGAATAAGTCAAAACAATAAAATAAAATACATACTAGAGGTACAAAATAATGTAAAATATAAAACCCATATATATACACACACACAAGATGATAAGTAATATATTTAATGTAAGTAGAAATGTGTTTATATTCTAAAGTAATAAGGCCAAAGTAAAAAAATATATTCAAGTAATAAATAGAAAGACAAAAGAAAACAATATATATGTCAAAACAATATTCATCACAACCTTACATAAACATAATTATGCATACAAGAAGACATGAAAGCAAAATATAATCTTCAGCCGAAGTTACCAAGTATTGCAAATAAAAACATAAAGTACTAAGGAAAGAATCAAACAAACAAATGTAAATATCCTAAGTACACAACATTTTATCTCATCATCCACTAAAAATATTGATCATCTCTAGTATACAACACACTTACATCAGCCTGCATAAAGTATGGAAGGAGGTAAGGCAAAGATCAAAGGACTTAAGCATTAAATGCAAGATCATCTCAGCCCCCATAAGGAAGAATAGCTCTGACCTATAAAAAAATATACACAATATAAACCAAGATAAGGTAATTAATGCAACATACCTATTGTACTTAACCTCAACCTGCACACTATCTTTTATATACATCAACCCTCCTTTCAGTTCATTATCACAACTGAGTAAAATGGGAGCAAGCATCATAGTGAAAACTCAAACAAAAATTCAATTTAAACTTCAACAACTATATGAATTCATCAAAACCAGAGGGTCAAACAAGTTGATATAAAGGAAAATCAAGTTCAAAAGTAAAGTCTGCAGCCTGGAAATAAAGCAAAATTTGAAACTTTAAAACAAATTCAAACTGTAAATTCAAAGCTACAGGCAGCTAGACACAAACAAAATGCTTCTCTGTCCAACTTCAAGTTATCAAAAATATCAAGTTCTTTGTCTCTGCTGCAAATCAAAGGTGAGCAAATCTTTTTTTTGAACTAGACTTCTTTGATTCTTTTATCTATGAGTAAACATACACCACAAAGTATTAAGTTAATTTTCTAGTGATAATGTGGTTTGTAGATGTTTGGGTTTGAATATAGTTTCTGACTTGTTATATAACATTTAGTTATTCTCTGTTGAAATTACAGGATAAAAAAGAAAAAAATATTCAACCCAGATTCAAGATATTTTCATCAACCTTCGTTAGGCTTAAAAATTTCCAACAAATCAAGCGGTTTAAACTTAGATTTTGGCATAAAAAAAATTGTTTTCTGCATGGTGATAAAGAACAGGTTGTGTAAACTCAGTTTTACAGGAAATAGACTAAGATCTGATAAATTTAGATAATTCAAAATATTGATTCATTTGTATAATATGAATAAGAAGCCAAAGTTATGATTTTTAAAAGCAACATGATGATTTTTACTTAAGCATT
Organism: Allium cepa; assembly: GCA_030765085.1. Taxonomy (NCBI): domain Eukaryota; kingdom Viridiplantae; phylum Streptophyta; class Magnoliopsida; order Asparagales; family Amaryllidaceae; genus Allium; species Allium cepa. The sequence goes on from CM060945.1 coordinate 593,809,337, forward strand.
TCAAAAACAATTTGAATTTAAATAAAAATTGCATTTTCCCTAATTCCTGATGAACAATTCAATTAAAATAACTGAGGTTTGGGTTAAAGATTGTTTGAACCTCTAGGATGATGAGAAAATTGCTAGATAAATTTTCGAATACATGAGATTGTCGAACGAACCCAAAGTAGGGTTTAAGGACCGTGGGATGAGCATCTGTGTTTTGGGCTCGTGTGCATTCCTCAATGCATCGAGTGCGACCGGACTTGGTGGAGGTGAACTAGGGACAAAGGTGAAGGCGATGGCCAAGGTTTCATGATTTTCGGTGGTTAGAGCTCGGAGAACGTGGTGATGACAGGTATGGGAGGAGATGGGTTTGAGCATTCCAGGTTTCAAGTTTTGGATCGAATTCGTTTTTCGAAGAACAACGATGTTCAGGTGGATGGTAATCGAATGTAGGGTTGGTGCGCGATTTGCTGGCGATGAGGGAGTTCATCGGAGTTGCCCCGATGGTGGTGCACGTGCACAGTGTCACGGTGCATTGTTTGAGTTTAACTGTTGGGTTGTTGGGAGAAGAAGGGTGGAAGCTCGAAGTTTACTTCGGGTACGTGATGTTTTGGCTCGAAGCAGGAATTTGGTTTTAAGTGAAATACTTAGAATTTTTTTTATATTAAATTCTGGGTCACTCGGGTAGATTTCTGGAAAATCTCGAAGTAGGTATGTGTTTTCTGAGGGTTGGACTCGAAGCAAGGAAGGTAATGGCTCGGGTAGATGTTGTAACAGGCCTTAAAGCCTGTTTTGTTTTGAAATTTAAAACTAAATTTAAATTTTATAAACCAAGGTTTAAATTGGATGTTGAAACAAAGTACAAACACAAATTCAAGTTCAGTTTTGAAATAAAATAACGTTTTATACATTTGAATGAATTAAATTAGATTTAAATGTTGAAGTATTTTTTTTTTAAAAGATGTGAATTCAAGAAAAAGAATTTGATTTTTTTTACTCTTGAAATTTCTTTATAACAAAAATATTACTTTAACATGAGAAATTAAAAGTTAGAAATTATTTGGATTTTAAACTTTATTAAAGATAAATTGGTAATTATTTTAAAGCTTGAAATTTAATTTGAAATCTAGAAGAGGATTTGAAAACAATGTTTCCAAACACATTGTAAATATAATTTAATCATAAGTATGAATGAGCTATACTTTAAGTAAGAAAGTGTTAACGCTAAAATTTGAACGCTAACACCCTGGTGTATAAAATGTAGTTGTGAAAGCACCACCCGATGATTCGGGAACAGAGTATAAGCAGAAAGTCACAGAAAAAGCAGTGAATAACAACGATTTTATAGTGGTTCGGCTCAAGGCAAGCCTACGTCCACTTTAATTCTCTTTATTGCTAAACCGATTACAACTTTACAACAATCTTCAATTACAATTGCGACGAGACAAACAACTAGAACTTTGGTAGAAAAGAATTCTTCGAATCCATGTAGATTGCGTTAGATTTTCCCTTGAAGTTAGTTGAGATGCCTTTCGAACTTGAAGTGTCGGGTGAGTTGAGAATTCGGTTGAGTATTGGCGCTTGAAATGATAGGCCAAAAGTCCCCCGAATGTTGGAGGTGGTCGCGTATTTATAAGGATTCTTGGTGTCAAGTTGTAAGCAGCAGCCGAGATGAGTTGGATCGTGAGTCGGCTCCGGGCTAGGCTAGGTCGTAGGTCGCCCTCTTTTATTAATGTATGGCCTACGGTTTAGATGAGAGATACATGTTCTTCTGGCCCCAAATCCCAAGTCCTAAGTCGCTGCCGAGCTATCGTGCCGCGTGTGTAACTGTTGCACCGCGTTCTCTTTCTTATGCCTAGATCGCGAACGACCTGGCTTAAGTCGTAAGTCGGTCCGACTCAAGTGTAGTTCAACTTGTCCATAGCAGTTAGGTCGGCAATTTCCTTAGGTAGCCGGATCGGTAGTCAAGTTAGGCCGGCAGGTTTTCGTAAGTCTTAGGTCGGTTCTCCCTTTGAGCCCTTGTCCATAGCAGCTAGGTCGGCAATTTCCTTAGGTAGCCGGAACGGTAGTCAAGTTAGGCCGGTAGGTTTTCGTAAGTCTTAGGTCGGTTCTCCCTTTGAGCCCTAAGTCGGCATTACCTCAAAGCTTAGGTCGGTCTCCTATGCTAAGATACTAGTTCGGCATCCCTTCGTACCTTAGGTCGGCTGAACGCTGGGTCGCTACCTATTTGATGTGTTAGATCGGTGAATCACGGCCGAGATGGAGTTAACATTTGCCCCTCGAAGCATATGCCTAATTGTTAGGTCATGTGCTTCGATACCTCTTAACTCGTCCACTTTAGGTCGGTAGTTCGTGTGCGACCCATCAGTTAGATCATATGCGCTGCTCCAGGTCTCTCCACTGCTGGGTATAAGTTAACCTTCTTTTTCTTGCTTCATTACTTTCTCTATTGCTTGATTCCGCCATTAATATATTCCTAAGGATCGTGAAGGGGATTTCGTTCCAACTGATCACCGATAATTTCTACCATTCATTGCGTAAGTGATTTTACTCTTCTTTCGACCGTAGACTTCTATCGATTCGTGAATCCTGTCGCTCGAACTCGAATTGCCTCCTTGTACGTTGCTCCATCACGAATCCCATCACATTTATAGCTGATGAAGCCTAGTTCGCTCGATTCGGCTTCAGATGATCATTTAAACGACGAAGATGGTTTACCACCCCAAGCTCAATGATTTCTGATGGCAGGGCTTTGAACTTTTTATTGGGTGATCTGATAGTTTTGAATGAAATGAAGGTTTTTGTTGATGGAACGGCTATTGGGTTAGTGGGTTGATGGAGTGTGATGTTGGTTTGGGAGCGAGTTAGTGAATTTGGGTGGCTTAGCCTTTGGCCAACCTGACTCTTAGTGTCCTTAGGTCGCGGTTGAGATAACGCTTGAAGGAAACTTGCCGGTTTAAGCTTTAGGGCTTGGATCGTGCCCGTGTCAATACTTGGAGAAGTTCCTGCCTTTTGGATCGGAGCTTACTTTCTTATCTCTTCCTTGTGACCCAGAGGACTGAGCTGCCGAACTAAGTTTGACTCCGAACCGCTACCGACTTGGCCTTATCTCGCGAAAGACTTTTAAAATCGTAGCCGACCTAATACTTAAGCTTTGGATGGGTTGTCATTTAGGAGCATAGTCCCACTTTGAGTATTTGACTCGAACTGCCGAACTAAGTTTGCCTAAATTCTGAACTGCCCCAACTTTAAGTTTGCTTGAATCTCATTGTATTATTTCACAGATCGCATTAACTTATAAGCTGCCAACCTGCTGAAAATAACAAACAAAGAAACCAAGGCGAGAATACTGCCATTGACTGCCTACATCAAATGACAGATTAGTCGAGATGAAACAAGCAACTTAAATATATTGCACGAAATGTTTGTGAATTAATCAACTAAAGTTAAACATCGATGCAAAATAACAATCTGAACTGATTTGTCTGCATCAACATTATACTTGCATATTTAAGCTTAAAACAATAGTCCCTGGGTTTCATAACTAACAAATGCTTGCTAGTTTTCATTCCAGTTATATTTGTTTATTGCTTTGTTAATTTTACACAACACCTCACACATTTTAGGAAACGTGCACCTTGATGTTTGAATATCCAGTTATTTATATAGAATGACTTCCCATCAAGAAGAAATGGCAGCTCAAGAGGAAGAAACTTTTCCGGTAGCTTTACCTATAGAGAACCCTCCAGAGAGAACTCCAACCATTCTAACCCCGAGAGCATTTACTCAGCTGCGCACTCAATTTGGTTTTACTGAGAGTGATGTCCTGCTCCCTGGGCCAAGTGATACTGCCGACAATCCTCCCCATGGCTTTATTGCAATCAATCGTCAAATGTGTTTAAGCGGAGCGATCCCTCCTTTTAATGACTTTCTTCGAATTCTTCTCCTTCGGTTGTCAATCTCTCCGTCCCAACTTCATCCTAATGGTTATGCCATCTTGATGGGGTTGTGCGTTTTGTTCAGAAGAACTTTTGATCGCTTACCAAGTTTTGAAGAAATCCGTTACTTATGCTCGTTTGCAAAGAGTAGAGATCATCCTTCCCTTATAATTGTGAGGAGTGCTAGAAACCGCAAACTTATTTCCGACCTTACCGAAAGCGTTCATGGATTTCTGAACCAATTTTTCTTTGCTCGCTGCCCCCAGGGTTTTATGCCGATTGGAGAGTAGGAAGTAAGATTACTTGTCTCCATTTTTAAACTTTCTCGAGATCCGAATTACCAATTGCTAATTTCATTCTTTGCTATTTTCAGCACTTCCTCTTCCCTCTAGAGATCCGGTCCATAAGCAGACTTTTGATAGATTGAGTGTCGTGGCTGTAGCAGAGAGAAGCATTAAGTTTTTGTTGGGGGATGAATTATTGCACCAATACGGGCTTTTGCATACTTCTCGTTGTACACATCCTCATGAAATCCCAGACTCCCCGGCTAGAGCATTGGATGCCCCAGCTTCTACAGATACATCCAAACCAAAAGGACCTGCTCCCGAGGCATTGCTAGTGAAATGTTCCACTTCTGTTGATGTTGCGGGGCCATCTGACGAACTTGCCCCGGTTATTGAGGAAGAGGAGCCTCAGGGATCTCCCCGACGTTCACAGAAATCCGGCGAAGAAGCCGAGAAAACTAGCCTTGCCAAGCAGAGCAGGGATGATACTTTCGAAGGGCTGAGCGACCTTTTTGCCACCTCGCAAGAAATCTTTAAAGATGATCCTATCACTACTGGGGTTTCTTCTTCAGTAGTTGAAGCAACTTCTGTCCTGCAGCAGACTCCGTCAACTCAGGAGTTGACACTGACTATTACACCCACAACCACTCCTCAATTAAAGAGTGGTTCGTAGTTTGATGCGCGTAGTTTGCACGCCACACACACTTAGAATTTCTTTGCGGCACTTTTATGTTTCTCACTTTTTTTACTTTGAAGACCTCTAAAACTTATCTTTTTTTATTTCAGATTCTCCGATGGGGCGCAACAGCTCATACTACGATGATTTTCAGCGCTACGGGAGGCGTAGCCAATATGATTATAGGCGTTACCTCCCCTCTTACAGAGAATCTGGTGAAGAAAGAGCCGCCCGAAAGGCTCAAGAGAAGAGGGCTCAAGAGGAGCGCTACGAAAGAAGAGAGAGGGAAGAGCGCCACGATTCTTCACAGAGAGGTGACGATTCCCATAAAAGAAAAACCCACGATGACATAGGAAAAGGTCATGTGGTTGAAGATTCGAGCAAGCGAGCCCGACATGGTGAGAAGCACACCACTACAACTCCTGAAAAGGTTACCGTCCCTGCCTCGCTTGATATTCCTTCCGGCTCTCCCGCTCTCGGGAAGTCAGACATCCAAACTATAATTAGCAGACCCAAATTCCAAGTTGGACCGGGTCCTTCCACTTTGCAAAGTCGGTTTCCTCAGTGGTGTCTGAAGGGAGTAAGGTTTGACCTTGACTTGGTCCCCATTGACAAGTCTGCCATGCTACGAAACCTTGACGCCGTTAAGCTTGATATTGAGAGGATGTCGAACTGGCAGAAACTTGTTGACGAGCTTTAGAGGGTTAATCGTGCAAACATAGAGGCCATGCTCACCATGGAAAATGATAAAGCCGAATGGCAAAAGGTGCTCGAGCAACATGACACCGAGATGAGAAGCATTGCTTCTTACAATGAGGAGCTTGAAGCAAAAGTTGAAGAACTGAAACAAGAGCTTGCTGCTTCCTCTATTTCTTATTCTCAAAAAGAAGAAGTGCTCCTCAAACAAGTGAGAGATGCCCATGCTGGCCAAAGGGATGCCGAAGACAGGCTCGAAGTGCAGAAAAGAATTAGCGAGGGCTATGTCGTTGACATTGAAGAGCTTCGGAAGAAGAATAACTCCTAAGAGGCGAAGATCCAAATGCTTAAGCTTCAACTTTCTAAAGTTGAAATGGAGCGTGATGAGGCCGTTGTCGGCAAAATTGCAGCTGAAGAAGCTCACGAGGCAACGAGAGCCAACATCAGCTCAACATTATTTGATTTCTATCTGCACAGCATCTTGGGGCGCGGTAGCCTTGCCTTCCTAGGCCCCAAGTATGAAATTACACTAGCTGAAGTTTGGGAGGCAGCACTCGATATGCTCGGTGGTAAAGGCGCTGGCTACGCTGAGTCAGCTCTTGAAGAGCATTATCTTGATGATGATGCTCGCGCCGCTCTTGCCAAGGGGAGAGAACAGCTTGCAAGATTATGGGCCGAAACAGCGGCAGGAGAATTTTCAGGAAAAATCACCTCAACTATTCCAATTCAACCTTCTCCTTCAGCCGAAATTGACATTATCGGTTCTAGTTCTCATTCCCCATCTCCTACTAAAGTCACCACTGATATTGCAAGCATACAAGGTGGAGATGAGGGTGGCGAGAGTGCCGAGGCACAGGCTTACGAAGTTGACGTCAGGGAACCGACTTCTGCAGGTAACCCTACTGACAATCTTGCCCAAGTAGACTGCTCATCTGTTTCTTATGAACTTGATGGGCTTTTTGACTACTTCTTGAATCTCAGCGAACCTTTATCTCCGCTTTTTGCTGACTTAAACTTTTTTCCTTCTGCAGAGAAAACGTCGGGCATTGTTCAGGCTTCTCCTCCTCCAATTATTCCTTCTCCGCCTCCTAAGGTCACCCCTCCTTCTGCTTCGCAACCCGGGTCACAGGAAGAGCAAATAGAACCCCTTCACGGCTTAGATGATCCCATTGCTTCTCAAGATCCGAAAGGAGAAGAAACTGAGGGAAGCGAAAGGACGCCAGAACCCACTAGCTTCGATGCTGAACCGTTATCCAAACTTCTTTCTCCAGGGAGTGGGCCTTCCTCCAAGAAGAGAGGGAAGCAGCGAGTTTCCAAGAAGAAGAATAAGAAGGAATCTTTAACTGGCGAAGAAGAGACGGAAGAAAGTCCGATCGAGCCTCTTTCTCCTTCATCCCCTACCCTTACAAGCCGACCTAAAAAATTGGTCATTCGGCCAGGTGCGGGCTCGAAAGGTGGGCGGAAGAAGAAATGATGGCTCTGGTTCTGTGGCTTTCATATCGCTTTTTTGCCTTTTTTGCATGCAATGACCGGAAATTGTGCGGGTACCGGCCCCCCGCTTTTCTTTTGTTGGAACCTGTACCTGAATATAAAATAGTGTTGAATAAAATGATTCTTTTTCTTTGTATAAACTTCTGTCTATATCTGAAAATGCATTTACTATTCATTTTTGTACAAGTTTCTTTGTACGATATTGCAGTGAGCTTGTGGTATATATTGTTCGAGCGCAATTTTACCGATGTAGTTACGCCATGCTGCCCCTATACCATAAGCCCATTGTAATATTTTATTTTATGAGGAACTTGTGCTTTTATTTTTTAGAGAATAATTATTCCACATTTGGAGGAATATGATTTCATTAAAAAATAGAGCACAAATAAGTTTCTACGCTTCAACTTTCGAAGATATCACTCTTTATTTTGTGCATATACACATTTTATTGAATGAAATCTTCTATGTGGCAAAGCGGGTATTTGTAAAGTACTTCAACTTCTTTTTGAGGAAGAGAATTTTCTACAACAAGTAATTCACTCTTCCTTTGAAAGTTAAAGTGTGCTCTTAATGAGGATTTTTTTTTTACTTGCCACAGTAAAGGGCTTCTTGATTTTTGTTTCTTTGAAAAGTTGCACCTCTAAGGAAGACTTTTTCACGTTTCAACACTTGGAAGTTTTACTTCAATCTTGATGAAACGTGTGCCTCCGAAGAGGTCTTTTCTGCTTGATTGTGCCTCCGGGAGGAGGTCTTTTCATTTCTGCCTCTGGGAAGACGTCTTTCTGTCTTATTGTGCCTCTGGGAAGAGGTCTTTCTGTTTCTGCCCCTTGGGAGAGGCTCTCTTTTTTTTTTTTTAGCATTTCATCTCCGGTGAAGTGAAACTCCAAAGAGCGGTTGTTACACTTCAACTCCTGGCGAAATGGGCCTCCGAAGAGGGCTTTTATTTTGTTTTACATTTCAACTCAGGTGAAGTGAAATTCCGAAGAGCGGTTGTAACACTTCAACTCCTGGTGAAATGGGCCTCCGAAGAGGGCTTTTATTTTGTTTTACATTCAACTCTGGTGAAGTGAAATTTCGAAGAGCGGTTGTAACACTTCAACTCCTGATGAAATGGGCCTCCGAAGAGGGCTTTTATTTTGTTTTACATTTCAACTCTGGTGAAGTGAAATTCCGAAGAGCGGTTGTAACACTTCGACTCCTGGTGAAATGGGCCTCCGAAGAGGGCTTTTATTTTGTTTTACATTTCAACTCTGGTGAAGTGAAATTCCGAAGAGCGGTTGTAACACTTCAACTCCTGGTGAAATGGGCCTCCGAAGATTGCCTGGAAGTTACTCTCTCATGGTTGGAGGGTCATGACTCCTCCAATCTTTTTTAGTTGAGTAGAGAACTTTCTTTTTTGCGGCATATACTTCGTTAGAGGTCTTTATCCTCCGAAGAGTTGTGCCTCCGAAGAGGGCTTTAGTTGTTCCTTGTCCACTTGCTTATGCCTTTTCAGTGATCCTCTATTTTTTTTAAAGCTTGCACTCCCTTCTCTTACAAGTAATTTGTTTAATCCAAAGAAGTGTACTTCATTGCTAGGCCAGTTCACGAGAACGGACATAAGCTTCTTAATCGGATGTTTGTTTGTTCAAACTTCTCAATTTATTAGCTAAAGCCCGTTTTCGGCGAAATCATTGACCGTTCAATTGAAGCTCTTCTTATCTAGGATTTAAGCTCGGGGAATTTTGTGACTTGGAATTTGTTTGTTGAATGATAACAAGAATCACTTGGTCTTGTAATGTGCAAGTTTTGTTTTCGTTGCCTGCAAACATTTAAATCGACATTTCAGTAATACATTTAATGTACTTTTCATATCGAAAATAAAGCAAACATGTAATAATAATAAGGAACACAAGATTTATAGTGGTTCGGCCAAGAATTTGAGCCTACATCCACTTTATAGTCTTTCATTATTCACTTGCATCGGTTTTACAATCGCTTTCAATTACAGGAATCATACATTCATAATTCTTTTTACAGTATTTCAACAAAGCTATCAAGTAAAGTATGGACGCAAGTGATTGCTGTTCCAAGCTCTTGGAATTTGATCTCCTTCGACAGTAGTGAGTTTGAATGTGCCGTCAAGAAGCTTCTGACCTATGACATATGGTCCTTCCCAATTTGGCCCAAACACACCTGTCGCTGTCATAATTCTCTTTAGGACTAGATCTCCAATTTCAAAGCTGCGTTGGCGAACTTTGGAATTGAAATGTCTGGCTATCCTTTGCTGATGAGATGCGATTCTGAGCTCAGCCTCTTCTCTTTTTTCATCAAGGAGATCTAGTGCCTCAAGCTGTAGTTTTTCATTCTCCGCTTGATTGAAATGGATTCTTCTATGTGAAGGGACCTCTGTTTCTACCGGAATCATTGCCTCTGATCCGTATGCCAATGAAAACGGAGTATGCCCAGTCGCAGTTTTGTGGGTAGTTCTGTATGCCCATAGTGCTAGTTTTAGCTTATCGACCCAACCACCTTTCGCTCTTTCAAGCTGCTTCTTGATGGTTGACTTGATAATTTTATTTACTGCTACCACCTGCCCGTTTGCCTGCGGATGAGCTACTGCTGAGAAGCTTTTTTGGATTTTGAATCGTTTGCAAAAATCTTGGAATTCTTCACTTTCGAACTAAGTACCATTGTCTGTAATTATTTTTTGAGGCACACCATATCTGCAAATGATACTTTTAGTCACAAAACTTATCATCTTTTTTGAGGTGATAGTAGCCAGTGGTTCAGCTTCTGCCCACTTAGTAAAATAATCTACAGCAACAATGGCATATTTAATTCCAGATTTGGCAGTTGGTAACGGTCCTACAAGGTCTATCCCCCATATTGCAAACGGCCATGGACTGACCATTTGTGTGAGTTCAGTGGAAGGAGCTCTAGGAATTTTGGCGAATCTTTGGCATCTGTCGCATTTTCGGGAATAGTCTGCTGCATCTCGATTAATTTCTGGCCAAAAATATCCGTATCGGAGAATCTTTTTCGCTAAAGTTTGACCACCTAAATGATCACCACATTCTCCCCCATGCACCTCAGCCAGGATTGTTTTGGACTCTTCCCTGTATACACATCGAAGTAATGGCATTGAGAATCCCCGTCTGTATAACTGGCCATCCTGGACTATATAGCGAGAGGCTTTCCTCAGTAGCTTCTTTCGTTCTTTTGAATTTTTCGGTAAAGAGCCATTGAGCAGATATTCTGTTATTGGTGTCATCCATGATTCTTGCTCTTGAGACACGCTCATGATCCAATCAATATCCATCTCATCAATGCTCGGAGTCGACAGGACCTCCACTGGAGTTAACCCCAGAAATTGAGCTTCGCCTGTGCTAGAGTACTTTGCGAGAGAATCTGCTTTCATGTTTTCTTCTCGAGAAATATGACTTATCATGTAATGATCGAAATCATCCAGGAGTTCCCAAGCCTTTGACAAGTAGGCGGGCAGATTTTCCCCTTTCGCTTGGAATTCCTTCTTGACTTGGCATACAATAAGTTGAGAATCACTGAAGATCTGTAACGCTTGGATGTTTAGTTCTTTAGCAATCCTTAAGCTAGCGATAAGGGCTTCGTATTCTGCTTCATTGTTTGTTGAAGGAAATTCCAATCTTAGTGCATAGCATAATGATCGACATTCAGGGGTCTCAAGTACAACTTCGGCTCTAGAACAATAGTCGTTTCTCACGCCATCGACATATAACTTCCATTGGATTGGGGAATCGTCGATCGTTTCGTCCTCACTGTTACCCTTATCTGTGAATTCTGCGATGAAATCCGCTAAAGCTTGTCCGTTGATTGCTTTTCGGGGATGATAAGTGATGTCATATTGACTGAGTTCAATATTCCACTTTAGAAGACGACCCGAAGTCTCAGGGCGAAACAGGACTTGCTTTAAAGGTTGATCAGTGAGGACTCTGATAGGATGAGCTTGGAAATATTGCCTCAACTTCCTGGATGCAAGCAGTAGGCAATAGGCGAGTTTTTCCAACTTAGAGTAATTCATCTCTGCCCCAGTGAGTCTTTTGCTGATATAGTAAACTGGATGTTGAATCCTCTTGTCTTCTCGTATCAGCGCTGCACTTAAAGCATGAGATGATACTGCCAAGTATATAAGAAGATCCTCGCCATCGCCAGGCCTAGAAAGTATTGGAGGCGTTTCCGTATGGCGAATCAATTCATCAAAGGCTTTTTGGCATTCGGGAGTCCAATCGAAGTTTTTCTTTCCTTTCTTTAGGGCGTCAAAGAATGGGATGCATTTATCTGTGGCTTTGGAAATGAACCAACTCAAGACGGCGACTTTTCCATTGAGACTTTGCAATTCCCTCTTCGTTCTAGGAGCTTTGACTTCCTTTAAGGCGGTAATTTGAGCTGGACTAGCCTCAATGCCCCTAGCGCTCACGATGAAACCTAAAAACTTTCCGGATTCCACTCCAAATGAACATTTTAGAGGGTTGAGCTTCATTCCGTATTTTCGAAGGACTGTGAACATGTCTGCTAAGTGTTCTATGTGATCCACTGCTTTCTTAGACTTTACTAACATGTCATCGACATAGACTTCCATAGTCTTGCCCAATTGCGGTTTGAACATAACATTAACAAGTCTTTGGTATGTTGCCCCTGCATTCTTCAGCCCGAAAGGCATAACTCTGTAGCATTAAAGACCAACGTCGGTGATAAAGCTCGTGTCCTCCTGATCTGGCTCATGCATCATGATCTGGTTATATCCAGAGTAGGCATCCATAAAAGATAACAATTCGTGTCCCGCTGTTCCGTCTACCAGTTGATCGATCCTGGGTAATGGGAAGCAGTCTTTGGGGCAGGCCTTGTTTAGATCTGAAAAATCGATGCGCACTCTCCATTTTCCGTTGGCTTTCTTAACCAGCACTTGATTTGAAACCCAATTCGGATAGGTAGATTCTTTGATAAAATTATTCTCCATGAGCCGATCAATTTCTTCTTTTAACGCTGCCGACCTTTCTGGACCTTGAGTTCTCCTTTTCTGCTTCACAGGTGTAAGTTTTGGATCAATATTCAGAGCGTGTACTGCAACTTCTGGGGATATTCCGCACATATCGGCATGAGTCCAAGCAAAAACATCCAAATTTGCCTTTAAAAAAGATATTAGGATATTCTGAATTGACACATTAAGTTGTGAACCCACATTCAACACCTTGTTTGGGTCCTTTGGGTCGACAGGTGCTGGTATTGTCGTTTCCACTGGTACCACTCTATTCTCCCCTGCACTGGCTTTCCTAGGATCCATCTCTTTCCGTGCTCCGTTGTGCTCGCCAGTGCAGGGTCCGCCCTGTAATTGCTACAAGGCTGGTTCTTTGATGCGGACTGGGGTTGCCGCGTCCTTTCCCATTTCTCTTTTCCTTGTTTCTCGTAGCTCTGTCAGATAACACTCCCGCCCAGCATTTTGATCCCCTTTTATAACTCCCAGTCCATTATCTGTGGGAAATTTAATGGTGAGGCACCATGGGGCCAGAACAGCTTTGAATGCTGCGAGAGTTGGACGGCCAAGGAAAGCATTATAAGCAGAAAACTCGTCAACAATCACAAAAGTTTGCTTGTGGACCACTTTTCTTTCTCCCTCTCCAAGTTATACAAGCAAATAAACGGTTCCTATCGGCTGTTTTGGCTCCCCAGTGAAGCCAGCGATTTTCTGCGATGATGCTTGCACATCAGCCATAGGGTTCTTCATTTGGTCGAATGTTTTCTTAAAGAGGATATTGCAGGATGCGCCACAATCAGTGAGAACTCTTCTGACAATAGCTGGCCCGATACCGGCTGAGATGACTAAGGGATCCAAGGTAGGAGCTTCAATACCTGTGGAATCCCTGGCTCTGAACACAATATCATCATTGAAAGTTTTTTGTTGCTTCAGGGGCATAGCACCTTCCAAAACAAATACATCTTCCTCGGTCGGTACATACTTCAAAGCTCGGGTATATCTTTCCATCTCACCCCAGCTCCTGCCTGCTGGGTGAGGTCCTCCCGTAATGACATTGATAACAGGCCTTCCGGATTCATGCCCTGCAGTCTTCTCACTTGTCCTGGGTTGATGAGCAGGAGCTCGTTGCCCCTGACTAGTCGAAGCTGGATTGTTGCTATTCTTTTCCACAAATTGCTGCAGCTTGTTTTCCCTTATCAATTCTTCAATCAAAATTTTCAATTGGCGGCATTCATCGGTATCATGACCGGGTTGATTATGGAAGCGACAAAACTTTCCGCTTTGTACAGCTTTTTTCCCGGTTCTCAGAACGGGAGGTTTAGGATAATCAACAGAATCTTTAGTGGCAAGGTAAATACGCTCCGGCATATCCGATAAAGGAGTATATTCCGATGGCTTGAAGGAACGAGGCTTCTTCAGATTTTTCTGTTTCTTCCCATCGTTATTTTCCCTTTTCTGTCCTACAGATTCACTCTTGCGTGGAGCAACAATGTTATTTTCATCTTTTTCCAATGCTGCCTTTACCGGTACAGGACGGCTTTCCAGGCGTATGAACTCATCTGCTTTCTTGTAGAATTTTTCAAGGGAATTTGGTTCCTTCATGTTAAGCCATTTTCCAAATTCGCTCGACTTGTCGATGGCCCTCAACAAATAGGTCAAGATCATCCGTGGTTCTGCATTGTCTACCTCGGCCAGAGCTATATTAAAGCGATTCAAGAAAGATCTGATAGTTTCACCTGGATTCTGCTCTAAACTTGACAACGACATGATATCTTTGGCTTTTGAAGCATATCGTCTGAACTGCTCCATGAATTTCCGGGTTAGGTCAGAAAACTGATCTATGGACCGAATTGGTAGCTTGGCGAACCAAAGCAGAGCTACACCTTCCAAATATACAGGAAAATATCGACACTTTATTTTATCAGAAGCTCTGGCACCTGTCATGTGCCAATCATACTTATACAAGAATTCGTTCGGATCACTTGTTCCTTTGTAAGTTGGGATAGTTGGAGGGACGAACTTCCTTGGGAACTCAGCCTTTAAGATTCTTTCGGTAAATGGGGTTTTACTTGGAGCGAAACCCCATTCCTTCTCATCTTCATTCCTTGGCATGCTTTCTTTCATGATTTGTCGAACCATTTCAGAAAGATACCCCTCATCATTTCGAGCTTTAGATCCACCAACTTCAGGAAATGTCCGCTCAAAGGGGCTGGCAGCCCTCTCAGGAATGTTTCTTTCTTCATCCTCATGAATGTTGCCAGCAAAGTTCCTTTCATTACCCGTTGGTTGACGGTTTACTCCAAGAAAGTCATTCAACTTATTCAAAATTAGGGCATTTTGGGCGTTCTGAGCATCCAATTGTGCACTTTGGGCATTTATCTGCTGGTTCAGCCCTAAGATTACAGCATCCAACTCCGCTTTTGTAACCCCAACAGGTGGAGTGGCTTGATTAGGTACTGGGGAAGCGGAGGTTCCCTCTTGAACATTTCCAGATCTAACAGATCTACTCCTTCTCCCCGGAGCCATGATTTCAGATAAACTTCTAGTCTTCAGAGAGGTTACTTCAACAAACTTTCGTGGAGCAATGATGATAATACTCCCGAGTTCAATTCTCAGTGAAAGCACCAAAAATGTTAACGCTAAAATTTGAACGCTAACACCCCGGTGTATAAAGTGTAGTTGTGAAAGCACCACCCGATGATTCGGGAACAGAGTATAAGCAGAAAGTCATAGAAAAAGCAGTGAATAACAACGATTTTATAGTGGTTCGGCTCAAGGCAAGCCTACGTCCACTTTAATTCTCTTTATTGCTAAACCGATTACAACTTTACAACAATCTTCAATTACAATTGCGACGAGACAAACAACTAGAACTTTGGTAGAAAAGAATTCTTCGAATCTATGTAGATTGCGTTAGATTTTCCCTTGAAGTTAGTTGAGATGCCTTTCGAACTTGAAGTGTCGGGTGAGTTGAGAATTCGGTTGAGTATTGGCGCTTGAAATGATAGGCCAAAAGTCCCCCGAATGTTGGAGGTGGTCGCGTATTTATAAGGATTCTTGGTGTCAAGTTGTAAGCAGCAGCCGAGATGAGTTGGATCGTGAGTCGGCTCCGGGCTAGGCTAGGTCGTAGGTCGCCCTCTTTTATTCATGTATGGCCTACGGTTTAGATGAGAGATACATGTTCTTCTGGCCCCAAATCCCAAGTCCTAAGTCGCTGCCGAGCTATCGTGCCGCGTGTGTAACTGTTGCACCGCGTTCTCTTTCTTATGCCTAGATCGCGAACGACCTGGCTTAAGTCGTAAGTCGGTCGCGACTCAAGTGTAGTTCAACTTGTCCATAGCAGTTAGGTCGGCAATTTCCTTACGTAGCCGGATCGGTAGTCAAGTTAGGCCGGCAGGTTTTCGTAAGTCTTAGGTCGGTTCTCCCTTTGAGCCCTTGTCCATAGCAGTTAGTTTGGCAATTTCCTTAGGTAGCCGGATCGGTAGTCAAGTTAGGCCGGCAGGTTCTCGTAAGTCTTAGGTCGGTTCTCCCTTTGAGCCCTAAGTCGGCATTACCTCAAAGCTTAGTTCGGTCTCCTATGCTAAGATACTAGGTCGGCATCCCTTCGTACCTTAGGTCGGCTGAACGCTGGGTCGCTACCAATTTGATGTGTTAGATCGGTGAATCACGGCCGAGATGGAGTTAACAGAAAGATTTAATGATTTATAATTAAGTTAATTAAAATGAATAATTTAATTACTTAATTTATTAATGATTGAATTAATTAAAGAAGTAAATTTAAGTGTTGAAGAAATTAAATGGTGACTGAGGGTTATCAATTAAATATTAATTTATGATTAAGGATTTTTTATTAAATATTAATTAATGATTAAAATTGATTTATCAAGTGACTAAGCAAAAAATAATGTAAGGATAATGTGATAAATTTTTAATGATTAATTTAGATTAATAAATTAATGATAATCATTATGAAATTGTGTAAGTGTGATTGCTGTATGGTAAGTAATTAAAGGTTTAATTTCTTAAAATAATTAACTAAGGAGTCAATTAATTATGAAATTGGTTTAAAGGTTAATTTAATTAATATGATAAATTAAGAATAATTTAATTAATTAAAGTGTTTGATAAATTAATTTATATCAAATGATTGGAATTAATAAATCAGGATTGGATAATAAATTCAAAAGTAATTAAATTTATTTACTTGGAAATAAATTGAATTGATTAGGATTAAACGATTAATTGATCCTGCTTATAAATGATTATTAAATGCTTGACCTTACTTATGAATGATTGTATTGTATGAGATGCCTTGAAATTGATTGTCTTATCTGATCTGTGATATTTTGTTTTGTGACTGTGTATAATTTATCCATTCATTTACATTGTTATATTATCTATGAATCTGTGAATGGACGATAAGCGTTATAGTTTATATCGCTTATCAACTATATTCTGTGTTTTGATCTATGATGATGGAATAATGTTGCACTATTGCGTTAAACCCCTGGACTACACTTATGCACACACCAATATGGATTTCACGAGGAAATTGATTAAGTCACAGATTTGGAAATGACTTTAAAGGCTGAATATTTAAATTCAAATGTTTTGGAAATGGATTGGATTTAAGTGAAAAGTTTTTGAAATGGAACTTCAAAGATGAGATTTATTTTGAATAACTTGATAAAGTATGAAGTTTAAATAATTTGATTTAAACTTAGATACAAGATTTGAAATTGAATTATAGGATTTGAAACTAGGGATTAAAGATGTTATACCAGTTATATATGGGTTAAACTACTTTAAATGTATTGATTTGGGAATTTGAATTTAAATTCAAGGGCTTTAACTCGTGTAAATATAATTGGATTTTTCTGAAACGAAAACTGTTTGTTTTCAAATAATAAAAGCTTTCACATAAGAAATAAACGTCCAATTTGTGTTAAAAAGAATTTCAAGTTTGAAAATGAAAATGACTTCTAAGTTTTGGAAAAGGTTTGAAACTATAAGTTAAATCTTTGATTTAAAGATTTAATGGGTTAATCCTATTGAAATGAAATTGTTTTGGAAATCTATGAATGGATCTTTGTGAAATTAATCTTTTTGTTTAAAGATTTGAAATGGTAATTTGTTTAACCATTTAAAGAAAGTTTTGGGTTTTAAGTTGTGACTTAATCGAAATCCCAATATCCATATGTTTTTGAAATACCGCGCTCAATATTCGGTTTAGCCGGGAGAGGACCTTTGTGTCATATATCCCATTTCGAATATGTGATTCGTCGTTATGGATAGCATTTGAAGATCGGTGGTGAAGACCGGATATTTTCAAAAGCGAAAGGACAACTCGTCGAATGTCTTTGCATCGACTGGTCCTCGGTATAGAGACTCCATATGTGATGAGAAGTTCGGACGTGATTAGGAATTATCCGGATTGCAAGGACTTCTTTGGAAGTGCCTTCGGTTCTGTTCGATCCCGGAATAGACTTGTATGGATTTTGTGTCTAACATTACAAATTGAGATATAAAGCTGATTTATTTCAAATATATTTCTGTTGGTGGCGGAGAATTTATTCTCTTAGCTTAACACCCTTCTCTGAGACGTACGAGCTCAGAGGTTATGTAGTTGATGGTTATCAGCGATATATTCCCAATTTGGTAATGTGACATGCTGAGTGTTGTTGTCAAATGATCATTGTTTGATCATTTGTGAGATGATCATTTATCTTTGTGATCATTATTTTGATCATTTGTTGACCCAAAGCATGGCTTTGTACCAAAGCATGGCTTTGTACCAAAGCATGGCTTTGTGGACGAGACTTCGTCGGACCTCACACCCCGGAAATGGTCAAAACAGGAAGGATGCGGCAAGGTTATTAGAGGGTAGCTCCCCTTTACTGTATGTCATTCCTTCTGGATAGAGGTGATATCATGGTATGGAGCCCAGATACTTAACCTATGTGGTTACTGCGAATTTATTACTTTGTGGTTGTTGCTTATCGGTATCCCGGGATGAAGGTTGGTTACAACTGGGGGATGGCATACTCGTGTCAGTAGTTACCCAGTTAGGGGTAACCCAGCCTTGTGTTGGCAGAGATCCGGTTAGGTCTCGGGACGTCATTCCAGAGGCGTTTCCATGTGGCAGGGGGAAGTTCCTTGGCCTGACCATTTGTTGGAAATCCATTCATCCAATACGAACCTGTACGGTTTTAGTTGTATTACCTGCCATTCACTTATGGTGGTCACCACTATTTGGATGGTAGCTATAGTAGGCATAAGTGCGAAATGCCTATGCTGGCTAAGATTTATATCTTTACTTTCGAAATGATTTTTTTTTTCTACACTATGCACTAGTAATAATATCAAATGTTTCTTTTTAATGCGTATCAAGCATTTTTGACTATCATAAGGAGAAATCTCCTCCGATTCTGCGTTTGCATTGTGTGTGTGTGCAGGAGGCCTTATGGTAGTCTCATTTCTAAAAAGCATTGTGAATCTATTTTAAAATATTTCTTTGTTTGTTTTTAAAGATAAACTATTTTTGTTGCTCACACCAGTCCCACGACTGATCCGGAGTTTATTGTTTCTTTCCTAAACTCTGGGTGCTCAAAATTTTCTACACGAGCAGCCTAGAGTTGGGTTTTTAAGATAGTCAGGTTTGGTAGATTATCTTGAGGCAGTTCAGTCTTTGGATTCGGACTGCACTTGCTTAGCTTGGTGCATCGTGATGATTGGTTCTCGCTATTTCTGGATTGATGCTTTGGATTTGTCTTTTGAAGACTATCTTAGGGTTATATTGTTCTGCTGCAATATGTTATCTATGTTTCTTTTCCGCTGCTATTTCTTGTATCATATCTCTGATGTATATTGATATCTATTGGATCATCTGTTGTATCAGATGTTGTATCAAAGCTGTATATCGATGTATTATTGTTTTATTCCACTGTGTTGTTTAACTTAATGTTGTTATAAGCTCCGGCGAATCGGATTTGAATGGTCGAATCTATGGCATTCGAATACGATATGAAGTATGGATGTCGATTTTCGAGCGCGAAAATTCCACGTCGTCGCATTTTGGTATCAAAGCTAAGGTAAACCTTTAGCTCAGAAGTATAACACGTTAAGTAGCTCATTAGAGATAGGGTGAAGTATACCCTAGAATGAGTATATCCCTAAGATATCCGTCTGAATGCCTCAATAAATTCTCTTACTATCCACTGATAGTGAGTATGAGTGTAAGAAGAGAACGAGATAGGGGATAGGGAAATACGACTATAATTGGTCAATACTCTGTAACAACAGTGGAAACAACTTTTTCTCAATCTCTTTTTGATTCGTTTCTAAATTTCTTTTGATTTCTTCGAGACAGCTCCAGAAAGAAGTTTCGTTGTGGTGATGCCCTACGTACCGTTGTAGAAAATCCTTACTTCGTATCTTCATCGGTTTCTTATCAGTTTTTGATTTAAACCTTAATGAATTTGAGATTGGAAATTTTAAATTGAGTTAAATTGATTAATAGAATATGAGGATTAATTTGAATTGAATCGATAAAACAATTTCGTTTAAAACCAAATTTGAAATTCTATTGTAATTTCTCATGAATACCAAAGTCCAAAGAGGGACAAATTGGTATGTATTCAGAGATATTTCGACTTGAGTTTGGAATTCATATCTTAAGTTTGAGGAATTATAGGAGATCGAATCTGTTTATCTCTGTGTTGTTTTCGTGCTTGCGAAATTCGAGGACGAAATTCTTTTAAAGGTGGAAGTTTGTAACGACCCCGGATTTTTATTAATTTAAATTGATAGTTTAAATGAATTTTTGAATTAAAATTGTAAAATTGATTATAAATGGCAGTGAGTTTCCCCGATTCAAATAGAAAATATATTAAGTCATATGAATTTGAAAATTTGTATATATGTGAATATATATATGTATATATTGGATTTGAAATAGAATCTTAAATAAATGGTTTTAAAAATAAATAGAAATAAAAATAAGTAATCATGTAAGAATAGAAATAAATATACAAGCTAATATAATAAAAATAAATATAACAACTTTAAAATGAGAACTTAAGTGAGTCTAGAATTTTATATAGTATACATGTATTTGCAAACTGGAAATATATGTACTATAACCATATGTATATGCAAGGAATAAGTCAAGAAAATAAAATAAAATACATACTAGAGGTACAAAATAATGTAAAATATAAAACCCATATATATACACAAGATGATAAGTAATATATTTAATGAAAGTAGAACTGTGTTTATATTCTAAAGTAATAAGGCCAAAGTTAAAAAAAAAATATTCAAGTAATAAATAGAAAGACAAAAGAAAACAATATATATGTCAAAACAATATTCATCACAACCTTACATAAACAAAAGTATGCATAAAAGAAGTCATGAAAACAAAATATAATCTTCAGCCGAAGTTACCAAGTATTGCAAATAAAAACATAAAGTACTAAGGCAAGAATCAAACAAATAAATGCAAATATCCTAAGTAGACGACATTTTATCTCATCAGCCACTAAAAATATTGATCATCTCTAGTATACAACATACTTACATCAGCCTGCATAAAGTATGGAAGGAGGTATGGCAAAAGATCAAAGGACTTAAGCATTAAATGCAAGATCATCTCAGCCCCCATATAGAAGAATAGCTCTGACCTATAAAAAAAAATATAATATAAACCAAGCTAAGGTAATTAATGCAACATACCTATTGTACTTAACCTCAACCTGCACACTATCTTTTATATACATCAACCCTCCTTTCAGTTCAATATCACAACTGAGTAAAATGGGAGCAAGCATCATAGTGAAAACTCAAACAAAAATTCAATTTAAACTTCAACAACTATATGAATCCTTCAAAACCAGAGGGTCAAGCGAGTTGATATAAAGGAAAATCAAGTTCAAAAGTAAAGTTTGCAGCCTGGAAATAAAGCAAAATTTGAAACTTTAAAACAAATTCAAACTGCAAATTCAAAGCTACATGCAGCTAGACACAAACAAAATGCTTCTCTGTCCAACTTCCAGTTCTCAAAAATATCAAGTTCTTTGTCTCTGCTGCAAATCAAAGGTGAGCAAATCTTTTTTTGTGAACTAGACTTCTTTGATTCTTTTATCTGTGAGTAAACATACACCACAAAGTATTAAGTTAATTTTCCAGTGATAATGTGGTTTGTAGATGTTTGGGTTTGAATATAGTTTCTGACTTGTCATATAACATTTAGTTATTCTCTGTTGAAGTTACAGGATAAAAAAGAAAAATAAATATTCAACCCAGATTCAAGATATTTTCATCAACCTTCGTTAGGCTTAAAATTTCCAACAAATCAAGTGGTTTAAACTTAGATTTTGGCATAAAAAAAATTTTGTTTTCCGCATGGTGATAAAGAACAGGTTGTGTAAACTCGGTTTTACAGGAAATAGACTAAGATCTGATAAATTCAGATAATTCAAAATATTGATTCATTTGTATAATTTGAATAAGCAGCCAAAGTTATGATTTTTAAAAGCAACATGATGTTTTTTACTTAAGCAGTTCAAAACCGATTCAAATTTAAAGAAAAATTGCATTTTCCCTAATTCCTGATGAACGATTCAATTAAAATCCTTGAGATTTGGGTTAAAGCTTGTTTGAACCTCTAAGATGATGAGAAAATTGCTAGATAAATTTTTAAATACGTGAGATTGTCGAACGAACCCAAAGTAGGGTTTAAGGACAATGGGATGAGCATTTGAGTTTTGGGCTCGTGCGCATTCCTCAATGCATCGAGTGTGACCGGACTTGGTGGGGGTGAACTAGAGACGAAGGCGTAGACGATGGCCAAAGTTTCGTGATTTTCGGTGGTCAGAGCTCGAAGAACGTGGTGATGATAGGTATGGGAGGAGATGGGTTTGAGCGTTCCAGGTTTCAAGTTTTGGGTCGAATTCGTTTTTTAAAGAACAACGACGTTCAGGTGGATGGTAATCGAATGTAGGGTTGGTGCGCGATTTGCTGGCGATGAGGGAGTTCATCGGAGTTGCCCCGATGGTGGTGCACGTGCATAGTGTCACGGTGTATTGTTTAGGTTTAACTATTGGGTTGTTTGAAGAAGAAGGGTGGAAGCTCGAAGTTTACTTGGGTACGTGATGTTTTGGCTCGAAGCAGGAATTTGGTTTTAAGTGAAATACATAGAAATTTTTTTATTAAATTCTGGGTCACTCGGGTAGATTTCTGGAAAATCTCGAAGTAGGTATGTGTTTTCTGAGGGTTGGACTCGAAGCAAGGAAGGTAGTGGCTCAGGTAGATGTTGTAACAGGCTTCAAAGCCTGTTTTGTTTTGAAATTTAAAACTAAATTTAAATTTTATAAACCAAGGTTTAAATTGGGTGTTGAAATAAAGTACAAACAACAATTCAAGTTCAGTTTTGAAATGAAATAATGTTTTATACATTTGAATGAATTAAATTAGATTTAAATGTTGAAGTATATTTTTTTTAAAAGATGTGAATTCAAGAAAAAGAATTTGATTTTTTTTACTCTTGAAATTTCTTTATAACAAAAATATTACTTTAACATGAGAAATTAAAAGTTAGAAATTAGTTGGATTTTAAACTTTATTAAAGATAAATTGGTAAATATTTTAAAGCTTGAAATTTAATTTGAAATCTAGAAGAGGATTTGAAAACAATGTTTCCAAACACATTGTGAATAATAATTTAATCATAAGTATGAATGAGCTATACTTTAAGTAAGAAAGATTTAATGATTTATAATTAAGTTAATTAAAATGAATAATTTAATTATTTAATTTATTAATGATTGGATTAATTAAAGAAGTAAATTTAAGGGTTGAAGAAAGTAAATGGTGATTGAGGGTTATCGATTAAATATTAATTTATGATTAAGGATTTTTTATTAAATATTAATTAATGATTAAAATTGATTTATCAAGTGATTAAGCAAAAATTAATGTAAGGATAATTTGATAAATTTTTAATGATTAATTTAGATTAATAAATTAATGATAATCATTATGAAATTGTGTAAGTGTAATTGCTGTATGGTAAGTAATTAAAGGTTTAATTTCTTAAAATAATTAACTAAGGAGTCAATTAATTATGAAATTGGTTTAAAGGTTAATTTAAGTAATATGATAAATTAAGAATAATTTAATTAATTAAAGTGTTTGATAAATTAATTTATATCAAATGATTGGAATTAATAAATCAGGATTGGATAATAAATTCATAAGTAATTAAATTTATTTACTTGGAAATAAATTGAATTGATTAGGATTAAACGATTAATTGATCCTGCTTATAAATGATTATTAAATGCTTGACCTTACTTATGAATGATTGTATTGTATGAGATGCCTTGAAATTGATTGTCCTATCTGATCTGTGATATTTTGTTTTGTGACTGTGTATAATTTATCCATTCATTTACATTGTTATATTATCTACGAATCTGTGAATGGACGATAAGCGTTATAGTTTATATCGCTTATCAACTATATTCTGTGTTTTGATCTATGATGATGGAATAATGTTGCATTATTGTGTTAAACCCCTGGACCACACTTATACACACACCAATATGGATTTCATGAGGAAATTGATTAAGTCACGAAATTTGAAATGACTTTAAAGGCTGAATATTTAAATTCAAATGTTTTGGAGATGGATTGGATTTAAGTGAAAAGTATTTGAAATGGAACTTCGAAGATGAGATTTATTTTGAATAACTTGATAAAGTATGAAGTTTAAATAATTTGATTTAAACTTAGATACAAGATTTGAAATTGAATTCTAGGATTTGAAACTAGGGATTAAAGATGTTATACCAGTTATATATGGGTTAAACTACTTTAAATGTATTGATTTGGGAATTTGAATTTAAATTCAAGGGATTTAACTCGTGTAAATATAATTGGATTTTTCTGAAACAAAAACTGTTTGTTTTCAAATAATAAAAGCTTTCACATAAGAAATGAACGTCCAATTTGTGTTAAAAAGAATTTCAAGTTTGAAAATGAAAATGATTTCCAAGTTTTGGAAAAGGTTTGAAACTATAAGTTAAATCTTTGATTTAAAGATTTAATGGGTTAATCCTATTGAAATGAAAGTGTTTTTGAAATCTATGAATGGGTCTTTGTGAAATTAATCTTTTTGTTTAAAGATTTGAAATGGTAATTTGTTTAGCCATTTAAAGAAAGCTTTGAGTTTTAAGTTGTGACTTAATTGAAATCCCAATATCCATATGTTTTTGAAATACTGCGCTCATTATTCGGTTTAGCCGGGAGAGGACCTTTGTGTCATATATCCCATTCCGAATATGTGATTCGTCGTTATGGATAGCATTTGAAGACCGGATATTTTCAAAAGCGAAAGGACAACTCGTCGATTGTCTTTGCATCGACTGGTCCCCGGTATAGAGACTCCATATATGATGAGAAGTTCGGACGTGATTAGGAATTATCCGAATTGCAAGGACTTCTTTGGAAGTGCCTTCGGTTCTGTTCGATCTCAGAATAGACTTGTATGGATTTTGTGTCTAACATTACAAATTGAGATATAAAGCTGATTTCTTTCAAATATATTTCTTTTGGTGGCGGAGAATTTATTCACTTAGCTTAACACCCTTCTCTGAGACGTACGATCTCAGATGTTATGTAGTTGATGGTTATCAGCGATATATTCTCAATTTGATAATGTGACATCCTGAGTGTTGCTGTGAAATGATCATTGTTTGATCATTTGTGAGATGATCTTTTGTTTGATCATTTATCTTTGTGATCATTACTTTGATCATTTGTTGACCCAAAGCATGGCTTTGTACCAAAGCGTGGCTTTATGGACGAGACTTCGTCGGACCTCACACCCTGGAAATGGTCAAAACAAGAAGGATGCGGCAAGGTTATTAGGGGGTAGCGCCCCCTTAGTGTATGTCATTCCTTCTGGATAGAGGTGATATCATGGTATGGAGCCCAGATATTTAACATATGTGGTTAATGCGAATTTATTACTTTGTGGTGTTTGCTTGTCGGGATCCCGGGATGAAGGTTGGTTACAACCGGGGGATGACATACTCGTGTCAGTAGTTACCCAGTTAGGGGTAACCCGGCCTTGTGTTGGTAGAGATCCAGTTAGGTTCTCGGGACGTCATTCCAGAGGCGTTTCCACGTGGCAATGGGAAGTTCCTTGGCCTGACCATTTGTTGGAAATCCATTCATCCAATATGAACCCTGTACGGTTTTAGTTGTATTACCTGCCATTCACTTATGGTGGTCACCACTGTTTGGATGGTAGCTATAGTAGGCATGAGTGCGAAATGCCTATGCTGGCTAAGATTTATATCTTTACTTTCGAAATGATTTTTTTTCTACACTATGCACTAGTAATAATATCAAATGTTTCTTTTTAATGTGTATCAAGCATCTTTGACTATCATAAGGAGAAATCTCCTCCGATTCTGTGTTTGCATTGTGTGTGTGCGCGGGAGGCCTTATGGCAGTCTCATTTCTAAAAAGCATTGCGAATCTATTTTAAAATATTTCTTTATTTGTTTTTAAAGATAAAGTGTTTTTGTTGCTCACACCAGTCCCACGACTAATCCGGAGTTTATTGTTTCTTTCCTAAACTCTGGGTGCTCAAAATTTTCTACATGGGCAACCTAGAGTTGGGTTTTTCAGATAGTCAGGTTTGGTAGATTATCATGAGGCAGTTCAGTCTTTGGATTCGGACTGTGCTTGCTTAGCTTGATGCATCGTGATGATTGGTTCTCGCTATTTCTGGATTGGTGCCTTGGATTTCTCTTTTGAAGACTATCTTAGGGTTATATTGTTCCGCCGCTAGATGTTATCTATTTTTCTTTTCCGCTGCTATTTCTTGTATCATATCTCTGATGTATATTGATATCTATTGGATCATCTGTTGTATCAGATATTGTATCAAAGCTGTATATCAATGTATTATTTTTTTTTATTCCGCTGTGTTGTTTACTTAATGTTGTTATAAGCTCCGGCGAATCGGATTTGAACGGTCGAATCTATAGCATTTGAATACGATATGAAGTATGGATGTCGATTTTCGTGCGCGAAAAATCCGCGTCGTCACAACATCTTATTTCCACACTTAGAAAAATATTTTAAAAAATATATATTTTTCTAAACCCCTTTCTTCTCATCACTTTGGAAAATTCCATTTATTTCTCTTTCTCAAAAACCTTTACAATTTATATGGTAAATTCCTTAACTCGTTTATAACGAATTCTATAAGTTACGGTTTCCTTATTAATTTTCTTTAATATTTCCAACTCAAAACACTTGTCTAAAATTCCAAATATCCATTTCTAACCTCTTGTATGAATCTTAATTCATTATTTGAAGTTCACTTTTATTTAACTATTTTTGGAAATTTTCTTACTTCTTCCCAAATTCCATTTTTGAGAATTTCTCCTATAAATCCCAATACTGAATAAACCCCGTTTCCAAATTCTCGAAAAGATTTATAATTAAATTTCAATAATTATGAAACTTTATATATATATATATGTGTGTGTGTACATAAATTAGTTATCTAAAAGAATAATAATTTATTTTTAAAACATGTTCATGTAATTATTTAAAATTATTGAACACTTTTTATAAACATCAATAATCCATTTTTAGATGACAAATCAGTTTTCAAAGCTGATTTTAAAAATTATAAACTAATAAAATAAATATTAAATATCGAGAAAATCCATTACCGAAGTATTTCAATCCTAACTAGTTTAAAATTACACAGTTCAATAAATAAAACTTTCCTTTCAAAAACAAAATGAGCTTCATAAAATTAGAAATATATTTTTAAAATCTCATTAACCTATTCAATTTATAACTTCCTCATGATTTCCATCACATCGCTTCCTTTCCGATCTCATTAACCATTCCCACTTTCAAAAATAGCATCAGTTAATTTTTTCTCTCATCCTATTCTTGTATTCTAAGATAAATTCACCCTATGAATTTATACTTCCAAGTTATCATCTAATATCTATCTCCTTTATTTATAAATATCGTTTACAAATTTATATCTCCTTTGAGTTTAACTTATAAAAACTTTTGGGTCCAATGGAATTCATAGGTATAGGAAGAGGCTCCATCAAATAGAGATTTTTTCTTTCGACCATCTTTCGATTGGTAATACGAGATATAAGGACCACTACTACAAGCAGTACACCTTTGATCGTGAAATATCGATTGCTTGTTGAACCCTGTGAATCACGTGAAAGTAGGATACTCCAAATACGGGGGTCAGAGAGTTTCATAAAACGTTCTTGGTGGAAAAAAATGTGAGTGAAAGATCCCGCTGGATGAATCTTTCGATTTATTGGGCTCTCACGCTCAATTTTTTATTTTATGGGCACTTTCATATCTTTTTTTTAATGTAATGAGCCTATCCTCCCTAGTTCTGTTTGGTGCCGAAAATTTGCAAGCTGGTCCTAAGTAATCGTTGTTGTTCTTTGGATTCCAGAGGAATGACTTCGTTCCCATATTCCTTATTCTATATGCATCATCGATTCGAATATGCATTCTTTTTTTTTACCTAAAAAAATTATCATTTATTTTTCTCAAAAAAAAAGATAAAGGGAGAATGCAAGTAGGAACTCGCCCTCATCGAACTGAATGTCTAACCCATTTCCTTATAAATTCCATTTATCCTTCCAATAAAAATTTTACTATCGATTTCAACTTCTTTTTTATATTTTTTGGACATCATTTAAAAGTCCTTTATATATTTTTAAAAATTCTATTAAAATTTTTTTACGGATAATTATGTACAACCAAAAATCAAGTTCATTGTTTACTCAACCAAATTCTTTCTAGTAATCCAATTTTTGATATAATTATTTTTATATCCAAAATCTCCTTCTAATTGCTTAAAATTCAAAATAATATTTATGGTATTTAAAATACCAAAATTGAGGCCAGCGCTACTATAGCATTTAATAACTTAAACCACACAACAATCCACAGATTTATTCAATCATATCATATACTTTTATATATGGAAAAAAAAATTTGAGGAATCCAATTGGATCCCTACAACCTGTTTTCCCTGCATCCATAGATGTTAACAACATAAAAATACCAATCTCACTTTGGGTAGGGCATCGCGGTATATAGGGTCATCAGCTATTCTACCGGGAACATAGGGTCTCATCTGCTCCAACGTCGGGAATATACCCAACTATTAATATATACCACTATATATATGTACATATAATATAACATCCATATGATAATAATAATTATCAATTCATCCAATCATTCAATAATTTAATTTCAACAATTTAAATTAAAACGGTAATCCAAGGCGAGTGAGATTTACTCACCTTGATTTTTGAATAGCTAATCGTTCTAATTTTTAAATTTATCCCATTACATAGATCCCGTTGCTACGAACGTAAAACGACAACCGGATTCAATTTAACCTAATATAAGAGAGTTATGATTTTATAAGCCATCGATTTTAATTTTATAAATTAATTAAACTAATTTTATAAATTAAATTTTTAATTACAGAATTATACCTCCTACCCTCCATCGCGTGATTCCCAACCCAAACCTTAGATGGCTCATCCCCTTTCATCGCGCGCGCCTACTAACTATCGCGACACTCTGATCTTGTACCTCGCACGAACACAGCCGCGTTCAAACCCAGAATATTTTCAATATTCGATCACGATACATCTTCTCCCACCATCGCCTATATTTTTCCTCCGCCAGCGCACTGGCGCTAAGCCACTGCCGCCCTTCCTCTCGTACTCACGCAAACAACTCACGAGCTAACCCAGTCCAAGTCGCCACCCTTACCTTCACGTGAACACCCGAGGTGGCGTATTCAGGAAGGTATGTGTAGGGTTGACTTAAATTATATATTTTATTTTATTTTCAATCCAAAACAACTCGTTCCCATAACTCGAAATCTTAAACCCCTATCTAGGCATGCCGCTTAGTGCTCTTAATCTTATACCACAATGCCGAATGTAATGGAACAAGTCTAGAGCTCCAATTCAATCTATAACGACCTGCCTTTTTAGATAATTTAAATCGAAGATAAACCACACACGTCAGACTCAAACCATACAAAAGAGAAGATTGTTATTGGGGTGGATAATAAAACATAGAGAAAAAACAACACAGAATCTCACAGCGGAATGACAGAATATAATAATCCAATAATAGTTCATGAAGCTGTTTGCAAACTATTTGATTTTACTTATACAACACAGAATCAGAGTACACATGTCAGAGATAAATAAATAATGTAGCGGAACATTATGAATGCAGTGGAATAAATATTGCATAATAATGGTACAAATTTTCGTCGTCATCCTTCAAAAATAAGGCCTTCAAACTTGAAATGCTCAGGCTGATCCGAGCGAATTGAAAAGACATAACATTCGAGTTAGAACTAAAAGATCTTATGTAAATTAAATAAATGGTGAATATGAGGGTGGCGGCGTCAGAGATGTTTACGGGGATTAACATCTCTTATCTAGTGTCAAACATGAGTGCAATAACTTAAGTGATGTCGGAGATTCACATCTTCAAAGGATCCGTTAAACTATCTACTATGTAGTACATACGCTATTATAATATGTCTATAGTAAAGTAAAAGTATTAAAACAGCGTTAAGGCATTACCCATATCCCTCTTAACACATTTTATGTATTTCCATAGTCCACACAGTACCGTAGTCTCCCCCGTACTGGGCGTCATTGGAGGGCACTCCATAGGTATGGTATAAAACAAACTCGTAGTAGTCTTGATAAGGTAGGTGACACGGCACAACTAGGCAATGCTAGGGTATATGTACCAATTACACTTCCAGGCTGGTGGTAACGCATAACAGCTACTACTGCCCACCTCGGAACGCACTCCCAAATCAAAATCAAGGGTGGCCATCAAATAAATCACAAAGTCAGAATATAGTATCGAAAGAAAGTGCCCGATCGGTGGAATGGCCTCACTTGGCCCGTCAATTGCTTCTGTTTCAGCCATCTTAAGCTAACTTATGGGAGTCAGGTCCACTTATATACCTCATATAGGATCATCGCCAACCATCCTACTTTATTCTGGAATCTCCACCACGTAAATAGTTGTCAAGGTGGTTTTCGGTGTTAGTAGAGAGTATGACAATATCTGATACCTGTCTCTTTAACAACCAATCGCTTATTGCACAATGTATGGTTCTTTTACATTTCATAAGTCAATTCATAGCTCATATCAAAATATCATATTCTCAAAACCGTAATACTTTCGAAATCATATTCACTTTGAAATCATATTCACCTTTTTAAATCGTATCATTTTCGAAATCATAATTTCTTTCAAACATCATACTTACAAAATAGTTTAAATCTTTACTTCAAAATCATCATACTAAGTTAGTTATAACATTTGAATCCTAACTTAGATTATAACATCATTTAGCTTTAAAATAGATTAATTTGATTTAAAATGAATTAAAATGGTTTAATTAGTTTAAAAATAAATTGAATTGGTTTGAAATAGATTAAAATAATGTATATAGTTAATATTGGTTAAATAGTTTAATAAATTTGAAAATCTTAACAATTAGAAATTTTAAAATAATATATTTTAAAACAGTTTATATTAAAATATGAATTTAAAATTAATATCAAATCAAAATACTCATTTTATTTCGACACATTAGGACCATTTTGAATTTCCAAATCAACACCAAATTCCAAACCTTTCAATTTAAAATTCCACTATACTATTGAATTTCATATCGTTTTCAATCCATGTTCGAAATACCAATTTAAATTACATCAATTTAAATATTTTCAAAGTTATATTTCAAACAATTTTAAGAACACAATTTCTATAAATTTCATTTGTACTTCAAAACTCGATTTTGCAATTTCAATTAAATTTCTTTAAACAATTCCTTTAAATCAATTCCAATCCCAACATAAAACTAGAACTTCGATAATGATTCAATTTTTATAAATCAAGTTTTATTTCAAATTATCATTTAACTAAATTCAAATTTTAAATATTCAAAAATCATTTAATTTAACCAATCTGGCATCCGTATATAATTCTCTATCCTAGGGTCAAGTGATACGGATATTTATCATTTCGATCCGTAATTTAAAATTTTGCGGTTATTTGTCATTTAAAACCGCTATTCGAATTAAATAAAATCGCTCGAGTCTATCATTTCAACCCATAATGATTTTCCCTAATCTATAGATCATTTGGATATGTATCATTTCAACCCATAGCAACTTAAAATAAATAAAATTAAGGGAACTTACAGAGTGACAACAATAAATAAATTTACATAACATCCAATCATCCAATCATCAAAAATCAATCATCCATCGCAATCATCATACATTTCAATTAATAAATTTCAAAAATTAATTAATTATCAATAACAGGTAATTAATTGGCAATATAAATTCAATAATTAATTAAATAACAATTTAGTTCAAAATGAATTAACATTAACTGGAATAGCTAATTTAAATTACCAAACAGCCATAAATTTCTAATCACACTATAAATTTAAGTTAACAAACATAAGAAATTTTAAAAGTTGTGAGTGGATCAATTCACTCACCTTTGAATTTAAATCGAATTTTTATCCAAATTAGGGCCCAAATTCAAATGATCTCTAAATCCATCCAACCTAGCGACAAATTGTCCGTGATTCTGATATGATTCTAGCGGCCCCCTTGAAACGGACCTTGTATGCAGAAGTTACACAAGTTAGAAGATTTGAAACTTTAAGTTAAATTAAATAATTAAAATAACAAATCGATTAAAATATGCCACGTAGCTTTCTTCCTACGCAACGCTACAGCCGAAGAACGAACCCCAAGCATGCCTTGTCGAAACTTTGACCACCAAAAACACTGACCACCGAACACCATTCCCCAAGCCACCGCCGACTTGCCTACGATGAGCCATGCTAGCAAGCTCCACCCCGAGCCCTCCGGCCTCCACTATGTTATTACGCCGCCGCCTAGGGTTAAACCCTAATTGAATTAGCGTCGTCGATCAAGCTGTCAAAACAGCAAATGGACCACCCGGATGCAAACCCCTCGTTAATCTCTTCAATAAGGTACCTTTGAAACGACGATCAACCGACGTTCATCACAATGTGATGAACGGTCGAGATTAATCTGGCCAACTACGGCCACACAGAAACCCCTATCGAAAAACTAACAACTGATTTGACTTGTGCTCGTTGAAAGCTTCGATTCGATATATAATTCGATATAGTTTGTGGAGTTCTAATTTTGATTTGGTTTTTATTTGCAATTAAATAAGAAATTTGGTTCAGGTTTTTCTGCTATTGGAAAGAGGAGGTGAGAAGGAAATGTACGTACATACGAATGAAAATAAGAAGTAGCTATGGTTTATAATAGGTTATTTATAGGTAGAGCTGAAAATAGAAAGAATGGACAAGATTTAATTGCAAATTGGACGATGAACGACCCGTAAATCTTGTTTCATTCCCAAAGCGAAAATGGTCATCCCATATATCAAAATAGATATTTTTAATGATTAAACTCAATGGAACAGGTTTCAAGTTCTGATTCAATCATATGAAGCAGTTATGATAAAATCAGCTATTTCAAATTGATTTCAATTAAATGGGTTTCTATGCGTTTCAAGTCCATACCATCAAACGACAAGTTTGATCACTACGAAACTTAAATCCTATAATAATTCACCATTACGGATCCGATGAAACTGGTTTCGTCGAAATCCAAGACAGTTGCCAAAATGGCTATTTTCACGTTAATTAAATAAATTAATATTAAATTAATTAATCACCTTCTAATTCAATATTTATAAACTTGCATATTTTTATCATTTCTGATTGCGAATGTCATTCATAATAAATGGAAATAAGTTTACATGTCAATTCAGTATTAATTATTTCAATAATTACAGTGTTCAATTTCAACTGTCATTAATCCGATTAATTATAATTTAATTCCAATAAATTGTCTTTATTTGGTGTCAAACTTTATATTCAATCAATTATTATTCAAATAACATAGTTAATATCTGTTAATGCCTTATTTCACTAATAGGCTACATTTCCATCTTTTACTTTTATTAACTACTAAAATTCAATTATATTGAACTTTTGTCTATTTTACACATTAATTAAAATTTAAAATCCCAATTTATTTATCTATCTTGATTTCACTATTTTATTAAATCAATTATTAAATAATGAATATAATTAACATTTCCATTCATTTTATTACATTCACAATTACAGTTATTGCCTTAACTCCCGTTAATGTAACATTTATTTGCATTTAATTTCAATTGATTGGAATTTCATTCAATTTATTAATTATTAACTTTAATTAACCTTGTTACGTTTCATCTTAGTTATTATTTCATTAACAAATCCCAAAATTTTATTTCTTTCAATATTAGATTACCAAAAATCTTGTTAAATTAACTATTTTTAATTATCGAAAATTACAGGTTGTTACGCTATCATATAGAGAAGATAGTTTTTAAATCGACTATTTAAATTAAATTCGATTAAATTATTCAAGGCGTTTTCAGATCGTACAACCAAATGGTAAATCCAAACGTTACGAATTTGAAATCTGATAATACTACACTATTATGGATCCAATGGAACTAGTTTTGTCAAATTCCAAGACTGTGTCTGGAATCGCTATTTTCAAGCGTCGATTAAATTGGCAATTTTCTAAAATTTACGAAATCGCTTGAAATCCCAATTTTGAAATCTTGCTGGCTAAATTATAATCCCGAATCCAATATTTAAACCATTTAAATATTCAAAATCAAATGATGAAAGATGCAGGTCATTGCATATATAAACACTTAAAATTGACATGGTGATTAGTATATGTGTTAAAACATGTTTAGCAGTAATGTAGTTCGAATTTGGAATCATATATTTGTAAAAAATGGAATGACACAAAGAATTGAATTAAATACGAAATTGTCCGTAGAGCGATAGTCGCTGTGACACCCCACCTCTATAGTCACACTAGCTAAGGGCACTACGGAGTAATGCCATCGACTAGCATGAAGAATAAGGCTGTTGAGGAGCGACCATCTGTGTAATAGATTAGTGCGAGTATCGATATGCCAGATAGAAGGCCATGCATTTCATTTCAAGAGGAAATCTAACATATCAAATACAAACTCAAAGCTACTACACAATGGCTATGTGGCCTTCGGAAACAAATATAAAATAAGCATAACGCAAATCAGTCACAGATATTCATATCACTAAGGTGGAAACAGATATGAAAATAACATATAGAAGTGAACATCAAAGTAGTGGTCATACCACTACATCATAAAAGAATAGTTATAAGTGCTAGACAAAAGAATTTGTATACGTCAAGGAGTCTATATCTCGAATGTATAAAAACAAAAACTACTAAGCTAAAGTAGTTAGCCAAAAGTCAAAATCTATTCCCCGCTAAGAAGTCAAGTGGAAGCACCTGTAACACCTCCAGGTGACCCGAGTAATATTTAAGAAGAAAAATAATAAATGGATCAGTCTAGCTATAAATATCATATAAGATGAGATAGGATAAGAGATATAACAAATGTGTATGATAATAATAAAAATCATACAATATCTTAAATTTTCTCAAAAACACCAAAAAGAATGTCATATTCTTTTTCTTATTCACCATACCTCAAATATTGATGAGACGACCCGACTTTCCCCTCCCGGAAAATCGCATCATCTTTAAGAAAGAAAGGGATAGAAAAGAGAATAGAAAAAAGAGAAGAAAGAAACAACACATCAGAATCTAACAGCGGAACGAATAAATTATATTAATAACATAAATATTACATAGTTTACAACAAATATCAGAGTATACAGATATACCACATATACTAGACAGTTATAAACACATGTCTAGTTGTACAACTTAATACAACAACTCAGAGAAAACACAGTGGAATACTAGATATATATCTACATGCAGAAGCCTCCTGCTCCTCCACAATTCGTCAAAGCTAACCTGAATCCTAACCTGAATCCCTTGACTACTCATAAAAATTTGAGTACCCAAGAGTTTATGAAAAACAAAAATAAACAGCAGGTCAGACATGGGTCTGGTATGAGTAACAGGTTAAAGTTGCTTAACTTTCAAAAACCTTTTGAAAAGAAAGGTATCACGTAAGACTTCCCACACATAAACATGGAAAAGTTTTTACCTTACGCTAACCAAAACATTTGATAGGAAATCCGATGATATTATAATAGTGTCTAGGGTTTTCAAATAAATAAGAAATAGCCGAAATTGTTACATCTATTAAATTCCAGCTACAAGCCACAAAAGTGGGTAATACAATCAAAACCATTGGCACTTATTGGATTTTGGATTCCATACAATGGCAGGGCTACTGGGGTACCGCCCGTCACAGTCGTAGCCTAGATCAAAGTACCGAGGATCACTCCCGACCCCCTGTAACACAAAGCTGGACCCATTCCTTACTGAATAGTTCCGAACAAGACAACCCTATGGTTGTAGCTAGCAACCACCCACACGGCCGAATATAAAGGGACTTCTAGACAGGGATAAATCTTGCTCTCTAGTGGGCGCGACCCACGAAGCCTTGCTGCACCTCCCTTGTTTTAGCCATTCCCGGTTGATGAGGCTTGAGGCTACGATTACCTTTATAGGACATATCACTTAGAATGCTCATCGTCCACCTACGATGTGCTGAAAGCATTCAATCCATACAAGTTCGTTCCGGGTTCGAACGAAACCGAAGGCATTATCTCGTTACACTCATTTTGGAATCATCCTCAGAGTTAACGACAATAACCCTTGCACTCTAAACCACCATCTCGAATCTATAAGTACTATTCCGTCAAACTCAATACGGAATCACCCACAGAGTTATACTGACTCATAGTCCTTAGACCTGGAGTCTTCACAAAGCTCCACTTTGATTTACGACCTAACGTTATTTGGAATCGATGTGGTTTCCGGATATCCAAACATGGAAACCCGATCCCGGTCTCATCGAAAACCAAAGCGTGTCTTTTAAGGTCCAAGTTGTTTTAAGTTTAAAACAATTTATGCAGTATCTATATATACACAGATAGATCACTCATAAATCACTATTGATAATCAACAATATCAAATAACAGGTAATTCAGATCATCAATATCACATAGATATTCCATATATCACCATCACAATAGATAACCTATGTTATCATCAACATACAATCAATCATCCATACCACACAATATTATTTATCTCATTACTGAGATCACAAAGCATCCAAGACAATCAGTGACATCCATTCATGCATAAGCAAAGATTTACCCATCACCATATAATTAATTTAAAATGAATTAAATTAACTATCTTCAACTCTAATTAATTTAAAATGAATTAAATTAATTACCCCATCTTTAATTAATTTAAAATAAATTAAATTAATTACTTCATCAAATTATAACTTGCTTACTCAACCATTTAATTGATTACAATCAATTAATCATTTAAAATAAATCGTCCTAATTTATCACTCTTGATTAATTACTCTTAATTTCATTCATGTAATTATCCTTAATTAATTTCACAAATTAATCATCCTCAATTAAACAGTAATTGACCTTTAATTACTCAATTAATTAATTAATCATAATTAATTATCCTAATTAATTACATTAATTAATTATCTTTAATTACTTATTATTGATTAATTAATCATAAATAATCAACTTTAATTACTTCAGTAATTAAAATAATTAATGATCCTTAATTATTCCTTAAATTAATTACTCTAAGTAATTAACTAACTTAATTACTATATTAAACCAAATTAATTATCCTTAAATTAATTTCTTAATTAATCCCTTGATTAATTATTAAATAATTAACCCAAATTTCTTCATACTTAAACATCTCACTTAATTGCAATCATGTAATTATTAAACAAATACTTAACTGAGTAATTTCCAAAACTTTAATTACATAAAGTAATTATTTATAAAACCCAAGTGTTTAAAATACTTAAACTTAATTAATTAAGTTAAACAATCTCATTAAATTAAATTAATTACATTAAGTAATTAATTTCCTAATTACTTTATTAAGTAATTATACTCAAACCATTTACAATTGATTATTATTAAATTAATTAATCTAATTAATTATAAAAATTAACTACATTAATTAGTTGTTAAATAATCATGGTTAATGTCCGTCATTAACCATCCTCAAATTATTTTATAAGGTAATTAACTTAAATTAATTACCATTTAAATTATTTTTAATCATTCATAAATTAAAGTTAATTATTACATTAATTAACCTTAATTAAAAACTTAATTACATAATTAATATTCATTCATCATTAATTAAAATCTTCATTAGTGATCTTAAATTTAAATTGATTACTCATACTCAATTATTAATTTCAAATTCAATTAATTAATTAAATTAATTAATTATACTTATTAATTAATTTTAAAACATAAATCTTAATCAAATTTTCAAAATAAAACATAACTTAATTATGTTTAAAACAATTTAATTCAAAACAAAATACTTATGAAATCCTTTTAAATTTCATTTTAAATACAAGTTTAAATTAAAAGTAATTTAAACTTATCAAAGTTTGAAAATTTAAAAACTTATTTAAATTTCAAAACAAAACAAAAGTTTGTAAAAAAATAAAATCATAAAATTTTGAAGTTAAATTCATTTTCAAAGATTTTTATAACTTAAATTTACATTTAATTCAAAACTTCAATTTTTAAACCTTCTTTAAAATCTAAAACTGAAACTCAAATTAAACTTTGAATTTCCAGATTTAAATTAACCTTAAATCTATTCATATATTTTAAAATCTCATTACATTTATCAACATGATATAGTTAATTAAGACAAATTTTAAACTTAAATTTCTATTTTTAAAAACTGGAATTTGAATTTCAAATCAGAAATTCAAACTTGAATTGAATTTAAACCTAAACTTTTCTTCAAACCCTAAAACTACAGATTTAAAAAGTTTAAAAACCCAGATTTTTAAAAAAAGGAGAACAGGTTTTCCTGTAACCTGAAATTTACAGGTTCAACCCGAGGAAAACCAAATTTTACTTCGAGTTTTATGCATCATTACTTCGAGTTGATTTAATACTTGCTTCGAGCAAACATAACCTTCCCTTGCAACATCCAACCCAACATAAAGTTCACCAGAAAACTCGTCGCCGCCACCTCTGCCGATCATCTCAGGTGATCAAGCACAACCAGAACCCACCACTACTCCTACAACAACCCAGATCAAGTAATTAAACAAGAATTCAAAATTTAGCTTAGGAACCCCAAACCTGAAAACATTTTCCAGGTTCTTACACCAACCTGTCAACGGCGATCTCTTGCCATTCCGACCATCTGTCATTAAATTCTCCCGGACTCGAGTTCCAACACCCTTCAGCTACACAATCACCTAGTATCACATCACTCGATCCACTCTTCCCCTCTCACTGTCCCAATCTTTTACCCCTATTCAAAACTTAGGGTTCAAACAAAGATTTCCCCACAGCAACCAATCTAACAATTATTATTCTCATTTCAGATTTTTCTATGGATCTAAGATCTCTACCTAATAACTCAGAAGAGTTTTGAGTTTTCTTAAACTACAGAATGCAAGTAATTGCTCAAAATCATATTTTTGTTCAAGAACAGACAGTAAATGAAACAATACTCTAAAATTCCTATTACTTGATTTAAAAATCAAGTTCCAGTAAATACTTTTAGTTTATAAAACTGGATTTCAATGTTATATGACTGGATTTAAATCAAGATCAACATAAAGTGGTATTACTTATTTTTACAGAGATATCACTCTGTAATTTAACTTCTTCTAATTTTTTTTTAAACTTATCTTAAGGAAATAAACACATTACTTTATAAGTTTGGAAACTAATATATAATCAGCAAACCCTTTTTATTATTTTAAAAACCCAGATGTTAGCTCAATTTAAATCAATGGTAGGGAATTCTTTTAAATAGAATGATAAATCTGGGAACACAGCAAAGAAAATCAACATGCACATTCAAACATGATTACATCAGACCTTATATAAGCACACAACATATTTAATCTCAAACATTTAATCAAGCAACCTAAATATAGCTTAAGATTTAAATGTTACTCACCTTTATTTGAATGCAGACCACTGTTTTGAATTTTCCAGAAAACAAACATGTGCAGGCTTGACCCTTTGTTTAATATCTGAGTTGCACTTTGATGAAATGCCCATGATCACAGCCTATTTACTTGCATGCAGGAAGAATGCAGTTTCTAAATCCTCAAATACATGCTAATGCTTTCACTGCTTCCAGGTTTGAAACAGAGTGCAGAGAAAAGGAAATAGTGCAGGCTCAATTTGATTTTGAGGAAGTGAATATGCAGATTGATGTTTTGAATTTTAGAATATGCAGATTTTAGGATTTGTACAGGGTTTTGATGAATTTGTATATGTAGATGGAGGATTTGAATATGCAGATGAATTTGTGGTATGCAGATGTTGGAACATGGTTTAGATCATGCAGATTGATTTTTAATATGAAGATGGGTCTGATTTTAGAAGTTTTGAAGATTTCTTTTGATTAAGGAAAAAAAATGAACATGCAATATGAAATGAAGATGCAAACTTAACTAAATGTATTTTCAGATTTTATTAAAAGAAAAGAAAATTTAAAACTAAAATTTTAACACTTGTCTATTATTACAACACTTGTCAATTAGAATGCATATGAATTTAACACTTGTTTTCTCTTTAAGATAATTAGTATTTAAATTTACAAAGAAAAGTGTGTATTAGCTTAAATTAAATTTGTTAGTTTATATTTAACATGTGTATAAATTTATAAATGAAAACAAAAACAAATCATGTTTATAAATGAAACGTATACATAAAAAAAATTAAAACAATTAAACAATTTCAAATTTATACTTTGGAATTTAAATTCAAACTAAATTCAAGAATCAAACAATTTCAAATAAGTTATAAATATAAATTCAATTTGAAATAAAAACTACAAATCTTATTCAAAATTTATTTTAAAAGTCATTACAATATCAATATTATTTTTATAACTCTCTTATTATTAAATTAAAATCATTTTACAAGAGATTATATTTTTATTAAATAAATAATCCATTTTATTAAGTCATAAAACCTTTTTATTGAATTTATTCTAAATTTAAAACTCAATCTAATTCAATTTAAACATTTTAAATATTCTTCTTATCAATTTTAAAATCATATATTTTTATTTATGAAATAGTCTTTGAAAACTCAATACTAATTTAAAGCAAATTTCCAATTTATAATGCATATATTAGAATTTTAAAACATGATTCAATCATTAAATTAAACCAAAATCATTTACTTAACTTTGAAAAACTAATATTAAATAAAACAAAATTTCTAAATTACTACAAATATTAAGCTTGAAAATATGGTTTACTAATTAAAACTTAAAACAATACCAATCTATTTAAAATAAAAACCATATATTTATATTGTAAATAGAAATCAATTTATTATTTTTAAAAGATAAAATAACCAATTTAAATATTTATTGAAGAAGATTATTAAATTTATCTGAATAATTATTATCAGAATATCAATATCAATTTAATTTTAACTACAGATTATTAAATTGACATTGCTAAAAATTCTGGGATGTCACAATCCTTCCCCCTCAAAAGAATTTCGTCCTCGAAATTAAAACAAAGGTAATTTAATAATCTCATTGAATTTTTATTTAAAAGCACAAGCATATATCAAACATATGCTTACAACCAAAAACAATCAATCAAACAAATCTAATTATCCAAACAAATTCTGGATAGAATTTTATCGAGTTTCCCCAGGTATATATATACCAGAATACTCGCTCTAGAGAATCTAAACAAACAATACCATGAAGCTACAAAGCTCTTATACAACTACATCTATAACACTAGACAAGACATCAGACTACAAACGAGTCTGACTCAACAACCAAAATTCCAGAACTGTTGGTTTCACAACTAGAGATAGATCATACACGTACTCCCTCAGAGATACGTGAAATTCACCGAATCCCAGTTATCCAAACTGGCAATTCAATCTTGTAGATCAATCACTTATTCTCCAAGATATAGAAAGGATCCAAAACACTTCAGAGCTAACTTCTCAGACTTACCCAAACTTATAGCTCACTTTTGATCAGAGAAATCTTATCCAAAATTAAATCTCCGACATCGGAATCCAAATTCCTTCGATTCTTATCCACAAACTCTTCAGACAAATCTTGGGCTGTCCACAACCTTACTGATCAGCTCAACCTTCACTGATGCTTCTAGAAACAAACTAGACCAATAAACTCAACAAAATGATCTCCTCAAGATCAACCAAGACAAAGAACTCAAACTCAACTCCTCAACATCAGAAGACAACAACTTCTTCTGTCCAGAAAAGAAAAGCAGATACACTTCCAAACTGCTTCCGCTGCTCAACTCTGATCCGAAATAGAAGAAAATGCTGAAGAAGAACGCAAGCACAAACAGGACAACACACCCCAGAGATATGGTTCACAGATCCATAAGAAACTTTCAGAAGTTCCTCCAAAACTCCGAGCTGCTACACCAACTCAAACCCCTGGAACCATTCTACTATAAAGCTGAACCACCGATACCACTCCTAGAATTCCAGTCAATAAGAAAGCTCAATCTCCAGATGCGACAAAACTCTGACTTGAAGACATTTAGAAAAACTAAGATAACCCAAGAGAACACTCAAATAATCGCAAGTCACTTTTGCGACCAACCCAAACCAAATCCAAGGAAAAACTGCTCTTCCTTAACCAAATAGAACAGCTTACACTTAACTGGCCAACCTGTCGAAGAAACGGGTCCACTTGACTGCTTCTGAACTCCACTCCAGAGAACTGCTAAACCAAAAGATCTCTTGTCAACACTGGGAACATCCGAAACTACACTGCTGCCACAGATGCCAAAGAATTCCAAAACAAAGCTCTCCGAGTAACTCGGACTTCAAAGCAAACAGAAACACCAGCTGAACACAGCCACAGCACCGAAGCAGACTCGCTTCCTTAACTTGTTCCAAAGAAAACATCTTCAGGAACATCCATAGTCACTGCATCTTGTCATGCAGCTATTATTCCTTAAGGTATCCAAAATACCATCACTCGCTTCTGCCAACCAACAGATCCAAACACTACTCATCAAATCTCAAAAATAAACTCCGAACCTTAACAGGTTTCCTTCATAGATCAATGAAGTTCTTCATCACTACAGAACTCACTCGAAACGGTATTAGGTTTACAGTCTCGACAAAACACCTCCAACCTCAAACATTCAAACTCCAACCAATGGTAGTCGTGTTACACACACTACTACCCCATCAACCTATATAACTTATATTGGAAAACCTGAACAGGTAACCCAACAAATAGGTAGATATATATATATATATATATATATATATAAAATAACAAGTACGCTCTCTCAAGAAAGACACCACTACAGAGCCTAGGTATTCACTCAGCCTAATGCTCTGATACCAAGCCGAGACGACCCGACTTTCCACTCCCGGAAAATCGCATCATCTTTAACAAAAAAAGGGATAGAAAAGAGAATAGAAAGAAGAGAAGAAAGAAACAGCACATCAGAATCTAACAGCGGAACGAATAAATTATATTAATAACATAAATATTACATAGTTTACAACAAATATCAGAGTATACAGATATACCACACATACTAGACAGTTATAAACACCTGTCTAGTTATACAACTTAATACAACAACTCAGAGAAAACACGGCGGAATACTAGATATATATCTACACGTAGAAGCCTCCTGCTCTATTGCTCCTCCACAATTCGCCAAAGCTAACCTGAATCCTAACCTGAATCCCTTGACTACTCATAAAAATTTGAGTACCCAAGAGTTTATGAAAAACAAAAATAAACTCCGGGTCAGACATGGGTCTAGTGTGAGTAACAGGTTAAAGTTGCTTAACTTTCAAAAACCTTTTGAAAAGAAAGGTATCATGTAAGACTTCCCACACATAAACATGGAAAAGTTTTTACCTTACGCTAACCAAAACATTTGATAGGAAATCCGATGATATTATAATAGTGTCTAGGGTTTTCAAATAAATAAGAAATAGCCGAAATTGTTACATCTATTAAATTCCAGCTACTAGCCACAAAAGTGGGTAATACAATCAAAACCGTTGGCACTTATTGGATTTTCGATTCCATACAATGGCAGGGCTACTGGGGTACCGCCCATCACAGTACGTGGCCTAGATCAACGTAACGAGGATCACTCCCGACCCCCTACAACACAAAGCCAGACCCATTCCTTACTGAATAGTTCCGAACAAGACAACCCCGTGGTTGTAGCTA
The DNA here is from genome assembly GCA_030765085.1 of Allium cepa. Lineage (NCBI taxonomy): Eukaryota > Viridiplantae > Streptophyta > Magnoliopsida > Asparagales > Amaryllidaceae > Allium > Allium cepa. The sequence continues at coordinate 593,852,917 of CM060945.1, forward strand.
GCAACTACCCACACAGCCAAATATAAAGGGACTTCTAGACAGGGATAAATCTTGCTCTCCAGTGGGCGCGACCCACGAAGCCTTGCTGCACCTCCCCTGTTTTAGCCATTCCCGGTTGATGAGGCTTGAGGCTACGATTACCTTTATAGGACATATCACTTAGAATGCTCATCGTCCACCTGACGATGTGCTGAAAGCATTCAATCCATACAAGTTCGTTCCGGGTTCGAACGAAACCGAAGGCATTATCTCGTTACACTCATTTTGGAATCACCCTCAGAGTTAACGACAATAACCCTTGCACTCTAAACCACCATCTCGAATCTATAAGTACTATTCCGTCAAACTCATTACGGAATCACCCACAGAGTTATACTGACTCATAGTCCTTACACCTCGAGTCTTCACAAAGCTCCACTTTGATTTACGACCTAACGTTATTTGGAATCGATGTGGTTTCCGAATATCCAAACATGGAAACCCGATCCCGGTCTCATCGAAAACCAAAGCGTGTCTTTTAAGGTCCAAGTTGTTTTAAGTTTAAAACAATTTAACGTAGTATCTATATATACACAGATAGATAACTCATAAATCACTATTGATAATCAACAATATCAAATAACAGGTAATTCAGATCATCAATATCACATAGATATTCCATATATCACCATCACAATAGATAACCTATGTTATCATCACCATACAATCAATCATCTATACCACACAATACTATTTATCTCATTACTGAGATCACAAAGCATCCAAGACAATCAGTGACATCCATTCATACATAAGCAAAGATTTAGTCATCACCATATAATTAATTTAAAATGAATTAAATTAACTATCTTCAACTCTAATTAATTTAAAATGAATTAAATTAATTACCCCATCTTTAATTAATTTAAAATAAATTAAATAAATTACTTCATCAAATTATAACTTGCTTACTCAACCATTTAATTGATTACAATCAATTAATCATTCAAAATAAATCATCCTAATTTATCACTCTTGATTAATTACTCTTAATTACATTCATGTAATTATCCTTAATTAATTTCAAAAATTAATTATCCTCAATTAAACAGTAATTAACCTTTAATTACTCAATTAATTAATTAATCATAATTAATTATCCTAATCCTTAATTAATTACATTAATTAATTATCTTTAATTACTTATTATTGATTAATTAGTCATAAATAATCAACTTTAATTACTTCAGTAATTAAAATAATTAATGATCCTTAATTATTCCTTAAATTAATTACTCTAAGTAATTAACTAACTTAATTACTATATTAAACCAAATTAATTATCCTTAAATTAATTTCTTAATTAATCCCTTGATTAATTATTAAATAATTAACCCAAATTTCTTCTTACTTAAACATCTCACTTAATTACAATCATGTAATTATTAAACAAATACTTAACTAGTAATTTCCAAAACTTTAATTACATAAAGTAATTATTTATAAAACCCAAGTGTTTAAAATACTTAAACTTAATTAATTAAATTAAACAATCTCATTAAATTAAATTAATTACATTAAGTAATTAATTTCCTAATTACATTATTAAGTAATTATACTCAAACCATTTACAATTGATTATTATTAAATTAATTAATCTAATTAATTATAAAAATTAACTACATTAATTAATTGTTAAATAATCATGGTTAATGTCCTTCATTAACCATCCTCAAATTATTTTATAAGGTAATTAAATTAAATTAATTTCCATTTAAATAATTTCTAATCATTCATAAATTTAAGTTAATTATTACATTAATTAACCTTAATTAAAAACTTAATTACATAATTAATATTCATTCATCATTAATTAATATCTTCATTAATGATCTTAAATTTAAATTGATTAATCATAATCAATTATTAATTTCAAATTCAACTAATTAATTAAATTAATTAATTAATCTTAATTACTTATTAATTAATTTTAAAATATAAATCTTAATCAAATTTTCAAAATAAAACATAACTTAATTATGTTTAAAACAATTTGTTTCAAAACAAAATACTTATGAAATCCTTCTAAATTTCATTTTAAATACAAGGTTAAATTAAAAGTAATTTAAACTTATCAAAGTTTGAAAATTTAAAAACTTATTTAAATTTCAAAACAAAACAAAAGTCTGTAAAAAAATAAAATCATAAAATTTTGAAGTTAAATTCATTTTCAAAGATTTTTATAACTTAAATTTACATTTAATTTAAAACTTCAATTTTTAAACCTTCTTTAAAATCTAAAACTGAAACTCAAATTAAACTTTGAATTTCCAGATTTAAATTAACCTTAAATCTATTCATATATTTTAAAATCTCATTACTATTTATCAACATGATATAGTTAATTAAGATAAATTTTAAACTTAAATTTCTATTTTTAAAAACTGGCATTTGAATTTCAAATCAGAAATTCAAACTTGAATTGAATTTAAACCTAAACATTGCTTTAAACCCTAAAACTACAGATTTAAAAAGTTTAAAAACCTAGATTTTTAAAAAAAGGAGAACAGGTTTTCCTGTAACTTGAAATTTACAGGTTCAACCCGAGGAAAACCAAATTTTACTTCGAGTTTTATGCATCATTACTTCGAGTTAATTTAATACTTGCTTCGAGCAAACAGAACCTTCCCTTGCAACATCCAACCCAACATAAAGTTCACCAGAAAACTCGTCGCCGCCACCTCTGCCGATCATCTCAGGTGATCATGCCACAACCAGAACCCACCACTACTCCTACAACAACCCAGATCAAGTAATTAAACAAGAATTCAAAATTTAGCTCAGGAACCCCAAACCTGAAAACATTTTCCAGGTTCTTACACCAACCTGTCAACGGCGATCTCTTGCCATTCCGACCATCTGTCATTAAACTCTCCCGGCCTCGAGTTCCAACACCCTTCAGCTACACAATCACCTAGTATCACATCACTCGATCCACTCTTCCCCTCTCACTGCCCCAATCTTTTACCCCTATTCAAAACTTAGGGTTCAAACAAAGATTTCCCCACAGCAACCAATCTAACAATTATTATTCTCATTTCAGATTTTTCTATGGATCTAAGATCTTTACCTAATAACTCAGAAGAGTTTTGAGTTTTCTTAAACTACAGAATGCAAGTAATTGCTCAAAATCATATTTTTGTTCAAGAACAGACAGTAAATGAAACAATACTCTAAAATTGCTATTACTTGATTTAAAAATCAAGTTCCAGTAAATACTTTTAGTTTATAAAACTGGATTTCAATGTTAATATGACTGGATTTAAATCAAGATCAACATAAAGTGGTATTACTTATTTTTACAGAGATATCACTCTGTAATTTAACTTCTTCTAATATTTTTTTTTTAAACTTATCTTAAGGAAATAAACACGTTACTTTATAAGTTTGGAAACTAATATATAATCAGCAAACCCTTTTTATTATTTTAAAAACCCAGATGTTAGCTCAATTTAAATCAATGGTAGGGAATTCTTTTAAATAGAATGATAAATCTGGGAACACAGCAAAGAAAATCAACATGCACATTCAAACATGATTACATCAGACCTTATATAAGCACACTACATATTTAATCTCAAACATTTAATCAAGAAACCTAAATATAGCTTAAGATTTCAATGTTACTCACCTTTATTTGAATGCAGACCACTGTTTTGAATTTTCCAGAAAACAAACATGTGCAGGCTTGACCCTTTGTTTAATATCTGAGTTGCACTTTGATGAAATGCCCATGATCACAGCCTATTTACTTGCATGCAGGAAGAATGCAGTTTCTAAATCCTCAAATACATGCTAATGCTTTCACTGCTTCCAGGTTTGAAACAGAGTGCAGAGAAAAGGAAATAGTGCAGGCTCAATTTGATTTTGAGGAAGTGAATATGCAGATTGATGTTTTGAATTTTAGAATATGCAGATTTTAGGATTTGTACAGGGTTTTGATGAATTTGTATATGTAGATGGAGGATTTGAATATGCAAATGAATTTGTGGTATGCAGATGTTGGAACATGGTTTAGATTATGCAGATTGATTTTTAATATGAAGATGGGTCTGATTTTAGATGTTTTGAAGATTTCTTTTGATTAAGGAAAAAAAATGAACATGCAATATGAAATGAAGATGCAAACTTAACTAAATGTATTTTCAGATTTTATTAAAAGAAAAGAAAATTTAAAACTAAAATTTTAACACTTGTCTATTATTACAACACTTGTCAATTAGAATGCATATGAATTTAACACTTGTTTTCTCTTTAAGATAATTAGTATTTAAATTTACAAAGAAAAGTGTGTATTAGCTTAAATTAAATTTGTTAGTTTATATTTAACATGTGTATAAATTTATAAATGAAAACAAAAACAAATCATGTTTATAAATGAAACATATACATAAAAAAAAATTAAAACAATTAAACAATTTAAAATTTATACTTTGGAATTTAAATTCAAACTAAATTCAAGAATCAAACAATTTCAAATCAAGTTATAAATATAAATTCAATTTGAAATAAAAACTACAAATCTTATTCAAAATTTATTTTAAAAGTCATTACAATATCAATATTATTTTTATAACTCTCTTATTATTAAATTAAAATCATTTTACAAGAGATTATATTTTTATTAAATAAATAATCCATTTTATTAAGTCATAAAACCTTTTTATTGAATTTATTCTAAATTTAAAACTCAATCTAATTCAATTTAAACATTTTAAATATTCTTCTTATCAATTTTAAAATCATATATTTTTATTTATGAAATAGTCTTTGAAAACTCAATATTAATTTAAAACAAATTTCTAATTTATAAATATATTAGAATTTTAAAACATGATTAAATTATTAAATTAAACCAAAATCATTTATTTAACTTTGAAAAACTAAAATTAAATAAAACAAATTTTCTAAATTACTACAAATATTAAGCTAGAAAATATGGTTTACTAATTAAAATTTAAAACAATACCAATCTATTTAAAATATAAACCATATATTTATATTTTAAATAGAAATCAATTTATTATTTTTAAAAGATAAAATAACCTATTTAAATATTTATTGAAGAAGATTATTAAATTTATCTGAATAATTATTACCAGAATATCAATATCAATTTAATTTTAACTACAGATTATTAAATTGATATTGTTAAAAATTCTAGGATGTCACAATTGATGAAGCTTATCAATACAAATCAAAAAAACAGATGAACACAAAAATTCCAGAAAACAATAACTAGAAATCCAGAAAACATAAAGGGGAGGCCTATCACAAACAGGACGCTATCCCTTAGGCCGCTAGCCCATATAAATATAGGGTACAGTCCCCCCTTGGGGACTGATAAGCTGAACATCGACGCACCAAAAAGATACACCTTATGCACAGCCGAAAATCGATGCACCTAAAAAGATATGCCCCATGCACATACTTATTGAGTCGAACATTGACGCACCTAAAAGATACGTCCCATGCACCGAACTCATTAAGCCAACTGCTCCACGAACGGTCAAAAGATCATGGGTCGTTATCCCATAAAAATGAGACGAAGCTCGATAAATTGGGATATAGTCCCCTCAGCAGACAAAGAGACAACGCATATCCCTAGTCCAAACCATAAAATGATCATCATTGATCAATAAGAAGTGTAAATTACACAAATCTAACAAACAGATGAGTTTAGCTTCATGTCCCATAAACTGGCTTAACTTAAATATTTACGAACAAAGTGTAGATTTCCACTCGAAAATTTGTCACAAGATTTCAATCGAACAAGATCAAGAATTAACCGATGAAGTAAACGCAAGCGTTTCATACCACTTGTTTTGCTAAATCGTTTAATTAGATTTCTCATACGAATGAGGATATACTAACAGATTAGAAAACGGTTTTAAAAATGAGCTTTATATTAAAAGTAACATTGAAATCATTTTCGTGAAAGAGTTTGAGTTTTTGCTGCTAGTATAGAAACCTTTGTATTTAAAAGTGACAAATCACAGAAACGATTGTAAAAACAATCTATCATCAAAATTCCACATTCGACGACGTGAACTAAAACCATGAAAATCAATGTCAAATCCATCAAATGGATATACCCAAAAATCCAGAATAAAAGTCATCAATGTCGATAATAATTGACAACAACTAACCGGAGCAACAAAAATCGATAAAGATTGGAAATTCACTCAAAAATAGACGAACAAGCAAAATTGCACAGGACCAGACGTCTGGTTGGATTGGCCAGACGTCGGACCTCGAGTTCGGGCAATTTATTTTTCTTTTCCTTTTTTTCTTTTTAATTTCAGAAGCCTCCTAAACGTCTGGTGGGTTTGGACCAGATGTCTCGTCCTAAGTTCTGCCTTTTTTTTCATATCTTTTTTTCTTCTTCCGGTGCCCTAACCAGACGTCTGGTTGCCTGTACTGGGCAGCAGTTTGCCTAGGCCATTGATGGGCCAAATCGGTTTGGAAGCGATCGATTGAGCGACGGAGGCTAAGGAATTATGCCAAGCGACAACCCAACTTTGTAGGCTCATTGATAAACCACAAACAACATGTCCAAACATTCAAAACACCAAAATTGGAAAATTCACCAAATCAATTCAAATCAAAAGCAATTGAACATGAAATAGATGTAAAGAATTCATACCTAACAACAATGAAAGCAATAGACATAGATGTGAGTTCAAGAACTCACCTTTAAACTCCAATGTAGAAATGAGAAGCTCTTAAACAAGCTAAGAATGATTTCGCTTCAACACCTCTAGATTCTTCAATCTATTATCAAATGAAATGAGTTGCTAAGTTAGGTTATGGGAAATTCTAAAAATTAAAGAGAGATTGAGATGGAGAAGATGAAAAGAATGCTTACCTAAGCTTCTCCTTTATTTTGGAACTTGAATTTGGATTTCCTAAGAGAACTAGAGCTTAGGAACATCTAATTCCTCTCTTTCCCCCATTTTTCCTACATCTTGAGCGTTAGGAATTATTATGTGTAGAATGAATGAAGGGGATAGGAGTTAGGGTATTTGGTAGAGCAGTTTGGGTTATCTTGTTAGGTTTTTTATTAGAACCAAACCCAAAGCCAAATAAAAATACCAAAATCCTAATCAACTCCAAATATATCAATGTTTATACTTAAACAAGTTATAAACATCGCTTTAAAATCAATGGAAGTCGTCTCGTGTCCAAATTCGACTGTTTACAAAAGTCATGTTTCTGACATTAAATTCAACTAACGACGTTATCTTTAAATAGAACATTTAAATGTATAATTGTAAAATATACGGATTGTTACAGACTCCTCTCCTTAAAGAAATTACGTCCTCGCAATACTTAAGAAGAAAATAAAGAGTAACAACCACATTAGGGCATAATAACACAAAAGAAAATTTCTAAAGTAAGAAGTTCACCTTAAGGAGCATGAGAGAGTAAGTCCGGATGTGTTCGCTCGATGAATTATCTGGATTCCCAAGAACAATCCTTAGGATTTGCAGACCGTTGAACTTTCACAAGCAGAACATCTTTATTACGAAGGCGTTTAACCTCTGCAGCAATGCTGCGAATATGATGTTGCTCATAAGTTAATTAGGTGAAACTTCAATTTCTTCAATAATACCGGATGCAAGAATAGAATCGTAATGTCTAATTGACGCAGCGGATAATTAACAAAACGATATTGATCGATGAAAGTAGCAATCGGTGGATTGAAGATACTGAAATGCCCAAATTCGTTGATCACAAAGATGCCGAATTCTAGCTATCTTCGACACGTTGATCGCGCACGATACCGTGAGAGAAGATCTTCAATTCTCCAAGCGTTGATCAAGCGCACTTGATTCCACGAATCGGCTTCAACAATCGTTGATTCGAGCGCACTCGAATAACCGAAAGTGGAGATAGGAGATCACACTGAACTACCAATTTAGATGAAAGCACAAAGCTAACAAACAAGAATTTTATTTAAAAATCAACAACCTTTACAAATGACCCCAACTCGCCTATTTATAGGCTACATCACACCACACAACACCTTACAACACCACCGACCTTCCATAAGTCGTTCACGACCTAACTTCCTTCACTAGGTCGCACGCGACCTAACACCAATACATGACCCAGACACGAATCTCACAAGTACACGACGTACGATCTAAACAAGGTCGTTAACGACCTACGTATTACATCAAGTGACTCAGCTTATATACAACACGGAACCGTACAAAACACAACATACATGACCCGACTTACGACCTATCATAGGTCGAAAACGACTTAAGAAACAATAGTACAACAACTTATTACAACACAAGTCCACGCGACCCAAAACACATACGACCTATATATCATGCGACCTAAGCTCCATATTGCATAACTCTTCAGCGACTTAAAATTCTTCGGCATAAAGGTCAGCGACCTATCATAGGTCGTTAGGTCGCTTGAGCGACCTAAAGAAGCGGTGCCTGGAATTCTTTAAGCGACCTAAAGTTGAGCGACTTAACGTAGGTCGCTGGTTTCCTTTCTCCCACGTAACTCGTTGGTCTTTTCTCTACTGCATTACTCGTTTGGTCACTAGGTCGTTGTCGACCCATCTTCACTACGTTCACACTAGGTCGCTGCCGACCTTTCTTCACTACAGATGTTTGCGAGCTACCCTTACTAGGTCGTGAGCGTCCTAAAGTTTCTGAGCGACTTAACTCCGAGCGAACTTCGATAGGTCGTTTTCCTTTATTAATTAGGTCGTTTGGACGAGCTATCTTCATAGTAAGTCGTTTCCCATCAAACCCTTCTGCAGCTGGCACTTGCGAGCTTACCCCACTAGGTCGTGAGCGACCTAAATCTTCCCCCTTAGGTCGTGAGCGACCTAAGCCTGGTGCATTTGTAGATCCTGCTGCATCATCCTCTCCTGGTTGGCAGAAATTCAACCTCGAATTTTCTCCATATTCTTCCACAATAAGTTCGTTTCCATGAAACGGAATTAAGTATTTGACGTTGAAAACATCAGAAGTATGAACTTCATCTGGTAATTTCACTTGATACGCATTCTCATTGATTTTCTTCAAAATTTCGATTGGACCAATTTTTCGTGCCTTCAATTTATTATACGTTCCCACTGGAAAATGATCTTTTGTCAATACTACATAAACCAAATCACCTTCCTCGAAATTCACACTTCTCCGCTTCTTATCCGCCAGTCGTTTATACTTTTCATTTGATGCAAGCAACCGGTCATGAATAGTTCTGTGGCACTCCTGTAACTCATTTACGAAATCACTAGCCCGCTTAACAACTCCCTTCTGATATGGCACTGTTGTCAAATCCAACGGCCCCTTTGGAATTGTCGAATAAACAACCTGAAATGGACTGAATCCTGTGCTTCGATTAACCTCATGGTTGTGAGCAAACTCCGCTTGACACAATTTCGAATCCCAACTTTTCAGATTATCTTTCACCAAACATCTCAATAAATTTCCCAACGATCTGTTAACCACCTCCGTTTGTCCATCAGTTTGCGGATGATAAGCGCTGCTAAAATTCAGCTTCGTTCCGACCATCTTCCACAAACTTAGCCAAAAATGACTCAAAAATCTGGTATCCCTATCTGAAACAATAGACTCCGACAACCCATGTAAACGATAGATTTCTTTAAAGAACATCTGAGCAATACGAACAGCATCCGCCGTCTTCTTACAAGCTATGAAATGTGCCATCTTCGAAAACCTGTCCACCACAACAAATATAGAATCATTTCCCCTTTGAGTTCTAGGCAAATCCAAAACGAAATCCATGCTGATACCAACCCATGGTCTGTTAGGCACAGGTAACGGCATATATAATCCCGCATTCGTAGCTGCTCCCTTCGAAACCTAACAGATATCACATCTCTCTACAAATCTCTCTACCTCTTTCCTCATTGATGGCCAAAAATAAGACTGAGAAATCAACTGCAATGTACGATCTCTGCCTACATGGCCTTCGTCATGTAATTCTTTAACAATCTTCATTCTCAGGCTACAGTCTGGAATGCATAATCGATTCCCTTTGAACAAGAATCCATCAACCAACACAAATTCATCCGTATTCCCATCCTTAACTTTCTCAACGAGCTTTGCAAAGTAAGGATCCTCCTCAAACAGTTCTGGCAATAATTCAAACCCTGTCACTTCAATTATCATTGTCGTTAATAAATGACTCCTCCTACTCAATGCATCGGCTACACGATTTGTTACCCCAGATTTGTGCTTCACAACAAAAGTAAACTGTTGCAAATAAGCAATCCATGATGCATGTCTCGCTAAAATCTTGTCTTGCCCCTGCAAATGCTTCAAAGCTTCATGGTCTGTGTAAAGAACAAACTCCTTATGGAACAGATAGTGCCTCCAATGTTTCACTACTTGCACTACAGCATAAAACTCTACATCATACATACTATATCTCATCTTCCCCCCTGATAACTTCTCCCTAAAGTATGCAATTGGACGTTCCTTCTGACTCAACACTCCTCCAATCCTAACCTTAGAAGCATCAGTGTGTAACTCAAATAACAACTGAAATTCTGGTAATACAAGAATTGGTGCTGTCATCAAAAGTCCTTTGATTCGTTCAAAAGCAAACCCTGCTTCCTCCGTCCAAGAAAACTATTTCCCTTTCATACAATCAGTAACTGGTGCCATCACGCTACTGAAGTGTGGAATGAATCTTCGGTAGAATGACGCTAGCCCATGAAAGCTTCTCACTTCTGTAATTGTCCTCGGCTGTGGCCAATTTCTGACTGCTTCAACTTTATTCTGGTCCACCTGGATACCTTCTCCTGACACAACATACCCCAGAAATAAAACACTCCTCGTCATAAATACACATTTCTTTGTTGCGGCATAAAACTGTTCCTGTCATAGGACCATCAATACTTCCTTCAAATGATGCAAATGTTCCTCCGAACTCCCACTGTATATCAGAATATCATCGAAATACACCACCACGAACTTCCCAATGTACGGTTTGAAAATTTGATTCATCACCCTCATGAACGTACTTGGAGCATTCGATAGACCAAACGGCATAACCAACCATTCATATAATCCTTCCCTCGTCTTGAATGCGGTCTTCCATTCATCTCCCGGTCTAATTCGAATCTGATGATAACCACTCTTCAAATCAATCTTCGAAAAGATAGTAGCCCCACTCAACTGATCTAGCAAGTCATCCAGCCTAGGCATAGGAAACCTATAACGAACAGTAATCTTGTTCAAAGCTCTACTATCGGTACACATTCTCCATGTTCCATCCTTTTTGGTACCAACAAGGATGGAACCACACAAGGACTCAGACTTTCCTGCACACGCCCTTATTCAAGCAACTCTTCCACCTGCCTCCTCAACTCTTCATGTTCTTTCGGACTCATTCGATAATGTGGTCTATGCGGTAATACTGCTCCCGGAACAAGATCGATTTGATGTTGAATGTCTCTCAGTGGCGGTAACTCCTTAAGCAACTCTTATGGAAAACGTCTTCAAATTCTTTCAAAACCTGCTTTGCTTCTTCTGGAATCTCAACCTCTTCATGACTCTCTCGTCCAATCAACAAATAGACTTCAGGCTCCTCTTCAACTTCTTTAACAAACTCCTTCAAAGATAGCAAAGTTTTCAGCTCTTCAATCTCCTCCAACTTGCTTTCCTTTTGTTGTTGCTTCTTAGGAACTAAAATAATCTTAGTACCTTCAAACATGAAACTGTAACTATTAGCACGACCATCATTTTGTACTGCTCTATCAAACTGCCATGGTCTGCCCAACAACAGATGACACACATCCATGTCTACAACATCACACTAAATTTCGTCTTTGTATTTCTTCCCAATTGAAAAATTAACACAAGCTCTTCGTCCAACCTTCACCTCACCACCTTTCCTTAACCATGCTAACTTGTACGGTTTAGGATGCTTCTCAGTTTTCAAGTTCAACTTCCTTACTGCTTCAGTAGAGATAATATTATCACAACTTCCAGCATCAATAACAAACTTACAAACCTTTCCCAAAATAGTGCATGTGGACTGAAATATGTTATTCCTCAACCAACTGTTTTCCTCTTCCTGTTTCGGTGCCAAATAACTTCTCCTCATCATCAAATTACACCTCTCATCTCCGGACAACTCTTCTTCCTTCTCAACATAAGGTGAATTATAACATTCAGATTCCATATCCTCTTCTTCAACCTCTGCAACCATTGCTCTCCTCTTCGGCTTCAGACATTCATTGCTTTTGCGACCCAACTCCTGACAATTGTAACATTTGAAACTGCTATTAACCTTTGCCTTCTCAACCTCCTTCACAACTGGTTTACTGATAGGTTTAGAAACATTAGAACTTCCACTAACACCCTTCACTTGATTATTGGAATTAGTAAACACACCACCTCCACGCCTTCCCTGGTTCTCCTAAGCCAACGCTTTCTGATGTGCCTCCGCCACAGATCTTGGATCAAACATATTAACCATATCCTGAATCTGCATTCACAACCCTCCAACAAACCTAGCAATCAGCTGTTCTTCTGTCTCCATAATATCATTTCTGGCAATGAGTTGGTAAAATTCATCTGCATAATCATTAACTGACTTCGTCCCCTGCCTTAGATTCTGCAATCTCTGGTACATGAGTGATTGATAGTTGTAAGGTAAAAATGTAGCTCTCATCAACTTCTTCATCTTATCCCAAGACTCAATCTTTGACTTTCCCATTCTCTCTCGCGTAAGTTTAGTTTGCTGCCACCATGCTAAAGCTCTTCCCCTCAACCTAGTAGCGACCAACTTCACCCTTCTATACTCAGGAACTTCCTTGAAATCAAGATCTCTTCAACATTAGACAACCAATCAAGAAATTCTTCTGCTACCATTCCACCCTTGAATTCCGGAATTTCCATCTTCATACCCGATTCCCATCGACGATCATCATCTACATCTTGATATGAATTTCAAACTTGGTCTCGATCTCGATAATGAATGCTAGCTCTATCACCCTCTTCATCAAAATCAAATGTTCGTTTATATCGATCTCGACCATTATCATCCCTTCGATCACGCAGGTCTCTTCTACTATGTCTCTCTTCATCTCTATATGGCTCATCTTCAACCTCACGTGGAGTTCTCCTATCTTCATGTCCATAGTCATGGTGATCTCTCCTTGACGAAATTAATGTTTCTCTTCTCTCTCTAAAAGATTGCGGTGATACCCTCCTCGCTTCCGTAACCAATAGCGAAACTCGGTTTCCTCCATGGTTCAAGATTGGTGATCTCCTCCTTTGATTTTGATTCAAATCATTCATCAACTTCTCTAACTTTCCAATGCCTTCATCAAACTTCTCATTGATACGTTGTTCCATTAGCTCGGCTTCTTCTCTTCTATACAACGCTTCAACATTCTGATGACGATTAGCTCTCCTTGGTGGCATGATTGAATCAACACAAACACTTCAACAAATACTTCAAACTTCACAAATCTTCTTTACAAGTCAAACACACACGGCCTCAACCTTGACTCGGCAATAGCTCTACACGGTTTAACACTTAACTCGGTAACAAGTGTCACTTGACTCGGCTCGCTTCAACCCTTCAATTCAAACAACCAGGCACGGCTCCTACTTCAAACAATGATATGCTCGGCCTTCACCCTTCAACACAAATCAAATTCAAACAACTTCCGGATTTTGATCCAAAATGGAATGGATCGAAACTCCAAACTTGTTGCAACTTCAAGATGAACACGATGAATACCAAACTTCAAATTCCTTGGCTCCAAGACTCGTCTTAGCTATGATTGGCTAAGTCAAGCTCCGATACCAAAATTGATGCAGCGGATAATTAACAAAACGATATGGATCGATGAAAGTAGCAATCGGTGGATTGAAGATACTGAAATGCCCAAATTCGTTGATCACAAAGATGCCGAATTCTAGCTATCTTCGACACGTTGATCGCGCACGATACCGTGAGAGAAGATCTTCAATTCTTCAAGTGTTGATCAAGCGCACTTGATTCCGCGAATCGGCTTCAACAATCGTTGATTCGAGCGCACTCGAATAACCGAAAGTGGAGATAGGAGATCACACTCAACTACCAATTTAGATGAAAGCACAAAGCTAACAAACAAGAATTTTATTCAAAAATCAACAACCTTTACAAATGACCCCAACTCGCCTATTTATAGGCTACATCACACCACACAACACCTTACAACACCACCAACCTTCCATAGGTCGTTCACGACCTAACTTCCATCACTAGGTTGCACGCGACCTAACACCAATACACGATCCAGACACGAATCTCACAAGTACACGACGTACGACCTAAACAAGGTCGTTAACGACCTACGTATTACATCAAGCGACTCAGCTTATATACAAACGGAACCGTACAAAACACAACATACATGACCCGACTTACGACCTATCATAGGTCGAAAACGACTTAAGAAACAATAGTACAACAACTTATTACAACACAAGTCCACGCGGCCCAAAACACATACGACCTATATGTCATGCGACCTAAGCTCCTTGCGGCATAACTCTTCAGCGACTTAACATTCTTCGGCATAAAGGTCAGCGACCTATCATAGGTCGTTAGGTCGCTTGAGCGACCTAAAGAAGCGGTGCCTGGAATTCTTCAAGCGACCTAAAGTTGAGCGACTTAACGTAGGTCGCTGGTTTCCTTTCTTCCACGTAACTCGTTGGTCTTTTCTCTACTGCATTACTCGTTTGGTCACTAGGTCGCTATCGACCCATCTTCACTACGTTCACACTAGGTCGCTGCCGACCTTTCTTCACTATAGATGTTTGCGAGCTACCCTTACTAGGTCGTGAGCGTCCTAAAGTTTCTGAGCGACTTAACTCCGAGCGAACTTCGATATGTCGTTTGCCTTTATTAATTAGGTCGTTTGGACGGGCTATCTTCATATTAAGTCGTTTCCCATCAAACCCTTCTGCAGCTGGCACTTGCGAGCTTACCCCACTAGGTCGTGAGCGACCTAAATCTTCCCCCTTAGGTCGTGAGCGACCTAAGCCTGGTGCATTTGTAGATCGTGCTGCATCACTAATACATTTATATAGTTGTGAAGCATGAACAACGTCGTGAATACCGGAAAATTGAGCCAGTAATAAAAGGCGGCAAGCCACGGAACCAATGCGTTTGGTGATGGAAAATGGACCAATATATCAAGGTGCTAATTTTCCCAATCGATTGAAATGCACCACACCCTTCATAGGTGAAACACGAATGAATACCAAATCTCCCACAGAAAATTCCAAATT
Organism: Allium cepa; assembly: GCA_030765085.1. Lineage (NCBI taxonomy): Eukaryota > Viridiplantae > Streptophyta > Magnoliopsida > Asparagales > Amaryllidaceae > Allium > Allium cepa. The sequence goes on from CM060945.1 coordinate 593,868,255, forward strand.
CCTTCTTCAGTTATCGACATAGGATTTTTGTCTACTTTGAGCTTCTTTCATCCTACGACGAATAAGTCCAATCTTTTCTTTGGCATCACAAAAAAAAACTAGACCTAAAACTAGCTTCTTACCGGCTTCAAGCCAACACGAAGGAGGTCGGCATGGCCTTCCATAAAGTGCCTCAAAAGGTGCCATACTAATACTAGATTGGAAGCTATTATTATAAGAAAACTCAAAAAGAGAAATACGATCTTCCCAACTTCCACCAAAATCAATAACACAATAACGAAGGAGATCTTCAAGAGTTTGATTCACACGGTCGGTTTGTCCATCAGATTGGGGATATAAGCGGTGCTAAAATTAGGCTTCATTCCCAATGCTTTTTGAAGACCCTTCCAAAATCCACTAGTAAATAATGGATCATGATCGCTAACAATATAAGTAGGAACTCCATGCAATTTAATAATTTCTTTAACGTAGAGTTTGGCCAAAAGAGGTACGGTCCGATTGGACCAAATGAGAATAAAATAAGCAGATTTCGTAAGTCTATCTACTATCACTCAACGACTGTCATAACCCGAACGATAATGGGGAAGATCGTCAATAAAGTCCATGGAAATTTGATCCCACTTCCAAATGGGAATGTCTAAAGGTTGCAATAACCCATCGGGACTTTGATGCTTGGCCTTAACGCATTGGCAAGTCATGCAACGCTTAATGAAGTTAGCATTATCAAATTTCATTCTATCCCAATAATAAAGTCATTTCTTGTTCGCATACATTTTACTACTATCGGGATGAATGGTAAATTTAGAACTATGTGAATATTCTAAAATATCTTTACGAAGATCACTAATATTTGGCATAATAAGTCCACCAAATTTTGAATGCTCCCACGAGCATCAATATCAAAGTCTTTCAAACCATCAACCTTATTTTTATCCCTACAACATTGTCTAAGAAGAGCCAGTTTGGGATCTTGGTTTTGAGCTTCAAGGACGCGGTCTGAAAGAGAAGGATGAGCCTCAAGGCTACATAAAACATGAGATGAACATGAATCAAATTCACGATCTCGAATCTCACAAGTGGAAAACGTCTCGAGATCATTCCTTTTAGATGTCACCATGGAAACAACCGCATGTTGCTTAGGACAAAAGGAATTGGCAACACGATTTCCCTTTCTGGGAGTTTAGAGAATATCAAGATCATAAGATGCAATGGATTTGAGCCAATGTTGTTGACGCAAATTAAGTTTCTTTTGAGAAAATAAATACTTCAAATACTTATGATCGGTATTGAGAGCAAATTTCGCTCCCAAAAGATAATGATGCCAAATTCTAAGTGCGAAAACAATGGCCATGAGCTCTAAATCATGAGTGGCATATCTAGTCTTGGCATGCTTTAATTGCCTAGAAGCATAAGCGATAAAACATTCCCTTTGCATGAGAATGGCTCCCAAACCAACACGACTAACATCGGTATAAACAATAAAGTCTTAGTTCCCTTCGGGAATCACACGAATAGGAGCATCGAAAAGGAGTTCTTTTAATTTGTGAAAAGCAGATTTACATTTGTCAGACCAAATGTACTTAACTCCCTTCTTTGTAAAACAAGTAAGAGGCGGGGAAATTTTAGAAAAGTCTTTTATGAAACGTTAGTAATAGCCTGCCAATCCAAGAAAGCAATGAATTTCCATCACACTCTCCGGTCCCTTCCAATTTTGAATCATCTCAATCTTTGAATGATCCACAAAAATTTCAGATTCAGAAATAATATGTCCTAAAAATTTCACACAGGATTGCTAAAAGTGGCACTTAGAAAATTTTTCTTTCAATTAATTTCTCTTAAGGGTTTCAGCCACAATCCGAAGATGTTTTTCATGCTCTTCCTCAGTTTTAGAATAAACAAGAATATCATCTATAAAGATGAGAACAAATCAATCGAGAAAGTCTTTGAAAACTCGATTCATAAGGTCAACGAAATAAGCTGGAGCATTCGTTAAATCAAATGGCACAACAAGCCATTCATAAGATCCATAACAAGTACGGAATGACGTCAAAGGAATACTATCGTCTGTAATTCGAAGCTGATGAAATCTGGTTGCTAAGTCTAACTGTGAAATGACTCTAGCACCGCTAAATTGATCGAATAGATCATATATCCAAGGTAAGGGATATTTATTCTTGATGATGACATCATTAAGTTTGCGGTAGTCAACGCAAAGCCTAAGTGTACCATTGGATTTCTTCACAGAAATAGCTGAAGCTCCCCATGGAGAAGAACTAGAAAAAACAAACTGTTTTGCTTCCAATTCAAATAACTGTTTATGCATCTCCTCATTTTCCTTATTGGACATACGATAAGGAGGACGAGTGATAGGTAGAGCTCCAGGGATTACATTAATGCTGAACTCAATTGCTCGCTTAAATAGTAATCCTAAAACGGGCTAAAATATATGAAGAAATTCACAAACAATGTGAATGAGGGAAATGACATCTTCCTCATCATCATTATCGTCATCATGTGGATTTAGAGAATATAACGATGCTACCGAATAGGAATCTGAATCTTTAAGAACACTAGAAATCTGCTTAACAGATTAGGGATGTCGTAGATGGATAGTCCTCTCAGGACATAGGATGAGGGATTCATAACGATTAAGCCAATCTATTCCCAAAATCGTTCTAAAACCTAGGTAACACATAACATACTAATCAGCTCGGAAAGCGTAATCACATAAAATAATCTCGACATCTTTACCAAATAAACTGAGTGTTATCGATCCACCAACCGGATTCGTAATTCTCAGTGAAGTCATCAAGCATATAACATTTAAAGATAAATTATCAACAAGTTCCTTTGATATAAAAGAGTGAGATGCACCCGTACTAAAAAGAACTCGAATAGGACGATCACGAAACATAATAATGCCATCAAGGACAGAACAAGAAATACCTTGACTAAGAGAAGTGTTACTAGGGGCTTGCATAGCATTCAGCTTTACCTCTTTCTTGAGGACGTGAAGATATACAATGATCCAAACTTTTGCAATAGCGGCAATAATGGGGTTTTGGACACTTATTTGCATAGTGGTCCTTAGAACCATAATTGTAGTACTCTCGTCGATTAGGGGCAGGAGTCTTTGCTACCAAAGTTGCTTGCTTCCTTTCTTGTTGGGATTAGGCTTGAACTTAATAGGCCTCTTCTTGTTGATGTTGAAGTTTTGTTTGGCACCCCCAACATCACCATCGCGTTCTTTATCGGCCTTTTCAAGTGGAAGAGCGATATCTACAAGCCGATCCAAAGATAGTTCTAATTTCAGAAGTAAAGGCTTTTTGAGGTTCAACCATAGATAAACCTATGATTTTTCTTCAATGATGTATTAATATACTCGACCCCATATTTAGAGAGGGATTCAAAAGATGCGACATAATCTGTCATAGAAGATTCACCTTGAACAAGGTCAATAAAGCGTTGGGCTAAAATTAGTTTTTCAACATCCAGCACAAATTTTAATTCTAATATTTCCCAGAATTGCTCCCAAGTAAGATCTGCTTTAATAATTTCCAAAACCAAAAGCTCATACCAATCCAATGCTCTCTCTTGGAGCATGCTCGAAGCCACTTGAACTCAATGCTGATCTATAAGATTCATGTGAGAAAAGATGCGGTCGCATTATCTAAGCCAAGCCTGAAATTCTGTAACGCTTTCGGAACCCTTGAATGGCCTTCCACCCAAATTGGTATAATCACTCCACAAACGTGCAAACCAAGATTTAGGATGAGTAGGCTCAGGAAAGGGACCGACAGCTTGGGAATTCTTTACAAGATCCAAAAGTTGTTGGGCAGACATGAATGCACCATCTTGAGGAGTAGCACTGGATTGACCGGTGCTTGGACGGCCAGGTCTTACCATTTCTCTTCTTTAAGAAAGAAAGAAAGAAAGAAAGAAGAGGAAAAAGGATGTTCTTAGAATGAATATCAAGCAGACTTGATTGACAAAACAAGGCATCATAAAAAGAAATAGGATAGAACAGGCCCTAAGAATCGAATTAAATCAAATTAAATCATACGACACGATTCCTAAGAGAGACTTAGGATAATGATACTTTCTAGATTATTCTACATTGTCCAAAAGTTTGGCTTTGATACCAAGCTGTGACAGCCCATCTCTATACTCACACTAGCCAAGGACACTACGGAGTAATGCTGTCTACTAGCATGAAGAATATGGCTATTCAGGAGCGAAAATCTATATAATAGATTTGTGCGAGTATCGATATGCTAGATAGAAGGTCATGCATTTCATTTCAAGAGGAAATCTGACATAACAAATACAAACTCAAATCTACTACATGGTGGCTACGTGGCCTCCGAAAACAAATATAAAATTAGCATAACACAAATCAGTCACAGATATTCATATCACTAAGGCGGAAACACATATGAATATAACACATAGAAGTGAATATCAAAGTAGTGGTCATACAAGATCTAATACATCACAAAATAACAAGTACATATGTATATCTATACTTGGAAGTTATAATTTGAAATAATTTTTTTATTAAAGTTAGCCTAAGTTAAATTCTTATATATAACTATTTGAAAGTTAAACTTTGTATAAGTATATAATTTGATTTCAAATTTTATTTCTTAACATTATTTAAAAAATTTATAAGAGTATAAAATATAATGTATGAAGGCAAATTTAAAGTAAATGTTTTAGAAAAAAATAATTAGTTTTTAAAATCATTTCTTTCTTTAAATTGGTATCAGTAGAAATAACAAACAAAATGTATATAAAACAAGAAATAAAAGTTTAAAATAATACATATATAGATAATTATTTATTTAAAAGGTATAATAGTTTTAATTCAAAGAAGTGTAATAAACTAAGCTTAAAATGATATTAGCTATAAAGATTGAACATTTTTATTTGAAAATAGTTTGTAAACATATAAGAGTATAAATTTGAGGACATAAAAACATGATTCTTAATATAAACAAAAGTACAAATTTTATATATGATAACAAGAGGGTTTGAAGCAAAATTTTAAAATAAAATTTTATAAAGGGACATAAACATAAAAATGCAAAGTGAAGACAAGTGTAGAGCATGCAATAAAAAAATTTGACAAGTGTTAAACAATGTCACCATGCAAAATACAAGTGGCATTTATCTTTTGATTTAAAATTTAAAGAAGAAGAAAAGCCTCGGATCTGAAAACAGGAACCAGTTCAATGAAAACCTGAAAAACAAATTTGTTCAAAAAGAAAAGAAAAGAAAAAAAATGGAAACTACAAATTCAAATCATCAAGTATCCGATACAAATCTGAAGCATTCAATCTAGAAGCTTCAACTGGATTCAAACATCAACCTGAAGATCAATTTAGTAGTAAACAAACCAGAAAATTTATCAAAAAAATTCAGAGAAAAAGCAGAAGCATTTTCTTGAATTCAAAGTAAAGGAAATCTGCAAATCTCTTTCAACGTCAAGCTATAGCTTATGTTTCCTTCTCTCAGGTAAGTTTTTAACTTTAAAGTTTAATGAATATGTAATTTTGAAATCAAGTTTGAACACAAATTAAAAATGTAGATTTATGAAGAAAAAAGAAACAGTGCTGTAGTTTTGGCCAGAGATAATGCAGCTCTGAAACAAATTAAGGCAAGTAAATTTCTTTTTTTTAAGATTTGAATTTGAGTTGTTCATCTGTAATAAAGAAAAGGTTCTTAAGAAATGGTATCAATCAGTTGTAGATCTAAGCTTCAAAAAATTAAAAAAAATTACAGTCCATCCTCATTTTGAAAACTGTTAGGAGCTCTCTGTCAACAAAACCCTGGTGAGCAAACCACTTGACCCAAATATCTCTTTTGATGCTTGGATTTATATTTGAGTTATGTGTTTGTATAATTTTGTAAATATGCCTGTGTGTATATATTTATATACATTGAAATTGGTATGCATGCCTATGTACAGGGAAGTTTGCTCTATTCTTAAACTTACAGGCATCAGCTAATTTCAAAACTCAAATCTTGCTCCTCAATCTCTGTTAGAGTTTGATTTTTGAACACAAATAGAATTTAAAAAATCAAGATTTAAATATTAAAAAAACTTTTAAGTATTAAGGACAAATGGATTTACTGGAAACCTTAAAGACACAGTGAAATGAAGAAATTGTTCAAAACTTAGTGACCAAAAACTTGAATTTGATTTCATGATCTTACTCGCCTTCACAAAACATAAATTTTAAAGACGAAATCAAAAATTTTAAGCTTGGAATTATCGTGTTATCCGGAGTTGAACAGAATTCACATTGTGGTCAACTTTAGTCGATTAATGTCAAATTGAAGCTCGAGTTCGATGTTGAAGGTAGCTTAGGAGCTCGTGATAATCAGAAAATTAGTGAATGATTTTACGGATCGCTAATGAAGTTAGTCGAAGTTTGATTAGGGTTTAAGTTCAATTTTCGTTAAAGTGGGAAAGAAAGATCGCTGCACCACCGAGAGTTGATCGGGGTTACCCGAACCCATGGGGATGGAGGCACGGTGGTGTGATGTTGCTTCGGACGAAATTGTGGATGCTTTGGTGAGCTAGTTTGCTGGGGCGAAGAAGTTATTCGTCGGCAAATTTTGGTCCCAGTCAGTTCGAAGAGCTCGATTTTGATCAATGACGTTATTGGGTGGTCTGGGTGCTCAGACGAGATGAGGGGATCTTCGGTGATTGATGGGTATTGTCGACACACCGATCATGTATGCACGTTCACACGTGCATATCTGTTCTCAGGCAAATTTAGGTTGGAGAAGACGAAGTTGCTCTTGGGTCTGGGATCGAAAAAAAAATCAACGATTGACTCGAAGTTGTGGATGTGAGGATTCGCTTGGGAGTGGATCGATGTTTACTCGGAGTCTTACTCGAAAGGAGATCAGTTATGTCTCGAGTTTATTTAGCTCTCTACCCAGTTTTTAAATAGTAACAGGTTTAAACTTAAAACAGGGTATTACAAGTTTTAAAGAAACAATAAAAAAACGACTAGTTTCAAAAGCAATGATAATTGACAAAGTTTTAAAAGTTTCCAAACATAATTGATAAGGTTTTAAAAGTAAATATTTCTAAAAAAAAATTGATAGATAATTACTTTGTGTAATTAAATTAAAGCTATTCCCTTTGTGTAACTGATTTGAGAGCTAATTTCCATGTGTAATTAGATTAAAAGATTAAGTTTTTAAGAAATTTAAATAAAACTTTAAAGAATATTTAAACGTTTAAGTTTTAAAGATTTATTTTTAAAGGATAAAATAAAGTGTTTAGAAATTAAATGATTTTACATATAAGTTATTTAATTGATACAAACAAGTGTTTTTTTGTAAATGTGATGATGTAATCTAAGCTTAACCTAAATTAATGATTTGTATAAAATGATTTCAAGCATTAAGTTTAAATATGATTTAAATGCTTTAATTAAGTGAAATAAAAGGATATCTTTAATTAAAGTCTTGATTTATGAGAGGATAATTGCTTGATGAAATTAATTAAAGTATAATTGCTTAAGTGAAAGTAATTAAGGGACTAATTTGTTAATGATAATTAATTTAAATAGTTTATTAAATAACTTTATTATAATTAAGTGATTAATTAAGATAATGATTAGTCTTTAAATTAAATTTGGATTTGGGTAATTAAAGATTTATTGTTGAATAAAAGTAATTAAAGAATAATAAATTAATGAAAGTAATTAATGATAATTAATTACTTAGAAGATAATTACTTAATTAAAAGTAATTAATTATCCATCAAAGTTAATTAATCAAGTGATAATTAAATTATGTGATTAGGAATAATCAATAATTATTATTAAAGGGTCATTAATTAAATGGTAATTAATCAAATGATGATTAATTAAGGTAATTAGATTTAAGGATAGTTAATCAATTTAATGTTTAATTTATCAATGAAGAATGATAATTAATTGAGAATTAATTAATTAAGGATAATTAATTAAGAGTTAGTTAATGATTAAAGATTGCTTAATTAATAATAGAAGGAGGTTAATTAATTTATTATTAAAGGATAATTAATTGAAATAATTTGTAATGAGTGTTAGTTAACCAGATTAGTAATACATAAGTAATTATTCTGATTTGAATTAATCAGACAATTAGCTGATCTTACTTATGAATTTTTGGATTCTATTGGATGATTGAACTGTTCGATATCCCTGATTGTGATGCTCTGTTTTGTTTTAAGATTTTTTTGATGTAATTTATCATCTGTGATATATATCTGTGATCTGTGAATAAAAGATAAGCGTTATAGTTTATACCACTTATCAAATATAAGCGTTATAGTTTATACCGCTTATCAAATACATTGTTGTATTTGAATCTGTGCTGATTGATGATGTTGCGCTTCTATTGTGTAAAACCCCTGGACCACACTTATACATACACAAATATGGATTGTACGTAGGAATGGGTTAAGTCACAGATTTTTGGAATAGTTTTAAAAATTGAATTTTTGAATCCAAATGGTTTTGGAAATGGATTGGGATTAAAATAAAAAGGTTTTGAAAAGGAATTTCATAGATAAAAGCTATTTTTGAATAACTTAATTTAGTTTTGAAATTTGATTTAAATTTGAGTTCAAAATTTGAAACTGAATTCTATTTATGATTTAAAGAGGTTATAAAAGTTATATAGGTTTTAAACCTTTTTAAAAGTGTTGTTCTGGGACTTTAAATTTAACCCAAAGATTTTAACTTGTATAAATGAAATCGGATTTTTCCGAAACGAAAACTATTTGTTTTCAAATAATAAAAGCTTTCACATAAGAAGTGAACTTCCAATTAGTGTTAAAAGGATTTCAAGTCTAAAATGAAAATGGTCTTCCAAGTTATGAATAAATCTTTGGAAACAGGTTTGGAAGCTATAAGATAAACTCTTGTTTAAAGATTTAATGAGTTAATCCAATTGAAATGGAAATTGTTTTGAAATTTATGAATAGATCTTTGTAAAACTAGGTGAACTTTATGAAACGAATCTTTTTGTTAAAAGATTTGAAATGGTCATTTGTTTAACCATTTTAAGAAAGGTTTTTGGTTTAAAAGTTGTGACTTAACTAAAATCCCTTATCCATATGTTTTTAAATATTGCGCTCATTATTCGGTTTAGCTGGGAGAGGATCTGGTGTCATATAACCCATTCTGAATAATGATACGACGTTATGGATTGCATTTGAAGACCAGTGTTGAAGATCGGGTATTTGCGAGAATGATAGAATAACCTATAGATTATCTCTACACCGAGTAGCTATGGTATAGAGATTCCCTAAGTGATGGGAAGTCCGATTAGGATTGTGGATACCCGGATTGCAAGGGCTTCTTCCTTTATTGGACGAAGTGCCTTCGGTTCTATTCGAAGCTGGAACAGACTTGTACGGTTGTATGTTCGGCAGTTCACTTTGAGATATTAAACTGATCTCTATCAAATACATTTTTGCTTGGCGGCGGAGAATTTAATCTCTTAGCTTAACACCCTTCTCTGAGACGTACGAGCTCAGAGGTTATGTAGTTGATAGTTATCAGTGATACACTCCCAATTGGGTAGTGTGGCATGCTGAGTGCTGCTGTGTATCATTTGTTGATTAAAGCATGGCTTTTGTATAAAGCGTAGGTTTGTTGACGAGACTGCATCAGGACCTCACACCTCGGAAATGGTCGAAACAGGAAAGATGCGGCAAGGTTATGAGGGTCGCTTCCTTTAGGGTGTGTCATTTCCTTCTGGAAAAGGGTGGTATCATGGTAAGGAGCCCAGATACTTACTCATGTGGACACTGCGGATCTATTACTTTGTGATTGCTTTATGGTTGAGAGGCGCCTCAGATAAAGTTCCCAAAGGACCGGGGAATGGCATGCTCGAGTAGTAGTGACCTATTTACAAAGGTAACCCGGCCTTGTGTTGGCAGAGATCTAGTTAGGTTCTCTGAACGTCCCGCCAGAGACGTACCCATGGACAGTAGGAAGTACCTTAGCCTGACCATTTGTTGGAAATCCAATCACCCAATATGCACTTTTTACGGTTTTAGTTGTAGAACCTGCCATTTACTTATGGTGGCGTCCCACCGTTTAGATGTAGCTATAGTAGGCATACAATACTGGTTGTATGCTGACTAGGATTTATATTGTACTTTCGAAATGTTTTTTTTGCACTATGCACTAGTAATAATATCAAAGAAATTTTCTCGTATCAAGCATATTTAACTATCATAAGGAGAAATCTCCTCCAATTCTGCGTTTGCATTGTGTGTGCGGCGGGAGGCATTATGGTAGTTTCATTTTCCAAAAAGCATTGCGGATTTATTTTATATCCTTTTGTTGTTTTTTTAAAGATAAAAACTATACTTGTTTGCTCATACCACTCCCACGACTAACCTGGAGTTTATTGTTCCTTTCCTAAACTCTGGGTGCTCACAATTTTCTCACACAGGCAGTCTAGATTTGGGTTTTTCAAATAGTCAGGTTTAGTAGATTATCTGGAGCTAGTTCAGTCTTTGGATCAGGACTGCACTTGCTTATCTTTGTGCATCGTTATTGGGAGTTCGAGCTATTTCTGGATTGGTGCCTTGGAGATAGATTTTACCGATACTGGAGTTCTCTCTTGAAGATCATATTGGAGATATCGTTCCGCTGCTGGTGTTATCTTTTCTTTCCGCTGCTATTATCTTGTATCATATCTTTGATGTATATTGATATTCATTGTATCATCTGTTGTATCAAATTGTATCAAATATTGTATCAATGTTGTATATTGATATATTCTTTTTCTTCCGCTGTGTTGTACTTAATGTGTTATAAGCTCCGGCGAACCAGATTCGACGTTTGGATCTGCGACATTTGAATACGAGTGTTGTATACGGTGCCAATTTTCGAAGGTCGAGTCAGGGTCGCTACATTTTGTATCAGAGCTGAACGTTAAAACTTTAGCTCAGGAGTATAACACATTAAGTAACTCATTAGAGATAGGGTGAAGCATACCCTAGAATGAGTATATCCCTATGATATCCATTCGAACACCTCAATAAATTCTCTTACTATCCACTGATAGTGAGTATGAGTGCAAGAAGAGGACGAGATAGGGGACAGGGGAGTACCACTACAAATGGTCAATACCCTGCAACAGTGGGAACAATCTTATCTTCTCAATCTCCTTTGATTCAATTTCAAAATTCTTTTGATTGCTTCGTATTAGCTCCAGAAAGAAGTTTCGGTGTGATGATGACCTATGAATCGTTGTGGAGAATCCTTACTTCGTATTTTCATCGGTTTCTTATCAGCTTTTTGATCTAAACTTTAATGAATTGAAGTTTGAAATTGAAAATTTTGAATAAATTTGAAAATTTTAAATTGAGTAAAATTGGTTAACAAATATAGGGCTAAATTTGAATTGTTTCGATAAAACGATATCGGTTAAAACCAAATTCGAAATGCTATTGTAATTTCTGGTGTAGATCGAAGTCTGAAGAGGGACAAATTGGTGTAAACTTCGGGGTGTTCCGACCTAGGTTGGAATCTATATCTAGTGTTTGAGAATTATGGAAGATTAAATCCATTTATCTATTCTCTGGTATCCAATATATTCTACGAACGATCAGTTATCCCTTCGAACTAATCAATGCCCTTGCATATTCATAGATCGATGACCCGAGTATCTTGTGAAGTGTTAAATAGATTCGTTCTTGTATCTATTGTTGATATTCTGATTGGTAAGCCAAAAACAAAATAGATATTCACTTTGTTCTGAATAGATATTTCTCTATCTTTTCCTTGTTGTCTCCCTAGCAAATTTCGGGGACAAATTTTTTTTAAGGGGGGAATCTGTAACGATCCCGATTTTTGAGTGAAATTAAATTTGGTAACTGATATAAATTTGTGAATTTAAATTGATATTAATTTAATCTTTGGAATTTAACTTTGAAATATTTGGTAATTAATATTAAATTATGGATTTAATTGAGAATTAATTTGAAAATTTTCAAATTTAATAAACAATATGTGTTGTTTATTTATTTTTATATATATATATATATATATATATATGGTTTTGTAAATTGAATTGTGAGTTGAAATTTAAAATATATATATTTGAAAATATTATAAAAAGTCTGTTCTTTTAAGTTTAATATAGATGTATATCTATACTTGGAAGTTATAATTTGAAATAATTTTTTTTATTAAGGTTAGCCAAAGTTAAATTCTTATATATAACTATTTGAAATTTAAACTTTGTATAAGTATATAATTTGATTTCAAATTTTATTTCTTAAGATTATTTAAAAAAATTATAGGAGTATAAAATATAATGTATGAAGGGAAATTTAAAATAAATGTTTTAGAAAAAAATAAATAGTTTTTAAAATCATTTCTTTCTTTAAATTGGTGTAAGTAGAAATAACAAACAAAATGTACATAAAACAAGAAATAAAAGTTTAAAATAATACATATATCGATGATTATTTATTTAAAAGCTATAATAGTTTTAATTCAAAGAAGCATAATGAACTAAGCTTAATATAATATTGGTTATAAAGATTGAACATTTTCATTTGAAAATAGTTTGTAAATGTACAAGAGTATAAAATTTAAGGACATAAAAACATGATTCTTAATATTTACAAAAGTATAAATTTGTAAATATGATAACAAGAGGGTTTAAAGCAAAATTTTAAAAAAAAATTATAAAGGGACATAAACATAAAAATGCAAAGCGAAGACAAGTGTAGAGCATGCAATAAAAAAATTGACAAGTGTTAAAACTGTCACCATGCAAAATACAAGTGGCGTTTATCTTTTGATTTAAAATTTAAAGAAGAAGAAAAGCCTCAGATCTGAAAACAGGAACCAGATCAATGAAAACCTGAAAAACAAATTTGTTCAAAAAGAAAAAAAGAAAAGAAAAAAAATGGAAACTACAAATTCAAATCATCAAGTGTCAGATCCAAATCTGAAGCAATCAATCTGGAAGCTTCAACTGGATTCAAACATCAAACTAAAGATCAATTCAGTTGTAAACAAACCAGAAAATTTATCAAAAAAATTAGAGAAAAAGCTGAAGCATATTCTTGAATTCAAAGTAAAGGAAATCTAAAAATCTCTTTCAACATCAAGCTGTAGCTTATGTTTCCTTCTCTCAGGTAAGTTTTTAACTTTAAAGTTTAATGAATTTGTAATTTTGAAATCAAGTTTGAACACAAATTAAAAATGTAAATGTATGAAGAACAAAAAAATAAACAGTGCTTCTGTTTTGGCCAGAGATAATGCAGATTCTCTAAAACAAATTAAGGCAAGTAAATTTCTTTTTTTTTTAATATTTGAATTTGAGTTATTAATCGGTAATAAAGCAAAGGTTTTTAAGCAATGGTATCAATCAGTTGCACATCTAAGCTTCAAAAAAATAAAGAAAAAATTTACAGGCCATCCTCATTTTGAAAACCGTCAGGAGCTCTCTGTCAACAAAACTCTGGTGAGCAAGCCACTTGACCCCGATATCTCTTTTGATGCTTGGACTTATACTTGAGTTATATGTTTGTATAATTTTGTGAATATGCCTGTGTGTATATATTTATATACATGGAAATAGGTATGCATGCCTGTGTACAGGGAAGTTTGCCCTATTCTAAAACATATAGGCATAAGCTAATTTCAAAACTCAAATCTTGCTCCTCAATCTTTGTTAGAGTTTGATTTTCGAACACAAATAGAATTTAAAAAATCAAGATTTAAATATTAAAAATACCTTTAAGTATTAAGGACAAATGGATTTACTGGAAACCTTAAAGACACAGTGAAATGAAGAAATTGTTCAAAACTAAGTGATCAAAAACTTGAATTTGATTTCATGATCCTACTCGCCTTTACTAAACATGAATTTTAAAGATGAAATCAAAATTTTTAAGCTTGGAATTATCGTGTTATCCTAAGTTGAACAGAATTCACATTGTGGTCAACTGCCGTCGATCAATGTCAAATTGAAGCTCGAGTTCGATTTTGAAGGTAGCTTAGGAGCTCGTGATCATCATAAAATTAGTGAATGATTTTACAGATTGCTAATGAAGTTAGTCGAAGTTCAATTAGGGTTTAAGTTCAGTTTTCATTAAGGTGCGAAAGAAGGATCGCTGCACTACTGAGAGTTGATTGGGGTTATCTGGACCCAGGGGGATGGAGGCATGGTGGTGTGACGTTGCTTTGGACGAAATTGTGGAAGCACTGGTGACCTAGTTTACTGGTGTGAAGAAGTTTTTCATCGGAAAATTATGGTCCTAGTCAAGTCGAAGAGCTCGATTATGATCAATGACGTTATTGGGTGGTCTGGGTGCTCAGGCGAGATGAAGGGATCTTCGGTGATTGATGGGTATCGTCGACAATGATCTGAGACACTCCGATCACGTGTGCACATTCACACGTGCATATATGTTCTCACGCAAACTTAGGTTGGAGAAGACAAACTTGCTCTAGGGTCTGGGCTCGAAAAAAATCAACGATTGGCTCGAAGTTGTGTATGTGAGGATTCGCTTGGAAGTGGATCGATGTTTACTCGGAGTCTTACTCGAGAGGGGATCGGTTATGTCTCGAGTTTATTTAGCTATATTCCCAGTTTTTAAATAGTAACAGGTTTAAACTTAAAACAGGGTATTACAAGTTTTAAAGAAACAAAAAAAACGACTACTTTCAAAAGCAATGATAATTGACAAAGTTTTAAAAGTTTCCAACCATAATTGATAAGGTTTTAAAAGTAAATATTTCAAAAAAAAATAATTGATAGATAATTACTTTGTGTAATTAAATTAAAGCTAGTCCCTTTGTGTAATTGATTTAAGAGCAAATTTCCTTGTGTAATTAGATTAAAAGATTAAGTTTTTAGGCAATTTAAATAAAGCTTTAAAGAATATTAAAACGTTTAAGTTTTAAAGATTTATTTTTAAAGGATAAAATAAAGTGTTTAGAAATTAAATGATTTCACATATAAGTTATTTAATTGAAATTAACAAATGGTTTTTTGTACATGTGGTGATGTAATCTAAGGTTAAACTAAATTAATGATTTGTATGAAATGATTTCAAGCATTAAGTTTAAATATGATTTAAATGCTTTAATTAAGTGAAATAAAAGGTTATCTTTAATCAAATCTTGATTTATGAGAGGATAATTGCTTGATGAAATTAATTAAAGTATATTTGCTTAAGTGAAAGTAAATAAGGGACTAATTTGTTAATGATAATTAATTTAAATGGTTTATTAAATAACTTTATTATAATTAAGTGATTAACAAAATAATGATTAGTCTTTAAATTAAATTTGGATTTGGGTAATTAAAGATCTATTGTTGAATAAAAGTAATTAAAGAATAATAAATTAATGAAACTAATTAGAGATAATTAATTACTTAAAATATAATTGCTTAATTAAAAGTATTTAATTATTGATCAAAGTTAATTAATCAAGTGATAATTAAATTATGTGATTAGGGATAATCAATAATTATTATTAAAGGCTAATTAATTAAATGGTAATTAATCAAATGATGATTAATTAAGGTAATTAATTTAAGGATAATTAATTAATTTAAAGTTTAATTTATTAATGAAGAATGATAATTAATTGAGAAGGAGGCTAATTAATTTATTATTAAAGGATAATTAATTGAAATAATTTGTAATAAGTGTTAATTAACCAGATTGGTAATACATAAGTAATTAATCTGATTTGAATTAATCAGACAATTAGCTGATCTTACTTATGAATGTTAGGATTCTATTGGATGATTGAATTGCTTGATATCCCTGATTGTGATGCTCCGTTTTGATTTGAGCTGTGTTTGATGTAATTTATTATCTCTGGTATATATCTGTGATCTGTGAATAAAAGACAAGCGTTATAGTTTATACCGCTTATCATATATGCGTTATAGTTTATACCGCTTATCAAATACATTGTTGCATTTGAATCTGTGTTGATTGATGATGTTGCACTTCTATTGTATAAAACCCCTAGACCACACTTATATGCACACAAATCTAGATTGCACGTGGGAATGGGTCAAGTCATAGATTTTTGGAATAGTTTTAAAAATTGAATTTTTGAATGCAAATGGTTTTGGAAATGGATTGGGATTAAAATAAAAGGGTTTTGAAAAGGAATTTCATAGATAAAAGTTATTTTTGAATAACTTACTTTAGTTTTGAAATTTGATTTAAATTTGAATTCAAAATTTGGAACTGAATTCTATTTATGATTTAAAGAGGTTATACAAGTTTATATAGGTTTTACACCATTTTAAAAGTGTTGTTTTGGGACTTTAAATTTAACCCAAAGATTTTAACTTGTATAAATGAAATCGGATTTTTCCAAAATGAAAACTATTTGTTTTCAAATAATGAAAGCTTTCACATAAGAAGTGAACTTCCAATTAGTGTTAAAAGGGTTTCAAGTCTAAAATGAAAATGGTCTTCCAAGTTGTGAATAAATCTTTGGAAACGGGTTTGGAAGCTATAAGATAAATTCTTGTTTAAAGATTTAACGAGTTAATCCAATTGAAATGGAAATTGTTTGGAAATCTAAGAATAAATCTTTGTGAAACTAGGTGAACTTTGTGAAATGAATCTTTTTGTTAAAAGATTTGAAATGGTAATTTGTTTAACCATTTGAAGAAAGGTTTTTGGTTTAAAAGTTGTGACTTAACTAAAATCCCTTATCCATATGTTTTTAAATATTGCGCTCATTATTCGATTTAGCTGGGAGAGGACCTGATGTCATATAACCCATTCCGAATAATGATACGAAGTTATGGATTGCATTTGAAGACCGGTGTTGAAGACCGGGTATTTGCGAGAACGATAGGATAACGTATCGATTGTCTCTGCACCGAGTAGCTATGGTATAGAGATTCCCTAAGTGATGGGAAGTCCGGTCGGGATTGTGGATACAAGGATTGCAAAGGCTTCTTCCTTTATTGGAGGAAGTGCCTTTGGTTCCGTTCGAACCCGGAACAGGCTTGTATGGTTGTATTTCCGACATTACACATTGAGATATTAAATTGATCTCTATCAAATAAATTTCTGCTTGGTGGGGGAGAATTTATTGTCTTAGCTTAACACCCTTCTCTGAAACGTACGAGCTCAGAGGTTATGTGGTTGATGGTTATAAGTAATATACTCCCAATTTGGTAGTGTGGCATGCTGAGTGCTACTGTGTATCATTTGTTGATCAAAGCATGGCATTTGTGTAAAGCGTAGGTTTGTTGACAAGACTGCATTAGGACCTCACACCCCGAAAATGGTCGAAACAGGAAAGATGCGGCAAGGTTATGAGGGTCTCTCCCTTTAGGGTGTGTCATATACTTCCGAAAAAGGGTGGTATCATGGTATGGAGTCCAGATACTTACTCATGTGGACACTACAGATCTTTTACTTTGTGATTGCTTTGTGGTTGAGAGGCGCCTCGGATAAAGGTCCCAAAGGACCGAGGGATGGCATGCTCGAGTAGTAGTTACCTAGTTACAGAGGTAACCCGGCCTTGTGTTGGTAGAGATCCGGTTAAGTTCTCGGTACGTCCCGCCTGAGGCGTACCCATGGACAGTAGGAAGTTCCTTAGCCTGACCATTTGTTGGAAATCCAATCACCCAATACGCACCTTGTACGGTTTTAATTGTAGAACCTTCCATTTACTTATGGTGGCACCATACTGTTTAGATGGTTGCTATAGTAGACATACAATACTGGTTGTATGCTGGCTAGGATTTATATTGTACTTTCGAAATGTTTTTTTCTACACTATGCACTAGTAATAATATCAATGAAATTTTCTCGTATCAAGCATATTTAACTATCATAAGGAGAAATCTCCTCCAATTCTGCGTTTGCATTGTGTGTGTGGCGGGAGGCCTTATAGTAGTTTCATTTTCCAAAAAGCATTGTGGATCTATTTGAAATTCTTTTGTTGTTTGTTTTAAAGATAAAAACTATTCTTGTTTGCTCATACCAGTCCCACGACTGACCTGGAGTTTATTGTTCCTTTCTTAAACTCTGGTTGCCCACAATTTTCCAACATGGGCGTCTAGAGTTGGGTTTTTCAGATAGTCAGGTTTAGTAGATTATCTAGAGCTAGTTCAGTCTTTGGATCAGGACTGCACTTGCTTATCTTTGTGCATCGTTATTGGGAGTTCGAGCTATTTCTGTATTGCTGCCTTGGAGGTAGAGATTACCGATACTGGAGTTCTCTCTTGAAGACCATATTGGAGATATCGTTCTGCTGCTGGTGTTATCTTTTCTTTCCGCTGCCATTATCTTGTATCATATCTCTGATGTATATTGCTATTCATTGTATCATCTGTTGTATCACATTATATCAGATATTGTATCAATGTTGTATATTGATATATTCTTTTTCTTTCACTGTGTTGTACTTAATGTGTTATAAGCTCCGACGAACCAGATTCGACGTTTGGATCTGCAGCATTTGAATACGAGTGTCGTATTCGGTGCCGATTTTCGAAGGTCGAGTCAGGGTCGCTACACTTGTTTTGACCAAAAATCTCCATAACGAATTGCTACAATAGCAATCTGTCATTTAGAAGCTCGAAAATGAATATTGATGATGCTGCGTAGTCATCATCAGGATTGTTTTCCAGTAACCGAAGTGAATTCAGTCCTTTTATCACTTCAAAATCCATTAAAACCCTTTTCTATTCAAAATCATTTCACAATAATATTACCATTCAAAAATATTTCCAAACTAACACCAACTTCACTTCCATAACTGAAAATATTTTCCAAACCTTCCTAGATTTAAAATTTTTAATTCTAATTTGAAAAAATATTTTAGTTTTAACTTATCTGTATATTTCATACTTATACAGTCTTAATTTTGGTTTGTATAAACGATTTCCTATTTTATAATCTTGTTTTGATTACATAATAATAACCAAACACATCAATTCTTTATATAATAATTTCAAAAAATTATTTCTTTTATGTCAAAATATAGTTTAAGTAAAATAATTCCATTTACCCTCTTTAGAGCCATACTATGTCGGTTTGCCAGGTTCAAGTATTTAGAAACTCCTATCGATTTAGTAGCATCCCATTATTCGACCAAAATTTATATGTACTCAATAGATAAATTAACAAAGTACAAAACTATATTATATTCACTGACAAATACATGCTTATATCTATTATATGCACAAACTCATTCTAGGGTTCTACTGACCTTATCTCTAATTTGTAATCCCCACCAAATCCAAGATTCTTGCTTAACCTTCAGCTCTGATACCACTTCGTAACGAACCACTTTTCCATATAGTCTAAGCTTACAATATAAACGCATAAGTCAGCTCAAATTCCATATAAAGTGGATTGTTAGGGGTGAAGAAGAAAAATTAGAAACAATCAACATAGAATCTGACAGTCGCAGCGGAACAAAATATAATATATAATAAAAGATTTTTATACAAAAGAATCTGTAACAGATTTAATCAGAGTACAACAATCAATACATCAATTTGGACAATTAAAATAACCTGTCCTTATACAGCGAAAATATAAATAATGTATGGAAGTACGTCTCTATCATCTAGCTCGCCTCCTAAGCTCCATAGCACCCTATCCTGAATCTGTGATACTCGATTTGATGTAAGCATTATAATAAAATAACATCCAAGTTAGTCTGAAAAACCAGCTTGAGTAAACACACTTAATTTGAATTATTATGTGACGCCCCACCTCTATGCTCGCAATAACAAAGAGTATTAAAAGGAATATTGTCTGTTATCATGAAGAATAAGGCTGGATAGGAGCGGCCATCCGTAGTTAGGCCTTACACTAGTGTTGGTTATCTCGATAGGAGTGGTAAATATTTTTATTTTTCATCTCTTATTTGTTTACTCCCATCGACATACCCAATTCTAGTATAAAACGAACTACGATGGTTCATAATAGTTTAGGACAATATATATAATAATAACACAGATAATATATATGCGGAACACAAATAAAACAAAAATGTCTCATATATATATATATAATAACTGATGTCAGTTAATATATATGTGATACAATAGATATGATACAACTACAACTGTCGACTCTGGAAGTTACATATACAAGTACATTACCGTGAATAATATACATGAATATACAACATCCTATACAAATACACTGACTACTAAACATGACGACGACTACTCCAAAAGATATAAAGAAACTTCATAGCTCTATCAACAACCCAAAGCAAGATATCTACAACCTGTGAATACTCGGTCTGACCCGAGTATTACATTCAAAAGAAAATAATACACGGGTCAGTCTAATTCAAACTCAGTTATTAGTGCACAGAAGCAATAATAATTAAATAAAAATTAGACTACTGTCAAAATAAATTCACCTATCCGATCCTTTAACAAGAAAATCGGATAACGGTGAATATAACACGTATAGTGTTAAACAACAATTCAGCAAACTCAAATTATCAACGAAGATAGATTAAAAGAATTTCAATGAAGATAATTTAGAAAAAAACATCAGAATTGCCTAATCGGCAATTAACCACAAAATCTAATTATTAAATAAATAATTAGAAACTCATAATCTAATTATCCAATAGATAATTAGACACAACAAAATGTTTAAATTAACCAAATCAAAACATCATTCAAATCATTGAAATATCAATTAAAAACTTCGAACCCGATAGGGCTGCAGTGCACGCTTGCATGCACTGCCTCGCCACTACAGTGACGAACGTCAATTCGAGTAGGGCTGCAGTACACGCACGCGTGTACTGCCTCGCCACTACAGCATAAGGAATACCAAAAGATCAATAATCAACACAAAATAGAATATCATAAAAGCCATACCGTGTGGCTGCAGTTCACGCTTGCGTGCACTGCCTTGCCACTACAGTGATGATGTACCCAAAAGCTCAATGGAAATTCACAACGAGCACAAGGTCAAACCCAAAATACCGGATTCAACTCAGGTTTACATTCAAATGAAATGGTCAAGACATAAAAATCAAGCCGCGACCCAAGTTCAATTCAATCAACTGAAACAGAGACTATGAAAACTCTGATCAACAATCAAATACAATATCAAGTCAAGCATCTCCAAAGACTGGTGCAACACAATACATCATAGCAATGTGGAAGTGCAGACTTGATGAAAAAATGTAAGAATTAACTGTGGATATAAATGTATCACTATGACACAAGTATAAGATACATGAACTAAACTTCCAGTCAATATATGATGTGCACAGCCACTAGCACGTAAAGATATGCAGTATGAACTAAAGTGAATGAGGACTCAATACACTAACTTGAAAAACAGTGGACTGCAGACTGTACATGAATCAATTAATGAAACCAAGTGCAATCTCAAGTGAATTCAACAAGATAGTCAAATTCAATTGCAACTGACTGGAAACAACAAGTACAAGAAACAACATATAGACAACATGATAACTCAATGTAACATGACAGTAAGCATTACCACAAGACCACCAAGCGAAACAAGTCGATGCAAACTTTCTTGAACACGCATATATGACCTGAGACTCCAAGACAGCTAGTCAACTACTAGTGAACAATAAGATGTAAGGCCCAAATACTACATGAAACCAATACAGTGATATTCAGGTGGAAACACATATATGGGATGCAACTGCGAATCTGGAAATGCAAGAATCATACTGAATGAAAATACTGAAGTATGGTGAAGCAACACAACCACAACCGCAAGCGATAATGAATGCACATATGAAAGTCCATACATCTATACTTGAAGCCAGAAACAATACAATTGCAGACTCAAGTGATACTAGAAGCAATTATACATACATAGCTATGGTTAGTGCAACTTAATATTTGTATAATGCATCTGCATGTTTTTCACGCAGGGTAAAGAACCCTGAACATTTTCATGATGAACCATAAAGACTGGGGTAAGACAATATAGGTCAACCACTATCTCAATGATTCAATGTACAAACAATTTATACATGTGAAGTCGCTGATTCAGGTATGCAATTCAAATGTAATCTTGTGCAACAAAGACAGGAAACACAATACATATATGTCGCAGAGACAAAATCAAAATACAACTTTCGAACGAGTCAAGCCAGAAATTCACCAAAGTGCTGAGGTCATGGAACCGCAGTGTTAAATCAAGACAGTGCCTAATTCACGAATGACCAAGTCGAAACTGTCAAGTGACCGAAGTCAAATACAGTGTAGAACAAGACATAAAAGCCAGAACCACGCAACAGTAAGAAAATCAACAAGGTCGAAAGTCGAACAACATCAACATCATAAAATCAGGCCGAAGCCTAAGATAATGAAAACAGTGCCGAGGTAACCAAGAGGGTAAGAATCGAATCAAATCAAAAACATGATCAAAGACTAAGCTAAACGAGTCCGAGACAAGGTTGTCCAGAATCGAATAGCTCAAACCCACGTGTATCAAGTGTTAGGTTATACGAATTGACAAAATTAAAGAAATCATCAATCAACAAAATAAAATCGAACGAAAATCGAAGAATTCAACCTCGAAAATTTAGGATTGAAGTAGATGTGAGTAAATACAATTACTCACCTGAATCGAAGCCACGGCGAGCTCAATCAAGTGGCCGAAGGTATCTCGAGACGATCGACTGACGAAGCTTGAAGTCGCGTCATCGAATTTTGCTTAAAACCCTAGTTTGAGAAACGAAGCCACCATTTCTTTTTCTTTTTTTTCCGATTGTTTAGGTTTTGCGTTTTAGGGTTATGAATAAAAAAAAAGAAAGAAAAGGGGTCGGGTATTGGGTTTTACACGGCACCAAGACATCTGCAAACGTGGGCCAAATTATTTTCAAAGCCCACACAACTTTACACAATTAATAAAGGAATTTCAAAAGAGTTTAAACCGGGTTTTAAAAACTTCAAACAGCAATTAGCTAGCAAATTAATCGTTTACTGATGATTATAAATCAATATGAAATCCCGGTTTGTTACATATTAAAATTAGATAAATCCTTTGAAAAACAAAGGTATCTTGTAAGACCGCATCGCTCATAAACATGACGGGTTTTCTCTTACGATAACCAAAACATTTGATATCAAAATCGTCTGATATTATAATAGTGTCTATAGAAAGTAAATAGAAAATAGCCAAAATGCTTGCATCTCACATTTCAGCATAGTTGGGTACAATCAAAACCGTACGGTGTTTATTGGAGAATGGATTCCATACAATGACTAGGCTATTGGGTACTACCCATCATAGTACACCATTATAAAAATATACCGAGGATATCACCGGTATCCCCTGCCAACACAAGACCGGCTGACCCCTAACCTGGATAGTACCAAATATGTCATCACCTCGGGTGTTTCCACCCTTAAATCGAGCGCTCACTTTTTCCATGCACAACCATATCCATAATTTATAATATATCTAAAGGTATCTAGAAAAGTGATAACATACCCTAATTAGGTGCGACCCACTTAGTCTTGCTGCATCTCCCATATTTTAGTCATTCTCGGTTAATGAGGTTTGAGGCTACGTTTACTTTTCAAGAACAGTTTCACTTAGAATGCTCATCGTCCTCCAATGACGATGTTCTGATAGCATTCTTCCATACAATTGTCTTGGGTATGTACAAACCAAATCACCGTCTTCACTCTTCACGATATCCATTTGTAACGCTCAAATCGAATCGAAGTGGTCTTCAGATAATTAAATCAAATCCCAGTCTCTTTGAAACGATCAACGAAATTGGTAGAAATTGATATTAGGTTATTTAAGTACCAATGAACATCTATAAGCAATTATAAATTTTCCAAAATTTAATTTCAAAATATCTTTATAAGATATATATTTAAATCCCTTCCAATATTTCAAAAATTGAGATGACCCAATTACTTATATCCATATCGGGATATTTCAAACCACATCTTATTTCAACATATAGAAAAATATTTTAAAAAATATATATTTTTCTAAACCCCTTTCTTCTCATCACTTTGGAAAATTCCATTTATTTCTCTTTCTCAAAATCCTTTACAATTTATATGGTAAATTCCTTAACTCGTTTATAACGAATTCTATAAGTTTCGGTTTCCTTATTTAATTTTCTTTAATATTTCCAACTCAAAACACTTGTCTAAAATTCCAAATATCCATTTCTAACTTCTTGTATGAATCCTAATTCATTATTTGAAGTTCACTTTTATTTAACTATTTTTGGAAATTTTCTTACTTCTTCCCAAATTCCGTTTTTGAGAATTTCTCCAATAAATCCCAATTATGAATAAATCCCGTTTCCAAATTCTCGAAAAGATTTATAATTAAATTTCAATAATTACGAAACTTTATATATATGTGTGTGTGTGTGTGTGTACATAAATTAGTTATTTAAAAGAATAATAATTTATTTTTAAAACATGTTCATGTAATTATTTAAAATTATCGAACACTTTTTATAAACATCAATAATCCATTTTTAGATAACAAATCAGTTTTCAAAGCTGATTTTATAAATTATAATCTAATAAAATAAATATTAAATATCGAGAAAATCCACTTACCGAAGTATTTCAATCCTAACTAGTTTAAAATTACACAGTTCAATAAATAAAATTTTCCTTTCAAAAACAAACCGAACTTCTTAAAATTAAAAATATATTTTTAAAATCTCAATAACCAATTCAATTTATAACTTCCTCATGATTTCCATCACATCGCTTCTTTTGCGATCTCATTAACCATTCCTACTTTCAAAAATAGCATCCATTATTTTTTTCTCATCCTATTCTTATATTCTAAGATAAATTCACCCTATGAATTTATACTTCCAAGTTATCATCTAATATCTATCTCGTTTATTTATAAACATCGTTTACAAATTTATGTCTCCTTTGAGTTTAACTTATAATAACTTTTGGGTCCAATGGAATTCATAGGTATAGGAAGAAGCTCCATCAAATAGAGATTTTTTCTTTCGACCATCTTTCGATTGGTAATACGAGATATAAGGACCACTACTACAAGCAGTACACCTTTGATCGTGAAATATCAATTGCTTGTTGAACCCTATGAATCACATGAAAGTATGATACTCCAAATTCAGGGGTCAGAGATTTTCATAAAACGTTCTGTTGGAAAAAAATGTGAGTGAAAGATCCCACTGAATGAATCTTTCGATTCATTTGGCTCTCACGCTCAATTTTTTATTTTATGGGCACTTTCATATCTTTTTTTTAATGTAATGAGCCTATCCTCCCTAGTTCTGTTTGGTGTCGAAAATTCGCAAGCAGGTCCTAAGTAATCG
Source organism: Allium cepa (assembly GCA_030765085.1). Taxonomy (NCBI): domain Eukaryota; kingdom Viridiplantae; phylum Streptophyta; class Magnoliopsida; order Asparagales; family Amaryllidaceae; genus Allium; species Allium cepa. The sequence continues at coordinate 593,893,607 of CM060945.1, forward strand.
TTGTTGTTCATTGGATTCCGAAGGAATGACTTCGGCCCCATATTCCTTATTCTATATGCATCATCGATTCGAATATGCATTCTTTTTTTTAACTAAAAAAATTATCATTTATTTTTCTCAAAAAAAAGATAAAGGGAGAATACAAGTAGGAACCCGCCGTCATCGAACTGAATATCTAACCCATTTCCTTACAAATTCCATTTATCCTGCCAATAAAAAAATACTATTGATTTCAACTTTTTTTTATATTTTTTGGACATCATTTAAAAGTCCTTTATATATTTTTAAAAACTCTATTTAAAAAATTTACGGACAGTTATGTACAACAAAAAATCAAGTTCATTGTTTACTCAACCAAATTCTTTTTAGTAATCCAATTTTCGATATAATTAGTTTTATATCCAAAATCTCCTTTTAGTTGCTTAAAATTCAAAAATAATATTAATGGTATTTAAAATACCAAAATTGAGGCCAGTGCTACTATAGCATTTAATAACTTAAAACCACACAACAATCCACAGATTTATTCAATCATATCATATACTTTTATATATGAAAAACAATAAATATATTTGAGGAATCCAGTTGGATCCCTACAACCTGTTTCCCCTGCATCCATAGATGTTAACAACATAAAAATATCAATCTCACTTCGGGGAGGGCATCGCGGTATATAGGGCCATCCGCTATTCTGCGTGGAACATAGGGTCTCATCTGCTCCAACGCTGGGAATATACCCAATTATTAATATGTACCACTATACATATGTACATATAATATAACATCCATCTGATAATAATAATTATCAATTCATCCAATCATTCAATAACTTAACTTCAACAATTTAAATTAAGACGGTAATCCAAGATGAGTGAGATTTACTCACCTTGATTTTTGAATACCTAATCGTTCTAATTTTTAAATTTATCCCATTACGTAGATCCCGTTGCTACGAACGTAAAACGACAACCGGGTTCAACTTAACCTACTGTAAGGGAGTTACGATTTTATAAGCCATCGATTTCAAATTTCTAAATTAATTAAACTAATTTCATAAATTAAATTTTTAATTATAGAATTATACCTCCTACCCTCCATCGCGTGATTCCCAACCCAAATCTTAGATGGCTCATCCCCTTTCATCGCGTGCGCCTACTAACTATCGTGATACTCTGATCTTGTACCTCGCACAAACACAGCTGTAACATCCCGTATTTTTAAGCCATTGAATTTGAACATTTAATTCATTTTAAATGTTTAATGTGGATTCTTAATTGATTTTGAAATGAATGGATTCAGGTTCAATCAAAGAAATAAGCTATAATTTTTAATTATAGTAATTCCGGTTGAATTTGAATAAGGGAAAAAATATAATTAAATATTCGGGATTTAGCTAAAAGGGTAAATCTGGATGTAAATAGTGATAAGAATGGTTTTAAAAATTTATTTTGAGTTATTTGAGTGTATTAGTATGGTGGGAATTTTAGATAAATTTTTAAGTTGATAAGTTAATATTTGGGATTTTATATTAATTTAAAAATTAATTTAATATTATTAAAATGCAATTAATCAGATCTTGAGTCCGGAATGAGCCGGAATGATTTGTAATGTGATTATATATTTTATATGATTTATTATTAAGGTACTAAAATTTTTAAAGTGAAATTTTAAGTGTTTTTGACAATTTTGAAAATCGCTCGACTTAATAGACAAGTTAAAATAGCATTCCGGGGCACAGTCTCGGAATTCGATGAAACGAGTTCCATTGGATCCGTAATAGTTAGTTATTAACAGATTTCAATTTCCGTAGCAATCGAAGCTGTCGTGTGACCGTGGCGGCTCGAAATGCATCGAAATCGTTTTAATTTAAAATTGATCGTTTAATTCCGTAACTCGCATAGACAACCGAATTAGCTTACGAAACCTATCTCATTATGTCTGAAACACGGAAAAACCCTGGAAACGCCTATTGGAACGTAAGAATTGGAGTTCGTTTGCACAAGTTGTAAAATTTGAGGAACGAGATTAAATTAAAATTAAATAATATTATATATATTCATATTCATTCCTAAACCCTAGCTAAAAGATGAGCCGCCGTTCTCTTTTATTTCAATGGCCGGCGTGCTCCCATCTTCTTCTTCGAATTCCTTCTTATCCACTGATTTTTAGCTAAATCCTTCAACTAGAAAATTATTAAACTCATTGAGATCTATTAATTGACCGGTGGAGAACATGTTTGATTCATTGTGATGACTAGAATGGTGGTCGAATTGAGTTCCGTTCATACTCAAAATTGGAGCACCTGGAAGCTTCGAGTGCAGCGGCCTTTTGGGCGAAGATGGAGTTGGCGTTGGCCTTCGTCATGGTGCTTCCTGATCGAACCCTAAGGCTACTCGGCGGTGGCGATGTTTGGTTATGATGCGGCGGTTTTGGGTTTATTAAAAACCCTAGTTTACGCGTTGAGGGAGTAGCAGGCATCGGCCTGAGTTTGCATGTTTATGCGGTCCTTATTTCGTTGGTAATGTTAAAAAAATAAAGCGAATTTTGTTTTAAACTGAAAATTGAAAACTTAGAAAATTCATATCTTTGTCATGCATGCTCAGAATTCAACGAATTTGGTAGCGCCGGAATCGCAGCAACATACTCTACGCTGAAGCGCAAGTTTGGAGACGATCGGAGCAAGTGAGAAATTTAGGTTAAATCGAACACGGTTTGATTTAATTTAAATTTTGAACACTCTCCGAAACTCAAGGTGAGTTATTCTCACTCACATCTGGATGCTAGACAATTTAAATAGTTAATATTTAAATATCTGTGGATTGGTTGAATATAATTGTTGTTATCAGACTGGATTTATTTTTATATATGTGATGTGCTAACATCAGTGGATGCAGGGAAAAATAGGTTGGAGGGATCCAACTGGATTCCTCACAATGTAGTAATTTTTTTTTATAACCGATAATGCAATATGTTTATCTGTTGTGATTGGTACATCTGACATTACATTGTGCTGTGATACTGTTGGATAAATCGTAAATTCAGAATTTAATTTTAAATGAATAAATTGGGTTTTAATAGAAATCAAGAAACTGATAAATAAAAAAAAATTAAAGGAATATAAAAATTGGAATCTGTTTTGGATGAAAAGAAAAAAATGAATAAAAATTGGTAAAATTGGGATTTTAAATACGGTGGAAAATTTATCAATCGATAAATGTGAAGTATAGATTTCTGGAAATGAATTCTATGGAAATTACAAATTTGTTTTGAAATAACAATGGGGTTATTTGATGATGTTTCGGAAAATTTAAAATATGTTGTAACGAAGCTTCCAAATATAAAATTTAAAGTTTAAATGCAAATAGAATATTTTGAAATGCCGTTTCCTCCATTGGGATTTTATTTAAATAAAAATGTTTTAAACCTATAATGTAAAAATGAATTTCCGGAAATGGGAAAATGCGTTTGAACTTCAAAAGAAGTTATGTTAAGCATGGGATTGGGAATTTATGTTATTAAACATAAATTGAAATGAAATAAATCGGCTGGATTTATAGGAAGGGTACTTTGGGATGTTTGAATGGTAATGTGTTCCCTGGGAAAACCAAGTTCGAGTTTTAAGCAGATTTTATTAAAAGAAAGTTTAAAGTTTAAACTTGTTTAAAAGAGTTGTGCGAATACATTAGTAATTATTTTTTTAAAAGGAATTTATTCAAAGGCTAGTTTTGACCCAAGTTATTTGAAATGAGTATTAATCTTTTTTAAACTCTACTTTTAAAATTTAGTTTAACTAAAACCTTATTTTAAATCAAGTTATATCTTATAAAGTAGTTTTACTTTAAATATTTTGAAATTATATTTTGAGTAAATAACTAGTAGTAAATTTACATATTTTAAAGTATATTTTAGAATAAAGTGTTTTAACTGTTTTAAATCTAAATTGTTTTGAACTTGGTTATTTCCAATGGGAATATATGGTAAAGGATTTACCTTGTAAAGGAAGAACCTTGGGAATTGTTTTCAAATGAATTTTGAAAATTTGAAAATATATCTTGTAAAGATATGTGAGGCAAATAAAAAAATGTGGGAATTATTTATTGTGTGATGGATGCTTATGGGTGTTTGAGAATATAAATTAATAGTTAAATCACCGACTATCAACATTGGACAAATGCGTTGATCGTTTCGAAGAGACCGGGATCGAGATTTATTTCTCGAAAACCACTTCGATCCGGTTTGTACGTTTCGTAGAAAAACGTGTTCGAAGTCGAAGATGGAGCAGTGAAGTGCAAGGGCTAGTCGCTACTAATCCTGAGGATATTTCCAAAATGGATGTAGTAGTAATAGTGCCTTCGGTTCCGTTCGAACCCGGGACAGACTTGTATGGACGAATGCTTTCGGAACATCGTCAGGTGGACGATGGGCATTCTAAGTGAAATGTTCGAAAAGGTTACGCTTAGCCTCAAGCCTCATCAAATGGGAAGTGTAACGACCCATAATTTTCGATTATTAAAATATTAATTAAATATTATTTTATAATTTTATATTGAAATAAAACTAAAAAAATTGATGTTACAAGGAGAAGAATAACTAGAATGTAATGTTAGTAATGTTAATATAAGGTAATTGCTAACTATTTTAATCTAATTTCCAATTAATTGAAGTGACTTTAAGGTTATAATTAGTTATAACTAAAAATAAGGAAATACATCGAACGTTGAAATTATATGTAGTCAATTAGAATTGGCTAATATTGAATATGAAATCAGTGGTGTTGTCTGAACGCTACTGATAAATATTTAAAGTAATTTCAAACTAATTGAAATACATTGTAGGTTGACTTGGTTATGATGGTAAATAATGAAATAAATTAAATGATGTAGATGGTGAACTTGTATGTAGTTAATTGAAATAGGTTAATAATGAATATAAAACCTTTTGGGTAAGCAAATTATAACCCTTGGTTGTAAAGTATAAGATAAGGGGTATGAATTATTATTATAAACGATTGTATTACTATTTTCTCATTAATTTATCGTTTTAATATTGAATGGGTAATTAATTGAATTAAGGCAATTGAATGTTGGGTTTAATGTTGGAATTGTATGTTAGTGATTAAAATAATTGTAACGTTATTTGATGATAAGTTGAAATAAGGAAATGGATTAAATGTTATATAAAAGGGGAAATTATATGAAATTAATGGAAAATTGAATATAATCAGGATTGTTTAAGTAGTCATAGCATTTGTTGTTAATAATAATCTTGTAAATGCGATTAAGTAAGTAAAAGGTAACATTTTTCATTCATCACCTATTTATTTAATCCATTGAAATTAAATTGAAAATCAATTGCAGTTAATCTAATTACCTACTACAGTTAATATGAACTAAAGTGATAAATATAGAAGATTGAGGTAATGAAATGGTAAACCAACGTTAAGTATATATATAATATGATAATTGATTGAATAATAAGATAAAAAAACAAAATAAGTATATGTTGGAATTTAAATTAATTAATGAATTTGTTGCCGTTAATTTGACTTGGAATCTTCTAATAAAAAGGAAAGAGAATTTATTTGAAATTAATGGCGTTTAATGAAAGAAATGTACGTTTGTTATAATCCGTTATAAGTGTAATTTTGAAATTAATTACAATTATGTCGATTTGGGATCTTTCAATTTAAAAAAAAAAAACATTAATATTAATTTTTGGATTTAACGAAAGAAACATACATTATTGTAAAAAAAAATAAAGAGAACATTTTAATGAAAATAAAACGAACATTTTCATTTTTAAGGTGAAAATAATTCTATATAAAGAAGAAAAAAATGAATTTTAAAACAATATTTTACAGTCATTAAGTATACATTTGAGGTTGTACATAAGTGATTTTAACACTAATCTTGAAGTTTAAATTTAATTGACTTTTTAGGTTGTGTAATTCCCCGATGAGAAAAACATTATTTTGAAAGAAAAAAAAACTTGAATTTGAGTTCTAGATCATCTTTTATTTTTTTGTAACGTTACACTGGTTATTGTATTCAAATTTATTTACTATATGTTAATTATGTGTAAACGAGTGTGAAAAAGGGTATATTCAGTGATAATATATTTAATTGAGTGGATCATGCAATTAACTAGATCCTAAGTGCTCCCTTCATTTCCTTATTATTCAATACACCTGCCACCATTTCCACATTTGGTTTTATTGCAATTCTTTGATGTAATTGAAACGTGAATTTATATCCTTTCTTATTCTTCCGTTTTGTTTATTTATTTCCCAAAGCATCTACTTAAATCATACAGTTTTGTTTTATTTGTCCCTTCCATACATATTTCATTTGTCACTTTCCTTTCTTCTTTTGTTTTATATCATATATCATTCTTTCCCCTAGAAATTTCTTATTTTTCAAACATCAGACCTCTATTTGTTTCCCTCAAAGTCTCAATGTCAACATAGCTTTATGCCTCTACTTAATTGCTGCCAATTCATTTTACTGAAGCTATGTTTAGAAAAATAAAAGAATAAAAAAGTGTGAGCATCCATTTCTTCCTTAACCACATCCGTACCTTTCCTCATCGCCCTGCCTTCTTTTGCAAGAAGCCTTCAAAAAAATTGAATAATGAGAATTAGCCTTAATGGTTTTGGCTTTCCACTTCTTGCCTTTGTTTTGGGTACATCAAATTTGAAAACGTGAGTTATTAAAGTTTCTTATTTTAAGAATTAAATATGTATGTGTTTTTATTTTATATCCTTATAACCTGAATATCTTCCTCATACAAGCTTTGATACATGCATAGTTCTTCCCTTGGACTCGTATTGGAATTCCTAATAACATAAAATAGGTTTGGCTGAGTTTGGAGACTATTGGAAAAGGCATCTTCGTTTGGACTTTTGTGTTCTAAATATCAAAGGTGAGTGTTTTGACCCACTCACGAATACTAGATTATCTTATGCTAGTTAAATTAAATTTATAATGTGATTAGAAATTTATTAATTGCTTTTTGTATTATTAGATTGTCATTTAAGTTAAATTTGAATTTATATTGAATTGAATTTTCCATTTGTTTAATAATGAATATAAATTGCAAGTTATACACCTGATAATGATAATTAATTGATTGTTGTGATTTATTGGCTGATTTGGATGTTGGATTGTGATGGATGTTATTGGTTGTCATTTTGGATGATTGGATGTTTATTTATGTATATATCTTTGTTACCACTATGGATTGAAATGATAACTCGAACGGTTTCCATTGATTTGGAAATTTTGATTTGGATACTGTTGAAATGACATATAACCGTGTAATTTCTTTAATTTGGATTATTTATTAGAATTGAATTATTTGAAAGATTTAAGTTTTAAATTTAGAAATTCGGATCTATTTTAATTAAAATGATTAAGATTGGGATTTTTGAATCGCTTGAAATCTTTTAAATAATTAAATCCACATTGTACACTTGATAGGAGATGAAATTCCTGTTATACATCTCTGAATCCATTATAGTAATATTTCTATTCTACTTATTTTGATTTGACTTACATAAGATCTTTTAGTCCTGACTCGAGTGTTTTGTCTTTTTATTACGCTCGGGTCAGTCTGAGCTTTTTTAGTGTATTGAAGACCATTATATTTTGGAGGATGAAGACGGAGACGAATCTACTATTTATTATTAATTATTCCACTACATCATGTGTTCCGCTGCGTTATTTATTTATTTCTACTCTATGTATAACTTTGATTTGTATTGTAAAGGTGTAATCAAATGTTATTTGTAAAACAGCTTCATGAACTGTTTATTTGATTTTTATATTTTGTCATTCCGTTGTGAGATTCTGTGTTTTATCTTTCCTTCTTTTCTATTATTTTCTTATTTACCCCATTAACAGTCTTACATTTTGAATGATTTTAGTTGACATGTGTGGTTTATTGTCGATTTAAATCGTCCAAAAAGGGTGGGATGTTATAGTTGGTATCAGAGCTTTGGTTTAGACATACCTTAGCCTGTTGGGGTTAACTCATTAGAGATAGGGTAGTAATACCCTAGAATGAGTTGTCTAAGTGTATATATGAGAGCGTGTATTTGTTAGTTTTATAAAAGTGTTTTATATAAGTTTTGAAATGAATTTTTTTTCCTAATATTATATGATATGCAGAGGATTAAATTTTTATAACTAATATAGTTATTTGTAATGTGTTTGATTTATGAAATGGTAATATTTAGTTATTATAATTTATTGTTGATTAGTTGCGTTTTATCAGTTTAAAAGCATTGGCTAATTATTGTTGTTGTGAATTTTGTTGTTTTTGACCGTAATTCAACTATTGAAAAATGAAATATTTGGATATTTTGGATAATCAAAACCTTCTAAATTAGTATGAATTTAATGTGAATTGATTATAAATAAAACCATGACTTGTAAATTGTTATGAAATAAATGGATGTTATAATAAATGGTTATAAATAAAGTTGTGATAACTTTAAACTTGAACAATGTCTTATAAAAAGGAATTACGTTTTTATAATTTGGTTATAAACATAAGAAAATTCCTTATGAAATGATTTGGTAATAAATGTAATATTAAAAGATAAATATTACATGTGGAATGAATGTAATTTAAATTGAAGAGAAATATAAGCAATATTATGAGAATGAATAAACTAATGTTATATGTTAAATGGAGAAATTATGTGAAACAAATATTAAAGTATGAAATGATACTTTCATTAATCAATGACACTAATAATGAATTTAGTTGAAGTATAATTGTGATGAATCAAATTGAAATAAATACGTAAGTTCTGCGTATATTATTTTATTCGCATAATTAATTTGATCCGGATTTGAGTACGTAAGTTTGAGGTGAATTACACCATTTCGCATTAGGATTTTTCGTTCGATTCTTGATGGTGAATATTGATATGGATTTTTGGTTTGATTCTAGAGTTCTCTATCATAGTATATGGCTATACAAGGAGAATGATGGTTTCTAGTCAAGAAACCATATCGAAGTCCGCATTAGGGAAGTAGAATGGACAATACTAGTTCGAAAGCGAACTTGTGTGATCGAGCGAACGATCGAATGTAATGTTGCAAAATGATGACATGTGTACATCTTATGTTCTAATATTATTGATATGCTTTGGCATTGAAATTGAAAGTTGATATGTTTGTAATTTAAATTGGGATTTTCTTTTATGAAAAACTACTATTAATTTAAAACCATTTTTTAAACTACTTTCTTTTATTTTCCTTATACAAACTATTTTCTTTAATTTTTCTTATACAAACTATTTTATTTTCAAACTATTTTACAAACTACTTTAATTACAAACTATTTTCCACAACCATTTTATATACCAAACTATTTCACAAAATGATTGTATATAAAAAAAAGAACTATTCTAAATTCAAAACCTTTTGCAAAGCAAAAATGTTCAATTCCATATGGATCTTCATGCAGCGTAATTGATTTGCAAATTTTTTTATTCTTGCATAAGACAGACTTTATATAAGTATAAGGTGATTTTTAAAAATGTTGATTTTGGAAGGATTTTGATCTGAAGAGATAAATCTTATATATAACGGAATTTATATAAGAATGATTTGATAAATTTGAGATTATTGATTTTGGAAAATACTCTATCTGAAAATGAAATCTTATATATGATGGAATTTATATAAGTGCAATATTTGAAGCTATGATTCTGAATGGTGACTATATATGGTATGATATGTTTTGAAATAAATGATATGGGAAGTACCTTCCATTGGACCCCTTTGGTGGGTCATTTGTTGGATCCCTTTGGTGGGTCATTTATCGGATCCCTTTGGTGGGTCATTATCGGATCCCTTTGGTGGGTCATTTATCGGATCCCTTTGGTGGGTCATTATCAGATACCTTTGGTGGGTCATTATCGGATCCCTTTGGTGGGTCACTTATTATTGTAACAACCCGCATATTTATCGATTATATATTTAAATATTTTATTTAAATATTTCACCGTTCATCGGATTTTGGTCTGAAAACCTACTTTTTGCAAACGGTCGAATTGGGACTCGAGACCACTTCCATCGAGTTCAAAATGACGTTTGCGACCTTGTTGAGTATAAGCTTCGATATGTTTGGAGAAAGTTGATTTTTGCCGCTTTTTACTTAGGGCTTTGGTCTGGACTGAGCCCATTAACCCCACTTAACTCAGTTCCAACCCTCTCCTCTTCATTCACTTCTCTTCTATTTTCCTAATACTCAAGCTTTTATGTTAATGGAGGGTGGAAGAGGAAATTAAAACTCCAAGCCCTAATTCCATAGCAAAATCCAAGTTCTTGCTCCAAAATCTATGAGAACCCATTGGTAAGCATCTCCTTCTTCTTCTCCAACTCATTCTCTCTTTGAATTTCAAAAAATTCCTAAACCTAATTTGGGAAATATTTCTCTTTTAAGCTTAGATTCAAGCTTCTAGAGTTGGATTTGAAGAGTGGTTGATTCCCCTTTGCTTTTAAGCTTCATCTTCATAAATTTAGTTCAAAGGTGAGATTTTTATCTCACATCTATGTCTATATCTATTTTGTTGTTAGGTATGAATTCCTAACACTTATTTATGTTCATTTGCTTTTGGTTTGGATTGATTTGGTGAATATTTCAATTTTTGGTGTTTTGTAGTCAAATCTTTAAAAATCCAAACTTTGATGTTTGATCATGCTTTAAGAGGTGTTTCGGAGGGCCTATAAGACCGGGTTGTCGCTAGGCATAAATGCTTAGTCGTCGTTGCTCGTCCGATCGCTCCCGATACGTTTTGGCCACTTTGGCCTAGGCAAATTGTTGCCTAGACCAGGTGACCAGACGTCTGATGACCAAGTCCGGACGTCTGGTTTGGACCTGGAAAGTAAAAATGTATGCACGCATATTATAAAAAAAAGCCAGGACTATTTTCAGACGTCTGAACCATCAAACCAGACGTCTGGATAGGTCTCAGACGTCTGATTTGAGGTTTCAGGCGTCTGAGTGTTCTTTGGGTTATTTCCAGAGAACAAATCCAGACGTCTGGATTCCAAATCAGACGTCTGGAAATGTTTATTTTTGCCTATTCAGGCTGTTTTGTGTAAATTTCCATTGTTTATCGATTTTAGCGATCCTATTAATCGTTATCACTTATTGTCGACTTTGACGACTTCTTTTTATGGATCTTTTTGGAAATATCCATTTCTATGGATTTGGTATCGATTTCTTTGGATTTTATTCACGTCTTCGAATGTGAATTTTGTAATTGGTTGTTCTTACAATCTTCTTTGTGATTTGTCACTTTAAAAATATAAAGGTTTTCTATACTAGCAGTAAATATCAAAACTCTTTCTTCAAATGATTTCAACACTATTTTATTACAAAGCTCGTTTTCTTAAACCGTTTTCCAATCTATTAGTATATACAAACCTTTGCCTCACTCGTATGAGAAATCTAATTAAACGACTTAGTAAAACAAGTGGTATGAAACGCTTGCGTTTACTTCGTTGGTTAATTCTTGGACTTGTTCGATTGAATCTCTTGTGACAATTTTCTAGTGGAGATTTACAGTTTGTTCGTAAATATTTAAGTTAAGCTAGTGGTTATGGGACATGAAGCTAAGCTCATATATTTACTAGCTTACTGTAATTGACACTTCTCGTTGATCATGACGATCATCTTTGTGGTTTAGACTAGCAATGTGCGATGTCTCTTTGTTTATGTGGAGGACTGTTACTCATTTTATTGAGCTTCGTCGCATTTCTCACATGGGTCGTACCTTTTTAGGTGTGTCGACGTTTATTTACTTCGTGGAGCAATCAGCTCAATAAGTCGGGACATGGGGCGTATCTTTTTAGGTGCGTCGATGTTCGACTTAGCATGGGGTGTATCTTTCTAGGTGCATCGATGTTAGACATTACATGGGGTGTATCTTTCTAGGTGCATCGATGTTTATTTGTGCATGGGGCGTATCTTTCTAGGTGCGTCGATGCTAGAGCATGGGGTGTATCTTTCTAGGTGCATCGATGTTTATTTTATGCATGGGGCGTATCTTTCTAGGTGCGTCGATGCTAGAGCATGGGGTGTATCTTTCTAGGTGCATCGATGTTTATTTGTGCATGGGGCGTATCTTTCTAGGTGCGTCGATGCTAGAGCATGGGGTGTATCTTTCTAGGTGCATCGATGTTTATTTGTGAATGGGGTGTATCTTTCTAGGTGCATCGATGTTTATTTGTGCATGGGGCGTATCTTTCTAGGTGCGTCGATGCTAGAGCATGGGGTGTATCTTTCTAGGTGCGTCGATGTTCGACTGTTCATGGGGCATGTCTTTTTAGGTGTGTCGATGTCCAGTTTGTGGGATTGGCCATCCTTTTTATTGTGATTTCTGGATTTCGTGTGTTGATTTCTGGATTTTGTGTTTCACCAACTTTTACGATTGGCATGGATACATATATGTCACTTATTGTGGCTTGGTGAATGAAATCAGGAGTATGACATTCCTTTTTATCTTGAGTAGATTATTGTGATATTGATTAATCTCTTGTTGATTTTCATTTACTTATTTATCACAGCTTGGCATTGTGATTATTATATGTTTATGTCATATCTCCTGTTCTATATCATTTCTTCTGATATTTATAGCTAGACTGATCCGTTTATTATTTTCTTCTTAAATAATACTCGGGTCAGACCGAGATGTTTCAGGTGCTTCTGCTTGACTTCTCATCCAAGATCATTACTCTGACTTTTGCCAAACTACTTGGATTAGTAGTTTATTTTGTTGTGTACACTTGAGATATAGACTCATAGTTGTATTCCTTTGTATAGCACGCGTTGCTATTCTTTTGTATTATCGTGGATCTTTTGACCACTACTCTGATATACACTTTTATGTGTAATATTCATATCTATTTCCGCCTTTGTGATATGAATTGTCTGTGACTGATTTATGTTACGTTTATTTCTATATTTGTTTCCGAAGATATTATAGCCACTGTGTAGTAGTTTTGAGTTTGTCTCGGCATGTCGGATTTCCACTTGAAAAGAATTGCATGTTATACTATCTGACATATCGATGCTCGCACAAAGCAATTACATGGATGGTCGCTCCTCAACAGCCTTATTCTCCGTGCTAGTTGACAGCATTCACTGTAGTGTTCTTGGCTAGCGTGGGTATAGAGGTGGGGCGTCACAGCTTGGTATCAGAGCCAAACTTCGGAACAATATGGAATATTATAACAAGGATCATCGTCCTAAGTCCATCTTAGGAGTCGTGCTTTAGGATTTTATTCGGGTCTTCGTACCGTCCTATCCTATTTTCTTTTATGATTCCTTGTTTTATCTATTAAGATTGCTTGATATTTATTTTGAGAATAACTTTTTCCTCTTATTTCTTTCTTTCTTAAAGAAGAGAAATGGTTAGACCTGGCCGCCCCAACGCCGGTCAATCTAGTGCTATTCCCCAGGATGGAGTTTTTATGTCTGCCCAACGACTTTTGGATCTTGTAAAGAATCAAGAGTTTATCTATGCTTTGAGTAAGAACCCCGAAATGGTTCTACCTTTGAAACTTGAAGTTTCTTTCAATCAGCTTGTGGATGTTACTCTTCTTCATGGAGAGGTTGGTAAAGGAAGTGCTTGTGATATTGGGACTTCCAAGAAGAGGCATATTGAGTTCAAGAGCCTTAATCCCAATAAGAGAGTGAAGCAAACTACTTTTGTAGCAAAGACTCTGATCCCTAATCATGGAGGATGCTACAATTGTAATTCTAAGAAACACTATGCGAATATGTGTCCAAAACCCCATTCTTGTCGCTATTGCAAGAAACCGGGTCATCTTTTATCTGCATGTCCCAAACTTTTGAACAAGGACATGAGAAGCTAAATATTGTGCAAGCCCCTAGAAACTCTTCTCTCGGTGAAGGTATTTTTCATTCAATCCTTGATGACATTTGCTTTGTGATTATCTTGTTCGTGTTCTTTTTGATTATCTTGTTCGTGTTCTTTTTGATATAATTTCCATCTCACTATTTTATATCAAAAGAAATTGTTGATTCTTTTTCTTTAAATATTTTGGGCTTGATGACTTCTTTGAGGATTGTGAATCCGGATGGTAGATCCGCAACACTCAATTTGCTTTTGTTTAGATGTCGAGATTGTTTTATGTGACTTTTCTTTCCGAGCCAATATTTACTTTGGCTTCGGAATTTACTTTTGTACGGATTGGCTTAATTATTATGAGGCCATATCCTTTGTCCCGTGTGGACTATTCATCCTCGACATTTTCAATCTATTAAGCAGATTTCTATTTTTCCTTTGTGATTTTGATTCCAATTTGGTGGAATCATTTTATTCCTTAAGCCCACTTATAAGGAAAGTGTTATTTCTCGCATTCATGTAGTTTGAGAAATTTTCCGGTATTTTTGAGCTTGTCTTAGGATTATCACCTAAGTAATCTTTTGTGTGGTGCTAAGGCCTTTTCAGTTTTACTTTACCACCGGTTTTCGTTTGCTACGAGTTGCGGAAATTAGCATTCCACCTACCGCATTCCGCACTTGTTATGATTCTTATGAATGACTTATTATGTCATTCAATTTTTCCAGCTCATTTCATCCATTTTATAAATCGAATATTCGATGAATATTTCGATGAGACCATTCTTGTATTTATTGATTTTGGATGAAAATAGTAATTTAAAATTTTGCAAATCTTTTTCATAAGATTTATTTATAAGTAAAACTGGATTTTGTTCTTGAAACGAACAAAGAATATTCTTAAAACTTTTTAAGAGATTTATTTATCCTATAAAAGATGATTTTGTGATTGTATTGCCCGTTGAGTGATTTAAGAATTTTGGTCGATGCGCTTGATCAACGTTATCGATACGAATTTCCTAAACGCTTTGATGTGACAATCAGACATGATATATTGACTTGTAAAAATGTAAATTTTTGTAGAAAGATTATTACATAAAAGTAAAAATGTAATTTTGAAAGTTTTAACTTTTCGGGGAAGAGAATTATTTAAAAGAAGTTCTTTCTTTTCGATACTCTTATTCTTTCTTGTGATTCCTGAAGGGGAACCAAGACTTTGCTATTTGTACCGATACTAGTCGTATTGGTTTGGATGCCATTCTCTTGCCATAGAGAACGTGCTATCACTTGTGCTTCTAAATCATTATAGTTTATCGAGACTAGATATGCCACTTATGATCTAGTGCTCTCGGCTATTGTTTTTGCTTTTGGAATTTGGCATCATCATATTTGGATGAGAAATTTGTTCTCTACCTCGATCATAAATCTTTGGAATATTTATGTTCTCTTAAGGAACTGCATGTTGACTCGAGTTCCTAGCTTCTTATGATCTTGATATTCTTTTTATTCCCGAAGGGGAAATCGTGTTGCCAATGCGTTTAGTCGTAAGCAACAAGTGGTTGATTCTTTGATGTTGCCTGAATGGAATTATATTTTTATTAATTTCATCGGACGTTTTGATATACTTCGATCTATTGAGCTTTATCTCATATCTTTTATGGACTAGCGTCCGGTGTTCTTCTATGGTGTTCGGTTCATCGGATGTACTATTATTATACTACATCGATGTTCCGTCTTATCTGGATCAATGGATGTACCATTATTATACTACATCGTTGTTCCGGTTTATCAGTTCATTGGACGTACCGTTTTTGTACTACGTCGGTGTTCCAAATTATTCGAGTTTCTAGTTTCTCGGGCGTACCGTTTCTGTACTACGTCGTTGCACCGGCTCAACTTTATGCTATTCTTGACGTTTTCCACGTCTTTTAACTATGGAAATGCTTTTATGTTTCCGATTTTTATTCTTGATCCCGGTGTTATTGGGGAAATTGAAGTTTCACCAGATTTGATTTATGAGCAACATTCCATTCGCATCATTGCTTCGGAGGTTGAGTGCCTTCGGAATAAAGATGTTCTTCTTGTGAGAGTTCAATGGTTCTCAAATCCTAAGGATTGCTCTTGAGAAATCTTGAGAATTCATCGAACGAAAACTTTCGGATTTACTCCTTCGTGCTCTTTATGGTGGACTTCTTGATTCAAATTTTCTTTTGTGTTGATATGCTTCTATGGTTGTTACTTCTTATATTTCCTTCTTAATTATTGCGAGGATGCAATTTCTTTAAGGAGGGGAGTCTGTAACAACCCGCATATTTATCGATTATATATTTAAATATTTTATTTAAATATTTCACCGTTCATCGGATTTTGGTCCGAAAACCTACTTTTTGCAAACTGTCAAATTGGGACTCGAGACCACTTCCATCGAGTTCAAAATGACGTTTGCGACCTTTTTGAGTATAAGCTTCGATATGTTTGGAGAAAGTTGATTTTTGCCGCTTTTTACTTAGGGCTTTGGTTTGGGCTGAGCCCATTAACCCCACTTAACTCAGTTCCAACCCTCTCCTCTTCATTCACTTCTCTTCTTTTTTCCTAATACTCAAGCTTTTATGTTAATGGAGGGTGGAAGAGGAAATTAAAACTCCAAGCCCTAGTTCCATAGCAAAATCCAAGTTCTTGCTCCAAAATCTATGAGAACCCATTGGTAAGCATCTCCTTCTTCTTCTCCAACTCATTCTCTCTTTGAATTTCAGAAAATTCCCAAACCTAATTTGGGAAATATTTCTCTTTTAAGCTTAGATTCAAGCTTCTAGAGTTGGATTTGAAGAGTGGTTGATTCCCCTTTGCTTTCAAGCTCCATCTTCATAAATTTAGTTCAAAGGTGAGATTTTTATCTCACATCTATGTCTATATCTATCTTTGTTGTTAGGTATGAATTCCTAACACTTATTTATGTTTATTTGCTTTTGGTTTGGATTGATTTAATGAATATTTCAATTTTTGGTGTTTTGTAGTCAAATCTTTAAAAATCCAAACTATGATGTTTGATCATGCTTTAAGAGGTGTTTCGGAGAGCCTATAAGACCGGGTTGTCGCTAGGCATAAATCAATAGTTGTCGTTGCTCGTCTGATCGCTCCCGATACGTTTTGGCCACTTTGGCCTTGGCAAATTGTTGCCTAGACCAGGTGACCAGACGTATGGTGACCAAGTCCAGACGTATGGTTTGGACCTGGAAAGTAAAAATGTATGCACGCATATTATAAAAAAAAGCCAGAGACTATTTTCAGACGTCTGAACCATCAAACCAGACGTCTGGATAGGTCTCAGACGTCTGATTTGAGGTTTCAGACGTCTGAGTGTTCTCTGGGTTATTTCCAGAGAACAAATCCAGACGTCTGGATTACAAATCAGACGTCTGGAAATGTTTATTTTTGCCTATTCAGGCTGTTTTGTGTGAATTTCCATTGTTTATCGATTTTAGCGATCCTATTAATCGTTATCACTTATTGTCGACTTTGACGACTTCTTTTTATGGATCTTTTTGGAAATATCCATTTCTATGGATTTGGTATCGATTTCTTTGGATTTTATTCATGTCTTCGAATGTGAATTTTGTAATTGGTTGTTCTTACAATCTTCTTTGTGATTTGTCACTTTAAAAATATAAAGGTTTTCTATACTAGCAGTAAATATCAAAACTCTTTCTTCAAATGATTTCAACACTATTTTATTACAAAGCTCGTTTTCTTAAACCGTTTTCCAATCTATTAGTATATACAAACCATTACCTCACTCGTATGAGAAATCTAATTAAACGACTTAGTAAAACAAGTGGTATGAAAAGCTTGCGTTTACTTCGTTGGTTAATTCTTGGACTTGTTCGATTGAATCTCTTGTGACAATTTTCTAGTGGAGATTTACAGTTTGTTCGTAAATATTTAAGTTAAGCTAGTGGTTATGGGACATGAAGCTAAGCTCATATATTTACTAGCTTACTGTAATTGACACTTCTCGTTGATCATGACGATCATCTTTGTGGTTTAGACTAGCAATGTGCGATGTCTCTTTGTTTATGTGGAGGACTGTTACTCATTTTATTGAGCTTCGTCGCATTTCTCACATGGGTCGTACCTTTTTAGGTGCGTCGATGTTTATTTACTTCGTGGAGCAATCAGCTCAATAAGTCGGGACATGGGGCGTATCTTTTTAGGTGCGTCGATGTTCGACTTAGCATGGGGTATATCTTTGTAGGTGCATCGATGTTAGACATTACATGGGGTGTATCTTTCTAGGTGCATCGATGTTTATTTGTGCATGGGGCGTATCTTTCTAGGTGCGTCGATGCTAGAGCATGGGGTGTATCTTTCTAGGTGCATCGATGTTTATTTTATGCATGGGGCGTATCTTTCTAGGTGTGTCGATGCTAGAGCATGGGGTGTATCTTTCTAGGTGCATCGATGTTTATTTGTGCATGGGGCGTATCTTTCTAGGTGCGTCGATGCTAGAGCATGGGGTGTATCTTTCTAGGTGCATCGATGTTTATTTGTGCATGGGGTGTATCTTTCTAGGTGCATCGATGTTTATTTGTGCATGGGGCGTATCTTTCTAGGTGCGTCGATGCTAGAGCATGGGGCGTATCTTTCTTGGTGCGTCGATGTTCGACTGTTCATGGGGCATGTCTTTTTAGGTGTGTCGATGTCCAGTTTGTGGGATTGGCCATCCTTTTTATTGTGATTTCTGGATTTCGTGTGTTAATTTCTGGAATTTTTGTTTCACCAACTTTTACGATTGGCATGGATATACATATGTCACTTATTGTGGCTTGGTGAATGAAATCAGGGGTATGACATTCCTTTTTATCTTGAGTAGATTATTGTGATATTGATTAATCTCTTGTTGATTTTCAATTACTTATTTATCACAGCTTGGCATTGTGATTATTATATGTTTATGTCATATCTCCTATTCTATATCATTTCTTCTGATATTTATAGCTAGACTGATCCGTTTATTCTTTTCTTCTTAAATAATACTTGGGTCAGACCGAGATGTTTTAGGTGCTTCTGCTTGACTTCAAATCCAGGATCAATACTCTGACTTTTGGCAAACTACTTAGATTAGTAGTTTATTTTGTTGTATACACTTGAGATATAGACTCATAGTTGTATTCCTTTGTATAGCACGTGTTGCTATTCTTTTGTATTATCGTGGATCTTTTGACCACTACTCTGATATACACTTTTATGTGTAATATTCATATCTATTTCCGCCTTTGTGATATGAATTGTCTATGACTGATTTATGTTATGTTTATTTCTATATTTGTTTCCGAAGATATTATAGCCACTGTGTAGTAGTTTTGAGTTTGTGTCGGCATGTCGGATTTCCACTTGAAAAGAATTGCATGTTATACTATCTGACATATCAATGCTCGCACAAAGCAATTACATGGATGGTCGCTCCTCAACAGCCTTATTCTCCGTGCTAGTTGACAGCATTCACTGTAGTGTTCTTGGCTAGCGTGGGTATAGAGGTGGGGCGTCACAATTATATTCATTTGATATTATTGGATAGCGTAAATCAAGGGGTGAGATGACTACAGCTACAATTGATTCCGCTGGGATAGCGGCATAACCATTGCGTAACTGCAATCCATGGGAGAACGTACTTTCCATATCTATTTTCAATGATTTTAAGTATTTTCATTGGGTGTTGAAACAGGTCTGCTAAGTACTTGGAGAATTCTAGCCATGCGTTTGATCAACGCATGGCCAGAGTCTGCAAGAACATGGATAAACCTGTTAAAACATCGAGTTATAAAAGTATTTTGATAAAGTATTATATAAAAGATATTTTGATCATTTTTCATTTCTAAATACTTTGAAATGTTTAAATATTGTTTATTTATGTACAACATGGTTTAGTAGTAAATTATTAGTGTTCTAAATATTGTCAGAAGTTATTATTTAAATAAAACATTTTAAAGTTAATGATTATTGATTTATTAATGATATTTAAAAGTATTTTGAGATTTAAAACTAATAAAATTTAAACATAATGGATTTAAGGTTTTCAATAGCTTCTTTTTAAATATAAGTAATGATGTAAGTAATTGTTTTCAAATAATTTACATGTATTTAAAAAGATGTTATTTAAAATTACTGAAATGGTATTAATAAATGAAGCAAGAAAATTTATAGAATTTTTTTCGTTTTGTAAAGTGTTAAAACATTAAAGATGATTGATTTGCAAATGAAGTTTTCAAATGAATTTTTGTGACGAACCGGGTTTTTCGCGTTCGAAAATTGACATCCATACTTTACATCGTACTCGAATGCCGCAGATTCGACCGTTCAAATCCGAGTCGCCGGAGCTTATAACACAATTAACTAAATAACACAGCGGAATAAATAATGAATATCAATATACAACATCTGATACAACATCCCGATACAACAGAGGATACAATAGATATCGATATATATCAGAGATACAAGAAAATAGCAGCGGAAATAGATAGCACCAGCATCGGAACATATAACTCTGAGATAGTCTTCAAGGAAGAATTCCAAAACTGCAACTCCATCTCCAGGAACCAATCCAGAAATAACTCGAACTCCCGATAACGATGCACCAAGCTAAGCAAGGTCAGTCATATCCAAAGATTGAACTAGCTCCTGACAATCTACTGGACCTAACTATTTGAAAAACCCAACTCTAGACTGCTCGTGTGGAAATTAGTGAGCACCCAGAGTTTAGGAAAGGAACAATAAACTCCGAGTCAGTCATGGGACTGGTGTGAGTAACAAAAACAGTTTATCTTTTAAATAAAACAAGATTTATAAAAGAAAATCCGATATGCTTTTTAGAAAATGAAACTACCATAAGACCTCCCGCCACACACACAATGCAAACGCGGAATTGGAGGAGATTTCTTCTTATGATAGTCAAACATGCTTAATACGTAGAAAGTTCTTTGATATTATTATTATAAGTGCAAAGTGTAGAAAACATTTTGAAAGTAGAATATAAATCTTACCAACATAGGCATTCCGCACTATGCCTACTATAGCTACCATGTTCAATAGCAGGTTACCACCACATTCCATGGCAGGTAATACAACTAAAACCGTACAGGGCTCGTATTGTTTCTTTGGATTTTCCAACAAATGGTCAGGATAAGGAACTTCCTACTGCCATATGGGATCGCCTCTGGCGGACGTCCCAAGAACCTATCCGGATCTCTGCCAACACAAGGCCGGGTTACCTCTGTAACTAGGTAACTACTACTCGAGCATGCCACTCCCCGGTCCTTTGGGACCTTTATCCGAGGCGCCTCTAAAGCAACAACCACACAATAAATGAGATTGGAGCAACCACATAGGTTAAATATCAGGGCTCCATACCTAATATCACCCTTTACCAAAAGGGAATGACAACACCCTAAAGGGCGCGACCCTCATAACCTTGCCGCATCTTTCCTGTTTTGACCATTTCCGGGGTGTGAGGTCCTGATGCAGTCTCGTCCACAAAGCTACGCTTTATACAAAAGCCATGCTCTGATCACAAATGATCAACACATATCAGCACTCAGCATGTCACACTACCAAATTGGGAATATATCGCTGATAACCTTCAACTACATAACCTCTGAGCTCGTACGTCTTAGAGAAGGGTGTTAAGCTAAGAGAATAAATTCTCCGCCACCAACAGATATGTATTTGAAAGAAATCTGCTTTATATCTCAAAGTGTAATGTCAGACATACAATCCATACAAGTCTGTTACGGGTTCGAACAGAACCGAAGGCACTTCCAAAGAAGTCCTTGCAATCCGGGTATTCACAATCCCAATCGGACTTCCCATCACTTAGGAAATCTCTATACCGGCGCGACTCGGTGCAGAGACAATCGATAGGTCATCCTATCGCTTTCGCAAATACCCGGTCTTCACCACCGGTCTTCAAATGCTATCCATATACGTCGTATCACATATTCGAAATGGGTTATATGACACAAAGGTCCTCTCCCAGCTAAACCGAATAGTGAGCGCAATATTTAAAACATATGGATATGGGATTTCAATTAAGTCACAACTTAATGATTCAAAACTTTCTTTCAAATGGTTTAAACAAATTACCATTTCAAATCTTTTAAACTAAAAGATTTATTTCACTAAGTTCACCCAGCTTCACCAAGATTCATTTACGGATTTCAAAACAATTTCCATTTCAATTGGATTAACTAGTTAAATCTTTAAATCAAGATTTAACTCATAGCTTTCAAACCGTTCCCATAACTTGAAAAATTATTTTCATTGTTTAACTTGAAATCCCTTTTTAACACAATTTGGAAGTTCACTTCCTATATGAAAGCTTTTTAATATTTGAAAACGAATAGTTTTCGTTTCAGAAAGATCCAATTTTATTTACACGAGTTAAAGCCTTTGAATTTAAACTCAAATTCCCAAATCAATAACTTTAAAGTAGTTTAACTTATATAAACTGGTATAATATCTTTAGTCCCTAGTTTCCAAATCATAGAATTCAATTTCAAATATTGAATTCCAATTTAATTCAAAATATTTAAATTTCAAAACTAAATCAAATTATTCAAAATAAATTTCATCTTTGAAATTCTATTTCAAAAGCTTTTCATTTTAAACCCAATCTATTCCCAAAACATTTGAATTTAAATATTCAACCTTGAAAATTATTTCAAAATCTGTGACTTAATCGATTTCCTTGTGAAATCCATATTTGTGTGTGTATAAGTGTGGTCCAGGGATTTAACACAATAGTGCAACATCATAAATCATCACGGATTCGCAATCACCAATTATCGATAAGCGGTATATCCCAATAACGCTTATCTATATATGCAGATTCACAGGTAGAAAAATATGAATGCATTATAAATAAATAAAATTACATTCATCACAGATCACACTGAAAACAATTCATAATACAAAGCGTGGCATCTCAGAAATATCAAACAGTTCAACAATCAATAGGGTTCAAATACCCGTAAGTGAACTCAATAAATTATCCGATTAGTTTAAATCAGACGGGTCATAGATCATAATTAATTAACTTTAGTCGATTCCAAATCATTTGATTAATTGTCCTTTAATCATTTATTAATTAATCAACTTTTAATTGTTTAATCACATATTGTACAAATATCTGATTATTTAATTAATTAAGTGTTAACGGTTACCTAATTAATCCTTAATCGTTTAATTAAATCTCCCTTAATTAATTAATCTTAAACCTCAATTAATGAACTTAACCCTTCAATTACTTATTTAATTAATCCAAACATTAATTAATTAAATAAGTTAATTATCCATTTTAATTATCTTAAAAATTTAATGAATCCAATCATTTAAATTCTATTTATCTTTAAGATAAAACATTTCTTAATTAATCAAAGTATTTAAAACAATTTGTTTTCAAATTTACTTTAAATTTCATTTTAAATTCACGATTTAAAATGAATATAATTTAAATCAAAGTAACTTTTCTTTTCTTTTTTTCTTTTTTGATTTCTTGCTTTGTTTCCCTCCCTGTAACCCAGAAGAAGGAAGAACAGAGACTTTCACTTCATAGAGCAACATAAATATGTACTAAATATGTACTAAATATACCCACAGAGCAACACTTATAAATATGTACTAACCACTATATACCCATGCATAGATAAATGAAACTTAAGTATTTAAAATAATTTGTTCACTCACCTTAAACATCTTTTTTTTTTCTCCAGAAGTCTTCAAGTTGAAATCTTTTTAACTTTGCAAAGTTGAAAACTGGGTTGAAGTTGTTAGCTTAAGCTTCTTCTTTGTTCTCAGATCTCTCTTTGATTGTTTGATGGTTTTTATTTATGTTTGAGTTTTAAGATGATATTGTCTTCAGTTTGTAAAAATGGAAATGCTTGCTTATTCTCTGGTTTGCTTATTTTTGATGAATGAAAGAAACTAAGATGAAAGAACTAAGGAGAGCTTGATATATGGAAAATGAAGCTTCCAGGATATGCTTTTGTACAGGGTTACTATTTGCTTTTGTTGACTATCTGATTTCATTGTTGGCTGAGGTGATATGTATTTTGTATGCTAAGTTTTTTTTTCTTTTTATAAAAAGTGATGTTATTTGTGTAATACAAGTATTAATTGTATTTGTCTTGTTTTATAAGCTCATGCATATCACTTTTCGGCTGAGATGTTGCATGTTGTACTTGCATTTATTTGTTTCTTCTTGTGCAAGCCTGCATACTTAGTTTATTTTTTTGTTTGTACATATATAATTTATTTGATCATATATCTATTTGATTTGTCAAATTTATTTTCTAACTTAAATATTTATTTTAACTTTAATGCTAATTGTTTTAATTTACATTTCGAATTTAAATTTCAAGAATCCAAAGTCAAATTCCAAAGCCGAATTCAAATTTTATCCCAAAATTTGTTCAAAATTTACATTAACTATCAATTTAAATTAAATTCAAAATTGGGGTCGTTACAATTTTTTTTTTTGTCAATTTTTTTATAAGTTTCTTTGAATGTATAATTTGAAGATATATTATATAAATGGAAAAAATGATTTGTGAAGTTTTAAATATACTTGGAAAATAAATTAGAATCCCAATTTTGGAAGTATGGTTTTAAATAATTACTTGATTTCGAGTACTAGTAGTAAATTTATAGGTTTAGTTACTATTTGACTTTTGTATTAAACCATGATAAATGTTTTTCCCATGATTTGAATATTCATTTTAAACCAAGTGAGTAAAATTAATCATGAATCTGTGAAAATTTATACTTTTATTTAGATATTTAGTGCAAGATTTGAGTATGCTATTAGTTTCACTTTAATAATCTAGAGTTTATACTTATTGCGGAATATTGAGTCTAATAAATTATCAGATTTAAGGAACTTTATTTTTTAAATCTTATCATAATGTTTTCATATAAATTTTTGATACAAATTTCTAACATTGTTTAAACTTTGGGAAAGTCCTTGCATAATGCTATAAAGATGTTTTAAATTTATCTTATATTCCTACTAAGTGAATGAGGTTAAATGTTTTAATTGAATTTTTAGATATATTGAAGTATTTCTTTTCTCTTCAAGGGCGAACACCAAAAACTTAAATTTTTATTCTATAACTAAATTAAGGTATGAAATTAAGTAAGGTTGTAGAAGCTTAAGTAATATTTTGTGAAATGATTCATTAATGGCTTAAATCTTTAATGGAAAACAAATTATGTAAGTGATTGGCCTTTATATAAATAATAATTAATTAAATAAATAAGAATGGAATTTTACGAATAAAATATATAAGAAATTAGAAATTTGTAACTTGTAAATCAAAAGATATAAAAATTTAGAATATGTAATCATTGAATATTTTATTAACTAACATGAATAAAATAAACTTGTATAACACTCAATTACATTCTTAAAACACATATATTTACCAAAAATGTTTAATAAGTTGAAATGTTAATAGAATATGTAATAGAATATTATACAGGTAAAACTTAAGTAATGAAAGCGTTCAATGAAATTATTTCTAAATAAGAATTTTGATGAACAAGAAATGTTATGTATGTAAGTTAATATTGTGAAATAATTTATATATGTACATGTAAGAAAAAGAAAAGGACGTTATATGAGAAAAAAAGAATAGTAATGATGTAAAAAAAAAAGAAACCAATTGAATAAACTTAAATATTGTGTTGAAATTATTGGTTATTTTGGCTTTTGAGATGATAGGAAAGGATACTTCTAACTCTATAAGGATGTATAGATAATATATCAAGTATTTATCTAAGGCTATTGAGCATAGGGTACACATAATAGTCTATTTATCATCTTGTACGACTAAAAAATGTCTGAACCTGAACAAATCATCAGTTTGGTTGCTATGGACATATGATTGATTCCTTTGTTACATATGATGGTCATGTTTTTTTTTGGAAAAAGGTACTTTATTAACAAGAAAAGGAGGCATATATTTCCATGATATGCCTCATTAAAACCTCGTAACCCCCTAACCTAAATGGGTAGCTTACAAGGAAAAAGAGTACATATCATTTTTATATATTGACAATACAAAAACATGATTATTGAGCCCAAGATGTTGAACAGATGGAGGATTAAAACTAGATTTAAAACAACACTCAAAACCATCCGTAAAATCATCCTGTCCAATAATCATATTAAAGTTAACTACAAATGGAAAAAGCCAAAAGACACAAAGCCATAAAAGAGTCTACACGTGTAGAAAAGGCAGCGACATCGTCTTGAAAATGCGGTATTTCAACACAGGAGGTAAGTAGAACGCATGAAGATAAGATAGCAGCGGCAAAGATATGATGGTCATGTTGTTTGTTTGCATGTGACTATTATTATATTGTGTTGATTTGTTTGTTATTAATTGAAGCAACTTAAATATATCTCTTTTAACATATTTTTAACTTCTTTGGATTTTACAAGTGAAGTACAAGTTTATGGAAATAATAGCTACTGCTTTTGGTTTCATAAATTAAGCGTTCTTTTCCCGACTAATAGGTATATTTTTGGGTTACAGGTTTCTAGCAATATTATATTGTTTCCTATGGTTTGGGATGTTTATTTTTTTAATATAATATATATATATGATGATTATAGATATTATTATTTCTCCGCGACCTCTCCGTACAAAGGAGACTCTGCCGAAATTTTTCGTAAATTTTAGACTTAGAAATTTTGTGAAAAATGAAATATTTTCAAACTTTGGTAGACTTGAATATGAAGAATTACTTGTAGTTAATTGTATATTCTATTTAAATTAATTAGTTATGAAAATTAATTGTTTATAAATTGGATACTTTGAATAAAATATAATGATTCCTTATTTTCTCCTTTTCCTAATTTCCTCATTTTCCCTTTTCGAGGACGAAAAGTTTTGAGTAGGGGAGAGTGTAATGACCCATAATTTTCGAATTAATTAAATAATATTTTATAATTTTATATTGAAATAAAACTAAAAAAATTGATGTTACAAGGAGAAGAATAACTAGAATGTAATGTTAGTAATGTCAATATAAGGTAATTGCTAACTATTTTAATCTAATTTCCAATTAATTGAAGTGACTTTAAGGTTATAATTAGTTATAACTAAAAATAAGGAAATACATTGAATGTTGAAATTATATGTAATCAATTAGAATTGGCTAATATTGAATATGAAATCAGTGGTGTTGTCTGAACGCTACTGATAAATATTTAAAGTAATTTCAAACTAATTGAAATACATTGTAGGTTGACTTGGTTATGATGGTAAATAATGAAATAAATTAAATGATGTAGATGGTGAACTTGTATGTAGTTAATTGAAATAGGTTAATATTGAATATAAAACCTTTTGGGTAAGCAAATTATAACCCTTGGTTGTAAAGAATAAGATAAGGGGTATGAATTATTATTATAAACGATTGTATTAACTATTTTTCATTAATTTATCGTTTTAATATTGAATGGGTAATTAATTGAATTAAGGCAATTGAATGTTGGGTTTAATGTTGGAATTGTATGTTAGTGATTAAAATAATTGTAACGTTACTTGATGATAAGTTGAAATAAGGAAATGAATTAAATGTTATATAAAAGTGGAATTATATGAAACTAATGGAAAATTGAGTATAATCAGGATTGTGTAAGTAGTCATAGCATTTGTTGTTAATAATAATCTTGTAAATGCGATTAAGTAAGTAAAAGGTAACATTTTTCATTCATCACCTATTTATTTAATCCACTGAAATTAAATTGAAAATCAGTTGCAGTTAATCTAATTACCTACTACAGTTAATATGAACTAAAGTGATAAATATAGAAGATTGAGGTAATGAAATGGTAAACCAACGGTAAGTATATATATATATATATAATATGATAATTGATTGAATAATAAGATTAAAAAAAACAAAATAAGTATATGTTGGAATTTAAATTAATTAATGAATTTATTGCCATTAATTTGACTTGGAATCTTCTAATAAAAAGGAAAGAGAATTTATTTGAAATTAATGGCGTTTAATGAAAGAAATGTACGTTTGTTATAATTCGTTATAAGTGTAATTTTGAAATTAATTACAATTATGTCGATTTGGCATCTTTCAATTTTTTTAAAAAAAAGAAACATTAATATTAATTTTTGGATTTAACGAAAGAAACATACATTATTGTAAAAAAATAAAAAGAACATTTTAATGAAAATAAAACGAACATTTTCATTTTTAAGTTCAAAATAATTCTATATAAAGAAGAAGAAAATGAATTTTAAAACAATATTTTACAGTCATTAAGTATACATTTGAGGTTGTATATAAGTGATTTTAACACTAAACTTGAAGTTTAAATTTAATTGACTTTTTAGGTTGTGCAATTCCCCGATGAGAAAAACATTATTTTGAAAGAAAAAAAAACTTGAATTTGAGTTCTAGATCATCTTTTATTTTTTTGTAACGTTACACTGGTTATTGTATTCAAATTTATTTACTATATGTTAATTATGTGTAAACGAGTATGAAAAAGGGTATATTCGGTGATAATATATTTAATTGAGTGGATCATGCAATTAACTAGATCCTAAGTGGTCCCTTCATTTCCTTATTACTCAATACACCTGCCACCATTTCCACATTTGGTTTTATTGCAATTCTTTGATGTAATTGAAACGTGAATTTATATCCTTTCTTATTCTTCCGTTTTGTTTATTTATTTCCCAAAGCATCTACTTAAATCATACAGTTTTGTTTTATTTGTCCCTTCCATGCATATTTCATTTGTCACTTCCCTTTCTTCTTTTGTTTTATATCATATATCATTCTTTCCCCTAGAAATTTCTTATTTTTCAAACATCAGACCTCTATTTGTTTCCCTCAAAGTCTCAATGTCAACATAGCTTTATACCTCTACTTAATTGCTGCCAATTCATTTTACTGAAGCTATGTTTAGAAAAATAAAAGAATAAAAAAGTGTGAGCATCCATTTCTTCCTTAACCACATCCGTACCTTTCCTCATCGCCTTGCCTTCTTTTGCAAGAAGCCTTCAAAAAAATTGAACAATGAGAATTAGCCTTAATGGTTTTGGCTTTCCACTTCTTGCCTTTGTTTTGGGTACATCAAATTTGAAAACGTGAGTTATTAAAGTTTCTTATTTTAAGAATTAAATATGTATGTATTTTTATTTTATATCCTTATAACCTGAATATCTTCCTCATACGAGCTTTGATACATGCATAGTTCTTCCCTTGGACTCGTATTGGAATTCCCAATAACATAAAATAGGTTTGGCTGAGTTTGGAGACTATTGGAAAAGGCATCTTTGTTTGGATTTTTGCGTTCTAAATATCAAAGGTGAGTGTTTTGACCCACTCACGAATACTAGATTATCTTATGCTAGTTAAATTAAATTTATAATGTGATTAGAAATTTATTAATTGCTTTTGGTATTATTAGATTGTCATTTAAGTTAAATTTGAATTTATATTGAATTGAATTTTCCATTTATTTAATAGTGAATATAAATTGCAAGTTATACACCTGATAATGATAATCAATTGATTGTTGTGATTTATTGGCTGATTTGGATGTTGGATTGTGATGGATGTTATTGGTTGTCATTTTGGATGATTGGATGTTTATTTATGCATATATCTTTGTTACCACTATGGATTGAAATGATAACTCGCGCAGTTTCCATTGATTTGGAAATTTTGATTTGGATACTGGTTGAAATGTCATATAACCGTGTAATTTCTTTAATTTGGATTATTTATTAGAATTGAATTATTTGAAAGATTTAAGTTTTAAATTTAAAAATTCGGATCTATTTTAATTAAAATGATTAAGATTGGTATTTTTGAATCGTTTGAAATCTTTTAAATAATTAAATCCACATTGTACACTTGATAGGAGATGAAATTCCTGTTATACATCTCTGAATCCATTATAGTAATATTTCTATTCTACTTATTTTGATTTGACTTACATAAGATCTTTAAGTCCTGACTCGAGTGTTTTGTCTTTTTATTACGCTCGGGTCAGTCTGAGCTTTTTTAGTGTATTGAAGACCATTATATTTTGGAGGATGAAGACGGAGACGAGTCTACTATTTATTATTAATTATTCCACTACATCATGTGTTCCGCTGCGTTATTTATTTATTTGTACTCTATGTATAACTTTGATTTGTATTGTAAAGGTGTAATCAAATGTTATTTGTAAAACAGCTTCATGAACTGTTTATTTGATTTTTATATTTTGTCATTCCGTTGTGAGATTCTGTGTTTTATCTTTCCTTCTTTTCTATTATTTTCTTATTTACCCCATTAACAGTCTTAACTTTTGAATGATTTTAGTTGACATGTGTGGTTTATTGTCGATTTAAATCGTCCAAAAAGGGTTGGATGTTACAGAAATGACTGAAAATCTGGGGATATGCAGCAAGGCTTCGTGGGTAGCCCCCACTAGAGAGTAAGGTCATCCCTGTCTAGATGTCCCTTTTATTTCGGTTTAGTGGTGCGGTTGCTGATCCCAACCGCGGGGTGATCTTATTCGAAACTGTCCAGTAAGGGATGGATCCGGCCTTGTGTTGCAGGGGATCCGGCGTGGTCCTCGGTACAGTGAACTAGGCCCCGTACTGTGACAGGTGGTACCCAGTGCCTAGTCGTTGTTGGAAATCCATTCTCCCTATGAGCCTTGTACGAGTTTTGTTTGTATTACCCACCTTTGTGGCTAGTAGCTGGAATTTAATCATTTAACAATTTCGGCTATTTTATAAGTATTTGTATATAGACCCTATTATAATATCAGAGGATTTCTATTAAAAAAAAAGTTTTAGCTATCGTAAGGTAAAAACCCGACATGTTTATTTTTGGCATGGTCTTACGAGATGCATTTGTTTCCAAAGGATTTTAAAACTTTAATAATCAATTTGGATGCATTATTAACAGCTGGTATTCCAGACTGACTAGGGTGTTATTTCATTATAATGCTCGGGTCAGACCGAGTATTATTTGTTCAAGACAGGATGCTATGGAGCAGGAGAGGAGCTGGAGTCTGTGACGTATTATCTATATATATATATATATTCCGCTGCTTTGATTGTATGGATTTGTCTGATTGGTAATTTGATGTATGAGATACTCTGATGATGTGATGTGTAAAACGGTATAGATTTCATTTTGTGTAAAGTTCTATATTTACTATTATATTTTATTCCGTTGCGACTGCGAGATTCTGATATTGTTTAACTTCTTCCTTTTCTATCTCTTCTTCTTAAACCCAAATGGTTCGTATTTCTGTGCCACTTGAGTTTACAGAGGTAGAATAGTGTTGATTCAAGAGGTACGGATTTGCGGGTCGTCACAATTGGTATCAGAGCTTAGGTTGGCGACAACCTAAGCTTTGGTGGGGAAATTACTCATTAAACAGAGTCAATAGTACTCTATAATGAGTTGAGTGTATTAATGGATATGAGAGCGTACTTGTTAGTGAATATAAAATTATTTTATACTGTTTTGACATATCGGTTGAGTGTTTATGAATTCTGGTCGATGCGGGAAGTACAATCGGTTGGTTGTTTTATACCGTGTTGGCTCGAGTTCCTTGCTCCTTATGATCTTGATATTCTTTATACCCCCGGTAAGGGAAATCGTGTCGCCGATGCTCTTAGCCGTAAACAACAAGCTGTCGTTTCTATGATGATATCTGAATGGAACGATCTCGAGATTCTATCCACTTGTGAGATTCGAGAGCGTGTATCCGATTTATGCTCATCACTTGTTTTGTGTAGCCTTGAGG
Source organism: Allium cepa (assembly GCA_030765085.1). Classification (NCBI taxonomy): domain Eukaryota; kingdom Viridiplantae; phylum Streptophyta; class Magnoliopsida; order Asparagales; family Amaryllidaceae; genus Allium; species Allium cepa. The sequence goes on from CM060945.1 coordinate 593,925,345, forward strand.
CTCATCCTTCTCTTTTAGACCGCATTCTTGAAGCTCAAGGGCTAGATCCTGAATTGGCTCTTCTTGGCCAAAATATTAAGGATAATATTGATATTGAAAGTTTGAAAGACTTTGATATCGATTCTCGTGGCGGCATTCAGAAATTTGGTAGACTTATCGTACCAAATATTAGTGATCTTCGAAAAGATATTTTAGAAGATTCCCATCGTTCTAAATTTACCATTCATCCCGGTAGTAGCAAAATGTACGCGGATATGAAGCGACTTTATTATTGGGAGGGAATGAAACTTGACATCGCTAACTTCGTTAAGCATTGCATGACTTGCCAACTCGTTAAGGCCGAGCATCAAAGGCCCTGTGGGTTATTGCAACCTTTAGAAATTCCAATTTGGAAGTGGGATCAGATTTCCATGGATTTTATGGACGGTCTTCCCCATTCTCGTTCGGGCCATGATAGCTTATGGGTGATTATTTATAGACTTACTAAATCCGCCCATTTTATTCCCGTTCGATCTAATCGAACTGTTCCTCTTTTGGCCAAACTCTTTATTAAAGAGATTGTTAAACTACATGGGGTTCCTACTTCTATTGTTAGTGATCGTGATCCATTGTTTACTAATGGATTTTGGAAGAGTCTTCAAAAAGCTTTGGGAACGAAGCTTAATTTTAGCACCGCTTATCATCCCCAGTTCGATGGACAAACCGAGCGTGTGAATCAAACTCTTGAAGATCTTCTTCGTTCTTGTGTGCTTGATTTCGGTGGAAGTTGGGAAGATCATATTTCCCTTGTTGAATTTTCCTATAATAATAGCTTCCAATCTAGTATTGGTTTTGAGGCACTCTATGGAAGGCCATGCCGATCTCCTTCTTGTTGGCTTGAGGCCGGTAAGAAGCTGGTTTTAGGTCCAGATTTTATTCGTGATTCCACAGAAAAGATTGATCTTATTCGTGATAGGATGAAAGAAGCCCAGAGTAGACAAAAATCCTACGCCGACAATCGAAGAAGGAGATTAGAATTTTCTGTGGGAGATCTTGTGTTCGTTCGTGTTTCACACATTAAAGGTGTTGTACGTTTCAGCCGATCGGGAAAATTGGCGCCTCGATATATTGGGTCATTTCCTATCACTGAACGTATTGGTTCCGTGGCTTATCGCCTTTTATTACCGGCTCAGTTTTCTGCTATTCATGACGTGTTTCACGATTCTCAATTACGAAAGTGCCTTCGAGATTCCGATTCTATTCTTGAGCTCGGTGTTGTGGAAGAGATTGAAGTTTCGCCTAATTTGACTTATGAGCAACATCCTATTCGTATCATTGCTTCGGAAGTCAAACGACTTCGAAATAAAGATGTTCCGCTTGTTAAAGTTCAATGGTCTTCAAATCCTAAGGATTGTTCTTGGGAGTCTAGAGAGTTCATCGAGCAATCACATCCGGACTTGCTTTCCCGTGCTCTTTAAGGTGAACCTTTTACTTCAAATTTCTTCTGTGTTGAATATGCTTTTATGGTTGTTACTTTATATTTTCGTCTTAAATATTGCAAGGACGCAATTTCTTTAAGGAGGGGAGTCTGTAACAACCCACATATTTATCGATTTTTATATTTAAATATTTTATTTAAATATTTTATCGATACTCGAAATTTGGTCCGAAAAGCTACTTTTTGCATACGGTCGAATTAGGACTCGGGACCACTCCTATTGAGTTTAAAATGCCATTTGCGACTTTTTTGAGTGTAAGCTTCGATATGTTTGGAGTTAGTCAAGTTTTGCTACTTTTCACTTTAGGTTTGGATTTGGGTTCAGCCCTATGTTTAACTTATACTCAAATCTAAACCACTGCTCCTCATTCACTCTCCTCCTCTATTCAGTTCTAAAACATCAATGGTGGGAGAGATGGAAAATTAAAACTCCAAACCCTAGTTTTCTTTTGCAAATCAAACTCTAGCTCCAAACTAATAGATGAACCCATTGGTAAGCTTCTCTTCTTCTTCTCCAACTCATTCTCTTATCAAATTCAGAAATTCCTAAACCTAATTTAAGATGTTTCTCTTTTTAGCTTAGATTCAAGCTTGTTGAGTTGGAATTGAAGATTGATTGTCATTGCCATTGTTCTATAGCTTCTTCCCCCTTGTTCTTGTGCATAAAGGTGAGATTTTTATCTTACATCTTTTTCAATATCTATCTTTGTGGTTATGTAGGAATTCCTAACATATGTGCATATTCATTTGCTTTCAATTTGAATTGATTTGGTGAATTTTCCAAATTTGTGTGCTTTGGTCCAACTTTATGAAAATCCTTTTATGGACATTTGGACATTGATATTCGGGGTGTATCGAAGAGCTTTTAAGGCCGGGTTGTCGCTTGGCGTAAATCCTTGTCGACATTGCTCGTCTGATCGCTCCCGATAGGTTTGGCCACTTTGGCCTAGGCAAATTGTTGCCCAGACCAGGTGACCAGACGTCTGGTGACCAAGTCCAGACGTCTGGTTTGGACCTGGAAAGATAAATGTACGCACGCATATTATAAAAAAAAAAGCCAGAGACTATTTTCAGACATCTGAAATTCAAATCAGACGTCTGGATAAGTCTCAGACGTCTGACTTGAGGTTTCAGACGTCTGGGTGTTCTCTGGGTTATTTCCAGAGAATAAAACCAGACGTCTGGATTCAAGTCCAGATGTCTGGCCATGGCTCAGACGTCTGTTTTGGCCATTCCAGACGTCTGGGTAGTTTTCTGAACTATTTTTCAGAAAACAAATCCAGACGTCTGGATTCCAAATCAGACGTCTGGAGATGTTTATTATTGCCTATTCAGGCTGTTTTGTGTGAATTTCCATTATTTATCGATTTTAGCGATCCTATTAGTCGTTATCACTTATTGTTGACTTTGATGACTTCTTTTTATGGATTTTTTTGGTAATATCCATTTGGATGGATTTGGTATCGATTTCTTTGGATTTGATTCACGTCTTCATATGTGAATTTCGATGATTGATTTTTTCTACAATCATTTTTGGTAATTTGTCACTTTAAAACATAAAGGTTTCAATACTAGTATTAAATATCAAAACCTCTTCATCAAAACAATTTCAACTATATTTTCAATATCAAACTCGTTTATAAAACCGTTTTCCAATCTACTAGTATACACAAACCTTTACCTCACTCGTATGAGAAATCTAATTAAACGGCTTAGTAAAACAAGTGGTATGAAACGCTTGCTTTTACTTCGTCGGTTAATTCTTGGACTTGTTCGGTTGAAACTCTTGTGATAATTTTCTAGTGGAGATCTACAATTTGTTCGTAAATATTTAAGTTAAGCTAGTGGTTATGGGACATGAAGCTAAGCTCATATATTTACTAGCTTACTGTAACTGACACTTCTTGATGATCATGACGCTCATTTTTGTGATTTAGACTAGCAATTGTGCGATGTCTCTTTGTCCACGTGGAGGACAGTAACTCATTTTATTGAGCTTCGTCTCATTTCTTTGTGGGGTAGCTCCCCATGGTCTTCGGGCCATTCGTGTGTCAAAAATTAATGGCTGGCTACCATGAGATAGCTTCTCGTTCGTGTGATACATATGTTGGTGAGTTTTTATGCTCCCGTTCGTGTGATAGGCCTCCCCCCTTTTCTTGTGATTTCTATAATTTGTGTGTTGAATTCTGGAATTTATGCTTCACCTATTTTTGTGATTTCTATTGATATGATTTATCAATTTTTGTGCATTGGTGAATTCGTGTGTCATTGGCTTTTGTGATTTCTGGAATTCGTGTGTTGAATTCTGGAATTTGTGTTTCACTAATTTTTGTGATTTCTATTGATATGATTTATCAATTTTTATGCATTGTTGAATTCGTGTGTCATTGACTTTTGTGATTTCTGGAATTCGTGTGTTGAATTCTGGAATTTGTGTTTCACTAATTTTCCTGATTTCCATTGATAAGTTTTATCGATAATTGTGCATTGGTGAATTCGTGTGTCATTGACTTATGTGATTTACATTGATATAATCGTCAATATTTATGGTTTGGTGAACGAAATAAGGAGTATGACATTTCTTTGATTCTTGTGTAGATACTGGGATATTGATTAATCTCTTGTTGATTTTCAATTACTTATATATATCACAGCTTGGCATTGTGATTATTATGTGTTTAGTCATATCCCTTATTCTATATCGTTTCATCCGATATTTATAGTTAGACTAATCCGTTTATTATTTTCTTATTAAATAATACTCGGGTCAGACCGAGATGTTACAGGTGCTTCTGTTTGACTTCTCACTTGGGATTGATTTCTATGACTTTTGGCTAACTACTTAGATTAGTAGTTTATTTCGTTGTAAACACTTGAGATATGGACTCATAGTTGTATTCTTTTGTATAGCACGTGTTGCTATTCTTTTGTATTATTGTGGATCTTTTTGACCACTACTCTGATATACACTTTTATGTGTTAGTTATATAATTCATATCTTCTTCCGCCTTTGTGATATGAATTATCTGTGACTGATTTGTGTTATGTTTATTTCTATATTTGTTTCCGAAGACCATTATAGCCACTGTGTAGTAGCTTTGAGTTTGTGTCGGTATGTCGGATTTCCTCTTGAGATGAAAAGTTATATTTTTATCTAGCATATTGGTACTCGCACAAAGCAATTATATAGATGGTCGCTCCTCAACAGCCTTATTCTCCGTGCTAGTTGACAGCATTACACCGTAGTGTTCCTGGCTAGCGTGGGTATAGAGGTGGGGTGTCACATTTTATAAGTATAAATTATACAAAAGAGAATAACTAAATTTAAACTAAACCTTAATTTAAATCCCGGGGATTTTGAAAAGGATTTTAAATGTATTGAAACAAAGTTTGGAAATTTAAAAATCCAGGGAAAGTTTGAAATGTTTGCTAAAGTGTTTGAAGGGTATATTGGAATATTGATTTGGAAAGTATTTTTGAATGGGAACTGTTTTGAAATGAATTTGGGAAAGTAAGAAAGCATTGAACTCACTTCAGTCGCTGGAAAATAATCCTGATGATGCTGGCCACATCATAAGAATTCATTTTCGAGTTTCTAAAGTGATCGATTGCTACCAAAATGGTTGGTTATGGTATTGTTTGGATTTGTTGGGTATGCCAGTTGTTTTGAAAATTTCAAGGGAGGAAATTTGTATGGTATAAATAAGTTGTTTTGGAAAGTCTAGAGATTTGATTGATATACCAAATAGGTATATATTTGATATATTTCAAAATGGTTTCGAAATAAAATCGGGTAATTTAATTCTGGAAAATTCTATTTAAATAATGTGTAAAATTAAAATAAATTGACTATTGAATTAATTAAGTGAAGTTGATGCTAATAAGAAAGAAATGAAAATTTTAATCTTGGAATTAAATTTAACTTAAGTAAATGGAAGTGAATATAATAGATTGAAGTGAATTGAAATTTGAATTTAACTTGGATAAGTTAAATAAATTGGACTTAGAATTAAATGGATTTGGATTAAATTAAAATGTAAGTTGACTTTGAGGTTGTGGGTCATTGTGTAATGGATTATACCCACAAGTTATTATGTGTTATACTTATAATCTGAGATTGTGAATTTAAAATTTGCAAAGGATTAAGGTGAAAGAAGTTTGTATCTTTAAGAATTCAGCGATACATACATACATACATACATACATATATATATATATATATATATATATAAAATTTGAAAATTGTGATTATATGATATAGATGGGTTGAAATGAGCAATATGAGCTTTGAAATAAATAAGTTGGTGAACTTATATAAATAGAAAATGAAATTATAATCACAATTGGGAAATAGTTGAATGGTATGGTAAATTCAAACTTAATCATAAATGAGATGTAAAGTGTAATGAAGCAAAGTGAGAATATAAAGGTGGATGTTCTTAAGTTAGCAAATAAGTCTTGAACTTATGAATGGGGAAAAATGAAATTAATCTTGATAAAGAAATTGAAATTGAAATTTGCTAAATGAAATAATTGGAAAATGGTCATATTATAAATGAATTCAGAGTGAATTGAGGAAGTGAATTAAAAACCTAATATGGATTAGGTTAGAAACTAAATTGACTTACAATTAAATGAGATTTGTATGGTAATAAATAGAATTTTGATAGTTTGGCCAAAATTTGGGAAGTAAATAAAAATCCAGTTGTGGCATGGGATTTAATTTTGGTAATAAGTATTGGAAGTGTGAATGAATAATGAAATTAGATTATAATTGTGATGGTTTGAATTGTAAATAAATTCCAATGAGTGAAATAATTTAAAATGGCTCTTTGTTAATAAAAAAAATCTAATAAAAAAAATTAATGAAGAAATAAACAAAGTGCATTAAAGTTTGTAAATGGATTTGAATTGATTGGGATGAGAATCAAATGAAAATAAAAATTGATTTATAAGAAGATAATGAAATATTGTGAAGAGAGCTTAAACAAATTAAATAATTGCGATTAAGCTTCTTGGATAAATTTGTTTAGATGCTGAAAATGACTTGCAAGTGAAATGGTTTTAATTAATTATTGTGATGGAATAAGAAAGTATTAATTAAAGATATGTGAGAGTTAGAAATAATATGGAATGAGATGTTATTAATTTAAACTTAAGCTGAATGTATAAGCTAGTTGGATTAAAATTTGTAAATGGTTTGATTGGGTAAGAATCAATTAAAACGGAAATAAATTGAGATATTATGGAATTGAAATTATTTAAGAAAATGATGAGATGGTTATTTTTAAGCTTATGACATAGCTCTAAATGAAATTTGTTTGGAAAATAAAATTTGGATGCAAGCAAATGACTTTTAAGTTAGTAATTGTGATAAAGAAAGAGTATATGAGTTGTAAATATGTATGGAATGATATATATAACTATATATATATATATATATATATATAAACTATACTAATAATTAAACGATAAAAATAAACTTAAGATGAATAATAAATTTGAAAAGTGAGGATAAAGACTTGATTTTAAATTTGTAAGGAAATAGGAATATTTGGATTGTGAATAGTTCTGAATGAAACAGAGATGAAATTTGAAGCTGGAATTGAATTTTAATTTGTATAAGCTTAAAAATTGGTTATTTGTTTGAATAACCACAACCTGCATAGAAATTAGTCATTAAACTTAAGTGGATAAATTAAAAGAAGTAAATGAAATTGATATTTGAATAATGGGAAATGAATTGGAACCTATTTAGTGGGTTTGTATGTAAATGCAGATTAAGTAAAAAGAAAAAGCAAATGAATCAAAAGCTTATATTACTCTTATTGAAGTGAATGTGAATCTAACAATTGCAACTCGGATGTAAGTCATTCGAGTGGAATATAATGAAGTTTGAATTTGGAAAAGAAATGCAAATAAATTAAATTGGAAATACATTTGATTGTGAATCAATTTGAATTTAAATTGAAGTAAACTGATGATAGTAAAGCCTACATTCATAATATTGAAGTGAATATGAGTTGGTTGTGGTAATTATGAATTGGGAATGGTAACTTGAATGTATTCATTGTGGTGAAATACAAAATGAAGTTCGAGTTGGCAAAAGGAAACTAAGGTAGTTTTGGTACTTGTGATTGCTTATAACATATGGTTTATATGTAAACTTGAGAAATGTGTCGCATAGGCTTGGTAATTGATGTATTGTCTTAATAAATGAATGAAATGTGCATATCTTTGAAAACTGATGAGTTTGTTGAGTAAAGTACAGGTACATGAGGCATTCGAGAGAGTTGGAGCGCGTATATGCTAAAATATTAGCCGCTTGCTATTAAAATTTGCTAAAAAGGTACGCTTACGCAAATATAATTGGGAAATGGTATATATATTGTGATATATTTTGATTTCCGACCGTGTGGATCGATGTATATATATTTATTTGTATCGCGATATCGCGAAAGCTCCTTCGTACAAAGGAGACTCTGCCAAAAATTTTCGAAAATTTTGGGAGTTAGAAATTTTTTGGGATTTTGGGAAAAATTTATTAACTTGGAAAGTTATTTTGAAATACGTTAGAATTTAAAGATTTAGAGTAAATGAAGTAAATGAGTTTGGATTTGAGCTAAAGTGTGACGGCTCGGATTTTGCCCGCTCAAAAATCGACATCCATACTTCATATCGTATTCGAATGCCATAGATTCGACCATTCAAATCCGATTCGCCGGAGCTTATAACAATCATTAAGTAAACAATACAGCGGAATAAAAGAATAATACATTGATATACATCTTTGATACAATATCTGATACAACAGATGATCCAATAGATATCAATATACATCAGAGATATGATACAATAAAATAGCAGCGGAAAAGAAAATAGATGACATCTAGCAGCGAAACAAATAACTCTAAGACAGTCTTCAAGGAAGAACTCCAGAAATAACTGCAACTCCATTTCTAAGAATCAATCCAGCAATAGCTCGAACTCCCAATAACAATGCACAAAGATAAGCAAGACTGGTGCGATCCAAAGACTGAACTAACTCCAGATAATCCACTATATCTAACTATCTGAAAAACCCAACTCTAGACTGCTCGTGTAGAAAATAATGAGCACCCAGAGTTTAGGAAAGAAACAATAAACTCCGGATCAGTCGTGGGACTGGTGTGAGCAACAAAAACAGTTTATCTTATAAAAATAATATAAGAAAGAATTTTAAAGTCAATTCGCAATGCTTTTTAGAAATGAGACTACCATAAGGCCTCCCGCACACACACACAATGCAAACGCAGAATCGGAGGAGATTTCTCCTTATGATAGTCAAAGATGCTTGATACGCATTAAAAAGAAACATTTGATATTATTACTAGTGCATAGTGTAGGAAAAATTCATTTCGAAAGTAGAATATAAATCTTAGCCAACATAGACATTTCGAACTATGCCTACTATAGCTACCATCCAAACAGTGGTGACCACCATAAGTGAATAGCAGGTTCTACAACTAATACCGTACAAGTTTCGTATTGGGAATTGGATTTCCAACAAATGGTCAGGCCAAGGAACTTCCCATTGCCACATGAGAATGCCTCTGGAAAGACATCCCCGAGAACCAAACCGGAATTCTGCCAACACAAGGCCGGGTTACCCCTAACTGGGTAACTACTGACACGAGCACGCCATTCCCCGATCGTAAACGACCTTTCTCACGGGATCCCGATAGCCAACAACCACAAAGTAATAAATTCGCAGTAACCACATAGGTTAAATATCTGGGCTCCATACCATGATATCACCTCTATCCAGAAGGAAATGTACATACCCTAAAGGGTGCTACCCCTCATAACCTTGCCGCATCTTTCCTGTTTTGACCATTTCCGGGGTGTGAGGTTCGACGAAGTCACGTCCACAAAAACATACTTTATACAAAAGCCATGCTTTGGGTCAACAAATGATCAACACAATGATCACCAAGATAGACGATCAAATAAACGATCCTATCACAATAATCAACACAATGATCATTTCAGCAACACTCAGCATGTCACATTACCAAATTGGGAATATATCGCTGATAACTTCAACTATATAACCTCTGAGCTCGTACGTCTCAGAGAAGGGTGTTAAGCTAAAAGAATAAATTCTTCGCCACCAACAGAAATATATTTGAAAGAAATCGGCTTTATATCCCAATTTGTAATGTCAGACATACAATCCATACAAGTCTGTTCTGGGTTCGAACAGAACCGAAGGCACTTACAAAGAAGTCCTTGCAACCCGGATATTCACAATCCCGATCGGATTTTCCCATCACTTAGGGAGTTTCTATACCGGCGCGACTCGGTGCAGAAACAATCGATAGGTCATCCTATCGCTTTCACAAATACCCGGTCTTCATCACCGGTCTTCAAATGCTATCCATAACGACGTATCACATATTCGGAATGGGTTATACGACACAAAGGTCCTTTCCCCGTTAAACCGAATAGTGAGCGAAACATTTTAAAAATATATGGATATTGGGATTTCAATTAAGTCACAACTTAATAATTCAAAACTTTCTTTCAAATGGTTTAACAAATTACCATTTTCAATCTTTAAACAAAAAGATTCATTTTCACAACCTTTAACGGTTTAAACAATTTTCACATTTAAATCTTTTAAATAAAAGATTCATTCACAGATTTTCCAAATCAATTTTCATTTCAATTTGATTTAACTCGTTAAATCTTTAAATCAAAGATTTAACTTATAGCCTTCAAAACAATTTCATTTCAATTTGATTTAAACAAATCATCAATTTAAATCTGTTAAAAATAACAGATTTAATCCATAGCTTTCAAAAAAAGAATTCATTCTTAACTTAGGAAAATCATTTCTCTATTAAATCTTGAAATTCCCTTAATTAACTGGAATCTCAGTTCTTATCTAAAAGTGTTTATCATTTGAAAACAACAGTTTTCATTTGGAAATCTGATTCATTTATACGAGTTGAAATCCTTGGGTTAAATTCAAATTCCCAAAAATAATACTTTAAAAATGGTTTAACTCATAATGACTAGTATAATATCATTAATCCCTAATTTCAAATTACAGAATTCAATTTCAAGTATTGAATTTAAATTTAAATCAACTTATTTAAATTCCAAAACTTAATCGAATAATTTAAAAATAATAAATTCTATTTTGAAATTCCATTCCAAAAGCTTTTCACATTTATTCCGATTCCATTTCCAAAACATTTGAATTTAAAAATTCAAATTTAACTATTTCAAAAATCTGCGACTTAATCGATTTCCTCGTGAAATCCATATTTGTGTGTGTATGGTGTGGTCCAGGGGTTTAACTCAATAGTGCCACATCATTCAATCATCACAGTTCAAATACAACAATATATTCGATAAGCGATATAACTATAACGCTTATCTTTCATACATAGATTCACAGATATATATATCACAAACAATAAACTATATCACAGATCACAACACAAATCAGGATAATCATAAAGCATTATATAACAGGGATATCAAAAAGTTTAACATCCAATATAATCTAAGCATCGTTAGGTAGGATTAATTCAATTATCTGATTAAGTAAATCAGATTTATTTCTATAAATCTGCTAGTTATGGAAAATTAATAATCAATTAATTTCAAAACATTTAGTAAACTATCTTTTAATTAATCATTAATTTATCCTAAATTAATAATTAACTCTTAATTAATCATTCTTAATTAATTATTCTTAATTAATTAATTAATTACTCCTTAATTGATGATTTTTCCTTAATCACTTTCACTAGTTAATTAACCTTTAATAAATTAATTATTCTCAAATTAATTACCTGGGTTAATCTATCACATTATCCTCAAAATTTAATTTATTGCTTAATCACTTGATCAATCAACTTTAATCATTAATTTATATCAAATTAATAATCCTTAGTTTATAAATTAATTATTCCTTACCTAATTTAAACTTTTAATTACTTATTTAATTAATCCAAATTAATTAAGTAATTACCTTTTTATTTTATTAAATAATTAATGGATTTTAATTATTAAATCTTCATTAACTTATAGTAGCGTTAATTTTAATATTGATTTACTTATCACTTACAAATATGTTTGAAACCATTCATCTTAAATTTACTTTTGAAACTTCATTCTAAATTTTCAAGTTTTAAAATGAATACCAATCGATCTTTAAATAAATCTTAAACTAACTTTTAAAATTTTTAAATATACAAGTTAACGTAATACTTTATTTAACTTCAAAATTTGAATTCAAATATAAGTTTAAATCTGGTCCTCACAATTGATTTAACTTTGGTTTATAGCTTAGTTTTAAACTTTGCTTTATACTTGGAAAATTTACATTTAAATTTAAGAACAGGTGAAACCTGGAAAAAAAAAAACTCTTCTACCCGAGCCATTGAAATCCCGCTTCGAGTTCAACACGGAGGGACTTCGAGCCATCACTCGAGACAATCCAACTACACTTCGAGACATCCTTCTTCTCCAAATTAACTCCTCACTGATACACACTGATACGTGTGCATATGCACCAGCGTCCGCCACCTCTCCGACCATCACCGTTGCCACTCACAAGTCTTCGCCGACCACCTCAACCCAATCGACCACCCAGAGACCACATCGAACCCCAAAATCAAAAACGAGCATACAACCCAAACCTGGAACACGCGAGACCCATCACTTAGCAAACCTGTCAACACGTCGTCCCCCACGCTCCGACCATCGTACGCCACCAAACTCCGGCAGAAGCTTCACCTTCGACCCATCCCCCATTCCTCCAAACGGCATCAAACTCGATGCATCCAATAGGGAGAACGAATCGAAAGTTTTCAACACTCCAAAACTAGGGTTTAAAAACAAAACTCCTCGCCGCCGACTCCACAGTCGCTTCCACCAACTCCGACCATTTTTCCAAGCAACCCCATAGGCTCGTCTACCACCATGAACAACGCCGACACCCCCAGTTCAACCTAGTGCCGGAAATTGATCAAAAACCAATTCCAGTTCAAAACCAAACTGCTCTCAACTCCTTCACTTAAAAATCATAAATCTTGGCTTAAAATTCTTATCTTCTAATGCCGATTCATGTTATGTGAATGAATCTCAAATTCTTTACAATCGAATTTATTAAAATTTAAAGTTTGCTCGGTGGAATCAATTTTTTTTCTTTTCTTTCACACTGTATATCCTTGTTCTATTTAAAACTATTTTTTTTAATAATCCCTGAAACTTAAACCCACCCATTTATCTTTGAAATCAAGGTCTGATATTGGTTTAATGATAAGAGATTGAAGTTTCTTATTTGTTTAAACCTGTAACTCAGTCAATAAGGAAGAAGAACAAGGAAACAGAGAGGAGAAAGGAAAGCATGTTCATCACTTATATGCAGAGTTGAAACTGAAGAGAAAAAGCCAAGCATACACATCATAATCATGAGCTAAAACACAGAACAAATACAACCTAATACTTGGTAAAAATTTGTGTTTACTCACCTGTGTTTCAGAAGGAAGAACAGAGTTCCTTCTCTACATTGAAAACTGCAGGCTTGTTTTTCTTTGTTGAATAATATATATAGGGGAGAGTGTTTACAGTATGTTTTTTTTTTGTACAGGGTGTGTATATATAAATGAAGATTTGTGTACAGGGGAAGGTATAAGCAAGTCATGGCTGAAGATACTTTGTTCCCATGCTTCCTATTCTTTTATGTTTACAGCCCATGCTTATGTACCTTTGCCTATATAAAAATCCATTTGATTTTATTTTTTATTTTATTTTTTTGTTTGCAGTTTTATATTTAGCTGAGTTTGTTTACATACCCTTTTCTTATGTGTATTTCTTCTTTTGTTTTATCACTTGTCATATGAATACATTTCTATTTTTATCTTGAGTATTTATTTTATCTTACATACTTGTATTTATTTTATTTTTAGTTTACTATGGATACTTACTTTCCTTATCTTATACTTTAATAAATATGTTTCTATGTTAAATTTTTAAACATTTATTTTAACTTGGTAAGTGCATTTGTTTCTTATTTTCTTGTCTTGCTTAAACACTTTTAAGTTATTTAAACAATTTAAATTTTTATATAAATTTTTATTTTATTTTAAACTTCTTATTTTCAGCTGAGTATATTTATGTATTTTATTTTCTTTAAATTTTCTTGTTTTGTAATACAAATAAATTTCTATTTTATTATGTTGTTAGAATTTAGCAAATGTTCTACTTCCTATTTTTATTAAAATTTATCTCATATTATTTTTCTATTTCTAGTTTAAATATTTATCATAAATTTTACTTAATAAATTATCTGATTAATTTAAATCAATCTATTTATTTATTTTTATACTTGTGTCCAAAGTATATTATTTATTATTTAAAAATCATTTATTTAAGAATTTATTTAAAATCCAATATATACATATATATTCTCATATATACAAATATATACTATATTCAAAAAGTTAAATGATTTATATAGAATATATTTGAACTCGGGGAAACTCGCATCATTTATAATCAATTTTTACAAATTTTTATTCAAAAATTCATTTAATTATCAATTTAAAATAAATTAAAATTCAGGATCGTTACAAACTTCCCCCCTTAAAAGAATTTCGTCCTCGAAATTCGCAGGCACGAAAACAATACAGAGATAGACGAAAGATAGAAGAAATATCTTTTCAAATCAAACTGGATATCGATTCTGGATTTGGCTCATCAAATCAGAATATCAATAATAGATACAAGAAATTATAATAGAATTTCAAATTCGGTTTTAAACGATGTTGTTTTATCGATACTATTCAAATTATCCTTCATATTCTATTAATCAATTTAATTCAATTAAAATTTCTAATTCATTTAAAATTTCCAATTTCTAATTCATTTATTAGAGTTTAAATCGAAAAGCCGATAAGAAATCGATGAAGATACGAAGAAAGAATTTTCTACAATGATTCGTAGAGCATCACCGCACCGAAAACTTCTTCTTGTAGCTGGTACGAAGAAATCAAAAGAATTTAGAAACGAATTAAAGAAAATTGATAGAGGAAGATTGTTTCCACTGTTGTTACAGAGTATCGACCATTTATAGTCGTATTTCCCTGTCCTCTATCTCGTTCTCTTCTTGCACTCATACTTACTATCAGTAGATAGTAAGAGAATTTACTGAGGCATTCAAACGGATATCTTAAGGATTACTCATTCTAGGATTTACTTCACCCTATCTCTAATGAGTTACTTAATGTGTTACACTCCTAAGCTAAAGTTCAACCTTAGCTCTGATACCAAATGTGACGGCTCGGATTTTGCCCACTCAAAAATCGACATCCATACTTCATATCGTATTCGAATGCCATAGATTCGACCGTTCAAATCCGATTCGCCGGAGCTTATAACAATCATTAAGTAAACAATACAGCGGAATAAAAGAATAATACATTGATATACAGCTTTGATACAATATCTGATACAACAGATGATCCAATAGATATCAATATACATCAGAGATATGATACAATAAAATAGCAGCGGAAAAGAAAATATATGACATCTAGCAGCGAAACAAATAACTCTAAGACAGTCTTCAAGGAAGAACTCCAGAAATAACTGCAACTCCATTTCTAAGAATCAATCCAGCAATAGCTCGAACTCCCAATAACAATGCACAAAGATAAGCAAGACTGGTGCGATCCAAAGACTGAACTAACTCCAGATAATCCACTATATCTAACTATCTGAAAAACCCAACTCTAGACTGCTCGTGTAGAAAATAATGAGCACCCAGAGTTTAGGAAAGAAACAATAAACTCCGGATCAGCCGTGGGACTGGTATGAGCAACAAAAACAGTTTATCTTATAAAAATAATATAAGAAAGAATTTTAAAGTCAATTCGCAATGCTTTTTAGAAATGAGACTACCATAAGGCCTCCCGCACACACACACAATGCAAACGCAGAATCGGAGGAGATTTCTCCTTATGATAGTCAAAGATGCTTGATACGCATTAAAAAGAAACATTTGATATTATTACTAGTGCATAGTGTAGGAAAAATTCATTTCGAAAGTAGAATATAAATCTTAGCCAACATAGACATTTCGAACTATGCCTACGATAGCTACCATCCAAACAGTGGTGACCACCATAAGTGAATAGCAGGTTCTACAACTAATACGTACAAGTTTCGTATTGGGAATTGGATTTCCAACAAATGGTCAGGCCAAGGAACTTCCCATTGCCACATGAGAATGCCTCTGGAAAGACATCCCCGAGAACCAAACCGGAACTCTGCCAACACAAGGCCGGGTTACCCCTAACTGGGTAACTACTGACACGAGCACGCCATTCCCCGATCGTAAACGACCTTTCTCACGGGATCCCGATAGCCAACAACCACAAAGTAATAAATTCGCAGTAACCACATAGGTTAAATATCTGGGCTCCATACCATGATACCACCTCTATCCAGAAGGAAATGTACATACCCTAAAGGGTGCTACCCCTCATAACCTTGCCGCATCTTTCCTGTTTTGACCATTTCCAGGGTGTGAGGTTCGACGAAGTCACGTCCACAAAAACATACTTTATACAAAAGCCATGCTTTGGGTCAACAAATGATCAACACAATGATCACCAAGATAGACGATCAAATAAACGATCCTATCACAATAATCAACACAATGATCATTTCAGCAACACTCAGCATGTCACATTACCAAATTGGGAATATATCGCTGATAACTTCAACTATATAACCTCTGAGCTCGTACGTCTCAGAGAAGGGTGTTAAGCTAAAAGAATAAATTCTTCGCCACCAACAGAAATATATTTGAAAGAAATCGGCTTTATATCTCAATTTGTAATGTCAGACATACAATCCATACAAGTCTGTTCTGGGTTCGAACAGAACCGAAGGCACTTACAAAGAAGTCCTTGCAACCCGGATATTCACAATCCCGATCGGATTTTCCCATCACTTAGGGAGTTTCTATACCGGCGCGACTCGGTGCAGAAACAATCGATAGGTCATCCTATCGCTTTCACAAATACCCGGTCTTCATCACCGGTCTTCAAATGCTATCCATAACGACGTATCACATATTCGGAATGGGTTATACGACACAAAGGTCCTTTCCCCGTTAAACCGAATAGTGAGCGAAACATTTTAAAAATATATGGATATTGGGATTTCAATTAAGTCACAACTTAATAATTCAAAACTTTCTTTCAAATGGTTTAACAAATTACCATTTTCAATCTTTAAACAAAAAGATTCATTTTCACAACCTTTAACGGTTTAAACAATTTTCACATTTAAATCTTTTAAATAAAAGATTCATTCACAGATTTTCCAAATCAATTTTCATTTCAATTTGATTTAACTCGTTAAATCTTTAAATCAAAGATTTAACTTATAGCCTTCAAAACAATTTCATTTCAATTTGATTTAAACAAATCATCAATTTAATTCTGTTAAAAATAACAGATTTAATCCATAGCTTTCAAAAAAAGAATTCATTCTTAACTTAGGAAAATCATTTCTCTATTAAATCTTGAAATTCCCTTAATTAACTGGAATCTCAGTTCTTATCTAAAAGTGTTTATCATTTGAAAACAACAGTTTTCATTTGGAAATCTGATTCATTTATACGAGTTGAAATCCTTGGGTTAAATTCAAATTCCCAAAAATAATACTTTAAAAATGGTTTAACTCATAATGACTAGTATAATATCATTAATCCCTAATTTCAAATTACAGAATTCAATTTCAAGTATTGAATTTAAATTTAAATCAACTTATTTAAATTCCAAAACTTAATCGAATAATTTAAAAATAATAAATTCTATTTTGAAATTCCATTCCAAAAGCTTTTCACATTTATTCCGATTCCATTTCCAAAACATTCGAATTTAAAAATTCAAATTTAACTATTTCAAAAATCTGCGACTTAATCGATTTCCTCGTGAAATCCATATTTGTGTGTGTATGGTGTGGTCCAGGGGTTTAACTCAATAGTGCCACATCATTCAATCATCACAGCTCAAATACAACAATATATTCGATAAGCGATATAACTATAACGCTTATCTTTCATACACAGATTCACAGATATATATATCACAAACAATAAACTATATCACAGATCACAACACAAATCAGGATAATCATAAAGCATTATATAACAGGGATATCAAAAAGTTTAACATCCAATATAATCTAAGCATCGTTAGGTAGGATTAATTCAATTATCTGATTAAGTAAATCAGATTTATTTCTATAAATCTGCTAGTTATGGAAAATTAATAATCAATTAATTTCAAAACATTTAGTAAACTATCTTTTAATTAATCATTAATTTATCCTAAATTAATAATTAACTCTTAATTAATCATTCTTAATTAATTATTCTTAATTAATTAATTAATTACTCCTTAATTGATGATTTTTCCTTAATCACTTTCACTAGTTAATTAACCTTTAATAAATTAATTATTCTCAAATTAATTACCTGGGTTAATCTATCACATTATCCTCAAAATTTAATTTATTGCTTAATCACTTGATCAATCAACTTTGATCATTAATTTACATCAAATTAATAATCCTTAGTTTATAAATTAATTATTCCTTACTTAATTTAAACTTTTAATTACTTATTTAATTAATCCAAATTAATTAAGTAATTACCTTTTTATTTTATTAAATAATTAATGGATTTTAATTATTAAATCTTCATTAACTTATAGTAGCGTTAATTTTAATATTGATTTACTTATCACTTACAAATATGTTTGAAACCATTCATCTTAAATTTACTTTTGAAACTTCATTCTAAATTTTCAAGTTTTAAAATGAATACCAATCGATCTTTAAATAAATCTTAAACTAACTTTTAAAATTTTTAAATATACAAGTTAACGTAATACTTTATTTAACTTCAAAATTTGAATTCAAATATAAGTTTAAATCTGGTCCTCACAATTGATTTAACTTTGGTTTATAGCTTAGTTTTAAACTTTGCTTTATACTTGGAAAATTTACATTTAAATTTAAGAACAGGTGAAACCTGGAAAAAAAAACTCTTCTACCCGAGCCATTGAAATCCCGCTTCGAGTTCAACACGGAGGGACTTCGAGCCATCACTCGAGACAATCCAACTACACTTCGAGACATCCTTCTTCTCCAAATTAACTCCTCACTGATACACACTGATACGTGTGCATATGCACCAGCGTCCGCCACCTCTCCGACCATCACCGTTGCCACTCACAAGTCTTCGCCGACCACCTCAACCCAATCGACCACCCAGAGACCACATCGAACCCCAAAATCAAAAACGAGCATACAACCCAAACCTGGAACACGCGAGACCCATCACTTAGCAAACCTGTCAACACGTCGTCCTCCACGCTCCGACCATCGTACGCCACCAAACTCCGGCAGAAGCTTCACCTTCGACCCATCCCCCATTCCTCCAAACGGCATCGAACTCGATGCATCCAATAGGGAGAACGAATCGAAAGTTTTCAACACTCCAAAACTAGGGTTTAAAAACAAAACTCCTCGCCGCCGACTCCACAGTCGCTTCCACCAACTCCGACCATTTTTCCAAGCAACCCCATAGGCTCGTCTACCACCATGAACAACGCCGACACCCCCAGTTCAACCTAGTGCTGGAAATTGATCAAAAACCAATTCCAGTTCAAAACCAAACTGCTCTCAACTCCTTCACTTAAAAATCATAAATCTTGGCTTAAAATTCTTATCTTCTAATGCCGATTCATGTTATGTGAATGAATCTCAAATTCTTTACAATCGAATTTATTAAAATTTAAAGTTTGCTCGGTGGAATTAATTTTTTTTCTTTTCTTTCACACTGTATATCCTTGTTCTATTTAAAACTATTTTTTTTAATAATCCCTGAAACTTAAACCCACCCATTTATCTTTGAAATCAAGGTCTGATATTGGTTTAATGATAAGAGATTGAAGTTTCTTATTTGTTTAAACCTGTAACTCAGTCAATAAGGAAGAAGAACAAGGAAACAGAGAGGAGAAAGGAAAGCATGTTCATCACTTATATGCAGAGTTGAAACTGAAGAGAAAAAGCCAAGCATACACATCATAATCATGAGCTAAAACACAGAACAAATACAACCTAATACTTGGTAAAAATTTGTGTTTACTCACCTGTGTTTCAGAAGGAAGAACAGAGTTCCTTCTCTACATTGAAAACTGCAAGCTTGTTTTTCTTTGTTGAATAATATATATAGGGGAGAGTGTTTACAGTATGTTTTTTTTTTTTTTTGTACAGGGTGTGTATATATATATGAAGATTTGTGTATAGGGGAAGGTATAAGCAAGTCATGGCTGAAGATACTTTGTTCCCATGCTTCCTATTCTTTTATGTTTACAGCCCATGCTTATGTACCTTTGCCTATATAAAAATCCATTTGATTTTATTTTTTATTTTATTTTTTTGTTTGCAGTTTTATATTTAGCTGAGTTTGTTTACATACCCTTTTCTTATGTGTATTTCTTCTTTTGTTTTATCACTTGTCATATGAATACATTTCTATTTTTATCTTGAGTATTTATTTTATCTTACATACTTGTATTTATTTTATTTTTAGTTTACTATGGATACTTACTTTCCTTATCTTATACTTTAATAAATATGTTTCTATGTTAAATTTTTAAACATTTATTTTAACTTGGTAAGTGCATTTGTTTCTTATTTTCTTGTCTTGCTTAAACACTTTTAAGTTATTTAAATAATTTAAATTTTTATATAAATTTTTATTTTGTTTTAAACTTCTTATTTTCAGCTGAGTATATTTATGTATTTTATTTTCTTTAAATTTTCTTGTTTTGTAATACAAATAAATTTCTATTTTATTATGTTGTTAGAATTTAGCAAATGTTCTACTTCCTATTTTTATTAAAATTTATCTCATATTATTTTTCTATTTCTAGTTTAAATATTTATCATAAATTTTACTTAATAAATTATCTGATTAATTTAAATCAATCTATTTATTTATTTTTATACTTGTGTCTAAAGTATATTATTTATTATTTAAAAATCATTTATTTAAGAATTTATTTAAAATCCAATATATACATATATATTCTCATATATACAAATATATACTATATTCAAATAGTTAAATGATTTATATAGAATATATTTGAACTCGGGGAAACTCGCATCATTTATAATCAATTTTTACAAATTTTTATTCAAAAATTCATTTAATTATCAATTTAAAATAAATTAAAATTCAGGATCGTTACATAAAGGGTTTTGGGAAGTTGTGTATAAGCTTTTAACTATAGAAGTTTGGGTTAAGTTAATGAGTGTAGGAGCAATTGTTTCATTAACAACAAGTCGATTTCAAATTACAATTCCAAATAAAGAATTTTGGAATAGGATTGAATTAGTAGTTTCGATTTGAAGCTAAAGGATTTGGGAAAAGTGAATTTGGGATTTTCACTAAGTAAGTTTTGCTATTGAGTTGGGAACATTCTTTCTACCTTAGCAAATTTCGAGGACGAAATTTTTATAAGGGGGAAAGAATGTAACATCCCGTATTTTTAAGCCATTGAATTCGAACATTTATTTCATTTTAAATGTTTAATGTGGATTCTTAATTGATTTTGAAATGAGTGGATTCGGGTTCAATCAATGAAATAAGCTATAATTTTTAATTATAGTAATTCCGGTTGAATTTGAATAAGGGAAAAAAATATAATTAAATATTCGGGATTTAGCTAAAAGGGTAAATCTGGATGTAAATAGTGATAAGAATGGTTTTAAAAAATTTATTTTGAGTTATTTGAGTGTAAATAGTATGGTGGGAATTTTAGATAAATTTTTAAGTTGATAAGTTAATATTTGGGATTTTATATTAATTTAAAAATGAACTTAATATTATTAAAATGCAATTAATCAGATCTTGGGTCCGGAATGAGCCGGAATGATTTGTAATGTGATTATATATTTTATATGATTTATTATTAAGGTACTAAAAATTTTAAAGTGAAATTTTAAATGTTTTTGACAATTTTGAAAATCGCTCGACTTAATAGACGATTTAAAATAGCCTTCTGGGGCACAGTCTCAGAATTCGACGAAACCAATTCCATTGGATCCGTAATAGTTAGTTATTATCGGATTTCAATTATCGTAGCAATCGGAGCCGTCGTGTGACCGTGGCGGCTCGAAACGCATCGAAATCGTTTTAATCGATTTAATTTAAAATTGATCGTTTAATTCGGTAACTCGCATAGATGACCGAATTAGTTACGAAACCTGTCTCATTGTGTCCGAAACACGGAAAAACCCTGGAAATGCCGATTGGAACGTAAGAATTGGAGTTTGTTTGCATAAATTATAAAATTTGAGGAACGAGATTATGTTAATATTAAATAATATTATATATATTCATATTCATTCCTAAACCCTAGCTAAAAGATGAGCCGCCGTTCTCTTTTATTTCAATGGCCGGCGTGCTCCCATCTTCTTCTTCGAATTCCTTCTTATCCACTGATTTTTAGCTAAATCCTTCTACTCGAAAATTATTAAACTCATTGAGATCTATTAATAGACTGGTGGAGATCATGTTTGATTCGTTGTGATGAACAGAATGGTGGTCGAATTGAGTTCCGTTCATACTCAACATTGGAGCACCCGGAAGCTTCGAGTGCAGCGGCCTTTTGGGCGAAGATGGAGTTGGCGTTGGCCTTCGTCATGGTGCTTCCTGATCGAACCCTAAAGCTACTCGGCGGTGGCGATGTTTGGTTATGATGCGGCGGTTTTGGGTTTATTTAAAACCCTAGTTTACGCGTTGAGGGAGTAGCAGGCATCGGCCTGAGTTTGCATGTTTATGTGGTCCTGATTGTGTTGGTAATGTTAAAAAAAAAATTAAGCGAATTTTGTTTTAAATTGAAAATTGAAAACTTAGAAAATTCATATCTTTGGATGCATGCTCAGAATTCAACGAATTTGGTAGCGCCGGAATCGTGGCAACGTACTCTACGCTGCAGCGCAAGTTTGGAGACGATCGAAGCAAGTGAGAAATTTAGGTTAAACCGAACTCCGTTCGATTAAATTTAAATTTTGAACTCTCGTCGAAACTCAAGTTGAGTTATTCTCACTCACATCTGGATGCTAGACAATTTAAATAGTTAATATTTAAATATCTGTGGGATTGGTTGAATATAATTGTTGTTATCAGACTGGATTGATTTTTATATATGTGATGTGCTAACATCTGTGGATGCAGAAAAAAAAAAGTTGGAGGGATCCAACTGGATTCCTCACAATGTAGTAATTATTTTTTTTATAATTGATAATGCAATCTGTTTATCTGTTGTGATTGGTACATCTGACATTACATTGTGCTGTGATATTGTTGGATAAATCGTAAATTCAGAATTTAATTTTAAATGAATAAATTGGGTTTTAATAGAAATCAAGAAATTGATAAATAAATAAATAATTAAAGGAATATAAAAATTGGAATCTGTTTTGGATGAAAAGAAAAAAATGAATAAAAATTGTTAAAATTAGGATTTTAAATACAGTGGAAAATTTATCAATCGATAAATGTCAAGTATAGATTTCTGGAAATGAATTCTATGGAAATTATAAATTTTGTTTTGAAATAATGATGGGGTTATTTGATGATGTTCCGGAAAATTTAAAATATGTTGTAACGAAGCTTCCAAATATAAAATTTAAAGTTTAAATGCAAATAGAATATTTTGAAATACCATTTTCTCCATTGGGATTTTTTTTAAGTAAAAATGTATTAAACCTATGATGTAAAAATGAATTTGCGGAAATGGGAAAATGTGTTTGAACTTCAAAAGAAGTTATGTTAAGCATGGGATTGGGAATTTATGTTATTAAACATAAATTGAAATAAAATAAATCGGCTGGATTTATAGGAAGGGTACTTTGGGATGTTTGAATGGTAATGTGTTCCCTGGGAAAACCAAGTTCGAGTTTTAAGCAGATTTTATTAAAAGAAAATTTAAAGTTTAAACTTGTTTAAAAGAGTTGTTGGAAAATTATTATTTTTAAGTAATAAATTCATAACTTAGCAATAGTACTTGTTTGCGAATACATTAGTAATTATTTTTTAAAAAAGGAATTTATTCAAAGGCTAGTTCTGACCCAAGTTATTTGAAATGAGTATTAATTTTTTTAAACTCTACTTTTAAAAATTAGTTTAACTAAAACCTTATTTTAAATCAAGTTATATCTTATAAAGTAGTTTTACTTTAAATATTTTGAAATTATATTTTGAGTAAATAACTAGTAGTAAATTTACATATTTTAAAGTATATTTTAGAATAAAGTGTTTTAACTGTTTTAAATCTAAATTATTTTGAACTTGGTTATTTCCAATGGGAATATATGGTAAAGGATTTACCTTGTAAAGGAAGAACCTTGGGAATTGTTTTCAAATGAATTTTGAAAATTTGAAAATATATCTTATAAAGATATGTGAGGCAAATAAAAAAATGTGGGAATTATTTATTGTGTGATGGATGCTAATAGGTGTTTGAGAATATAAATTAATAGTTAAATCACCGACTATCAATATTGGACAAATGCGTTGATCGTTTCGAAGAGACCGGGATCGAGATTTATTTCTCGAAAACCACTTCGATCTGGTTTGTACGTTTCGTAGAAAAATGTGTTCGGAGTCGAAGATGGAGCAGTGAAGTGCAAGGGCTAGTCGCTACTAATCCTGAGGATATTTCCAAAATGGATGTAGTAGGAATAGTGCCTTCGGTTCCGTTCGAACCCGGGACGGACTTGTATGGACGAATGCTTTCGGAACATCGTCAGGTGGACGATGCGCATTCTAAGTGAAACGTTTGAAAAGGTAACGCTTAGCTTCAAGCCTCATCAAATGGGAATGACTGAAAATCAGGGGATATGCAGCAAGGCTTCGGGGTAGCCCCCACTGGAGAGTAAGGTCATCCTTGTCGAGATGTCCCTTTTATTTCGGTTTAGTGGTGGGGTTGCTGATCCCAACCGTGGGGTGATCTTATTCAGAACTGTCCAGTAAGGGATCGGTCCGGCCTTGTGTTGTAGGGGATCGGGCGTGGTCCTCGGTACGGTGATCTAGGCCCCATACTGTGACAGGTGGTACCCCAGTGCCTAGTCACTGTTGGAAATCCATTCTCCCTACGAGCCTTGTACGAGTTTTGTTTGTATTACCCACTTTTGTGGCTAGTAGCTGGAATTTAATCATGTAACAATTTTGGCTATTTTATAAGTATTTTTATATAGACCCTATTATAATATTAGAGGATTTCTATAAAAAAAAAGTTTTAGCTATCGTAAGGTAAAAACCCGACATGTTTATTTGTGGCGTGGTCTTACGAGATGCTTTTGTTTCCGAAGGATCTTAAAACTTTAATAATCAATTTGGATGCATTATTATCAGCTGGTATTCCAGACTGACTCGGGTGTTATTTCATTATAATGCTTGGGTCAGACTGAGTATTATTTGTTCAGGACATGATGTTATGGAGTAGGAGAGGAGCTGGAGTCCGTGCCGTATTATATATATATATATATATTATGCTGCTGTGATTGTATGGATTTGTCTGATTGGTAATTTGATGTATGAGATACTCTGCTGATGTGATGTATAAAACTGGTATAGATTTCATTTTGTGTAAAGTTCTATATTTACTATTATATTTTATTCCGTTGCGACTGTGAGATTCTGATATTGTTTAACTTCTTCCTCTTCTATCTCTTCTTCTTAAACCCAAATGGTTCGTATTTCTGTGCCACTTGAGTTAACAGAGGTAGAATAGTGTTGATTCAAGGGGTATGGATTTGTGGGTCGTCACAACAGCCGCGTTCAAACCCAGAATATTTTCAATATTCGATCACGATACATCTTCTCCCACCATCGCCTATATTTTTCCCCCACCACCACACTGGCGCTAAGACATTGTCGCCATTCCTCTCGTCCTCACGCAAATAACTCACGAGCTCACCCAGTCGAAGTCGCCACCCTTACATTCACGTGAATAGCCGAGGTGGCGTATTCAGGAAGGTATGTGTAGGGTTGACTTTAATTATATAATTTATTTTATTTTCAATCCCAAAACATCTCGTTCCCATAACTCGAAATCTTAAACCCCTATCGAGGCATGCCGCTTAGTGCTTCTAATCTTATACCACAATGTTGAATGTAATGGAACAAGTCTTGAGCTCCAATTCAATCTGTAACGACCTGCCTTTTTAGATAATTTAAAACGACGATAAACCACACACGTCAGACTCAAACCATACAAAAGAGAAGATTGTTATTGGGGTGGATAATAAAACGTACAGAAAAAACAACACAAAATCTTGCAGCGAAATGGCAGAATATAATAATCCAATAATAGTTCATGAAGCCGTTTGCAAACCATTTGATTTTACTTATACAACACAGAATCAGAGTACATATGTCCGAGATAATTAAATAATGTAGCGGAACATTATGAATGCAGCGGAATAAATATTGCATAATAATGGTACAAATTTTCGTCGTCGTCCTTCAAAAATAAGGCCTTCAAACTTGAAATGCTCAGGCTGACCTGAGAAAATTGAAAAGACAAAACATTCGAGTTAGAACTAAAAGATCTTATGTAAATTAAATAAATGGTGAATATGAGGGCGATGGCGTCAAAGATGTTTACGGGGATTAACATCTCTTATCCAGTGTCAAACATGAGTGCAATAACTTAAGAGATGTTCGGGATTCACATCTCCAAAGGATCCGTTAAACTATCTACTATGTAGTACATACGCTATTATAATATGTCTATAGTAAAGTAAAAGTATTATAATAGCGTTAAGGCGTTACCCATATCCCTGTTAACACATTTTATGTATTCCCATAGTCCATACAGTACCGTAGTCTCCCCCGTACTGGGCGTCATCGGAGGGGACTCCATAGGTATGGTACAAAACAAACTCGTAGTAGTCTCGATAAGGTAGGTGACACGGCACAACTAGGCAATGCTAGGGTATATATACCGATTACACTTTCAGGCTAGTGGTAACGCATAGCAGCTACTACTGCCCACTTCAGAACACACTCCCAAATCAAAATCTTGGGTGGGCACCAAATAAATCACAAAGTCGGAATATAGTATCGAAAGAATGTGCCCGATCGGTGGAATGGCCTCACTTGGCCAGTCAATTGCTTCTGTTTCAGCCACCTTAAGCTAACTTATGGGAGTCAGGTCCACTTATATACCTCATATAGGATCGTCGCCAACCATCCTACTTCATTCTGGAATCTCCACCACGTACACAGTTGTCAAGGTGGTTTTCGGTGTTAGTAGAGAGTATGACAAAATCTGATTCCTGTCTCTTTAACAACCAATCACTTATTACACACCGCATGGTTCTTTTACATTTCATAGGTCAATTCATAGTTCATATCAAAATATCATATTCTCAAAACCATAATACTTTCGAAATCATATTCACTGTGAAATCGTATTCACCTTTTTAAATCGTATCATTTTCGAAATCCTAATTTCTTCAAACATCATACTTACAAAACAGTTTAAATCTTTACTTCAAAATCATCATATTAAGTTAGTTATAACATTTGAATCCTAACTTAGATTATAATATCATTTAGCTTTAAAATAGATTAATTTGATTTAAAATGATTAAAATGGTTTAATTAGTTTAAAAATAAATTAAATTGGTTTAAAATAGATTAAAATAATTTATATAGTTAATATTGGTTAAATAGTTTAATAAATTTGAAAATCTTAACAATTAGAAATTTTAAAATAATATATTTTAAAACATTTTGTATTAAAATATGAATTTAAAATTAATATCAAATCAAAATATTCATTTCATTTCGACACACTAGGACCATTTTCAATTTCCAAATCAACACCAAATTCCAAACCTTTCAATTTAAAATTCCACTATACAACTGAATTTCATATCATTTTCAATCCATGTTCGAAATATCAATTTAAAGTACATCAATTCCAATATTTTCAAAGTTATATTTCAAACAATTTTAATAACACAATTTCTATAAATTCCATTTGTACTTCAAAACTCGATTTTGCAATTTCAATTAAATTTCTTTAGACAATTCCTTTAAATCAAATCCAATCCCAACATAAAACTAGAATTTCAATAATGATTCAATTTTTATAAATCAATTTTTATTTCAAATTATCATTTAACTAATTCAAATTTTAAATATTCAAAAATCATTTAATTTAACCAATCCGGCATCCGTATAGAATTCTCTATCCTAGGGTCAAGTGATACGGATATTTATCATTTCAATCCATAATTTAAAATTTTACGGTTATATATCATTTAAAGCCGCTATTCGAATTAAATAAAATCGCTCGAGTCTATCATTTCAACCCATAATGATTTTCCCTAATCTATAGATCATTCGGATATGTATCATTTCAACCCATAGCAATTTAAAATAAATAAAATTAAGGGAACTTGCAGAGTGACAACAATAAATAAATTTACATAACATCCAATCATCAAAAATCAATCATCCATCACAATCATCATATATTTCAATTTATAAATTTCAAAATTTAATTAATTATCAATGATAGGTAATTAATTAGCAATATAAATTCAACAATTAATTAAATAACAATTTAGTTCAAAATGAATTAACATTAACTGGAATAGCTAATTTAAATTACCAAACCGCCATAAATTTCTAATCACACTATAAATTTAAGTTAACAAACATAAGAAATTTTAGAAGTTGTGAGTGGATCAATTCACTCACTTTTGAATTTAAATCGAATTTTTATCCAAATTAGGGCCCAAATTCAAACGATCTCTAAATCCATCCAACCTAGCGACAAACCGTCCGTGATTCTGATATGATTCCAGCGGCCCCCACGAAACAGACCTTGTATGCAGAAGTTACACGAGTTAGAAGATTTGAAACTTTAAGTTAAACTAAATAATTAAAATAACAAATCGGTTAAAAAATGCTACGTAGCTTTCTTCCTACGCAATGCTACAGCCGAAGAACGAACCCCAAGCATGCCTTGTTAAAACTTTGACCACCAAAAACACTGACCACCGACCACCATTCCCCAAGCCACCGCCGGCTTGCCCACGATGAGCCACGCCAGCAAGCTCCACCCCAAGCCCTCCGGCCTCCACTATGTCATTACGCCGCCGCCTTGGGTTAAATCCTAATTGAATTAGCGTCGTCGATCAAGCTGTCAAAACCCCAAATGGACCACCCAGATGCAAACCCCTCGTTAATCTCTTCAATATGGTACCCTTGAAACGAAGATCGGCCGACGTTCATCACAACGTGATGAACGGTCGAGATTAATCTGGCCAACTACGGCCATAAAGAAACCCCCCTTAGAAAAACTAACAACTGATTTGACTTGTGCTCGTCGAAAGCTTCGATTCGATATATAATTCGATATAGTTTGTGGAGTTTTAATTTTGATTTGGTTTTTATTTGCAATTGAATAAGAAATTTGGTTCTGGTTTTTCTGCTACTGGAAAGAGAAGACGAGAAGGAAATGTACGTACATACGCATGAAAATAAGAAGTAGCTATGGTTTATAATAGGTTATTTATAGGTAGAGCCGAAAATAGAAAGAATGGACAAGATTTAATTGGAAATTGGACGATGAACGACCCGTAAATCTCGTTTCGTTCCTAAAGCGGAAATGGGTCATCCCACATATCAAAATAGATATTTTTAATGATTAAACTCAATGGAACAATTTTCAATTTCTGATTCAATCATACGAAGCAGTTATGATAAAATCAGCTATTTCAAATTGATTTCAATTAAATGGATCTCTAGGCGTTTGAAGTCCATACCAACAAACGACAAGTCCGATCACTAGCAACTTAAATCCTATAATAATTCACCATTACGGATCCGATGAAACTGGTTTCGTCGAAATCCAAGACAGTTGCCAAAATGGCTATTTTCACGTTAATTAAATAAATTAATATTTAATTAATTAATCACCTTCTAATTCAATATTTATAAACTAGCATATTTTTATCATTTTGGATTGCGAAGTCATTCATTTTAAATTGAAATAAGTTTACATGTCAATTCAGTGTTAATTATTTCAGTAATTACAGTGTTCAATTTCAACTGTCATTAATCCGATTAATTATAATTTAATTCCAATAAATTATCTTTATTTGGTGTCAAACTTTATATTCAATCAATTATTATTCAAATAACATAGTTAATATATGTTGATGCCTTATTTCACTAACAGGCTACATTTCCATCTTTTACTTTTATTGACTACTAAAATTCAATTATATTGAGCTTTTGTCTATTTTACACATTAATTAAAATTTAAAATCCCAATTTATCTATCTTGATTTCACTATGTAATGACCCAGGATTTTTAGTAATTAAAATTTGAATATTTAATTAATTTTAAATATAAATAAGTGAATTTATAAGTCAAATAAATTTTAATTCGAATAATTGGATTTTATTGGATAATTAAATCGATAATATAATATGTTAAATTATGGAAATAATTGAAAATTTGGTTAAATATGATTGAAAATGATTTGTAAAATTTTATTTTATCATGTTGGAGTTAGAACGATATTTTAGAACTTTTAAAATCGAATTAAAAGTTAATTTGTGAAAATTGAATATTTTAATATTTAATCGACTAGTGAAAATAGTCAATTTTTGAACAGTCTCAGAATTGGACGAAACTAGTTCCATTGAAATCCGGTAATAATATTGTAACGACCTAGGATTTTTATAATTAAAATTTGAATATTTAATTAATTTTAAATATAAATAAGTGAATTTATAAGTCGAATAAATTTTAATTTGAATAATTGGATTTTATTGGATAATTAAATCGATAATTTAATATGTTAAATTATGGAAATAATTGAAAATTTGGTTAAATATGATTGAAAATGATTTGTAAAATTTTATTTTATCATGTTGGAGTTAGAACGATATTTTAGAACTTTTAAAATCGAATTAAAAGTTAATTTGTGAAAATTGAATATTTTAATATTTAATCGACTAGTCAAAATAGTCAATATTTGAACAGTCTCAGAATTGGACGAAACTAGTTCCATTGGATCTGTAATAATTAGTTATTACCGGATTTCAATTTTCGTATCAATCGGAGTTATCATTTGATCGTGGCAGCTCGAAACGCATCGAAATTGTTTTAATATTAATTTGGGGAGTAAAAATAGTCATTTTTCAAAAAGTCTCGGATTTCGACGAAACCAGTTTCATCGGATCCGTAATGTGATATTATTGTAAGGTTTCAAATTTCGTGTCAATCGGATTTACCGTTTGTCCGGTACAAATTAAAACACCTAGAAAATCGTTAAATCGGTTTAATTTAAATTGAACGTTTATTGCCATAACTCGCACAGATGACCGAATTAGCTTCGAAACCTATTCCATTGTGTCCGGAACGCGGGGTAAACCGTAGAAACGCTGGTTACGACGCGTGAATCGGAGTTTGGAATTTCCGGAATGAATAGTGTTCGTTCGTTTCCCTATAAATAGCCCACCTTCACACAAATAAAAAATAAAATAAAATAAACCTAACCCTAATAAACTGCAGCCGCCACCATAGAAACCAAAGGCCAGAAAGTTTCGAATTTCATTCATTAATTTCTTTCAATCCATTCATCAATTCAAAGAACGTTCAACATCAAAGTTGAAGAGCACGCAACGATCTTCAGATCTATACGGCTATGATGGGTTTTGGAGCAACGTGGTCGCCAGATTTTGGCCGTATATTCGTCGCGTTCGCGCACGTTTTTTGGGTGGAAGAGGCAGCCGAGTTCATGATGGTTCTGGGCGTGGGTGGTGTTCGGGGAGGCGCACGACATGAAGGTGGTTGATCGAATTATCGTCGAGCGTGGAGGAGGCAATAATTAACCCTAATTTGTAACCATGGGTTCATATGTCGGCTATTGACCTGTAGCCGAACGCGAAGGAGGAGAGAAGCGTATGGACGGTCACGATGGTGGGGTGCAGGATCTTGTGGCTAGGATTGGCTAAGGTTGAAATTTATAAAGTTATGTTGTAAATGAAAATATAAAATCGTGTAAACTTGTAAAATCCATATCTTTTTCATACGAGGTCGAAAACGCGCGAAACCAGTTGCTTGGAATCATATGGACGAGCACTACGCGATGAAATTAGATTGGAGTCGTTTGGAGTTAGTGAGAATTTTGGGTAAAATTAAACGTCCGTTTAATTTTATTCGAAATAAATCGCTAAAACGAAATTGAAATCAAGGTGAGAACTTCTCACTCAATCGAATCAGTTTCGATTTTAATTTTAAATAGTTAGATTTAAAATACTTGAATGCATGTTTGAATGATGATTTTATCTATTGATTGTTAAAATAGACATTATGCGCCGTTAGTAAGCGGAGGTTATTTATTAAAAACATATACCGCGAATATTTCATAAACAGTGAAATTGGTATTATATATGATAGCAATATATATATATATATATATATATATTGGCATATGTATATATTGCAGTTGTTGATTTCCCGCATTGTATAGCGGATGAGACCCTATTGCGCCGTCTATTAAGCGGATAATATTTTAAATCCCATATACCGCGATAATTTCGTACTGGAACGGAATTGGTATTGTGCTAACATCTTTGGTTGCAGGAAAACAGGTTGGAGGGATCCAACTGGATTCCTCAACAGTTTTTATTTGAATTCAGATATTTTGATATTTGATGGATTATCATATCGATATATGATATCGTTGTTGTCGTGATTGGCTATTTGGTATGTAGCATCATTGGACCAAATTTTGGAATTTTAAAATGATTTTTAAAGTGATTTTTTGAAGAGTATACATTTATAAAATATTTTTGGAATTGATTCATCTTAAATAAATAAACGTTATAAATTTAAAAGTTATAAAATTATGATTTTTGAGAAACATAGTTAAAAGTTGATTTTTGAAAATATGGGTTAATGATTTTATAAAAATAGTTTAAATTGGGATTTTTGAATTTATTATAAAAAGTTGAAAATATAGGATTTATAAAATTTAATTATTTTATAAATCAAAATGGTGAAATTATAAAGGGGATTAAAGATGTTTTAAAAGAATAATAGTATAAATTGATTTATATAAGAGATTTATAAATTGATAATTTGTAAATTAAAATATTTGAATTATAAAAAAGAGTTTTTATAAGTGTTAGAATGAATTGTGAATGAACTTCAAAAATGAATGAAATTTATAGAATTATAAACGGTGAAGTTATAAATGGAATTTTATAAGCAGTAGGTTTATAAAATTTATAAAGTTATTTGAAGAATAGATTTGGTTAAATAAATGAATCTTATAAGTTATAAGATTTATAATTTGGAAAGTCTTAAAAAGAACGATTTTGTAAAATAATTGTTTTATAAGCATTTAACTTATAATATGAAATTCTAGTATATCAACTGAGATATGAATTGAGATAGGTTAATAAGGAATTTATAAAGGAAGTAGTTGTAAAACAAATAGAAATGGAATTTATAAACATTGTTTTATAAATTTGCAATGACTTATTTTGATAAGCAAATTGTTGTAACTTATTAATGGAGTTATATTCACGTTTTATACAGTGAATAATGCTTTAAAATAAAATGAATAGAAAGGATGAAATTGGTTAACACGGTATATTCACGTTTTTGAATAGTGAATAATATGTTAAAGAAGATGTTTTGAATGTGATATTTTAAATAGAATTAAAACGATCTAACGATATTTTAAATATGTTGAGATTCGAAACCATAGATTTCAACATTCATTGTTGAAATAGACGTTTTCGAGAAATAGAAGGAAATGGTGGACTATAACACTGTTGTTATAGTAAATGATTTCCGAAAGGAAATGTTTTGTATAGTATTGGGATTTATATATCTATTTTAATTTCAAATCCCTATACTAGTGATTTTGGGTTGTCGTAACGATGTTTTACGCAACATTCGTTTTGGCCCAAATTAATATGTTAAGAGAATGATTTCCTTAAAGAATGAAATATATACTTAATCTCGATTTAAGTATATTGAATATTTTCCAAGTGTTGAAAATAAATGGATTTGAGAATAACTTATTAAGTAAGTATGGAAATGTTTTTCAATATAAAGTGAATATTTTGAGGATTTATCTTTTTGAAGATAAATTGGAAAATGAATAATTGAAGTCGTATATTCTTAGATATTGTGAAATATAAATTCACTATGGAATTTATAAAAGAAAGTGGAATTTGTTTAAAAATAAATATTTATTTATTTTTGAGGCATTGAAATTATATATCTTGTAAAGATATCTTTGGGAAATAAATAATTTGGAAAATTATTTGGAATCTGGTGATGTTGTGCATATCCATTGATAGTTCAATAACCGACTATCAATATTTACCTTTGAAAGGTATTTGTTGTGATTTGCTTGAATTTAAATGCTACACTTATTTTTAAATTATTGCGCTCGTTATTCGGATTACCCATCCCGAATAGTGATACGACGTAATGGATAGCATTGAAGATCGGTGTTGAAGATCCGGTATTTGCGAGAGCGATAGGATGACCTGTCGATTGACTCTGCACTGAGCTGCTCCGGTATAGAGTTCTCCATATTGTGATGGGAAATCCGATCAGGATTGTGGATATCCGGATTGCAAGGACTTCTTCGTAAGTGCCTTCGGTTCTGTTCGATCCCGGAACAGACTTGTATGGATTGTATGTCTGACATTACAAATTGAGATATAAAGCAGATTTCTTTCAAATATATTTCTGTTGGTGGCGGAGAATTTATTCTTTTAGCTTAACACCCTTCTCTGAGACGTACGAGCTCAGAGGTTATGTAGTTGATGGTTATCAGCGATATATTCCCAATTTGGTAATGTGACATGCTGAATGTTGCTGTGAAATGATCATCGTGTTGATTATTTGTGATAGGATCATTTGTTTGATCGTCTATCCTGGTGATCATTTCTATGATCATTTGTTGACCCAAAGCATGACTTTTGAATAAAGTATGTTTTTGTGGACGTGACTTCGTCGAGCCTCACACCTCGGGAATGGTCAAAACAGGAAAGATGCGGCAAGGTTATGTGGAGTAGCGCCCTTTAGAGTATGTGTATTTCCTTCTGGAAAAGTGTGGTATCATGGTATGGGGCCCAGATACTTACTCATGTTGAAAACACTTTATGATTGTGTGAATTGATTACGAGCACTCGGTTAAAGGTCCCAAAGGACCGGTGGATGGCATACTCGCTCAGTTGTTACTCAATTAGGGGTAACCCGGCCTTGTGTTGGTAGAGATCCGGTTTGGTTCTCGGGGATGTCCTTCCAGAGGCATTCTCATGTGGCAATGGGAAGTTCCTTGGCCTGATCATTCGTAGGAAATCCAATTCCCAATACGAAACTTGTACGATATTAGTTGTAGAACCTGCCATTTACTTATGGTGGTCACCACTGTTTAGATGTTAGCTATAGTAGGCATAGTTCGAAATGTCTATGCTGGCTAAGATTTATATCTTTATGTTCGAAATGAATTTTTCTCTACACTATGCACTAGTAATAATATCAAATGTTCTTTTAAATGCGTATCAAGCATCTTTGACTATCATAAGGAGAAATCTCCTCCGATTCTCCGTGTGCATTGTGTGTGTGCGGGAGGCCTTATGGTAGTCTCATTTTTAAAAAGCATTGCGAATTGACTTTAAAAATATTCCTATATTTTGATTTTAAAGATAAATAAACTGTTTTTAGTTCTCACACCAGTCACATGACTGACTTGGAGTTTATTGTTTTCCTTCCTAAACTCTGGGTGCCCACCAATTTCCACACGGGCAGTCAAGAGTTAAGGTTTATCAGGATATTCAGGAGTTGCTGGAGGCAAGATGGATGGCATGGCGTATTACTAGTATATAGTATTTCTTTTCCGCTGTTTGATGTTGTTTGTTGTTGTACACTCTGATGATGATGTAATGTAATGTATAAAATGTAATAACTGATATAGTTCTTTCTTTAAAGATTATTCATTTATTTATTATATATTGTTCCGCTGCGAATTGTGAGATTCTGTTATTGTTCTTTTGTTTTCTATTCCGTTCTATTTTCTATTTTCTTTCCTCTCTATTTTCTATCTTTTTCTCTCTTCTTCTCTCTCTTTCTTTTTCTTAAACATTGATAATTCGTATTTCTGTTCATCTTGAGTTAATCTATGGAGATTAGTGTATATTTAAGGAGTACGAATTTGCGGATCCTCACAGGTGGTATCAGAGCATATGGTTAAGCGACAACCATGGTTCTGTTGGGTATTACTCATTAGAGATAGAGTCAGTAGTACTCTAGATTGAGTTTGAGTGTAATAATAGCTATGAGAGCGTATTTGTTAGTGAATATAGAATTGTTTTATATTGTGATGATTGGTTTATTGAGTGGCATATGAACCTTCGTCAGCACGGTCTCGACAACTATGCCGAAGGGGTTTATAAACATTTGAATAGAACAATTCGACACGGTATTGTTTTAAATTGGGTAAATGAAATAATTTTACCTTGATTATATTTTATATATAAAGAAATAATTTTTCAGAATTATTAAAGTGTATATAAGTTTATTGTTTAGTTGTTTGAATAATCTAAATAAAAGAATAATTGTATAAGCAAATGAATTATAAGAATTGAATTATAATTAAAGTGAATTACAATTGTGAAATAAACTTATATATATAAGAAGTGAAACTATATGAATATATTTATGAATATGAGTTGTAAAATAAAAATGAATTTAAAGTTAAATGGAAATTTACTTTAGAAATGAAATATAACTTAAGAGTGTTGAATGAAGTTGATATTGATATCAAAGTAAATTAATAAAGTTAAGTGATGGATATGAACTTAAGTTATTTAAATGGAATTCAACTTTTGTAATTGAATTGAATGAATGGATTGAAGGTTAAATAATTGATATGAAATAATGAATGTAAGTGTAATTCATTAAAATCTAATGTTATTGGAAAGTTGAATAGTTGAATAAAAATCATTTAATTAAACCAATTGATAAGCAAAGGAATTTGATTGTAATTAATATACATTGATTGTTATATGATTGTTAGTTGATTGTATATAATTCATTAAGTATTAATGAAATTGGAAGCTAAAGTAATTGGAATTCAATTGGAAGTTAAGTGAATCTTAAATAGAATTGAATTTGATTTGGAAGTGAACCAACTTGAATATGAATTAGTGAATATAAACTAATTGAAAATGAATCTTAGAAAAAAACATCCACTGTAAATTAATCGAATGTGATTAAATTGTAAACCCATTTCATTGAATATTATGAGAATATGAATGAATATTTATTGGTTATGAATTAGTTGAATGTTAGTTGGTTGATGGTTGAATATATATTGCATTTGCTATATTGGCATATATAGTTATTATGTTGCTATATGTTGTATATCGATACTATTGTCTATATACATGTTCTCATGTTGTTTGTTGAGTGTTTAGTAGGTGCGGATCGCGTTTGCTTTGCATTTGGAGCTCGCTTTCGCGCTATATTAGTCGTATATGCTTGCTAATAAAATATAAGGTACATATCTCGGATTACATACCGTACTTTTATACTTTTCTCCCTGCGGGATGCCTCATACTTGATGAGATGTATATTTGTGATATATATACTGTCATTTTTCTTCGAATCGAGCCACGCAAAGGAGACTATGGCGAATTTTTCCGAAAATTTAAGGCGTTATAAAAAATTTGAGAAAATTGGAAAATTTTGAAAACTTTAACTTTGATTTGGAATTGAAAGTTAAACAATAGTAGTTGTTTTGAAAAGATAACTAAGTATGGTTTGAAAACTTAGTAAAGTTATTGTAAGAAGTTTAACTATGGATTTTGGGAAAGTTAATGGATTCTGTAATTTTTCTTACTTGATAATTTCGAGGACGAAATTCTTTTAAGAGGGGAAGATTGTAACGACCCAGGATTTTTAGTAATTAAAATTTGAATATTTAATTAATTTTAAATATAAATAAGTGAATTTATAAGTCGAAAAAATTTTAATTCGAATAATTGGATTTTATTGGATAATTAAATCGATAATTTAATATGTTAAATTATGGAAATAATTGAAAATTTGGTTAAATATGATTGAAAATGATTTGTAAAATTTTATTTTATCATGTTGGAGTTAGAACGATATTTTAGAACTTTTAAAATCGAATTAAAAGTTAATTTGTGAAAATTGAATATTTTAATATTTAATCGACTAGTGAAAATTGTCAATTTTTGAACAGTCTCAGAATTGGACGAAACTAGTTCCATTGGATCCGAAATAATTAGTTATTACCGGATTTCAATTTTTGTAGCAATCGGAGTTATCGTTTGATCGTGGCAGCTCGAAACGCATCGAAATTGTTTTAATATTAATTTGGCGAGTAAAAATAGTCATTTTTCAAAAGTCTCGGATTTCGACGAAACTAGTTTCATCGGATCCATAATATGATATTATTGTAAGGTTTCAAATTTCGTGTCAATCGGATTTACCGTTTGTCCGGTACAAATTAAAACGCCTAGAAAATCGTTTAAATCGGTTTAATTTAAATTGAACGTTTATTGCCATAACTCGCACAGATGACCGAATTAGCTTCCGAAACCTATTTTATTGTGTCTGGAGCGCGGGGTAAACCCTAGAAACGCTGGTTACGACGCGTGTATCAGAGTTTGGAATTTCCAGAATGAATAGTGTTCGTTCGTTTCCCTATAAATAGCCCACCTTCACACAAATAAAAAATAAATAATAATAAACCTAACCCTAATAAACTGCAGCCGCCACCATAGAAACCAAAGGCCAGAAAGTTTCGAATTTCATTCATTAATTTCTTTCAATCCATTCATCAATTCAAAGAACGTTCAACATCAAAGTTGAAGAGCACGCAACGATCTTCAGATCTATATGGCTATGATGGGTTTTGGAGCAACGTGGTCGCCAGATTTTGGCCGTATATTCGTCGCGTTCGCGCATGTTTTTGGGGTGGAAGAGGCAGCCGAGTTCATGATGGTTCTGGGCGTGGGTGGTGTTCGGGGAGGCGCACGACATGAAGGTGGTTGATCGAATTATCGTCGAGCGTGGAGAAGGCAATAATTAACCCTAATTTGTAACCATGGGTTCATATGCTCGGCTATTGACCTGTAGCCGAACGCGAAGGAGGAGAGAAGCGTATGGACGGTCACGATGGTGGGGTGCAGGATCTTGTGGCTAGGATTGGCTAAGGTTGAAATTTATAAAGTTATGTTGTAAATTAAAATATAAAATCGTGTAAACTTGTAAAATCCATATCTTTTTCATACGGGGTCGAAAACGCGCGAAACCAGTTGCGTCGGAATCGTATGGACGAGCACTACGCGATGAAATTGGATTGGAGTCGTTTGGAGTTAGTGAGAATTTTGGGTAAAATTAAATGTCCATTCGAAATAAATCGCTAAAACGAAATTGAAATCAAGGTGAGAACTTCTCACTCAATCGAATCAGTTTCGATTTTAATTTTAAATAGTTAGATTTAAAATACTTGAATGCATGTTTGAATGATGATTTTATCTATTGATTGTTAAAATAGACATTATGCGCCGTTAGTAAGCGGAGGTTATTTATTAAAAACATATACCGCGAATATTTCATAAACAGTGAAATTGGTATTATATATGATAGCAATATATATATATATTGGCATATGTATATATTGCAGTTGTTGATTTCCCGCATTGTATAGCGGATGAGACCCTATTGCGCCGTCTATTAAGCGGATAATATTTTAAATCCCATATACCGCGATAATTTCGTACTGGAACGGAATTGGTATTGTGCTAACATCTTTGGATGCAGGAAAACAGGTTGGAGGGATCCAACTGGATTCCTCAACAGTTTTTATTTGAATTCAGATATTTTGATATTTGATGGATTATCATATTGATATATGATATCATTGTTGTCGTGATTGGCTATTTGGTATGTAGCATCATTGGACCAAATTTTGGAATTTTAAAATGATTTTTAAAGTGATTTTTTGAAGAGTATACGTTTATAAAATATTTTTGGAATTGATTCATCTTAAATAATTAAACGTTATAAATTTAAAAGTTATAAAATTATGGTTTTTGAGAAACATAGTTAAAAGTTGATTTTTGAAAATATGGGTTAATGATTTTATAAAAATAGTTTAAATTGGGATTTTTGAATTTATTATAAAACGTTGAAAATATAGGATTTATAAAATTTAATTATTTTATAAATCAAAATGGTGAAAGTATAAAGGGGATTAAAGATGTTTTAAAAGAAAAATAGCATAAATTGATTTATATAAGAGATTTATAAATTGATAATTTGTAAATTAAAATATTTGAATTATAAAAACGAGTTTTTATAAGTGTTAGAATGAATTTTGAATGAACTTCAAAAATGAATGAAATTTGTAGAATTATAAACGGTGAAGTTATAAATGGAATTTTATAAGCAGTAGGTTTATAAAATTTATAAAGTTATTTGAAGAATAGATTTGGTTAAATAAATGAATCTTATAAGTTATAAGATTTATAATTTGGAAAGTCTTAAAAAGAACGATTTTGTAAAATAATTGTTTTATAAGCATTTAACTTGTAATATGAAATTCTAGTATATCAATTGAGATATGAATTGAGATAGGTTAATAAGGAATTTATAAAGGAAGTAGTTATAAAACAAATAGAAACGGAATTTATAAACATTGTTTTATAAATTCGCAATGACTTATTTTGATAAGTAAATTGTTGTAACTTATTAATGGAGTTATATTCACGTTTTATACAGTGAATAATCCTTTAAAATAAAATGAATAGAAAGGATGAAATTGGTTAACACGGTATATTCACGTTTTTGAATAGTGAATAATATGTTAAATAAGATGTTTTGAATGTGATATTTTAAATAGAATTAAAACGATCTAACAGTATTTTAAATATGTTGAGATTCGAAACCATAGATTTCAACATTCATTGTTGAAATAGACGTTTTCGAGAAATAGAAGGAAATGGTGGACTATAACACTGTTGTTATAGTAAATGATTTCCGAAAGGAAATGTTTTGTATAGTATTGGGATTTATATATCTATTTTAATTTCAAATCCCTATACTAGTGATTTTGGGTTGTCGTAACGATGTTTTACGCAACATTCGTTTTGGCCCAAATTAATATGTTAAGAGAATGATTTCCTTAAAGAATGAAATATATACTTAATCTCGATTTAAGTATATTGAATATTTTCCAAGTGTTGAAAATAAATGGATTTGAGAATAACTTATTAAGTAAGTATGGAAATGTTTTTCAATATAAAGTGAATATTTTGAGGATTTATCTTTTTGAAGATAAATTGGAAAATGAATAATTGAAGTCGTATATTCTTAGATATTGTGAAATATAAATTCACTATGGAATTTATAAAAGAAAGTGGAATTTGTTTAAAAATAAATATTTATTTATTTTTGAGGCATTGAAATTATATATCTTGTAAAGATATCTTTGGGAAATAAATAATTTGGAAAATTATTTGGAATCTGGTGATGTTGTGCATATCCATTGATAGTTCAATAACCGACTATCAATATTTACCTTTGAAAGGTATTTGTTGTGATTTGCTTGAATTTAAATGCTACACTTATTTTTAAATTATTGCGCTCGTTATTCGGATTACCCATCCCGAATAGTGATACGACGTAATGGATAGCATTGAAGATCGGTGTTGAAGATCCGGTATTTGCGAGAGCGATAGGATGACCTGTCGATTGACTCTGCACTGAGCTGCTCCGGTATAGAGTTCTCCATATTGTGATGGGAAATCCGATCAGGATTGTGGATATCCGGATTGCAAGGACTTCTTCGTAAGTGCCTTCGGTTCTGTTCGATCCCGGAACAGACTTGTATGGATTGTATGTCTGACATTACAAATTGAGATATAAAGCAGATTTCTTTCAAATATATTTCTGTTGGTGGCGGAGAATTTATTCTTTTAGCTTAACACCCTTCTCTGAGACGTACGAGCTCAGAGGTTATGTAGTTGATGGTTATCAGCGATATATTCCCAATTTGGTAATGTGACATGCTGAGTGTTGCTGTGAAATGATCATCGTGTTGATTATTTGTGATAGGATCATTTGTTTGATCGTCTATCCTGGTGATCATTTCTATGATCATTTGTTGACCCAAAGCATGGCTTTTGAATAAAGTATGTTTTTGTGGACGTGACTTCGTCGAGCCTCACACCTCGGGAATGGTCAAAACAGGAAAGATGCGGCAAGGTTATGAGGGGTACCGCCCTTTAGGGTATGTGCATTTCCTTCTGGAAAAGGGTGGTATCATGGCATGGAGCCCAGATACTTACTCATGTTGAAAACACTTTATGATTGTGTGAATTGATTACGAGCACTCGGTTAAAGGTCCCAAAGGACCGGTGGATGGCATACTCGCTCAGTTGTTACTCAATTAGGGGTAACCCGGCCTTGTGTTGGTAGAGATCCGGTTTGGTTCTCGGGGATGTCCTTCCAGAGGCATTCTCATGTGGCAATGGGAAGTTCCTTGGCCTGATCATTCGTAGGAAATCCAATTCCCAATATGAAACTTGTACGGTATTAGTTGTAGAACCTGCCATTTACTTATGGTGGTCACCACTGTTTAGATGGTAGCTATAGTAGGCATAGTTCGAAATGTCTATGCTGGCTAAGATTTATATCTTTATTTTCGAAATGAATTTTTCTCTACACTATGCACTAGTAATAATATCAAATGTTCTTTTAAATGCGTATCAAGCATCTTTGACTATCATAAGGAGAAATCTCCTCCGATTCTGCGTTTGCATTGTGTGTGTGTGCGGGAGGCCTTATGGTAGTCTCATTTTTAAAAAGCATTGCGAATTGACTTTAAAAATATTCCTATATTTTGATTTTAAAGATAAATAAACTGTTTTGAGTTCTCACACCAGTCACATGACTAACTCGGAGTTTATTGTTTTCCTTCCTAAACTCTGGGTGCCCACAAATTTGCACACGGGCAGTCGAGAGAAGGTTTATCAGGATATTCAGGAGTTGCTGGAGGCAAGATGGATGGCATGGCGTATTATTAGTATATAGTATTTCTTTTCCGTTGTTTGATGTTGTTTGTTGTTGTACACTCTGATGATGATGTAATGTAATGTATAAAATGTAATAACTGATATAGTTCTTTCTTTAAAGATTATTCATTTATTTATTATATGTTGTTCCGCTGCGAATTGTGAGATTCTGTTATTGTTCTTTTGTTTTCTATTCCGTTCTATTTTCTTTCCTCTCTATTTTCTATCTTTTTCTCTCTTCTTCTCTCTCTTTCTTTTTCTTAAACATTGATAATTCGTATTTCTGTTCATCTTGAGTTAATCTATGGAGATTAGTGTATATTCGAGGAGTACGGATTTGTGGGTCCTCACACACTATTTTATTAAATCAATTATTAAATAATGAATATAATTAACATTTCCATTCATTTTATTACATTCACAATTACAGTTATTGCCTTAACTCCCATTAATGTAACATTTATTTGCATTTAATTTTAATTGATTGGAATTTCATTCAATTTATTAATTATTAACTTTAATTAACCTTGTTACATTTCATCTTAGTTATTATTTCATTAATAGATCCCAAATTTTTATTTCTTTCAATCTTAGACTACCAAAAATCTTGTTAAATTAACTATTTTTAATTATCGAAAATTACAAGTCGTTACGCTATCATATAGAGAAGATAGCTTTTTAAATCGACTATTTAAATTAAATTCGATTAAATTATTCTAGGCGTTTTCAGATCGTACAACCAAATGGTAAATCCAAACGTTACGAAATTTGAAATATGATAATACTACACTACTACGGATCCAATAGAACTAGTTTTGTCAAATTCCAAGACTG
The DNA here is from genome assembly GCA_030765085.1 of Allium cepa. NCBI lineage: Eukaryota > Viridiplantae > Streptophyta > Magnoliopsida > Asparagales > Amaryllidaceae > Allium > Allium cepa. The sequence goes on from CM060945.1 coordinate 593,968,928, forward strand.
TGTCCGGAATCGCTATTTTTAAGCGTCGATTAAATTGGCAATTTTCTAAAATTTACGAAATCGCTTGAAATCCCAATTTTGAAATCTTGCTTGCTAAATTATAATCCCAAATCCAATATTTAAACCATTAAAATATTCAAAATCAAATGATGAAAGATCCGGGTCATTGCATATATAAACACTTAAAATTGACATGGTGATTAGTATATGTGTTAAAACATGTTTAGTAGCAATGTAGTTTGAATTTGGAATCATGTATTTGTAAAAAATGGAATGACACTAAGAACTGAATTAAATACGAATTGTCTGTATAGCGATAGTCGCTGTGACACCCCACCTCTATACTCACACTAGCTAAGGACACCACGGAATATGCCATCGACTAGCATGAAGAATAAGGCTATTGAGAAGGGACCATTTGTGCAATAGATTAGTGCGAGTAGCGATATGCCAGATAGAAAGCCATGCATTTCATTTCAAGAGGAAATCTAACATGTCAAATACAAACTCAAAGCTACTACACAATGGCTATGTGGCCTTCGGAAACAAATATAAAATAAACATAACGCAAATCAGTCATAGATATTCATATCACTAAGGTGGAAACAGATATGAAAATAACATATAGAAGTGAACATCAAAGTAGTGTTCATACCACTACATCATAAAAGAATAGGTGCAAGTGCTAGACAAAAGAATTTGTATACATCAAGGAGTCTATATCTCGAATGTATAAAAACAAAAACTACTAAGCCAAAATAGTTAGCCAAAAGTCAAAATCTAGTCCCCGCTAAGAACTCAAGTGGAAGCACCTGTAACACCTCCAGCTGACCCGAGTATTATTTAAGAAGGAAAATAATAAATGGATCAGTCTAGCTATAAATATCATATAAGATGAGATAGGATAAGAGATATAACAAATGTGTATGATAACAAAAAAATCATACAATATCTCAAATTTTCCCAAAAACACCAAAAAGAATGTCATATTCTTTTTCTTATTCACCATACCTCAAATATTGATGAAGCTTATCAGTACAAATAAAAAAACAGATGAACACCAAAATTCCAGAAAACAATAATTAGAAATCCAGAAAACATAAAGTGGGAGGCCTATCACAAACGGGACGCTATCCCTTAGCTCGCTAGCCTATAAAATATGGGTTACAGTCTCCCCTTGGGGACTGATAAGCTGAACATCGACGCACCAAAAAGATACACCCTATGTTCAACCGAACATCGATGCACCTAAAAAGATATGCCCCATGCACATACTTATTGAGTCGAACATCAACGCACCTAAAAGATACGTCCCATGCACCGAACTCATTAAGCCAATTGCTCCACGAACGGTCAAAAGATCATGGGTCGTTAGCCCATAAAAATGAGACGAAACTCGATAAATTGGGATATAGCCCCCTCAGCAGACAAAGAGACAACGCATATCGCTAGTCCAAACCATAAAATGATCATCATTGATCAATAAGAAGTGTAAATTACACTAATCTAACAAATAGACGAGTTTAGCTTCATGTCCCATAAACTGGCATAACTTAAGTATTTATGAACAAAGTGTAGATTTTCACTCGAAAATTAGTCACAAGATTTCAATCGAACAAGTTCAAGAATTAACCGATGAAGTAAACGCAAGCGTTTCATACCACTTGTTTTGCAAAATCGTTTAATTAGATTTCTCATACGAATGAGATATACTAACAGATTAGAAAATGGTTTTAAAAATGAGCTTTATATTAAAAGTAACATTGAAATCATTTTCGTGAAAGAGTTTGAGTTTTTGCTGCTAGTATAGAAACCTTTGTATTTAAAAGTGACAAATCACAGAAATGATTGTAAAAACAATCTATCATCAAAATTCTACATTCGATGACGTGAATTAAAACCGTGAAAATCAATGTCAAATCCATCAAATGGATATACCCAAAAATCTAGAAAAAAAGTCATCAATGTCGATAATAATTGACAAAAACTAACCGGAGCAACAAAAATCGATAAAGATTGGAAATTCACTCAAAAATAGACGAACAAGCAAAATTGCACAGTCCAGACGTCTGGTTGGATTGGCCAGATGCCGGACCTCGAGTTCGGGAAATTTATTTTGGTTTTCCTTTTTTCTTTTTAATTTCAGAAGCCTCCTAAACGTCTGGTTGGTTTGGACCAGATGTCTCATCCTAGGTTCTGCCCTTTTTTTTCATATCTTTTTTTTGCCCTAACCAGACGTCTGGTTGCCTGTATTGGGCAGCAGTTTGCCTAGTCCATTGATGGCCAAATTGGTTTGGAAGCGATCGGTCGAGCGACGGAGGCTAAGGAATTATACCAAGTGATAACCCAACTTTGTAGGCTCATTAATAAACCACAAACAACATGTCCAAACATTCAAAACACCAAAATTGGAAAATTCACCAAATCAATTCAAATCAAAAGCGATTGAACATGAAATAGATGTAAGGAATTCATACCTAACAACTATGAAAGCTATAGACATAGATGTGAGTTCAAGAACTTACCTTTAAACCCCAATGTAGAAATGAGAAGCTCTTAAACAAGCTAAGAATGATTTCTCTTCAACAACACCTCTAGATTCTTCAATCTATTGTCAAATGAAATGAGCTAGCTAAGTTAGGTTATGGGAAATTCTAAAAATTAAAGAGAGATTGAGATAGAGAAGATGAAAAGGATGCTTACCTAAGCTTCTCCTTGATTTTGGAACTTGAATTTGGATTTCCTAAGAGAATAGAGCTTAGGAACTTCTAATCTCCTCTCTTTCCCCCATTTTTCCTATAACTTGAGTGTTAGGAATTATTATGTGTAGAATGAATGAAGGGGAGAGGAGTTAGGGTATTTGGTAGAGGAGTTTGGGTTATCTTGTTAGGTTGGTGATTAGAACCAAACCCAAAGCCCAAATAAAAATACCAAAATCCTAATCAACTCCAAACATATCAATGTTTATACTTAAACAAGTTGTAAACATCGTTTTAAAATCAATGGAAGTCATCTCGAGTCCAAATTCGACCGTTTATAAAAGTCATGTTTCTGACATTAAATTCAACTAACGACGTTATATTTAAATAGAACATTTAAATGTATAATCGTAAAATATGCGGATTGTTACAGACTCCTCTCCTTAAAGAAATTACGTCCTCGCAATACTTAAGAAGAAAATAAAGAGTAACAACCACATTAGGGCGTAATAACACAAAAGAAAATTTCTAAAGTAAGAAGTTCACCTTATGGGGCATGAGAGAGTAAGTCCGGATGTGTTCGCTCGATGAATTCTCTGGATTCCCAAGAACAATCCTTAAGATTTGCAGACCACTGAACTTTCACAAGCGAAACATCTTTATTACGAAGGCGTTTAACCTACGTAGCAATGATGCGAATAGGATGTTGCTCATAAGTCAATTAGGTGAAACTTCAATTTCTTCAATAATACCGGACGCAAGAATAGAATCATAATGTCTAAGACATTTTCGTAGTTGTGAAACATGAACAACGTCGTGAATAGCCGAAAATTGAGCCGGTAATAAAAGGCGGTAAGCCACAGAACCAATGCGTTCGGTGATGGAAAATGGACCAATATATCAGGTGCTAATTTTCCTAATCGACTGAAATGCACAACACCCTTCATAGGTGAAACATGAATGAATACCAAATCTCCCACAGAAAATTCCAAATTCCTTCTTCGGTTATCGACATAGGATTTTTGTCTACATTGAGCTTCTTTCATCCTACGACGAATAAGTCCAATCTTTTCTTTGGAATCACGAAAACAATCTGGACCTAAAACCAGCTTCTTACCGGCTTCAAGCCAACACGAAGAAGATCGGCATGGCCTTCCATAAAGTGCCTCAAAAGGTGCCATACCAATACTAGATTGGAAGCTATTATTATAAGAAAACTCGAAAAGAGAAATATGATATTCCCAACTTCCACCAAAATCAATAGCACAAACACGAAGGAGATCTTCAAGAGTTTGATTCACACGCTCGGTTTGTCCATCAGACTGGGGATGATAAGCGGTGCTAAAATTAGGCTTCGTTCTCAATGCTTTTTGAAGACCCTTCCAAAATCCACTAGTAAATAATGGATCATGATCGCTAATAATATAAGTAGGAACTCCATGCAATTTAATAATTTCTTTAACATAGAGTTTGTCCAAAAGAGGTACGGTCCGATTGGACCGAACGAGAATAAAATAAGCAGATTTCGTAAGTCTATCTACTATCTCTCAAAGACTGTCATGACACGAACGAGAATGAGGAAGATCGTAAATAAAGTCTATGGAAATTTGATCCCACTTCCAAATGGGAATGTCTAAAGGTTGTAATAACCCATTGGGACTTTGATGCTCAGCCTTAACGAGTTGGCATGTCATGCAACGCTTAATGAAGTTAGCAATATTAGATTTCATTATATGCCAATAATAAAGTCATTTCATGTTCGCATACATTTTACTACTATCGGGATGAATGGTAAATTTATAACTATGTGAATATTCTAAAATATCTTTACGAAGATCACGAATATTTGGCGTAATAAGTCCACCAAATTTTCGAATGCTCCCACGAGCATCAATATCAAAGTCTTTCAAACCATCAACCTTATTTTTATCCCTACAACTTTGGCTAAGAAGAGCCAGTTTGGGATCTTGGTTTTGAGCTTCAAGGGCGCGGTCTAAAAGAGAAGGATGAGCCTCAAGGCTACATAAAACATGAGATGAACATGAATCAAATTCACGATCTCGAATCTCACAAGTGGAAAACATCTCAAGATCATTCGTTTCAGATTCATCATGGAAACAACTGCATGTTGCTTGCGACAAAGTGAATTGGCAACACGATTTCCCTTTCTAGGAGTATAGAGAATATCAAGATCATAAGATGCAATGGATTTGAGCCAATGTTGTTGACGCAAATTAAATTTCTTTTGAGAAAATAAATACTTCAAATACTTACGATCGGTATTGAGAGAAAATTTCTCTCCCAAAAAATAATGATGCCAAATTTTAAGGGCAAAAACAATGGCCATGAACTCTAAATCATGAGTGGCATATCTAGTCTGGGCATGCTTTAATTGCCTAGAAGAATAAGCGATAACACATTCCCTATGCATGAGAATGGCTCCCAAACCAACACAACTAGCATCGGTATAAACAATAAATCTTGGTTCACTTCGGGAATCACACGAATAGGAGCATCGAAAAGGAGTTCTTTTAATTTCTGAAAAGCAGATTTACATTTGTCAGACCAAATGTACTTAACTCACTTCTTTGTAAAACAAGTAAGAGGTAGGGAAATTTTAGAAAAGTCTTTTATGAAACGATAGTAATAGCCTGCCAATCCAAGAAAGCAAGGAATTTCCATCACTCTCCGGTCTCTTCCAATTTTGAATCATCTCGATCTTTGAAGGATCCACAAAAATTTCAGATTCAGAAATAATATGTCCTAAAAATTTCACACGGGATTGCTAAAAGTGGAACTTAGAAAATTTTGCTTTCAATTAATTGCTCTTAAGGGTTTCCAACACAATCCGAAGATGTTTTTCATGTTCTTCATCAGTTTTAGAATAAACAAGAATATCATCTATAAAGATGAGAACAAATCAATCGAGGAAGTCTTTGAAAACTCGATTCATAAGGCAACGAAATAAGCTGGAGCATTCGTTAAATCAAATGGCACAACAAGCCATTCATAAGATCCATAACAAGTACGGAATGACGTCAAAGGAATACTATCCTCTATAATTCGAAGTTGATGAAATCCGGTTGCTAAGTCTAACTGTGAAATGACTCTAGCACCGCTAAATTGATCGAATGGATCATCTATCCAAAGTAAGGGATATTTATTCTTGATGATGACATCATTAAGTTTGCGGTAGTCAACGCAAAGCCTAAGTGTACCATTGGATTTCTTCACAGAAATAGCTGAAGCTCCCCATGGAGAGGAACTAGAAAAAACAAACTGTTTTGCTTCGAATTCAAATAACTGTTTATGCATCTCCTCATTTTCCTTATTGGGCATATGATAAGGAGGACGAGTGATAGGTAGAGCTCCAGGGATTAGATTAATGTTGAACTCAATTGCTCTCTTAAATGGTAATCCTAAAACGGGCTAAAATATATGAAGAAATTCACGAACAATGTGAATGAGGGAATGACATCTTCCTCATCATCATTATCGTCATCATGTGGATTTAGAGAATATAACGATGCCATCGAATAGGAATCTGAACCTTTAAGAACACTAGAAATCTGCTTAACAGATTAGGGATGTCGTAGATTGATAATCCTCTCAGGACATAGGATGAGGGCTTCATCACGATTAAGCCAATCTATTCCCAAAATCATTCTAAAACCTAGGTAACACATAACATACTAATCAGCTCGGAAAGCATAATCACATAAAGTAATCTCGACATCTTTACCAAATAAACTGAGTGTTATGGATCCACCAATCGGATTCGTAATTCTCAGTGAAGTCATCAAGTATATAACATTTAAAGATAAAATATCAACAAGCTCCTTTGATATAAAAGAGTGAGATGCACCCGTGCCAAAAAGAACTCGAATAGGACGATCACGAAACATAATAATGCCATCAAGGACAGAATAAGAAATACCTTGACTAAGAGAAGTGTTACTAGGGGCTTGCATAACATTCAGCTTTACCTCTTTCTTGCTTTGAAGTTAAGGACATGAAGATATATAATGATCCAAACTTTTGCAATAGCGGCAATAATGGGGTTTTGGACACTTATTTGCATAGTGGTCCTTAGAACCATAATTGTAGCACTCTCGTCGATTAGGGATAGGAGTCTGTGATACCAAAGTTGCTTGCTTCCCTTTCTTGTTGGGATTAGGCTTGAACTTAATAGGCCTCTTCTTGTTGATATTGAAGTTTTGTTTGGCACCCCCAACATAACCATCGCTTTCTTTATCGGCCTTTTCAAGTCGAAGAGCGATATCTACAAGCCGATCCAAAGTTACTTCTAATTTCATAAGTAAAGGCTTTTTGAGGTTCTTATTCAACCATAGATAAACCTCTGATTTTTCTTCAATGGTGTATTAATATACTCGACCCCATATTTAGAAAGGGATTCAAAAGATGCGACATAATCTGTCATAGAAGATTCACCTTGAACAAGGTCAATAAAGCGTCGGGCTAAAGTTACTTTTTCAATCTCCAGCACAAATTTTAATTCGAATATTTCCCAGAATTGCTCCCAAGTAAGATCCGCTTTAATAATTTTCGAAACCAAAAGCTCATACCAATCCAATGCTCTCTCCTCGAGCATGCTCGAAGCCACTTGAACTCAATGCTGATCTATAAGATTCATGTGAGAAAAGATGCGGTCGCATGATCTAAGCCAAGCCTGAAATTCTAGAACACTTTTCGGAACCCTTGAATGGCCTTCCACCCAAATTGGTATAATCACTGCACAAACGTGCAAACCAAGATTTAGGATGAGTAGGCTCAGGAAAGTGACTGGCAGCTTGGGCATTCTTTACAAGATCCAAAAGTTGTTGGGCAGACATGAATGCACCATCCTGAGGAGTAGCACTGGATTGACTGGCGCTTGGAAAGCCAGGTCTTACCATTTCTCCTCTTTATGAAAGAAAGATAGAAAGAAAGAAGAGGAAAATGGTTGTTCTTAGAATGAATATCGAACAGACTTGATTGACAAAACAAGGCATCATAAAAAGAAATAGGATAGAACGGGCCCTAAGAATCGAATTAAATCGAATTAAATCATACGGCACGATTCCTAAGAGAGACGTAGGATAATGATACTTTCTAGATTATTCTACATTGTCCGGAAGTTTGGCTCTGATACCAAGCCGTGACAGCCCACCTCTATACTCACACTAGCTAAGGACACTACGGAGTAATGCTGTCTACTAGCATGAAGAATATGGCTATTCAGGAGCGAAAATCTATGTAATAGATTTGTGTGAGTACCGATATGCTAGATAGAAGGTCATGCATTTCATTTCAAGAGGAAATCTGACATAACAAATACAAACTCAAAGCTACTACATGGTGGCTACGTGGCCTCCGAAAACAAATATAAAATTAGCATAACACAAATCAGTCATAAATATTTATATCACTAAGGCGGAAACACATATGAATATAACACATAGAAGTGAACATCAAAGTAGTGGTCATACAAGATCTAATACATCACAAAAGAACAAGTACAAATGCTAGACAAAAGAATTTCTATACATCAAGGAGTCTCTATCTCGAATGTATAAAACAAAAACTACTAAGCTAAAGTAGTTACCCAAAACTCAAAAGCTAGTCCCTTCTGAGAAGTCAAGTGGAAGCACATGTAACAACTAGGTCTGCCCCGAGTATTTTTTAAAAAGAAAAATAATAAAAGGATCAGTCGAGCTAAAAATATCACATAAGATGATATAGGATAAGAGATACAACAAATGTATACGATAACAACGAAAATCATACAATATCTCAAATGTTTCAAAAACGCCAAAAAGAACGTCATATTCTTTTGTTTATTCACCATACCTCAAATATTGATAAAGCTTATCAATACAAATCACAAAAATAGGTGAAACAAAAAAATTCCAGAAATCAATAATTAGAAATCTAGAAAACATAAAGGGGGAAAGACTACCACAAATGGGACGCTATCCCTTGGGTCACTAACCCATATAAATATGGGGTACAATCCCCCCTTGGGGACTGATAAGCTGAACATCGATGCACCAAAAAGATATGCCACATGCACAGCCGAACATCGACGCACCTAAAAAATACGCCCCATGCACATACTTATTGAGCCGAACATCGACGCATATAAAAGTTATGCATGGTCGAACATCGACGCACCTAAAAGTTACGCCCCATGCACCGAACTCATTGAGCCGATTGCTCCACGAACGGTCAAAAGACCATGGGTCGTTAGCCTATAAAAATGAGACGAAGCTCAATAAATCAAGGTAGCGTCTCCTATGCGGAGAAAGAGACAACGCATATCGTTAGTCCAAACCATAAAATGATCATCATTGATCAATAAAAAGTGTAATTACCCTAATCTAGTAAGTAGATAAGTTTAGTTCATGTCCCATAACCACTGCTTAACTTAAATATTTACGAACAAATTGTAGATTTCCACTTGAAAATTTGTCATAAGATTTCAATCGAACAAATCTAAGAATTAACCGACGAAGTAAACATAAGTGTTTCATACCACTTGTTTTGCTAAGCCGTTTAATTAGATTTCTCATACGAATGAGGTAAAAGTTTGTATATAATAGTAGATTAGAAAACAGTTTTAAAAATGAGCTTTGTATTAAAAGTAACGTTGAAATCGTATTTGTGAAAGAGTTTGAGTATTTACTACTTGTATAGAAACCTTTGTATTTAAAAGTGACAAATCACAGAAATGATTGTAAAAACAATCTGTCATCAAAAATCCACATTCGACAATGTGAATTAAAACCATGAAAATCAATGTCAAATCAATCAAATGGATATACCCAAAAATCCAGAAAAGAAGTCATCAATGTCGATAATAATGGACAACAACTAACAATAGCAACAAAAATCGATAAAGATTGAAAATCCACTCAAAAAAAGGCGAACAGGAAAAATTGCGCAGGACCAAATGTCTGATTGGATTGGCCAGACGTCTGACCTAGGGTTTAGGAAATTTATTTTTCTTTTCTCTATTTTCTGTTTACTTTCAGAAGCCTTACCAGACATCTGAGTTCTTCAACCGGACATCTGGTTGCCTATACTAGGCAACAGTTTGCCTAGGCCGTTGATGACCAAATCGGTTCGAAAGCGATCGGGCGAGCGACGGAGGCTAAGGAATTATGCCAAGCGACAACCCAACTTTATAGGCTCTTCGATACAGCCCAAACAACATGTCCAAACATCCAAGATATGATCTTTAAGGATTTTGACTTCAAAACACCAAAATTGGAAAATTCACCAAATCAATTCAAATTAAAAGCATTTGAACATGAAATAGATGTTAGGAATTCATACCTAACAACAATGAAAGCTATAGACATAAATGTGAGTTCAAGAACTCACCTTTAAACCCAAATATAGAAGTGAGAAGCTCTTAAACAAGCTAAGATTGATTTCTCCTCTACAACACCTCTAGAATCTTCAATCTATTATCAAATGAAATGAATTTCCTAAGTTAGGTTATAGGAAATTCTGAAAATCGAAGAGGGATTGAGATGGAAAGATGAAGATGATGCTTACCTAAGCTTCTCCTTAATTTTAGAACTTGAATTTGGGTTTCCTAAGAGACCTAGGGCATAGGAACTTCTAACCTATCTTTCCCTCAATTTTCCCATAACTTGAGTGTTAGGAATTATTATGAGTAGAATGAATGAAGGGGAGATGAGTTAGAGTATCTGGTAGAGTATTTTGGAGTATCTTGTTGGGTTGGTGGGCTAGAACCGAACCCAAAGCCAAAATGAAAATACCAAAATCCTAATCAACTCCAAATATATCGATGTTACACCATAAACAAGTTTGACGCAGCGGATAATAACAAAACGATATAGATCGATGAAAGTAGCAAACGGTGGATTGAAGATACTGAAATGCCCAAATTCGTTGATCACAAAGATACCGAATTCTAGCTATCTTCGACACGTTGATCGCACACGATACCGTGAAAGAAGATCTACAATTCTTCAAACGTTGATCAAGCGCACTTGATACCGTGAATTGGTTTTAACAATCGTTGAATCGAGCGCACTCGATTAACCGAAAGTGGAGATAGGAGATCACACTCAACTACCAATTTAGATGAAAGCACACAGCAATCAAAACGATATTTTATTCAACAATCAATTCTTACAAATGACCAACACTTGCCTATTAGGCTACAACCGGACCACTAAGTCGTTGAGCGACTTACGACTTATACAAGTCGGCAGCGACCTATCATTATCACACAGATGACCGACTTAACTATCTGCCGTCTTACGAGTTACACACACAAGTACCAACGACTCAACGAGTTACCACACGGCATTACAATCACACGACCCTAAAATGATACGACTCACGACTCACGACTCATATTACAACACAACACATATTACAACACCTAGGTCGTATACGACCTAACGACTTATGACTTAAGAAAATATAAACATCCCGGCTTACGACTTAAAATTCCCAGCGAATTAAGCTCTTAAGTCGGTAACGAGTTAACTTCCAGAGCGGTTTTACTTCCAGTGTGGCATAACCAAGTAGCGACTCAATCTGTTAGGTCGTAACCCGTTTGAGTTAGGTCGTGAACTCAGTGCAACTTCCCCCTCTGGTCTCCAGTTAGGTCGGGAACGACCTAAACTCTCCTCCTTAGGTCGTGGATGAACTAATCTTTCCTCCTTAGGTCGTGGACGACCTAAGCCTTCACCTTCTGGGTTCCAGTTAGGTCGTGGACGACCTATAGCCTTCTTAAGTCGTGTGCGACTTATCCCTTGGAGAATTATGGGTTGCGTACTTTCATCTCTGGCCTAAGTTGCATCATCCTCCCCTGGTTGAGAAAAATTCGTCCTCGAATATGTAAATTCTTCCACATTAGATTGTTCATCTCCATAATATGGCAGAAGATGCTTAACATTGAACACGTCAGAAGTGTATACATCCTCCGGTAGCTTCAACTTATAAGCATTTTCATTAATCCGTTTCACAACTTCTACATGACCAATTTTTCTGGCTTTCAACTTGTTATAAGCGCCTAGTGGAAAACGATCCTTTGTCAACACCGCATACACTAAATCACCCTCGTTAAATTCAACACTTCGTCGCTTCAAATATGCAAATCCCTTATATTTCTTATTCGACTTCTCCAATCGTTCCTGAACGATCCTATGACATTCCGTCAAACCTTTAACAAAATCAGTAGCTCGTTTAACCGTCCACTTCGGTTGTGGTACTATCGCCAAATCCAACGGTCCCCTTGGCAAACTTGAATACACAATCTGAAATGGACTGTAACCTGTGCTTATATTAACCGCATGATTATGTGCAAACTCTGCTTGGCATAACTTCATGTCCCAACTTCTCGATTATCTTTCACAAGACACCGCAGTAAATTTCCCAATGATCTGTTCACAACCTCCTTCTGCCCATCAGTTTGTGGATGGTAAACGCTACTAAAATTCAGCTTCGTTCCAACCATCTTCCACAAACTTAGCCAAAAGTGAATCAGAAAACGAGTATCTCTATCTGAAACAATAGATTCAGGTAAACCATGAAGTCTATATATCTCTTTAAAGAACAACTGTGCGACATGGACAGCATCCGCCGTCTTCTTACAAGCAATAAAATGTACCATCTTCGAAAAACGATCCACCACCACATATATAGAGTCATTTCCCCTTTGAGTTCTCGGCGAACCCAACACAAAATCCATGCTAATGTCTACCCATGGTTTTATAGGAACATGTAATGGCATATACAATCCCGCATTTGTAGTTGTCCCTTTCGAAACCTGACAAACATGACATCTACGAACAAACCTTTCAACTTCCCTTCTCATTGACGGCCAATAATAAGACTGAGAAATCAACTGCAATGTTCGATCTCTACCCAGATTCCCTTCTTCATGCAACTCTTTCACAATTTTTATTCTCAAGCTGCAATCTGGTACGCATAATTGATTCCCTTTGAATAAGAATCCATCTGTCAACATAAATTCATCAGTACTCCCATCCTTGATTTTCTTAACGAACTTCGTAAAGTAAGGATCTTCTTTAATCAACTCTGGCAATATCTCAAATCCTATCACTTCAACCTTCATCGTGGTCAACAAATGGTTCCTCCTGCTCAATGCATCAGCTACACGATTGGTTACACCCGACTTGTGCTTCACAACAAAAGTAAACTGCTACAAATAGGCAATCCACGATGCATGCCTTGCTGAAATCTTATCCTGCCCTTGTAAGTGCTTCAACGCTTCATGATCAGTGTAAAGAACAAACTCCTTCTTGAACAGATAATGTCTCCAATGCTTCACTTCTTGAACAATTGCGTAAAACTCAACATCATAAGTGTTATACCTCAACTTAGCTCCAGACAACTTCTCACTGAAATAAGCAACTGGTCTTCCTTTCTGACTCAAAACTCCACCAACCCCAACCTTCGATGCATCAGTATGTAATTCAAACAACAACTGAAAATCCAGTAAAACTAGAATTGGTGCTGTCGTCAATAGTATTTTGATCTTCTCAAAGGCAACCCCTGCTTCCTCTGACCACTCAAACTTCTTTCCTTTCATGCAATCGGTTACTGGTGCCATTACACTGCTAAAATGTGGAATGAACCTTCGATAGAAAGATACCAACCCATGAAAACTTCTCACTTCAGTAATTGTCTTGGGTTGTGGCCAACTCCTGACAGCTTCTACTTTACTTTCATCCACCTGAATACCTTCCTTTGACAAAACATACCCCAGAAATAAAACACTGTCCGTCATAAACACGTACTTCTTTGATGCTGCATAGAACTGCTCTTGACGTAGAATCAACAGTACTTCACGCAAATGCTGGACATGCTTTTCCATACTCCCACTGTAGATCAAAATATCATCAAAGTAAACTACCACAAACTTCCCAATGTATGGTCTGAAAATCTGATTCATCACTCTCATAAAAGTACTTGGAGCATTTGACAAACCAAACGGCATAACCAGCCATTCGTATAAACCTTCCCTCATTTTAAAAGCAGTCTTCCACTCATCACCCGGTCTAATACGAATTTGATGGTATCCACTCTTCAAGTCAATCTTTGAAAACACAACAGCTCCACTCAACTGATCTATCGAATCATCAAACCTCGGCATAGGAAATCTGTATCTCACAGTGATCTTGTTCAGAGCTCTACTGTCTGTACACATTCTCCACGAACCATCCTTCTTTGGCACCAATAAAGCAGGCACTGCACAAGGACTCAAGCTCTCCTGAACACGCCCCTGTTCTAACAACTCCTCCACCTGCCTTCGCAAGTCCTCATGTTCCTTTGGACTCATTCGGTAATGTGGCCTGTGTGGTAATACTGCCCCTGGCACAAGATCAATCTGATGCTGAATATCCCTCAACGGTGGTAACTCCGTTGGTAACTCCTCAGGAAACACATCACTGAATTCTTCCAATACCGGCTTCACTTCCTCTGGAACTTCTACAGATTCAGTAGCTTCACGTCCAATTAACAAAAACACCTCTGGACTCTCCTCTACTTCTTCAATAAATTCCTTCAAAGTCAATAAAGTCTTCAGCTCCTCAATCTCTTCCGACTTGCTTTCTCCTTGTTGTCTCTTCTTTGGAACCAAAATGATCTTAACACCTTCAAACATAAAAATGTAGCTATTGGTCCGACCATCATGCTGTACTGCTCGATCATACTGCCATGGTCTTCCCAAAAGTAGGTGACAAACATCCATTTCCACAACATCACACCAAATCTCGTCTTTATACTTCTTTCCAATGGAGAATGGAACTCGAACTCGTCTGTCCACCTTCACCTCTCCTCCTTTTCTCAGCCACGCTAACTTGTAAGGATTTGGATGTTTCTCCGTTTTCAGCTTCAACTTCCTTACAGCTTCAGTAGAAAGAATATTATCACAACTTCCTACATCAATCACAAATTTGCAAACCTTCCCCAGAATAGTGCACGTCGACTGAAAGATGTTACTCCTCAACCAACTAGCCTCTTCTTCTTGCTTCGGTATTAAACAAGACCTCCTCATCATTAGATTACATCCTTCATCTCCTGACGCAATATCTTGTTCATCCACCTCAGCTGGACTAGGATAACCTTCATCAACATCCTCACCTTCAACTTCAACAATCATAGTTCGTTTCTTCGGCTTCGGACATTCATTACACTTGTGACCCACTTCCTGGAAATTGTAACACTTGAAACTGTTGTTGATCTTCGTCTTCGCAACTTCATTCACAATTGGTTTACTGATAGATTTAGGAACATTAGAGCTCCCACTAACACCCTTCACTTGATTGTTGGAATTAGTAAACACACCGCCTCCTCGTCTTCCCTTCTTCTCCCAAGCCAATGCTTTCTGATGTGCTTCTGCTACAGATCTTGGATCAAAAATATTAACCATATCCTGGATCTGCATCCTCAACCCTCCAACAAATCTAGCAGTCAGTTGTTCCTCTGTCTCCATAATGTCATTTCGAGCAATCAGTTGATAAAATTCGTCAGCATAATCATTAACAGTCTTCGTCCCTTGCCTTAGATTCTACAACCTCTGGTACATAAGTGATTTATAATTGTAAGGCAAGAATGTAGCCTTCATTAACTTCTTCATCTTCTCCCATGACTCAACCTTTGACTTTCCCATTCTCTCCCTTGTAAGTTTAGTTTGCTGCCACCATGCCATAGCTCTACCTCTCAAACGAGTAGAAACCAACTTCACTCTTCGATTCTCGGGAACCTCCTTGAAATCAAAGATCTCTTCAACATTAGACAACCAATCCAAAAATTCTTCTGCTACCATTCCACCTTTGAATTCTGGAATTTCCATCTTCATACCCGATTCCCATCGATGATCATCTTCAACATCCCGATATACATTTCGTACTTGGTCTCGATCTCGATAATGAATGCTAGCTCTATCACCCTCTTCATTAAAATCAAATGTATGTCTATATCGATCTCGACCATCAACATCCCTTCGATCACGCATGTCTCTTTTACTATGTCTCTCTTCATCTCTATATGGCTCATCTTCAAACTCACGTGGAGTTCTTCTCTCTTCATGTCCATAGTCATGGTGATCTCTCCTCGATGAAATTGATGTTTCTCATCTCTCTCTAAAAGATTGCAGTGATACCCTTCTCGCTTCCGTAACCGATGGCGAAACTTTGTTTCCTCCATGGTTCGAGATTGGTGATCTCCTCCTTTGATTTTGATTCAAATCATTCATCAACTTCTCTAACTTTCCAATGCCTTCATCAAATTTCTCATTAATGCATTGTTCCATTTGCTCAGCTTCTTCTCTTCTATACAAAGCCTCAACATTTTGATGACGATTAGCTCTCCTTGGCGGCATGATCGAACTTCACAACACTTCAACAAATACTTCAAAAATATTCAACTCAAGTCCAACAAGCACGGCTCCAACTCGACTTGGCTCGGCCTCAACACCTTTCCAACTTTGATCCAAAATGAAATGGATCGAAAGCTTCTAACTTGTTGCAACTTCAAGATGAACACGATGAACACCAACTTCAAACTCCTTGGCTCCAAGACTCGTCTTAGCTATGATTGGCTAAGTCTATCTTTGATACCAAAACTGACGCAGCGGATAATAACAAATCGATATAGATCGATGAAAGTAGAAAACGGTGGATTGAAGATACTGAAATGCCCAAATTCGTTGATCACAAAGATACCGAATTCTAGCTATCTTCGACACGTTGATCGTGCACGATACCATGAAAGAAGATCTACAATTCTTCAAACGTTGATCAAGCGCACTTGATACCGTGAATTGGCTTCAACAATCGTTGAATCGAGCGCACTCGATTAACCGAAAGTGGAGATAGGAGATCACACTCAACTACCAATTTAGATGAAAGCACACAGCAATCAAAACGAAATTTTATTTAACAATCAACTCTTACAAATGACCAACACTTGCCTATTTATAGGCTACAACCGGACCACTGAGTCGCTGAGCGACTTATGACTTATACATGTCGGCAGCGACCTATCATTATCACACAGATGACCGACTTAACTATCTGCCGACTTACGAGTTACACACACAAGTACCAACGACTCAACGAGTTACCACACGGCATTAAAATCACACGACCCTAAAACGATATGACTCACGACTCACGACTCATATTACAGCACAACACATATTACAACACCTAGGTCATATACGACCTAACGACTTACGACTTAAGAAAATATAAACATCCCGGCTTACGACTTAAAATTCCCAGCGACTTAAGCTCTTAGGTCGGTAACGAGTTAACTTCCAGAGCGGTTTTACTTCCAATGTGGCATAACCAAGCAGCGACTCAATCTGTTAGGTCGTAACCCGTTTGAGTTAGCTCGTGAACTCGGTGCAACTTCCCCCTCTGGTCTCCAGTTAGGTCGGGAACGACCTAAACTCTCCTCCTTAGGTCGTGGATGACCTAATCTTTCCTCCTTAGGTCGTGGATGACCTAGGCCTTCACCTTCTGGGTTCCAGTTAGGTCGTGGACGACCTATAGCCTTCTTAAGTCGTGTGCGACTTATCCCTTGGAGAATTATGGGTTGCGTACTTTCATCTCTGGCCTGATCTGCATCAAAGTTGTAAGCGTTGTTTTAAAATCAATGGAAGTAGTCTCGAGTCCAAATTCGACTGTTACAAAAAGTCACATTTCGGACTTTAAATTCAACTAACGGTGCTATATTTAATAAAATATTTAAATATATAATCATAAAATATGCGGGTTGTTACAGTCGCTATAAATGCACTTTGAATCCTTTAGCTTGAAATTGTGAAAAAGGATGATTTAAGAACAGATTTTAATATACTTGTTTTTGTTGACTTATACACTTACATAAGTGTTTTGCAAATCAAAATATATGTTATGAAAAGTTTAGATAATGCAAAAAACATTTTAAAGTTAATACTAAAAAGGTCATCATATCCACACTTTTAAATAACTTGATTTTGAGAAATAAATTTTATTTTTTTGGAAACTTTCTTAGGGATTTATTTACCTTTATTACAAGTTAATAATATATTATTCTTATTATAAAAGTTTTGAAACTTAAATCATCTAATGACTAGTTAAACGAAGAGGCAAATTTTATAGCGAAATAATCGATGCATGAGCAGTTCAGTAAAATACCTTGTTTTCAAGAATTTATATAAAATAATTTAAAATATCTTTTAGATTTTTCTATACGGTCTTTAAGTATTCAAAGTATACTACCTATTTTAAAAAGAATGGATCTAAAATCATTTGTTAAGGCATAGAAAACTGGGAACAAAGTTGTAGCAAACTATGTTTAAATATGTAAAAAAACTTTAGACAACATTTCTATGAATGTTATCTTTGTTATTTGAAATTATAAATTGTGTAAAAATGATATTTAAATTAGTTAAAATAAGGGACACATCCCTAGAATCAAACATCATACATAAAATTTCCTTCCAAAAAAAAGCTACATATTACATCCTTATTTTCTAATACTCCAAATTTCTTTCCTAAAATACCCCTTTATTCCATTGCATTCTTCATACGTGCATGTTATTCTCACATGCATAATTAAATTTTGCACCTCATTTAATTATCAATCTTTAAAACACAATAACTTTTTGTAGAAACGACGGATTAACAAACCGTTTTCACCATTAAATCACAAATTTAATTATCTTTCAAATGAATGGCATTATGCATATGTTAAAAAAAAATATGGTATGATTGCAGACTATTCTGCAATTGTATGCAATAATAGCAAACAATTCTACAATAATTGCATAAAAGTCTGCAATTATACGCGGTAATTGTAGAAATTTCTACAGTTATATGGTATAGTTGCAGACATTCAGCAATCACATGCAATAATTGCATAAATGTCTGCAATTATACGCAATAATTGCAGAAATGTCTGCAATTATATGGTATAGTTGCAGACATCCAGCAATTATATGCAGTAATTGCAAAAATGTCTACAATTATAGGTAATAATTGCATAAATCTCTGCAATAATTGTAGAAATGTCCGCAACTATTGCAGAAATGTCTGTAATTATACTATAACGACCCGGAAATTTCGATCCAGAAATTTCCAGATAGTTAGTGGAAAGAAGAAAAAGAAAGAAGAAGAAACAGAAAACTCAAACTCAGAATCTCACATTCGCAGCGGATAAAATATAATATCACATAAATAATAGTTTTACAAAGAAAACTTATCAGTATATTCACATTTATATATATCAGAGTTACAATCAATACACAACAGTGGATAGTCTAAGACAACATATTCTAGTTATAACATAGCATATCACAGCGGAAAACACCATACTATCCTGCCCTCCAGCTCGCCTCCTGAGCTCCAGAACGTCCTTACCTGAAAATCTGTAATACTCGGTCTGACCCGAGCATTACATCAAAGTAACACCCGGGTCAGGCTGAAAACCAGCGTGAGTAAACTCCTCTAACACGGAATACAAAAGCATACAACTTATATAAACCCGGGGTAACTTATATCAATTTTCAACTTCACAAGTTGTTATAGACATCACATATTCCACATATCAATTTCTAAGTGTCAAAACTTAGATTAAAAGACCCAATTTACTTAAATCATCGTAAACCAGCCTAATGGTTTCACATATCAATTTATAAGGAATCAAAGTGGTTTCGGGTATTTACCAATACCCTACTCCGGTCTCTTCAAAACCATTGTCAACTTAACTTAAATTATTCAAGTGAAATACAATTCTACTTTTAATACAGGATGTCACAGTAATTCATCATCAATAGATAATCACATCTTCACAGTTTAAATCAAACATATATTATCACATAGCATCACAAATCACATATTAGGAGTAACAATAAATCAAGGACATTCAATATCATTCTATTTATCCTTTAATTACACTTAAGAAATTAAACCTTAATTTAATTTCACAAATTAATTGTTCTTACCCAATACAATAATTAACCTTTAATTACTTTATTAATTAATTACTAACCATAATTATTAATCTCCCTTAATTGATAACAACAGTAATTAACTTCCCTTAATTACTTCATCCAATAATTTATTACTCCCTAATTAATTATTTCTAATTAATCCCCTGATTAATTAACCTTTCAACTAATTCCCCTAAGTAATTATTCCTTTATTAGTTTCACAAAGTAACTTAATCCAAATTACTTCCACTTTATAAATCATCCCTTTATTAATTACACCCTATAATTAATTATTAATTACTTTACCAAGTAATTACACTTTTATAAATTACATTGAGTAATTATACTTACCAAATTCATTATTGAGTATCCTTAATTAATTAATAAAATTAATTACCTCTAATTAATTCCATTAATTAATCATTTGATAATACTTAATTAATGATCTTTCATTAACTATATTAACCAATCCTTTAATTACTTTTCTAAGCAATCAACTATAATCCACCAAGATTACCATAAATTAATTAACAATTAATTTCATTCAGGTAATTCATCCCTTATTAGTTAATAGACCTTAATTATTGATTAACACAGCTTAATTACGAATTAAGTATTCCCTAATTTCCAATTTATCATTAGCAATATGTTAACTAAATTACTTAATTACTTAACTACTAGTCATTTATTAATCAACTTCAAATAGTTAATTACAAATTTATTTATCACATAATCATTAATTAGTCAACCTTTAATCACAATTATAAAGTAATTTCTCTTAATGATTTCCTTAATTAATTATTATTCATTTAAATTATATTTAAAAGAATCTTCATTAACTTTGATTTGTTATTAACTACTCAACTTAATAATAATTAATTTATACTTAACTTCATTCTCATTTTAAATACTGCAGTTTGAAAGTAAATCCACCTGAGTGTTTTCCTCACTTAACTCGAGTCCTCACTCGTGCATTCCAAAAAATTTCCCGAGTCACTCTTCCCTCTCGTACTTCTTCTTCTCCCCATTTCCTGTTTCTTTTTTTTCCTTTCTGTTTAGATTAAACTTAACCAAATACACTGGAGAGAATCACCTAACCATCTTCAAGTTCAAACTCGAGCCCTAACCCAAATTACCCGAGCAACCACTCACACGCACTCGAACCCAACAGGAAATGGCACGGCAACGTTACTGTGCACATGCACAGTTCAAACACGGCGACGCCACCAACGTTGACACCCCCTACAGGTCGGCGATCGAGCACACACCCCTATCTAATCCTCAAACAACAATCTCAAAGCTTGAATCAAAATCGAGGTAGCACAGTCGAATTAGAACCGTAACTTCACCAGAAAAACCCTTCAACCCCACAACGCCGACCCTCGATCGCTTCGAATTTCCGGCCACAACATCATATTGCCATCACGCTCCTACTCCTAATTCCGCTCGCAGCTCGATCCACTCTATCATTCACAGTCGCAAGAATTTCGACTTCGACCAAACTCAGAACAAAATCCCTAGAATCCCAAATTCCAAACACCCTGAAGATTGATTAACTGTCCCACTATTTTTCTCGTGTTCATCAATCATCAATACAACATAAATCCAAAGCTCGACCCCTAAAATTTGCTCAGTCACTAAAATTTTGCCCAAAACCAAATTTCGGTCAACACAAGATTTCTAACCCAAATTTAATTTTAAAAATCCTGATTTTCATCTTAAAAATCATGGTTCACAAAGTAGATTCAAGATGTGAATTTGATTGAACACAATTCAATACATGATTTTATCATGTTATTAAAAATTTCACTGTATTTTCCTGATTTAGCAGATTTTCAAACAATTTTTTTTATTTGAATAAGATTTAAACCCTAATTCATATTTAAATGAACCTACTGCATTGAAGATTCATATTTAATAATGATTTGTTAGGTAAAATTTGAAATTCTTGTTTATATTTACTCTTATTTTGAAATTACAGAGAGCATTCAACAGATTTATCATGCATAGTTTTTAAACAATATAAACACCAAGATTTCATCTATATACTTACATGCAAGACATACATCATCACAGAAATTCACATGCACAATTTTTATTTACTTAAACTTTCTGATTAAGTTTACACACCTGTTCTGTAAAAACAGAAAGCAGCTTCAGTTTGAAAAACCCCTTTTGAACATCTTTTGCAATTCTGCTAGAATGCTTTTAAGACTTGAGTTGCTAATGTCTTTAACTTGCTTTTGATTGTTGCATGCAGGTAGCTTAATTAATCTTTAGTTGAAACTGCTGCTATACTCATTAGGTTTTGAAAATCTCTGACTTTTAAAAATGCATGCAGGTTTTAAATTGTTTGATTTTCAGGAATTTGATTTTTTTTAAGGTGGTGACAGGTTGTTGTTACTGGAAAAATTGAAAGTGATATATAGGCTTGATATTGGAAGTGAATTAGAGGGTAATGATTTACAAGCTTTAATTTGAGTTTGCAGATTTCAGGTTTTGAAAATACTTTCTAGTTTTTGCCATTAATTTGAAGAAGAAACAAATTTCTTCATATGATAAGTTTATAAAATTAAAGAGAGTAAAAATTTAAAATAAAGACACTTGTCATAAACCCCTCTTAATTAACTAACATGTGTTATTAAGGTGATTAACATGGTTACACATGTATATAAATATTTTTAATTGAATTTACACTTTAATTTTAAATGTAAATATAAACTTACATTTTTAATTTACTTTATTACTAAATACTTATATGCGTAAATATAAATTTACTTTAAAAGAAAGTATTATAAAACTAATTACAATACAAATAAATCTTATATATGTAATTTAAAATCTAGGACCTTTATTTTTATACACTTATAACCATTAAAATTAAACATATTTAAAGAAAACAAAACAAAACTTATATATATATATAAATGCTTTCAAATTATTTTATATATATGTATTCATATGCATACCTATATACTTGTATGTGTATACTAAAATATTCCAACATTATAAAGTTTATATACTTCTATTAACATATTTTAATCTATCATCAAGTTTATCATTTCTAGATAATTATTTATTATAGTTTTAAATTCATACATATATATCCAGATATTTTCTAAATTATCAGACTTCCATTTTATTTTAATAAAGATTTATAAAAGAAGATCGTTAAATAAATATTATCAAATGAATATTTATCTAAATATTTATAAGTCAATATTTATAGTTCAAATTCAGCAATATACATATCAGATATACTCTAATTATCAGAATTTCATTATTTAATCCCAATAAAAATTTGTATTTCAATAATTAACCCAGTTAATTATCGATCAACAGATGCTTAAAAATTCGGGTTATCACATTCTTTCCCCCTTTGAATCTTTTCGTCCTCGAAAAGAAACGAAGCCAGAATTTAATAAATATTTTAAAACCGGTTAAAGTATTCTTTGATCATTTTAAAAATACCTTTAAAATCTGTAATACTGCAAAAATAGTTTTATAAAAATACTTTTTATAACTCGATGTTTCAACCAGTCCATCCTTGTTCTCACAGAAATTCGGTCATACGTTGATCAGGCGTAAGACTAAAAATCTACAAGTACTTAGCATACCTGTATTCAACACCCAGTGAAAATACTTGGAAAATAATTTTATTGAAAATATAGAAAATAATTTCTTAAAATAGAGGATATATCTTTGGTGAGAATGCTTCGGAAATCATCACCCCCATCCATGGTCACAGTTACATTCCAGGGTTACGTTGCCGTCGCAGCAGAAGTCCATGTAACTGCAGGCTCTCCGCGGCCTCTCGATTACTCCATGGATCCCACACAACAGATCACAGTTACATCCAGGGTTACGTTGCCGTCACAGCAAAAGTCCATGTAACTGTAGGCTCTCAGCGGCCTCTGATTTTCGCTGTCGAAATGAAACCCCTCCACTCCTACATAGGTCGCAGTCTGCCGATATAAAATCAAACGCAGACTGTTGGCTCTCAGCGGCATACACGACTTTCGCTATGTTATACCATAGATCGCACTTACATCCTGGGTTACGTTGCCGTCGCAGCAAAAGTCCATGTTACTGTTGGCTCTCAGCGGCACACACGACTTTCGCTATGGTATACTCTACTCATAATCCTCAGGAACTAGTTTTGTCCGGACTCCTCACAGGATCAACTTTAGAACCCCCCCTTGGGGCTCAAGGCAGCACCACCCGGTGGTACTCCTGAGAAGTTCATTTCAAGGGAGCGCCTTTTTCCCCAGAGCCATCATCAAAACACTTTATACTATACACATATAGTATCTTCAAATCATACACCTAGTATGATCTCATACAAGGCTTCTTCACACAAAATCGATTATCCCAAAATCGATAATTCTTAAACTAGGCTTTTCAAATTCAATATTGATTTTACCCAAAAATCAAAAGCCTTTCCAAATCCATAGGTTCCCAAAACCTTTTTCCAAAATCCTCATAAGATCCTTTATATATATATATATATATAATTTTTAAAATTTTGGATCAATTTAAACTTGTATAAAACTCCTTTTATACTTCAAAACACCTTCAAAATCCTTTTCTTCTGGCAAAAGATTCAACAAGGGAAGTTTCATTTTATAAAACAAAGATATTTAACTTTGTTTACTCAAAAATCAAATATTCAAATTTGATTACTCTTTTACAAAACCACTTGCCATATCACTTACTTCCATAAACAAAATTTCAACCATAGAAATATCCAATTTCTATTTTATTTCCTCATATATTTCACAAAATATATTTTCACTTCAAAAACTATTTCAAATTTCTTATCCACAAACTTCAATATCAATTTCATTCCAATCTGTACGATGTACACATATCATCCGTACGCTATACCAATCTGATCGCTCACTCGATCACACAATTTCACTTTCGAACTAGCATTGTCCACCCAACTTCCTAGTGCGGACACAGATCTGGTTTCTTGATCAGAAACCGTTATTCTCCTTGCATAGTCATAGCTATGATAGAGGACATCCAGAACCAATCAACAACCCATATCCAGGTTCGCCGTCGAAAATCGAGTGAAAAAGCCCAACTCGGATCGATATAACTATCTCAAAATTCTGTGCTCGAATCTGAATCAAATCACTATGCGAATAGAATAACATATGTACACCCTACGTATTTATCTTTATTGGTTATTAGCCAAATCAATTCCATTTCTGTTGACATTCACTTTCTCACAATTGCTTCAATCCTGTAACAACCCGCATATTTATCGAGTTTACATTTAAATATTTTTATTTAAATATTAAATCGTTAATCGGATTTTGGTCCGAAAAACTACTTTTTGCAAACGGTCAAATTAGGACTCGAGACCACTTCCATTGAGTTCGAAATGTCGTTTACAACTTTTTAAGTATAAACATCGATAGGTTTGGAGTTAGTGAAATTTCACTAACTTTTCCCGCTTTGGACTTTGGGTTAGTTTAGCCTATTAAGCCCAAGTTCCAACCCTCTTCTCCTCACTCTTCATAAATTTCCTAACTAATCAAGCTTTGGCATTAATGGTGGAGGGAATGGGAAATTAAAACTCCAAGCACAAATTCAATTGCAAATCCAACATTCAACTCCAAATTCAAGTAGAAGATATTGGATTCAAGCTTTGGATTGCTTCTCCTTGCTTTCAAGCTTCATCTTCATAAACTTTAGTGCAAAGGTGAGATTTTTATCTCACAAATCTAGTCTATAACTATATTGGACTGTTGGGAATGATTCCCTATCACTTTTGCATGCACATTTGCATTTGGTTTGGATTGGATTGGCGAAAAACTCCGATTTTTGGTGTTTGGGAGAAATTTCTGCATTTAGGTCGTTCTGGCCGTTTTTAGCTCGCTCGGAGTTAGGTCGTGTGGACCTTAGGTCGTAGGTCGCGTACGAGTTAACCCCTAGGTCGTTCTGGCCATTTTTAGGTCGTTCGGAGTTAAGTCGTTCGTCCATGGGTCGTGAGTCGTTCACGAGTTAACTTTAGGTCATTCTGGAAGTATTGGCACTTCGGAGTTAGGTCGCTCGCGAGTTAAGCCTTAAGTCGTAGGTCGCTCACGAGTTAGGCCTTAAGCCGTAGGTCGCTCGCGAGTTAAGCTTTAAGTCTTAGGTCGTTTCCGACCTATAATCTCCAGGCAAACGTTAAGTCGGCCTGCTTTATCTCGTAGGTCGTCTCCGACCTAAGCTCCTGATAAGTCATTCGAGTTAGGTCGTTGGACCATTTACCTTAGGTCGCTCGTCCACTAAGTCGGCCTGGTTTATCTCGTAGGTCGTCTCCGACCTAAGCTCCTGATAAGTCGTTCGAGTTAGGTCGTTGGACCATTTACCTTAGGTCGCTCGTCCACTAAGTCGGCCTGGTTTATCTCGTAGGTCGTCTCCGACCTAAGCTCTAGATAAGTCGTTCGAGTTAGGTCGTTGGACCATTTACCTTAGGTCGCTCGACTCTGTTAAGTCGTAGGTCGTTAGACCTTAGGTCGCTCGACTCTGTTAAGTCGTAGGTCGTTAGACTTTAGGTCGTTCGCCTTCCTTAAGTCGCTCGACCCCTCCACACTAGGTCGTTCGGCTTGCTTGAGTCGTAGGTCGTTGGACCTTAAGTCGCTTGCCTCCCTTAACTCCAGTTAGGTCGCTCGGCCATTGTGTTAGGCCGCGTGAACCCTTAGGTCGTTAGACCTCATTTTGCTTTAGGTCGTAGGCCGCTTGTCTTCACTTAGGTCGTACCGTTTTGGACGGGGCGCTGCCCCGCACCCCGCCGGGGGCGCTGCCCCCTGGACCCCCGCGACCTGACCGGGCAGGTCGAACCCCGTAAGCGGTGGCATTGCCCCCGCACCCCCACCTTGGGGGGTTGCCACCCCCCTGGACCCCCCCTCCGTAGGGGATCTTATCTGAAAAATATTGAGCTGATTTCCTTGGATTTTATTCGCATCTCCGTATGCGATCTTTGTGACTGATTGTTTCTACACTTGCTTATGTGTTTTGTCACTTTATAATATAAAGGTTTCAATACTAGTAGTAAATATCAAAACTCTTTTAACAAAAAATTTCAACTCTATTTTTAATAACAAAGCTCTTTTCTTAAACCGTTTTCCAATCTATTAGTATATACAAGCCTTTACCTCACTCGGATGAGAAATCTAATTAAACGACTTAGTAAAACAAGTGGTATGAAACGCTTGCGTTCACTTCGTCGGTTAATTCTTGGACTTGTTCGATTGAACCTCTTATGACAATTTTATTAGTGAAGATTTACAGTTTGTTCGTAAATATTTAAGTTAAGCAAGTGGTTATGGGACATGAAGCTAAACTTCTATATTTACTAGCTTAGTGTAATTGACACTTCTCGTTGATCTTGATGATCGCTCTATGAATTAGACTAGCAATTGCGCGATGTCTCTTTCATTGCAAGGTTAGACTAGACACCACTTGTGTGATTCCATTCACACATACCTTTCTGCTTTTTGGTTAGTCTTGACCTCATTCTGTGTGATTCCACTCACACATGTGGGGTAGCTCCCCATGGTCTTCGGACCGTCATGTGATAGGCCTCTTTCCCTTTTTTATGATTTCTGGATTTCTCGTGTTGATTTCTGGAATTTATGTCTTTGACTTGTTATGAGTACAAGTTTAGGGTATGATGCCCCCTTCGAATCTTTGAGAAGATTCTTGTGATATTGATTATCTCTTATTGATTGATCTTCTGTTGATCATTATTTACATACTTATAGTGGTATGTCGTTATGGATGTTTATGTTTATGCCATATCTTTTATGTTATATCATGTCATCTGATATTTATAGCTAGACTGATCCGTTTATTATTTTCTTAAATAATACTCGGATCAGACCGAGATGTTACAGGTGCTTCTGCTTGACTTCTTCCCAGGGATTCATCACTCTGACTTTTGGCTAACTGTTTAGATTAGCAGTTTTTGTTGTATACACTTGAGATATAGACTCATAGTTGTATTCTTTTGTATAGCACGTGTTGCTATTCTTTTGTATTATCGTGGATCTTATTGACCACTACTCTGATGTACACTTTCATGTGTTAGTTATATATTCATATCTTCTTCCGCCTTTGTGATATGGATATCTGTGACTGATTTGTGATATGATTATTTCTATGTTTGTTTCCGAAGATTATTTATAGCCACCGTGTGATAAGCAATTACATGGATGGTCGCTCCTCAACAGCCTTATTCTCCGTGCTAGTTGACAGCACTTCTCCGGAGTGTTCTTGGCTAGCGTGGGTATAGAGGTGGGGCGTCACAAATCCATTTAGATTATCTCCTCTATTCTTATCTCGATTGAGTATTTAACCAATAACAGTTTGAACTCCAACCACTTTATTAAGAAAATAACTTGAAAATTTAAAAATAGTTAAGTAGTTGGAAAATAATTACTTGTTTGTAAAAGAGTTGTAAAATAGTTCAGTAATTGTAAAATAATTGGAAAATAGTTAAATAGTCATAGAAATTTTAAATAATTGCAAAGTAGCTATAAAATAGTAATTAGTAGTTGAAAATAGTAATTAGCTTATAAAATAGTTAGAAAATTGTTAAACAGTTTCAAAAATAATTGTAAAACAAGTATAAGAAAATTTGGCTTTTTAAAGGAAAAGTTGTATATATAATAAATAGCTTGGAAAAATAGGTTTATATTAAAACAATTTATATTAAAAATAGTCGAGAGTCAAAACTGTTAAATTCCCAATCTCCATTCTCATCAATTCAATTTAAATTTCCACTTTCATTTAAATTGACCAATTCCAATTTTAAATAACTTCAATTTCCATTGAAATTGATTCAATCCAAATTCAAGTTGAATTAACCCAGTTCTTTCCAAATTTAATTTTATTCAACCTTGATCTTAAATTCTACTAATTCAAATAAATTTCAATTCATTTCAACTCCAGTTTGAATTAATCCCAATTTCAAACTCTATTTCCAAATCCAGTTGAATATTCTTAACTTCCTCCCAAATTCAATTCAAATTCCATTTGAATTTAAAACTATTCAACTTTAATTACAATTCCAAATTATTCAAATTAATTTGGACTAACTTCAAATTGGACCCACTTCAATTTCAAATCATTCAAATTAATCCAATTCAAAATTTCCATTTGAATTTTGTACTTATACATCCTCAATCATACCTTCAATTACTTCAAATCAAATTCAATTTGAACTAATTCAAATTTCAAATTTGAACCATCTCTCATTCATTTAAACAATTCCAATTCACAACTTAAAGGTTTTTAACAACAATAGGATGATGTTATCTAATTTATTTTAAAACATCCATTCATTTTAAATTTCTAGATCTCAAACCCATTTTGAGATCACACAAACTCCCAATTTAGATTAACCATTTAACTTCCCAAATTGAATTCCAATTTCATCTTGAAATTCCCAAATCATGTTGACCATTCCAACTTATTTAACTTTTTCCCAACTTAAACTCAGTTCACTTATTCCAGTCAACCTTACCCAATTTGAACTTCCTTTTCAAATTTTAAACTTCACATAAATAATCTTCCCACTTACTAAGTTCAAAACTTATCACTTTGGGTATCGTTCTTATCCCAAATTTAAAACACAACATTTAGAGGTTATTTCAAACCATATTTGATATTATGTATATCCTCATGTATACATACTAACTTCTTTTACATACCAAGTTATACCTTAAAATTTTAAACTACCTTTGGTTTCAATTCAAAACAAATTCTCTTTAAAATTTTCAAACAACTCTTGTTTGAAATAGGACAATTTCATTCAATTGCATTAATTAATTATGTCATTAATTAATTCCAATTAATTACATTCGGTAATTAGCTTATTTCTTAATTACCTTTATTAAGTAATTGTCATTTAAATTACTTACCTCTAGTTATTTCATTAAGTAACTTCCTCTTAATTTATCATTTCCCATTATTATCCATTAATTAATCTCATTAAATAAATTAACTGATTATCCTTATCCTGAAACCTTTCCAATTTCAAGATTTAATTTTAGTTTGAATCCATTTCAAACTTGCCTTTAATTTAATTCCAATTTGGTTGTAATTATTACCACTTAATTCTTACTATAACTTTTAGTTTAATTAATACTACAATCAATTTCCTTAATATAATAGATAGATAATCTATTTCTTATATAAGATTCATTTACTTTTTGAAATCATTTAAAATCCTTTATATAAGAAAATAACAAGTACGCTCTCTCATATTTATACACTCAACTCATTATAGGGTACCACTGACCCTTTCCTTAATGAGTATCCCACCAGAGCCAAGGTTCTTGCTTAAACTTCAGCTCTGATACCAAATGTAACGACCCGGAAATTTCGATCCAGAAATTTCCAGATAGTTAGTGGAAAGAAGAAAAAGAAAGAAGAAGAAACAGAAAACTCAAACTCAGAATCTCACATTCGCAGCGGATAAAATATAATATCACATAAATAATAGTTTTACAAAGAAAAACTTATCAGTATATTCACATTTATATATATATATCAGAGTTACAATCAATACACAACAGTGGATAGTCTAAGACAACATATTCTAGTTATAACATAGCATATCACAGCGGAAAAAACCATACTATCCTGCCCTCCAGCTCACCTCCTGAGCTCCAGAACGTCCTTACCTGAAAATCTGTAATACTCGGTCTGACCCGAGCATTACATCAAAGTAACACCCGGGTCAGGCTGGAAACCAGCGTGAGTAAACTCCTCTAACACGGAATACAAAAGCATACAACTTATATAAACCCGGGGTAACTTATATCAATTTTCAACTTCACAAGTTGTTATAGACATCACATATTCCACATATCAGTTTCTAAGTGTCAAAACTTAGATTAAAAGACCCAATTTACTTAAATCATCATAAACCAGCCTAATGGTTTCACATATCAATTTATAAGGAATCAAAGTGGTTTCGGGTATTTACCAATACCCTACTCCGGTCTCTTCAAAACCATTGTCAACTTAACTTAAATTATTCAAGTGAATTACAATTCTACTTTTAATACAGGATGTCACAGTAATTCATCATCAATAGATAATCACATCTTCACAGTTTAAATCAAACATATATTATCACATAGCATCACAAACCACATATTAGGAGTAACAATAAATCACGGACATTCAATATCATTCTATTTATCCTTTAATTACACTTAAGAAATTAAACCTTAATTTAATTTCACAAATTAATTGTTCTTACCCAATACAATAATTAACCTTTAATTACTTTATTAATTAATTACTAACCATAATTATTAATCTCCCTTGATTGATAACAACAGTAATTAACTTCCCTTAATTACTTCATCCAATAATTTATTACTCCCTAATTAATTATTTCTAATTAATCCCCTGATTAATTAACCTTTCAACTATTTCCCCTAAGTAATTATTCCTTTATTAATTTCACAAAGTAACTTAATCCAAATTACTTCCACTTTATAAATCATCCCTTTATTAATTACACCCTGTAATTAATTATTAATTACTTTACCAAGTAATTACACTTTTATAAATTACATTGAGTAATTATACTTACCAAATTCATTATTGAGTATCCTTAATTAATTAATAAAATTAATTACCTCTAATTAATTCCATTAATTAATCATTTGATAATACTTAATTAATGATCTTTCATTAACTATATTAACCAATCCTTTAATTACGTTTCTAAGAAATCAACTATAATCCACCAAGAGATTACCTTAAATTAATTAACAATTAGTTTCATTCAGGTAATTCATCCCTTATTAATTAATAGACCTTAATTATTGATTAACACAGCTTAATTACCAATTAAGTATTCCCTAATTTCCAATTTATCATTAGCAATATGTTAACTAAATTACTTAATTACTTAACTACTAGTCATTTATTAATCAACTTCAAATAGTTAATTACAAATTTATTTATCACATAATCATTAATTAGTCAACCTTTAATCATAATTATAAAGTAATTTCTCTTAATGATTTCCTTAATTAATTATTATTCATTTAAATTATATTTAAAAGAATCTTCATTAACTTTGATTTGTTATTAACTACTCAACTTAACAATAATTAATTTATACTTAACTTCATTCTCATTTTAAATACTGCAGTTTGAAAGTAAATCCACCTGAGTGTTTTCCTCACTTAACTCGAGTCCTCACTCGTGCATTCCAAAAAATTTCCCGAGTCACTCTTCCCTCTCGTACTTCTTCTTCTCCCCATTTCCTGTTTCTTTTTTTTCCTTTCTGTTTAGATTAAACTTAACCAAATACACTGGAGAGAATCACCTAACCATCTTCAAGTTCAAACTCGAGCCCTAACCCAAATTACCCGAGCAACCACTCACACGCACTCGAACCCAACAGGAAATGGCACGGCAACGTTACTGTGCACATGCACAGTTCAAACACGGCGACGCCACCAACGTTGACACCCCCTACAGGTCGGCGATCGAGCACACACCCCTATCTAATCCTCAAACAACAATCTCAAAGCTTGAATCAAAATCGAGGTAGCACAGTCGAATTAGAACCGTAACTTCACCAGAAAAACCCTTCAACCCCACAACGCCGACCCTCGATCGCTTCGAATTTCCGGCCACAACATCATAATGCCATCACGCTCCTACTCCCAATTCCGCTCGCAGCTCGATCCACTCTATCATTCACAGTCGCAAGAATTTCGAGTTCGACCAAACCTAGAACAAAAACCCTAGAATCCCAAATTCCAAACACCCTGAAGATTGATTAACTCTCCCACTATTTTTCTCGTGTTCATCAATCATCAATACAACATCAATCCAAAGCTCGACCCCTAAAATTTGCTCAGTCACTAAAATTTTGCCCAAAACCAAATTTCGGTCAACACAAGATTTCTAACCCAAATTTAAATTTAAAAATCCTGATTTTCATCTTAAAAATCATGGTTTACAAAGTAGATTCAAGATGTGAATTTGATTCAACACAATTCAATACATGATTTTATCATGTTATTTAAAATTTCACTGTATTTTCCTGATTTAGTAGATGTAACGCCCCGGAAATTTCCGACTTTCGAAAATTCAACATCGACACTCACTTTATCGACTGTCGAGAAATCGAAGGCCAAAAATTGGAATGTTATGGGTTTTAAAAAGAATTTAAGAAAAAGGAAGAAGAAAGAAGAGAGAAAATAGAGGGAAAAGATAGAGAAGAAAACAGAAAATAGGAAGAAGAGAAAATAGAAAAGAGAACAGAAAATTTTAAAATAGAAGAAAATAGAATATAGAGGAAAAAGAAAAACAGAAGAAAATAGGACGGAATGGAAAACAACAGAACAACATGAATCTCACAATTCGCAGCGGAACAACATATAATAATAAATGAATAATCTTTAAACAAAGAACTATATCAGTTATTACATTACA
This sequence comes from Allium cepa, assembly GCA_030765085.1. NCBI lineage: Eukaryota > Viridiplantae > Streptophyta > Magnoliopsida > Asparagales > Amaryllidaceae > Allium > Allium cepa. Next base: position 594,002,090 of record CM060945.1, read on the forward strand.
TTATATTACATTACATCAAATCATCAGAGTGTACAACAACAACAAACAGTGCAGCGGAAAAAGAAATACTATATAGTAGTAATACGCCATGCCATCCAGCTTGCCTCCAGCAACTCCAGAATATCCTGATAAACCTTACTCTTGACTGCCCGTGTGAAAATTGGTGGGCACCCAGAGTTTAGGAAGGAAAACAATAAACTCCAAGTCAGTCATGTGACTGGTGCGAGAACTCAAAACAGTTTATTTATCTTTAAAATCAATAGAGAGATATTTTTATTTCAATTCGCAATGCTTTTAAAAATGAGACTACCATAAGGCCTCCCACACACACACACAATGCAAACGCAGAATCGGAGGAGATTTCTCCTTATGATAGTCAAAGATGCTTGATACGCATTTAAAATAACATTTGATATTATTATTAGTGCATAGAGTAGGAAAAATTTATTTCGAAAGTAGAATATAAATCTTAGCCAACATACGACCATTATCGTATGCCTACTATAGCTAACTATGTTCAATAGCAGGTTACCGCCACATTCCATAGCAGGTTATACAACTAAAACCGTACAAGTCTCGTATTGTTTCTTTGGATTTCCAACGAATGATCAGGCCAAGGAACTTCCCATTGCCACATGAGAATGCCTCTGGATGGACATCCCCGAGAACCAAACCGGATCTCTACCAACACAAGGCCGGGTTACCCCTAACTGAGTAACAACTGACCGAATATGCCATCCCCCGGTCCTTTGGGACCTTTATCACCGAGCGCTCGTAATCAATTCACACAATCATAACAAAGTGTTTTCAACATGAGTAAGTATCTGGGCTCCATACCATGATACCACCCTTTTCCAGAAGGAAATGGACACATCCTAAAGGGTGCTACCCCTCATAACCTTGCTGCTTCTTTCCTGTTTTGACCATTCACGGGGTGTGAGGCTCGACGAATTCACGTCCACAAAAACATACTTTATACAAAAGCCATGCTTTGGGTCAACAAATGATCAACACAATGATCACAAGGATAGACGATCAAATAAACGATCCTATCACAAATAATCAACACAATGATCATTTCAGCATCACTCAGCATGTCACATTACCAAATTGGGAATATATCGCTGATAACATTCAACTACATAACCTCTGAGCTCGTACGTCTCAGAGAAGGGTGTTAAGCTAAAAGAATAAATTCTCCGCCACCAACAGAAATATATTTGAAAGAAATCTGCTTTATATCTCAATTTGTAACGTCAGACATACAATCCATACAAGTCTGTTCCGGGCTCGAACAAAACCGAAGGCACTTCTTACGAAGCCCTTGCAATACGGGTATTCACAATCCCGATCGAATTTCCCATCACTTAGGAGATCTCTATACCAGGAGCTACCCAGTGCAGAGACAATCGATAGGTCATCCTATCGCTTTCGCAAATACTCGGTCTTCAACACCGATCTTCAAATGCAATTCACAACGACGTATCACATATTCGGAATGGGTTATACGACCCCATGGTCCTTTCCCCGTTAACCCGAATAGTGAGCGCTTATTCAAAAATAAGTGTAGCATTCACATTCAAACAAATCACATCAAATACCCATTCAAAGGGAAATATTGATAGTCGGTTATAGAACTATCAATTGATATGCACCCATCACCAAATTCCAAATAATTTTCCAAATTATTTATTTTCCAAAATATCTTCACACGATATATAATTTTCACACTTCAAAAATAAATCAATATTTATTTTTAAACCAATTCCACCTTCTTTTATAAATTCACTGGTGAATTTACATTCCAAAGTATTAATGAATATACGACTTCAATTCGATTTATAATATTCATTTTCAATTTATCTTCAAAAAGATAAATTCTCTAATATTCACTTTATATTGGAAAAACATTTCCATACTTATTTATTCATAAGTAATTCACAATTTTTATTTATTTTCAACACTTGGAAAATATTCAATATACTTAAATCGAGATTAAGTATATATTTCATTCTTTTAAGGAAATCATTCACTTAAACATATTTATTTGGGTCAAAACGAATGTTGCGTAAAACATCGTTACGACGTCCCAAAATCACTATTATAGGGATTCGAAATTAAAATAGATATATAAATCCCAATAATACACAAAACATTTCCTTTCGGGAATCATTTACTATAACAACAGTGTTATAGTCCACTATTTCCTTTCATTTCTCGAAAATGTCTATTTCAACAATAAATGTTGAAATCTATAGTTTCGAATCTCAACACATTTTTAAAACATCGTTAGATCGTTTTAATTCTATTTAAAACATTCACATTCTAAACATTTCTTTAACGTATTATTCACTATTCAAAAACGTGAATAAACTTCATTAAGAATCTCATCCTTTTATTCGTTTTAATTCAAAGGATTATTCACATTCAAAAATGTGAATATAACTCCATTAATAGGTTTCAACTATTTTCTTATCAAAATAAGTCATTTGCGAATTTATAAAACATCGTTTACAAATTCCATTTCTATTTATTTATAAAAACTTCCTTTTTATAAATTCCTTTATTAACCTATTCCAGTTTATAACTAAATTATAAACTAAACGTTCATATTATAAGTTAATTACTTAAAAAAATGATTATTTTACAAAATCGTTCTTTTAACTTCATAATTATAAATCTTATAACTTATAAGATTCAATTATTTATCCAAAATTCATTCTTTCAATAACTTTATAAATTTTATAAACCTACTGTTTATAAAATTCCATTTATAACTTCACTGTTTAAAATTCTATAAATTTCATTCATTTATGAAATTCATTTTCACTTCATTAGAACACTTATAAAACTTGTTTTATAATGTCCATATTCAATTTATAAATATCCATTTATAAATCTCTTAATATAATTCAATTTATATTATTCTTTTAAAACATCTTTAATCTCCTTTATTATTTCACCATTTTCTTTTATAAAATAATTAAATTTTATAAATCCTATATTTAAACTTTTCACAATAATTCTAAAATGTCTCAATTAAACTATTTTATAAAATCTTTAGCATCATATTCTCAAAAATCAGTTTTTAATTATATTTCTCAAAAATCATAATTTTTTATAACTTTAAAAATTATAACGTTTATTTATTTAAAATGGATCAATTCAAAAATTATTTTATAAAACGTATACTTTCTAAAATCATTTTAAAATCCCAAAATTTGGTCCAATGATGCTACACACCAAATAGTCAATCACGACTACAACGATATCATATATCAATATGAAAATCCATCAAATATCAAAATATCTGAATCAAATAAATACTGTTGAGGAATCCAGTTGGATCCCTCCAACCTGTTTCCTGCATCCACAAACATTAGCACAATACCAATTTCGCTCCAGTATGAAATTATCGCGGTATATGTTCTTATTAAATATTATCCGCTTAATAACGGCGTAATAGGGTCTCATCCGCTAAAAAATATGGGAAATCAATCAACTGCAATATATACATATGCCAATATATATATATTGATATTATTTATAATACCAATTTCACTGTTTATGAAATATTCGCGGTATATGTTTTTAATAAATAACATCCGCTTACTAACGGCGCATAGTGTCTATTTTAACAATCAATAGATATCAATCAACATTCCAACATGCATTCAAATATTTTAAATCTAACTATTTAAAATAAAATCGAAACCATTTCGATTGAGTGAGAAGTTCTCACCTTGATTTTAATTCCGTTTTAGCGATTTATTTCGGATAAAATTAAACGGACGTTTAATTTTACCCAAAATTCTCACTAACTCCAAATGACTCCAAACTAACTCCATCGCGTAGTGCTCATCCATACGATTCCAACGCAACTGATTTTGCATTTTTTCGACCTCGTATGAAAAAGTTATGAATTATTGAAGTTACATGATTTATATACTTATATTTATAACATAAATTTAAACTAATTTATACCAAAGCAGATCTTAGCCCTCCATCTCAACTCCAACCACATCAGGCCGTCCCCAACATCCTCCTCTTCTTCTCATTTGCAAGCAACTTCCACAGGTTGTACACGAAGAGGCCGAACCTATAGGAACCCATAGCATGAAATTAGGTTTTCACTTTACAACCTCATTTCTCGACGAAATCACATCAAACCACCTTCATCTCGAAGCTCCTTCCACATGCTATGCTCGGCCTGAAGCTCATAGAGCTCGGCCATCCCTGTAGCACGCAGTTCGAGAATGAACTCCAGCCCTTTGAACCCAATTTGCCGCCAATCCGTGAAGCCATTCGCGATCATAGCCGTTGAAATCCAAGATCTCACCATCCTCTACGAGTTTCTAGTTGAAACTTTCTTGAATCGATGAATAGATTAGAAGATTTGGAGGGAGGAAGAAGAGTAGTTTCTGGCCGTTCATACCTAGGTGGCGGCTAGGGTTTTGTTTTTTTTTTTAATTTATTTATTTATGAGATGGTGGGCTATTTATAAGGAACGAGCGACACTATTCATCCCGGAAATTCCGAACTCCGATTTAGGCGCCGTAACCAGCGTTTCTAGGGTTTACCCCGCGTTCCGGACACAATGGAACAGGTTTCGAAAGCTAATTCGGACATATGTGCGAGTTATGGCTATAAATGCTCAATTTGAATTAAACCAATTTAAGCGATTTTCTAGGCGTTTTAATTTGTAACGGACAAACGGTAAATCCAATTGACTTGAAATTTAAAACCTTACAATAATATCACATTACGGATCCGATGAAACTGGTTTCGTCGAAATCCGAGACTTTTTGAAAAATGGCTATTTTAGCTCGTCAAATTTAAATTAAAAATAAATCGATGCGTTTCGAGCTGCCACGCTCAAACGGTAACTCCGATTGACACGAAAATTGAAATCCGGTAATAACTAACTATTACGGATCCAATGGAACTGGTTTCGTTCAATTCCGAGACTGTTCAAAAATTGACTATTTTCACTAGTCGATTTAATTATTAAAATATTCAATTTTCACAAATTAACTTTTAATTCGATTTTAAAAGTTCTAAAATATCATTCTAACTCCCATATGATAAAATAAAATTTTACAAATCATTTTCAATCATATTTAACTCAATTTTCAATTATTTCCATAATTTAACATATTAAATTATCGATTTAAAAATCCAATTAAATCCAAAAATTCAAATAAAAATTTATTTGACTTATAAATTCACTTATTAATATTTAAAATAAATTAAATATTCAAATTTTAATTATCAAAAATTCTGGGTCGTTACAATAGATTTTCAAACAATTTTTTTTATTTGAATAAAATTTAAACCTTAATTCATATTTAAATGAACCTACTGCATTGAAGATTCATATTTAATAATGATTTGTTAGGTAAAATTTGAAATTCTTGTTTATATTTACTCTGTATTTTGAAATTACATAGAGCATTCAACAGATTTATCATGCATAGTTTTTAAACAATATAAACACCAAGATTTCATCTATGTACTTACATGCAAGACATACATCATCACAGAAATTCACATGCACAATTTTCATTTACTTAAACTTTCTGATTAAGTTTAATCATCTGTTCTGTAAAAACAGAATGCAGCTTCAGTTTGAAAAACCCCTTTTGAACATCTTTTGCAATTCTGCTAGAATGCTTTTAAGACTTGAGTTGCTAATGTCTTTAACTTGCTTTTGATTGTTGCATGCAGGTAGCTTAATTAATCTTTAGTTGAAACTGCTGCTTTACTCATCAGGTTTTGAAAATCTCTGACTTTTAAAAATGCATGCAGGTTTTAAATTGTTTGATTTTCAGGAATTTGATTTTTTTAAGGTGGTGACAGGTTGTTGTTTCTGGAAAAATTGAAAGTGATATACAGGCTTGATATTGGAAGTGAATTAGAGGGTAATGATTTACAGGCTTTAATTTGAGTTTGCAGATTTCAGGTTTTGAAAATACTTTCTGGTTTTTGCCATTAATTTGAAGAAGAAACAAATTTCTTCATATGATAAGTTTATAAAAATTAAAGAGAGTAAAAATTTAAAATAAAGACACTTGTCACAAACCCCTCTTAATTAACTAACATGTGTTATTAAGGTGATTAACATGGTTACACGTGTATATAAATATTTTTAATTGAATTTACACTTTAATTTTAAATGTAAATATAAACTTACATTTTTAATTTACTTTATTACTAAATACTTATATGCGTAAATATGAATTTACTTTAAAAGAAAGTGTTATAAAACTAATTACAATACAAATAAATCTTAAATATGTAATTTAAAATCTAGGACCTTTATTTTTATACACTTATAACCATTAAAATTAAACATTTTTAAAGAAAACAAAACAAAACTTAGTTATATATATAAATGCTTTCAAATTATTTTATATATATGTATTCATATGCATACCTATATACTTGTATGTGTATACTAAAATGTTCCAACATTATAAAGTTTATATACTTCTATTAACGTATTTTAATCTATCATCAATTATCATTTCTAGACAATTATTTATTATAGTTTTAAATTCATACATATATATCCAGATATTTTCTAAATTACCAGAGTTCCATTTTATTTTAATAAAGATTTATAAAAGAAGATCATTAAATAAATATTATCAAATGAATATTTATCTAAATATTTATAAGTCAATATTTATAGTTCAAATTCAGCAATATACATATCAGATATACTCTTATTATCAGAATTTCATTATTTAATCCCAATAAAAATCTGTATTTCAATAATTAACCCAGTTAATTATCAATCAACAGATGCTTAAAAATTCGGGTTATCACATATACGTTACGATTGTAGAAATGTCTGCAATTATACGGTATGATTGCAGACAATTTTGTCATTACTTGGAACAATTGTAGAGTTTTACGCAATTATTCAACGAAATTGCATAAAGTATGCAATTATTTCATATAATTGCATAAATGTTTGCAATTATATGGAATAATTGCTGACATTTGAAGAAAAATCGATAATGTTCAAAAATTGCAGAATTCTCTACAAATATATAGAATAATTGCAGCCCTACTGCAAATACCTTTTTTGGTATCAACAATTGATCTCATTTTAAAGATCATAAATTTTTTGATTTTTTGGTGAAAACTATATGTTGATCTGATGTTCCTGCAGAAAGTTATACACGTTTGAAATATTAAAAACGTAAAGGGTATTTGGATCTTTTTGTGCATGCGGATTTGAAAACAAGGACTGGAAATGTAAATTTAATTTGGGGAGGATGTTTTTCCTATTTTGAAACTTAGCAGGGATGTGAGCCAAACTATCCCTTTAAATTAAGTAGTTTTCTCTAGTCTTTTTGTGGTGGTTTTTGAACTTATAATAGAGTGTTTAATAATTGGTTCATGTTTAATTATGTTTTTAATAATTAATTACGAATTTTTAAACTAAGTGGCTTTTAAAATAAAACACATTATTTTGGTTTTTCTATTTATTCCAAAATCCCTTATTTTTACATAATAATCTATATAAATAATTATCATATATGTTAAAGTAGTTTATGGGTGTTTTAACATATTTTAACATATTAAAAAGTATTTTATAGGTACTTTTATATATAAAAGTTTTAAATATTAAATTAAGTGTTTTGTAAAATTTAATAAAGGAAGTTTGGATTTTAACACTTAAGATAAAATTAATAGTTATTTTGGAATTACATAAAGTGAAAATAAGGGACACGTCCCTAAAATCAAACTTAATACACAAAACATCCTCCTCGTCAAAAAGATATAAATTACATCCTTATTTTCAAATACTACAATTTTCTTCCCTACAATACCTCTCTTCTCCATTGCAGCAATGTTGATTCTTCATATCTGATTTATTCTCTGATCCATAATTAAATGCACCCCATTAATGATCAATAAATGCAATAACATCTTGTAGAAACCACGGATTAGCTAGCCGTTCACCATTATATGACATATTTTATTACCATTCTAATGAGTGACATTGTGCGTATGTAAAAACGATGGCAGGATAAGCTATTCGCGAATCAAACTATATGTGACTGTATATAATAATATGGTATGGTATGGCATGATTGCAGGCAATTCTGCAACTATATGCAATAATTGCAGACATGTCTGCAACTATATGCAATAATCGTAGACATGTCTGCAATTATACCATATAATTGCAAAAATACCTGAAATTATATACAATAGCTACAAACACTTCTGCAACTATATGAAATATTTGCAAATGGGTCTGCAATTATATCATATAATTATAGAAATATCTGCAATAATATGCAATAGTTACATATTTAAAGAAAAATCAAAGATATTCAATGTTTGTAGAATTGTCTACAAATATATGGAATAATTGCACTTTTTACTACAAATATGATTTTTTATGTATCAACAATGGATCTCATTTCAAAGATCATAAAATTTTTGATTTTTTTCTGAAAACGGTATGCCGATCCAATGTTTCTATAGAAAGTTATATGCGTTTGAAATGTTAAAAACATAAAGAGTACTTGGGTCTTTGTGCGCGTGTGAATTTGAAAACGGGAATCGAAAACATATTAAAAAAACGGAGGGATGTTTTGTGTATTTTCAAACCTTACCGGGGATGCATGTCAAACGCACCCTTACTTAAAAGTGTATTATCTTAATTAATAAGTGTGGATATGCTTTGATCTTTAAATAAATGTTTTAAAGTTAATGATAAGTATAAATATGGTTTTGGGTTGTAGTAAATAATGTTTTAGTAACATTTATTTTCAACTCTTATTGCTAATAACACATAGAAATATATTTTGATATTTTATAATGAATGCGTTTAGGTTGAGTATAAAGGAAATGTTTTGGGTTTGTCGTGATTGTTTTAAATAACACTTGTCTTAAACCCTTAAGTATAATTAAATATTTAAAAATAAGTTTAAAGTGAAAGGGTTTCAAAGTATTAAATGATCTGGTTTTGTTCTAACAATGTTTGAATAAGAATTGTCTTAAGCCCTTATAGATGTAATTAAACTTTTAAAAGAGAGTTTTAAAGATAATGATTAAATGTAAAGTGTTTTGGATTTAAAAAATGTTTTAGTAATATTTGTTTTTAAATGATTGAATTATATTGTGAAAATATTTAGATCTTTAATAATGGAATTTTAAAGATAATAACAATTGTACAAATCTTTTATAAGAAGATAGAAAAGGTTATATATAAAGGGGAAGGGGTTTTAGTACCAATTTTTTAGTAACATTTGTTTTAACTCTCTGATTGCATTTTAAGTAAGTAAAATTTGTTAAGTGATTTGTGAATATACTTATACCGTTGAGATAAGTATATGATCACTTTTTGAGTGTTGAAATGGGTAAAAGTGAATAGTAAAATAGTAGAGTACAAGTATATATCTTTTATAAAGAAAAATTAAATATATTTATATATACCAAAGTATAAAGGAAGTATTTTTAATAATGGAGTATTAATTAATAAAGAAAATTTTGACTAATGACAGAAATTTCATTTGATAAAAAGATTATTTAATTGATGAGGATAAATAAATTAAAAGGGGTTTGAAGTCCTTTATGTGACTTGATCATGCTTTGGATGAATTGGTAGTGGTTGTATATTTACTTGCTTATAGAGAGCATATGGGAATTAGTGATCATTCACATTATTATTGAATAAGACCAAATTCATCGATTCAGTCTTGGAGAGATTGGGATCGGTTAGTGTTCAAATTATCGAAAACCACTTCCAAACTGAGACATGTATTCAATGTTTTGGAAGTGGAATGATGGAATCCATTAGTAGTTCTGAATTCTGTTGAGATGGTGGAATCCATGTGGGATCCATTATTTGTTCGAGCATTGAAGACTCGTGCGAAGATGTCGAACGTAGCTTCGACATCAAAAAATGACTAAACAAGGAGTAGGCTCTACAATCTAGGAGTTTAGCTTACCCAGAGGGTTATGTCAACTCCATGATCTAGAGTATGCTTATCGATATTTTGCGCATAGGGAGTTATTGAAATATGGCTCCACGTTGTTCATGTTTACATGCTCGGGCATGGGCTTGTCGTGTTACCTTGTGGTTTATTTTATCTAGAGTTATACGATGCTCGGAAGGTATCTTTTGATCCTTGTCATAGGAGAGCCGCTTCAGGTTTATGCTGAAGGAATCATAATGGAAAATCCTGTAACGACCCGCTATTTTAGACCATTCAAATCGACAATAAAACCATACACGTCCGACTTGAATAATTCAAAATACCAAATTTTTAATTAAAATTTGGCAAAACTTAACATATACAGTAAATAAATCATCACAGATCACAGACACAGAGTAATATAATGCAGCGGAATAGATAAAGAATAGTAGTTCATGAAGCTACTATATACATTGTAGTTAGAAATAAAATAGAACTGAACATCTTAGATGTAGTGAAGTCTCCAGTATGCGCAGTTGACTTCTCTGAACAAATCATTAGGATGACTGAAAGGATGGGTAGCTGGATCTTCAAGCAAGGCTCCAACTTCGAAGGTGAGTCTCAAATGTTGTATCACTCAGTCTGACCCGAGCGTAAAGCAAAACACAAAACACTCGAGTCAGGATTAACATTCTTATATCAATAAATCCAACTCAAGTGAAATATCAACTGAAATACAAATAACTTAAAGCATGTTTGGAATAACCATCCTCTAAGGGTCCATGGAACTATCTACAGGATAGAAATATACACTATAACACCGTGGTTCTTTCATCTTAATTTATACCTCAAAATCAAATATCATTTCACTTCAAATATAGCTATTTTCCAAAATAATATTTAGATATATTAAATAATTTATACCGTAAAATATTTTCAATTCCCTCAACTTAACAAATTGTTTCAACATCAACCCGACCTTCCCATTTAAATTAAATTTAATCTCAATTTATCAATTTAAATTCAACTCAATTCCTAAAACAACCACTTCAATTTTATCGATCTCAAATTCGGATTTGTAATCACAAAATACCCCTTTATATTCAATATTTTTAAACCTTTAAGTATTCAACGTTTCAACTAAATTTTTATTCAATTTAGTTTTCTAAATAATAAATTCAAATTTAGTTCAACCTAAATTTTCATTTTAATTCAACGTAGTTTCTAAATAACAAATTCAACTATATTGATTTCAAATACTGATCCGAATCTCAAATTTAAACCATTTAAATTCCAATATAGTTTAAGGCTTAAAAATTTAAATGTTCAATTTATCCATTTCATATAGATCTCGATTTAACCTCATTATTATTTAGTCTTGAAATACTTCCTCATTTGATTCAAGATTATTTAATTAACCTTAAATTCCATTTTTTCAATATTTTCTTTAACTTACTTAAACGTGAAATATGCATTTAATCGCTTAAATCAAAAATCCAGTTATAAAATCCTACCTTTTTAGAATTTCCCATTTAAAAATTTTAGATTGATTTAATTAAATAAATCCTTACTTAGATACCATTTAATAAACTCAAATTTATCTCCCCGTCTTAATTTATCCCAATTATTTCAAAAATCTATTTGAAATATAATTTACATAAATATTAACATAGTTTATGTATTAAATCAAACTTAATTAAATTAAATATTATTAAATCTATATATATAGAAATTTAAGAATTAACATTTATTAAGACCATATATTTCTTTCCAAACAAAGAATTTATTTCCAAAATATATATATGAACCACGGTGTCTGTATATATTCCTTATCATCTGGTCAAGTGTTACGGATATTTATCATTTAAATCCATACACTAAATATATACGGATGGATATCATTCCAATCCATAATCCCAAGTTTAATTAAATGAAAATAGGTTGGGTCTATCATTTCAACCCATAACGAAATTCTCTTATTCCAAAGTCTGTTCGGGTATGTATCATTTCAACCCATAGTGAATTCTAAACTACAGGGAACTTGCAGAGTGATAACAGATAACAAAAATATAGCAAGATATGATAATAATATACAACAAGAATATATCATCAGTAATTAAATAAAGTATAAACAATAGGATATGGTGTCATATCCCGTAGGTGAACAGATACAGGTAATAGCATAAATATAACAATTTAAATAACTGCAGCAACATATTTCAATTGTCGTTTCAATTGAAATCAAATTTAATAAATAAAAGAATGTAAATCGTGAGTGATTGCTCATCTTTCAAGGTTAGAGAGATAGACAATGAAGTTGAGTTATGAAATGCAAGCACGACTTCCAAAGCAAAGTTAGATGGTACGATTTCGATGGAAAAGCTGATAGATAGAAATTGATAAGAACGGATCAAATTAGCTTGATAAAATTGAAACTAAGATTATATGATTAATTTATTACTTTCTTTCAAAATGAACGTTAAATCAAAACACGCATTTTAAAATGATATATATATATATATATATATATATATATATATATATATATATATATATATATATATGCACACCCATGAAAACCATATAACTTTAAAACGCTTCCATTTCATATTAATGTTAGATACAAATATATAATTATTCAAAATGTCACATAAATAGTATATTCATTTTATGATTGTCGTTTCCATGTAATAAATATTCATTTTGAACCAATATTAAAATAATATATATGTATAGTTAAAAAAATCAATGTTCTAACATAAAACACATATATTAAAGATCAACACACATATATATAGTATCTTTTGAAATGAATACTTATGTATATGTATAATTATTATAGTTTATTACTTTCCGTTTCAAAATATCCAGCAGGAAATCAAACAAACTTATGCACATATATGTGCAGATAAACAATATTCTTTAAAATACATTGTTAACTTACTCCTTTTTTTTTTCTTTTTTTTTTTTATATTTTTTATAAAACCTTTATATATAACAAAATATATGTATAAAATAAAATATTTTTGTATATAAAAATCAAAACGTTTCAAACATATTCAAAAACTGGATCATATAAATAACAATGTATTTAGTTAACGAATAATATAAAATTCATTTATATATAACACTCTTATATATATAAATCTTGTATAAGTAAATCTTTATAGCTTCATAACTTATTTACTTTCACATATAACAAGATCTATACAAAAGAATGCAAACTTTTCTCAAATCCTTTTGAACGTTTATAAGAAAAAATTTAAACAATAAATATACCTTCTTATTTAGGAAAGAAAGTAAGCAGGCACTTGTAAGAGAAACGTGAGTAGAGGTTGAGGGTTGTAGGCGGTGGGAAGGGAAGAGGGGCAGAGATAGCTTCAAGCGATGGGTATATACGTCGTGCAATTTTTTTTATATCTGGCATAGGCCATGGATAAATTTGGGAAGAGGAAAAGTAAGCAATGGTGGGGAGTTGTAACAACCCGCATATTTATCGATTTTATATTTAAATATTTTATTTAAATATTTTATCGTTAGTCGGATTTTAGTCCGAAAAGCTACTTTTTGCATACGGTAGAATTAGGACTCGAGACCACCTCCATTGCGTTCAAAATGCCGTTTGCGACCTTTTTGAGTATAAGCTTCGATATGTTTGGAGAAAGTTGAATTTTGCTACTTTTTGCTTAGGGTTTTGGTTTGGGCTGAGCCAATTAGCCACTTAACTCAGTTCCAACACTCTCCTCTTCATTCACTTCTCTTCTATTTTCCTAACACTCAAGCTCAAGCAAAAATGGAGGAAGAGAATGGGAAATAGAAATTCCTAAGCCCTAGCTTGCTTTGCAAATCCATCTCCTTGCTCCAAAGTTCATGAGAACCCATTGGTAAGCTTCCTCTTCTTCTTCTCCAACTCATTCTCTCTTTGAATTTCAGAAATTTTCTAAACCTAACTTAGGAAATGTTCTTCTTTTTAGCTCTGATACCAAGCTGTGACGCCCCACCTCTATACCCACGCTAGCCAAGAACACTACTGTGAATGCTGTCGACTAGCACGGAGAATAAGGCTGTTGAGGAGCGACCATCTGTATAATTGCTTTGTGCGAGTACCGATATGCCAGATAAAAATATAACTTTTCATCTCAAGAGCAAATCCGACATACCGACACAAACTCAAAGCTACTACACAGTGGCTATAATATCTTCGGAAACAAATATAGAAATAAACATAACATAAATCAGTCACAGACAATTCATATCACAAAGGAGGAAATAGATATGAATACTACACATGAAAGTGTACATCAGAGTAGTGGTCTAAAAAGATCCACAATAATACAAAAGAATAGCAACACGTGCTATACAAAAGAATACATCTATGAGTCTAAATCTCAGGTGTATACAACAAAATAAACTACTAATCTAAGTAGTTTTCCAAAAGTCAGAGGGATCAATCCCAAGAGAGAAGTCAAGCAGAAGCACCTGAAACATCTCGGTCTGACCCGAGTATTATTTAATAAGAAAATAATAAACGGATCAGTCTAGCTATAAATATCAGATGAAGTGATATATAATAAGAGATATGACATAAACATATAATAATCACAATGCCAAGCTGTGATAAAATAGTAATTGAAAATCAACAAGAGATTAATCAATATCACAATAATCTACTCAAGATAAAAAGGAATGTCATACTCCTAATTTCATTCACCAAGCCACAATAAATGACATATATATCAATGCCCATCGAAAAAGTTGGTGAAACATAAATTCCAGAATTCAACACACGAAATCCAGAAATCACAAGGAAAGGATCAACGACGTCGTACAGCGGGACATCCGATGAACCAAATCACAATCAAAGGGAACAACGACGTCGTACAGACATCGATGTAGTACAAACGGTACATCCGATGAATCAAATCCCAAATAATTCAGAACACTGACGCAGTACAAAAACGGTACGTCCAATGAACCGAACACAATAAAAGGACATCGGATGTACCGTTGTACTACATCGATGTCTTTGCTTTTGATTCATCGGATGTACAGTTTGTACTACATCGATGTCTTTGCTTTTGATTCATCGGATGTACCGTTGTACTACATCGATGTCTTTGCTATTTGATTCATCGGATGTACCGTTGTACTACATCGATGTCTTTTCTTTTGATTCATCGGATGTACCGTTTGTACTACATCGATGTCTTTGCTTTTGATTCATCGGATGTACCGTTTGTACTACATTGATGCCTTTTCTTTTGATTCATCGGATGTACCGTTGTACTACATCGATGTCTTTGCTTTTGATTCATCGGATGTACCGTTTGTACTACATCGATGTCTTTGCTTTTGATTCATCGGATGTACCGTTGTACTACATCGATGTCTTTGCTATTTGATTCATCGGATGTATCGTTGTACTACATCGATGTCTTTTCTTTTGATTCATCGGATGTACCGTTTGTACTACATCGATGTCTTTGCTTTTGATTCATCGGATGTACCGTTTGTACTACATCGATGCCTTTTCTTTTGATTCATCGGATGTACCGTTGTACTACATCGATGTCTTTTCTTTTGATTCATCGGATGTACCGTTTGTACTACATCGATGTCTTTTCTTTTGATTCATCGGATGTACCGTTTGTACTACATCGATGTCTTTTCTTTTGATTCATCGGATGTACCGTTGTACTACATCGATGTCTTTTCTTTTGATTCATCGGATGTACCGTTGTACTACATCGATGTCTTTGCTATTTGATTCATCGGATGTACCATTGTACTACATCGATGTCTTTGCTATTTGATTCATCGGATGTACCGTTTGTACTACATCGATGTCTTTTCTTTTGATTCATCGGATGTACCGTTGTACTACATCGATGTCTTTGCTTTTGATTCATCGGATGTACCGTTGTACTACATCGATGTCTTTGCTATTTGATTCATTGGATGTACCGTTTGTACTACATCAATGTCTTTTCTTTTGATTCATCGGATGTACCGTTGTACTACATCGATGTCTTTGGTATTGGATTCATCGGATGTACCGTTGTACTACATCGATGTCTTTGCTATTTGATTCATCGGATGTACCGTTTGTACTACATCGATGTCTTTTCTTTTGATTCATCGGATGTACCGTTGTACTACATCGATGTCTTTGCTTTTGATTCATCGGATGTACCGTTGTCCTACATCGATGTCTTTTCTTTTGATTCATCGGATGTACCGTTTGTACTACATCGATGTTTTTTCTTTTGATTCATCGGATGTACCGTTTGTACTACATCGATGTCTTTTCTTTTGATTCATCGGATGTACCGTTGTACTACATCGATGTCTTTTATTTTGATTCATCGGATGTACCGTTGTACTACATCGATGACTTTGCTATTTGATTCATCGGATGTACCGTTGTACTACATCGATGTCTTTGCTATTTGATTCATCGGATGTACCGTTTGTACTACATCGATGTCTTTTCTTTTGATTCATCGGATGTACCGTTGTACTACATCGATGTCTTTGCTTTTGATTCATCGGATGTACCGTTGTACTACATCGATGTCTTTGCTATTTGATTCATCGGATGTTCCGTTTGTACTACATCGATGTCTTTTCTTTTGATTCATCGGATGTACCGTTTGTACTACATCGATGTCTTTTCTTTTGATTCATCGGATGTACCGTTGTACTACATCGATGTCTTTGCTTTTGATTCATCGGATGTACCGTTGTCCTACATCGATGTCTTTTCTTTTGATTCATCGGATGTACCGTTTGTACTACATCGATGTTTTTTCTTTTGATTCATCGGATGTACCGTTTGTACTAAATCGATGTCTTTTCTTTTGATTCATCGGATGTACCGTTGTACTACATCGATGTCTTTTATTTTGATTCATCGGATGTACCGTTGTACTACATCGATGACTTTGCTATTTGATTCATCGGATGTACCGTTGTACTACATCGATGTCTTTGCTATTTGATTCATCGGATGTACCGTTTGTACTACATCGATGTCTTTTCTTTTGATTCATCGGATGTACCGTTGTACTACATCGATGTCTTTGCTTTTGATTCATCGGATGTGCCGTTGTACTACATCGATGTCTTTGCTATTTGATTCATCGGATGTGCCGTTTGTACTACATCGATGTCTTTTCTTTTGATTCATCGGATGTACCGTTGTACTACATCGATGTCTTTTCTTTTGATTCATCGGATGTACCGTTGTACTACATCGATGTCTTTTCTTTTGATTCATCGGATGTACCGTTTGTACTACATTGATGTCTTTGTTATTTGATTCATCGGATGTACCGTTTGTACTACATCGATGTCTTTGCTTTTGATTCATCGGATGTACCGTTGTACTACATCGATGTCTTTGCTATTTGATTCATCGGATGTACCGTTTGTACTACATCGATGTCTTTGCTATTTGATTCATCGGATGTACCGTTTGTACTGCATCGATGTCTTTGCTAATTGATTCATCGGATGTACCGTTTGTACTACATCGATGTCTTTGCTTAGGTTCATTGGGCGTACCGTTTTTGTACTACGCTGATGTCCCAAATTGTTTGAGTTTCTAGTTTTTCGGGCGTACCGTTTTTGTACTACGCCGTTGCACCGGCTCAATTTTTTGCTATTCTTGACGTTCCCCACGTCTTTTATCTACGGGAATGCCTTAGGGATTCCGGTTTTCATTCTTGAGCCCGGTGTTATTGTGGAAATTGAAGTTTCACTAGATTTCCTGCTAACTCTTTTGTGCACTTTAGGGTGAACTTCCTATTTCAAATTTTCTTTTGTGTTAATATGCTTCTATGGTTGTTACTTCTTATATTTCCTTCTTACTTATTACGAGGATGCAATTTCTTTAAGGAGGGGAGTCTGTAACAACCCGCATATTTATCGATTTTATATTTAAATATTTTATTTAAATATTTTATCGTTAGCCTGATTTTAGTCCGAAAAGCTACTTTTTGCATACGGTAGAATTAGGACTCGAGACCACCTCCATTGCGTTCAAAATGCCTTTTGCGACCTTTTTGAGTATAAGCTTCGATATGTTTGGAGAAAGTTGAATTTTGCTACTTTTTGCTTAGGCTTTTGGTTTGGGCTGAGCCAATTAGCCACTTAACTCAGTTCCAACACTCTCCTCTTCATTCACTTCTCTTCTATTTTCCTAACACTCAAGCTCAAGCAAAAATGGAGGAAGAGAATGGGAAATAGAAATTCCTAAGCCCTAGCTTGCTTTGCAAATCCATCTCCTTGCTCCAAAGTTCATGAGAACCCATTGGTAAGCTTCCTCTTCTTCTTCTCCAACTCATTCTCTCTTTGAATTTCAGAAATTTCCTAAACCTAACTTAGGAAATGTTCTTCTTTTTAGCTTAGATTCAAGCTTCTAGTATTGAGATTGAAGAGTGCTTGTTCTTGCCATTGCTTTCAAGCTTCATCTTCATAAATTTAGTTCAAAGGTGAGATTTTTATCTCACATCTATGACTATAATTATCTTTGGTTGTTGGGAATGAATTCCTAACACTTCTTCATGTGCATTTGCTCTTGTTTTGGATTGATTTTGTGAATACTCCAATTTTTGAGTTTTTAAGTCAAATTTGTGTGAAATCCTTTTATGGATGTTTGATCATGTTTTTGGTGATGCACCGAGGAGCATATAGGGCCGGGTTGCCGATTGGCATAAACCCTTAGAGCCAATGTTCGTCCGGTTGCATTTTGGAAGAATTTGCTCTTCATTTGAATAGGCTGAAAAACAGCCCAGGCATGATTCAGTCGACTGAAAACTCTGTTCAGTCGACTGAACCTGAAACCCGAGAGTTTCCAGGCATGATTCAGTCGACTGAAAAACTCTGCACAGTCGACTGAAACTGGAAACAGAAAGTTTCCTGAACCTGGAAAATTTCCAAGTACAGGGACAGTCGACTGAAAATCTCTGTTCAGTCGACTGAACCTGCTGTTTGAGTCCAATTTGCCTTTTTGGATTGAATTTCCAATTTAAATCGATTCGTGATGATCCTATTTATTGTCATCATTTATTATCATCTTTGATGACTTATTTTCTTTGGGAATTTTAGATATATCCACTTCGATGGATCCTTTATCGATTTCATTGGATTTCATTCACATCTTCGAATGTGATCTTTGTGATTGATTGTTTCTACAATCCCCCTTGTGCTTTGTCACTTTAAAAATATAAAGGTTTTCTATACTAGTAGTAAATATCAAAACTCTTTCCTCAAACGATTTCAATACTATTTTAATACCAAATTCGTTTATAAAACCGTTTTCCAATCTATTAGTATATACAAACCTTTACCTCACTCGTATGAGAAATCTAATTAAACGACTTAGTAAAACGAGTGGTATGAAACGCTTGCGTTTACTTCATCGGTTAATTCTTGGACTTGTTCGATTGAATCTCTTGTGACAATTTTCTAGTGGAGATCTACAATTTGTTCGTAAATATTTAAGTTAAGCTAGCGGTTATAGAACATGAAGCTAAGCTCATATATTTACTAGCTTAGTGTAATCGACACTTCTCTTTGATCATGACGATCATTTTAGGTTTTAGACTAGCATCGTGCTATGTCTTTGTGATTTGGTTCATCGGACGTCCCGCTGTACGACGTCGTTGTTCCCTTTGATTGTGATTTGGTTCATCGGATGTCCCGCTGTACGACGTCGTTGATACTTTCCTTGTGATTTCTGGATTTCGTGTGTTGAATTCTGGAATTTATGTTTCACCAACTTTTTCGATGGGCATTGATATATATGTCATTTATTGTGGCTTGGTGAATGAAATTAGGAGTATGACATTCCTTTTTATCTTGAGTAGATTATTGTGATATTGATTAATCTCTTGTTGATTTTCAATTACTATTTTATCACAGCTTGGCATTATGATTATTATATGTTTATGTCATATCTCTTATTATATATCACTTCATCTGATATTTATAGCTAGACTGATCCGTTTATTATTTTCTTATTAAATAATACTCGGGTCAGACCGAGATGTTTCAGGTGCTTCTGCTTGACTTCTCTCTTGGGATTGATCCCTCTGACTTTTGGAAAACTACTTAGATTAGTAGTTTATTTTGTTGTATACACTTGAGATTTAGACTCATAGATGTATTCTTTTGTATAGCACGTGTTGCTATTCTTTTGTATTATTGTGGATCTTTTTAGACCACTACTCTGATGTACACTTTCATGTGTAGTATTCATATCTATTTCCGCCTTTGTGATATGAATTGTCTGTGACTGATTTATGTTATGTTTATTTCTATATTTGTTTCCGAAGATATTATAGCCACTGTGTAGTAGCTTTGAGTTTGTGTCGGTATGTCGGATTTGCTCTTGAGATGAAAAGTTATATTTTTATCTGGCATATCGGTACTCGCACAAAGCAATTATACAGATGGTCGCTCCTCAACAGCCTTATTCTCCGTGCTAGTCGACAGCATTCACAGTAGTGTTCTTGGCTAGCGTGGGTATAGAGGTGGGGCGTCACAGGAGTGGATCTTGAAAATGAAGAAGGAGTAGGCAACAATGAAATATATAAAGAGAGAGGTAGTGGAAAGCTACAGAGAAAAAATATAATATAAAAGGGAATAATAAATGAAATATCAACGTTCATGCGTTGATTCAACAAAGAAGTTAAAGAAAATAAGAAGAGAATGGATTGATCTAAAGGAAATGCAATGAATGGTTTAGAAATAAATAAATGTAAAACGTAGACGTTTTAATTTCAAAAAGGAAAGAAATAAATACGGGGATGGCAACAGTCAAGATGCACGTTTAGGCTAATAATAGAATATAAAAGTAAGAAACTCAAAAGGATAGGCACAGAGACGTGAAATCAGGGAGACAAGGGAAGCAAGTGATCTTTCAAATTTATAACGTTGGCAATAAATATAAAATAAATGAAAATTAATAGATGGATGCTTGATTGACGCAGTGATTAAAGTAAGGTTGCGTGTCAGTCACGATGAAATTTGAAACAGAAGAAAATGCAAATGAATAAAAGGGGTAAGTCAGATTTTCCACTTAGACTTAGAGAAGACACATCAAATGATGAAAAAGGGAATTAAGAAACGGCTAGATTCTAGCAAATAATAAATATGGTAAGAAAAGTAAATAGGCAGGTTATAAATCAGATTGGAAAGAAAAGTGGAGAGGTTAATTGATAAAAGAATTAAGATAATGAAAATGCATAATAATATTGTTGGCATCTAATGCCATTTAACGTTAACTAGCATCAATCATGTCAGACACCCATGTTAAAAAAAGAAACGCATATAGGAGCATGCATTTTCTTCTGACTTGCAACATCATTCATCATTTTGGCATTCGTGGCATTCAACAAATTAAGTTGGTGGTCAAAGTCGTGAAATGGTAGCAAATTAACGATAAATAGGATCCAATAATTCTTAGTGCAATGCACAAAATTGGAAAAATCAGCATGTGCCCTCTACGCACATGTTAAGATTTGCATAATTTCACTAATAACCTTTATGATTTTGCATGATAAATATAGATAGTTTGATTTTTTAAAAATTTACACTGTGTATTAGTGATTATTTCTTGTTTGAGCGGTTGTTAGCATATGCCTACTGAATACATATTAACATAATCCCATAAAAATTTATGTGTACTTAAAATGTTCTTCTGATTAACATTTAGAATATCATTTGACTTATCCAAAGGTTGATGATTTTCAAATCCTATTAAGATTAAGGTCGCTAATTGATTATTGTTGAAAGCTAAGGATATTAAGAAAATACTATTATGTAATCCATATCTTGTACACGGAATTTGTTATTAAAGTCGTATCATTAGAGTTACATGTATGATTATGAACAATAACATTCATAATTTGCAACTACGATGTTGCAGATCCTTTTAATTTATACTATTTATTCTCTACCTATTAATTTATACGTTTCATTCTCTACCTATTAATTTATACTATTTATTCTCTACCTATTAATTTATACGTTTCATTCTCTACCTATTAATCTATACGTTTTATTCTCTACCTATTAATTTATACTATTATTAAAATTTTATGGGTCGTTACACTCTCCCCCACTCAAAACTTTTCGTCCCCGAAAAGGAAGGAGGTAGGAGAATAGAACAACCAGAAATAAAAGTAGATTGAAAGTCAGGGGTAAATAATTGATTTAACTATATAAATTTTACTTGAGATAGTCATACTTTTCAAAACCCATTTGTAAAACTTCTTGCTTCCTTTATAAATACCATTTATATTTTAAATAACACCTTTATAAGTATATGAAAACTATTTTAAAATAATTATTTACATCATTAGTTATATTTAAAGAAGCTATTTGAAAACATTAAATTCATAACTCATGAAAATTTTAATTTATCTCAAGATACTTTTCAAATATTATCAATAAATTAATAATCATTTTCTTTAAATATGTTTTATTTAATTAATAACTTCAAAAATGTTTATACCACAAAATTTTCTATTAACCAATGTAGTATACAGATAAGCAATCTTTAAAAGATTATATTCAAAAGGAAAGAAGGTAGATTCGGAAAAACAGAATCAAGGTGAACAACGAAAGCTGAGAAGATAAGGTAGATTTAAAGAATAGAATCGGGCATGAATCATAAATTTCAAACCATAAGAGTTTCAATTTCAAATATTAACACAAAATTTCTTTGTTGAAAAATACCTTTATAATAAAATACCTTTATATCGAAATAAATCTTTCTTTCAAAAATACTTTTATAACTCGATGTTTCGACAAGTTTATCCTCGTTCTTGCAGACTCTGGCCATGCGTTGACCAGGCGCAAAGCTAGAATTCTTCAAGTACTTGGTAGACCCGTTTCAAAACCCAGTGAAAATACTTGAAAAACTTTTTTTAAAAAACAGATATGGAAAGTACAATCCAAACAAAACAACCAAACCAAAACCTTTGTCCGACCATGGTTCGCAGATACACAATGGTTACGCCTGGATCCCCCAGGAAATCATATCCGTAAGCTTTCTCAGCCCTGCGAGTTATGCCATGATGACTAGTAGAGTGCAGGATACACAATGGTTACGCCTGGATCCCCCAAGAAACAATCCGTACCCCTAGACAAGACTCAGCCAGGCATTTGCGCTACTATTCGCGACCTACACAGATTGCAGGATACACAATGGTTACGCCTGGATCCCCCAGGAAACAATCCGTACCCCTAGGCCTCAGCCAGGCAATTGCGCTATGCATTCACAAGAGAAAAAAAACCCATGGGTTACGCCACGGTGGGAACACTCGAGTATTACATCCGGAAAATCAAAAATCAGAAAGAATAATATCGATAGAATGAATCCACGATGTGGCCACAAAGCGGATATCAAGCAGAGGGCACTTTCCATATTTTACTTCGAAAATATATATCATATAGTACCTTTTCAAATCACTTTCAAATATCATACTTATATAAAGTCCATTATATATAGGATTCCTTTTTTCCCAAATCGAATACTTTCCAAATCAATAGAAGATCAAATCATTTATATAGACTTCGAAAATATCTTTCCAAATTGAGTACCTTCAAATCAATGGATTTCAAATCAATTTCATACTTTTACAAATCCAATTTATATAAGTTCGACCACTCCCAAATCAAGTGCTTAATAATATAAGGTTCTCAATTTCAAATCATTCAATATCCATTCAGTTTCCAAATCATATATGATTTCACCAAATTTTCTTCCAAATTAAGTATCTAAATTTCAAAGTTCCCAAAATAATAGGTTTAGAAAATTATCCCAGTTTCTAAATAAAAATAATTCAAGTCAAACAAATTCATTTCCAAAATCTCCATAAGAGTACTGGTTTTTTATTTCAATTTAATTTCAAAACTAAAAATTTTCTCAAAATCAATTATACTCAAATGGTTTCCAAATTTATAATTATCCCTTTAAAACTTTTAAACTATCTATTTCTATTTGAAATATTCAATATACCTTTCTGAAAACTATTATTCAAAACTATAATTTTTTTTTCAAACATTTCAAACTAAATTTATATTCTTTATCAAACATTTTATACTCTTCGAAATTTCTTAATTTTAAAATTTTAGACCTTGACTTGGAAGTGTTCGAACCTTCAAAATGATAAGGGGAAATCACATTTTCAATTCAAGAGTTGAAAATCATAAATAAATCAATTTCAATATATCGGGTTATACCAAAACGAATTCGAAACTCGAGGACTGAACATCGGTCTCACTTTAAATTATTTCAAATATATACATATATCTTTCGAAAATATCAAATTATACTTCAGAATTTGAAATCATAATGGTTTTACAAAATCACTCGCATAGCGAAGCTATTTAAAGTGGCCTCTCCCTCACTCTGAAACTCGAAAATCAATGTCGACGATGCATGCACTCATCACCGAAATTATTTTCCAGCGACATACGTGAGTTCCGGACTTCTATTTTCTTAAAAACTTCTTCGAAATTTCTTCGAAATTTATTGGAATTCATTTGAACTCATTTGAAACATTTCTTATTTGGAAAAATACCTTTAAATCGTATTATTTTTATATATTTTCCAAAATCTTAAATCCAATTTCCAAATACCGGAATTCAATTCTCGAATTTCAAATTTAACCCTTCAGTTGTAAATCATTTTTATATAAATCAATTTCTTACAAGTTTCAAATTTTCAAATCCTTTCAAAACTTTTATATATAGAATAACATTTCTTATTTTCTTTATATATATATAGGTATATAATCCTTATCGAAAACATTTTCACTTTTGTATATATAAAAAAAATCATAGTTATCAAAATAAAATTTCGGTATAAACAATTTCAAAAATACAAACAAAACCCGATTTTCAAAGGATGATTCAAGAATGGATTTCAAAACAAAGATAGAGACTTAATTTAGAGGAACTCCAATCAATAGAATCCTGATTCGAAGATAGACTCGATCGAAGATGAGATAATTAAATTACAAAATAGGAGATGGATATACTTCTATAAATCACGGGCGTCCTTAATCGGGTCAATCGTGAATTCAGCAATATGATGGATGCGGAATTCTAAGGCAAATCGACATTCGATCGCTAGAGATATAATTTGGAATAATAGGAGAAAGTAGCATCTAAACCGAGGGTACAAAAATCTTCGGTGAATCGACGCCAATTGTAAAGGAGTTTTCATCCTCCTTTACAAATCATTTAGTGGAGTTATTAGATACTCCAGAATCAAAAGAATATAAATAGAGAGAGACAAGAATGAATTTTGGAACCAAGGGACATTCCAAAATTCAAAGGAAATTGAGTCAGAAAGGAAGAGATTCAACTCGAGCGAAAGTGATTCTGTTAATAAATTTACCATATATGCTAAGTTTTGCCTAGAGCCAAAGCTCTGATACCAACTGTAACGACCCGCTATTTTAGACCATTCAAATCGACAATAAAACCATACATGTCCGACTTGAATAATTCAAAATACCGAATTTTTAATTAAAATTTGGCAAAACTTAACATATACAGTAAATAAATCATCACAGATCACAGACATAGAGTAATATAATGCAGCGGAATAGATAAAGAATAGTAGTTCATGAAGCTACTATATACATTGGAGTTAGAAATAAAATACAACTGAATATCTTAGATGTAGTGAAGTCTCCAGTATGCGCAGTTGACTTCTCTCAACAAATCAACAGGATGACTGAAAGGATATATAGCTGGATCTTCAAGCAAGGCTCCAACTTCGAAGGTGAGTCTCAAATGTTGTATCACTCAGTCTGACCCGAGCGTAAAGCAAAACACAAAACACTCGAGTCAGGATTAACATTCTTATATCAATAAATCCAACTCAAGTGAAATATCAACTGAAATACAAATAACTTAAAGCATGTTTGGAATAACCATCCTCTAAGGGTCCATGGAACTATCTACAGGATAGAAATATACACTATAACACCGTGGTTCTTTCATCTTAATTTATACCTCAAAATCAAATATCATTTCACTTCAAATATAGCTATTTTCCAAAATAGTATTTAGATATATTAAATAATTTATACCGTAAAATATTTTCAATTCCCTCAGCTTAACAAATTGTTTCAACATCAACCTGACCTTCCCATTTAAATTAAATTCAATCTCAATTTATCAATTTAAATTCAACTCAATTCCTAAAATAACCACTTCAATTTTATCGATCTCAAATTCGGATTTGTAATCACAAAATACCCCTTTATATTCAATATTTTTAAACCTTTAAGTATTCAACGTTTCAACTAAATTTTTATTCAATTTAGTTTTCTAAATAATAAATTCAAATTTAGTTCAACCTAAATTTTCATTTTAATTCAACGTAGTTTCTAAATAACAAATTCAACTATATTGATTTCAAATACTGATCCGAATCTCAAATTTAAACCATTTAAATTCCAATATAGTTTAAGGCTTAAAAATTTAAATGTTCAATTTATACGTTTCATATAGATCTCGATTTAACCTCATTATTATTTAGTCTTGAAATACTTCCTCATTTGATTCAAGATTATTTATTTAACCTTAAATTCCATTTTTTCAATATTTTCTTTAATTTACTTAAACGTGAAATATGCATTTAATCGCTTAAATCAAAAATCCAGTTATAAAATCCTACCTTTTTAAAATTTCCCATTTAAAATTTTTAGATTGATTTAATTAAATAAATCCTTACTTAGATACATAAATATTAACATAGTTTATGTATTAAATCAAACTTAATTAAATTAAATATTATTAAATCTATATATATAGAAATTTAAGAATTAACATTTATTAAGACTATATATTTCTTTCCAAACAAAGAATTTATTTCAAAAATATTTATATATGAACCACGATGTCTGTATATATTTTTTATCATCTGGTCAAGTGTTACAGATATTTATCATTTAAATCCGTACACTAAATATATACGGGTGGGTATCATTCCAATCCGTAATCCCAAAATTAATTAAATGAAAATCGGTTGGGTCTATCATTTCAACCCATAACGAAATTCTCCTATTCTAAAGTCTGTTCAGGTATGTATCATTTCAACCCATAGTGAATTCTAAACTACAGGGAACTTGCAAAGTGATAACAGATAACAAAAACGTAGCAAGATATGATAATAATATACAACAAGAATATATCATCAGTAATTAAATAAAGTATAAACAATAGGATATGGTTTCATATCCCGTAAGTGAACAGATATAGGTAATAGCATAAATATAACAATTTAAATAACTGCAGCAACATATTTCAATTGTCGTTTCAATTGAAATAAAATTTAATAAATAAAAGAATGTAAATCGTGAGTGATTGCTCACCTTTCAAGGTTAGAGAGATAGACAATGAAGTTGAGTTATGAAATGCAAGCACGACTTCCAAAGCAAAGTTAGATGGTACGATTTCGACGGAAAAGCTGATAGATAGAAATTGATAAGAACGGATCAAATTAGCTTGATAAAATTGAAACTAAGATTATATGATTAATTTATTACTTTCTTTCAAAATGAACGTTAATTCAAAACACGCATTTTAAAAATGATATATATATATATATATATATATATATATATATATATATATATATGCACACCCATGAAAACCATATAACTTTAAAACGCTTCCATTTCATATTAATGTTAAATACAAATAATAAATAGTATATTCATTTTATGGTTGTCGTTTCCATGTAAGAAATATTCATTTTGAACCAATATTAAAATAATATATATGTATAGTTAAAAAATCAATGTTCTAACATAAAACACATATATTAAAGATCAACACACATATATATAATATCTTTTGAAATGAATACTTATGTATATATATAATTATTATAGTTTATTACTTTCCTTTTCAAAATATCCAGCAGGAAATCAAACAAACTTATGCACATATATGTGCAGATAAACAATATTCTTTATAATACATTGTTAACTTACTCCTTTTTTTTCTTTTTTTTTCCTTTTTATATATATTTTTATAAAACCTTTATATATAACAAAGTGTATGTATAAAATAAAATATTTGTATATATAAAAATCAAAATGTTTCAAACATATTCAAAAACTGGATCATATAAATAACAATGTATTTAGTTAACGAATAATATAAAATTCATTTATATATAACACTCTTATATATATAAATCTTGTATAAGTAAACCTTTATAGCTTCATAACTTATTTACTTTCACATATAACAAGATCTGTACAAAAGAATGCAAACTTTTCTCAAATCCTTTTGAACGTTTATAAGAAAAAATTTAAACAATAAATATACCTTCTTATTTAGGAAAGAAAGTAAGCAGGCACTTGTAAGAGAAACGTGAGTGGAGGTTGAGGGTTGTAGGCGGTGGGAAGGGAAGAGGGGCAGAGATAGCTTCAGGCGATGGGTGTATACGTCGTGCAATTTTTTTTTTTTTATATCTGGCATAGGCCGTGGAAAAATTTGGGAGGAGGAAAAGTAAGCAATGGTGGGGAGTGGATCTTGAAAATGAAGAAGGAGCAGGCAACAATGAAATATATAATGGGGGCTTTTCACCAGAAGGACAAACTTCGCAGTCCAATTAGTTTCTAGGACACACATTCAAAGAAATTACTTTCAAGGCTAAAATCAACAGAATAATTACTTTCAAGGACAAAGTCAGTAGTCCATTTACTTTCAAGAACATAATTTCATAGATTTTTAGGCCCTACAAACTAATTATTTTACGTTTTGTCCTTGAAAGTAATTATTTTCATTGTGTGTCCTAGAAACTAATTTCACTTGCTAAAAAGGCCCTTGTGGCTAATTTGCACTATATAAAGAGAGAGGTAGTGGAAAGCTACAGAGAAAAATATAATATAAAAGGGAATAATAAATGAAATATCAACGTTCATGCATTGATTCAGCAAAGAAGTTAAAGAAAATAAGAAGAGAATGGATTGATCTAAAGGAAAGGCAATGAATGGTTAGAAATAAATAAATGTAAAACGTATACGTTTTAATTTCAAAAAGGAAAGAAATAAATATGGGGATGGCAACAGTCAAGATGCACGTTTAGGCTAATAATAGAATATAAAAGTAAGAAACTCAAAAGGATAGGCACAGAGACGTGAAATCAGGGAGACAAGGGAATCAAGTGATCTTTCAAATTTATAACGTTGGCAATAAATATAAAATAAATGAAAATTAATAGATGGATGCTTGATTGACGCAGTGATTAAAGTAAGGTTGTGTGTCAGTCACGATGAAATTTGAAACAGAAGAAAATGTAAATGAATAAAAGGGGTAAGCCAGATTTTCCGCTTAGATTTAGAGAAGACACATCTAATGCTGAAAAAGGGAATTATGAAACGGCTAGATTCTAGCAAATTATAAATATGGTAAGAAAAGTAAATAGGCAGGTTATAAATCAGATTGGAAAGAAAAGTGGAGAGGTTAATTGATAAAAGAATTAAGATAATGAAAATGCATAATAATATTGTTGGCATCTAATGCCATTTAACGTTAACTAGCATCAATCATGTCAGACACCCATGTTAAAAAAAGAAACGCATATAGGAGCATGCATTTTCTTCTGACTTGCAACATCATTCATCATTTTGGCATTCGTGGCATTCAACAAATTAAGTTGGTGATCAAAGTCGTGAAATGGTAGCAAATTAACGATGAATAGGATCCAATAATTCTTAGTGCAATGCACAAAATTGGAAAAATCAACATGTGCCCTCTACGCACATGTTAAGATTTGCATAATTTCACTAATAACCTTTATGATTTTGCATGATAAATATAGATAGTTTGATTTTTTAAAAATTTACACTGTGCATTAGTGATTATTTCTTGTTTGAGCGGTTGTTAGCATATGCCTACTGAATACATATCAACGTAATCCCATAAAAATTTATGTGTACTTAAAATGTTCTTCTGATTAACAATTAGAATATCATTTGACTTATCCAAAGGTTGATGATTTTCAAATCCTATTAAGATTAAGGTCGCTAATTGATTATTGTTGAAAGCTAAGGATATTAAGAAAATACTATTATGTAATCCATATCTTGTACACGGAATTTGTTATTAAAATCGTATCATTAGAGTTACATGTATGATTATAAACAATAACATTCATAATTTACAACTACGATGTTGCAGATCCTTTTAATTTATACTATTTATTCTCTACCTATTAATTTATACGTTTCATTCTCTACCTATTAATTTATACTATTTATTTTCTACCTATTAATTTATACGTTTCATTCTCTACCTAATAATTTATACGTTTTATTCCCTGCCTATTAATTTATACTATTATTAAAAATTTATGGGTCGTTACAAATCCATTATGCGCATGTGCCTTTGTGTTTTTGTTTGTATACCTAAATATGATTTTGAATGTAACAAATGTAACCATTCCAGCCATATTATACATATATTTTAAACCCTAGACATAATTATAAAATCACTTATATTTCTTATGAAATGCTTGTTTATCGTAAGGCAAAACCGGTCCGTGTTTATTTGTGGCATGATCTTATGAGATATAATTGTTTTTGAAGGGTTTTACAAATATAAGAATCCATGTGACTTGAGTTTCTCATGCTGGTTTACCAGACTTATGCAGGTGTTATTTTCTTATAATTCTCGGTTCAACCCCATGTATATTTTAAAATTTCGTTGGTGTTCATTAGAGCTCTTGGAAAGGAGTTGGATGATTACCTACCATATTTTTATTTCCATTATATTGCATTGATAAAATATATCAGCAATTGTAAGGACGGATAGTTATAACTGTCTATGCTGATGATAAGTTAGTTTGCTTTGATTATTGGACACATAGAGTTTTCTTTGTCAAAGATCATTTTTATATTATGCGTTATTGTTCTATTGTGAGATTCTAATATTATGTCCTTCTTTCTTCTTCCGTTTCTTTTACTTTACCCAAACATTCATTCTTTCCGACGGCACATAAATACTGTGCATATATTAGTGTCGACATTTGGAGGTCGGAAAAGCGATTGTTACAATCTAGAAAACATAATTATAAACTTCTTTTATAAATCTTCTAAATAGGTTTATAAAACTCCTTTTATACTTAACGCAAGTCTTCATTTCCAAAATAAGTCCATGTACTTCCATAAAACGATCAATGCATACGGTACTATAAATCCACAAATGTGAATTTTATCCAATTCCTCAAAATGGTATCATTTTCCTATTTTATAAATATTATTTATAAATCCATTCTTTTTATCTATAAAATACTATTTAAAAAAGTATTCTTTTATCTAAATAATGTTTGTAAATCTAACCCTTTTATGCAACATTTTATACAAAACGTTTCACGAATATTTATTCCAAAATATTTTTATCTTCTTTTAAAAATATAACCACTTTAAAATAAAGGATAAACCCCTTTATGTTTCTTTTAAAGTAAACAATCCTTATTAAAATAACTTTTCTATATGAATCAATACTTTCCAAAATAATTTACGACATTTCCATATATTTAGAAAAGACAAATAAAATGGCAGAAGTGAAATATATTCAAAAACTATTTTAACAAATTTCACAGAAATTACCAAAAATCATATTTAAAACTATTCTCTAAATGAAAAACCCATTTTCAAGCAGAAACAACAATTAGTAATATTCCAAAATAGTATAGCGTAACGACCCGATATTTTGTACCATTCGCATCCGCACATGTCGGACTTGAATTGTTCAAAATACCGCGTTGTAAACAAAATTTGGCAAATCTCAAAATATACAGTAAATAATTAATCACAGAATCACAGACACAGAATCAGAATACTCGCAGCGGAATTTAAAAATACTTAGTGGTTCATGAAGCCACTATAAATAGTCTCAATCAAATAAAAATTACATAGTCTTTAATCCAAATATAGTTTTAAATCATCAGTAGAACAATCCAAATGTCCACTACTCTTGATTTCCTAAATTTAGATAAAGAACTGGAAGGGAAGTTTGCCAGCAGCTTGAAAGTGATCTACAGAAATCCTAGCTCCGGGATGAAAACTGAACTGCAACTCAAGCTGATCCGAGCGTAAAATAAAACATAAACACTCGAGTCAGGACATACATACTTATATAGTGTAAGCTAATTCAAGTGTACTGTAATATAGAGCAAGTAACTTAAAGGATGCTTGGGACCGCCCATCCTTTAAGGATCCGTTAAACTATTTACTATGTAATAAAACTTCGCTATTATAATAGTGTCTATTAGTAAAATAAACTTACTTTTAAATAGCGTTAAGGCTTTACATTTTTCACCTTAACACATAATATATTCCCATAGTCTATACAGTACCGTAATCTCCCCCGGAATGGGCGTCGTCAGAGGGCACTCCATAGGTATGGTACAAAACCAAAATCGTATAAGGCTCGCTATGGTAGGTGACACGGCACAACTAGGCAATGCCAGGGTAGATATACCAATTACGCATCCGGACCGATGGAAACGCATAGCGCGCAGCTACCGCCCACCTCGAACAACGCTCCCAAATCAAAGGTGCGCACCAAACAATCACAAAAGTAATAGAATGGCATACGAAGAAGTGCGTCCGATCAGAGGTGCTACCTCATTAATCCGTCAATCGCTCCTGTTTTAGCCACCTTATGCCAACTCACGGGAGTCGGGTCCACGTATTTACCTTAAAGGAAACGTCACCACCATCCTACTTCATTCTGGAATCTCCACCGCGTACACGGTTGTTAAAGTGGTTTTCGGTATCGACAGAGAGTATGCCAGACATCCGATCCCGGTCTCTTTAACAACCAAACGTTATTATAACCCGTGGTTACATGTAACAACCCGCATATTTATTGATTTTTACATTTAAATATTTTATCATTCGTCGGATTTTGGTCCGAAAATCTACTTTTTGCATACGGACGAATTAGGACTCGAGAACACCTCCATTGAGTTCAAAATGCCGTTTGCGACCTTTTTGAGTATAAGCTTCGATATGTTTGGAGAAAGTTGAATTTTGCTACTTTTTGCTTTGGGCTTTGGTTTGTGCTGATCCCACTTACCAACTCAGTCCCAATCCCCCTCTCCTCTTCATTACTTCATTCCAACTCCTCAAACTCAAGCTCCAACTGAAAATGGTGGAGAGGAAAAAGAATTAAAACTCCAAGCCCTAACTTCCTTAGCAAATCCATCTCCTTGCTCCAAACTCAAGAAGAACCCCTTGGCAAGCATCTCCTTCTTCTTCTCCAACTCTTTCTCCATTCAATTTCAGAAATTTCCTAAACCTAATTTTGGGAATGTTTCTCTTTTAAGCTTAGATTCAAGCTTCTAGTGTTGAGATTGAAGAGTGCTTGTTCTTGCCATTGTTTTCAAGCTTCATCTTCATAAACTTAGTTCAAAGGTGAGATTTTTATCTCACATCTATGACTATAATTATCTTTGGTTGTTGGGTATGAATTCCTAACACTTCTTCACGTGCATTTGCTCTTGATTTGGATTGGTTTTGTGAATATTCAAATTGTTTGAGTTTTTAAGTCAAATTTGTGTGAAATCCTTTTATGGATGTTTGATCATGTTTTTGGTGATGCACCGAGGAGCATATAGGGCCGGGTTGCCGATTGGCATAAACCCTTAGAGCCAATGTTCGTCCGGTTGCATTTTGGAAGAGTTTGCTCTTCATTTGAATAAGGCTGAAAAACAGCCCAGGCATGATTCAGTCGACTGAAAACTCTGTTCAATCGACTGAACCTGAAATCCAAGAGTTTCCAGGCATGATTCAGTCGACTGAAAAACTCTGCACAGTCGACTGAAACTGGAAACAGAAAGTTTCCTGAACCTGGAAAATTTCCAGGTACAGGGTCAGTTGACTGAAAATCTCTGTTCAGTCGACTGAACCTGCTGTTTTAGTCCAATTTGCCTTTTTGGATTGAATTTCCAATTTAAATCGATTCGTGATGATCCTATTTATTGTCATCATTTATTATCATCTTTGATGACTTATTTTCTTTGGAAATTTTAGATATATCCACTTCGATGGATCCTTTATCGATTTCATTGGATTTCATTCACATCTTCGAATGTGATCTTTGTGATTGATTGTTTCTACAATCCCCCTTGTGCTTTGTCACTTTAAAAATATAAAGGTTTTCTATACTAGTAGTAAATATCAAAACTCTTTCCTCAAACGATTTCAATACTATTTTAATACCAAATTCGTTTATAAAACCGTTTTCCAATCTATTAGTATATACAAACCTTTACCTCACTCGTATGAGAAATCTAATTAAACGACTTAGTAAAACGAGTGGTATGAAACGCTTGCGTTTACTTCGTCGGTTAATTCTTGGACTTGTTCGATTGAATCTCTTGTGACAATTTTCTAGTGGAGATCTACAATTTGTTCATAAATATTTAAGTTAAGCTAGTGGTTATGGGACATGAAGCTAAGCTCATATATTTACTAGCTTATTGTAATTGACACTTCTCTTTGATCATGACGATCATTTTAGGTTTTAGACTAGCATCGTGCTATGTCTTTGTGATTTGGTTCATCGGACGTCCCGCTGTACGACGTCGTTGTTCCCTTTGATTGTGATTTGGTTCATCGGATGTCCCGCTGTACGACGTCGTTGATCCTTTCCTTGTGATTTCTGGATCTCGTGTGTTGAATTCTGGAATTTATGTTTCACCAACTTTTACGATGGGCATTGATATATGTGTCATATATTGTGGCTTGGTGAATGAAATTAGGAGTATGACATTCCTTTTTATCTTGAGTAGATTATTGTGATATTGATTAATCTCTTGTTGATTCTCAGTTACTTATTTATCACAGCTTGGCATTGTGATTATTATATGTTTATGTCATATCTCTTATTATATATCACTTCATCTGATATTTATAGCTAGACTGATCCGTTTATTATTTTCTTATTAAATAATACTCGTGTCAGACCAAGATGTTACAGGTGCTTCTGCTTGACTTCTCTCTTGGGATTGATCCCTCTGACTTTTGGCTAACTACTTAGATTAGTAGTTTTTGTTGTATACATTTGAGAGATAGACTCCATAATGTATACTTATTCTTTTGTGTAGTTCATGTAACTATTTCTTTTGTGATATGTGGATCTTTTTAGGCCACTACTCTGATGTACACTTTCATGTGTAATATTCATATCTATTTCTGCCTTTGTGATATGAATTGTCTGTGACTGATTTATGTTATGTTTATTTCTATATTTGTTTCCGAAGATATTATAGCCACTGTGTAGTAGCTTTGAGTTTGTGTCGGTATA
This sequence comes from Allium cepa, assembly GCA_030765085.1. Classification (NCBI taxonomy): domain Eukaryota; kingdom Viridiplantae; phylum Streptophyta; class Magnoliopsida; order Asparagales; family Amaryllidaceae; genus Allium; species Allium cepa. The sequence continues at coordinate 594,037,396 of CM060945.1, forward strand.
TCGGATTTCCTCTTGAGATGAAAAGTTATATTTTTATCTGGCATATCGGTACTCGCACAAAGCAATTATACAGATGGTCGCTCCTCAACAGCCTTATTCTCCGTGCTAGTCGACAGCATTCACAGTAGTGTTCTTGGCTAGCGTGGGTATAGAGGTGGGGCGTCACAGCTTGGTATCAGAGCCAAACTTCGGAACAATGTAGAATAATTTAGCAAGGATCATGTCCTAAGTCTTTCTTAGGAGTTGTGCTTTAGGATTTTATTCGGGTCTTCGTACCGTTCTATCCTACTTTCTTTTATGATTCCTTGTTTTATCTATCAAGATTGCTTGATATTCATTTTGAGAATAACTTTTTCCTCTTCTTTGTTTCTTTCTTAAAGAAGAGAAATGGTTAGACCAGGCCATCCCAGCGCCGGTCAATCTAGTGCTACTACCCAGGATGGAGTATTTATGTCTGCTCAACAACTTTTGGATCTCGTAAAGAATCAAGAGTTTATCTATGCTTTGAGTAAGAACCCCGAAATGGTTCTACCTTTGAAACTTGAAGTTTCTTTCAATCAGCTTGTGGATGTTACTCTTCTTCATGGAGAGATTGGTAAAGGAAGTGTTTGTGATATTGGGACTTCCAAGAAGAGGCATATTAAGTTCAAGAGCCTTAATCCCAATAAGAGAGTGAAGCAAACTACTTTTGTAGCAGAGACTCCAATCCCTTATCGTGGAGGATGCTACAATTGTAATTCTATGGAACACTATGCGAATATGTGTCCAAAACCTCATTCTTGTCGCTATTGCAAGAAACCGGGTCATCTTTTATCTGCATGTCCCAAACTTTTGAATAAGGACATGAGAAAGCTAAATATTGTGCAAGCCCCTAGCAACTCTTCTCTTAGTCAAGGTATTTTACATTTAATCCTTGATGACATTTGCTTTGTGATTATCTTGTTCATGTTCTTTTTGATATAGTTTCCATCTCACTATTTTATATCAAAAGGAATTGTTAATTCTTCTTCTTTGAATATTTTGGGCTTGATGACTTCATTGAGAATTGCGAATCCGGATGGTAGATCCGCAACACTCAATTTGCTTTTTTTAGATGTCGAGATTGTTTTATGTGACTTTTCTTTCCGAGCCGATATTTTTGCTTTGGCTTCGGAATTGACCTTTCTGTAAGGATTGGCTTAATCATTGTGAAGCCCATATCCTATTTTTCCGAGTGGATTATTCATCTTCGACATTTTCAATCTGTTAAGCAGATTTCTATTTTTCTTTGTGATTTTGATTCCATCTTGATGGCATCATTTTATTCTTTAAAGTCCTTATGGTGAGGAAAGTGTTATTTCTCTCATCTAAATAGTTTGAGAATTTTCCGGTATATTTGACTTGTCTTAGGATTATCACCTAAGAAATCTTTTGTGTGGTGTTAAGGTCTTTTCGATTTGACTTTACCACCGGTTTTCGTTTGCTACGAGTTGCGGAAATTAGCATTCCACTTACCGCATTTCGCATTCGTTATTATTCTTATGAATGACTTATTTTGTCATTCAATTTGTCCAACTTATTTCATCCATTTTATAAATCGAATATTCTATGAATATTTCGATGAGACCATTCTTATTTATTGATTTTGGATGAAAATAGTAATTTAAAATTTTGTAAATCTTTTTCATAAGATTTATTTATAAGTAAAACTGGATTTTGTTCTTGAAAACGAACAAAGAATATTCTTAAAACTTTTTAAGAGCCCTATAAAATATGATTTTGTGATTGTATTGCCCGTTGAGTGCTTTAAGAATTTTGGTCGATGCATTTGATCAACGTTATCGATAGGAATTTCCTAAACGCTTTGATGTGACAGTCAGACACGATATATTGACTTGTAAAAATGTAATTTTGAAAGTTTTAACTTTTCGGAGAAGAGAATTATTTTAAAAGAAGTTCTTTCTTTTCGATACTCTTATTCTTTCTTGTGATTCCTGAAGGGGAACCAAGACTTTGCTATTTGTACCGATACTAGTCGTATTGGTTTGGAATGCCATTCTCTTGCAAAGGAGAACGTTCTATCACTTGTGCTTCTAAATCATTATAGCTTATCGAGACTAGATATGCCACTCATGATGTAGTGTTCGTGGCTATTGTTCTTACTTTTGGAATTTGGCATCATCATATTTGGATGAGAAATTTGTTCTCTACCTCGATCATAAATCTTTGGAATAATTATTTTCTCATAAGGAACTTCATGTTGACTCGAGTTCCTGACATCTTATGATCTTGATATTCTTTTATTCCCGAAAAATGAAATCGTGTTGCCAATGCACTTTGTCGTAGGCAACAAGTGGTTGATTCTTTGATATTGTCTGAATGGAATTATTTTTCTATCAAGTTCATCGGACGTTTTGGTATACTTCGTTTTATTGAGCTTTATCTCATTCCTTTTAAGTACTTGCGTCCGATGTCCTTTTATTGTGTTCGGTTCATTGGACGTACATTTTTTGTACTGCGTCAGTGTTCCGAATTATTTGGGATTTGATTCATCGGATGTACCGTTTGTACTACATCGATGTCTTTTCTTTTGATTCATCGGATGTACCGTTGTATTACATCGATGTCTTTTCTTTTGATTCATCGGATGTACCGTTGTACTACATCGATGTCTTTCCTATTTGATTCATCGGATGTACCGTTGTACTACATCGATGTCTTTGCTATTTGATTCATCGGATGTACCGTTTGTACTACATCGATGTCTTTTCTTTTGATTCATCGGATGTACCGTTGTACTACATCGATATCTTTGCTTTTGATTCATCGGATGTACCGTTGTCCTACATCGATGTCTTTTTGTTTGATTCATCGGATGTACCGTTTGTACTACATCGATGTCTTTTCTTTTGATTCATCGGATGTACCATTTGTACTACATCGATGTCTTTTCTTTTGATTCATCGGATGTACCGTTGTACTACATCGATGACTTTGCTTTTGATTCATCGGATGTACCGTTTGTACTACATCGATGTCTTTGCTTTTGATTCATCGGGTGTACCGTTTGCACTACATCGATGTCTTTGCTATTGATTCATCGGATGTACCGTTTGTACTACATCGATGTCTTTTCTTTTGATTCATCGGATGTACCGTTGTACTACATCGATGTCTTTTCTTTTGATTCCTCGGATGTACCGTTTGTACTACATCGATGTCTTTTCTTTTGATTCATCGGATGTACCGTTGTACTACATCGATGTCTTTGCTTTTGATTCATCGGATGTACCGTTTGTACTACATCGATGTCTTTGCTTTTGATTCATCGGATGTACCGTTTGTACTACATCGATGTCTTTGCTTTTGATTCATCGAATGTACTGTTTGTACTACATCGATGTCTTTGCTTTTGATTCATCGGATGTACCGTTTGTACTACATCGATGTCTTTGCTTTTGATTCATCGGATGTACCGTTGTACTACATCGATGTCTTTGCTTTTGATTCATCGGATGTACCGTTTGTACTACATCGATGTCTTTGCTATTGATTCATCGGATGTACCGTTTGTACTACATCGATGTCTTTGCTTTTGATTCATCGGATGTACCGTTTGTACTACATCGATGTCTTTGCTATTGATTCATCGGATGTACCGTTTGTACTACATCGATGTCTTTGCTTTTGATTCATCCGATGTACCGTTGTGCTACATCGATGTCTTTGCAATTTGATTCATCGTATGTACCGTTTTTGTACTACGCTGATGTCCCAAATTGTTTGAGTTTCTAGTTTTTCTGGCGTACCGTTTTGGTACTACGCCGTTGCACCGGCTCAATTTTCTGCTAATCTTGACGTTCCCCGCGTCTTTTATCTACGGGAATGCCTTAGGGATTCCGGTTTTTATTCTTGAGCCCGGTGTTATTGTGGAAATTGAAGTTTCACCAGATTTCTTGCTAACTCTTTTGTGCACTTTATGGTGAACTTCCTATTTCAAATTTTCTTTTCTGTTAATATGCTTCTATGGTTGTTACTTCTTATATTTCCTTCTTACTTATTGCGAGGACGCAATTTCTTTAAGGAGGGGAGTCTGTAACAACCCGCATATTTATCGATTTTTATATTTAAATATTTTATCGTTCGTCGGATTTTGGTCCGAAAATCTACTTTTTGCATACGGACGAATTAGGACTCGAGACCACCTCCATTGAGTTCAAAATGCCGTTTGCGACCTTTTTGAGTATAAGCTTCGATATGTTTGGAGAAAGTTGAATTTTGCTACTTTTTGCTTTGGGCTTTGGTTTGTGCTGAACCCACTTACTAACTCAGTCCCAATCCCCCTCTCCTCTTCATTACTTCATTCCAACTCCTCAAACTCAAGCTCCAACTGAAAATGGTGGAGAGGAAAAAGAATTAAAACTCCAAGCCCTAACTTCCTTAGCAAATCCATCTCCTTGCTCCAAACTCAAGAAGAACCCCTTGGTAAGCATCTCCTTCTTCTTCTCCAACTCTTTCACCATTCAATTTCAGAAATTTCCTAAACCTAATTTTGGGAATGTTTCTCTTTTAAGCTTAGATTCAAGCTTCTAGTGTTGAGATTGAAGAGTGCTTGTTCTTGCCATTGTTTTCAAGCTTCATCTTCATAAACTTAGTTCAAAGGTGAGATTTTTATCTCACATCTATGACTATAATTATCTTTGGTTGTTGGGTATGAATTCCTAACACTTCTTCATGTGCATTTGCTCTTGATTTGGATTGGTTTTGTGAATATTCAAATTGTTTGAGTTTTTAAGTCAAATTTGTGTGAAATCCTTTTATGGATGTTTGATCATGTTTTTGGTGATGCACCGAGGAGCATATAGGGTCGGGTTGCCGATTGGCATAAACCCTTAGAGCCAATGTTCGTCCGGTTGCATTTTGGAAGAGTTTGCTCTTCATTTGAATAAGGCTGAAAAACAGCCCAGGCATGATTCAGTCGACTGAAAACTCTGTTCAGTCGACTGAACCTGAAACCCGAGAGTTTCCAGGCATGATTCAGTCGACTGAAAAACTCTGCACAGTCGACTGAAACTGGAAATAGAAAGTTTCCTGAACCTCGAAAATTTCCAGGTACAGGGTCAGTCGGCTGAAAATCTCTGTTCAGTCGACTGAACCTGCTGTTTTAGTCCAATTTGCCTTTTTGGATTGAATATCCAACTTTAATCGATTCGTGTTGTCTCCCTTTTGTTGTTGTCATTTATTATCATCTTTGATGACTTATTTTCTTTGGGAATTTTAGATATATCCACTTCGATGGATCCTTTATCGATTTCATTGGATTTTATTCACACCTTCGAATATGATCTTTGTGATTGATTGTTTCTACAATCCCCCTTGTGCTTTGTCACTTTAAAAATATAAAGGTTTTCTATACTAGTAGTAAATATCAAAACTCTTTCCTCAAACGATTTCAATACTATTTTAATACCAAATTCGTTTATAAAACCGTTTTCCAATCTATTAGTATATACAAACCTTTACCTCACTCGTATGAGAAATCTAATTAAACGACTTAGTAAAACGAAACGCTTGCGTTTACTTCGTCGGTTAATTCTTGGACTTGTTCGATTGAATCTCTTGTGACAATTTTCTAGTGGAGATCTACAATTTGTTCGTAAATATTTAAGTTAAGCTAGTGGTTATGGGACATGAAGCTAAGCTCATATATTTACTAGCTTATTGTAATTGACACTTCTCTTTGATCATTACGATCATTTTTGGTTTTAGACTAGCATCGTGCTATGTCTTTGTGATTTGGTTCATCGGACGTCCCGCTGTACGACGTCGTTGTTCCCTTTGATTGTGATATGGTTCATCGGACGTCCCGCTGTACGACGTCGTTGTTCCCTTTGATTGTGATTTGGTTCATCGGATGTCCTGCTGTACGACGTCGTTGATCCTTTCCTTGTGATTTCTGGATCTCGTGTGTTGAATTCTGGAATTTATGTTTCACCAACTTTTACGATGGGCATTGATATATGTGTCATATATTGTGGCTTGGTGAATGAAATTAGGAGTATGACATTCCTTTTTATCTTGAGTAGATTATTGTGATATTGATTAATCTCTTGTTGATTCTCAATTACTTATTTATCACAGCTTGGCATTGTGATTATTATATGTTTATGTCATATCTCTTATTATATATCACTTCATCTGATATTTATAGCTAGACTAATCCGTTTATTATTTTCTTATTAAATAATACTCGGGTCAGACCGAGATGTTACAGGTGCTTCTTCTTGACTTCTCTCTTGGGATTGATCCCTCTGACTTTGGGCTAACTACTTAGATTAGTAGTTTTTGTTGTATACATTTGAGAGATAGACTCCATAATGTATACTTATTCTTTTGTGTAGTTCATGTAACTATTTCTTTTGTGATATGTGGATCTTTTTAGGCCACTACTCTGATGTACACTTTCATGTGTAATATTCATATCTATTTCCACCTTTGTGATATGAATTGTCTGTGACTGATTTATGTTATGTTTATTTCTATATTTGTTTCCGAAGATATTATAGCCACTGTGTAGTAGCTTTGAGTTTGTGTCGGTATGTCGGATTTCCTCTTGAGATGAAAAGTTATATTTTTATCTGGCATATCAGTACTCGCACAAAGCAATTATACAGATGGTCGCTCCTCAACAAGCTTATTCTCCGTGCTAGTCGACAGCATTCACAGTAGTGTTCTTGGCTAGCGTGGGTATAGAGGTGGGGCGTCAGATTACAACTTTTAGAAATGGTATTTATACTTTAAAAATCAAAATAAGTTTCAAATACATTTCAATACCATAATATCATTTCAACCATCATTTATTTAAACATTAGTCATTTTATTTAATATAAAATACCATTTAAATCTATTCAATTTATTTAGGAATAAATTTGCCTTTCAACTCACATTTAAAAGTTAAATTCTTCCATTTAAAGCCATTTAAAGTCCATTCCTTATTTTTATTAACTACATATTAAATTTCAAAATTTAAGCCTTTTTCCCCAAAGATTATTTCCATTTATTTTAAACAATCCGAAAATTCAGTTTCCGTAGCATTTATGAAATGCCACCTAAAGTCTATAAGTCAAAACAGTTCATTTATAAAAGACAGCATTTAAGTGCTGTAATAAATTATTAACTTAACAATCAAATTTTAAATTCCCAAATATAACTTATTATCAATTATTTTCTTAACTAAAACTCACCTTTTACAAAATTTCAGAATTTCCCAAAATAAGTTATATTCCAAAAAATTTGCTTAAACATTTATTTATTTAACATTTTGACTTATTCAAAAATCATTATAAATTTTATAAGAATCCTTTAAATAAATTTGAACCAGAATATTATAAATTCCCATTTAAAATATTTTTAAACATTTCAGAAAAATATTATATAAACCACGGGTCTGTATACAGTTTTCTAGCCTAGGTCAAGTGATACGGATTTATATCATTTCAATCCGCAATTTACAAAATCCTGGGTTCTACCATTTCAAACCCGCAATCCCAAGTTAACAAATAAATAATTAAACAATTAAATAAATAAACAAATGATTATCGTTCAGGCCTATCATTTCAGCCTATAACGATCTCAAATTTACAGGGAACTTACGGTGATGATTTAATCAGTAAATAAGCATTACATAGTATAACTGCAATAATATTACAATAGATAAACAACTGATGAGGTGTCAATTTAAAATGAGGTTTAACATCATACGTTATATCACAGGTAGATAAAATTTAATAAATAATTTACAAATGCACTTGTGATAAATCACGGATATATAGGTATGTTTGTCTGGTGAGAAATACTCACCTGAATGCTGCAGAAAGTTTGATTTCCAACGATGGTAACACTTGGAAAAAAGAAAACGCACAGAAGCACGATCAAACTGATGCAGAGGCTGCGACCAGATTTATATTTTAAAAAGGGAATGAATCAAAACTAAGAAATTTTTTAACCCGAAATTCTCAAAACAAAAGGGAACGAATGGAAATAAATTTCCCCATAGGCTCGGCTACGCCACCCGGTTAGACTACGTTCTCAAAGCTCGGTTCAAAAATTTGCCCGTTACTTACTTTCACCCCTTTTTATTTCTAAGCGGCGGAAACACTAATAATTTAAATCTATTTCTCGGCATCATAAAAGAATTTTATGCGCATAACGTTGATAATACATATACACTCACAATACTAATTATATGAACACTTCTTCACTAGTACAAAAACCCTCCTACAGCCGATTCTTATATTTGCTTATTCAATTATTATTATTAATTATTTTCCTTCTCCAACTACTGTTGCAACCTTGTTTGGACACTTATGACCCACACGCATACTTTCTCCTCCATTCATATTTTTTTTATTCTAGTCTATTATATTTTGGGTAGAGTTTAAATTTTATTTCTAAAATAAATTGGTCAAATTCACTACTGAAAATCTTGAAGGATGGCTAGATGACATAAAACCTTAGTTATCAGTTTATGAAAAATTTTCATGCAATTTTATTTGGAGGAGAGGCTGACATCAGTGGTAAAGGAGGAGGGCAGGGATATAGTGGTGAAGGAGGAGTCATAGCCTTAGGTGGTGGAGTTTTAAGCCTTTGCATGAACAAAAAAAGAGAAAAAAATGGAAATAAAGAAGAAGAAAGCAAAGGAGGAAGAAGGAAAAATATAAACATGGGCCATACCTGATGCTGCATGCGAGAAGAAGCTGAGATGAAACGAAAAATTTTGTGAGGCTTGAATTTATAGGAGAATATTGGGTTGCTTTGTAAGCAAGGAAATGCTGAATGAGATCAGGGAACAAATATATGCAGAGGTTATTCATTTTTCCAGAGGAGATTTTTTTTCAGTGAATTAAGTGTAGATAAATGGTAAGGTAGGATAAATTTCGAAGCTAAAATGCACATTCTTTTTGATTTCTTCTCAGAGGTTATTTGCGTGATTTAAGGTGAACAAAAATAGGAAGGAAATAAATTTTTAAATTAACTGCACGGTGGCTTGGATTTACACAAAGAAACAGACAGGAATATTAGGCAACATTTGTACACGTTTCTTTTCTCCTTTAAAATTTTTGGAAATAATTACGTTTATTAAAAAGAAGAAACGGTAAAGTTTTGGCAAAGATTTTATGACAAATTTAAACAGATATTGAATGTGTTGATAAATTTTTGGCAAAGATAAAATTTTGATTTGAACGTGTAAAAGAAGGAAGCTGCATGATTTTCCTTTGATTTTTCAGAAATCTCGTTCTACAGGTGAGGAAATAAATTTCTTTCATTGATTGCAAATGTTTCCAGTGGCAAGCGTTTTATTTTGTAAATGCATTCTTACGTGCACGAATTTAGGAAGAGGAAAAAAAAATATCTAGGAGATATTTGCTCTTGCTTTAAATAAGAAGTAAATGTGACTGGGGTGGAGAAACAACAAGAATTTATTGCTGAGAATGGTAAAAGGAAATCACAGATTATATACCTATTAACCAAATGAAGTTGTACATGGATTTGAAATTTTTATAATCAGCATTGATTTATAAAGAAACAGCAAAGTTTTACTAGACAAAGATTTATACCAAATTTAAAGCAAATTGAATGCGTTGATTTTTATTATCAATACATTTTCCTATATACGTTATTTATACCATTAAATATCGTACCCTCTTAAATGCGAAATTATCAGTTTATTAATATGCTATAAATTCTTAACATTTATTACTAAATTAAAAAGATAAAACTTTGGTTACATCTCTCTCTGATTCTTATTACCATTAAAAGGCGATTTATTATCCAAATGGACCAAATATTACAAATTTTTAAAGCAAGTATATAATCCAATTTTTATTTAAATTCCAACTAGAGTTATCCTTAAACAAAGTGAAACTTTCATTTATTCTTTAGCATTTTGAAAATGATTTGATCAAATTAAAATATATATAAATTAGGAATTAAATTTTACTGGAAAGAGAAAAATAACGTAAGAAATATGGGTAAAGAGAAAAACGCATATGAAATAGGCAAGCAGATAGAAGAATGGATACTGCGCATGACTGAGATTTAGGAGAAAATTGTGTTCTGAAAAAAATGCAAGAAATAAATTTTGTTGAATGGCAAAAATCTATGGAAATCAACTTTTTAAAGCAATGCATTGAATTAGAAGCAACATACTTGATTTGAACGCTAGACAATTCCTTCCCTCTAAAACACATGCCACTGATAAATTTACTCATTTACAACTAAGGTCATATTTTTAAGAATGTGTATCATAGCCATAATATTTTATGCCCATAATATACCGAAATATCAGATTAAAATTCTATATGTTTTCTTATATATATATATATATATATATATATATATATATATATATATATATATACGGTATTTATTCCCTCAATTTACGCGCCCTTTAAACGCGTAATTACCCAATTCATTTATACACTATAAAAATTTAAAATTTACTACTTAAATGGAATAAATTTTGTTTACATTTTTTTCTTCTGATCTATTTACCATGGACAAAGAAATGTATTATTCAAAATATTACTTAACTTTAAAAGGTAGATATCCATTTTATAGCTAAGGTAAAAATTATTGTGTTGTTTTAACAGTCCAGAAAAATAGAAAATTGGCGAACGTTTATAAAACTGAACAAAGAAAAGTGTTGATTCTTAGAGTAAAGAAACGAAAAAGAATATTTGATTTGATCTTTATTGAAAAATCGATGGGTTTTATTTATTAAATAAGTGGAGTCAACGGAAAGAAAATTTATTCCTTTCCCACTTAAAATGCATGTATACTGATTTATTTGATTATTTATATCCAAGGTAATAAATTTAGATGCGTGAAAAACCGATGCAAAACACGAGCCCAGTTTCATAATAAAAGTGACGCTTTTTAAATTTACGCGTTCTCTTATGTAGTAAATATATGTTAAAAATATTCCATCAATAGCACGCATTTTAAATGCGTAATTAAATAGTTTATTTATACACTAAATTTTTTTCAAATCTCATTTCTTAACCAAAACTTGATTTTTGCTAGAAATTAAGTTATTTACCATCTTTGACAAAAACCCAAATTTCCAATTAAAGTTAATTCTTACCCACGTCAAAATTTCAAAGATCTTATTATTTAATTAAAAATTTGGTCAATTTTTTTTATATCTTTATAATCACTTTAAAATTTAGATTTTTATATAATAAACCCCAAAGTTTTAAAAATACAAGTGAAAAATACTTGTTAAGAATTTGGGCTGTTACACTCTCCCCCACTCAGAACTTTTCGTCCACGAAAAGGAAGAAGGTAGGGGAATAGAAACAACCTGAAAGAAAACTAAATTGAAACTTAAATTAGAATCATTAATCTAATAAAAATTCAATTTTAAATTAATCATTGATTTCATCTATTTATACTTAAAATTTTAACATTTATTTATTTACATATTTACTTGTATAATATCTCTACACTAAAAAAATCATTTTTTTATCCAAATTGTACACAAGGTATTATAACATTCTAATTTAAAATGTTTAATTTTAATCCAAATTTGAAATGGTAATTTAACTTAATTGTTAAAGTAAATTTACCATTTCCCAAAATAAACTAAATTCCCCATTTAGTTTCTTCTTTATTCCAAACTATAATTAAATTTATTTCTCTCAATATATTTTTCTCATCTGTGTCAAATATGTTTACACTTATTACAACTGTTTAAATTTATTCTTAGTTCCTTAACATTATTTTATATTGAAAATTATTCCATTATCCTTTTATTTTATTTACCTCTGTTAATCTTTTTATAACTAGAATTTAAGTGTATAACATTTATTATAACCACTCAAATTTTATTTATAAATATTTTTATATTGTATATTATCCAATTACATTGTTAACTTCTGAAAATCAAGGTAGGTTATATTGAAATGAAATTGAGTATTATACAAATAAAACTTTCAAATTCAATTATCTCAAGTTGGAATTATTTATTCAAAAATTTGATTTTTCTTTTTAAATTGAAATTATTCCTCAAGATAAAATTTAATAATTAAATTTCTAATTCCCTTCAACCCATTTAGAGATAAATAAATATATGTACATAATATGTCAAATCAAATTTAAATCATATATATTTATATATTATAAATCAAGTCATATTTAGAGATTCAAATCAATTAAATTCTCAAGGTAACACTGTAGCAAGACTACAGAATGGTCTTTTCACTTCGAAACTCGAAAATGAATGTCGATGATGTTGCTGTCATCACCGAAATTATTTCCTAGCAACAAAGAGAAGAGCACTGATTTATAAACCTTTAAAATTCTTTGAAAACAAATTTTTATTCGAAAATATTTTAAATAATGTCTCCCTTTAAAATTTTAACATAAGGTTTGAAACCATCGAAAATTGAATTCTCAAGTTCTGGTTTTAAATTCATTTTTGTTTCCAAATTAATTTATAACCATTCAATTATTTATATTAGACAAAATACATGGTCTATAAAACCATAAATAAAATCAAAACTATTATCTCTTGACAACTAGTTAAATTAATTATAAAATTCTGAAAATTATACTTATATATAATATTATATTTTTCCCAAATATAGGAATAAATTTTTCAAAACAAGGATAGAGATTTAAATTTGATGGATTCAAATCAAAGAGAATTTTGATTTAAAGATAAATTGGAATCAGAAGATCCGATGATTAAATAACAGAATAAGGAACTAGATAAGTTTATATAAATCACGGGCAACCTTAACCTGGTCAACCGTGACTTAAAGAGTCAGATCGAATGTAGATTTACCATTCGATCCGAAGAGATAGAGTTCGGAATAACCAAAGATACTAGCATCTAAACCGAGGTTAAATATAAATCTCTGGTGAATCAATGCTAATTGTAAAGGAGTTTCACCCCTTTATTAGAATATTGGCCAGACCGCCAATTCACTATAAAGATCATCCGAAATGGAGTTATGGAATACTCCAGAAATCGAAAGAAGATGAATAGTGAGGGACACGAATGAACTTCGGAACCGTAGGGAACGTTCCAAAATTCGAAAAGGAAGAGATTCAAGCTCAAATGAAAGTGATTCTGTAAATCAAATTTACCATACATTCTAAGTTTTGCCTAGAGCCAAAGCTCTGATACCAAATGTAACGACCCGATATTTTGTACCATTCGCATCCGCACATGTCGGACTTGAATTGTTCAAAATACCGCGTTGTAAATAAAATTTGGCAAATCTCAAAATATATAGTAAATAATTAATCACAGAATCACAGACACAGAATCAGAATACTCGCAGCGGAATTTGAAAATACTTAGTGGTTCATGAAGCCACTATAAATAGTCTCAATCAAATAAAAATTACATAGTCTTTAATCCAAATATAGTTTTAAATCATCAGTAGAACAATCCAAATGTCCACTAGTCTTGATTTCCTAAATTTAGACAAGAACTAGAAGGGAAGTTTGCCAGCAGCTTGAAAGTGATCTACAGAAATCCTAGCTCCGGGATGAAAACTGAACTGCAACTCAAGCTGACCCGAGCGTAAAATAAAACATAAACACTCGAGTCAGGACATACATACTTAAATAGTGTAAGCTAATTCAAGTGTACTGTAACATAGAGCAAGTAACTTAAAGGATGCTTGGGACCACCCATCCTCTAAGGATCCGTTAAACTATTTACTATGTAGTAATACTTCGCTATTATAATAGTGTCTATTAGTAAAATAAACTTACTTTTAAATAGCGTTAAGGCTTTACATTTTCCACCTTAACACATAATACATTCCCATAGTCTGTACAGTACCGTAATATCCCCCGGAATGGGCGTCGTCAGAGGGCACTCCATAGTTATGGTACAAAACCAAAATCGTATAAGGCTCGTTTTGGTAGTTGACACGGCACAACTAGGCAATGCCAGGGTTGATATACCAATTACGCATCCGGACCGATGGAAACGCGTAGCGCGCAGCTACCGCCCACCTTGAACAACACTCCCAAATCAAAGGTGCGCACCAAACAATCACAAAAGTAATAGAATGGCATACGAAGAAGTGCGTCCGAACAGAGGTGCTACCTCATTAATTCGTCAATCGCTCCTGTTTTAGCCACCTTATGCCAACTCATGGGAGTCGGGTCCACGTATTTAACTTAAAGGAAACATCACCACCATCCTACTTCATTATGGAATCTCCACCGCGTACACGGTTGTTAAAGTGGTTTTCGGTATCGACAGAGAGTATGCCAGATATCCGATCCCGGTCTCTTTAACGACCAAACGTTATTATAACCCGTGGTTACGACTTTTAGAAATGGTATTTATACTTTAAAAATCAAAATACGTTCCAAATACATTTCAATACCATAATATCATTTCAACCATCATTTATTTAAACATCAGTCATTTTATGATATAAAATACCATTTAAATCTATTCAATTTATTTAGGAATTAATTTGCCTTTCAACTCACATTTAAAAGTTAAATTCTTCCATTTAGAACCATTTAAAGTCAATTCCTTATTTTTATTAATTACATATTAAATTCCAAAATTTAAGCCTTTTTCCCCAAAGATTATTTCCATTTATTTTAAACAATCCGAAAATTCAGTTTTCGTAGCATTTATGAAATGCCACCTAAAGTCTGTAAGTCAAAACAGTTCATTTATAAAAGACAGCATTTAAGTACTGTAATAAATTATTAACTTAACAATCAAATTTTAAATTCCCAAATATAACTTATTATCAATTATTTGCTTAACTAAAACTCACCTTTTACAAAATTTCAGAATTTCCCAAAATAAGTTATATTCCAAAAATTTTACTTAAATATTTATTTATTTAACATTTTGACTTATTCAAAAATCATTATAAATTTTATAAGAATCCTTTAAATACATTTGAACCAGAATATTATAAATTCCCATTTAAAATATTTTTAAACATTTCAGAAAAATATTATATAAACCACGGGTCTGTATATAGTTTTCTAGCCTAGGTCAAGTGATACGGATTTATATCATTTCAATCCGCAATTTACAAGATCCCGGGTTCTATCATTTCAAACCCGCAATCCCAAGTTAACAAATAAATAATTAAACAATTAAATAAATGAACAAATGATTATCGTTCAGGCCTATCATTTCATCCTATAACGATCTCAAATTTACAGGGAACTTACAGTGATGATTTAATCAGTAAATAAGCATTACATAGTATAACTGCAATAATATTACAATAGATAAACAACTGATGAGGTGTCAATTTAAAATGAGGTTGAACATCATACGTTATATCACAGGTAGATAAAATTTAATAAATAATTTACAAATACACTTGTGATAAATCACAGATATATAGGTATGTTTGTCTGGTGAGAAATACTCACCTGAATGCTGCAGAAAGTTTGATTTCCAACGATGGTAACACTTGGAAAAAAGAAAACGCACAGAAGCACGATCAAAATGATGTAGAGGCTGCGACCAGATTTATACTTTGAAAAGGGAACGAATCAAAACTAAGAAAATTTTTAACCCGAAATTCTCAAAACAAAAGGGAACGAATGGAAATAAATTCACCTCATAGGCTCGACTACTCCACCACACGGTTAGACTACGTTCTCAAAGCTCGGTTCAAAAATTTGCCCGTTACTTACTTTCACCCCTTTTTATTTCTAAGTGGCGGAAACACTAATAATTTAAATCTAATTCTCGGCATCATAAAAGAATTTTATGCGCATAACGTTGATAATACATATACACTCACAATACTAATTATATGAACACTTCTTCACTAGTACAAAAACCCACCTACAGCCGATTCTTATATTTGCTTATTCAATTATTATTAATTATTTTCCTTCTCTAACTACTGTTGCAACCTAGTTTGGACACTTATAACCCACACGCATACTTTCTCCTCCATTCATATTTTTTTTTATTCTACTCTATTATATTTTGGGTAAAGTTTAAATTTTATTTCTAAAATAAATTGGTCAAATTCACTACTGAAAATCTTGAAGGATGGCTAGATGACATAAAACCTTAGTTATCAGTTTATGAAAAAATTTCGTGCAATTTTATTTGGAGGAGAGGCTGACATTAGTGGTAAAGGAGGAGGGCAGGGATATAGTGGTGAAGGAGGAGTCATAGCCTAAGGTGGTGGAGTTTTAAGCCTTTGCTTGAACAAAAAAAGAGAAAAATGGAAATAAAGAATAAGAAAGCAAAGGAGGAAGAAGAAAAAATATAAACATAGGCCATAGCTGATGCTACATGCGAGAAGAAGCTGAGATGAAACGAAAAATTATGTGAGGGTTGAATTTATAGGAGAATATTGGGTTGCTTTGTATGCAAGGAAATGGTGAATGAGATCAGGGAACAAATATATGCAGAGGTTATTGATTTTTCCAGAGGAGATTTTTTTTCCGTGAATTAAGTGTAGATAAATGGTAAGGTACGATAAATTTCGAAGCTAAAATGCACATTCGTTTTGATTTCTTCTCAGAGGATATTTGCGTGATTTAAGGTGAACAAAAATAGGAAGGAAATAAATTTTTAAATTAACTGCACGGTGGCTTGGATTTACACAAAGAAATAGACAAGAATATTAGGCAACATTTGTATACGTTTCTTTTCTCCTTTAAAAATTTTGGAAATAATTACGTTTATTAAAAAGAAGAAACGGTAAAGTTTTGGCAAAGATTTTATGACAAATTTAAATAGATATTGAATGTGTTGATAAATTTTTGGCCAAGATAAAATTTTGATTTGAATGTGTAAAACAAGGAAGCTGCATGATTTTCCTTTGATTTTTCAGAAATCTCGTTCTACAGGTGAGGAAATAAATTTCTTTCATTGATTGCAAACGTTTCCAGTGGCAAGCGTTTTATTTTGTAAATTCATTCTTACGTGCACGAATTTAGGAAGAGGAAAAACAAAATATCTAGGAGATATTTGCTCTTGCTTTAAATAAGAAGTAAATGTGACTGGGGTGGAGAAACAGCAAGAATTTATTGCCGAGAATGGTAAAAGGAAAGCACAGATTATATACCTATTAACCAAATGAAGTTGTACATGGATTTGAAATTTTTATAATCAGCATTGATTTATAAAGAAACGGCAAAATTTTACTAGACAAAGATTTATACCAAATTTAAAGCAAATTGAATGCGTTGATTTTTATTATCAATACGTTTTCCTATATACGTTATTTATACCATTAAATATCGTACCCTCTTAAATGCGAAATTATCAGTTTATTAATATGATAAATTCTTAACATTTATTACTAAATTAAAAAGATAAAACTTTGGTTACATCTCTCTCTGATTCTTATTACCATTAAAAGGCGATTTATTATCCAAATGGACCAAATATTACAAATTTTTAAAGCAAGTATATAATCCAATTTTTATTTAAATTCCAATTAGAGTTATCCTTAAAAAAGTGAAACTTTCATTTATTCTTTAGCATTTTGGAAATGATTTGATCAAATTAAAATATATATAAATTGGGAATTAAATTTTACTGGAAAGAGAAAAATAATGTAAGAAATATGGGTAAAGAGAAAAACGCATATGAAATAGGCAAGCAGATAGGAGAATGGATACTGCGCATGACTGAGATTTAGGAGAAAATTGTGTTTTGAAAAAATGCAACAAAAAATTTTTGTTGAATGGCAAAAATCTATGGAAATCAACTTTTTAAAACAATGCATTGAATTAGAGGCAACATACTTGATTTGAACGCTAGACAATTCCTTCCCTCTAAAACACATGTCACTGATAAATTTACTCATTTACAACTAAAGTCATATTTTTAAGAATGTGTATCATAGCCATAGTATTTTATGCCCAAAATATACCGAAATAACAGATTAAAATTCTACACGTTTTCTTATATATATATACGGTATTTATTCCCTCAATTTACGTGCCTTTTAAACGCGTAATTACCCGATTCATTTATACACTATAAAAATTTAAAATTTACTACTTAAATGGAATAAATTTTGTTTACATTTTTTTCTTCTGATCTATTTACCATTGACAAAGAAATGTATTATTCAAAATATTACTTAACTTTAAAAGGTAGATAATCCATTTTATAGCTAAGGTAAAAATTATTGTGTTGTTTTAACAGTCCAGAAAAATAGAAAATTGGCGAACATTTATAAAATTGAACAAAGAAAAGTGTTGATTCTTAGAGTAAAGAAACGGAAAAGAATATTTGATTTGATCGTTACTGAAAAACCAATGGGTTTTTTTTATTAAATAAGTGGAGTCAACGGAAAGAAAATTTATTCCTTTCCCACTTAAAATGCATGTATACTGATTTATTTGATTATTTATATCCAAGGTAATAAATTTAGACGCGTGAAAAACCGATGCAAAACACGCGCCCAGTTTCATAATAAAAGTGACGCTTTTTAAATTTACGCGTTCTCTTATGTAGTAAATATATGTTAAAAATATTCCATCAATAGCACACATTTTAAACGCGTAATTTAATAGTTTATTTATATACTAAATTTTTTTCAAATCTCATTTCTTAATCAAAACTTGATTTTTGCTAGAAATTAAGTTATTTACCATCTTTGACAAAAGCCCAAATTTCCAATTAAAGTTAATTCTTAACCACGTCAAAATTTCAGAGATCTTATTATTTAATTAAAAATTTGGTCAATTGTTTATTTTTATTTTTATAATCACTTTAAAATTTAAATTTTTATATAATAAACCCTGAAGTTTTAAAAATACAAGTGAAAAATACTTGTTAAAAATTTGGGCTGTTACATATAGGGAGGCCAATAGCTACAATTACACTTAACTAAGGTTATAAGTACCTTTATCACTAAAAAGGTTCAACTTTATCAAATGTCAGTATCACATCCAGTATGTCCAAACTATCAAATTTTAGCATTTAATAATCTATATAACAAGTGCATGACTGAAATACAATCAACAGAAATATAAGTGGAATTAAAAATCACAACGTCGAGTAATCCAGATTTCACTATAAATTTTCCTTGTATTTTACTTTAAATGTCATTCACTTTTCAAAAGATGATATTTTACCAATCAACCAATAATTCATCCAAACACAAAAAATAAACTTTTACCTACTATATATCATACGGATTATACAGAAAGGTAAGTTTGACTCATCGAAATTCCAGTGGATGTCAAAGTGTTTTAGTTTAAACTAATGTTTGCTTTTTGCCTAAAATCTCACTTAATCCAAATTTGACGAAACTAGTTTCATCGCATTGCTATCGCCATTACGAGCGCAACAAAAAAAAAAGATGTATCGATTGGACCTTGTATGGAAAAGTTATTAAAATTATAGGATTTAAGATTAAATTACATAGATAATTGCTAATTTAAATTTTAAATGCCTAATTACCCTCTCTAATTCAAAACCATTTCTTTCCAAAACAAACTCCCTGTAATGACTCGGCTTTTCGACCGTCGAAAGTCGACACCAAATACAACCACAATATTCAAATGTCGAACATCCAATCGCCGAAAAGGTAGATTGTTAGGGTAAACAAAAAGAAAAATACAGAAAAAGGGAAAACAAAATCTCAGAATGGAACCGAAAACATATAAATAATAATAGTAATAAAGATAGTATAAACTGTCACTGTGACATATAAGATTCATCAGAGTTAAAAACAAATCCCATCAGTTCAACAGTTATAAATTTCTGACCTTACAATTGCTGATAGATATACATAATACAACAGAAAAAAATTACTATGACAGGTGAATCTCCAGCTCTACTCCATGACCTCCATGTCCCACTAACAGAAACTTGGAAAAATACTCGATCTGACCCGGGCATTATAATAAAATAACACCTAGATCAATTTGGAATATCAATGTGAGAAAGCTCAAGTAATAAGGCTAACATTTTGACGCAGCGGTGTAAACCGATAGAACGATAAATGCCCAATTCTGTTGATCGTGACGATGCCGGAATCTAGCTATCTCCAACCCGTTGATCTCGCAAGATACCGTGTTGAAAGATCTACAATTCGATCGTTGATCACACGCAAGTGATACCGAGAATTGGCTTCTACTTCGTTGATTCACGCACGAATAACCCAAAGAAGGAAGAAGAAGGAGATCACACACAACTTCAACAATGGTGGCAAAAGCTCACACACAAATTTTATTCCAAATCCACTCTCTTTACAATGACAACACCCCCTATTTATAGGAAATTGCAAATCAACACAGCCGACCTAACATCATACGTCCCAACACAGGTGACACACGACCTAACAACATACAGGTTACAACGACCCACGACATAACAACATATGACATAAGAAAATTACAACACGAATT
Organism: Allium cepa; assembly: GCA_030765085.1. Classification (NCBI taxonomy): domain Eukaryota; kingdom Viridiplantae; phylum Streptophyta; class Magnoliopsida; order Asparagales; family Amaryllidaceae; genus Allium; species Allium cepa. Next base: position 594,057,781 of record CM060945.1, read on the forward strand.
ACAACATCACACGACATAGCGACATACGACATAAGGAAAATACAACACAACAACAATGCGACACAACATCATACAATACAATGACATACAGCCTAAAAAGATAGCACAGCTTCAGGGCGACTCAAGCGACATAAGTTGAGCGACATAAGAACAGGAAAGACTTAAGCGCCTAGAGCGACATAAGGAATCAACATAGGTAAGCGACTTAAAGAAATGCGGCGACTTAAAACAATGCGGCATAAGATTTAGAACGACTTAAGGAAAAGCGGCATAAGATGCAGTTGGTGTAGATGCAGTTGGTGTAACTCGCTAGGTCATTCCGCTTGACATAAGAAGTTGTGTCTTAACTCGTTATGTCACTTAGGCGACTCAAGGTTCAGGACCGAACGAGTACGACTTAAGAGATGCGAGCGACTTAAGACACACGAGTCATAGTCATCATGGTGCGCTGCATCATCCTCCCCTGGTTGAAAAGAATTTGACCCTGAATTCACACTTTCCTCTTCTTCAACATACTTATTCTCATGATATGGAATCAAGTTTTTGACGTTGAAAACATCAGAAGTATGGATATGATCCGGAAATCTTAACTGATAAGCATTCTCGTTAATCTTCTTTATGATTTCCAAAGGACCAATCTTTCTAACAGCTAGTTTGTTGTAAGTACCAATAGGAAATCGATCCTTAGTCAATACTGCATATACAAAATCTCCTTCTTTGAATTCAACATTTCGTCGTTTAATATCTGCGGATTGCTTATATTTCTCATTTGCCTTAAGCAACCGTTCCTGCACAACTTTGTGGCACTCTTGCAACTCATTGACAAAATCACTAGCTCGTTTGATCACTCCTTTCTGCTGTGGTACTATAGATAAATCCAATGGTCCTTTAGGAATTGTTGAGTAAACGATCTGGAATGGACTGAACCCAGTGCTACGATTAACTGCATGGTTGTGTGCAAAATCATCTTAACACAGCTTGGAATCCCAACTCTTCAGATTGTCATTCACAAGGCATCTCAATAGATTACCTAGGGATCTATTCACAACTTCTGTCTGTCCATCCATCTGTGGATGATAAGCACTACTAAATTTCAGCTTTGTCCCGACCATTCTCCATAGACTCATCCAAAAATGACTCAGAAAACGAGTGTATCTATCCGATACAATAGATTCAGGCAAACCGTGAAGACGATAGATCTCTCTGAAGTATAACTGTGCAACATTAACTGCATCTGCCGTCTTCTTGCATGCGATAAAATGTACCATTTTTGAAAATCGATCAACCACCACATAGATAGAATCATTGCCATGCTGTGTCCTCGGCAAGCCCAATATAAAGTCCATACTAACATCCACCCATGGTTTAGAAGGTATAGGCAACGGCATATATAATCCTGCATTTGTTGCGGTTCCCTTTGAAACTTGACAAATATGGCACCTCTGAACAAACTTTTCAACCTCCTTCCTCATTGACGGTAAAAAATAAGACTTTGAGATCAACTGCGTAGTACGGTCGTGGCCCACGTGTCCTTCTTCATGTAATTCTTTGATGATTTTCATTCGTAGACTGCAATCTGGAATACACAACTAATTACCTTTGACAGAAAACCTTCAACCAGCATATATCCATCCATGCTTCCTTGCTTGACTTTGTCTAGGATTTCGAAAAAATACGAATCTGAAGTAAGAAGATCTGGAAGTAAGTCAAAACTCATCACCTCTACTCACATGGTTGTTAGTAAATTCTCCCTCCGACTTAATGCATCGGCGACGTGATTAGTTACTCCAGACTTGTGCTTTACGAGGAATGTAAATTGTTGCAAATAAGCTATCCATGATGCATGCCTAGCTGCAATTTTATTCTGCCCTTGTAAATGTTTCAACGCTTCATGGTCCGTATACAAAACAAATTCTTTATGGAACAAGTAATGTCTCCAATGCTTCACAGCCTGCACAATAGCATAAAACTCCACATCATAAATATTGTATCTCATCTTTGCTCCAGAAAGTTTTTCACTTAAATAGGCAATTGGATGACCCTTCTGACTCAACACTCCTCCAATTCCAACTTGAGGCGCATTTGTATGTAATTTAAATAGTAACTGAAAATCTGGCAACACTAGAATCGGTGCTGAGGTTAAAAGTTCCTTGATTTTCTCAAATGCAGATCCTGCCTCTTTCGTCCATGAAAACTGCTTTCCTTTCATACAATCAATAACAGGAGCCATTACACTACTAAAGTGCGGTATAAATCTTCTATAAAATGAAGCTAACCCATGGAATCTTCTGACTTCGGTTATAGATTTGGGCTGTGGCCATTTTCTGATTACGGCTACTTTATTCTGGTCCACTTGTATCCCTTCCTTAGACACGATATAACCCAGAAATAAAACACTTGGTGTAACGAAGGTTTTTGCCCGCTCGAAAATCGACATCCATACTTCAAATCGTATTCGAATGCCGTAGATTCGACCGTTCAAAACCGATTCGCCGGAGCTTATAACAACATTAAGTAAATAACACAGCAGAATAAAAAGAATAATACATTGATATATAACACTGATACAACAGAGTGATACAATGAATATCAATATACATTAGAGATACAAGAAAATAGCAGCGGAAAAGAAATATAGATATTGCCAGCAGCGGAACAAATAACTCTAAGATAGTCTTCAACGAAGAACTCCAGATCTGTAACTCCATCTCCAAGAACCAATCCAGCAATAGCTCGAACTCCCCATAACAATGCACCAAGATAAGCAAGACTGGTGCGAACCAAAGACTGAACTAACTCCAGATAATCCATTATATCTAACTATCTGAAAAACCCAACTCTAGACTGCTCGTGTGGAAAATAATGAGCATCCAGAGTTTAGGAAAGGAACAATAAACTCCGGATCAGCCATGGGACTGGTGTGAGTAACACAAACAGTTTACCTTTAAAAAAAATCAACAAGAGAATTTTAAAGTAAATTCGCAATGCTTTTTGAAAATGAAACTACCATAAGACCTCCCACCACATACACAATGCAAACGCAGACTTGGAGGAGATTTCTTCTTATGATAGTCAAACATGCTTAATACGCAGAAAATTTCTTTGATATTATTATTATAAGTGCACGGTGCAGAAAACATTTTGAAAGTAGAATATTAATCTTAGCCAACATACGACCATTATCGTATTCCTACTATAGCTACCATCTAAACAGTGGTGACCACCATAAGTAAATGGCAGGTTCTACAACTAATACCGTACAGGGTTTCGTATTGAAGATTGGATTTCCAACAAATGGTCAGGCCAAGGAACTTCCCATTGCCACATGGAAACACCTATGGAAGGACGTCCCGAGAACCTAACCGGATCTCTGCCAACACAAGGCCAGGTTACCCCTAACTGGGTAACTACTGACACGAGTATGCCACCTCCCGGTTGTAACAACCTTTAACCGGGGCCCCAACATCAAATCACAAAACAAGATATATATAGGTTTGTGATGTCCACATAAGTAAGTATCTGGGCTCCATACCATGATACCACTTCTATCCAGAAGGAGATGTACATACCCTAAAGGGGCGCTACCCCCTAATAACCTTGCCGCATCTTTCCTGTTTTGACCATTCCGGGGTGTGAGGCTCGACGAAGTCTCGTCCACAAAGCTACGCTTTGGTACAAAGCCATGCTTTGGGTCAACAAATGATCAAAGTAATGATCACAAAGATAAATGATCAAACAAATGATCATATCACAAATGATCAAACAATGATCATTTCACAGCAACACTTAGCATGTCACATTACCAAATTGGGAATATATCGCTGATAACCTTCAACTACATAACCTCTGAGCTCGTACGTCTCAGAGAAGGGTGTTAAGATAAAAGAATAAATTCTCCGCCACCAACAGAAATGTATTTGAAAGAAATCTGCTTTATATCTCAAAATGTAATGTCAGACACACAATCCATACAAGTCTGTTCCGGGCTCGAACAGAACCGAAGGCACTTCTTACGAAGCCCTTGCAAATTCGGGTATTCACAATCCCGATCGGACTTCCCATCACTTAGGAAATCTCTATACCGGCGCGACTCAGTGCAGAGACAATCGATAGGTCATCCTATCGTTCTCGCAAATACCCGGTGTTCAACACCGGTCTTCAAATGCTATCCATAACGACGTATCACATATTCGGAATGGGTTATACGACACAAAGGTCCTTTCCCGGCTAAACCGAATAGTGAGCGCAATACTTAAAACATATGGATATGGGATTTCAATTAAGTCACAACTTAATAATTCAAAACTTACTTTCAAATGGTTTAATCCAATTACCATTTCAAATCTTTTAAACAAAAGATTTATCTCACAAAGATCAATTCATAGATTTCCAAAACAATTTCATTTCTATAGGATGAACCCATTAAATCTTTAAATTAAAGATTTAACTTATAGCTTTCAAATCGTTTTCATAACTTGGAAATTATCTTCATTTCAAATTAGAGATCATTTTAACTCAAATCTGAAGTTCATTTCTTATGTGAAAGCTTTTATTAATTGAAAACAAACAGTTTTCGTTTCAGAAAAAATCCCTAATTTCAAACCATAGAATTCAATTTCAAATTTCGAATCTAAATTTAAATAAATTTATTTAATTTCCAAAACTTAATCAAGTAAATTAAAATAAATTTTAACTTGAAATTTCATTCCAAAAGTTTTTCACTTTTATTCCGATTGCATTTCCAAAACATTTGAATTGAAAAATTCAAATTCAAAACTATTTCAAAAATCTGTGACTTAACCGATTTCCTCGTGAAATCCATATTGGTGTGTGTATAAGTGTGGTCCAGGGGTTTAACACAATAGTGCACAACCATTCAATCATCACAGATCAAATACGACAATATATTCGATAAGCAATATAAACTAAAATGCTTATCGTCCATTCACAGATTCGCAGATAATACACAAATGTACATAAATAAATGAGTAAATTTCACATAGCTCAATTCACAGAACAAGATATTACAGATCAGATAGGACAATCAATTCAAGGCATCACATATAATATGATCATTCATAAGTAAGGTCAAGCATTCAATAAACATTTATAAGCAGGATTAATCAATTGTTTAATCCTAATTTATTCAAGCTATTTCAAATTTAATTAATTACTTATGAATTCATTATCCAATTTTGATTTATTTAATCCAAATCATTTGATATAAATTAATTTATCAAACACTTTAATTAATCAAATCGATCATATTTAATTAAATTAACTTTTGAACCCATTTATATAATTAATTAACTTCTTAATTAATTATTTCAAGAAATTTACTCTTTAATTTCTTATCGTTAAGCAATCATCTCATAATAACAAATCATTAATCACCAATTTATTTTTATCATTAATTAAATCAAAATATCCAAATTTAATTACAATTGGTAATTAACCCTTTAATTGCTTCCATTAAGTTATAAATAATTTACAATTGATTTAATTAATTAATCTAATTTGTTATCAAAATTTATCACATTTGATTTTGTTACTTAATAATTCATAGTTAATTATCCTCATTAACTAATAACATTTCTTAATTTACTTTATTCACACTATTTAATTAAGTACTTAATTATTCATTTATTTAATTCTAAATTAAATTACTTAATTAACTATTAGTCATTCATGAAATAACTTAAGTGGTTAATTATCCTTATTTTATCACTTAACCATTAAGAAATCCCTATTTACAATTATAATTTAATTAATCGTTCAACTTGATTAACATTAAAAAGTCTTCCTTTAAAGTTGAAAATCAATTCCTTATCAACTACTAAACTTAATTGTTAATTACTTTATACTAACTAAATTTATTACTTAATTACAATATCAACAGGGTTTAAAAAACGGTTAAGCATTAACTCTATATGTTTTTCTTAAAAAAAAAAACAAAACATATTTCCAGTTGACAGGGAAACTACCACAAACTTCCCATGCCTTGCTTCGAGTTCAAACTCGGGTTCCCCACTGTCTTCTCCGTCTCCCTCTCGCGTTCCTTCTGCTCGTGCTTCTTCTTCCACGCTCTCTCTCTCTCTCTCTCACTTTTTTCTTAAGTTAAAAAATATAGCTGCAGATAAAAAACGTACTCGCGTGCTTCAGTGAAAACCCGAAGTAAACTTCCCAAATTCTCGAGTGTCTCTCGAGTTCATATTCTTCTTCCCCAAAACATCCTCACTGCAACTGATACACGCCTACGTGGGTGCACGTGCACACGGCGGCGACGCCACTCTGGTGAACTCCATCATCGGCGGCAAGTCACAAACTCCCTACAAACTCAAAATCCAAAACCAATTCGCTTGAAAAAAACTCGAATCAAAATATAGCCTTCTTGCTCGAAAAACTGAAGCTCACCTCGATCGACATTACCACCTCGCCACTGCTGCATACGCCACCGGAGACCCTCAAACTCCACCCACACCTCGGCAACACACTACGCAACCACCCACCCAAGCCTCGTGACACTCGATCATGCATAGGCGACGAACACCCCTCGATTTCAGTCATGTTCAAACGCTCGAGTCTAAACCCTAAAAACGATCTCGTACTCTAATCTCACACAATGGAAACATTATTTAATAATTTTTACGAAATCACCAATGTTTGTACTTACTTCAACACAGATTTGAACATTTATTATTGAATCAATAATCTGTAATCGGTAAAAATGCACCTTTTGATCAACCATGAGCTGCTTATTCAATTCTACATTAAAAATTTCCATTTCTGCTTTAAAAATCCTATTTTGACTTGAAGATTCAAGTTATTAACCTGAATTAATATTTTATAACAATTGATTTTATCAACTTAATTCTTGTTGCCTGTAAAACATAATTTCCAGGGTATAATTTCTAGTTCGTGTTTCGAAAGAGATTTAAAAATCCTGATCTAAGTTCAGGCATATAGTTTGTTGAAAGAAAATTAAGGCTTAACCATAATTATAAGGAAATAACTTTGAGTTTTGAGAAAATATTCATACTGTAACAATTTAAAACTGAGAAGCATATAGCACACAGGATTATATTCAAGATTTGATCATATACAACCTTGTTATCAATAAATATTGAAGTGTTTTTAAATTAAACTTAAAGCTTTTAAAGTTCTAGTTTACTCACAAATAAAAGAATCAGAGAAGTCTAGTTTAAAAAGAAGGTTTGCTCACCGTTTTGAGAAGATGGACAGAGAACTGGAATTTTTGAAACTTGATTTTTTTTTTCTTTCTTTTAGCCTTGCTAAATATTAATTTGTTTTTGAGTTGAACTCTGCTTGACCTCTGCTTTGAGTTCCAGGCTTCAGATTTCTTTGATCTCCAGGTTTTCATCATCTTTTTTTTTTTGTTTTGATTTTTATTTGATACTTAATGTTTGAACTACTTTGCATTGTATTTTCTCAAGTTTGAAGTTGTTTTTATTTTCCTTTTTTTTCTCAGGTTTGCTGAGTTAAGTTTGAACGATTGAAGATAGGAAAGTTGATGTATATGAAGAAATGAGTAGTACAGGTTATAATATGTTTTGTACAAAGTATATAGAATCATAGATTTCTTTGTACAATGGTTTATACTTTTTTATAAAAATGTGGACATGCATACTTTTTCTTGTGTTGCATTAATTGCTTTGCATTGGTTTATATTATTACTTGTACAATAAGCAGTGATCTTTCTATGCTTTGGTGGTGCAGATTTTATTATTATTATTATTTTCTTCCTAGCCTACTTCCTAGACCAGAGATACTTTTATAGTTGAGGGCTGAAGTTATGCTTTGGTATTTAGAAATGAAAATGTTGTACTATTAAATGCAAATATCTTCCTTATAAGTTACAGCCTTCTCTTGATGATCCTTTTATGCAGATTTTTATTTTTATTTCTTGTGAAGTTTTACACCTGCATTTTAGATCTTTGCTTAATGTTGAAGCTTTACATTGCTTTATTTCTTATGTAAAAGTATATACTTTGCGTTGTTTGTTGACCATGCAGTATTGTACATTTGGTGGCTAATATGATATTTCCTTTGCAAGTTCTATTTTCTTTTGCCTGCACACCTATTTCTTGTGTGCTAGAGGTAGTAGCATTGGTTATCATCTGTCTTGTTTATAGATATAAATATATTTTCACTGTTTTCTTTTATAAACTAACGTATATATTTGCTTTGTTTATTCTTTCACTTGCCTTTGTCTGTCTAAGTACTTTGCATTTGTTTTGTTACATTACTTTGTTTTATACCCTTGCTCTTACTTTATGTGCATTTTATTGCCTACATATATTTTATTACTTTGTATACTCTAGTTAATGTGTTGTTTTATATTTTAGCTATACGCATTTATTTTATTTACTTATGCTTAGTATTTATAAAGTATACTTTGATTGTTTTTAAAGACTTCATTTTGATAATTTTCAAATCAATTTATTAATAAATTTCACAATTTTAAATCAAAATTTAATTTAATAATCAATTTGAAATAAATTAATATTCGGGATCGTTTCTCACTGATTAATAAGATCGTGAGATCCAACGGTCAAGATTTGGTTTGGAGCGACGTGGTGGTGCCAGGGGACTTGCGTTCGCCGTGCATTCCAACGTGCTTCTCGTGTGGAGGGGGAGGCCGAGTTTTGCGAAATTATGGGAGAGGGTAGAGGCTGCGACAAGCTTTAGCGTGGCGGCGTCTGATCGGCATCGAACTTGACGATGTGGAGGCGGTTCGAAAACCTAATTTCTTATGATGGGTTCGAATTATCTGGGAACCGAGCGTGCGTGAAGGGGATTGGGGGAAGAAGCTTTCGTCCGTGTTTTGGTAAATTAAAAAATAAAAAAAGAAATTTGTTTATATTCAAAATCGAAACTTATAAAATTCATATATGTCACATACGTTGTCAGATTCAGACGAAACTGGAAACGTTGGACTTGTAGAGACGCGTATAACGCGATGGTGCAGATCCGGAATCAGTCCGGGCAAGTAGAAATTTAGGTTAAATCGAACGTCGTTCGGTTTAATTTAAATTTCGAACGCTCGCCGAAACTCAAGGTGAGTTTAACTCACTCACATCTGGATATTGGCTGATTTAAATAATAAATATTTAAATATCTGTGTGATTGGTTGCATATTATTGTTATTATCAGTCTGGATTGATATTTATATATGATGTGCTAATTTTGTGGATGTAGGGAAAACAGGTTGGAGGGATCCAACTGGATTCCTCACCATGTAGTAATATTTTTATAGTTGATGATGATGCCTGTTTATATATTGTGATTGATAAATTTGGAATTTAATTGCATTGTGATATTGTGAGATAAACTTCAAAACCAGAATGTTAATTATAAAGGAATTTGGAGTTTAATTATAAAGAAATTAAATTGGGTTTCAAAAGAAATTAAGAAATTAATAAATAAGGAATTGAAAGGAATACAAACATTGGAATCTGTTTGGATGGAAAACTGAAATAAAATTGTATTGGAATATTGCTGGATAAATTATAAATCCATAATTTAATTATAAATGAATAAATTGAATTTTTGAGAAATAAAAGATATTGTTAATTAATGAATTTAAAAGAATTAAAATTTGAAATCTATTTGGAATGAAAAACTGAAAATTGATAAAATCAGGAATGATAAATAAGAGAAACGTTATCAGTTGATAAATGTGAAAGTAAATTTATGTTATTAAAATATAAACCTGAATTGGAATAAATTGACAGAATTCATAAGAAGGATTACGGGAATGTATAAGTGGGAATGAGAGGTTCCCTGGGGAAACCAAGTTCGAGTTTAAACTGATTTTTTATAAAAAGAAAGTTTTAAAAACTTAAACTTGTTTAAAGAGTGTTTTGGAAATTATTATTTTAACATAATTCTTAATAAATTAGTAATAGTAAACTTTTAAAATACCTTAATAATTATTTTTACAAATGGATTTACTTAAAGGCTAGTTTTTGAATAAAGTTGTTTGAAAATATTAATTTCTTTTAAAACTCTATTTTAAAATATAGTATAACTAAAACCTTATTTTAAATCAAGTTATATCTTATAAAATAGCTTTACTTTGAATATTTTGAAATTTTATTTTGAGAAAGTAACCAGTAGTAAGTTTATATATTTGAAAGTATATTTAAGAATAAAATATTTAAAGTGATTAAATTCTAAATTGTTTTTTTACTTGGTTATTTCCAATGGGAATATATGGTAAAGGATTTACCTTGTAAGGAAAGAGTTTTGGAAATTGTTTTCAAATGAGCTTTGAAAATTGGAAAATATATCTTTTGAAGATATTGAGGCAAATAAATAATGTGGGAATTATTTATTGTGTGATGAATGCTTATGGATGTTTATGAATATAAATTGATAGTTAAATCACCGACTATCAATATTGGACAATGCGTGATCGTTTCGAAGAGACCGGGATCGAGATTTATTTCTCGAAAACCACTTCGATCCGATTTGTACGTTTCGTGCGGAAAACGTGTTCGGAGTCGAAGATGAAGCAGTGAAGTGCAAGGGCTAGTCGCTACTAATCCTGAGGATATTTCCAAAATGGATGTAGTAGGAGTAGTGCCTTCGGTTCCGTTCGAACCCGGGATGGACTTGTATGGATGAATGCTTGCGAAACATCGTCAGGTGGGCGATGGGCATTCTAAGTGAAAACGTTCTAAAGGTAACGCTTAGCCTCAAGCCTCATCAACCGGGAATGACTGAAAATCAGGGGATATGCAGCAAGGTTAGGTGGGTCATGCCCAAGTAGGACAAGATATTTCCCCTGTCCAGATGTTCCTTATATATTTCGGCTTCGTGGGTGGTTGGTCGCGCCAACCACGGGGTTTATCTTGTTCGGGACTGTTCAGTAAGGAATGGTTCCGGCCTTGTGTTGTAGGGGATGAAGGGAGTAGTCCTCGGTACGGTGATCTATTCCCCGTACTATGACAGGTGGTACCCCAGTGCCTAGTCATTATTGGAAATCCATTCTCCATACGAGCCTTGTATGAGTTTTGTTTGTATTACCCATGTTTGTGGCTAGTAGCTGGAATTTAATCATGTAACAATTTCGGCTATTTTATAAGTATTTGTAAATAGACCCTATTATAATATCAGAGGATTTCTATAAAAAGTGTTTTAGCTATCGTAAGGTAAAAACCCGACATGTTTATTTGTGGCGTGGTCTAACGAGATGCTTTTGTTTTCAAAGGATTTTTGAAACTTTAATAATCAATTTGGATGCATTATTATCAGCTGGTATTCCAGACTGACTCGGGTGTTATTTCATTATAATGCTCGGGTCAGACCGAGTATTATATGTTCAGGATAGGTTGCTATGGAGCAGGAAAGGAGCTGGAGTCCGAGACGTATTATATGTACCTATATATTTCTCCGCTGCTGTGTTTGTATGGTAGGTCTGTTTTGTGATTGTTGATGTGTGAGATACTCTGATGATATGATATATAAACAGTAATAGATTTCATTTTGTGTAAAGTTCTATATTTACTATTATATTTTATTCCGCTGCGACTGTGAGATTCTGATATTGTTTTAGTTTCTTCTTCTTCTATCTCTTCTACTTTAACCCTATGGTTCGTATTTCTGTTCCACTTGAGTCAATTTGTATAGAATAGTGTTGATTCAAGGGGTACGGATTTTGCGGGCTGTCACACTTGGTATCAGAGATTAGGTTGGCGGCAACCTAGGCTTTGGTGGGGTAATTACTCATTAAACAGAGTCAATAGTACTTTATAATGAGTTGAGCATATTAATAGATATGAGAGCGTACTTGTTAGTGAATATAAAATTGTTTTCATACTGTGTTGACTTATCGGTTGAGTGTTTATGAATTCTGGTCGGTGCGGGAAGTACAACCGTATCGATAGGGGTTTCTAAACTCTTAAACAAGATAAACCGACATAGTAACGTTTTAAAAGTGGGTAAATGAAATAATTTTACCCAAAATTATATTTTGATATATAAAGAATAATTTTCTGATATTATTATATATATTTGATTGTTTAGATGTGGATATCTATAATTAAATAGGAATCTAAAATCTAATCTAAACTTTGAAATGGTTATAACCAAATAAATTCTATAAACATGGTTTATGCAAAAGAAGAATAGCTAAATTTAAATTAAACCAGAATCTAAACCCGGGAGTTTTGGAAAGGTTTTTAAATGCATTAAGAATAAGGGTGGGAAATTTAAAATCTTGGAAATGTTTGGTAATATTTTTTTCCAAGAGTTTGAAGGCAATTGTGAACTATTATTTTGGGAAAATATCTTTGAATGGAAACTGTTTGAAATGAATTTGGGAGAGTAAAGAAGCACTGAACTCACTTCAGTCGCTGGAAAATAATCCTGATGATGTTGGCCACATCATTAGAATTCATTTTCGAGTTTCTAAAGTGATGGATTGCTTCCCTAATACTTGGTTATGATATTGATTGGACTGGTTGGTTATAACAGTTGTTTTGGAAATATTCAGAATGGGAAAGTTTGTTTGGTATAAACAAATTGTTTTGGGAAAATCTGATGATTTGATTGATATATCAAATAGGTATATATTTGATATATTTCAAAATGGTTTTGAAATGAAACCGGGCAATTGAATTCTGGGAAATGATATTTAAATGATGTGTAAAATTAAAATGAACTAACTATTGAACTTATCAAGTGAAATTGATATTAACAAGAAGTAAGAAATGAAAATTTTAGTCTTGGAATGAAAATTTAACCTAAGTAAATGGAAGTGAATAATATATATTGAAGTAAACAGAAAATTTGAATTTAACCTGGACAAGTTCAATAAATTGAACTTAGAATTAATGGATTTGGGGTTAGATTGAAATGTAAGTTAGCTTTGAAAATTGTGGGTCATTGTGAAATGGATTGTACCCATAAGTTATTAAGTTGTATACTTATAATTTGAGATTGAGGATTTAAAATTGTGTAAGGGATTAAATTGAAAGAAGATTTGTATCATTAAGAATTCAGTGATACATATATATAATTTGAAATTGTGATTATAAGATGTAGATGGATTGAAATGAGGAATATGAGCTTTAAAATAAATAAGTTGGTGAACTTATAAATAGAGTAATGGAGTATAATCACAAATGAGAAATAATTGAATGGTATGGTGAGCCCAAACTAAACATAAATGAAATGTGAAATGGGATAAGATAAAGTGAGATATAAAAGAAGTAAGTGAACTCAAGTTAGTAACTAAGTTTTGAACTTGTATGTGGAGAATTACAGTTGAGAAATTGGAAATTGAATTAAATCTAAAAGAATTGGAATTAAATTAAATTGGATATAAAGGTGAAATGTAAAATTGCTTATAATTGCATAAAGAAATTCATATTCTTAATTTATTAAGTGTTATAATTTGACTTTGTGATTTATAAAATGCAAGTGGACTTAAGTAAGCACTCTAAACTCTTGAATGGAAGTGATATTGTAATTCATTAATGGAAAGAGTTGAATGGTGTGGAAAATTCTAAACTTAACCAATAATGAAATGCAAAGTCTAATGAAGCAAAGTGAGAACATAAATGTGGATGTTCTTAAGTTAGCAAAATAAGTCTTGGACTTATGTATGGAAGAAAAAAATGGAAAATTGTTTGATAATGAAATTGGAATTAAATTTCAAGTTGTGGAATAAATAATATTGAAAGAAATTTAGATTATATTCAAAGGAGTAAAAAGGAAAGGTAGAAATTTAAGTCTGCTAATGAAATAATTGGAAAATGGTCACATTATAAATGAATTCAGGGTGAATTGAGAAAGTGTATTTAAAAACCTAAGATGGATTAGGCTAGAGACTAAATAGACTTACAATTAAATGGGAATTGTATTGTAGTGAATAGATTTTGATAGTTGGTCAAAATTTGGAAAGTAAATAGATAGTTGGTCAAAATTTGGAAAGTAAATAGAAATCCAACTGTGGCATGAGATTTAAATTTGTGGTCACAAATAATGAAGTGTGAATGAAAAAAAAAATGGGATTGGATGAATATATGAATCAAGATAAATGGAATTGGAACTTGATTGAATGAAAATTAAATGAAAATATTGTGAAGAATGCTTAAGCAAAATAAATAATTTTCATTAAGCTTTATAATATGGTTTTGGGTAAATTTGTGTAGATACTAAAATGGACTTGCAAGTGAAATGGATTAAATTGATTATTGTAATAGAATATGAAAGTATGAATTAAAGATGTGTGAGAGTTGAAAATAGTCCAGGATGAAATGATATTAACTTAAACTTAAGCTGAATGTTTAAGCTAGTTGGATTGAAATTTGTAAATGGTTTGATTTGGTAAGAATCAAATAAAATGAAAACAAATTGAGATATTATAGAATTGAAATCATTTAAGAAAGATGATGAGATGGATATTTTTAAGCTTATGAAATAGCTTCAAAATGACTTTTAAGATAGTTATTGTGGGGAAGAAAAAAATATATAATATAAACAATATAATAAAAATAAAAACAGTAATAATATAATAAAAATAAACTTAAGGTAAATAATAAATTTCAAAAGTGTGAATAAGAATGTGATTTAAAAATTGAAATGGATGGTTCAAAATGGAGTTAAATTAATATAAATCTAAGTTGAAATTAATTTAAATGGTTATAAGCTTAAGTGGCGATTATTTTGCTTGAATGGCATAAAAAATTGCTTGTATTCGGAATTGAGTTGTTTAACAAGCAACCGAAATTGATTTTTGAATAATTTAATATGGATTGGAATCTAATTCTATGAGTTTGTACATAAATGTAAGTGAATTGACTTGAAGAAGATGGTTTTAAATTAATTAGATAAATGCAATCTAATTAAGTGATTTTGGATATGAATGGAAATGGATTGGAATCTAGTTGGTGATTTTGTATGTAAATGCATGTAAATTAAAAAGAAAAGTAAATGAATTAAAAGCATATATTCATAATATTGAAGTGAATATGAATTGGTTGACTTATTGTATTCAAAATTGAATTGGTTTTTGGATTAATTGGAATGGATTGGAAATTTCTTAAGTGGTTGTGCATATGAATCATCAAAGTAATGCAAAATGCTTCAAGTTTAAAATAAACCTTGTTGGTGAATCAACTGGAAATTGAAATTAAGTGAATCGATGGAAGTAAAGCATATATTACTCATTTGGGAATGAATATGAGTTGAAATAGCAGAATTTGTATGAAAAACATTTTTGTGAAATGAAATGGAGTCCGGCATTAGAAAAGAAACTTAGTACATGCTTTAAAATATGATTTACTTATGAAATTATGCAAAGTGATGTTTGGAATGTAAATGGATATGTCTGGCTTGCATTTACATTGGAAATGTTGTTAATATACTCATATCTTGAAAACTGATAAGTTGTTTGAGTTTAGTACAGGTATAGAAGGCATTCGAGAGAGTTGGAGCGCGTATAAGCGTAATATTAGCCGCTCGCTATTAAAATTTGCTAAAAGGTACGCCTACGCAAATATAATTGGGAAATGATATATATATTGTGATATATTTTGGTTTTCGACCGTGTGGGTCGATGTATATATATTTGTTTGTATCGCGATATCGCGAAAGCTCCTCCGTACAGGGGAGACTCTGCCAAAATTTTCCGAAAATTTTGGGATTTAGAAATTTATTTGGGAATTTTGAAAATTTAAATTAACTTGGAAAGTTATAAGTTAATTTTAAAGCTTTAGAATAAGTAAAGAAAATGAGTTTGGGATTAAGCTAAAGGATTTTTGAAGAGTAGATATAAGCTTTTAACTAAGCTAATTGGATAAGCAAATGGGTTGGAGAGTATTTTCTATCTTAGCAAATTTCGAGGACGAAATTTTTATAAGCGGGGAGGAATGTAACATCCCGTATTTTTTAGCCATTGAATTTGAATATTTAATTCATTTTAAATGTTGAAGATGGATTATAAATTGATGCTTGAAATAAAATAAGCTATAATTTATAGTTATAGTAATAATATTCAATTTCAAACAATTGAGAACAATAATTAAATATTGAATCGGGAATTTAATTGGTAACTGAATAACACTAATTCAATATTAGAATTGGGGTAATTGGTACTTTCGAGTGTAAATGGAGATAAAATTAGATTCTAAAATTTAATTTAGGTCTAATTGGGTTTGAGTTTTAATATTGGACCATTGGAAGAAATTAAAAGTTAATAGATTGAATTTGTGATTTTATATTAATTTAATAATAGGATTTAATAATATAAAAATGCAATTAATCGGATTTTGATTCGAAATCAGTCAAAATGATTGTTAATGTGTTTATAAATGATATATGATTTATTGTAAAGTTAATAAAAATTTCAAAAGCAAAATTTTAAGCGTTTTCGACAATTTGGATAATCGCCAGATTAAATAGACGAGTTAAAATAGCCTTCCGGGGGACAGTCTCGGAATTTGACGAAACCAGTTCCATTGGATCCGTAATAGTTAGTTATTATCGGATTTCAATTTTCGTAGCAATCGGAGCTGTCGTTTGACCGTGGCAGCTCGAAACGCATCGAAATCGTTTTAATCGATTTAATTTTAAATTGAACGTTTAATTCCGTACCTCACACATACGATCAAATTAGCTTACGAAACATGTTCCATTGTGTCCGGAATGCGGAAAAACCTTAGGAACGCCTATTGGTACGTGAGAATTGGAGTTTGTTTGCAATAAAATGTTAAATTGAGAATAATATCAATAAAATAATATTAAACCAATATTATATATATATAATTTTCACTAAACCCTAGCAAACTAACGTAGCCGCCGCTCTCTTTTGTTTCAATGGCCGGTAACGATTATCCTTCTTCCTCTAAAATCTCCTAATCCACTCATTAATTCGCGAATCTCCCAACATGAAAGTTGTAGAGAGTGAAAAGATCGTGAGATCCAACGGTCAAGATTTGGTTTGGAGCGACGTGGTGGTGCCAGGGGACTTGCATTCGCCGTGCGTTCCAACGTTCTTCTCGTGTGGAGGGGGAGGCCGAGTTTTGCAAAATTATGGGAGAGGGTAGTGGCTGCGACAAGCTTTAGCGTGGCGGCGTCTGATCGGCATCGAACTTGACGATGTGGAGGCGGTTCGAAAACCTAATTTCTTGTGATGGGTTCGAATTATCTGGGAACCGAGCGAGCGTGAAGGGGATTGGGGGAAGAAGCTTTCGTCCGTGTTTTGGTAAATTAAAAAAAAAGAAATTTATTTATATTCAAAATCGAAACTTATAAAATTCATATATGTCACATACGTTGTCAGATTCAGACGAAACTGGAAACGTTGTTCTCGTAGAGATGCGTACTACGCGATGGTGCAGATCCGGAATCAGTCCGGGCAAGTAGAAATTTAGGTTAAATCGAACGTCGTTCGGTTTAATTTAAATTTCGAACGCTCGCCGAAACTCAAGGTGAGTTTAACTCACTCACATCTGGATATTGGCTGATTTAAATAATAAATATTTAAATATCTGTGTGATTGGTTGCATATTATTGTTATTATCAGTCTGGATTGATATTTATATATGATGTGCTAATTTTGTGGATGTAGGGAAAACAGGTTGGAGGGATCCAACTGGATTCCTCACCATGTAGTAATATTTTTATAGTTGATGATGATGCCTGTTTATATATTGTGATTGATAAATTTGGAATTTAATTGCATTGTGATATTGTGAGATAAACTTCAAAACCAGAATGTTAATTATAAAGGAATTTGGAGTTTAATTATAAAGAAATTAAATTGGGTTTCAAAAGAAATTAAGAAATTAATAAATAAGGAATTGAAAGGAATACAAACATTGGAATCTGTTTGGATGGAAAACTGAAATAAAATTGTATTGGAATATTGCTGGATAAATTATAAATCCATAATTTAATTATAAATGAATAAATTGAATTTTTGAGAAATAAAAGATATTGTTAATTAATGAATTTAAAAGAATTAAAATTTGAAATCTATTTGGAATGAAAAATTGAAAATTGATAAAATCAGGAATGATAAATAAGAGAAACGTTATCAGTTGATAAATGTGAAAGTAAATTTATGTTATTAAAATATAAACCTGAATTGGAATAAATTGACAGAATTCATAAGAAGGATTACGGGAATGTATAAGTGGGAATGAGAGGTTCCCTGGGGAAAACCAAGTTCGAGTTTAAACTGATTTTTTATAAAAAGAAAGTTTTAAAAACTTAAACTTGTTTAAAGAGTGTTTTGGAAATTATTATTTTAACATAATTCTTAATAAATTAGTAATAGTAAACTTTTAAAATACCTTAATAATTATTTTTACAAATGGATTTACTTAAAGGCTAGTTTTTGAATAAAGTTGTTTGAAAATATTAATTTCTTTTAAAACTCTATTTTAAAATATAGTATAACTAAAACCTTATTTTAAATCAAGTTATATCTTATAAAATAGTTTTACTTTGAATATTTTGAAATTTTATTTTGAGAAAGTAACCAGTAGTAAGTTTATATATTTGAAAGTATATTTAAGAGTAAAATATTTGAAGTGATTAAATTGTAAATTGTTTTTTTACTTGGTTATTTCCAATGGGAATATATGGTAAAGAATTTACCTTGTAAGGAAAGAGTTTTGGAAATTGTTTTCAAATGAGCTTTGAAAATTGGAAAATATATCTTTTGAAGATATTGAGGCAAATAAATAATGTGGGAATTATTTATTGTGTGATGAATGCTTATGGATGTTTATGAATATAAATTGATAGTTAAATCACCGATTATCAATATTGGACAATGCGTGATCGTTTCGAAGAGACCGGGATCGAGATTTATTTCTCGAAAACCACTTCGATCCGATTTGTACGTTTCGTGTGGAAAACGTGTTCGGAGTCGAAGATGAAGCAGTGAAGTGCAAGGGCTAGTCGCTACTAATCCTGAGGATATTTCCAAAATGGATGTAGTAGGAGTAGTGCCTTCGGTTCCGTTCGAACCCGGGACGGACTTGTATGGATGAATGCTTGCGAAACATCGTCAGGTGGGCGATGGGCATTCTAAGTGAAAACGTTCTAAAGGTAACGCTTAGCCTCAAGCCTCATCAACCGGGAATGACTGAAAATCAGGGGATATGCAGCAAGGTTAGGTGGGTCATGCCCAAGCAGGACAAGATATTTCCCCTGTCTAGATGTTCCTTATATATTTCGGCTTCGTGGGTGGTTAGTCGCGCCAACCATGGGGTTTATCTTGTTCGGGACTGTTCAGTACGGAATGGTTCCGGCCTTTTGTTGCAGGGGATGAAGGGAGTAGTCCTCGGTACGGTGATCTAATCCCCATACTATGACAGGTGGTACCCCAGTGCCTAGTCATTGTTGGAAATCCATTCTCCATACGAGCCATGTACGAGTTTTGTTTGTATTACCCACGTTTGTGGCTAGTAGCTGGAATTTAATCATGTAACAATTTCGGCTATTTTATAAGTATTTGTAAATAGACCCTATTATAATATCAGAGGATTTCTATAAAAAGTGTTTTAGCTATCGTAAGGTAAAAACCCGACATGTTTATTTGTGGCGTGGTCTTACGAGATGCTTTTGTTTTCAAAGGATTTTTGAAACTTTAATAATCAATTTGGATGCATTATTATCAGCTGGTATTCCAGACTGACTCGGGGTGTTATTTCATTATAATGCTCGGGTCAGACCGAGTATTATATGTTCAGGATAGGTTGCTATGGAGCAGGAAAGAAGCTGAAGTCCGAGACGTATTATATGTACCTATATATTTCTCCGCTGCTGTGTTTGTATGGTAGGTCTGTTTTGTGATTGTTGATGTGTGAGATACTCTGATGATATGATATATAAACAGTAATAGATTTCATTTTGTGTAAAGTTCTATATTTACTATTATATTTTATTCCGCTGCGACTGTGAGATTCTGTTATTGTTTTAGTTTCTTCTTCTTCTATCTCTTCTTCTTTAACCCTATGGTTCGTATTTCTGTTCCACTTGAGTCAATTTCTATAGAATAGTGTTGATTCAAGGGGTACAGATTTTGCGGGCTGTCACACGTTAGCTGTTCGTCGGTTTCCATAATATCATTCCTTGCAATCAATTGATAGAATTCATCTGCATAGTCATTCACTGACTTCGTCCCTTGTCTCAAATTCTGCAAAAGTTGATACATAAGAGAATGATAATTGTACGGCAAGAAAGTCTCTTTCATCATCTTTCTCATCTTCTCCCAAGTGGCAACTTGATTTTCCCATTCTCTACCGTGTTAGTTTCGTTTATTGCCACCAAGCCATAGCTCTTCCCCTTAGTCTTGTAGCAACTAATTGGACTCTACGATTCTCAGGCACCTCCTTGAATTTCAAAATGTCTTCAACATTCGACAACCAATCAATAAATTCTTCTGCTTGCATACCACCTTTGAATTCTGGAATTTCCATCCTCATACCTGATTCCCATTTACGATCATTTTCTGAATCCAGATATTGATTTCGCACTTGGCTTCGATTTCAATAATGAATACTACCTCCAACACCATCCTCCTGAAAATCATATGTATTTCGATATCGATCATGACCATCTACATCTCTACGACTACGCATACCCCTTCTACCCTGCCTTTCCGTATCACAATACGGTTTATTATCAAACCTACGTTGGGTTCTTCCCTCTTCATTTCGATACCCATGATGGTCTCGCATCATTGAAACTGATGATTCGCTCCTATCTCGATAAGATTGGGGTGACATCCTCCTTTCCCCCGAAACCGATGGTGAAACCCTGTTTCCACTCTGGTTCGAAACTGGTGACGTTCTCCTTTGATTTCGATTCATGTCGTTCATCAATTTCTCCAATTTTGCAATACCCTCATTGAGATTTTCATTGATACGCTGCTCTATCTGCTAAGCTTCTTGTCTTCTATACAAATCTTCAACATTATGAAAGCGATTAGCACGTCTCGGAGGCATGATCATCAAACAAGTGACGCAATCTCGTTTCTCGTTTTCGATCTAACTTTGATACTAATTGTTGCACTGATTTGGCTCGACTTGGCTCTGATATGGCTCGACTTGGCTCTGATATGGCTCGACTTGGCTCTGATATGGCTCGACTTGGCTCCGATACCAAAATGACGCAGCGGTATAGTTTTGATACCAAAATGACGAAGCGGTATAGCTTTGGTACTAAAATGACACAGCGGTATAGCTCTAATACCAAATTGATGCAGCGGTGTAAACCGACAGAACGATAAATGCCCAATTCCGTTGATGCAGCGGAATCTTGCTATCTCCAACCCGTTGATCTCACAAGATACCGTGTTGAATGATCTGCAATTCGATCGTTGATCACTCGCAAGTGATACTGAGAATTGGCTTCTACTTCGTTGATTCGTGCACGAATAGTGTAACGTTTGCGATTTTTCGTTGCCGAAAAACCGAAATGTTAGGGTTAAAGAAGAAGAAAAAGGTAGAAGAAGAAGAAAAAAAATAGAACAGAACGGAAACAACAGAACAATATCAGAATCTCACAATCGCAGCGGAACAACATATAATAAATAGATGAATAATCTTTAAACAAAGAACTATATCAGTTATTACATTACATTACATTTCATTTCATTACATCAGAGTGTACAACAACAAATGACATCAACAGCGGAAAAGAAATACTATATACTAGTAATACGCCATGCCATCCAGCTTGCCTCCAGCAACTCCAGAAATATCCTGATAAACCTTAACTCTTGACTGCTCGTGTGGAAATTGGAGGGCATCCAGAGTTTAGGAAGGAAAACAATAAACTCCGAGTCAGTCATGTGACTGGTGTGAGAACTCAAAACAGTTTATCTTTAAAATCAAAATAGAGGAATATTTTAAAGTCAATTCGCAATGCTTTTAAAAATGAGACTACCATAAGGCCTCTCGCACACACACACAATGCAAACGCAGAATCGGAGGAGATTTCTCCTTATGATAGTTAAAGATGCTTGATACGCATTAAAAAGAAACATTTGATATTATTACTAGTGCATAGTATAGAAAACAATTTCGAAAGTAGAATATAAATCTTAGCCAGCATAGGCATTCCGCACTTATGCCTACTATAGCTACCATCCAAATAGTTGGGCGCCGCCATAAGTGAATGATAGGTTCTACAACTAAAACCGTACAAGATCGTATTGTTTCTTTGGATTTCCAACAAATGGTCAGGCCAAGGAACTTCCCATTGCCACATGGAAATGCCTCTGGAATGACGTCCCGAGAACCAAACCGGATCTCTGCCAACACAAGGCCGGGTTACCCAGGGTAACTACTGACACGAATATGTCATCCCCCGATCGTAACCGATCTATCCGAGGATCCTCGATTTCCAACAACCATAAAATTTGCAGCAACAACATAGGTTAAATATCTGGGCTCCATACCATGATATCACCTCTATCCAGAAGGAATGACATACACTAAAGGGGTGCTACCCCTTAATAACCTTGCTGCATCCTTCCTGTTTTGATCATTTCCGAGGTGTTAGGTCCGACGAAGTCTCGTCCAAAAAGCCACGCTTTATACAAAAGCCGTGCTTTGGGTCAACAAATGATCATAGAAATGATCACCAAGATAAATGATCAAATAAATGATCCTATCACAAATGATCAAACAATGATCATTTCACAGGAACACTAAGCATGCCACACTACCAAATTGGGAGTATAACACTAATAACCTTCAACTGTATAACCTCTAAGCTCGTACGTCTCAGAGAAGGGTGTTAAGCTAAGAGAATAAATTCTCCGCCACCAACAGAAATATATTTGAAAGAAATCAGCTTTATATCTCAATTTGTAATGTCAGACATACAATCCATACAAGTCTGTTCCGGGATCGAACAGAACCGAAGGACTTACAAAGAAGTCTTTGCATTCCGAATAATTTCTAATCACGTCCGGATTTCACGTCACTAAGGGTGATAAAACCTCTATATCGGAGATCAGCCGATGCAGAGTAACTCAACGGTAATCCTTCCGTTTTCAAAAATATCTGGTCTTCAACACCGGTCATCAAATGCAATCCATTACGATGTATCACATATTCGGAATGGGTTATACGACCCCAAGGTCCTTTCCCGGCTAACCCGAATAGTGAGCGCTTATTCAAAAATAAGTGTGGCATTCAAATTCAAACAAATCACAACAAATACCTATTTAAAGTTAAAGATTGATAGTCGGATTATTTAACTATCAATAGGCATGCTCAACATCACCAAATTCCAAATAATTTCCCAAATTATTTACTTTCCAAAATATCTTTACTAGATATATAATTTCCCACACTTCAACCATTTGAAAACAAATTTTCAAATCACTTTTCACCCTTACCACCTTTTGAAAACAAATTTCAAACATTTTCCTTACGCGAAATACTTTCATTTCAACATGGTTCATTTAAACCAATTAAATAAATCCTTAACGATTTATTTTATATTTACGCTCCAAATCCATAAATTTATTCCCACACTTCAAAAATAAATCAACATTTATTTTTAAACAAATTCCCCTTTTCATTTATAAATTCCATAGTGAATTTATAATTCCTAAATATCTATGAATATACGATTTCCCAAACCGATTTTTAATATTCATTTTCAATTTATCTTTAAAAGATAAAGTTCCAAAATATTCAGTTCATATTGGAAAACATTTCCATACTTATTAAATAATAAGTAATTTACAAATCCATTCATTTTCAACACTTGGAAAATATTCAATATACTTAAATCGAAATTAAGTGTATATTTCATTCCTTAAGGAAAACGTGCGCTTAAACACGTTCATTTGAGTCAAAACGAATGTTGCGTAAAACATCGTTACGACGACCCAAAATCACTAGTATAGGGATTCGAAATTTAGATAGATATATAAATCCCAATACTATACAAAATATTTCCTTTCGGAAATCATTTACTAAAACAACTGTGTTATAGTTCACCATTTCGTCTATTTCAACAATTAATGTTGAAATCTATGGTTTCGATTCATAATACATTTTAAAACATCTTTAAAATAATTAACTTCATTCTATAATATTCATTTTGCCAAACATGACCATTTTATTCAATAAGGTATCCATTGTCCAAAATCGTGAATATATTTCCTTTAATAAACTTCCATATTCAATTTATCAAATTCAATTGATTTCGAATTTATAAACAATGTTTATAAATTCCATTTCTATTTATATGCTTCGATTTATAAATCTCATTATTAACAAATTCCATTTATATCTCATTTAAATGCCAAAATCTGATTTATAAGATAATTACTTATAAATCTTCTATTTCACAAAATTTATTTATTTTATAACTTCACAATTTATAAATCTATAAATTCCGTCCACTTATGAAATCCATTTTTATTTCATTTTTTTAACACTTATAAAAAACTCGTTTTAATATTCCAATATTTTTAATTTATAAAATATCAATTTTATAAGTCTTTTATACACATCGTTTTTAATAATTCAAAAATCCCAATTTAAACCAATTTATAAAATAATTAACTATTTATTTCCAAAAATCTCATTTCGGTTATATTTCTCAAAAATCTAAATTTTTATAACTTAAAAATTTATAACGTTTTAATTATTTAAAATGAATTAATTCAAAATTTAATAAAAACATATACTTTGAAAAATCACTTTAAAATTCCTTTTAAAACCAAAATCATTATTTTTAAAACTTCAGAAATGGATCCGATGATGAAGCAGCACCAAATAGTCAATCACGACATCCAAATATCATATATCGATATGATAATCAACAAATATCACAATATCTGTAAATAAATCAATACAGTTGAGGAATCCAGTTGGATCCCTCCAACCTGTTTCCCTGCATCCAAAGATGTTAGCATAATACCAATTCCGCTCCAGTACGGAATTATCGCGGTATATGGGATTTATAAATATTATCCGCTTAATAGGCGGCGCAATAGGGTCTCATCCGCTATACAATGCGGGAAATCAAATCCAAGTACATAAATAATACCACTTTCACTGTTTATCTTTTTAATAAATAACTTCCGCTTACTAACGGCGCATAATGTCTATTTTAACAATCAATAGATAACAATCATCATTCAAACATGCATTCAAGAATTTCAAATATAACTATTTAGAATTAAAATCGAAACCGATTCGATTGAGTGAGAAGTTCTCACCTTGATTTCAATTTCGTTTTAGCGATTTATTTCGAATAAAATTAAACAGACATTTAATTTTACCCGAAATTCTCACTAACTCCAAATGACTCTAGTCAAATTCCATAGTGTAGTGCTCGTCCATACGATTCCAACGCAACTGGTTTCGCACGTTTTCGACCTCGTATGAAAAAGATGTGATTTTTACAAGTTACACGAATTTATAATTAAAATTTACAACATTTATTTTTATATTTTTAACCCTACACTTGATCACAGCCACTGATTTCCGTTCCCTCAAATCTAGGCCCTCCAACCTTACTTCTCCATCTTCGCCCCAGGTCAGTGCAAACGCACGAACCAAGCAACCCACTCACGCTCAAAAACTCGATGCCGCACGCCACTCCACTCGACTAGAAGTTGATCGAGCACCACCGTTTGAAGCGCCGTCATCAACTCCATCTTCGGCCTGAGTAGCTTCGAGTTCGGTCGAGCCTGTCACTCAAAAAACATGCGCGAGCGTAGCGCCTACCAGCTCCGATTGACGACGATCCATGCAACAAAACCCAAACATCACCGTATAGATCTAAAGCACTCATCACACTCTTCAATTTTGTAGTTGAAAGCTTCGTGAAACATTGTATGGATTGAGAGAGATTAATGGAAGAAAGGTAGAAATTTTTGGCCATAGGTTTATGAAGTGGCGGTTGAAGCATTCTGAAACCCTAGCTTATTTTTTTTAATTTGTGAAAGATAAGCGTCTATTTATAGAAAATAAAACGAACACTATTCATTTTGGATTTTTCAAACTCCGATTTACGTGCGGTGACCGGCGTTCCTAGAGTTTACCCCACGTTCCGGACGCAGTGGAACAGGTTTCGAAAGCTAATTCGATCATCTGTGTGAGTTATGGCAATAAACGTTCGATTTGAAATTAAACCGATTAAACGATTTTCTAGGCGTTTTAGCTTGCACCGGACAAACGGTAAATCCGATTGGCACAAAATTTGAAACCTTACAATAATATAACATTACAGATCCAATGAAACTGGTTTCGTCGAAATCTGAGACTTTTTGAAAAATGGCTATTTTAACTCGCCAAATTAATATTGAAAACGATTTCGATGCGTTTTGAGCTGCCACGGTCAAACGATAACTCCGATTGCTACGAAAATTGAAATCCGATAATAACAAACTATTACGGATCCAATGGAACTAGTTTCATCCAATTCAGAGTCTGTTCGAAAATTGACTATTTTCACTAGTCGATTTAATATTAAAATATTCAATCTTCGCAAATAAACTTTTAATTTGATTTTAAAAGTTCTAAAATATCATTCTAACTTCAATATGATAAAATGAAATTTTACAAACCAATTTTAATCATATTAAACCCCTTTTCAATTATTTCTGTAATTTCAATTATTAAGTTATCGATTTAATTGTCAAATTAAATCCAATATTCAATAAATAAATTCATTCGACTTATAAATTTCACTTATTAATATTTAAAATTAATTAAATATTCGAATTTTAATTGACAGAAATTCTGGGTCGTTACAATCTTCCCCCCTTAAAAGAATTTCGTCCTCGAAATTATAAAGTAAGTAAAAGTTGCAGAATTAATTAACTTTCCAAAATCTATAGTTAAACTTTTACAATCCTTTACTAAGTTTCCAACTCATACTTAGTTATCTTTTGGAAACCAACTACTATTGTTTAACTTTCAATTCCAAAATCAAAGTTATAGTTTTCAAAAATTTCTCAAAAATTTTCTAACGCCTTAAATTTTCGGAAAAATTCGCCATAATCTCCTTTGCGCGGCTCGATCCAAAAAAAATGACAGTATATATGTCACAAATATACATCTCATCAAGTGATGAGGCATCCCGCAGGGAAAAAAGTGTAAAAGTACAGTATGTAATCCGAGATATGTACCTTATTATATTATTAGCGAGCATATACGGCTAATATAGCACGAAAGCGAGCTCCAAAAGCGAAGCAAGCGCAATTCGCACCTACTAAATACTCAACAAACAACATGAGAATCATGCATATATGAAAATAGTACAATATACAACATATAGCAACATAACAACGGCATAATATAGCAAATGCAGCTAAACAACAAATGCAACCATCAACCAACTCAATATTCATTCATATTCTCATTAATACTCAAGGAATTGGTTTTCCAATTTAAATCGCATTTGACTCATTAACATTGGATTTACTAACATTCATTCATATTCAATTTTAATTAGTTTGCATTCACTAATTCAAGTCCAATTCATATTCAATTCTATTCAAATTTATTTACTTCTAATTTGAATTCAATTACTTTAGCTTCTAATTTTGCTAATTCAATTTCATTAACACTTAATGAATTTATATACAATCAATCAACAATCAAATAACAACCAATGTATATTCAATACAACCAAATTTATTCACTTTACACTCAATTTGGTTCAACACTTTTAATTCCAATTGGATCATATTAAATTGACTTTCATTCAATTTATTCAATTGCTAATAACATTAGCTTCTAATGAATTTACACTTACATCCATTATTTCATATCCATTATTTACATTTAATTGATTAACATGCAATCCATTTATCAATTCAATTGCTAATTCCTTTAACAATTTAAAGTTGAATTTCATTTATATAACTCAAGTTCAAATTCTTAATGACTTCACTTCATTAATTCACTTATTAATTTACTTCGATACCAAAATTCAACTTCATTCAACATCACTTAAGTTATATTTCATTCCAAACACCTTTTGTTTAATTTAACTTTTCACTTATAAGTCCAAATTCAAATTCCAATCCTATTTAACTTTTTACCAAAGCTAAATTTATTAACTCCTATCATAAGTTAAAAACTTATTTCACTTATACTCATCATCTTATAAGTTATACAACTTATATTCAACAATTACTACTTGGATTTTATTGATTTACTTATACTTCCTTTAATTTAACTTCATCCTTTAAGTTAAATTTATTCTATCGAAATTCAATTTGTATAAGTTATCAACTCATTTATCATTTCTATAATATTTAAATAGGATTCCAGAGTCCTTTCAATCTTTCAAAACCATTTTTGAAATCAATTCAATTATCTTTTGAATTTCAAAACCCAAACTCAAAATTTTCCAAACAACTTTTATTTAAAACAATTTGGCAGCAATTTCTCTTTTGGAAACCCGAAAATGAATTCTAATGATGTGGCCATCATCATCAGGATTATTTTTCAGCGACCGAAAAGAGTTTAGAGCTTTAATTTCTCCAAAACAATTTTCCAAATTATCAAATCCTTTCAAAACACTTCTCTGGAATTTTATTTTCATATTATAAATCACATTTCTAAATCTTTTACTTATATAATTTCACTTCTTATATATAAGATTATTTCACAATCGTAAATCACATTAATTATAGTTCCATACTTATAATTCATTTGCTTATACAATTATTCTTTTAAAAATTGTTGTTTTTATTCAACAACCAAACATTCAATTCATATACACTTTAATATTTCTGAAAAATTATCTTTTATATATAAAATATAATCAAGGTAAAATTATTTCATTTACCCAATTTTAAAACAATACTGTGTCGAATTGTTCTGTACAAGTGTTTATAAACCCCTTCGGCATAGTTGTACAGACCGTGTTGACGAAGGTTCATATGCCACTCAACAAACCAATCAAGACAATATAAATTTTTTTTATATTCACTAACAAATACGCTCTCATAGCTATTATTACACTCAAACTCATTCTAGAGTACTACTGACTCTATCTCTAATGAGTAATACCCAACAGAGCCATGGTTGTCACTTAACCATATGCTCTGATACCAAATTTAACGTTTGTTATTTTTCGTTGCCGAAAAACCGAAATGTTAGGGTTAAAGAAGAAGAAAAAGGAAAAGAAAAAGGAAGAAGAAGAAGAAAAAAATAGAACAGAACGGAAACAACAGAACAGTATCAGAATCTCACAATCGCAGCGGAACAACATATAATAAATAAATGAATAATCTTTAAACAAAGAACTATATTAGTTATTACATTACATTACATTTCATTTCATTACATCAGAGTGTACAACAACAAATGACATCAATAGCGGAAAAGAAATACTATATAGTAGTAATACGCCATGCCATCCAGCTTGCCTCCAACAACTCCAGAAACATCCTGATAAACCTTAACTCTTGACTGCCCGTGTGGAAATTGGTGGGCATCCAGAGTTTAGGAAGGAAAATGTAACAACCCGCATATTTATCGAGTTTGTATTTAAATATTTTATTTAAATATTAACTCGTTAATCGGATTTTGGTCCGAAAAGCTACTTTTTGCAAACGGTCAAATTAGGACTCGAGACCACTTCCATTGAGTTCGAAATGTCGTTTACAACTTTTTTAAGTATAAACATCGATAGGTTTGGAGTTAGTGAAATTTCCCTAACTTTTCCCGCTTTGGACTTTGGGTTAGTTTAGCCTATTAAGCCCCAAGTTCCAACCCCCTTCTCCTCACTCTTCATAAATTTCCTAACTAACTCAAGCTTGGGCATTAATGGTGAAAAGAATGGGAAATTAAAACTCCAAGCACAAATTCAATTGCAAATCCAACATTCAACTCCAAATTCAAGTAGAAGATATTGGATTCAAGCTTTGGATTGCTTCTCCTTGCTTTCAAGCTTCATCTTCATAAATTTTAGTGCAAAGGTGAGATTTTTATCTCACAATTCTAGCCTATAACCATATTGGACTGTTGGGAATGATTCCCTATCATGTTTGCACGCACATTTGCATTTGGTTTGGATTGGATTGGCGAAAAACTCCACTTTTTAGTGTTTTTGGTGAAAAACTGCCCCTAGGTCGTTCTGCCTTTGTTAGGTCGTTCTGTGTGAAAAGTCGCACTGGAGTTAGGTCGTTTCCGACCTTAAAATGGCCTATACCTTTAGGTCGCTCGGAGTTATGACATTAGGTCGTAGGTCGTATGGACCTTAGGTCGTAGGTCGTTCTGGCCATTTCTAACGTCTTCGGAGTTAGGTCGTATGACCTTAGGTCGTATGTCGTATGGACCTTAGGTCGTAGGTCGTTCTGGCCATTTCTAACGTCTTCGGAGTTAGGTCGTATGACCTTAGGTCGTAGGTCGTATGGACCTTAGGTCGCTAGGTCGTATGACCTTAGGTCGCTAGGTCGCATGACCTTTATATTTTTAGGTCGCGCCTCTTTTAGGTCGCGCCTCTTTTAGGTCGCGTCTCCTTTAGGTCGCGCCTAATTTAGGTCGCGTCTCCTTTAGGTCGCGCCTCTTTTAGGTCGCGTCTCCTTTAGGTCGCTCTCCACTGGGACCCTTAAGTCGTTTGGACTTAGGTCGTTGCACCGTTAGGTCGCTCAACCGTTTATATCGTTAGGTCGCAAACCCACTTAGGTCGCTTAACCTTGTTTTCCCCTCTAGGTCGCGTGGCCTTTAGACCCTTAGGTCGCGAGCAGTTAAGTCGTTAGACCTAGGTTGCCTTTTCCCCTTAGGTCGTTGGACCGATAGGTCGCTTTACCTGTGTTAGGTTGCCTTTTCCCCTTAGGTCGTTGGACCGATAGGTCGCTTTACCTGTGCTCACGTTAGGTCGTTCGACCCATTCATCTTTAGGTCGTTCCACTTGCCTATCTCGTAGGTCGCTCACGAGTTAGGCCTATAACCCGTTAAGTCGCGAATACTTTTAGGTCGTTAGACCCTTAAGTCGTTAGGTCGTTAGACCTCATTTTGTCTTCACTAGGTCGTACCGTTTTGAACGGGGCGCTGCCCCGCACCCCGCCGGGGGCGCTGCCCCCTGGACCCCCGCGACCTGACCGGGCAGGTCGAACCCCGTAAGCGGTGGCGTTGCCCCCGCACCCCCACCTTGGGGGGTTGCCACCCCCCCCCCCCGGACCCCCCCTCCGTAGGGAATCTTATCTGAAAAACATTGAGCTGATTTCCTTGGATTTTATTCACATCTCCGTATGCGATTTTTGTGACTGATTGTTTCTACAATTGCTTCTGTGTTTTGTCACTTTAAAATATAAAGGTTTCAATACTAGTAGTAAATATCAAAACTCTTTTAACAAACAATTTCAACTTCATTTTTAATAACAAAGCTCTTTTCTTAAACCGTTTTCCAATCTATTAGTATATACAAGCCTTTACCTCACTCGGATGAGAAATCTAATTAAACGACTTAGTAAAACAAGTGGTATAAAACGCTTGCGTTCACTTCGTCGGTTAATTCTTGGACTTGTTCGATTAAACCTCTTGTGACAATTTTATTAGTGAAGATTTACAGTTTGTTCGTAAATATTTAAGTTAAGCAAGTGGTTATGGGACATGAAGCTAAACTTCTATATTTACTAGCTTAGTGTAATTGACACTTCTCGTTGATCTTGATGATCGCTTTATGAATTAGACTAGCAATTGCGCGATGTCTCTTTCATTGCAAGGTTAGACTAGACACCACTTGTGTGATTCCATTCACGCATACCTTTCTGCTTTTTGGTTAGTCTTGACCTCAATCTGTGTGATTCCATTCACACATGTGGGGTAGCTCCCCTTGGTCTTCGGACCGTCATGTGATAGGCCTCTTACCCTTTTTTATGATTTCTGGATTTCTCGTGTTGATTTCTGGAATTTATGTCATTGACTTGTTATGAGTACAAGTTTAGGGTATGATGCCCTCTTCGAATCTTTGAGAAGATTCTTGTGATATTGGT
The DNA here is from genome assembly GCA_030765085.1 of Allium cepa. Taxonomy (NCBI): domain Eukaryota; kingdom Viridiplantae; phylum Streptophyta; class Magnoliopsida; order Asparagales; family Amaryllidaceae; genus Allium; species Allium cepa. Next base: position 594,089,759 of record CM060945.1, read on the forward strand.
TATCTTTTATTGATTGATCTTCTGTTGATCATTATTTACATACTTATAGTGGTATGTCATTATGGATGTTTATGTTTATGCCATATCTTTTATGTTATATCATGTCATCTGATATTTATAGCTAGACTGACCCGTTTATTATTTTCTTAAATAATACTCGGGTCAGACCGAGATGTTACAAGTGCTTCTGCTTGACTTCTTCCCAGGGATTCATCACTCTGACTTTTGGCTAACTTTTTAGATTAGCAGTTTTTGTTGTATACACTTGAGAGATAGACTCATATTTGTATTCTTTTGTATAGCAAGTGTTGCTATTCTTTTGTATTATCGTGGATCTTACTGACCACTACTCTGATGTACACTTTCATGTGTTAGTTATATATTCATATCTTCTTCCGCCTTTGTGATATGGATATCTGTGACTGATTTGTGATATGATTATTTCTATGTTTGTTTCCGAAGATTATTTATAGCCACCGTGTGATAAGCAATTACATGGTTGGTCGCTCCTCAACAGTCTTATTCTCCGTGCTAGTTGACAGCACTACTCCGGAGTGTTCTTGGCTAGCGTGGGTATAGAGGTGGGGCGTCACAGAAAACAATAAACTTTGAGTCAGTCATGTGACTGGTGTGAGAACTCAAAACAGTTTATCTTTAAAATCAAAATAGAAGAATATTTTAAAGTCAATTCGCAATGCTTTAAAAATGAGACTACCATAAGGCCTCCCGCACACACACATAATGCAAACGCAGAATCGGAGGAGATTTCTCCTTATGATAGTCAAAGATGCTTGATACGCATTAAAAAGAAACATTTGATATTATTACTAGTGCATAGTATAGAAAACAATTTCGAAAGTAGAATATAAATCTTAGCCAGCATAGGCATTCCGCACTTATACCTACTATAGTACCATCCAAACAGTGGGGCGCCACCATAAGTGAATGATAGGTTCTACAACTAAAACTGTACAAGATCGTATTGTTTCTTTGGATTTCCAACAAATGGTCAGGCCAAGGAACTTCTCATTACCACATGGAAACGCCTCTGGATTGACGTCCCGAGAACCAAACCGGATCTCTGCCAACACAAGGCCGGGTTACCCCTAACTGGGTAACTACTGACACGAATATGTCATCCCCCGATCGTAACCGATCTATCCGAGGATCCTCGATTTCCAACAACCACAAAATTTGCAGCAACAACATAGGTTAAATATCTGGGCTCCATACCATGATACCACCTCTATCCAGAAGGAATGACATACACTAAAGGAGTGCTACCCCCTAATAACCTTGCTGCATCCTTCCTGTTTTGACCATTTTCGGGGTGTGAGGTCCGACCAAGTCTCGTCCACAAAGCCGTGCATTATACGAAAGCCGTGCTTTGGGTCAACAAATGATCATAGAAATGATCACCAAGATAAATGATCAAATAAATGATCCTCAAGCAAATGATCAAACAATGATCATTTCACAGCAACACTAAGCATGCCACACTACCAAATTGGGAGTATATCACTAATAACCTTCAACTATATAACCTCTAAGCTCGTACGTCTCAGAGAAGGGTGTTAAGCTAAGAGAATAAATTTTCCGCCACCAACAGAAATATATTTGAAAGAAATCAGCTTTATATCTTAATTTGTAATGTCAGACATACAATCCATACAAGTCTGTTCCGGGATCGAACAGAACCGAAGGCACTTACAAAGAAGTCCTTGCATTCCGGATAATTTCTAATCACGTCCGGATTTCCCGTCAGTAAGGGTGATAAAAACTTTATATAGGAGATCAGCCGATGCACAGCAACTCAACGGTAATCCTTCCATTTTAAAAAATATCTGGTCTTCAACATCGGTCATCAAATGCAATCCATTACGACTTATCACATATTCAGAATGGGTTATACGACCCCAAGGTCCTTTCCCGGCTAACCCGAATAGTGAGCGCTTATTCAAAAATAAGTGTGGCATTCAAATTCAAACAAATCACAACGAATACCTATTTAAAGGTAAAGATTGATAGTCGGATTATTTAACTATCAATAGGCATGCTCAACATCACCAAATTCCAATAATTTTCCAAATTATTTACTTTCCAAAATATCTTTACTAGATATATAATTTCCCACACTTCAACAATTTGAAAACAAATTTTCAAATCACTTTTCACCCTTACCACTTTTTGAAAACAAATTTCAAACATTTTCCTTACGCGAAATACTTTCATTTCAACATGGTTCATTTAAACCAATTAAACAAATCCTTAACGATTTACTTTATATTTACGCTCCAAATCCGTAAATTTATTCCCACACTTCAAAAATAAATCAACATTTATTTTTAAACAAATTCCCTTTTCATTTATAAATTCCATAGTGAATTTATAATTCCTAAATATCTATGAATATACGATTTTCCAAACCGATTTCTAATATTCATTTTCAATTTATCTTTAAAAGATAAAGTTCCAAAATATTCAGTTCATATTGGAAAACATTTCCATACTTATTAAATAATAAGTAATTTACAAATCCATTCATTTTCAACACTTGGAAAATATTCAATATACTTAAATCGAAATTAAGTATATATTTCATTCCTTAAGGAAAACGTGCGCTTAAACACGTTCATTTGAGTCAAAACGAATGTTGCGTAAAACATCGTTACGACGACCCAAAATTACTAGTATAGGGATTCGAAATTTAGATAAATATATAAATCCCAATACTATACAAAATATTTCCTTTCGGAAATCATTTACTATAACAATTGTGTTATAGTCCACCATTTCCTTCTTTCTCGAAAACGTCTATTTCAACAATAAATGTTGAAATCTATGGTTTCGATTCATAATACATTTTAAAACATCTTTAAAATAATTAACTTCATTCTATAATATTCATTTTTCCAAACATGACCATTTTATTCAATAAGGTATTCACTGTCCAAAATCGTGAATATATTTCCTTTAATAAACTTCCATATTCAATTTATCAAATTCAATTGATTTCGAATTTATAAACAATGTTTATAAATTCCATTTCTATTTACATGCTTTGATTTATAAATCTCATTATCAACAAATTCCATTTATATCTCATTTAAATTCCAAAATCTGATTTATAAGATAATTATTTATAAATCTTCTATTTCACAAAATCTATTCATTTTATAACTTCACAATTTATAAATCTATAAATTCCGTTCACTTATGAAATCAATTTTTATTTCATTTTTTTAACACTTATAAAAAACTTGTTTTAATATTCCAATATTTTTAATTTATAAAATATCAATTTTATAAGTCTTTTATACACATCGTTTTTAATAATTCAAAAATCCCAATTTAAACCAATTTATAAATTAATTAACTATTTATTTCCAAAAATCTCATTTCAGTTATATTTCTCAAAAATCTAAATTTTTATAACATAAAAATTTACAACGTTTTAATTATTTAAAATGAATCAATTCAAAATTTAATAAAAACATATACTTTGAAAAATCACTTTAAAATTCCTTTCAAAACCAAAATCATTATTTTTAAAACTTCAGAAATGGATCCGATGATGCAGCAGCACCAAATAGTCAATCACGACATCCAAATATCATATATCGATGTGATAATCAACAAATATCACAATATTTGTAAATAAATCAATACAGTTGAGGAATCCAGTTGGATCCCTCCAACCTGTTTCCCTGCATCCAAAGATGTTAGCACAATACCAATTCCGCTCCAGTACGGAATTATCGCGGTATATGGGATTTATAAATATTATCCGCTTAATAGGCGGCGCAATAGGGTCTTATCCGCTATACAATGTGGGAAATCAAATCCAAGTACATAAATAATACCAATTTCACTGTTTATTAAATATTCGCGGTATATGTTTTTAATAAATAACCTCCGCTTACTAACGATGCATAATGTCTATTTTAACAATCAATAAATAACAATCATCATTCAAACATGCATTCAAGAATTTTTAATATAACTATTTAAAATTAAAATCGAAACCGATTCGATTGAATGAGAAGTTCTCACCTTGATTTCAATTCCGTTTTAGCGATTTATTTCGAATAAAATTTTACCCTAAATTCTCACTAACTCCAAACGACTCCAATCCATTTCCATAGCGCAGTGCTCGTCCACACGATTCCAACGCAACTGGTTTCGCGCGTTTTCGACCTCATATGAAAAAGATATGATTTTTACAAGTTACACGAATTTATAATTAAAATTTACAACATTTATTTTTATATTTTTAAGCCTACACTTGATCACAGCCACTGATTTCCGTTCCCTCAAATCTGGGCCCTCCAACTTTACTTCTCCATCTTCGCCCCAGGTCAGTGCAAACGCACGAACCAAGCAACCCACTCACGCTCAAAAACTCGATGCCACACGCCACTCCACTCGACTAGAAGTTGATCGAGCACCACCGTTTGAAGCGCCGTCATCAACTCCATCTTCGGCCTGAGTAGCTTCGAGCTCGGTCGAGCCTGCCACTCGAAAAACGTGCGCGAGCGTAGCGCCTTCCAGCTCCAATTGACGACGATCCATGCAACAAAACCCAAACATCACCGTATAGATCTAAAGCACTCATCACACTCTTCAATTTTGTAGTTGAAAGCTTCGTGAAACATTGTATGGATTGAGAGAGATTAATGGAAGAAAGGTAGAAATTTTCGGCCATAGGTTTATGAAGTGGCGGCTGAAGCATTCTGAAACCCTAGCTTATATTTTTTTTAATTTGTGAAAGATAAGGGTCCTATTTATAGAAAATAAAACGAACACTATTCATTTTGGATTTTTCAAACTCCGAATTACGCACGATGACCAGCGTTTATAGGGTTTACCCCGCGTTCCGAACATAATGGAACAGGTTTCGGAAGCTAATTCGATCATCTGTGCGAGTGGCAATAAACGTTCGATTTGAAATTAAACCGATTAAACGATTTTTTAGGCGTTTTAGCTTGCACCGGACAAACGGTAAATCTGATTGACACGAAATTTGAAACCTTACAATAATATCACATTATGGATCTGATGAAACTGGTGTCGTCGAAATCCGAGACTTTTTGAAAAATGGCTATTTTAACTCGCCAAATTAATATTGAAAACAATTTCGATGCGTTTCGAGATGCCACGGTCAAACGATAACTCGATTGCTACGAAAATTGAAATCCGATAATAACAAACTATTACGGATCCAATGGAACTGGTTTCGTCCAATTCTGAGACTGTTTGAAAATTGACTATTTTCACTAGTCGATTTAATATTAAAATATTCAATTTTCACAAATAAACTTTTAATTCGATTTTAAAAGTTCTAAAATATCATTCTTACTTCAATATGATAAAATAAAATTTTACAAACCAATTATAATCATATTAAACCCCTTTTCAATTATTTCTGTAATTTCAATTATTAAGTTATCGATTTAATTGTCAAATTAAATCCAATATTCGATAAATAAATTCATTCGACTTATAAATTTCACTTATTAATATTTAAAATTAATTAAATATTCGAAATTTAATTGACAGAAATTCTGGGTCGTTACAATCTTCCCCCCTTAAAAGAATTTCGTCCTCGAAATTACAAAGTAAGTAAAAGTTGCAGAATTAATTAACTTTCCAAAATCTATAGTTAAGCTTTTACAATCCTTTACTAAGTTTCCAACTCATACTTAGTTATCTTTTGGAAACCAACTACTATTGTTTAACTTTCAATTCCAAAACCAAAGTTATAGTTTTCAAAAATTTCCCAATATTCTCAAAAATTTCCCAACGCCTTAAATTTTCGGAAAAATTCGCCATAGTCTCCTTTGCGCGGCTCGATCCAAAAAAAATGCCAGTATATGTATCACAAATATACATCTCATCAAGTGATGAGGCATCCCGCAGGGAAAAAAGTGTAAAAGTACGGTATGTAATCCGAGATATGTACCTTATTATATTATTAGTGAGCATTTACGGCTAATATAGCACGAAAGCGAGCTCCAAAAGCGAAGCAAGCGCAATTCGCACCTACAAAATACTCAACAAACAACATGAGAATCATGCATATATGAAAATAGTATCAATATACAACATATAGCAACATAACAACTGCATAATATAGCAAATGCAACTGAACAACAAATGCAACCATCAACCAACTCAATATTCATTCATATTCTCATTAATATTCAAGGAATTGGTTTTCCAATTTAAATCGCATTTGATTAATTAACATTGGATTTACTAACATTCATTGATATTCAATTTTAATTAGTTTTCATTCACTAATTCAAGTCCAATTCATATTCAATTCTATTCAAATTTATTTACTTCTAATTTAAATTCAATTACTTTAGCTTCTAATTTTGCTAATTCAATTTCATTAACGCTTAATGAATTTATGTACAATCAATCAACAATCAAATAACAACCAATGTATATTCAATACAACCAAATTTATTCACTTTACATTCAATTTGGTTCAACACTTTTAATTCCAATTGGATCATATTAAATTAACTTTCATTCAATTTATTCAATTGCTAATAACATTAGCTTCTAATGAATTTACACTTACATCCATTATTTACATTTAATTGATTAACATGCAATCCATTTATCAATTCAATTGCTAATTCCTTTAACAATTTAAAGTTGAATTTCATTTATATAACTCAAGTTCAAATTCTTAATGACTTCACTTCATTAATTCACTTATTAATTTACTTCGATACCAAAATTCAACTTCATTCAACATCACTTAAGTTATATTTCATTCCAAACACCTTTTGTTTAATTTAACTTAAGTTTTCACTTATAAATCCAAATTCAAATTCCAATCCTATTTAACTTTTTACCAAAGCTAAATTTATTAACTCCTATCATAAGTTCAAAACTTATTTCACTTATACTCATCATCTTATAAGTTGTACAACTTATATTCAACAATTACTACTTGGATTTTATTGATTTACTTATATTTCCTTTAATTTAACTTCATCCTTTAAGTTAATTTATTCTATCGAAATTCAATTTGTATAAGTTATCAACTCATTTATCATTTCCATAATATTTAAATAAGATTCCAGAGTCCTTTCAATCTTTCAAAACCATTTTTGAAATCAATTCAATTATCTTTTGAATTTCAAAACCCAAACTCAAAATTTTCCAAACAACTTTTATTTAAAACAATTTGGCAGCAATTTCTCTTTTGGAAACCCAAAAATGAATTCTAATGATGTGGCCATCAACATCAGGATTATTTTCCAGCGACCGAAAAGAGTTTAGAGCTTTAATTCTCCAAAACAATTTTCCAAATTATCAAATCCTTTCAAAACACTTCTCTGGAATTTTATTTTCATATTATAAATCACATTTATAAATCTTTTACTTATATAATTTTACTTCTTATATATAAGATTATTTCACAATCGTAAATCACATTAATTATAGTTCCATACTTATAATTCATTTGCTTATACAATTATTCTTTTAAAAATTATTGTTTTTATTCAACAACCAAACAATCAATTCATATACACTTTAATAATTCTGAAAAATTATCTTTTATATATAAAATATAATCAAGGTAAAATTATTTCATTTACCCAATTTTAAAGCAATACTGTGACAAATTGTTCTGTACAAGTGTTTATAAACCCCTTCGGCATAGTTGTACAGACCGTGCTGACGAAGGTTCATATGCCACTCAACAAACCAATCATCACAATATAAAACAATTTTATATTCACTAACAAATACGCTCTCATAGCTATTATTACACTCAAACTCATTCTAGAGTACTACTGACTCTATCTCTAATGAGTAATACCCAACAGAGCCATGGTTGTCACTTAACCATATGCTCTGATACCAAATGTAACGTTTGCGATTTTTCGATGCCGAAAAACCGAAATGTTAGGGTTAAAGAAGAAGAAAAAGGAAAATAAAAAGGTAGAAGAAGAAGAAAAAAAAAAATAGAACAGAACGGAAGCAACAGAACAATATCAGAATCTCACAATCGCAGCGGAACAACATATAATAAATAAATGAATAATCTTTAAACAAAGAACTATATCAGTTATTACATTACATTACATTTCATTACATCAGAGTGTCAACAACAAATGACATCAACAGCGGAAAAGAAATACTATATACTAGTAATACGCCATGCCATCCAGCTTGCCTCCAGCAACTCCAGAAATATCCTGATAAACCTTAACTCTTGACTGCCCATGTGGAAATTGGTGGGCATCCAGAGTTTAGAAAGGAAAACTATAAACTCCGAGTCAGTCATGTGACTGGTGTGAGAACTCAAAACAGTTTATCTTTAAAATCAAAATAGAGGAATATTTTAAAGTCAATTCGCAATGCTTTTAAAAATGAGACTACCATAAGGCCTCCCGCACACACACACAATACAAACGCAGAATCGGAGGAGATTTCTCCTTATGATAGTCAAAGATGCTTGATACGGATTAAAAAGAAACATTTGATATTATTACTAGTGCATAGTATAGAAAACAATTTCGAAAGTAGAATATAAATCTTAGCAAGCATTGGCATTCCGCACTTATGCCTACTATAGCTACCATCCAAACAGTGGGGCGCCACCATAAGTGAATGATAGGTTCTACAACTAAAACCATACATGATCGTATTGTTTCTTTGGATTTCCAACAAATGGTCAGGCCAAGGAACTTCCCATTGCCACATGGAAACGCCTCTGGAATGACGTCCCGAGAACCAAACCGGATCTCTACCAACACAAGGCCGGGTTACCCCTAACTGGGTAACTACTGACACGAATAAGTCATCCCCCGATCGTAACCGATCTATCCGAGGATCCTCGATTTCCAACAACCATAAAATTTGCAGCAACAACATAGGTTAAATATCTAGGCTCCATACCATGATACCACCTCTATCCAGAAGGAATGACATACACTAAAGGGGTGCTACCCCCTAATAACCTTGCTGCATCCTTCCTGTTTTGACCATTTCCGGGGTGTGAGGTCCGACGAAGTCTCGTCCACAAAGCTACGCTTTATACAAAAGCCGTGCTTTGGGTCAACAAATGATCATAGAAATGATCACCAAGATAAATGATCAAATAAATGATCCTATCACAAATGATCAAACAATGATCATTTCACAGCAACACTAAGCATGCCACACAACCAAATTGGGAGTATATCACTAATAACCTTCAACTATGTAACCTCTAAGCTCGTACGTCTCAGAGAAGGGTGTTAAGCTAAGAGAATAAATTCTCCGCCACCAACAGAAATATAATTGAAAGAAATCAGCTTTATATCTCAATTTGTAATGTCAGACATACAATCCATACAAGTCTGTTCCGGGATCGAACAGAACCGAAGGCACTTACAAAGAAGTCCTTGCATTCCGGATAATTTCTAATCACGTCCGGATTTTCCGTCACTAAGGGTGATAAAACCTCTATATCGGAGATCAACCGATGCAGAGTAACTCAACGGTAATCCTTCCGTTTTCAAAAATATCCGGTCTTCAACACCAGTCATCAAATGTAAACCATTACGACATATCACATATTCGGAATGAGTTATACGACCCCAAGGTCCTTTCCCGGCTAACCCGAATAGTGAGTGCTTATTCAAAAATAAGTGTGGCATTCAAATTCAAACAAATCACAACAAATACCTATTTAAAGGTAAAGATTGATAGTCGGATTATTTAACTATCAATAGGCATGCTCAACATCACCAAATTCCAAATAATTTCCCAAATTATTTACTTTCCAAAATATCTTTACTAGATATATAATTTCCCACACTTCAACCATTTGAAAACAAATTTTCAAATCACTTTTCACCCTTACCACCTTTTGAAAACAAATTTCAAACATTTTCCTTACGCGAAATACTTTCATTTCAACATGGTTCATTTAAACCAATTAAATAAATCCTTAACGATTTATTATATATTTACGCTCCAAATCCATAAATTTATTCCCACACTTCAAAAATAAATCAACATTTATTTTTAAACAAATTCCCCTTTTCATTTATAAATTCCATAGTGAATTTATAATTCGTAAATATCTATGAATATACGATTTCCCAAACCGATTTTTAATATTCATTTTCAATTTATCTTTAAAAGATAAAGTTCCAAAATATTCAGTTCATATTGGAAAACATTTCCATACTTATTAAATAATAAGTAATTTACAAATCCATTCATTTTCAACACTTGAAAAATATTCAATATACTTAAATCGAAATTAAGTATATATTTCATTCCTTAAGGAAAACGTGCGCTTAAACACGTTCATTTGAGTCAAAACGAATGTTGCGTAAAACATCGTTACGACGACCCAAAATCACTAGTATAGGGATTCGAAATTTAGATAGATATATAAATCCCAATACTATACAAAATATTTCCTTTCGGAAATCATTTACTAAAACAACTGTGTTATAGTTCACCATTTCCTTCTTTCTCGAAAACGTCTATTTCAACAATAAATGTTGAAATCTATGGTTTCGATTCATAATACATTTTAAAACATTTTTAAAATAACTAACTTCATTCTGTAATATTCATTTTGTCAAACATGACCATTTTATTCAATAAGGTATTCACTGTCCAAAATCGTGAATATATTTCCTTTAATAAACTTCCATATTCAATTTATCAAATTCAATTGATTTCGAATTTATAAACAATGTTTATAAATTCCATTTCTATTTATATGCTTCGATTTATAAATCTCATTATTAACAAATTCCATTTATATCTCATTTAAATGCCAAAATCCGATTTATAAGATAATTACTTATAAATCTTCTATTTCACAAAATCTATTCATTTTATACCTTCACAATTTATAAATCTATAAATTCCGTTCACTTATGAAATCCATTTTTATTTCATTTTTTTAACACTTATAAAAAACTCATTTTAATATTCCAATATTTTCAATTTATAAAATATCAATTTTATAAGTCATTTACACACATCGTTTTTAATAATTCAAAAATCCCAATTTAAACCAATTTATAAATTATTTAACTATTTATTTCCAAAAATCTCATTTCGGTTATATTTCTCAAAAATCTTAATTTTTATAACATAAAAATTTATAACGTTTTAATTATTTAAAATGAATCAATTCAAAATTTAATAAAAACATATACTTTGAAAAATCACTTTAAAATTCCTTTTAAAACCAAAATCATTATTTTTAAAACTTCAAAAATGGATCCGATGATGCAGCAGCACCAAATTGTCAATCACGACATCCAAATATCATATATCGATATGATAATCAACAAATATCATAATATCTGTTAATAAATCAATACAGTTGAGGAATCCAGTTGGATCCCTCCAACCTGTTTCCCTGCATTCAAAGATTATAGCACATTACCAATTCCGCTTCAGTACGGAATTATCACGGTATATGGGATTTATAAATATTATCCGCTTAATAAGCGGCGCAATAGGGTCTCATCCGCTATACAATGTGGGAAATCAAATCCAAGTACATAAATAATACCAATTTCACTGTTTATGAAATATTCGCGGTGTATGTTTTTAATAAATAACCTCCGCTTACTAACGGCGCATAATGTCTATTTTAACAATCATCATTCAAACATGCATTCAAGAATTTTAAATATAACTATTTAAAATTAAAATCGAAACCGATTCGATTGAGTGAGAAGTTCTCACCTTGATTTCAATTCCGTTTTAGCGATTTATTTCGAATAAAATTAAACGGACGTTTAATTTTACCCAAAATTATCACTAACTCCAAATGACTCCAATCCAATTCCATAGCGTAGTGCTCGTCCATACGATTCCAACGCAACTGGTTTCGCGCGTTTTCGACCTCGTATGAAAAAGATATGATTTTTACAAGTTACACGAATTTATAATTAAAATTTACAACATTTATTTTTATATTTTAACCCTACACTCGATCACAGCCACTGATTTCCGTTCCCTCAAATCTGTGCCCTCCAACCTTACTTCTCCATCTTCGCCCCAGGTCAGTGCAAACGCACGAACCAAGCAACCCACTCACGCTCAAAAACTCGATGCCGCACGCCACTCCACTCGACTAGAAGTTGATCGAGCACCACCGTTTGAAGCGCCGTCATCAACTCCATCTTCGGCCTGAGTAGGTTCGAGCTCCGTCGAGCCTGTCACCCGAAAAACGTGCGTGGGTGTAGCGCCTTCCAGCTCCGATTGACGACGATCCATGCAACAAAACCCAAACATCACCGTATAGATCTAAAGCACTCATCACACTCTTCAATTTTGTAGTTGAAAGCTTCGTGAAACATTGTATGGATTGAGAGAGACTAATGGAAGAAAGGTAGAAATTTTCGGCCATAGGTTTATGAAGTGGCGGCTGAAGCATTCTGAAACCCTAGCTTATTTTTTTTTTAATTTGTGAAAGATAAGGGTCTATTTATAGAAAATAAAACGAACACTATTCATTTTGGATTTTTCAAACTCCGATTTACGTGCGGTGACCAGCGTTTCTAGAGTTTACCCCGCGTTCCGAACGCAATGGAACAGGTTTCGGAAGCTAATTCGATCATCTGTGCGAGTTATGGCAATAAACGTTCGACTTGAAATTAAACCGATTAAACGATTTTCTAGGCGTTTTAGCTTGCACAGGACAAACGGTAAATCCGATTGATACGAAATTTGAAACCTTACAATAATATCACATTACGGATCCGATGAAACTAGTTTTGTCGAAATCCGAGACTTTTTGAAAAATGGCTATTTTAACTCGCCAAATTAATATTGAAAAAAATTTCGATGCGTTTCGAGCTGCCACGGTCAAACGATAACTCTGATTGCTACGAAAATTGAAATCCGATAGTAACAAACTATTACGGATCCAATGGAACTGGTTTTGTCCAATTCTGAGACTGTTCAAAAATTGACTATTTTCACTAGTCGATTTAATATTAAAATATTCAATTTTCACAAATAAACTTTTAATTCGATTTTAAAAGTTCTAAAATATCATTCTAACTTCCATATGATAAAATAAAATTTTACAAACCAATTTTAATCATATTGAACCCCTTTTCAATTATTTATGTAATTTCAATTATTAAGTTATCGATTTAATTGTCAAATTAAGTCCATTATTTGATAAATAAATTCATTCGACTTATAAATTTCACTTATTAATATTTAAAATTAATTAAATATTCGAATTTTAATTGATAGAATTTCTGGGTCGTTACAAATAAACCCAAGAAAGAAAGAAGAAGGAGATCACACTCAACATCAATAATGGTGGCAAAAGCTCACACACAAATTTTATTCCAAATCCACACTCTTTATAATGACAACACCTCGTATTTGTAGGAAATTACAACTCAACACAGCCGACCTAATAACATACGTCCCAACATAGGTGACACACGACCTAACAACATACAGATTACAACGACCCACGACATAACAACATACGACATAAGAAAATTACAACACGAATTACAACATCACAAGACATAGCGACATACGACATAAGGAAAATACAACACAACAACAATGCGACACAACATCATACAATATAACGACATACGACCTAAAAAGATAGCACAGCTTCAGCGCGACTCAAGCGACATAAGTTGAGCGACATAAGAATAGGAATGACTTAAGCTTCTGGAGCGACATAAGGAATCAACATAGTTAAGCGACTTAAAGAAATGCGACGACTTAAAACAATGCGGTATAAAGAATCACGACATATGATTTAGAACGACTTAAGGAAAAGCGGCATAAGATGCAGTTGGTGTAGATGCGGTTGGTGTAACTCGCTAGGTCGTTCCGCTTGACATAAGAACTTGTGTCTTAACTCGCTATGTCGCTCAGGCGACTCAAGGTTCAGGAGTGAACGAGAACGACTTAAGAGATGCGGACGACTTAAGGCACACGAGTCATAGTCATCATGGTGCACTGCATCACATTTACTAATTTTGTTAAATCAAGCCGCTAAATGCGAAATGGTTTTTTTTCTACCTCATAAGAACAACATCCATATATTAAGAAATGTGAAACAATCAGACTAACAATCCAAGAAAGAAAGATGTACATAGATAATAACAAAATCCAAACTTATAGAATGGACAAATATTATTAAACATCGAGAAGAGCTTTAGACATTTCCCGGTGCAAAATTATGAAACACAATTCAAAGATTTGAAATGTATAAGGAAAGGGAAATTTTCAACAAATGACTAGGAGGGTGTGCCCCCTTACCAAAAGTATACCTCTAGATATGTACTTGAGAGCAACGATGGCTCTCAGATAGTGTCAAATCAGACCACGCCAACAATTACCGAGAATCCGAGTATTTCACATCTCCAAATACATACCACTGAATCCAATCTATATTAGATGTGAAGATACCCGAGTGGAAAAAATCCTACATAGCTTAACCTCAACTCGCACTTTGATTTAGTCATTTTCGTCAATGGATGGAAAAACTCAAATGAGTAACAAATCGTCTTGGACTGATGAAACATAAAGGATGAAAAGATCAATTCCATAGTTTGAGATAAAACAAGAAAAATGAATTTATCCAACATAACTAGGAGGGTGCTTCCCCCTTCAATAAAAGTATACCTATAGATAAAATATAATTAAGAGCACATGTGCCACTCTCAGTAACATCTAAGCTAGACCCTGTTAAATCCGTAGGCATCCAAATATACTCACATCAACATGTGCATGTTATCAGCTTCTGTAAATGAATATGAATATATCCTAATGGGTGCGACCCACAAAGCTTGGCTCTCACTCGCGCATTAGTTTTAATTTTTCTGATGTTGGGTTCCAATGCTCAAAATGGGCGGCAAACTGCCTTGTAATGACGAAGCACAAGAATGACACCCCCTTAAACGTGCTTTGGGTTTAGTCATTTTTGACAAATGATATCCAAACTCAAAAAGAGCAACATGTCGTTTTAGAGTAATGAAATAAAAGATGATAGAAGAATAAAATCGAGTGTCAATAGATCAAATATCGTGAATAACAAAGTGATTCGTGTATTGGAATTATATCACATATGCTTACCACTAATAAATGAATCAAACATCTAAAACATATGATCCACACTTGGGATTGATTTTCATATTTCAAATATTATAAAAAAATTAAAATACTCTTTGAATATTGTTTTAAGAGGGAAAATTATAGTACTCGGTATACTAAAATAAGGGTCAAAAAATATGTCATTAAACATTTTTTACTATAAATCCAATATAAGTTACACTTTGCTTTATTTTTAAATAATTTCAATTAAAATATTTTCTCATTACAAACCAGCATTTATAAATTTGCAAAAAAATACTTACTATCCCAAAGGGTAATAAATCGTTTTAAATATCTTTACAAATTTAAAACAATGTTAATTCGTCCTTAAGGATAATTTATAAAATCTATAATCTTCTTTTAGTAAACCAACTAGTTTTCTTCAAATATCTTTGTTAAATTAATTAACTTTAAACATCTTTATTAAATTTATTAATTAACTTAAAAAAATTATTAAATTGGTTAACTAACTTTTAAATCACCATTAATTAAATTATTAATTAAATCAAAATAACATTAATTGAAATGATTAATTAAATTCAAATATCATTAATTAAAATGATTAATTAGGTTTAAACATCATTAATTAAAATGATTAACTAAATTTAAAACATCATTAACTAAAATGATTAATTAAATTCAAATCTAATTAATTAAATTGGTTAATTAATTTTAAATATCATTAATTAAAATGATTTATTAAATTCAAAGATCATTAATCAATATGATTGATTAAATTCAAATATCATTAATCAAAATGATTAAAAATACAAGCTTAAGTTCAACATAAAAGGATTTTAGGGAAATGATATTTAATAAGTGATTATATAGCAGAAAATCTCTATAATGACACTTAGGCAATTCAAATAGACAGCCATAATTTTTTTTAACCAAATATCAATATAACCAATAAAAGAATATAAATGAGATGTATATAATGGTAAATAATGGCGAGAAACATCTTTGGGTCTCTACACAAATGTCCAATGTAAATCAGAAATATGTAGGTGTACTTTTCGAAGTGTTCCATAGCGACATTTTCGCTGCAATAATACTCCGACATTTCTTTTTGTCCCCTGCAAAAAATGGTTATTTTTATCATCCATTACTAGGCGGGATAAACAATAATATATATAGTTAAATGAATTTCCAAAATAGGAGTCCACTCCAAACAATCAATCAAACAACAATGTAAACTAATGTACAAGAAGGCCATAAATAATGTTTATCAACTATATAATGAACCGAATTAACCAAAAATGTGGGTTAACTTATATAAATTCTAGTAATTACTTTCACGTTCTGTGACGCCCCATCTCTATGCTTACAATAACAAAGATTATCATAAGGAATAACCTCTACTATTGCAAAGAAAAAGGCTTGTTAGAAGTGACCATCCGCAAGTTATGCCTTAGACAAGTATTGATTACATCGATAGGAGTTGTGTAAATTACTCCCAAAGATATATATTCGATCCAAATCTAAAACGAAACTATGGTGGCTAATGAAAAATTCAGAACAACTCATAATAACAATAACACGGATAGTATAATCACATCAGAAAAGAAATATCAGATATATAGCGGAAGATAAGTCTGGATACGTGCTATGTAACGATCCTGAATTTTTGAACAATTTAAATTGAAAATATTTAATTAATTTTAAATATTTGAATGATAATTTAAATTAAATTCCCAATATAACCATGAATTTGGCGATTAAATTTTTAAAATGTAATCTATTGAAAGTTGAATAAAAATTTGAATATTCAATTTTAAGATGATTAAAAATATTTCAAAGGCTTAGAAAAATCGTATTAATAATACTGAAGATAATAAAAGCTTCAGAATTGAATTTGAAAATAATTTGTTCAGTTTTGAAAGTTTATTGTTTAAATTGAATTTAAAAATAGCCTTCCGAGGCACAGTCTCGGAATTCAACGAAACCAGTTCCATTGGATCCGGAATATTGAATTATTACCGGATTTCAATTTTCGTGGCGTTCGGAGTTGTTATGTGAGCATACGACATTAAAACGTGTCAAAGAAAATTATCAAAAACAAATTGAATTTTAAAACAATAAAATAAAAATAAAATGAAACATAACAAAAAAAATAAAATAAGAGAAAGATTGCAAGATCTTTTGGTACACTGCTATGTATCACCTCTGCAAAATCGCATACCTATCAGCCACCCTACGAGGAGAAAAAAAATTGTCACCCTACCCTGTACGTTTGGTCCTTTCCCTTCTATTTTATCTTCGTTCATTTGAAAACCTAAATCTAAAAATATAAAACATACGAAAGCAAATTAATGGCGGCCTCGTTTCTTCGTCCCCCTTCCAAAATTAGGGTTATTCAAAATTGAAGGCGCCGGCGACAACTTCGTTCGAGTTCGATTCTTCCTTCGTCAACTTCGCTCGCATCTTCCTAATCGTTCGTCTTCAAGCTCGCGTGCTCCTCGTTCGACTAAGGTAAGTAATTAAATTTACTCACATCTAAAATTAAACTGTCTAGCTTATTTAAATCTTGCGATTTAGTGATTTCCTCTGTTGTTTGGATTTTGATGTTGCTGTTTTCTCGGTCTTAAATCAAATTCATAAAAAAAATGATGCTTGCGATTTTTGTGACTGGTTCACTATTATGACTTTGATGATTTAGAAATGTTCGAACTCCTTTTACCATTACGGCTTGACTTTCAATTTGATTTCGATTTTGATGTGAATTCATCTGGAAATTGCGTTGTTTTGTTTTGATTTCGTGATAACTTCGGCTTTGAATCCTTTTGCTTTGCGAACTTAACTTCGTTATGCCTTTGACCATTTGCTGTTGGTTTGAGGTGTACATGTGCTGGGTTGAAGCTTCGAGCTCTGCATAGTACTTATGTGTGAGTCATGTTGCTGTTGAGGTTTTGTATTCTCGAATTTGCAGTGTGCGTGACCTGATGCCTTTTTGTTTTGGAAAGAGTAGCCTATGTATTAAATGTAAGTGACAGGCTATGTATTAGGAGCATGAAAATTTGAAACCTATATGTACTATTTTATAAAGTTAGTCTGTATGTAAAAGGAAGCATGAACAACCACAAAGTTTTAAATTAGTTATTCATATACCCCTACCTATCTTGCTGTACTTGGTTTTCCAACAAAATTTTTACAAGCTAAGATTCAATCTATACTTACTTCCTTTCATTATGACCTCAACTTCACTTATTCACTGATTGGTCTCCATTGGCATACTGGGCAGTTTGATCTGTTGTACTGGTGTATGGTTTTAAATTATGAACTTTTCTCTGCTCTTGGTCATTCACTTGTTAAGGCTGATGCAGTTGTATTGATGGTTGCATCTGAGTTTTTGTTGCAGTCTTGTGATCTTGAGGTGGCTGCATTTTTAATTGCAGTTTGCCCTAGAATTTAAAATGGGGCTGCAGTTTCATTTTTATGAAAATTTTACACTTGTTGACGTGTGCAGCCATGAGTTGTTAAGAAACTTGTTTCTTGAGTTGTTTGAGTATATGCAAACTGTTGCATTTCATCCTTGCCATGATGCATCAGTTTTATTTCAGTTTTACAACTTTGTATACTTGTGGTGGCTGCAAATTTTTGATTGCAGTTTACCCTTGTACCACTTGTTGTTCCAATCTTTGGATTTCACTATTACTGTTTGGTTCATTTGTCATTCGAATCGATGATGTTCATTGGCTTTAGTGTTGTGGTTCCCTACTCCTGGTGCCTTCACCCTCCTTCTATCTTGTAGTTTCCCCTGCAACTTTTTTTTGCGTAATCAATATGCAAATACACTTTGCTGTGTCGCTGCTGCATTGCCTTATCTTTAAGCATTTATGATCTACTTATTTAAGAAAAAAAATATTTGATTTCGAGTTGAATTATTAAAACACTTGAGTTTCACTGTGGCTTGGGCTCTTGATGTAGCTCGAATTGTTTGGTTTACTTATCTGTATATATATGCATACATACATTCGTATGTGTGTATGCATGTATGGTTGACCATTGTTCGAGTTATGCGTTGTCTTATTGTATTTGCATTGTGCTCTGTTGTTGTCTGGACCTTTGCATCTTTTCCGTGCTTCATCACTTGAGTCTGCACTTTCCATGCTATAACTTGATTTCTTGTTCATGTATGCATCCCAGTCATACTTGTTGTCAGAGTAGTTTGCACTGACCGGTGCACTACTGCATTCATGTCATGTTGCTCCACGTACATTGAGCACTTCATTTGATTCACCACTGCATTTCCAGTTGCAGTTCACCTGAGTGCATATGTATGGTGTCTTGCATGCACGTATATAAGTATGCATGTTTCTACTGCATTGTATAAGTTTACCTGTTACTCTTGCAGTGTATTGATACTCATGTCTGCACTTTGATTCATGTTGCATTCCACCGTGTTTGGTCAACCCTTGCTCTTTTTTTGTTCGCCAGTTCTGTTGTGTGCCAATATTTGTGATTTCTCTTCAAGGTTGCATTTCGACCCAGTTGCCTTTGTTAACCATGTTGCTGACTGTATTTGCATATCTGTTGCCTAGTTTTGGACCAAGTGGCACTATAATCTGGTTAGGATTTAAGCATCACTAATCTAATATGCATTGGATTTGTTTTTATAATTTCACCTGAGTTGAACCCGACTTTTTCTTGGGTTTGACCTTGTGTTCATCTATGAGTTTTCGTAGAACTTTTGTGTATTTCCTCACTGCATTGGCGAGGCAGTGCACGCGTGCGTGTACGGCAGCCAATCGATATTGATGTTTTAAATGATATTTCAATTATTTGAATTGATTTGATTTAAAATGATGACTTTGCTGTTAATTGTCGTTCAGGCAATTTTGATGTTTTTCTAAATTATCCTCATTAATTATCCCTTCATCTATCTTTGTTGATAATTTGAATCTACTGATTTATTGTTAAACACTGTTAAGTGTCATATTTATCGTTATCCGATTTCTTGTAAAAGGATCGGATATGTGAATTTATCTTTGACTGTCGTCTAATTGCTATTTGATTATTATTGCCTCTATGCACTAATAACTGAGTATGAATTAGACTGACCCGTGTATTATTTTCTTTTGAATGTAATACTCGGGTCAGACCGAGTATTTTTACAGCTTGAAGATTTTCAGGCAGCGAAGTTAGAGAGAGAGGGGGGGATACCGCTTCACTTTAGTTTCTTTTCAGGATTTTTGTACTTAAAAGATTATATTCCGCTGTATGAATGAAATTCATTGTATAAACTCTGATGTATAAAAGAAAAGTTCATTTACGAAAAATATTATTATTCTGTGATTCTGTGGCTGATTCTGTTTAAACTCTATAAACTAAATAACAATCCGTCATTTTGAACGTTTCAAGTTGGTTTAATTACCGACTGGAGGCGGTCAGAGCGGCGGGTCGTTACAAAAGTGGTATCAGAGCTTTGGTTTACACAAAACTTTGTTTATGGCGTTTAATATGAATAGTTACTAGAATCACTGTAAAGAAAGCGTTTTTCAAATCCAATGAAGTATAAAATTGTTTTCTTTGAAAATAAAAGGTATTTTGAAAATTCAAATACTTTTCGGACAATCCCCCTCTCTTTTGTAGCTCTCTAAATTTAGGTTTGCGAAAGTTTCTCTTCGGTAAGGTCTCCTTAGATTTGAGTCCCGATCATTCAAAAACCCATTATCGAATTGCTGAGATTTATGAAAGAATAAAATATAAGTTAAGTGAATTGATGAATTGGTTTAAATTAAATATTTTGAATATCTCCAAAGTAATAATTGAGAAATAAAATGACATGTTAATTTAGTTATAACCAAGGGGATCATTAAACTATAATTTGGGAATTTGATTCTGAATTCTTTTGAAAATTGATTTCAAATGTTGTGAAGAACGATTTAGTAAATAAATGGATTATAAGTACTTAACTTATAAATGGACTTTTGGTATATAATTGAGTTATATAAAATTGAATTGAATTAATAAAGGAGATTTATAAATTGAAGTTTTATAAATAGAAATGGAATTTATAAAGATTGTTTATAAATTCAAAACTAATTGAATTTGATAAATGAAACATAGAAGTTATTAAAGGAGATATATTCGTGACTTTGGACAGCAAATTATCCTTTAAGTTAAATATTGTGATGATAAAAGTTGGTTAGGAATTATATCCACGATTTTGGACAGTGGATAATTCTGAATTAAATGCGTAGAATATTGAAATTGGTTAACAAAGTATATTCACGATTTTGGACAGTGAATATATTATTAAATAAAACGGATATGTTTTAGGAAAGTGATATTATGAAATGAAGTTAATCGATTTAAAGATGTTATCGAATACATGGATTTCAACATTCATTGTCGAAATAGACGTTTTCGAGAGAAATAAAAGGAAATAGTGGACTATAACACTGTTGTTATAGTAAATGGTTTTCGAAAAGGAAATGTTTTATATAGTATTGGGATTTATATATCTATCTTAAATTTGAATCCCTATACTAGTGATTTTGGGTCGTCGTAACGATGTTTTACGCAACATTCGTTTTGACTCAAACAAATGTGTTTAAAAGAACGTTTTCCTTGAAGAATGAAATATATACTTGATTATGATTTAAGTATATTGAATGTTTTTCAAGTGTTGAAAATAAATTGATTTGTGAATTACTTATTATTAAATAAGTATGGAAATGTTTTCCAATATGAAGTGAATGTTTTGAGATTTTATCTTTTAAAGATAAATTGAAAATGAATATTTGAAATCGATTTGAAAATCGTATATTCAGGGATATTTTGGAAATGTAAATTCACTATGGAATTTATAAAAGAAGGGAAATTTGTTAAAAATAAATATTGATTTATTTTTGAAGTGTGGAAATAAATTTAGGATTTGGAACGCAAGTTTAAAATAAATTGGTAAGGATTTATTTGATTGATTTAAATGAGCCATTTTAAGTTTAAAATGGATAAATATTTAGAAATGTTTCCGTTTAAGGAAATTGATTTGAAATTTGTTTTCAACGATTGAAAGGTGAAAAATGATTTGAAATTTGTTTTCAAATGGTTAAGTGTGGAAAACTATATATCTGGTAAAGATATTTTTGGGAAAGTTTGAAGTTGGTTTAAAACCAATATTGTGAAAAGTATGCGGAATTCAAACTATGAATTAAGTCGAAGTTGAAAAAGTTAAATGGGAAATTTGAACAATTAGTTCAACTTGAAATTTTTCAAAAAGATTGAATCTTGAGTTAAATTGAGTTTAACTTCGACCCCAAAAACAATATAAGTTGAGCTTTGAATTTTGGATGGTCGATTTGGATTGTATGTCTAACATTGTGTATTGACGACATAGCAATTGATCTCTATTAAATATATATCTGTTTGGTGGCGGAGAATTTATTCTCTTAGCTTAACACCCTTCTCTGAGACGTACGAGCTCGGAGGTTATATATCAATAGACATCAATTATGTGTTGAGAATTGATGCAGTACGAACTACGGAATCAATATGTTTAAATTGTTCAAGGCCTTTAAGTCGTTTAGAGTTGGCTTCGTTTTTATGTCGTTGGGGGGTTATAAGTCGCTCATGACTTAACAAAGGGTATTCGCGACCTAATGTTAAGGTCTTAAGTCATTCGCGACTTAAAAGAGTGAAGGATAACGAGTTACGACCTAAGGAGTTACAAGAAGAGGAGCTGCGAGTTAATGAAGAGGATTTAAGTCGTTTGCGACTTAACAGAGCTCAGGGAATGAATCGTACACGAGTTAAGGGAGCTTCGGGTTTAAGCCTTAAGTCGTTCACGAGTCAACCAGGGAAGGCACGACCTAAGGAAGGTTTGCTGGGTTTAGGTCGGGAACGACTCAAGGAAGAGGGAGTAGGTCGGCTACGACCTAAGGAAAAGAGTGTAAGTCATCTACGACCTAATAAGTATGCAGAAGACAGGAGTTTCCGACCTAAGATAAGTCGCATACGACCTAACGACTTGTACCGAAGATTGATAAGTCGCATACGATTTATCTTAAGTTGTGAGTCGGGTAAGATGTAATGAGTTGAGTCGCGTTGTATTTTAGGTCGTTACCGACCTATGTGAAGTGTTGTAATGGTGAGTTGTATTTTTTTAAGTCGCGTCTTCTTATGCTGTAACTATTAGGTCGTGGGGTTGTATAGGTCGTAAACAGTGGGTTCTTAAGTCGTGTGTCTTGAGTCGTTTGCACTGTGCTGTGTGTAAGAAGGTTAGGTCGCTTACTGTTTTCAATATTGGTCAGTTAGGTCGGCAATGACTTAGTTGGGTCGTAAGTCGTGAACGACCTAAGAGTCTGGTGATGTTTTGATTGCGTTGCGTTGTAAAAGCTATAAATAGCAGTGTTGTGTCATTTTGTAAGGTTGTTGATTTTTGAATAAAATTTCTTGTTGATTGCTGTGTGCTTTCATCCTAAATTGGTAGTTGAGTGTAATCTCCTATCTCCACTTTCGGTTATTCGAGTGCGCTCGAATCAACAATTGTTGAAGCCGATTCGCGGAATCAAGTGCGCTTGATCAACGCTTGAAGAATTGAAGATCTTCTCTCACGGTATCGTGCGCGATCAACATGTCGAAGATAGCGAGAATTCGGTATCTTTGTGATCAACGAATTTGGGCATTTCAGTATCTTCGATCCACCAATTGCTACTTTCATCGATCCATATCGTTTTGTTAATTATCCGCTGCGTCAGTTTGGTATCAGAGCCATACTTAGCCAATCATAGCTAAGTTGATTCTTGGAGCCAAGAATTTGAAGTTTGAAGTTGTTCATCGTGTTCATCTTGAAGTTGCAGCAAGAGGGAGACTTTCGATCCATTCCATTTTGGATCAAAGTGTTGGAAGGTGTTTGAAGTTGGACTTGTTGGAAATTTGCGCGCCAAAGTTGAGTTTGAAGTGTTGAACCGTGCCGACCTACCCTAGGTCGTTGCATACTATCGAGTTAAGTCGTGAAGTTCAAGCCGAGTTTGTGGAGGCCGAGCCGAGCTAGTGAAGAATTGTGCCGAGCGACTTAAGCCTTAAGTCGTTCACCTTGTTTAAGTTTGAAGCCGTGACTTGTTTGATTTGAGTTGAAAATTTGTGAAGTTTTGAAATATTTGTTGAAGTGTTGTGAAATCTAACCATGCCGCCGAGAAGAGCTAATCGTCATCAGAATGTTGAAGCGTTGTATAGAAGAGAAGAAGCCGAGCTTATGGAACAATGTATTAATGAGAAATTTGATGAAGGCATTGGAAAGTTAGAGAAATTGATGAATGATTTGAATCAAACTCAAAGGAGTAGATCACCAAACTCGAACCATGGAGGAAACCGAGTTTCGCCATCGGTTACGGAAGCGAGAAGGGTATCACCGCAATCTTTAAGAGAGAGAAGAGAAACATCAATTTCAACAAGGAGAGATCACCATGATTATGGACATGAAGAAAGGAGAACTCCGCGAGAGTTTGAAAATGAGCCATATCGAGATGAAGAGAGACACAGTAGAAGAGACATGCGTGATCAAAGGAATGTTGATGGTCGAGAACGATATAGACGTACATTTGATTTTGATGAAGAAGGTGATAGAGCAAGCATTCATTATGGAGATCGAGACCAAGTTCGAAATTCATATCGAGATGTAGATGATGATCGTCGATGGGAATCGGGCATGAAGATGGAAATTCCAGAATTCAAGGGTGGAATGGTAGCAGAAGAATTTCTTGATTGGTTGTGTAATGTTGAAGAGATCTTTGATTTCAAAGAGGTCCCGGAGAATCATCGAGTGAAGTTGGTTGCTACTAGATTGAGGGGAAGAGCTTTATCATGGTGGCAGCAAACTAAACTTACACGGGAGAGAATGGGAAAGTCGAAGATTGAATCGTGGGATAAGATGAAGAAGTTGATGAGAGCTACATTTTTACCTTATAACTATCAATCACTTATGTACCAGAGATTGCAGAATCTGAGGCAAGGGGCGAAGCCAGTTAATGATTATGCAGATGAATTCTACCAACTCATTGCCAGGAATGATATTATGGAGACAGAAGAACAGCTAACCGCTAGATTTTTTGGAGGGTTACGAATGCAGATCCAGGATATGGTTAATATGTTCGATCCAAGATCTGTGACAGAGGCACATCAGAAAGCGTTGGCTTAGGAGAAACAGGGAAGGCGTGGAGGTGGTGTGTTTACTAATTCCAATAATCCAGTAAAGGGTGTCAGTGGAAGTTCTAATGTTCCTAAAGCTGTCGCAAAACCAGTTGTGAAGGAGGTCAAGAAGGCAAAGGTTAATGGCAGTTTCAAATGTTACAATTGTCAGGAGTTGGGTCACAAAAGCAATGAATGTCCGAAGCCGAAGAGAAGAGCAATGGTTGCAGAGATTGAAGAAGAGGATGTGGATGCTGAATATTCAAATGCACCTTATGATGAGAAGGAAGAAGAATTGTCCGGAGATGAAGGGTGTAATTTGATGATGAGGAGAAATTATTTGGCACCAAAACAGGAAGAGGAAAACAGTTGGTTGAGGAATAACATATTTCAGTCCACATGCACTATTCTGGGAAAGGTTTGCAAGTTCGTTATTGATGCCGGGAGTTGTGACAATATTATCTCTACAGAAGCAGTAAAGAAGTTGAACTTGAAAACCGAGAAGCATCCTAAACCGTACAAGTTAGCATGGTTAAGGAAGGGTGGTGAAGTGAAAGTTGGGCGAAGAGCTTGTGTTAATTTTTCTATTGGGAAGAGATACAAAGACGAAATTTGGTGTGAAGTTGTAGACATGGATGTGTGTCATCTGTTGTTGGGCAGACCATGGCAGTTTGATAGAGTAGTGCAACATGATGGTCGTGCTAATAGCTATAGTTTCATGTTTGAAGGTACTAAAATCACTTTAGTTCCCAAGAAGCAACAACATAAGGGAAACAAGTTGGAGGAGATTGAAGAACTGAAAACTTTATTATCTTTGAAAGAGTTTGTCAAGGAGGTTGAAGAAGAGCCTGAAGTCTTTTTGTTGATCGGGCGAGAGTGTAATGAAGTGATGAAATTCCAGAAGAAGCGAAGCCAGTTTTGAAAAAGTTTGAAGATGTATTTCCAGAGGAGTTGCCTAAGGAGTTACCGCCACTGAGAGACATTCAACATCAAATCGATCTTGTTCCGGGAGCAGTATTACCACATAGACCACATTACCGAATGAGTCCGAAGGAACTTGAGGAGTTACGTAGGCATGTGGAAGAGTTGTTAGAGCAGGGACGTGTTCAGGAAAGCTTGAGTCCTTGTGCAGTACCAGCTTTGTTGGTGCCGAAGAAGGATGGAACATGGAGAATGTGTACCGATAGTAGAGCTTTGAACAAGATTACTATTCGCTACAGATTCCCAATGCCGAGGTTGGATGACTTACTAGTTCAGTTGAGTGGGGCTACTATCTTTTCAAAGATTGATTTGAAAAGCGGATATCTTCAAATTCGGATTAGACCGGGAGACGAATGGAAGACAGCCTTCAAGACGAGAGAGGGGTTATACGAATAGTTGGTTATGCCATTTGGTTTATCAAATGCACCTAGTACATTCATGCGGGTGATGAATCAAATCTTTAGACCATTCATTGGGAAGTTCGTGGTGGTTTATTTCGATGATATTCTGATATATAGTGGAAATACAGAGGAGCATGTAGAGCATTTGCGGAAGGTGTTAATTATTCTTCGGGAGGAACAATTTTATGCAGCTACGAAGAAATGTTTGTTCATGATTCGAAGAATGTTATTTTTGAGATATGTTGTATCTGAGAAGGGTATGCAGGTGGACCAGAATAAAGTTGAAGCAGTCAGAAATTGGCCACAGCCGAAGACAATTACAGAAGTGAGAAGTTTTCATGGGCTAGCGTCATTCTACCGAAGATTCATTCCACACTTCAGTAGTGTGATGGCTCCAGTTACTGATTGCATGAAAGGGAAACAATTTGTATGGTCAGAGGAAGCTGGGAATGCTTTTGGGAAGATAAAGGAATTGGTAACGACCGCACCAATTCTAGTTCTACCAGATTTTCAGTTGTTGTTTGAGCTACACACGGATGCATCTAAGGTTGGAATTGGAGGGGTGTTGAGTCAGAAGGGACGTCCTATTGCGTACTTTAGTGAGAAGTTATCATGGGCAAAGATGAGATATAGTACGTGTGATGTAGAGTTTTATGCTGTAGTGCAAGCAGTGAAACATTGGAGATCTGTTCCATAAGGAGTTTGTTCTTTACACAGACCATGAAGCTTTGAAGGATTTGCAGGGGCAAGACAAGATTTCAGCGAGACATGCATCATGGATTGCTTATCTGCAGCAGTTTACTTTTGTCGTGAAACATAAGTCGGGGGTGACGAATCGTGTAGCTGATGCTTTGAGTAGGAGGAGTCATTTATTATCGACAATGAAAATTGAAGTGACAGGTTTTGAATTATTGCCAGAGCTGATTGAAGAAGATCCTTACTTTGCAAAGTTTGTTGAGAAAGTAAACGATGGGAATACCCATGAATTTGTGTTGGTTGATGGATTCTTGTTCAAGGGGAATCGATTATGTATTCCAAACTGTAGTTTGAGAATGAAGATTATCAAGGAGTTGCATGAGGAAGGACATGTGGGTCGTGATCGTACGTTGCATTTGATTTCTCAATCTTATTTTTGGCCGTCGATGAGGAAGGAAGTTGAAAGGTTTGTTCAGAGATGTCAAATCTGTCAGGTTTCGAAAGGAACAGCGACAAATGCAGGGTTGTATATGCCGTTACCTGTACCGATTAAACCATGGGTTGATATCACCATGGATTTCGTGTTGGGTTTGCCGAGAACGCAAAAGGGAAATGACTCGTTATATGTTGTGGTGGATCGTTTCTCGAAGATGGTGCATTTTGTTGCTTGTAAGAGGACGGCAGATGTTGTTCATGTTGCTCAGTTGTTTTTCAAGGAGATCTATCGACTTCATGGATTGCCAGAATCCATTGTGTCGGATAGGGATACTTGTTTTCTGAGTCACTTTTGGCTAAGTTTGTGGAAGATGGTTGGAACGAAGCTGAAATTTAGTAGCGCTTATCATCCGCAAACAGATAGACAGACAGAAGTTGTTAACAGATCGTTGGGAAATTTGTTGCGATGTCTTGTGAAGGACAATCTGAAGAGTTGGGACATGAAGTTATGCCAAGCAGAGTTTGCACATAATCATGCAGTTAATAGAAGCACAGGTTACAGTCCATTTCAGATTGTATATTCAAGTTTGCCAAGGGGACCATTGGATTTAGCAGTAGTGCCACAACCGAAGGGGACGGTTAAACGAGCTGCAGACTTTGTTGATGGGTTGGCTGAATGTCATAAAATCGTTCGGGAACGGTTGGAGAAAGAAAATGAGAAGTATAAGCAGACGGCAGATTTGAAGCGACGAAGTGTTGAATTTAACGAAGGTGAGTTGGTTTATGCTGTGTTAATCAAGGATCGTTTTCCAGTAGGCGCTTATAACAAGTTGAAAGCCAGAAAAATTGGTCCTGTGGAAGTTATGAAAAGGATTAATAAAAACGCTTATAAATTGAAGCTGCCGGAGGATGTGTATACCTCTGACGTGTTCAATGTTAAACATTTAATTCCGTATCATGGAAATGAATTTGTTGTGGAAAGAGAAAGTGAAAATTCGAGGACGGACTTCTGTCAACCGGGGGAGGATGATGCAGTACGAACTACGGAATCAATATGTTTAAATTGTTCAAGGCCTTTAAATTGTTCAAGGCCTTTAAGTCGTTTGGAGTTGGCTTCGTTTTTAGGTCGTTGGGGTGTTATAAGTCGCTCACGACTAAACAAAGGGTATTCACGACCTAATGTTAAGGCCTTAAGTCGTTCGCGACTTAACAGAGTGAAGGATAACGAGTTACGACCTAAGGAGTTACAGGAAGAGGAGCTGCGAGTTAATGAAGAGGATTTAAGTCGTTTGCGACTTAACAGAGCTCAGGGAATGAATCGTACACGAGTTAAGGGAGCTTCGGGTTTAAGCCTTAAGTCGTTCACGAGTCAACCAGGGAAGGCACGACCTAAGGAAGGTTTGCTGGGTTTAGGTCGGGAACGACTCAAGGAAGAGGGAGTAGGTTGGCTACGACCTAAGGAAAAGAGTGTAAGTCATCTACGACCTAACAAGTATGCAGAAGACAGGAGTTTCTGACCTAAGATAAGTCGCATACGACCTAACGACTTGTACCGAAGATTGATAAGTCGCGTACGATTTATCTTAAGTCGTGAGTCAGGTAAGATGTAATGAGTTGAGTCGCGTTGTATTTTAGGTCGTTACCGACCTATGTGAAGTGTTGTAATGGTGAGTTGTATTTTTTTAAGTCGTCTCTTCTTATGCTGTAACTATTAGGTCGCCGGGTTGTATAGGTCGTAAACAATGGGTTCTTAAGTCGTGTGTCTTGAGTCGTTTGCGCTGTGCTGTGTGTAAGAAGGTTAGGTCGCTTACTGTTTGCAATATTGGTCAGTTAGGTCGGCAACGACTTAGTTGGGTCATAAGTCGCGAACGACCTAAGAGTCTGGTGATGTTTTGATTGCGTTGCGTTGTAAAAGCTATAAATAGCAGTGTTGTGTCATTTTGTAAGGTTGTTGATTTTTGAGTAAAATTTCTTGTTGATTGCTGTGTGCTTTCATCCTAAATTGGTAGTTGAGTG
This sequence comes from Allium cepa, assembly GCA_030765085.1. Taxonomy (NCBI): domain Eukaryota; kingdom Viridiplantae; phylum Streptophyta; class Magnoliopsida; order Asparagales; family Amaryllidaceae; genus Allium; species Allium cepa. The sequence goes on from CM060945.1 coordinate 594,119,551, forward strand.
TAATCTCCTATCTCCACTTTCGGCTATTCGAGTGCGCTAGAATCAACGACTGTTGAAGCCGATTCGCGGAATCAAGTGCGCTTGATCAACGCTTGAAGAATTGAAGATCTTCTCTCACGGTATCGTGCGCGATCAACATGTCGAAGATAGCTAGAATTAGGTATCTTTGTGATCAATGAATTTGGGCATTTCAGTATCTTCAATCCACCGATTGCTACTTTCATCGATCCATATCCTTTTGTTAATTATCCGCTGCGTCAAGAATTTACGATGTAACGTGAAATCCAAATCGAGTGTGAAGTCGATAATGAATTGAATTATGAATGCGAATTGGGTTTAAGATAACCTTAAAATTCTAAATCGACTTAGAGGAAAATTTTAAATCGGTAATGAGATGGGAAACTCATGAATCCTCTATTTGTTATGGGTATGAGATATTGAGGTTTTCGGAACTTATATATGAGAATGTAGTAAACTCGAAAACCATCAGTTTAGAAAGTAATTGGTATGGAAAACTTGTGTAAGTTTACATAGGTATGATATGTATGAAATGTGTAATGAAGTACTATCTATGTATGATATTATGTTTTCTAAACTGAGGATATGGAAAAGTACCTTCCATTTAAAATTTGTGAAGGTTGTTGGAACTCGATATGAGTGTCCATTTGAAAATCGTAGCTACGTAGAATTTCCATAAGTTGGTGTGTCCATTTGGACTAGAATCCCTCGCGATAGATCATCGTGATGGGATCATATTGGTTTTTATGTATGCTAGCGTAATTCGAGGGGCGAGATGCCTATGGTTACAAGCGATTCCACTGGGATAGTGGCGTAACCGCTGTGTAAACCGCGATCTAGATACACTGGGGTGATAGCGTAATTTGAGGGGCGAGATGCCTACAGTTACAAGCGATTCCACTGGGATAGTGGCGCAACCGCCGAGTAAACTGCAATCTAGACGCCAAAGCGTAATTCGAGGGGCGAGATGCCTACGGTTACGAGCGACTCTACTGGGATAGTAGCGTAACCGCCGTGTGGACCGCGATCTAAGGCGACAACCGTGGCGAAATTCAAGAGATGAGAAATCTATAGTTACAAGCGATTCTACTGGGATAGTAGCGGAACCGTCGGATAAACTGTGATCCATGGGGGAATGTGCTTTCCATATCCATTTTTAAAAGAATTTTTAAGTATTTTCACTGGGAATTGAAGCAAGTATATTTAGTACTTGGAGACTTTTAGTCCTACGCCTGGCCAGCGTGTGCCTAATGTCTTTAAGAAGGACGACAGACTTGTTAAATTTCGAGTTAGCAAGTATTTTCAAACTTTAAATAGCAAATCAATGGTTTGAAATTAAAATTACATAATTCCAACCCAAGAAACTAAGGAAGAAGATCTTTTAAATATTTTGAAAGTCCACAGCTTTTGGAAAAGATATAGTATGTAAATCTTTAGCATGAAGAATTTTAAGTTTAAATCTGAGTTTAGTAAGTCGGAAATTTTGGTAAAAGACTTTTGCGTCTTGATTGTAGAAATCAATAAAAAATATATATATCAAATTAATGAACAAAGCTAGTGAGACAAAACAAATGGAACTCATTTATTTTTTAATAAGATTCAAACTTGATAAAATTGAGTAGGGTATAAATATTAGTGAAATTTTAACAATCATTTTTCCTTACTTGTAATTTCGGGACGAAATTCTTTTAAGGAGGGGAGATTGTAACGATGCTGAATTTTTGAACAATTTAAATTGAAAATATTTAATTAATTTTAAATATTTGAATGATAATTTAAATTAAATTCCCAATATAACCATGAATTTGGCGATTAAATTTTTAAAATGTAATCTATTGAAAGTTGAATAAAAATTTGAATATTCAATTTTAAGCTGATTAAAAATATTTCAAAGGCTTAGAAAAATCGTATTAATAATACTGAAGATAATAAAAGCTTCAGAATTGAATTTGAAAATAATTTGTTTAGTTTGAAAGTTTATTGTTTAAATTGAATTTAAAAATAGCCTTCCGAGGCACAGTCTCGGAATTCAACGAAACCAGTTCCATTGGATCCGGAATATTGAATTATTACCGGATTTCAATTTTCGTGGCGTTCGGAGTTGTTATGTGAGCATACGACATTAAAACGTGTCAAAGAAAATTATCAAAAACAAATTGACTTTTAAAACAATAAAATGAAACATAACAAAAAATTAAGAGAAAGATTGCAAGATCTTTTGGTACACTGCTATGTATCACCTCTACAAAATCGCATACCTATCAGCCACCCTACGGGGAGAAAAAAGTTATCACCCTACCCTGTACGTTTGGTCCTTTCCCTTTTATTTTATCTTTGTTCATTTGAAAACCTAAATCTAAAAATATAAAACATACGAAAGAAAATTAATGATGGCCTCGTTTCTTCGTTCCCCTTCCAAAATTAAGGTTATTCAAAATTGAAGGCGCCGGCGACAACTTCGTTCGAGTTCGATTCTTCCTTCGTCAACTTCGCTCGCATCTTCCTGTTCGTTCGTCTTCAAGCTCGCGTGCTCCTCGTTCAACTAAGGTGAGTAATTAAATTTACTCACATCTAAAATTAAACTGTCTAGCTTATTTAAATCTCGCGATTTAGTGATTTCCTCTGTTGTTTGGATTTTGATGTTGCTGTTTTCTCGGTCTTAAATCAAATTCATAAAAAAAAAATGATGCTTGCGATTTTTGTGACTGGTTCACTATTATGACTTTGATGATTTAGAAATGTTCGAACTCCTTTTGCCATTACGGCTTGATTTTCAATTTGATTTCGATTTTGATGTGAATTCATCTGGAAATTGCGTTGTTTTGTTTTGATTTCGTGATAACTTCGGCTTTGAATCCTTTTGCTTTGCGAACTTAACTTCGTTATGCCTTTGACCATTTGCTGTTGGTTTGAGGTGTACATGTGTTGGGTTGTAGCTTCGAGCTCTGCATAGTACTTATGTGTGAATCATGTTGCTGTTGAGGTTTTGTATTCTCGAATTTGCAGTGTGCGTGACCTGATGCCTTTTTGTTTTGGAAAGAGTAGCCTATGTATTAAATGTAAGTGACAGGCTATGTATTAGGAGCATGAAAATTTGAAACCTATCTGTACTATTTTATAAAGTTAGTCTGTATGTAATAGGAAGCATGAACAACCACAAAGTTTTAAATTAGTTATTCATATACCCCTACCTATCTTGCTGTACTTGGTTTTCCAACAAAATTTTTACAAGCTAAGATTCAATCTATACTTACTTCCTTTCATTATGACCTGAACTTCACTTATTCACTGATTGGTCTCCATTGGCATACTGGGCAGTTTGATCTGTTGTACTGGTGTATGGTTTTAAATTATGAACTTTTCTCTGCTCTTGGTCATTCACTTGTTAAGGCTGATGCAGTTGTATTGATGGTTGCATCTGCGTTTTTGTTGCAGTCTTGTGATCTTGAGGTGGCTACATTTTTAATTGCAGTTTGCCCTTGAATTTAAAATGGGGCTGCAGTTTCATTTTTATGAAAATTTTACATTTGTTGACGTGTGCAGCCATGAGTTGTTAAGAAACTTGTTTCTTGAGTTGTTTGAGTATATGCAAGCTGTTGCATTTCAACCTTGCCATGATGCATCAGTTTTATTTCAGTTTTACAACTTTGTATACTTGTGGTGGCTGCAAATTTTTAATTGCAGTTTACCCTTGTACCACTTGCTGTTCCAATCTTTGGATTTCACTATTACTGTTTGGTTCATTTGTCATACGAATCGATGATGTTCATTGGCTTTAGTGTTGTGGTGCCATACTCCTGGTGCCCTCACCCTCCTTCTATCTTGTTGTAACGACCCAGAATTTTTAGAAATTAAAATATGAATATTTAATTAATTTTAAATATTTATAAGTGAATTTATAAGTCAAATAAATTTTTATTTGAATTATTGGATTTAATTGAATAATTAAATCGATAATTTAATATGTTAAATTATGGAAAATAATTGAAAATTGGGTTAAATATGATTGAAAATGATTTGTAAAATTTTATTTTATCATATGGAAGTTAGAATGATATTTTAGAACATTTAAAATCGAATTAAAAGTTAATTTGTGAAAATTGAATATTTTAATATTAAAATCGACTAGTGAAAATAGTCAATTTTTGAACAGTCTCAGAATTGAACGAAACATGTTCCATTGGATCCGTAGTAGTTAGTTATTATCGGATTTCAATTTTCGTGTCAATCGGAGTTATCGTTTGATCGTGGCAGCTCGAAACGCATCGAATTATTTTTAATTTTAATTTGACGAGCTAAAATAGCCATTTTTCAAAAAGTCTCGGATTTCGACGAAACTAGTTTCATCGGATCCGTAATTTGAAATTATTGTAAGGTTTCAAATTTCAAGTCAATTGGATTTACCGTTTGTCCGATACAAATTAAAACGCCTAGAAAATCGCTTAAATCGGTTTAATTCAAATTGAGCGTTTCTCGCACATACTTCCGAATTAGCTTCCGAAACCTGTTCCATTGTGTCCGGAACGCGGGGTAAACCCTAGGTACGTCAGTTTCGGCGCGTAAATCGGAGTTCGGAATTTCCGGGTGAATAGTGTCGAACGAAACTCTATAAATACACCACCACTCTTCATAATTTGATAAAAAAAATTAACCCTAACCCTAATTTTTTAACCTAGCCGCCACTTATACAATGCACGGCCAGAAATCACTCTCACTTCTTCATCAATCTCTCTCAATCCGTAAAGAATTACGTGAAGTGTTCAACACGGAAGTCGTAGAGCACGACGAGAGCTTCGATTCCATACGGTGATGATCGAATTTGGAGCGACGATGGAGGAGCTATGGTGGGCCGTTTGCTACAGGTTTGGCACGTTTTCCTAAGCACTAGAGGTGGCCGAGCTCCACCATATGGGGTGTAACAACCCGCATATTTATCGAGTTTGTATTTAAATATTTTATTTAAATATTAACTCGTTAATCGGATTTTGGTCCGAAAAGCTACTTTTTGCAAACGGTCAAATTAGGACTCGAGACCACTTCCATTGAGTTCGAAATGTCGTTTACAACTTTTTAAGTATAAACATCGATAGGTTTGGAGTTAGTGAAATTTCACTAACTTTTCCCGCTTTGGACTTTGGGTTAGTTTAGCCTATTAAGCCCAAGTTCCAACCCTCTTCTCCTCACTCTTCATAAATTTCCTAACTAATCAAGCTTTGGCATTAATGGTGGAGGGAATGGGAAATTAAAACTCCAAGCACAAATTCAATTGCAAATCCAACATTCAACTCCAAATTCAAGTAGAAGATATTGGATTCAAGCTTTGGATTGCTTCTCCTTGCTTTCAAGCTTCATCTTCATAAACTTTAGTGCAAAGGTGAGATTTTTATCTCACAAATCTAGTCTATAACTATATTGGACTGTTGGGAATGATTCCCTATCACTTTTGCATGCACATTTGCATTTGGTTTGGATTGGATTGGCGAAAAACTCCAACTTTTAGCGTGTTGGTGAATTTTCTGCACTTAGGTCGTTCTGGCCATTTTCGTGTGTTCGGAGTTAGGTCGCTCGCGACCTAACCCTTAGGTCGTTCGCGTGTTAGCGCGCTAGGTCGCACTGCCTTGAATTTTCACTTCGGAGTTAGGTCGTTTCACGTTAGGTCGTATGGCGTTAGGTCGTAGGTCGTTTCTGGCCTTAAATCCCCTCTGCAGCGTTAGGTCGCTCAGCCTTTCCTTGTTAGGTCGCATCACCCTTAAGTCGTTCGACCTGATGCCTCTCTTAGGTCGCACATCCCTTTAGGTCGCTAGGTCTTAGGTCGCGCATCGCCTTAAGTCGCTCGACCTGCTCTCACCTTAGGTCGCGCCATCTTTTAGGTCGCGTACCATACTTTAGCCCGTTGTCCCTTAGGTCGCTTGCACCTTAGGTCGGCCTCGTTAGCTCGCAGATCCTCTAGGTCGCGTGGCCTTTAGACCGTAGGTCATTAGGTCGTAAGACCTTAGGTCTCCTGACCACTTAGGTCGCTTGACCTATTCAAATGTTAGGTCGCAAGTTCCTTAAGTCGCTCGTCTCTCTTAGGTCGCTCTCTTCGGCTAACTCGCGAACACCACTAGGTCGTTTGACCCTTTAGACCCTTAGGTCGTGAGCAGTTAGGTCGTTAGACCTAGATTGCCTTTTCCCCTTAGGTCGTTGGATCGATAGGTCGCTTCACCTGTGCTCACGTTAGGTCGTTCGACCCATTCATCTTTAGGTCGTTCCACTTGCCTATCTCGTAGGTCGCATTCCACCTAGGTCGCGTGAACTTATAGGTCGTTAGACCCTTAAGTCGTTAGGTCGTTAGACCTCATTTTGTCTTCACTAGGTCGTACCGTTTTGAACGGGGCGCTGCCCCGCACCCCGCCGGGGGCGCTGCCCCCTGGACCCCCGCCTCCGTAGGGGATCTTATATGAAAAACATTGAGCTGATTTCCTTGGATTTTATTCGCATCTCCGTATGCGATCTTTTTGACTGATTGTTTCTACACTTGCTTATGTGTTTTGTCACTTTATAATATAAAGGTTTCAATACTAGTAGTAAATATCAAAACTCTTTTAACAAACAATTTCAACTCTATTTTTAATAACAAAGCTCTTTTCTTAAACCGTTTTCCAATCTATTAGTATATACAAGGCTTTACCTCACTCGGATGAGAAATCTAATTAAACGACTTAGTAAAACAAGTGGTATGAAACGCTTGCGTTCACTTCGTCGGTTAATTCTTGGAATTGTTCGATTGAACCTCTTGTGACAATTTTATTAGTGAAGATTTACAGTTTGTTCGTAAATATTTAAGTTAAGCAAGTGGTTATGGGACATGAAGCTAAACTTCTATATTTACTAGCTTAGTGTAATTGACACTTCTCGTTGATCTTGATGATCGCTTTATGAATTAGACTAGCAATTGCACGATGTCTCTTTCATTGCAAGGTTAGACTAGACACCACTTGTGTGATTCCATTCACACATACCTTTCTGCTTTTTGGTTAGTCTTGACCTCAATCTGTGTGATTCCATTCACACATGCGGGGTAGCTCCCCTTGGTCTTCGGACCGTCATGTGATAGGCCTCTTTACCTTTTTATGATTTCTGGATTTCTCGTGTTGATTTCTGGAATTTATGTCATTGACTTGTTATGAGTACAAGTTTAGGGTATGATGCCCTCTTCGAATCTTTGAGAAGATTCTTGTGATATTGATTATCTCTTATTGATTGATCTTCTGTTGATCATTATTTACATACTTATAGTGGTATGTCGTTATGGATATTTATGTTTATGCCATATCTTTTATGTTATATCATGTCATCTGATATTTATAGCTAGACTGATCCGTTTATTATTTTCTTAAATAATACTCGGGTCAGACCGAGATGTTACAGGTGCTTCTGCTTGACTTCTTCCCAGGGATTCATCACTCTGACTTTTGGCTAACTGTTTAGATTAGCAGTTTTTGTTGTATACACTTGAGATATAGACTCATAGTTGTATTCTTTTGTATAGCACGTGTTGCTATTCTTTTGTATTATCGTGGATCTTACTGACCACTACTCTGATGTACACTTTCATGTGTTAGTTATATATTCATATCTTCTTCCGCCTTTGTGATATGGATATCTGTGACTGATTTGTGATATGATTATTTCTATGTTTGTTTCCGAAGATTATTTATAGCCACCGTGTGATAAGCAATTACATGGATGGTCGCTCCTCAACAGCCTTATTCTCCATGCTAGTTGATAGCACTACTCCGGAGTGTTCTTGGCTAGCGTGGGTATAGAGGTGGGGCGTCACAGGGGGGCCGAACATGGTGGAGGAGATGAGCATCAATTTGCAACTCCCTGATCAAAGTTTCATGAAGTAAAAATGGTGCAAGATTTAACCCTAATTTCTTGTATTGGGTTCGGTTTTGGAACGTGAGGGCCTGTAGGTTTTGCGTGGGGAAGATGATGGGGGGGGGACGGCCTGATGTGGTTAAGTTTGAGATGGAGGGCTGTGATTCGATTGGGTATGAAATTATATATATAAAGGTTGTAAATTTAGTTATAAAATCGTGTACAATCTTATAAAATTCATAACTTTTTCATACGAGGTCGAAAAAATGCAAACTCAGTTGCGTTGGAATCGTATGGACGAGCACTACGCGATGGAGTTGGTTTGGAGTCGTTTGGAGTTAGTGAGAATTTTGGGTAAAATTAAACGTCCGTTTAATTTTATTCGAAATAAATCGCTGAAACGAAATTAAAATCAAGGTGAGAACTTCTCACTCAATCGAATCAGTTTCGATTTTATTTTAAATAGTTAGATTTAAAATATTTTAATGCATGTTTGAATGTTGATTGATATCTATTGATTGTTAAAATAGACATTATACGCCGTTATTAAGCGGATGTTATTTAATAAAAACATATACCGCGAATATTTCATAGACAGTGAAATTGGTATTATATATAATATCAATATATATATATTGGCATATGTATATATTGCAGTTGTTGATTTCCCGCATTTTTTGTTTAGCGGATGAGACCCTATTACGCCGTTATTAAGCGGATAATATTTAATAAGAACATATACCGCGATAATTTCGTACTGGAGCGAAATTGGTATTGTGCTAATGTTTTTGGGATGCAGGAAACAGGTTGGAGGGATCCAACTGGATTCCTCAATAGTTTTTATTTGATTTCAGATATTTTGATATTTGATGGATTATCATATCGATATATGATGGATCGTTGTTGTCGTGATTGACTATTTGGTGTGTAGCATCATTGGACCCAGATTTTGGGATTTTAAAGTGATTTTTGAAAATATACTTTATTTTTGGAATTGATCCATGTTAAATAAATAAAAGTTATAATTTTTAAAAGTTATAAAAATTATGATTTCTAAGAAATATAGTTAAAAGCTGATTTTTGAGAAATATGAACCAATGATTTTATAAAATAGTTTAAATTGGATTTTTGAATATATTATAAAAGTTTAAAAATAGGATTTATAAAATTTGATTATTTTATAAATCAAAATGGTGAAACTATAAAGGAAATTAAAGACGTTTAAAAGAATAATATAAATTGATTTATATTAAGAGATTTATAAACGGATATTTATAAATTGAAATATTGACTTATAAAACGAGTTTTTATAAGTGTTTGAATGAAGTGAAAATGAAATTCATAAATGAATGGAATTTATAGAATTATAAACTGTGAAGTTATAAAAGAAAATTTATAAATAGTAAGATTTATAAATTTGGTGAAATTATTTGAAGAATAGATTGGTTAGATAAATGGATCTTATAAGTTATAAGATTTATAAATTGGAAAGTCTCTAAAGGAACGATTTTGTAAAATAGTCGTTTTATAAGTAATTAACTTATAATATGAACGTTTAGTTTATAATTTAGTTATAAACTGGAATAGGTTAATAAAAGAATTTATAAAAAGGAAGTTTTTATAAATAAATAGAAATGGAATTTATAAACGATGTTTTATAAATTCGCAAATGACTTATTTGATAAGAAAATTGTTGGAACCTATTAAAGGAGTTATATTCATATTTTTAAATAGTGAATAATCCTTTGAGTTAAAATGAACAAAAGGATGAAATTTGTTAACGATGTTTATTCACATTTTTACTAGTGAATAACACGTTAAAGAAATTGTTTTGGATTTGATGTTTTGAATAGAATTAAAACGATCTAACGATGTTTTAAAAAGGTGTTGAGATTCGAAACATAGATTTCAACATTCATTGTTGAAATAGATGTTTCGAGAAATAAAAGGGAATAGTGGACTATAACACTGTTGTTATAGTAAATGATTTCCGAAGGGAAATGTTTTGTATAGTATTGGGATTTATAGATCTATTTTAATTTCGAATCCCTATACTAGTGATTTTGGGACGTCGTAACGATGTTTTACGCAACATTCGTTTTGGCCCAAATAAATATGTTTATGAGAATGATTTCCTTAAAGAATGAAATATATAATTAATCTCGATTGAAGTATATTGAATATTTTCTAAGTGTTGAAAATAAATAAAATTTGTGAATTACTTATGAATAAATAAGTATGGAAATGTTTTCCAATATGAAGTGAATATTTAGAATTTATCTTTTTGAAGATAAATTGAAAAGAATAATTGAATCATATATGCATGAATATTTTGGAATATAAATTCCCTAAGGAATTTATAAAAGAAAGTGGAATTTGTTAAAAATAAATATTGATTTATTTTTGAAGTGTTGAAATTTTATATATAGTAAAGATATTTTGGAAGATAAATAATTTGGAAATTTTTTTGGAAACTGGTGATGTGTGCATATCAATTGATAGTTCAATAACCGACTATCAATATTTCCCTTTGAATGGGTATTTGATGTGATTTGATTGAATGTGAATGCTACACTTATTTTTAAATAAGCGCTCACTATTCGGGTTAACCGGGAAAGGACCATGGGGTCGTATAACCCATTCCGAATATGTGATACGTCGTTATAATTGCATTGAAGATCGGTGTTGAAGACCCGGTATTTGCGAAAGCGATAGGATGACCTGTCGATTGACTCTGCACCGAGTAGCTACGGTATTGAGTTCTCCATATGTGATGGTGAATCCGATCAGGATCGTGAATATCCGGATTGCAAGGGCTTCGTAAGAAGTACCTTCGGTTTTGTTCGAGCCCGGAACAGACTTGTATGGATTGTGTGTCTGACATTACAAGTTGAGATATAAAGCCGATTTCTTTCAAATATATTTCTGTTGGTGGCGAAGAATTTATTCTTTTAGCTTAACACCCTTCTCTGAGACGTACGAGCTTAGAGGTTATGTAGTTGAATGTTATCAGCGATATATTCCCAATTTGGTAATGTGACATGCTGAGTGATGCTGAAATGATCATTGTGTTGATTATTTGTGATAGGATCGTTTATTTGATCGTCTATCCTTGTGATCATTGTGTTGATCATTTGTTGACCCAAAGCATGGCTTTTGTATAAAGTATGTTTTTGTGGACGTGACTTCGTCGAGCCTCACATCCCGGAATGGTCAAAACAGGAAAGATGCGGCAAGGTTATGAGGGGTAGCTCCCTTTAGGGTATGTGCATTTCCTTCTGGAAAGGGTGGTATCATGGTATGGAGCCCAGATATTTACTCATGTTGAAACACTATATTTTATTTCTGTGTGGTGTTGTTGGTGACGAGCGCTCGGTTAAAAGGTCCAATGGGACTGGGGGATGCCATATTCGTGTAGTAGTTACCTAGTGATAAAGGTAACCCGGCCTTGTGTTGGCAAGGAGCTGGTTAAGTTCTCGGGGACGTCCAGCCAGAGGCGTTTTCATGTGGCAATGGGAAGTTCCTTGGCCTGACCATTTGTTGGAAATCCAAAGAAACAATACGAGACTTGTACGGTATTAGTTGTATAACCTGCTATGGAATGTGGCGGTAACCTGGTATTGAACATAGTAGCTATAGTAGGCATAAGTGCGGAATGTCTATGCTGGCTAAGATTTATATTCTACTTTCGAAATGAATTTTTCCCCTACACTATGCACTAATAATAATATGAAATGTTCTTTTAAATGCGTATCAAGCATCTTTGACTATCATAAGGAGAAATCTCCTCCGATTCTGCGTTTGCATGTGTGTGTGTGCGGGAGGCCTTATGGTAGTCTCATTTTTAAAAGCATTGCGAATTGAATTTAAAAATATTGCTCTATTTTGATTTTGAAGTTAAATAAACTGTTTTGAGTTCTCACACCAGTCACATGACTGACTTGGAGTTTATTGTTTTCCTTCCTAAACTCTGGGTGCCCACCAATTTCCACACGGGCAGTTAAGAGTTAAAGTTTATCAGGATATTCTGGATTTGCTGGAGGCAAGCTGGATGGCATGGCGTATTACTAGTATATAGTATTTCTTTTTCCGCTGCACTGTTTGATGTTGTATATTGTTGTATACTCTGATGATATGATGTAATGTGATGTAATGTAATAACTGATATAGTTCTTTGTTTAAAGATTATTCATTTATTATTATATGTTGTTCCGCTGCGAATTGTGAGATTCTGATGTGATTCTGTTATTTTCTTTCTATTCCGTTCTATTTTTCTGTTTCCCTCTGTTTTCAAATTCTCTATTCTCTTTTTCTTCTATTTTAAAAATTTCTATTTTCTCTCCTCCCTATTTTTCTATCTTTTCCCTCTCTATCTTCTTCTCTTTTCTTTTCTTAAATTCTTTTAAAAAAAAAAACCCATAACATTCCGGTTTTTGACCTTCGAATTCTCGGCAGTCGATAAAGTGAGTATCGATGTTGAATTTTCGAAAGTCGAAAATTTTCGGGACGTTACATTTGGTATCAGAGCATATGGTTAAGCGACAACCATGGTTCTGTTGGGTATTACTCATTAGAGATAGAGTCAGTAGTACTCTAGATTGAGTTTGAGTGTAATAATAGCTATGAGAGCGTATTTGTTAGTGAATATAGAATTGTTTTATATTGTGATGATTGGTTTATTGAGTGGCATATGAACCTTCCTCAGCGTGGTCTCGAAAACTATGCCGAAGGGGTTTCTAAACACTTGAATAGAACAATTCGGCACAATATTTGTTTTAAAATTGGGTAAATGAAATAATTTTACTTGATTATATTTTTATATATAAAGGAATAATTTTTTTTTGAATTATTAAAGTGTATATAAGTTGATTGTTTGGTTGTTTGAATAATCTAAATAAAAGAATAATTGTATAAGAAAAAGAATTATAAGAATTGAATTATAATTAAAGTGATTTACAATTGTGAAATAAACTTATATATATAAGAAGTGAAACTATATGAATATATTTATGAATGTGAATTGTAAATAAAAAGTGATGTTTATAAAATGGAATATAACTTAAGTGTTGTTGAATGGAATTAATATTGGTATCAAACTAAATTAATAAAGTTCAGTGATAAATGTGAACTTGAGTTATATGAAATGAAATTCAACTTTTGTAATTGAATTGAATGATTGGATTGAATGATTAATCAATTAAATGTAAATTTAAGTTGATATGAAATAATGAATATAAGTGATAATTCATTAAAATCTAGTGTTATTAAAAGTTGAATAATTGAATGTATGAATATAAACAAAGGAATTTGGTTGTAATGAATATACATTGGTTGTTATATGGTTGTTAGTTGATTGTATAAAATTCATTTAGTGTTAATGAAATTGATTTAATAAAATTGAAAGCTAAAGCAATTGGAATTCAAATTAGAAGTAAATAAATTTGAATAGAATTGAATTTGATTTGGAAGTGAACCAACTTGTGAATTAGTGAATGCAAACTAATTAAAAATTTAGAATGAATGTTGATAAATCCAATGTAAATAAATCAAATATGATTTAGAGTGAAAACCATTTCATTGAATATTAATAAGAATATGAATGAATATTTATGGGTTATGAATGATAGTTGGTTGATGGTTGATGTTGGCATTTGTTGTTTTGTTGCATTTGCTATGTGACATATATAGTTATTATGTTGCTATATGTTGTATATTGAGATTATTGTCTATATGCATGATTCTCATGTTGTTTGTCGAGTGATTAGTAGGTGCGGATCGCGTTTGCTTCGCATTTGGAGCTCGCTTTCGCGCTATATTAGCCGTATATGCTCGCTAATAAAATATAAGGTACATATCTCGGATTAAATATCGTACTTTTACACTTTTTCCCTTCGGGATGCCTCATTACTTGATGAGATGTATATTTGTGATATATATACTGTCATTTTTTTTTCGGATCGAGCCGCGCAAAGGAGACTATGGCGAATTTTTCCGAAAATTTAAAGCGTTAGAAAAAATTTGAGAAAATTGGAAAATTTGTGAAAACTTAAACTTTGATTTGGAATTGAAAGTTAAACAATAGTAGTTGTTTTTGAAAAGATAACTAATTATGATTTGAAAACTTAGTAAAGTATTATAAGAAATTTAATTATGAATTTTGGGAAAATTAATAAATTCTATAACTTTTCATACTTGTTAATTTCGAGGACGAAATTCTTTTAAGTGGGGAAGATTGTAACGACCCAGAATTTTTAGAAATTAAAATATGAATATTTAATTAATTTTAAATATTTATAAGTGAATTTATAAGTCAAATAAATTTTTATTTGAATTATTGGATTTAATTGAATAATTAAATCGATAATTTAATATGTTAAATTATGGAAAATAATTGAAAATTGGGTTAAATATGATTGAAAATGATTTGTAAAATTTTATTTTATCATATGGAAGTTAGAATGATATTTTCGAACTTTTAAAATCGAATTAAAAGTTAATTTGTGAAAATTGAATATTTTAATATTAAAATCGACTAGTGAAAATAGTCAATTTTTGAACAGTCTCAGAATTGAACGAAACTAGTTCCATTGGATCCGTAGTAGTTAGTTATTACCGGATTTCAATTTTCGTGTCAATCGGAGTTATCGTTTGATCGTGGCAGCTCGAAACGCATCGAATTATTTTTAATTTTAATTTGACAAGCTAAAATAGCCATTTTTCAAAAAGTCTCGGATTTCGACGAAACCAGTTTCATCGGATCCGTAATGTGATATTATTGTAAGGTTTCAAATTTCAAGTCAATTGGATTTACCGTTTGTCCGATACAAATTAAAACGCCTAGAAAATCGCTTAAATCGGTTTAATTCAAATTGAGCGTTTACAGCCATAACTCGCACATACTTCCGAATTAGCTTCCGAAACCTGTTCCATTGTGTCCGGAACGCGGGGTAAACCCTAGGTACGTCAGTTTCGGCGCGTAAATCGGGGTTCGGAATTTCCGGGTGAATAGTGTCGAACGAAACTCTATAAAATACACCACCACTCTTCATAATTTGATAAAAAAAAAATAACCCTAACCCTAATTTTTTAACCTAGCCGCCACTTATACAATGCACGGCCAGAAATCACTCTCACTTCTTCATCAATCTCTCTCAATCCGTAAAGAATTACGCGAAGTGTTCAACACGGAAGTCGTAGAGCACGACGAGAGCTTCGATTCCATACGGTGATGATCGAATTTGGAGCGACGATGGAGGAGCTATGGTGGGCCGTTTGCTACAGGTTTGGCACGTTTTCCTAGGCACTAGAGGTGGCCGAGCTCCACCATAGGGGGGCCGAACATGGTGGAGGAGATGAGCATCAATTTGCAACTCCCTGATCAAAGTTTCATGAAGTAAAAATGGTGCAAGATTTAACCCTAATTTCTTGTATTGGGTTCGGTTTTGGAACGTGAGGGCCTGTAGGTTTTGCGTGGGGAAGATGATGGGGGGGGACGGCCTGATGTGGTTAAGTTTGAGATGGAGGGCTGTGATTCGATTGGGTATGAAATTATATATATAAAGGTTGTAAATTTAGTTATAAAATCGTGTACAATCTTATAAAATTCATAACTTTTTCATACGAGGTCGAAAAAATGCAAACTCAGTTGCGTTGGAATCGTATGGACGAGCACTACGCGATGGAGTTGGTTTGGAGTCGTTTGGAGTTAGTGAGAATTTTGGGTAAAATTAAACGTCCGTTTAATTTTATTCGAAATAAATCGCTGAAACGAAATTAAAATCAAGGTGAGAACTTCTCACTCAATCGAATCAGTTTCGATTTTATTTTAAATAGTTAGATTTAAAATATTTGAATGCATGTTTGAATGTTGATTGATATCTATTGATTGTTAAAATAGACATTATACGCCGTTATTAAGCGGATGTTATTTAATAAAAACATATACCGCGAATATTTCATAGACAGTGAAATTGGTATTATATATAATATCAATATATATATATTGGCATATGTATATATTGCAGTTGTTGATTTCCCGCATTTTTTGTTTAGCGGATGAGACCCTATTACGCCGTTATTAAGCGGATAATATTTAATAAGAACATATACCGCGATAATTTCGTACTGGAGCGAAATTGGTATTGTGCTAATGTTTTTGGGATGCAGGAAACAGGTTGGAGGGATCCAACTGGATTCCTCAACAGTTTTTATTTGATTTCAGATATTTTGATATTTGATGGATTATCATATCGATATATGATGGATCGTTGTTGTCGTGATTGACTATTTGGTGTGTAGCATCATTGGACCCAGATTTTGGGATTTTAAAGTGATTTTTGAAAATATACTTTATTTTTGGAATTGATCCATGTTAAATAAATAAAAGTTATAATTTTTAAAAGTTATAAAAATTATGATTTCTAAGAAATATAGTTAAAAGCTGATTTTTGAGAAATATGAACCAATGATTTTATAAAATAGTTTAAATTGGATTTTTGAATATATTATAAAAGTTTAAAAATAGGATTTATAAAATTTGATTATTTTATAAATCAAAATGGTGAAACTATAAAGGAAATTAAAGACGTTTAAAAGAATAATATAAATTGATTTATATTAAGAGATTTATAAACGGATATTTATAAATTGAAATATTGACTTATAAAACGAGTTTTTATAAGTGTTTGAATGAAGTGAAAATGAAATTCATAAATGAATGGAATTTATAGAATTATAAACTGTGAAGTTATAAAAGAAAATTTATAAATAGTCAGATTTATAAATTTGGTGAAATTATTTGAAGAATAGATTGGTTAGATAAATGGATCTTATAAGTTATAAGATTTATAAATTGGAAAGTCTCTAAAGGAACGATTTTGTAAAATAATCGTTTTATAAGTAATTAACTTATAATATGAACGTTTAGTTTATAATTTAGTTATAAACTGGAATAGGTTAATAAAAGAATTTATAAAAAGGAAGTTTTTATAAATAAATAGAAATGGAATTTATAAACGATGTTTTATAAATTCGCAAATGACTTATTTGATAAGAAAATTGTTGGAACCTATTAAAGGAGTTATATTCATATTTTTAAATAGTGAATAATCCTTTGAGTTAAAATGAACAAAATGATGAAATTTGTTAACGAAGTTTATTCACATTTTTGACTAGTGAATAACACGTTAAAGAAATTGTTTTGGATTTGATGTTTTGAATAGAATTAAAACGATCTAACGATGTTTTAAAAAGGTGTTGAGATTCGAAACATAGATTTCAACATTCATTGTTGAAATAGATGTTTCGAGAAATAAAAGGGAATAGTGGACTATAACACTGTTGTTATAGTAAATGATTTCCGAAGGGAAATGTTTTGTATAGTATTGGGATTTATAGATCTATTTTAATTTCGAATCCCTATACTAGTGATTTTGGGACGTCGTAACGATGTTTTACGCAACATTCGTTTTGGCCCAAATAAATATGTTTATGAGAATGATTTCCTTAAAGAATGAAATATATAATTAATCTCGATTGAAGTATATTGAATATTTTCTAAGTGTTGAAAATAAATAAAATTTGTGAATTACTTATGAATAAATAAGTATGGAAATGTTTTCCAATATGAAGTGAATATTTAGAATTTATCTTTTTGAAGATAAATTGAAAATGGATAGTTGAAATCGTATATGCATGAATATTTTGGAATATAAATTCACTAAGGAATTTATAAAAGAAAGTGGAATTTGTTAAAAATAAATATTGATTTATTTTTGAAGTGTTGAAATTTTATATCTAGTAAAGATATTTTGGAAGATAAATAATTTGGAAATTTTTTTGGAAACTGGTGATGTGTGCATATCAATTGATAGTTCAATAACCGACTATCAATATTTCCCTTTGAATGGGTATTTGATGTGATTTGATTGAATGTGAATGCTACACTTATTTTTAAATAAGCGCTCACTATTCGGGTTAACCGAGAAAGGACCATGGGGTCGTATAACCCATTCCGAATATGTGATACGTCGTTATAATTGCATTGAAGATCGGTGTTGAAGATCCGGTATTTGCGAAAGCGATAGGATGACCTGTTGATTGACTCTGCACCGAGTAGCTACGGTATTGAGTTCTCCATATGTGATGGTGAATCCGATCAGGATCGTGAATATCCGGATTGCAAGGGCTTCGTAAGAAGTACCTTCGGTTTTGTTCGAGCCCGGAACAGACTTGTATGGATTGTGTGTCTGACATTACAAGTTGAGATATAAAGCCGATTTCTTTCAAATATATTTCTGTTGGTGGCGAAGAATTTATTCTTTTAGCTTAACACCCTTCTCTGAGACGTACGAGCTCAGAGGTTATGTAGTTGAATGTTATCAGCGATATATTCCCAATTTGGTAATGTGACATGCTGAGTGATGCTGAAATGATCATTGTGTTGATTATTTGTGATAGGATCGTTTATTTGATCGTCTATCCTTGTGATCATTGTGTTGATCATTTGTTGACCCAAAGCATGGCTTTTGTATAAAGTATGTTTTTGTGGACGTGACTTCGTCGAGCCTCACATCCCGGAATGGTCAAAACAGGAAAGATGCGGCAAGGTTATGAGGGGTAGCTCCCTTTAGGGTATGTGCATTTCCTTCTGGAAAGGGTGGTATCATGGTATGGAGCCCAGATATTTACTCATGTTGAAACACTATATTTTATTTCTGTGTGGTGTAGTTGGTGACGAGCGCTCGGTTAAAAGGTCCAATGGGACCGGGGGATGCCATATTCGTGTAGTAGTTACCTAGTGATAAAGGTAACCCGGCCTTGTGTTGGCAGAGAGCTGGTTAAGTTCTCGGGGACGTCCAGCCAGAGGCGTTTTCATGTGGCAATGGGAAGTTCCTTGGCCTGACCATTTGTTGGAAATCCAAAGAAACAATACGAGACTTGTACGGTATTAGTTGTATAACCTGCTATGGAATGTGGCGGTAACCTGGTATTGAACATAGTAGCTATAGTAGGCATAAGTGCGGAATGTCTATGCTGGCTAAGATTTATATTCTACTTTCGAAATGAATTTTTCCCCTACACTATGCACTAATAATAATATGAAATGTTCTTTTAAATGCGTATCAAGCATCTTTGACTATCATAAGGAGAAATCTCCTCCGATTCTGCGTTTGCATGTGTGTGTGTGCGGGAGGCCTTATGGTAGTCTCATTTTTAAAAGCATTGCGAATTGAATTTAAAAATATTGCTCTATTTTGATTTTTAAGTTAAATAAACTGTTTTGAGTTCTCACACCAGTCACATGACTGACTTGGAGTTTATTGTTTTCCTTCCTAAACTCTGGGTGCCCACCAATTTCCACACGGGCAGTTAAGAGTTAAGGTTTATCAGGATATTCTGGATTTGCTGGAGGCAAGCTGGATGGCATGGCGTATTACTAGTATATAGTATTTCTTTTTCCGCTGCACTGTTTGATGTTGTATATTGTTGTATACTTTGATGATATGATGTAATGTGATGTAATGTAATAACTGATATAGTTCTTTGTTTAAAGATTATTCATTTATTATTATATGTTGTTCCGCTGCGAATTGTGAGATTCTGATGTGATTCTGTTATTTTCTTTCTATTCCGTTCTATTTTTCTGTTTCCCTCTGTTTTCAAATTCTCTATTCTCTTTTTCTTCTATTTTAAAAATTTCTATTTTCTCTCCTCCCTATTTTTCTATCTTTTCCCTCTCTATCTTCTTCTCTTTTCTTTTCTTAAATTCTTTTAAAAAAAAACCCATAACATTCCGGTTTTTGACCTTCGAATTCTCGGCAGTCGATAAAGTGAGTATCGATGTTGAATTTTCGAAAGTCGAAAATTTTCGGGACGTTACACTTGTAGTTTCCCCTGCAACTTTTGTTTGCGTAATCAATATGCAAATACACTTTGCTGTGTCACTGCTGCATTGCCTTATCTTTAAGCATTTATGATCTACTTATTTATGGAAAAAAAAAATGATTTCGAGTTGAATTATTAAAACACTTGAGTTTCACTGTGGCTTGGGCTGTTGATGTAACTCGAATTGTTTGGTTTACTTATCTGTATATATATGCATACATACATTCGTATGTGTGTATGCATGTATGGTTGACCATTGTTCGAGTTATGCGTTGTCTAATTGTATTTGCATTGTGCTCTGTTGTTGTCTGGACCTTTGCATCTTTTCCGTGCTTCATCACTTGAGTCTGCACTTGCCATGCTATAACTTGATTTCTTGTTCATGTATGCATCCCAATCATACTTGTTGTCAGAGTAGTTTGCACTGACCGGTGCACTACTGCATTCATGTCATGTTGCTCCACGTACATTGAGCACTTCATTTGATTCACCACTGCATTTCCAGTTGCAGTTCACCTGAGTACATATGTATGGTGTCTTGCATGCATGTATATAAGTATGCATGTTTCTACAGCATTGTATAAGTTTACCTGTTACTCTTGCAGTGTATTGATACTCATGTCTGCACTTTGATTCATGTTGCATTCCACCGTGTTTGGTCAACCCTTGCTCTTTTTTTGTTCGCCAGTTCTGTTGTGTGCCAATATTTGTGATTTCTCTTCAAGGTTGCATTTCGACCCAGTTGCCTTTGTTAACCATGCTGCTGCCTATATTTGCATATCTGTTGCCTTGTTTTGGACCAAGTGGCACTATAATCTGGTTAGGATTTAAGCATCACTAATCTAATATGCATTGGATTTGTTTTTCTAATTTCACCTGAGTTGAACCCGACTTTTTCTTGGGTTTGACCTTGTGTTCATCTATGAGTTTTCATAGAACTTTTGTGTATTTCCTCACTGCATTGGCGAGGCAGTGCACACGTGCGTGTACTGCAGCCAATCGATATTGATGTTTTAAATGATATTTCAATTATTTGAATTGATTTGATTTAAAATGATGACTTTGCTGTTAATTGCTGTTTAGGCAATTTTGATGTTTTTCTAAATTATCCTCATCAATAATCCCTTCATCTATCTTTGTTGATAATTTGAATCTACTGATTTATTGTTAGACACTGTTAAGTGTTATATTTACCATTATCCGATTTCTTGTAAAAGGATCGGATGTGTGAATTTATCTTTGACTGTCGTCTAATTGCTATTTGATTATTATTGCCTCTATGCGCTAATAACTGAGTTTGAATTAGACTGACCAGTGTATTATTTTCTTTTGAATGTAATACTCGGGTCAGACCGAGTATTTTTACAGCTTGAAGATTTTCAAGCAGCGAAGTTAGAGAGAGAGGGGGGATACCGCTTCACTTTAGTTTCTTTTAAGGATTTTTGTACTTAAAAGATTATACTCCGCTGTATGAATGAAATTCATTGTATAAACTCTGATGTATAAAAGAAAAGTTCATTTATGAAAAATATTATTATTCTGTGA
Source organism: Allium cepa (assembly GCA_030765085.1). Classification (NCBI taxonomy): domain Eukaryota; kingdom Viridiplantae; phylum Streptophyta; class Magnoliopsida; order Asparagales; family Amaryllidaceae; genus Allium; species Allium cepa. The sequence goes on from CM060945.1 coordinate 594,140,863, forward strand.
TTCTGTGGCTGATTCTGTTTAAACTCTATAAACTAAATAACAATCCGACATTTTGAATGTTTCAAGTTGGTTTAATTACCGACTGGAGGCGGTCAGAGCGGCGGGTCGTTACATGCTACAACAATCGATGGTTCACATGAACCAAATGTACATATACATAACCATCAATACATACATGGGATGGGAATCAAAACACCAAAAGAAACACCTCGAAGTGTAGACAAAAGATGATGTGAAATCTCAAAAGCTGAAGTGGCAACTGAATCAGAGATAGCGATTATCCTGAAATACTTGGTCTGACCCGAGTATTATTTAAAAGAAAACAGTAAGCGGATCAGTCTAATTTAATCTTAGAAATAAGTGTATGATAAACAACACTCAAGCAAATAATTATAGTCTCGAATGAGACTATTCAGCATAAATAATCAACATAGTTTAATTGAAGAAATCTTATTTAAACTCCATCAAAATCAACTTTTAAATTCATAATTGAATTCAAAACAGCAATAACCAAAATTATAATCTCGGATGAGACTATACACAAAATTATAATCTTGAATGAGACTATACAGCATAAATAATCAGCATAGTTTAAATGAAGAAATATCAATTTAAACTCCATCAAATTCAACTCTCAATTTCAAAATTGAATTCAAAACAGCAATACACAAAAACCTAGAAATCAAACAAGATAACTAGAAAATTAACATAAAAGATGGATCGATCCCAACAGATGGCGAGTTTTAGCTACGCCGCACGTGCATCTCATATGGCCGAAGCCTACCAAGTACTATAATTTTTGGCGCCCAACAAATGACCCGAAGGTCCAACAAATGACCCGAAGGTCCAATAGGTGACCCGAAGGTCTAGTACTGGTAATTGACCCGAAGGTCCATCATATGACCCAAAGGTCCAGTAGAGTGGCTCGAAAGCCAAATAAAATCATCCAAATCATCAAACAGCAAATTTTTCAATTAACGAGTCCGGAATTAACCGAAATAGTAAAAGAATGGTTCCATACTCCGCACTTTTGCTAAATCGTTTAAATCTCTTCATCGTTTCCTTGAAAGTGCAAAATTGTGTATTTTATATAAATAACATTTTACATTCTCAAACGGACAAGTCCGGAATTAACCGAATCGGTAAAAGTGAGGGTTCATAGTCCTGAATTTTGCTGAAGCGTTTAAATCGCTTCCTTATTCTTTTGAAAGCGCAAACTGTAAATTTTTTGAAAACAATTTTATTTTAAAATGATTTTAAAACATGTGATTAAAACAGCAACAAGTATATCAATTTAGACGAGGAAATTGCGCTTCGCCAAACACCATAAAAATGGGTGTCAAATCAGCATTGCGGGATAACCACTTAAAAATCCATTTTAAATCGACGATTATTGAAGCCAAAATAACAGAAAGTTTTATTCGTCAAAAATGTCATTAAAACAACACGCTTCAAAAATATGATACCGGTGTAAAAATTCCATTATAAAAATAACGGCAACAAAATACGTTTTAAAACGTAACACCGGTTCAACGTAAATTTAACAGTAGACTGCACTACTATATATCCAACGAAAAATATTGCACTGTCTGGACCTTTTACACTTTTCAAAACATGTTTAATGCAATACAACTTACATAAAAATTTGCCCCAAAAATGAATAATAAAAACTGATACGTGCACACAAATATAATATGCACGCAATTGACGTTGCATGCAAATGAAACAAAATGCACGCTGACCTGGATTACACTTTTGATACACGCATGCAATATGTAATCACCTAAATGAAATATCAAACCAAAGTAAACTAGCACCACTTTTAGTTTTGAATGCTACACTAAAGAAGTAATGCATGCACCAGCTAAAATATATGGCTAAGAACACACGCATGGGAGGTTTGTGATTGAAACCATCTGTCACTTGCCTTTTCACGCAAGAATACGAATGAAATGTTTCTTACGTACATCTTATTTTATATGCACGCGAATAACAGTGCACAAAAAAATGAATTAACACTAGTGTCAGGGCAATAAAAAATTTCACGCACATAATGAAGTTTGAAAGAAAAAAAAACAACCTGGAAATGCTAACTTGCTGTTACATTATAAAAAGAGCTACAACATGTGCACCTTAAGAAAAAAACGTGCATACTTAAAAGAGTAAATAGCCTAGACTTGGAAAAAATGATTCATGCATTGCTTCCTGAACAACTAAGTATATTTGTGCACGGCAAATTACAAAACACAACAAATTATCTTGAACTTGATTTCTATACCATATATATATTTGTATGCTGCAATAACTTTAGCCATACTTCCTTACTACTCACTTGCTCATATAAGCAATGCACAAAATAAAACTTGCACGTACATAATAATATGCAGACACGCCAATAAAGTACAAAATGGAATGTTTCAAAACATTATTCTTTATGAAAAAAATGAATGCCTGGAACCTTAATTCACACATGCATGAACAAAAATCTGGGCATAATTTCTTTGCAAAACAACTTACACGTGCATGAAAAAAAACAAAGGTCTGGTCAATAGCTATACACGTGCGCGTGAAAACATAAAAATGGCGTGCACACAAAATACCCTGGACCACATTTGTTTGCAACAATTCTTAGTTCAAACCAAAATAAACAACAAAAAGCATCAAATTAAAAATAGGCAGCATAGTTTTAAAATTAGAAATATGAGTATAAAACTCACCTTTAACTGTTTCAAAACCGGTTAGCTATTAGGATCCAACGGAAGCAAGAAATTATTGAGCTGCCATTAATGTTTGCTGAACTATTGGAAAATGAATGAACAAAAGGAAGATGTAGCTACTATTCTCCTCTCAAAAATGTGAACAAGACAATGATGAAGTGGTGGCAAACATTTTGTACATTAGCATTTAAAGCAGACGTGCACAATTGGAAAGAAAGTACACGGCCTGTGCAAAAATAATGATAGAAAAGAGCAAATCAAAGTTTTCAAGCATTGGTTTTATAAATAAGTTACAGTAAAAGCAATTTGAGTTCACACTTGCTTTTGTAAAGTATGTGACAGCAAGGAATGTTCAAAATTGTTACTAAGTTGGCCTACTCTCCTATTTGTGCTTTCTAAACTGAATGTGACAACACAACATAATATCTTCCACTAGATTTACATTAGCCTATATTCAAATGCACGTGAAGGCAAATGAAATATAGCACAACTTTGCTATTTAATGGACCATAGTACATATGCACGTAAAGGCTATAAGTAAGTCATTTACAACGTGCACTATACACTGACTCTGCAACATTTTTTTCCTTCAAATTTTAATTTAAAATTTTCTATTTAAAATATTTACTCCGACAGTAATTCAAAAATCACGGTCGTTACAGATTTTTAAAATATTTATTACGACAGTAACTCAAAAATCACGGTCGTTATGCCGTTCTGATTTCGTCTAAGATCGAACAACATTCGATTTTAGCTTGAAATTCAATAAGCTCCAAACTCTACCAACCCAATTCCAAAATGTAGATATCATTATTACGAATCCAATGTGACTAACTACGTTTGATTTTGACCTTGTATGATCAAGATATTGGTCAAATATGATTATCAAATTAAATAATATGATTATTTCTTAATTACGTTCATTAATCCGTAATATGCTGCTTCTCTAACTCGCCACCGTCGATTAACTTACCACAACCTCCCATGACCATGGCAACTCGACTACCACCCAGATCATCCCACGCATCGCTTATAGCTTGAGAACGAGCTCCGTGAAACATCTCCATTCATTTCAACCTCACTACCGCCACAGACCACCAAACCCTGCCGCACCACCTCTACTCGAAAGCACTCCCAGCGCCATCCCCACGCCACCAACCGCAACCTCCAACTCGACCTCAAGCTCCCGTATTTACCCGATGGCAATCTTCATCGCCAGATCTGTGATGCCAAGGGCCATCACCAGGAAAACCAACCATCCAACTTACTCTACTCACTTTTAAGAAATTTTTTGCAATTGGGGTCAAGGCCAATTTAGACCTATAGGTGTGGATTGACAAGGGCCATTTGATGACGTTCCAAATTTAGACGGCTATGGATTTTTTAGGGTCGGGGGAAAAATAAGGGGTATGTATAAAGATCCGCAGTTCCATACCCTTTGAATTGATAATAATTCTTCCTCGTTCAACGCAAAGTGTATGAAAGAGCGAATAACTAGGGTAAAGAAGAAGAAAGAGGTAGAAGAAAAATAGGAACAAAAACACAGAATCTCACAATCGCAGCGGAACAAAATATAATATATAATAACAAATTTAAAATACAAGATCTGTACTATTAATATACATACTATTATCAGAGTACAACAATCCAATACATCGAATCTGGACAGTTTAATAACTTGTCCTTACACAGCGGAATAATAATCTAGTACAAATGTACGCCTTGCCATCCAACTCGTTCCCTAAGCTCCATAACATCCTATCTTTAATCTGCAGTGCTCGGTCTGACACAAGCATTATAATAAAATAACACTTGATCAGTCTAGAAAACCAGCGTGAGAAACACATCCAAATTGAATTATTAACTTTTCAAAAATCCTTTCAAGACAAAGGTATCTCGTAAGACCACATCACAAATAAACACAACATGTTTTTACCTTACGATAACCAAAACATTTTAATCAAGTCCATCTGATATTATAATAATGTCTATAAAAAGTAAATAGAATATAGCTGAAATGCTTGCATCTCACGTTCGAGCATAGTTGGGCACAATCAAAACCGTACGACGCTTATTGGAGAATGCATTCCGTCGAATGACTGGGCTACTGGGGTACCGCCCGCCACAGTACGCCTCTAGAACAATAAACCGAGGACCACTTCGGGATCCCTTGCTACACAAGACCGGACTACCTCTTAAACTGGATAGCCCGAATAAGGTTACCCCGCGGTTGGGATCAGCAACCGCCACACAGCCAAAATAAAAGGGACTCTAGATATGGCTAACCTTACCCAACTTGAGTGCGGCCTACTTAGCCTTGCTGCATCTCCGATGTTTTAGTCATTCATGATTGATGAGGCTTGAGGCTATGATTACCATTTAAAGAACACATTCACTTAGAATGCTCATCGTCCTCCATTGACGATGTTCTAATAGCATTCGTCCATACAATTTGTCCTGAGTCTGGACAAACAGAATCATCATCTTCATCATCTTAACGGTATTCATTCATTACGTTCAAACTAGATTGAAGTGGTTTTTGGATAATAATATCCAATCCTGTTCTTGTAACGACCCGTAAAATTCGATGGTTTGAAATGAGTTAATTTAATAAGATTTTTAATTTAATTTGGAAAGAGATAAAGTCTTAAAATTTATATTGGAGCGAATGTAGAAATTTGATGAAGCAATGGAAATTAAACGTTAACAATATAATATTTATATGGCAATAAATTGAAATAATATAAATTGTCATACTTGGTTATAAGTTGAAAATGAGAAACCAATAGAAAGGTTAAATTTGTGAAATATTAATAAAAATATTAACTAGGAGGGAATTCATTAATATAATAATGAATAGTGAAAATGGTTACATTTGGTTTTAAAATAGAAAATGAGTAAATAAAAGTAACCGTTGAATAAACCAATGAAATAGTTGTAGATAAGTAATTATAATGAGTGTTGTTGATAATAAACGTACTTAAATGGTAATAAATTGAATATAAGGAAACAAAGGCATTTATTGGATTAATTAATGAATTCATAAAAAAATCAATGTCCTGCAGGTGATTTATAATATTGTTGGAAGTGAAAACTTATTAAGTATGAAACCGAGGAAGTAAATAAATGTAACGTATACGGATTTTTCGTTGCCGAAAAACCGAATAGTTAGGGTTTTTAAAAAGAATTTAAGAAAAGAAAACGAGAGAAGAGTAGATAAGAAGATAGAAAATAGAAGACAGAAAAGAAAATAGAACGATCTTAAAATAGAACGGAACAGAACAGCAGAATAACAGAACAATCTCACAATCGCAGCGGAACAACATATAATAATAAATGAATAATCTTTAAACAAAGAGCTATATCAGTTATTACATTACATTTCATTTTATTACATCATATCATATCATCAGAGTGTACAACAACATACAACAACAAACAGCGGAAAAGAAATACTATATACTAGTAATACGCCATGCCATCCAGCTTGCCTCCAGCAACTCCAGAATATCCAGAATATCCTGATAAACCTTAACTCTTAACTGCCCGTGTGGAAAATTGGTGGGCACCCAGAGTTTAGGAAGGAAAACAATAAACTCCGAGTCAGTCATGTGACTGGTGTGAGAACTCAAAACAGTTTATTTACTTTAAAATCAAAATAGAGGAATATTTTTAAATTCAATTCGCAATGCTTTTAAAAATGAGACTACCATAAGGCCTCCCGCACACACACACATGCAAACGCAGAATCGGAGGAGATTTCTCCTTATGATAGCCAAAGATGCTTGATACGCATTTAAAATAACATTTGATATTATTACTAGTGCATAGTATAGGAAAATCATTTCAAAAATAAAGATATAAATCTTAGCCAGCATAGACATTCCGCACTTATGCCTACTATAGCTACTATGTTCAATAGCAGGTTACCGCCACATTCCATAGCAGGTTATACAACTAATACCGTACAAGTCTCGTATTGTTTCTTTGGATTTCCAACAAATGGTCAGGCCAAGGAGCTTCCCATTGCCACATGAGAATGCCTCTGGATGGACATCCCCGAGAACTTAACCAGCTCTCTGCCAACACAAGGCCGGGTTACCTTTATCACTAGGTAACTACTACACGAATATGGCATCCCCCGGTCCCATTGGACCTTTAACCGAGCGCTCGTCACCAACAACACCACACAGTAATAAATATAGTGTATCAACATGAGTAAGTATCTGGGGTCCATACCATGATACCACCCTTTCCAGAAGGAAATGCACATACCCTAAAGGGAGCTACCCCTCATAACCTTGCCGTGTCTTTCCTGTTTTGACCATTCCGGGATGTGAGGCTCGACGAAGTTTCGTCCACAAAAACATACTTTATACAAAAGCCATGCTTTGGGTCAACAAATGATCATAGAAATGATCACCAAGATAGACGATCAAATAAATGATCCTATCACAAATAATCAACACAATGATCATTTCAGCATCACTCAGCATGTCACATTACCAAATTGGGAATATATCGCTGATAACTTCAACTATATAACCTCTGAGCTCGTACGTCTCAGAGAAGGGTGTTAAGCTAAATGAATAAATTCTCCGCCACCAACAGAAATATATTTGAAAGAAATCGGCTTTATATCTCAACTTGTAATGTCAGACATACAATCCATACAAGTCTATTCCGGGCTCGAACAAAACCGAAGGCACTTACAAAGAAGTCCTTGCAATCCGGATATCCACAATCCTGATCGGATTCACCATCACATATGGAGAACTCTATACCGGAGCAACTCGGTGCAGAGTCAATCGACAGGTCATCCTATCGCTCTCGCAAATATCCGGTCTTCAACACCGATCTTCAAATGCAATTCATAACGACGTATCACATATTCGGAATGGGTTATACGACCCCATGGTCCTTTCCCGGTTAACCCGAATAGTGAGCGCTTATTCAAAAATAAGTGTGGCATTCAAATTCAAACAAATCACATCAAATACCCATTCAAAGGGAAATATTGATAGTCGGTTATTGAACTATCAATGGATATGCACACATCACCAGATTCCAAATAATTTTCCAAATTATTTATCTTCCAAAATATCTTTACAAGATATAAAATTTCAACACTTCAAAAATAAATCAATATTTATTTTTAACAAATTCCACTTTCTTTTATAAATTCCTTAGTGAATTTATATTCAAAAATATTCATGCATATACGATTTCAACTATCCATTTTCAATTTATCTTCAAAAGATAAATTCTAAATATTCACTTCATATTGGAAAACATTTCCATACTTATTTATTCATAAGTAATTCACTAATCTTTTTATTTTCAACCCTTGGAAAATATTCAATATACTTAAATCGAAATTAAGTACATATTTCATTCTTTAAGGAAATCATTCTCTTAAACATATTTATTTGGGCCAAAACGAATGTTGCGTAGAACATCGTTATGACAACCCAAAATCACTAGTATAGGGATTCGAAATTAAAATAGATATATAAATCCCAATACTATACAAAACATTTCCTTTCGGAAATCATTTACTATAACAACAGTGTTATAGTCCACCATTTCCTTTTATTTCTCGAAAACGTCTATTTCAACAATAAATGTTGAAATCTATGGTTTCGAATCTCAACACATTTTAAAACATCGTTAGATCGTTTTAATTCTATTTAAAACATCCAAATCCAAAACATTTTCTTTAACGTGTTATTCACTATTCAAAAATGTGAATAAACTTCGTTAACAAATCTCATCCTTTTATTCATTTTAATTCAAAGGATTATTCACTATTCAAAAATGTGAATATAACTCCATTAAATAAGTTATGACAATTAACTTATCAAAATAAGTTGTTTGCGGATTTATAAAACAACGTTTATAAATTCCATTTCTATTTATTTATAAAAACTTCCTTTTTATAAATTCCTTTATTAACCTATTCCAGTTTATAACTAAATTATAAACTAAACGTTCATATTATAAGTTAATTACTTATAAAACGATTATCTTACAAAATCGTTCTTTTTTAAAGACTTTCCAATTTATAAATCTTATAACTTATAAGATCCATTTATTTAACCAATCTATTCTTCAAATAATTTCACCAAATTTATAAATCTTACTATTTATAAATTTCTTTTATAACTTCACAGTTTATAATTCCATAAATTTCATTCATTTATGAAATTCATTTCCACTTCATTCAAACACTTATAAAAACTCGTTTTATAATGTCAACATTTCAATTTATAAATATCCATTTATAAATCTCTTAATATAAATCAATTTATATTATTCTTTTAAAACGTCTTAAATCTCCTTTATTATTTCACCCTTTTGATTCATAAAATAATTAAATTTCATAAATCCTATATTTAAACTTTTCACAATAATTCTAAAATATCTCGATTTAACTATTTTATAAACTCAATAGCATCATATTCTCAAAAATCAGTTTTTAACTATATTTCTCAAAAATCATAATTTTTATAACTTTAAAAATTATAACGTTTATTTATTTAAAATGAATCAATTCCAAAAATATTTTATAAACGTATACTTTCAAAAATCACTTTGAAATCATTTTAAAATTCCAAATTTGGCCCAAGGATGCTACACACCAAATAGTCAATCACGATAACAACGACATCATATATCGATATGATAGTCAATCAAATATCAAAATATCTGAAAATCTAATAAATACTGTTGAGGAATCCAGTTGGATCCCTCCAACCTGTTTTCCTGCATCCAAAAACATTAGCACAATACCAATTTCGCTCCAGTACGAAATTATCGCGGTATATGTTCTTATTAAATATTATCCGCTTAATAACGGTGCAATAGGGTCTCATCCGCTAAAAAATACGGGAAATCAATCAACTGCAATATATACATATGCCAATATATATATATATATATATATATATTGATATTATATATAATACCAATTTCACTGTTTATGAAATATTCGCGGTATATGTTTTTAATAAATAACATCCGCTTACTAACGGCGTATAATGTCTATTTTAACAATCAATAGATATCAATCATCATTCAAACATGCATTCAAATATTTTAAATCTAACTATTTAAAATAAAATCGAAACTGATTCGATTGAGTGAGAAATTCTCACCTTGGTTTTAATTTCCGTTTTAGCGATTTATTTCGAATAAAATTAAACGGACGTTTAATTTTACCCAAAATTCTCACTAACTCCAAACGACTCCAATCCAACTACATCGCGTAGTGCTCGTCCATACGATTCCAACGCAACTGGTTTCGCGCGTTTTCGAACTCGTATGAAAAAGATATCGATTTTACAAGTTTATAGGAATTTTATATAACAATTTACAAATAAAATTTAAATTTTTAAACCCTCAACTCATCACCACCGTCCAAAATCGTTTGCAACAGATCGTAGCCGCGTTTCCCTCCTTCTTCCCACGCGACTCTTGCTTCAGGAACTCACGAAGCCGTTCGAACCCATATAGCAAAATTAGGGTTAATTCTTACTTTAAATTCGACGAGCTATAGCACGATCACGGACTTCCATGCGACTCGCCACCCCGAACACCACCCACGCCCAGCACCATACGAAGCTCGGCCTTGTATCAATCTCGAAAAATGTGCCATAGACGAGCACGAACGCGGCCCAATATCTCGGCCTATGGTCGATAACAACGAACTCCACCGTACGGATTTAAAGCTCTCGCAATGCTCTTCATTTTTGCAGTTGATGATTTCTGTTAAAAGTGAATGGATTTCGAGAAATTGGAGGAGAAAGAATGGAAGCATTTCGGCCGTTAAAGCCAGAGGTGGCGGCTGCGTTGTGAAACCCTAGCTTATTTTTTATTTTTATTTTTGTGATTTATGGGGGTATTTATAGAAGATTTTTCAATCACTATTCATCCGGGATTTCTAAACTCCAATTTACGTGCCGAAACTGACGTTCCTAGGGTTTATCCCGCGTTCCGGACACAATGGAACAGGTTTCGAAAGCTAATTCGGACATCTGTGCGAGTTATGGCTGCAAACACTCAATTTAAATTAAACCGATTTAAATCGATTTTCAGGCGTTTTAATTCGTACCGGACAAACGGTAAATCCAATCGACTTGAAATTTGAAACCTTACAATAATATCACATTACAGATCCGATGAAACTGGTTTCGTCGAAATCCGAGACTTTTTGAAAAATGGCTATTTTAACTCGCCAAATTAATATTAAAAACAATTTCGATGCGTTTCGAGCTGCCACGCTCAAACGATAACTCCGATTGATACGAAAATTGAAATCCGGTAATAACTAACTATTACGGATCCAATGGAACTGGTTTCGTTCAATTCTGAGACTGTTCAAAAATTGACTATTTTCACTAGTCGATTTAAATGTTAAAATATTCAATTTTCACAAATTAACTTTTAATTCGATTTTGAAAGTTCTAAAATATCGTTCTAACTCCAATATGATAAAATAAAATTTTACAAATCATTTTCAATCATATTTAACCCTATTTTCAATTATTCCCATAATTTAACATATTAAATTATCGATTTAATTATCCATTTAAATCCAATAAATCGAAATAAAATTTATTTGACTTATAAATTCACTTATAAATATTTAAAATTAATTAAATATCCAAAAATTAATTAATAAAAATTCTGGGTCGTTACAATCTTTCCCCCTTAAAAGAATTTCGTCCTCGAAATTACAAGTAAGAAAAGTTACCAAAATCTATTAATTTTCCCAAAAATTTATAGTTAAACTTCTTACAATACTTTACTAAGTTTTCAAATCATACTTAGTTATCTTTTCAAAAATAACTACTATTGTTTAACTTTCAACTCCAAAATCAAAGTTTATAGTTTTCAAAAATTTTCCAATTTTCTCAAAAAAATTTCTAACGCCTTAAATTTTCGGAAAAATTCGCCATAGTCTCCTTTGCGCGGCTCGATCCGAAAAAAATGACAGTATATATATCACAAATATACATCTCATCAAGTAATGAGGCATCCCGAAGGGAAAAATTTGTAAAAGTACTGTATGTAATCCGAGATATGTACCTTATATTTTATTAGCGAGCATATACGGCTAATATAGCGCGAAAGCGAGCTCCAAATGCGAAGCAAACGCGATCCGCACCTACTAAACACTCAACAAACAACATGAGAACATGCATATAGACAATAATCTCAATATACAACATATATCTCCATAACAACTACATAATATAGCAAATGCAATATATATTCAACGATCAACCAACTAAATACTCATTCATATTCTCATTAATATACAATGAATTGGTTTTCTCAGTTTAATCACATTTGATTCATTAACAGTGGATGTTCTTACTAACATTCATTTTCAATTAGTTTATATTCACTAATTCATATTCGAGTTGGTTCACTTCCAAATCAAATTCAATTCTATTCAAATTTATTTACTTCTAATTTGAATTCAATTACTTTAGCTTTCAATTTCATTAATTCAATTTCATTAACACTTAATGAATTATATTCAATCAATCAACAATCAACTAACAACCAATGTTTAATCAATACAACCAAATTTATTCACTTTACATTAAATTTGGTTCAACACATTTAATTCCATTTGGTTTAACATTAAATTGATTTCCATTCCAATTTATTCAACTCCTAATAACATTAGATTTCAATGAATTAACACTTACATTCATTATTCCATATCAACTAAATTTACATTCAATTGATTAACATTCAATCCATTCATTCAATTCAATTCAATTACTAAAGTTGAATTTCATTTATATAACTCAAGTTCATATCCATCACTTAACTTTATTAATTTAGTTTGATACCAATATCAATTCCATTCAACAACACTTAAGTTATATTCCATTTAACTTTAAGTTCACTTTTATTTACAACTCATATTCATAAATATATTCATATAGTTTCACTTTTTATATATATAAGTTTATTTCACAATGTTAGATCACTTTAATTATAATTCAATTCTTATAATTCTTTACTTATACAATTATTCTTTTATTTAGATTATTCAAACATCTAAACAATCAACAATCTACTTTAATAATTCTGAAAAATTATTCCTTTATATATAAAAATATAATCAAGGTAAAATTATTTCATTTACTCAATTTAAAACAATATCGTGTCGAATTGTTCTATTCAAGTGTTTAGAAACCCCTTCGGCAAAGTTGTACATACCGTGCTGACGAAGGTTCATATACCATTCAACAAACCAATCATCACAATATAAAACAATTTTATATTCACTAACAAATACGCTCTCATAGCTATTATTACACTCAAATTCATTCTAGAGTACTGCTGACTCTATCTCTAATGAATAATACCCAACAGAACCGTGGTTGTCGCTTAACCATAAGCTCTGATACCAAATGTAACGTATACGGATTTTTCGTTGCCGAAAAACCGAATAGTTAGGGTTTTTAAAAAGAATTTAAGAAAAGAAAACGAGAGAAGAGTAGATAAGAAGATAGAAAATAGAAGACAGAAAAGAAAATAGAACGATCTTAAAATAGAACGGAACAGAACAGCAGAATAACAGAACAATCTCACAATCGCAGCGGAACAACATATAATAATAAATGAATAATCTTTAAACAAAGAGCTATATCAGTTATTACATTACATTTCATTTTATTACATCATATCATATCATCAGAGTGTACAACAACATACAACAACAAACAGCGGAAAAGAAATACTATATACTAGTAATACGCCATGCCATCCAGCTTGCCTCCAGCAACTCCAGAATATCCAGAATATCCTGATAAACCTTAACTCTTAACTGCCCGTGTGGAAAATTGGTGGGCACCCAGAGTTTAGGAAGGAAAACAATAAACTCCGAGTCAGTCATGTGACTGGTGTGAGAACTCAAAACAGTTTATTTACTTTAAAATCAAAATAGAGGAATTTTTTTAAATTCAATTCGCAATGCTTTTAAAAATGAGACTACCATAAGGCCTCCCGCACACACACACATGCAAACGCAGAATCGGAGGAGATTTCTCCTTATGATAGCCAAAGATGCTTGATACGCATTTAAAATAACATTTGATATTATTACTAGTGCATAGTATAGGAAAATCATTTCAAAAATAAAGATATAAATCTTAGCCAGCATAGACATTCCGCACTTATGCCTACTATAGCTACTATGTTCAATAGCAGGTTATACAACTAATACCGTACAAGTCTCGTATTGTTTCTTTGGATTTTCAACAAATGGTCAGGCCAAGGAACTTCCCATTGCCACATGAGAATGCCTCTGGATGGACATCCCCAAGAACTTAACCAGCTCTCTGCCAACACAAGGCCGGGTTACCTTTATCACTAGGTAACTACTACACGAATATGGCATCCCCCGGTCCCATTGGACCTTTAACCGAGCGCTCGTCACCAACAACACCACACAGTAATAAATATAGTGTATCAACATGAGTAAGTATCTGGGCTCCATACCATGATACCACCCTTTCCAGAAGGAAATGCACATACCCTAAAGGGAGCTACCCCTCATAACCTTGCCGCGTCTTTCCTGTTTTGACCATTCCGGGATGTGAGGCTCGACGAAGTTTCGTCCACAAAAACATACTTTATACAAAAGCCATGCTTTGGGTCAACAAATGATCAAAGAAATGATCACCAAGATAGACGATCAAACAAATGATCCTATCACAAATAATCAACACAATGATCATTTCAGCATCACTCAGCATGTCACATTACCAAATTGGGAATATATCGCTGATAACTTCAACTATATAACCTCTGAGCTCGTACGTCTCAGAGAAGGGTGTTAAGCTAAAAGAATAAATTCTCCGCCACCAACAGAAATATATTTGAAAGAAATCGGCTTTATATCTCAACTTGTAATGTCAGACATACAATCCATACAAGTCTGTTCCGGGCTCGAACAAAACCGAAGGCACTTACAAAGAAGTCCTTGCAATCCGGATATCCACAATCCTGATCGGATTCACCATCACATATGGAGAACTCTATACCGGAGCAACTCGGTGCAGAGTCAATCGACAGGTCATCCTATCGCTCTCGCAAATATCCGGTCTTCAACACCGATCTTCAAATGCAATTCATAACGACGTATCACATATTCGGAATGGGTTATACGACCCCATGGTCCTTTCCCGGTTAACCCGAATAGTGAGCGCTTATTCAAAAATAAGTGTGGCATTCAAATTCAAACAAATCACATCAAATACCCATTCAAAGGGAAATATTGATAGTCGGTTATTGAACTATCAATGGATATGCACACATCACCAGATTCCAAATAATTTTCCAAATTATTTATCTTCCAAAATATCTTTACAAGATATAAAATTTCAACACTTCAAAAATAAATCAATATTTATTTTTAACAAATTCCACTTTCTTTTATAAATTCCTTAGTGAATTTATATTCAAAAATATTCATGCATATACGATTTCAACTATCCATTTTCAATTTATCTTCAAAAGATAAATTCTAAATATTCACTTCATATTGGAAAACATTTCCATACTTATTTATTCATAAGTAATTCACTAATCTTTTTATTTTCAACCCTTGGAAAATATTCAATATACTTAAATCGAAATTAAGTACATATTTCATTCTTTAAGGAAATCATTCTCTTAAACATATTTATTTGGGCCAAAACGAATGTTGCGTAGAACATCGTTACGACAACCCAAAATCACTAGTATAGGGATTCGAAATTAAAATAGATATATAAATCCCAATACTATACAAAACATTTCCTTTCGGAAATCATTTACTATAACAACAGTGTTATAGTCCACCATTTCCTTTTATTTCTCGAAAACGTCTATTTCAACAATAAATGTTGAAATCTATGGTTTCGAATCTCAACACATTTTAAAACATCGTTAGATCGTTTTAATTCTATTTAAAACATCCAAATCCAAAACATTTTCTTTAACGTGTTATTCACTATTCAAAAATGTGAATAAACTTCGTTAACAAATCTCATCCTTTTATTCATTTTAATTCAAAGGATTATTCACTATTCAAAAATGTGAATATAACTCCATTAAATAAGTTATGACAATTAACTTATCAAAATAAGTTGTTTGCGGATTTATTAAACAACGTTTATAAATTCCATTTCTATTTATTTATAAAAACTTCCTTTTTATAAATTCCTTTATTAACCTATTCCAGTTTATAACTAAATTATAAACTAAACGTTCATATTATAAGTTAATTACTTATAAAACGATTATCTTACAAAATCGTTCTTTTTTAAAGACTTTCCAATTTATAAATCTTATAACTTATAAGATCCATTTATTTAACCAATCTATTCTTCAAATAATTTCACCAAATTTATAAATCTTACTATTTATAAATTTCTTTTATAACTTCACAGTTTATAATTCCATAAATTTCATTCATTTATGAAATTCATTTCCACTTCATTCAAACACTTATAAAAACTCGTTTTATAATGTCAACATTTCAATTTATAAATATCCATTTATAAATCTCTTAATATAAATCAATTTATATTATTCTTTTAAAACGTCTTAAATCTCCTTTATTATTTCACCCTTTTGATTCATAAAATAATTAAATTTCATAAATCCTATATTTAAACTTTTCACAATAATTCTAAAATATCTCGATTTAACTATTTTATAAACTCAATAGCATCATATTCTCAAAAATCAGTTTTTAACTATATTTCTCAAAAATCATAATTTTTATAACTTTAAAAATTATAACGTTTATTTATTTAAAATGAATCAATTCCAAAAATATTTTATAAACGTATACTTTCAAAAATCACTTTGAAATCATTTTAAAATTCCAAATTTGGCCCAATGATGCTACACACCAAATAGTCAATCACGATAACAACGACATCATATATCGATATGATAGTCAATCAAATATCAAAATATCTGAATATCTAATAAATACTGTTGAGGAATCCAGTTGGATCCCTCCAACCTGTTTTCCTGCATCCAAAAACATTAGCACAATACCAATTTTGCTCCAGTACGAAATTATCGCGGTATATGTTCTTATTAAATATTATCCGCTTAATAACGGCGCAATAGGGTCTCATCCGCTAAAAATACGGGAAATCAATCAACTGCAATATATACATATGCCAATATATATATATATATATATATATTGATATTATATATAATACCAATTTCACTGTTTATGAAATATTCGCGGTATATGTTTTTAATAAATAACATCCTCTTACTAACGGCGTATAATGTCTATTTTAACAATCAATAGATATCAATCATCATTCAAACATGCATTCAAATATTTTAAATCTAACTATTTAAAATAAAATCGAAACTGATTCGATTGAGTGAGAAATTCTCACCTTGGTTTTAATTTCCGTTTTAGCGATTTATTTCGAATAAAATTAAACGGACGTTTAATTTTACCCAAAATTCTCACTAACTCCAAACGACTCCAATCCATCTCCATCGCGTAGTGCTCGTCCATACGATTCCAACGCAACTGGTTTCGTGCGTTTTCGACCTCGTATGAAAAAGATATCGATTTTACAAGTTTATAAGAATTTTATATAACAATTTACAACTAAAATTTAAATTTTTAAACCCTCAACTCATCACCACCGTCCAAAATCGTTTGCAACAGATCGTAGCCGCGTTTCCCTCCTTCTTCCCATGCGACTCTTGCTTCAGGAACTCACGAAGCCGTTCGAACCCATATAGCAAAATTAGGGTTAATTCTTGCTTTAAATTCGACGAGCTATAGCACGATCAGGGACTTCCATGCGACTCGCCACCCCGAACACCACCCACGCCCAGCACCATACGAAGCTCGGCCTTGTAACAATCTCGAAAAACGTGCCATAGACGAGCACGAACGCGGCCCAATATCTCGGCCTATGGTCGATAACAACGAACTCCACCGTACGGATTTAAAGCTCTCGCAATGCTCTTCATTTTTGCAGTTGATGATTTCTGTTAAAAGTGAATGGATTTCGAGAAATTGGAGGAGAAAGAATGGAAGCATTTCGGCCGTTAAAGCCAGAGGTGGCGGCTGCGTTGTGAAACCCTAGCTTATTTTTTATTTTTATTTTTGTGATTTATGGGGGTATTTATAGAAGATTTTTCAATCACTATTCATCCAGGATTTCTAAACTCCAATTTACGCGCCGAAACTGACGTTCCTAGGGTTTATCCCGCGTTCCGGACACAATGGAACAGGTTTCGAAAGCTAATTCGGACATCTGTACGAGTTATGGCTGCAAACGCTCAATTTAAATTAAACCGATTTAAATCGATTTCCAGGCGTTTTAATTCGTACCGGACAAACGGTAAATCCAATCGACTTGAAATTTGAAACCTTACAATAATATCACATTACAGATCCGATGAAACTGGTTTCGTCGAATTCCGAGACTTTTTGAAAAATGGCTATTTTAACTCGCCAAATTAATATTAAAAACAATTTCGATGCGTTTCGAGCTGCCACGCTCAAACGATAACTCCGATTGATACGAAAATTGAAATCCAGTAATAACTAACTATTACGGATCCAATGGAACTGGTTTCGTTCAATTCTGAGACTGTTCAAAAATTGACTATTTTCACTAGTCGATTTAAATATTAAAATATTCAATTTTCACAAATTAACTTTTAATTCGATTTTGAAAGTTCTAAAATATCGTTCTAACTCCAATATGATAAAATAAAATTTTACAAATCATTTTCAATCATATTTAACCCTATTTTCAATTATTCCCATAATTTAACATATTAAATTATCGATTTAATTATCCATTTAAATCCAATAAATCGAAATAAAATTTATTTGACTTATAAATTCACTTATAAATATTTAAATTTAATTAAATATCCAAAAATTAATTAATAAAAATTCTGGGTCGTTACAATCTTTCCCCCTTAAAAGAATTTCGTCCTCGAAATTACAAGTAAGAAAAGTTACCAAAATCTATTAATTTACCCAAAAATTTATAGTTAAACTTCTTACAATACTTTACTAAGTTTTCAAATCATACTTAGTTATCTTTTCAAAAATAACTACTATTGTTTAACTTTCAACTCCAAAATCAAAGTTTATAGTTTTCAAAATTTTTCCAATTTTCTCAAAAAAAATTCTAACGCCTTAAATTTTCGAAAAAATTCGCCATAGTCTCCTTTGCGCGGCTCGATCCGAAAAAAAATGACAGTATATATATCAAAAATATACATCTCATCAAGTAATGAGGCATCCCGAAGGGAAAAATTTGTAAAAGTACTGTATGTAATCCGAGATATGTACCTTATATTTTATTAGCGAGCATATACGGCTAATATAGCGCGAAAGCGAGCTCCAAATGCGAAGCAAACGCGATCCGCACCTACTAAACACTCAACAAACAACATGAGAACATGCATATAGACAATAATCTCAATATACAACATATATCTCCATAACAACTACATAATATAGCAAATGCAATATATATTCAACCATCAACCAACTAAATACTCATTCATATTCTCATTAATATACAATGAATTGGTTTTCTCAATTTAATCACATTTGATTCATTAACAGTGGATGTTCTTACTAACATTCATTTTCAATTAGTTTATATTCACTAATTCATATTCGAGTTGGTTCACTTCCAAATCGAATTCAATTCTATTCAAATTTATTTACTTCTAATTTGAATTCAATTACTTTAGCTTTCAATTTCATTAATTCAATTTCATTAACACTTAATGAATTATATTCAATCAATCAACAATCAACTAACAACCAATGTTTAATCAATACAACCAAATTTATTCACTTTACATTAAATTTGGTTCAACACATTTAATTCCATTTGGTTTAACATTAAATTGATTTCCATTCCAATTTATTCAACTCCTAATAACATTAGATTTCAATGAATTAACACTTACATTCATTATTCCATATCAACTAAATTTACATTCAATTGATTAACATTCAATCCATTCATTCAATTCAATTCAATTACTAAAGTTGAATTTCATTTATATAACTCAAGTTCATATCCATCACTTAACTTTATTAATTTAGTTTGATACCAATATCAATTCCATTCAACAACACTTAAGTTATATTCCATTTAACTTTAAATTCACTTTTATTTACAACTCATATTCATAAATATATTCATATAGTTTCACTTTTTATATATATAAGTTTATTTCACAATTGTAGATCACTTTAATTATAATTCAATTCTTATAATTCTTTACTTATACAATTATTCTTTTATTTAGATTATTCAAACATCTAAACAATCAACAATCTACTTTAATAATTCTGAAAAATTATTCCTTTATATATAAAAATATAATCAAGGTAAAATTATTTCATTTACTCAATTTAAAACAATATCGTGTCGAATTGTTCTATTCAAGTGTTTAGAAACCCCTTCGGCAAAGTTGTACATACCGTGCTGACGAAGGTTCATATACCACTCAACAAACCAATCATCACAATATAAAACAATTTTATATTCACTAACAAATACGCTCTCATAGCTATTATTACACTCAAATTCATTCTAGAGTACTGCTGACTCTATCTCTAATGAATAATACCCAACAGAACCATGGTTGTCGCTTAACCATAAGCTCTGATACCAAATGTAACGTATACGGATTTTTCGTTGCCGAAAAACCGAATAGTTAGGGTTTTTAAAAAGAATTTAAGAAAAGAAAACGAGAGAAGAGTAGATAAGAAGATAGAAAATAGAAGACAGAAAAGAAAATAGAACGATCTTAAAATAGAACGGAACAGAACAGCAGAATAACAGAACAATCTCACAATCGCAGCGGAACAACATATAATAATAAATGAATAATCTTTAAACAAAGAGCTATATCAGTTATTACATTACATTTCATTTTATTACATCATATCATATCATCAGAGTGTATAACAACATACAACAGCAAACAGCGGAAAAGAAATACTATATACTAGTAATACGCCATGCCATCCAGCTTGCCTCCAGCAACTCCAGAATATCCAGAATATCCTGATAAACCTTAACTCTTAACTGCCCGTGTGGAAAATTGGTGGGCACCCAGAGTTTAGGAAGGAAAACAATAAACTCTGATTCAGTCATGTGACTGGTGTGAGAACTCAAAACAGTTTATTTACTTTAAAATCAAAATAGAGGAATTTTTTTAAATTCAATTCGCAATGCTTTTAAAAATGAGACTACCATAAGGCCTCCCGCACACACACATGCAAACGCAGAATCGGAGGAGATTTCTCCTTATGATAGCCAAAGATGCTTGATACGCATTTAAAATAACATTTGATATTATTACTAGTGCATAGTATAGGAAAATCATTTCAAAAATAAAGATATAAATCTTAGCCAGCATAGACATTCCGCACTTATGCCTACTATAGCTACTATGTTCAATAGCAGGTTACCGCCACATTCCATAGCAGGTTATACAACTAATACCGTACAAGTCTCGTATTGTTTCTTTGGATTTCCAACAAATGGTCAGGCCAAGGAACTTCCCATTGCCACATGAGAATGCCTCTGGATGGACATCCCCGAGAACTTAACCAGCTCTCTGCCAACACAAGGCCGGGTTACCTTTATCACTAGGTAACTACTACACGAATATGGCATCCCCCGGTCCCATTGGACCTTTAACCGAGCGCTCGTCACCAACAACACCACACAGTAATAAATATAGTGTATCAACATGAGTAAGTATCTGGGCTCCATACCATGATACCACCCTTTCCAGAAGGAAATGCACATACCCTAAAGGGAGCTACCACTCATAACCTTGCCGCATCTTTCCTGTTTTGACCATTCCGGGATGTGAGGCTCGACGAAGTTTCGTCCACAAAAACATACTTTATACAAAAGCCATGCTTTGGGTCAACAAATGATCATAGAAATGATCACCAAGATAGACGATCAAACAAATGATCCTATCACAAATAATCAACACAATGATCATTTCAGCATCACTCAGCATGTCACATTACCAAATTGGGAATATATCGCTGATAACTTCAACTATATAACCTCTGAGCTCGTACGTCTCAGAGAAGGGTGTTAAGCTAAAAGAATAAATTCTTCGCCACCAACAGAAATATATTTGAAAGAAATCGGCTTTATATCTCAACTTGTAATGTCAGACATACAATCCATACAAGTCTGTTCCGGGCTCGAACAAAACCGAAGGCACTTACAAAGAAGTCCTTGCAATCCGGATATCCACAATCCTGATCGGATTCACCATCACATATGGAGAACTCTATACCGGAGCAACTCGGTGCAGAGTCAATCGACAGGTCATCCTATCGCTCTCGCAAATATCCGGTCTTCAACACCGATCTTCAAATGCAATTCATAACGACGTATCACATATTCGGAATGGGTTATACGACCCCATGGTCCTTTCCCGGTTAACCCGAATAGTGAGCGCTTATTCAAAAATAAGTGTGGCATTCAAATTCAAACAAATCACATCAAATACCCATTCAAAGGGAAATATTGATAGTCGGTTATTGAACTATCAATGGATATGCACACATCACCAGATTCCAAATAATTTTCCAAATTATTTATCTTCCAAAATATCTTTACAAGATATAAAATTTCAACACTTCAAAAATAAATCAATATTTATTTTTAACAAATTCCACTTTCTTTTATAAATTCCTTAGTGAATTTATATTCAAAAATATTCATGCATATACGATTTCAACTATCCATTTTCAATTTATCTTCAAAAGATAAATTCTAAATATTCACTTCATATTGGAAAACATTTCCATACTTATTTATTCATAAGTAATTCACTAATCTTTTTATTTTCAACCCTTGGAAAATATTCAATATACTTAAATCGAAATTAAGTACATATTTCATTCTTTAAGGAAATCATTCTCTTAAACATATTTATTTGGGCCAAAACGAATGTTGCGTAGAACATCGTTACGACAACCCAAAATCACTAGTATAGGGATTCAAAATTAAAATAGATATATAAATCCCAATACTATACAAAACATTTCCTTTCGGAAATCATTTACTATAACAACAGTGTTATAGTCCACCATTTCCTTTTATTTCTCGAAAACGTCTATTTCAACAATAAATGTTGAAATCTATGGTTTCGAATCTCAACACATTTTAAAACATCGTTAGATCGTTTTAATTCTATTTAAAACATCCAAATCCAAAACATTTTCTTTAACGTGTTATTCACTATTCAAAAATGTGAATAAACTTCGTTAACAAATCTCATCCTTTTATTCATTTTAATTCAAAGGATTATTCACTATTCAAAAATGTGAATATAACTCCATTAAATAAGTTATGACAATTAACTTATCAAAATAAGTTGTTTGCGGATTTATAAAACAACGTTTATAAATTCCATTTCTATTTATTTATAAAAACTTCCTTTTTATAAATTCCTTTATTAACCTATTCCAGTTTATAACTAAATTATAAACTAAACGTTCATATTATAAGTTAATTACTTATAAAATGATTATCTTACAAAATCGTTCTTTTTTAAAGACTTTCCAATTTATAAATCTTATAACTTATAAGATCCATTTATTTAAGCAATCTATTCTTCAAATAATTTCACCAAATTTATAAATCTTACTATTTATAAATTTCTTTTATAACTTCACAGTTTATAATTCCATAAATTTCATTCATTTATGAAATTCATTTCCACTTCATTCAAACACTTATAAAAACTCGTTTTATAATGTCAACATTTCAATTTATAAATATCCATTTATAAATCTCTTAATATAAATCAATTTATATTATTCTTTTAAAACGTCTTAAATCTCCTTTATTATTTCACCCTTTTGATTCATAAAATAATTAAATTTCATAAATCCTATATTTAAACTTTTCACAATAATTCTAAAATATCTCGATTTAACTATTTTATAAACTCAATAGCATCATATTCTCAAAAATCAGTTTTTAACTATATTTCTCAAAAATCATAATTTTTATAACTTTAAAAATTATAACGTTTATTTATTTAAAATGAATCAATTCCAAAAATATTTTATAAACGTATACTTTCAAAAATCACTTTGAAATCATTTTAAAATTCCAAATTTGGCCCAATGATGCTACACACCAAATAGTCAATCACGATAACAACGACATCATATATCGATATGATAGTCAATCAAATATCAAAATATCTGAAAATCTAATAAATACTGTTGAGGAATCCAGTTGGATCCCTCCAACCTGTTTTCCTGCATCCAAAAACATTAGCACAATACCAATTTCGCTCCAGTACGAAATTATCGCGGTATATGTTCTTATTAAATATTATCCGCTTAATAACGGCGCAATAGGGTCTCATCCGCTAAAAAATACGGGAAATCAATCAACTGCAATATATACATATGCCAATATATATATATTGATATTATATATAATACCAATTTCACTGTTTATGAAATATTCGCGGTATATGTTTTTAATAAATAACATCCGCTTACTAACGGCGTATAATGTCTATTTTAACAATCAATAGATATCAATCATCATTCAAACATGCATTCAAATATTTTAAATCTAACTATTTAAAATAAAATCGAAACTGATTCGATTGAGTGAGAAATTCTCACCTTGGTTTTAATTTCCGTTTTAGCGATTTATTTCGAATAAAATTAAACGGACGTTTAATTTTACCCAAAATTCTCACTAACTCCAAACGACTCCAATCCAACTCCATCGCGTAGTGCTCGTCCATACGATTCCAACGCAACTGGTTTCACGCGTTTTCGACCTCGTATGAAAAAGATATCGATTTTACAAGTTTATAAGAATTTTATATAACAATTTACAACTAAAATTTAAATTTTTAAACCCTCAACTCATCACCACCGTCCAAAATCGTTTGCAACAGATCGTAGCCGCGTTTCCCTCCTTCTTCCCACGCGACTCTTGCTTCAGGAACTCACGAAGCCGTTCGAACCCATATAGCAAAATTAGGGTTAATTCTTGCTTTAAATTCGACGAGCTATAGCACGATCAAGGACTTCCATGCGACTCGCCACCCCGAACACCACCCACGCCCAGCACATACGAAGCTCGGCCTTGTATCAATCTTGAAAAACGTGCCATAGACGAGCACGAACGCGGCCCAATATCTCGGCCTATGGTCGATAACAACGAACTCCACCGTACGGATTTAAAGCTCTCGCAATGCTCTTCATTTTTGCAGTTGATGATTTCTGTTAAAAGTGAATGGATTTCGAGAAATTGGAGGAGAAAGAATGGAAGCATTTCGGCCGTTAATGCCAGAGGTGGCGGCTGCGTTGTGAAACCCTAGCTTATTTTTTATTTTTATTTTTGTGATTTATGGTGGTATTTATAGAAGATTTTTCAATCACTATTCATCCGGGATTTCTAAACTCCAATTTACGCGCCGAAACTGACGTTCCTAGGGTTTATCCCGCGTTCCGGACACAATGGAATAGGTTTCGAAAGCTAATTCAGACATCTGTGCGAGTTATGGCTGCAAACGCTCAATTTAAATTAAACCGATTTAAATCGATTTCCAGGCGTTTTAATTCGTACCGGACAAATGGTAAATCCAATCGACTTGAAATTTGAAACCTTACAATAATATCACATTACAGATCCGATGAAACTGGTTTCGTCGAAATCCGAGACTTTTTGAAAAATGGCTATTTTAACTCGCCAAATTAATATTAAAAACAATTTCGATGCGTTTCGAGCTGCCACGCTCAAACGATAACTCCGATTGATACGAAAATTGGAATCCGGTAATAACTAACTATTACGGATCCAATGGAACTGGTTTCGTTCAATTCTGAGACTGTTCAAAAATTGACTATTTTCACTAGTTGATTTAAATATTAAAATATTCAATTTTCACAAATTAACTTTTAATTCGATTTTGAAAGTTCTAAAATATCGTTCTAACTCCAATATGATAAAATAAAATTTTACAAATCATTTTCAATCATATTTAACCCTATTTTCAATTATTCCCATAATTTAACATATTAAATTATCGATTTAATTATCCAATTAAATCCAATAAATCGAAATAAAATTTATTTGACTTATAAATTCACTTATAAATATTTAAAATTAATTAAATATCCAAAAATTAATTAATAAAAATTCTGGGTCGTTACAATAAATTAAGAATATAATTAGTAATTAATATACATACTTGGAAAATATAACTAAATAGTATGAATAAAGCATGCATTTATGATATGAAATATAAGTCAATGTTAATTTCACCTATAAATGTCAATTTATTGAATAGCAGAGTTTTAAATCAAGTAACAGATTTGTTAAAGTTTCAATTGATAATTTATAAAATTTAATGTGAAATTAGTTGCAGTTAATTGAACAAATTGTATAGTTAGGACAAATTGATTTGTCATAAAAGATTGTTAATTCCAGAGGATGTAACCAATGTTACTTTCATTCATAATATTACAAGTGGTAGATCTTAGGAGTGAAATTTAGATTTATTAATTTATTTGAAAGTAAAAACAATTCAATAAGTGGATTAATTGCAAATAAGGGGGATTCAATATTAAATTTTACATTAATAGAGATGTGGATGAAATTTGTGGATATTAATGCAATAGCTACGAATCAATGAAAATTCATCCAATTGATAACAGGGTGAGAATGGTGTATGTAATCAATTTCAACACTTGTCCGTTAGTGATAACTTAAAGGTAATTTATCGTTAATGGAGTCTAATAAATTAAAATGGGAAATCAATCGAAATTAATCTAATTAAAGGTTATATTAGTATAAATTAGGGTAGAAATGGGTAATAATGTATCTTTAATGGTGTATAAATGAATATATGATTAACTTTAAGGAAATTTTATTTATTAGTTTTAAAACCTTAATTAATATGGGTAATAAACAAGACTTCACATTCTGAAATAAAGACATTTATACAAGCCTAAGATGTATATAGAAGTATCAAGGTAAGGAAACGTAAACAGATGTTAAATAGGTTTATAGGATAATGATTGTTGAATAATAAGAATGGGAATCAACATTTATTTATTTATTGGATCTGATTACGATAGTATGATTTATTGCAATTAAATGAAAATTTAATATTTAAAATATTTCCTAAAATGGAATATAGATGAAACCTAAGAAAATAAATGTAAACAATCGTGAGCCAATGTAAATTGCATCCTTTTGATAACAATGAATTAAATAATATAATGAAAAGGGAATATAATAGAATTATTGAAAATTTTATTTTAATTTTGAATTTAAGGAAATTGAGGATTTATATTGAAATGTATAAATTAATCTTCTCTAAATTGACATTTAAAATTTGTTTATATCATTGTAAATGTTTGAGAAATATAAAGGTGATAACAATGTAAAATTTTAGAATTTGAAATTTAAAATTTGAATTAATCGACTTATTATAAATTTATTTAATTAAAATAAAAATAGTCATTTTGGCCACTGCCTCGGATTTCGACGAAACAAGTTTCATCGGATCCATAACAGTGAATTATTGTAGGATTTCAAGTTTCGTATCGATCGGCCTGACGTTTGATCATATGGGCTTAAAACGCCTTGAAATCAATTTAATTGAAATCAATTGAAATCAATTTGAAAATATTGTTTTTAACATAACTTCTTCATACGATGCAATTTGAACCTAAAACCTTTTCCCATCACGTTCAGAGTATTTTAAAACATCTATTTTGATATATGGTTTGACCCAATTTCGTTCCGGAGTCGAAAAGGGCTTTTCGGGCCATATATCGTTTAGCGCGTACATCTATCTTATCTGATCCATCCTATTTCTACTATTTTGGTTTTAAGTCGAAATGGATATTTTATTCTGGTTTTTAAAGAATAAACTATTTTGAAAAGACCGCAGTGTTATAATAACATTTGGTTGTTGAAGAGATCGGGATCGGAAGTTGTCGTACTCTTTGCCAACTCCGAAAACCACTTTAACAACCGTGTACGCGGTGGAGAATTCAGAATGAAGTAGGATGGCGGCGGCGTTTCCTTTAAGGTAAATACGTGGACCCAACTCCCATGAGTTGGCATAAGGTGGCTAAAACAGGAGCGATCAATGGGTTAATTGAGGTAGCACCTTTGATCGGACACATCCCTTCGATATTATACTTGACTTTTGGTTTGATTCGGTGTCCACTTTTGATTTCTTTGATATGAGGGTGTTGTTGAGGTGGGCGGTAGTAGTAGCTACGCGTTACCACCGACCCGCGTAATGGGTATATCTACCCTGGCATTGCCTAGTTGTGCCGTGTCACCTACCCTAGCGTGCCTTGTACTAGTTTCTATTTGTGTCGTACCTATGGAGTATCCTGTGGTAGCCTCCCAATCAGGGGGTATTACGGTACTGTATGGACTATTGGCATTATTTTGTGTTAAGGGGAATATGGGTCACTCCTTAACGCTATTTAAAAGTATGTTTGTTTTGCTATTAGACACTATTATAATAGCGAAATATTACTACATAGTAAATAGTTTAACGGATCCTTAAGAGATGTGAATCCCGAGCATCTTTTGAGTTACTGCACTCATATTTAGTTCTATTAATTTAACTTACATAAGATCTTTTAGTTTTGACTCGAGTGTTTTGTCTTTTCAATTCGCTCGGGTCAGTCCTTGCGTTTCAGGATTTGAAGATTTTATTCTGGAGGACAAAGACGGAGATTTGTAGTACTATTATCTACTATATTATTCCATTTCACCATTTAATTCCGCTGCATTGATATTCTATGGTATGTGCAACTCTGATAAATGTTGTATAAGTATAATTAAATATTTTGTAAACAGCTTCATGAACTGTATATTTGAGTATTATATTTTATCCTTCCGCTGTGAGATTCTATTTTGTTTTTTCTTCTCTGTTTTCTTATTTACCCCATAACAAGCCGCCCTTCCGTATGGTTTGAATTGGCACGTGTGTCAATTTAAAGTGTGCGAAAAGGCGGGACGTTATAGTTCTCTTCGAAACGATTAACGAAATTGACCAATATTGATAGTTGATTATTTATCTATTAATAAACATCCATATGCAATCATTTGGCCCTCGTATAATTTTTTTCCAAAATATTTACCTCCTAAATATCTTTAGAAGATATATCAATTTCTTCCAACATTTGGGAGAAAAAAAATTCAAATACATAAATCCGTAACAGGACACTTTCCACCTCTCAACTTTAGAAATATTTCCATATTTCAATTTTCTATACGAAGGAAAATATTGCTAGTCTTATTTTCCAAAATCCTTTCAATATTTACATTTCAGAGAATTATTCCGTAACTTATTCCCAAAATCTCCGGAATCACAAATGAATTTCCTCTCCTCCAAAATCATATCCTTTTAATAAGACCTTTTTCTCGAATCTCGAGAGAGTTTATAAAATAAAAAAATTGAAATTTATTTAAAATTCTATGAATAATAAGTATTTCAAAGATTAATAGTTTATTTTTATTTTTTAAAATAAGTTTACGTAATTATTAAAATATCAGAAGCACTTTCAAAAAATTAGTAACTATCTTTAGTTAAATAAATAATTTTTCAAAGCTGATTTTAAAAGTTTGGAGTTACTAAAATAAATACTTCATATTTAAAAACCTACTTACCCGGTATTTAAATATCAACTGGTTTAAAATTCCATAGTTTTAAAATAATAAAATTTCTCCCTTTTAAAATATCTTACCTCTTAAAATTTGAAATATATTTTTAAAATCTCAATAACCTATTTTAATTTATAACTTTCCCTCGATTTCACAACATCTCGAATCATTGTCGATTCCCTAACCATTCTAATTTCAACAATAGGATTTTTCATTTTTCTCTACCCTATTTCCATATTCTAGTATAAATTCCCCCTATGAATTTATATTCCAGTTATCATCTGATATCGAGTTTTTTCATTATAAACATCGTTTATCAATTTCATAACCCTCTTTGGTTTTGCCTGTTTATAAAAACAAATTTGTTTATAAAAGAACCGTTATATAAATTTTATTTCTCATAAATTCCATTAATACTTCCAATCTATTTTTCCAATATTAATTTCAACTTCTATATTTTTTCCAAAATATCACTTGTAAATTTTTTATATAATTCATTTTAAAAAATCTCCATTGCTAATTTAAAATAGTTAGGCATAACTAATCAATTATATTTTCTTGTTCAATATCTTTAAAATAACTCCAATTCCTATATATATATATATGTATGTATGTATATTATTTTTAAATTCCCTTCAATTCCATAAAAAAAAATTTAAAAAATGTAGTATTTAAATTATCAGAATTTAGGCCAGTGCTACAATAGCATCCAATAATCCAATCAATACAATAATCTACAATGGATTCTTCTACACAAATCATATATGACTAGAGGTATCTAGTTGGATCCCTCCAACCTGATTTTCCTACATCTACATATGTTAATACACATAAAATAAATGCCAACCCCACTTCGAGGGGGATATTGCGGTATATAGGGTCATCCGCTATTATGTGGGCGCATAGGGTCTCATCCGCTATAATGTGTGGAAATAACACTCCAAATACTAATATATATTACTATGTATATTTAACATTCAACGGATAGAATTTTATAGATCCAGCCAGCATTCAACATTTTATTTTGAGTATTTAAAATGAATACCAGTAATCCAAAAGGGTGAGAATTTCTCACCTTTGATTTTTATTTTAGTTGCCATCCATTTCAAATTCTTATCTCGTATCCCATGTCACCATGAACCCAATGCAACCATTCATCCTCGAATTCGACCTCGTATGAATAATTTGATGAATTAACAAATATATTACACACATATATATATATCATTATTCTTATTACTGTTATTATACATACAATCTGAACTTAAAATGACCTTAATTAAAATTAACAGTTTATATACCTCCTTCCAAATCACGTAGCGACCATCAGACTTCGCATCGAGATCCCTTCAGCGACCAAACATCCTAACTATTTACCCAGAACCCTCGCGAGCAGCCACCATGCGAGCCCCACCTCCACGCGCCGTTGACCCCACTGTCCTGCTTGCCGACGCCATCCACTGCTGCCTCCTCTATAGGCGCACACGCGAACGCCCGGCCAACCCTATCTCCTCTAATCGCCTTGACACCTCGGGTTCCCCAGCCCTAGGATCCTTACCCACGATGCGACCGCCTCCCTTAGCCATCACGTATTGCACGACTTCGATTGATGAAATGCAACATCCTTTGCTTCCAGGCGATTATCGACTCTATTTTTTTTGAACGCTTCCATTTGCTTAAATCGAAGAAAAAAGGGACGATGGGATTTTTTGTTTCGTTTCTTC
Source organism: Allium cepa (assembly GCA_030765085.1). Lineage (NCBI taxonomy): Eukaryota > Viridiplantae > Streptophyta > Magnoliopsida > Asparagales > Amaryllidaceae > Allium > Allium cepa. Next base: position 594,172,066 of record CM060945.1, read on the forward strand.
TGCTGTTTTTCGGCTGCTTAGAAAAGAACTTGAGATAACGAAACAATGGTGGACGACCTTTTATTATTTTTGAAGCTTTTTGATTTTTTCACTGTTGATTAAAATGAAGGACGTGATTTTTAAATGAGGGAAATGCCTTGCGTGTTGAAATGAGTGTACAGTGTTGTAGTGTTGTGAAGTGAGGAAATAATAGCTGATGTGAAAAAGGAGGTCAAGTCAAGTAAATATATGCTTATTACTTAAATTTAAATTGTCTCAATTACACAGCTTTAATTTTTCAAACCCCTTTCGAGGCATGCCACTAAGCGTTTATAATGTTATAACCCTATTCCGAACACAATGGAAAAGATTTCGAATTCTAATTCGATTGTATGGAGAAGATGCTTTTTGAACCTAATTATTTTATTAACTTTTCGATATAAATTCAGTGCATTTAAATACCGTACGGCCAAACGATAACTCCAAACACCATGAAATTTGAAATCTAATAATAATATAATATTACGGGTTAAATTGAAATAGTTTCGTCGAATTTCGAGACTGTGCCTCGGAAGGCTATTTTTGAATGTCAATTTAAACAAGCTATTTTTAAAATTGAACAGATCACTTTTAAATTTAGTTTTAAAAATTTTATCATCCTCATTATTGTTAATGTAAATTTTACAAGCCTTTAAATTATTTTTATTGAGCTCAAAACTCAAGATACAATAATTTACCCAATATTCTATTATGAAATTCAATAATTAAATGATTCAGTAAATCGCTATATTAAATCGTAAATTTAGTTTATGAATAAAAACCCAAATTTACGTATTCAAAATCAATCCATAATTCAAATTAATATTTAAAACCATTAAAATATCCCAAATCAAATGTCAAAAAATCTGGGTCGTTACAGTGTGGGCCCTGTATATAAGAAATCCTAATGAACACTATTCACACCTCAAAATACACGAACTCCAATCGAAGCATGCCTATTGGCGTTATTAGCCAGTTACCCAAAATATGAACTCAATGGAACTATTTTTGGGAGCTAATTCTATCATATGCAAAAGTTACCTTTTAAAATCCAATTATATTATTTTAATTCTCTAAAATTAATCATACGTATTTCGAGCTTGCACGATCACATAGGACGTCCGATTGTCACGCAACTTGTCGACGTACAACAATTCATTATTCTGGATCCAATTGCATTAGTCTCGTCAAAATCTGAGACAATGCCCCAGAATGCTAATTTCACAAATTTTCATCTCATTTTATATTTTTGATCCAACGATCGATATTTACCTGATCTATATATTATTGTAAATAAATTTACAAATTGGATTCATCAATATTATTTATTAATTAAAAGGAGTTAAATAAGACTATTAACTCCATTTAATTAATATTTAATTCACAATTCAAATATTTAAACGATCACTATATTGGAATTCAGGTTATTAAATTACAAAATCCCATCATTTATATATTTAAAATAAGTTTAAACGTTCACAATTCAATGACCAAAATTTTGGGTTGTTACATTCTCCGCCCTTAATAGAATTGCATCCCTGAAATCCTTGTAACAAACCGCCTTTTTTACTTTAAAAGAAGAGTCATTAAGGGTAAAAGAAAAGGAAAGATAAGACGAAAACTAAAAAATAATAGAATTTCACAGTGGAACGGAATAACATATATTAGTCAATATAAGTTTTTACGCAGTTACTACCATAATAATGCATCAGAGTCATTACAATATATTTTCAACTAGAACAGTTATAACTACTTATTCCTATATAACTGTTTGCATAGATCATACATACGTATAAAGTGGAAATAGGTAATAGCTAGCTAACGTAAAACCACCTTCTCTAGCTCCTCCAAACTGCAGTTGTGAGAAATTTGGATCACTTGGCTACTCATACAAATTTGAGTACCCAAAAGTTTTAGGGAATGAAAATAAAACCCCAGGTCAAACATGGGTCTTGTCTGAATAAACACAAACAACTGAATTATTTCTTTTAAAACACTTTTAAAATCAAGAGTATCCCATAAGGCCACTCCGCATATAAACATGAACGGGTTTTTACCTTGCGATAACCAAACCACTTTTATAGAAAATCCAGTTATATTATCATAATGTCTAGGGTTTTCATGTAAATATATAACATAGCCAAAATTGTTACATTATTAAATTCCAACATAATATGTATATAATTAATATTGACGGCACTTATTGGAAGTTGGGTTTCCATACAAGGACTAGGTTACTGGGGTACTGTCCATTACGGTACTACTCTAGATACCCGACCTAGAACCTCGCCTAGATTCCCTGCTAACATAGGACTAGCCTTCCCCTTGCTCACCACGGTTGGGATTAGCAACCGAAATGAAGCATACAAAAATGGGTCAAATATCTATTCTAGATTTGGTGATGATATACCCTAATGGGTGCGACCCACATAACCCTTCTGCATTTCCTTTGTTTCAATTATTCCTAGTTGATGAGGCCTGGGGTTATGTTTTACCTTCATATAGCACTGCTCAAATGGAATGCTAACATTGACTCAATGTCAACATTCATCCATACAAGTCGTTCTGGTGATGAACGAACCGAAGGCACTACCTCCACTACACCCATTTTAGAATCACCCTCAGGGTTAGTAGCAAGTACCCTTGCACTTCTAAATCTTCATCTTGGATCATGACTACTAAATATTTCCAATTCAAATGCTTATGTATGTTCGAAGTGATTTTTGGATAACAAATGCTATCTGATCCCGGTCCCTCCAAACAAACATTCGATAATGTTAAAGGGTCAAGTTATTTGTAGTGGACAACTCCACTATAAGGGTGTCAAGATATACATATGGAAATATATTCCATATGCTTAAATTATCATGATCCGCTTATTGAAAACCCCGACAATTCATCTCGTTTCCGAAACACGGTTTATGTGATAAGTAAAAGTTGACTCACTTCCAATAAAATGTGCTAAGATTTTATTATAACTAATTTAATTTGTTTAGCTTCTTAATGGCATGGAAAAGAGATCTTTGTTTTAAAATAATGCACTTAAAGAAGGTTGATTTAAAATAAATAGCTGATAGAGTTTAAATAACTTTTTAAAATAAATCTCGATTGAATCATAAGTTAAAGCTTAATTAAATCTTAATTAATCTTAACTAAGCCAAAATTAAATCATAATTAAACCTTAATTAACTTTAACATAAATTAATAACTAAACTTTAATTAAATAAACATTTATATCTAATTAAACTCTAATTAAGCAATAATTAATAATAATTAACCTTTAATTAAATTATAATTAATATAAAATTATTAAGCATTACAAAGTACAGATTAATACTTAAATACCCCTTAGCTTAGTTGATCATTAATTAAAACTTCTTATTAATTACTAATTAAGTAACTTAATTATTACTAATTAATTGCTTATTACTTAATTACTAATTAAATAAATAAAATAATTATTATTAATAAATAAATTAATTAATTATTAGAAACATACATAACTAAATAATAATTAATTTTTATGCATACCAATTGAGTTTGAAAATGGTTTTTCAAAACATTTAAAAGAAACACTTTTAAAAATTGAAATCGTTAAATTCGTGAACTACATCCATAGGGACTATCATTATGGATGTAATAACTTAGAATTACTTTTCTAAGTTACCATCCAAAAATTCATCATTTATAACTTTACTTCCTTTAAAAAAAAGCAATGATTTTGAAATCTTAAACAAAGGTTAGAACTAAAATGGAAACATTTTATAAACAAAACTAGTAAACCATTTGATTTTTTAAAATGGATCTCAAGCCCTTTTTAACATCTCAAATTTCTTACTCTAAACCACTTACCCATAATCCATGCATATATATAAACCAATCATTTTGATAACACAACCGAGATCACAACTTCCTAACCAAACATATTGCATTAACCATTAATTCATGTCTAATGCTAAACCATAAGCTAGCATATACATACACATCCAAACACTTCCATAATCCAACCAAACAACAATAAATATATATAACCATGTAACAATATATATGTAGGTACATTCTTTCAAAAATTTAGAGATTTACTCATCAAAATCCAAAACTTAGAGATTTACTCATCAAATCCAACGATACTTCTTTAAAAAAAAAAATTTGCAAAAGCTTAAGCCTTCGGATCCTATGGAAAAAGGCTGGAACTTTGCTTCGAAAACTTGGAGATAGCTTAGCTTTTGCACCATATGGTTCGGCCTTAACCATATAAGGGTATGGCATTGACCTTTCTAGATGGACGTAGCTTGAACGTAGAAGAAAAAGGACGTAGTGGAGGAAGAAGTGTTTTTAGCAAACTTGGAAGTGATTTTAAAAATGGAACTCTAAGATTTCTGAACTTTTAAAATATGATGAGAAGCCATGTAAGCATGCTTAAGAGCTTTATGAAATTTAAAAATGAAGTAATGGATGACAAATTGAAAATAAAATAAGAAAAGTTAGTTTGATATAAAGTTAACAAGTGAATTTACTAAAATAGTCTTAGTACTTTACCCCCCTCCCCTTTCTTGCACCACCTCACCCTCTCCATCCACCCATGCAAATTCTGCCACCTCCTTGTCTACCTACCTGTCATGCCACCAAATACTTGTTTTGCGCTCCCTTATACTTGATGTCGAACGTGGAATCTTTATATTATACACTATATATTTTTTAATAAAACCTGACCTATTTTATTTGTATGCATACTTAGGTGTATATACATGTACACATATGCTTGTTCATGTCCAAAATATTTATAAATATACAAGTGTGTCTTCAAAAACGTTATGACAATTCCAACAACTTTTAACCGTTGGAAAATCAAAAATTCAAAAAAACGAATTCCGTTCGCATTTTCAATCTTTCTTCAAACTAATTGTTTTGGTAAACAAAATATGAAAATGATTTCACCACATTCCGTGTTATTTTTTTTGAAAAAAATATTTTAGTTATAAAATCCATTGATTAATTATTAACAATATAAATAAGTATCCATATTTTAAGTGATCAAATTATAGGTCATTGCATTCTTTCCTCCTTAACAGAATTTCATCCCGAAATTAGCAAACAATGAGATAACTCAACTACAAAAAGTCATATATTTATATTATAAAGCGCATAAAAAAGACATACACTTAGCAACCATAGCAAACAAGGTATACACTATACATACAAACTAACAAACAAATAACTATCGTAACATCAATTCAGGATAGGCTTTCTACAATATAAATTGGATGTCTAACCACTATCAAATTTGGTTCTATTTCCAAATCCTCTTGAACGACGGCTTCACAACCAATGATGGGTCATAAACATACTTTCTCAATTGAGATAGTATAATAGATTAAGAATACCCGCCAATCTCTTAGAAAACTCAACCTTATAAGAAAGAGATGCAATCCTTTCAAGAATATGGAAAGGTCTAATATACCTTGGAACTAACTTTCCAGCTTTTCCGAATCTAAGAGCTCCTCTAATTGGCAAAATCTTAACGAACATAAAATCTCCAACTGTAAATTCCAAATCTCTTTGCCTCCTATCAGCATAACTCTTTTGGCGACCTTAGGCTTCCTACATCCTTTTCATAATCACTACAACCTTTTTTATCCCCTCTCGAATCATATTTAGACCAAGCATAAGACGATCTCCAGATTCCACCCAATAAGCTAGTGACTTGCACGGTCTTCCATTAAGAGCTTCATAAGGTGTCATGCCTATCGTTGCTTGGTATCAGTTGTTGTGGGACAATTCCAATAGGTGTATATGATCCTCCCATGATCCTCCAAAGTCCAAGATTTGGTTACCCTCTCAGGCTAGCCATCGGTTTGAGGGTGGCAGGTAGTACTTAAACCTAGCATTTTTTCCAACCCAGAAATGACTTGTAATGATAGGATCTTGATCGCTTACTATACTTACTGGAACTTCGAGTAAATGAATTATCTCCCTCATATAAATCTCTTCTAATGAAGCTGCGGTTCTTGTTGGCCTAACTGATATAAAATGAGCACTCTTAGTTAATCGATCCATGATGACCCATGCTCCTTTATTTCCTTTCCTGTTTTTGGCTAAACCATCGATAAAATCCATTGATATCATTTCCCATTTCTAATTCAGGATTTCCAAGGGTTTAATTAATTTAGCAGTTTCCTAGTGATCTCCTTTAGTCTGTTGACAGCTCGCAAACCTACTCACAAAGATAGAGACATCTCTATTCATCCCTAGCAACCAAAACAGCTGCTTTATAACCTTATGCATCTTTGAGACACCTGGACAGGTACCCAACTTATAACGATGGCACTCATTCGGACTATCAACCCATCCTTAAAACCCCTTAGCCGTAATCTTGAAATTTGTACACTGCCATTCCTCAACATCCGTAATGATCTTCGTTAGACTCTTTATCTACTCTTTGCTTGCTTGCTATACTTACTAAAAGAATAGCGGTAACCTCAAAAAGAGCCAAGACTGCATTCCTACTTAAAGCATCTGCCACCACATTTTCTTTCCTTGGCATATAGAGAATATCCAAGTTGCAGGACGTTAGAATCTTTAACCACCTCCATTGCCTCGGGTTTAGATCCTTCTGAGTGAAAAAATATTTCAAGGACTTAGGATCCTTGAAGAGCTCGAACTATTCACCTAATTAAGAAGGAAATCTTACTCACTAGAATCCTTAAAGGGGAAAGAAATAAATCAAAAGAGAAAGAAGGATTCTTACCTAGCAAATAGTGCCTCCACTTTTCAATGCAAAAACAATCGCTAACAAATTCAAATCATGTGTAGCATAATTTTTCTCATGAGGCTTCAACTTCCCACTAGCATACGCAATCACTCTTCCCTGCTGCATCAAAACAACACCTAATTCCACTCCATAAGCATCGGTATACACCGTATAACTACTATTCCATTTGGAATAGCCAAAACTGAGGCATTGATCAGCATCTTCTTGAATTCCACAAATACTTCCTCGCACTTTGGAGTCAATACAAACTTCTCACCCATCTTCGTCAGCTTAGTCAAACGTAAGGAAATCTTAGAATAATGTTGAATGAACCTCCTATATTACTCTGCCGAAACTATGAATTTTGGTAGGATTCTACGGTCGCTTCTATTTTTGCACAGCCTCTACTTTTACCGGGCCAACAGAAATACCATCTACTGACACAGTATGCCTTAAGAAGCATACTTCTAATTTCACTCCAGGACTTCCTTTTCACTGCTTTTTCCAACTTGAACTAAATTACCTTTTGTTAGAGTTGTTGCCACTAGCAGTTCAACTGGGTACTGCTGGTGTAGGCTTCTTCTTTTCTAAGATCTCATACTTGAGAGTCATACCCACCAAATCCATAAAAGAACCTTAATATGAGGAGTCGTTTTGTCATGGAAAATTTCCCTCATTCCCAAAATGATCATCTCGTTTTTCTTCAATGGGGTATGATCAATTCTAGGCTAAATAATGATAGCTCATTGAACTTTGTCTCATATTCCACTACGGATAAGTTTTACTGCTTTGAAATTTCTATACATCCTAGTCTGTCTAGCTGTAGGCAAGAACTGATCATCGAATACTTCTTTAAATCGAGCCTATGAGAATTCCTCTTTTTGAACATTAGTTGTAAGAGTCCCAACAAGCTGCTTCTCTCTCTTGCAATTGCCATGAGGCTAAGAACCTTTTCTGCTAATTCGATAAAGCAAGACCCTTAAAAATCTTTTCACACGGCTGCAATCAAGCCTAAACTTCGACAATAGATTTGGTTCTTTTAAAAGGTTTCCCACCAAAATTTGTATAATCCTTTCATATGGTTGCAAAATTCACTCTTGGCTGCAACGGTGTTGCCTCCTCGACAATTCCAACTCTTCCAGCATTTGAGGTTCGACCATTGGTGGTCATAATATTGCTAGCATCCCTACCTCATCTTCCCTTATAAATCAAACATAACAAAGTCGATCTAAATATTTGGATTATATATATAGGTATATGAATAAAAATTTACAAATACGCTTCACGAAGCTAACCCCAACCCAAAGCTAGGTGTTAGCACAATCTAAGTTCTGATACCAAATGTAATGAACCACCTTTCTTACTTTGAAAGACGAGTCATTAAAGTTAAAACAAAATGAAAGATAAGAAGAAAACTAAATAATCAAAGAATCTTAAAGTGGTATCGAATAATGTATATTAGTCAATATATGATTTTACATAGGTGCTGCCATAATAGTACATTAGAGTCATTACAATACATTTTCAACTAGAACAATTAAACTACTTGTTCCTATATAAATGTTTGCATATATCATACATACATACATAGTGGAAATAGGTAATAGCTATCTAACGGCAAAGCCACCTACCCTAGATCCTCCAAACTGCAGTCGTGAGAAACCTGGATCACTTGGCTACTCATACAAATTTGAGTACCTAAGGGTTTTAGGGAATGAAAATAAAACCCCAAGCCAGACATGGATTTGGTCTGAGTAAACTCAAGCAACATAATTATTTCGTTCAAAACACTTTTAAAATCAAGGGTATCTTGAAAATTACGTTGTACATAAACACAAATGGATTTTTCCTTACGATAATCAAACCATTCTTATAGAAAATCCTGTGATATTATCGTAATGTCTAGGGTTTTCCCATCAATATATAATATAGCCGAAATTGTTATATTATTAAATTCCATCATAATAAGTATACAACTAAAATCGATGGCACTTAATGGAAGTTGGGTTTACATATAATGACAAGGCTACTGGGGTACTGCCCGCCATGGTGCACCTCTAGATTGCATACCGAGAACGTCGCCTGGATTCCCTGCTAACGTAGGACCGGCCTACCCTTGCTGCATAGCACCGAGTGCATCACCACCAAGGTTGGGATCGGAAATTGTACCAAAGCATACAAAAATGGGTCAAAATTGATCGTAGATTTGGTGATGACATACCTTAATGGATGCGACCCACGTGGCCCTACTACATCTCCCATGTTTCAGACATTCTCGATTGATGAAGCCTGGGGCTACGTTTAACCTTTCATATAGCACTACTAACTTAGAATGCCAACATTGACTCAATGTCAACATTCATCCATATAAGTCGTTCAGGTGATGAACGAACCGAAAGCACTACCTCCATTGCACCCATTTTAGAATCACCCTTAGGGTTGATAGCAAGTATCCCTTACACTTCTAAGTCTTCATCTTGGATCATGATTTCCAAATATTTCCAATTCGAATACTTATGTCAGTTTGAAGTGATTTTTGGATAACAACTACTATCCAATCCTGGTCCCTCCGAACCAATATTTGGTATAGTTAAAGGGTCAAGTTATTTATAGTAGACTGTTCCATGGGTGTAAAGATTTACATATGGAAATATACTCCATATGCTTAATTATCATGACCTACTTATTGAAATTAGCTCCCTTCTATTCATCATGTTTCTGAAATGCAGTATTTATGACAAGTGCAAGTCGACTTACATCCTGTGAAATGTGTCAATGTTCTATTCTAACTACTTTAATTTGTTTGGCTGCTTAATAGCATGGACAAAAGAGCCTTTGTTTTAAAACAATGCACTTAAAGAAGAAGGTTGGTTTAAAATAATTAACTAGTAGATTAAATAATTTTTTAAAATAAATCTTTACTAAATCATACGTTAAAGCTTAACTAATCATAACTAATAAAATTAATCAAAATTAAATCATAATTAAACCTTAAATAGCTATAATATAAATTAATAATTAAAATTTAATTAAATAAATATTTATTTATAATTAAACTCTAATTAAGCAATAATTCATAATAATCGGCCTTTAATTAAATAGTAAGTAATTTAAAATAATTAATCTTGATTAAATAAAGATTAATACTTAATTACCCCTTAACTTAAATAATCATTAATCAAAACTTCTTAATTATTACTAATTAATTAACTTAATTAGTAATAATTAATTACCAATTACTTAACATAACTACTAATAAAATAATTATTAGAAACATCTTAACTAAATAATAATTAACTTATACGCTTACTAATTGAGTTTGAAAATGGTTTTAAAAACATTTAAAAGAAATGCTTTTAAAACTTGAAATCGTTAGATTCTCGAACTGCATCCATAGCGACTATCACTATGGATGTAATAACTTAGAATTATTTTTCTATGTTATCATCCAAAACTTAATCTTTTTTACCTTTCCTTTAAAACATAAAAAGAAATGGATTCTAGTAAACCACTTGATTTTTAAAATGGATCTCAAACCCATTTTAACATCCCGAGTTTCTAACTCTAAACCATTTCCATAATCCACGTATGTATAAATAAACCAATCATTTCCATGACACATCTAAGATCACAACTTCCTAACTAAACATATTTCTTTAACCATCAATTTATGTCAAATGCTAAACAATAAGTTAGCATATACATATATATCCAAACACTTCCATAATCCAACCAAACAACAGTACATACATATATATAACCATATAACAACATATATATAAAGGTGCATTCTTTCCAGAATTTAGAGATTTGCTCGCCAAAATCTAACGAAACATTTTCTAAACCTTTTGCAAAAGCTTAAGACTTCATATCCTATGGAAAAAGGCTTGAACTTTGCTTGGAAAATTTGGAGATATGCTTAGCTTTAGCACTATATGGTTTGGCCACAACCATATAAGGTTATGGCCTTGACCTTTTGGGTGGAAGTGGATTGAACTTAGAAGAGAAAGTGAAGCAGTGAAGGAAGAAGTGTTTTTAGAAAACCTGGAAATGATTTTTAAAAAGAAATTCTAAGATTTTTAAACTTTTAAAATATGACGAGAAGCCATGAATGCTTGCTTAAGAGCTTTAAGAAATTTCAAAATGAAGCAGTGAATGATAAAAATGAAAATAAAATAAGAAAAGTCAGTTTTATATAAAGTTAACAAGCAATTTACTAAAATAGCCTTAGCACTTTACCCTCCCTCTTCTTGCGCCACCTCACCCTCTCCATCCACCCTAGCAAATTTCTCCCCCTCCATGTCTACCCATGAACCATGCCACCAAAAACATGTTTTGTACTCCCTTGTACTTGATGTCTAAAGTGGAATCTTTATATTATAACACACACACACACACACACACAGATATATATATATATATATATATATATATATGTATGTATGTATATGTATATATATTTTAATAAAACCTAACCTATTTTATTTATTCGCATACTTAAGTGTATAAACATGTACATATATACATGTTTATGTCTAAAACATTTGTAAGTATATAAGTGTTCAAAAATGTTACGGTAATTTCAACAACTTTTAGCCGTCGAAAATTCGAAAAACGAATTTCGTTCACATTTTCAATCTTTTTTTGAACTGTTTGTTTTGATAAACAAAATTTGAAAATGATTTCACAATCATTTGTCATTATTTTTTTAAAAAAATATTTTACTTATAAAATCCATTGACAAATTAATAAAAATATAATTAAATAACCATATTTAAGTTATCAAATTCTGGGTCGTTACATTCCTAAGGAAGAAAATGACTCCAAACCCTTAGTTTAAAACTATTAATTAAAATGAGTTATTAAATTAAGTTCCTTAATTTATGGAAAATTTCCACAGCACTTCCTTTGCGCGGCTGGATCGAAAAAACTACAACTCGTACAAACCAATAAAAGAAAAATAAAGCCAAGCGGCCTTCCATATCTGGGGCACAAAATCATCAGCCAATTTTCAATTTCAAAATCTACTACATACCTTATTTGCATCTGATTTATATTTTAGCAAGCAACACATTATCTCGATACTAATTTAGGGGCACCAGAAATCAAATAACATTCTCTCGCTTCCTTGTACCTATATAATCCAAAGAGAATCATGCTAATAAAAGAGAAATATACTAGCTACCACTATCATAAACTCAACCAGCATAAGCAGTATAACATTCATTGGCACCAAGGCAATATGATGCAACTGATAGTAATGATGCAACTGTACATGCAAAAACTAGCATGATATAAATCTACATGCAACTCTAATGAAAGAAGCCACATGCAAACAAAAGCATCATATTAACCATATGCAATAAAACACTGAGGATATCCTATACTAAAATAATATGCATCCAATTATTTCAAAAGATAAATTTAGAACTTATCGCCAAGAATTTTATATTCAAGACATATTTTCAAATTTTCTTCGAAGAGGTTTTAAATCCAAAATCAAAATCAATTATGACAAAGAGGGGCTTCTCCTACCATCACATGGTATAATTTACAATCAAACAACATTGAGCATCCAATGGTATTTTGTTTCCTCCTAAACAACAACTATATAGAAAAAAAATATATTGGCGAGTACTCCAAATCGATAAACTCCCTTTTTGCCAAAATTTAGTCATAACCCAAAAACATTTGAAAAATCGGTTCCACCAATATATTTTTCAAATATACTGAAATAATAATACTTTCCTAAAGTTTTCAAATTAATAATATCATTATTTCTTTGACAAATTTTTTCGAAATCACTTTTTTCAAACGCACCAGGATTTAAGTCCAAGCAATCAACATTTTTTATAAACCGTAGTCCATAAAATAGCATTATCAATCAAATAAAATCAAATTTCTTATAGGAATAAACTAACACTTAACGCCATTAAAATGTTAAGTGACTTATCAAACAAGATTTAGGATTTTTCTTAAGTTCACAAATTTTCTTAAGTCACAAGCTAAGTATACAATTATACTCAAGCTCGTATTATACGCATAAATCATCCGTACACTATACTTGATCTAATCACTTTCTCGGATACATAGACTTTTACTTCCAAACTTATATTTCTCACTCGATCTCTCTTGGGCGTACTCCGATCAGGTTCCTTGATCAAAAACCTTTGTTCCCCTTTGTAGCAACCCAGGGTTTTGCTGTTAATTTATAATCATCATTAAATGATTATTGAGCTAGCTAATCGCTAATTGAAGTTTTCAATCGAGTGATAATCCTTTTGTAATTCGTCTAAAAATGGGTTAAGTGTTGTTGGGCTTTAAATATTGAATATTGGCCCATGGGTTTTCGTGCCGTGTTATCTCGTGTATTACCCGCTTCCCCCTTTTCCCCTTTTCATTCGTAACCCTAATCTAAAACATACGACGAAAATAAAATAAAAATGGCGGCCTCGTCTTCTTTCTAAATTAGGGCTTGCTTGTGGTCGTTCGTTCCTCAAATTAAGGCTTTGAGGAATAAGAGTGCCGGCGTTTGTCGATCGTTCGTCTCTCGTGATGCTTCAATTCCTTCCACGGCTTCGACTTGAATGGCTCGAGCGATTGATGACTTCGTCTCCTTGCTTGGCTCTCGGCTACTTCGATTGTGACAAAGGTGAGTGAATCGACTCTCACTCACACCTAATTCAAAGTACTGCTTATATATATTTGAGTAATTTGATTTACTCACATCTAATTCAGCTTAGTAATATGCTTTGCGTTTGACTTGGTTTCGTTGTTGATAATTTCTTTGATTTCGTTGTTGATGATTTCTCTGATTTTATCAAATTCGCGTATTTTAGTGTTACTTGGTTAACTCGGTTTAAAATACTCGGCTTTGAATTCTGATGCTTTGACTTCGCTGTGACGATCTCTTCCTGATCACTTGACTTTGTTTATGTGATTCCACGATTTTGGTTATTTTTGTATCATACTTGACTTTGAGATAAAAGATGACTTCGTATTCTCTGTCATTGTTCAAACTGCTACTTGATTTTTGTTCGAACTTGGCACTGGTTCACTTGGTAATTCCGGCTTGTCTTGTTTTCACTTGAACTTTGGTGAACTGTGCATATATAATAAGTTGTTGTATGAAACTAGTCTGGGTTGTTGTACACTTGGTTACATTCTTGGTTGAACCGGTCAATTATTGGTCCCTGACCTGATGTGTACTATGTACTACTAGATTGCATTTCATGTGCTTACTTTGATCATGTTACATTTTTGCTTGAGTCTGGATTTACATATTATGTCACTGTCTCTGGCTATTTTTTTGTACTACCTGGTCTGGATTAACATATTACTATGATTGAGCTCGGTCGTCTGCATTTGTTTATGCATTTGTGGTTAGTATGTTTTGTATTTGGTATCTTCACTGTGTTGCATTCATGTTGGGTTAGTTGTGCACTTGCTTGTGTTTCACTGAGCTTTGGCATTTGTTTGTTCATTTGGTTTTGTTTACTAGTCCAGTTTCATTTGGACTTTGTTGTTTCACTAACTCACCTGAAGTTGAGTTGAGTTGTACTACGGCTTTTGGGTCGTGAGTATGATAGTTGCACTATCCAGTTTACAGTGCATACATTCACTGATGTTGTCCCTGCACTCTTATACATCATGTAGTTCATTTGTGTTGGGCATTGAGCTAGACTGAGCTGCATCTACAGTGTGGTTTCATCGAGTTTGATCATTCACTACAACTGTCTTGACCATTTGAGACAGTTTGCATACCTTTTTCATGTAGTGTTTGGGTTCATTAACCACTTATGCACATGCTTCTTTAGTTTTGTTGTATCTGGACTTAATTCATTTGTGATTCTACCATTGTTGCATTTTGGTTTGTGGCTTGTCTGGTTTAATGTGTCATGCACTGATGCACTTGAACCTGATTTGAGATTAATTGTATTCATCCCTTACCTGTTGCATTTTCAGTGTCTTGACATTCGTGTCTGCAATCCTTCATTTGATAGTTGCTTGTGAGTTGCATCTACATATTTTCATTTGTGCACTGCTATGTATTGGCTTGGTTTTAGGGTGGTCCACTATACCATTGTTGTCATCTTTTCTTGACATTTTGGAACTTGAACTGTTACATCCATGGGTGATTGCAGTTTCATTTTGTATCCAGTCCTGCCCTTGTTGGTTTGCATTGCGTTGATGCAATTAGATTTGTTTTTCTAATTCCACTTGAGTTGAATCCGATATTCGGGTTTGACCTTGTGTTCTTTTGTGAATTTTTATTGTGTACATATGTGCACATTTTCCATGTCTGTCTACTTTGACCATTGAGGCCGTGACATTGATATTTGAACCTTCATTGATTTTGGTTCGTTGATCATTGTGTACATCATCACTGTGGTGGCAAGGCAGTGCACGCAAGCGTGAACTGCAGCCACATGATATTGATTTTATTGGTATTTCTTTCGCTTTTGATGCGTTGATCTTTTGTGTAATGCATGTTGTAGTGGCGAGGCAGTACATGCGTGCGTGTACTGCAGCCCTACCCGAGTTGGCATTTTAAATGGATATTTCAATGGTTTGAATGGTGTTTTGATTTGGTTTAATTTAAACATTTTGTTGTTGTCTAATTATCTATTTAATAGTTAGATTGTGAGTTTCTAATTATTTATTTAATAACTAGATTTTGTTGTTAATTGCCGATTAGGAAATTCTGATGTTTTTCTAAATTATCTTCATTGAAATTCTTTTCACTTATCTTTATTGATGATTTGGTTATGCTGATTTGTTGTTTAACACTGTTATGTGTTATATTTATCGTTATCCGATTTCTTTATTTAAGAATCGAATAGGTAAATTTATTGGGACTGTCGTCTATTTGATTATTTAATTATTATTGCTTCTGCGCATTAATAACTGAGTTTGAATTAGACTGCCCCGTGTATTATTTTCTTTTGAATGTAATACTCGGGTCAGTCCGAGTTATTACAGGTTGTAGATATCTTGCTTTGGGTTGCTGCTAGAGCTATGAAGTTTCTTTATATCATTTGAAGTAGATGTGGTCACAGTATAAGATGTTGTATATTCATGTATATTATTTACGATAATGTACTTGTGTACATAACTTCCTGAGTCTTTAGTTGTAGTTGTATCTTACGTATTGTATCACATGTATTGTAACTGACATCAGTTATTATATGTATGAGACATTTTTGTTTTATCGGTGTTCCGCATTTATATTATCTGTGTTATTATTATATCTATTGTCCTAAACTATTATGAACCATCGTAGTTTGTTTTATACTGGAATTGGATATGTTGATGGGAGTAAATAAATAAGAGATGAAAAATAAAAATATATACCACTCCTATCGAGATAACCAATACTAATGTAAGGCCAAACTACGGATGGCCGCTCCTATCCAGCCTTATTCTTCATAATAACGGACAATATTTCTTTTAATACTCTTAGTTATTGTGAGCATAGAGGTGGGGCGTCACACCCTTACATAGCACTATACTGTAATAGAAAACTTAAGTATCATATCGAGAATCTGAATCAAGTCTTCGCTGAAAAGAATTAAGTGAGAAACCCTTTTTTGGATGGGTGTGAATCACCTCGAAGCTATATATTCGAACCTTAGATAAAGAACCGTGCGAATATAATGATCTACATATAACTTACGTACTTAATTTGATTAGTTTCATGATTATACCAATTTCTTTCTGTTAACGCTAAAATGTGAACGCTAACACCCCGGTGTGTGAAGTGTAGTTGTGAAAGCACCACCCGATAGATCGGGAAAGAATTACAAGCAAGTAATAGCGAAAAGCAGTAAACAACAACAATTTTATAGTGGTTCGGCTTAAGGGTATAGCCTACGTCCACTCTAAGTACTTTTATTAATAATCCCGTTACAAGCTGATACAATTCTTCTCAAGTACAATATACTTCAAGTTACAAGTGATTTGGAACAGGTAGCTTAAGCTTCCATTTCGATTAAAGTCCTTAAATTAATGTTGAAGATGTGTGGTTTCTTCGTGAAGTTCTTTGATATATTCCTCTAATCTTGAAAGCTCTAAGTGTTTATGAAGTTCTCAATGCAGCAAGGTAACGGTGTATGAAGAGAATGTGCCCAAAAAGTCCCCTGAATGTTGGAGGTGGTCGCCTATTTATAGAGAGTTCTGGTCTGAAATGATTGCCAAGTCCTAAGTCGTGGCCGACTTAAGATAAGTCGTAGCCGGTTCAAGGTGAGTCATGGCCGGTTTAAGGTGAGTCGTGGCTGATTCATCTAGCCCCTTCACGGCTTCACGAGAGTTCATTTGTACAAGTCCTAGGTCGCCTCCGAGTCAACACACCTCTTCTCAATAATATGGCATCGGACTTATATTCAGTGGCCTTGGGTCGTGAACGACTTAACATAGGTCATAGGTCGGTCACGACTTAGGTGTAGTTCATGATCTTGTCCCTGTTCTAAGTGGTTAGATCGGTAAATTCTCTGGATGGTTAGGTCGTCTTCTGTCTTAGGTCGGTAGCTATCTTAGGTCGGTAGCTATCTTAGGTCGGTAGCCATCTTGTTAAGTTTTAGGTCGGCAACTGTTTAGTCCTAAGTCGGTATCCATTTGGGCCTTAAGTCGGCATCTCCTTAGCCTGTCAGGTCGGCACCTCTTCGAGTCTTAAGTCGGCATGCTACTCAAGCTCCTTAGGTCGGTATCCCTTCGCTCCTTAGGTCGGTCTCCCTGATAAGGTAGTTAGGTCGGCAACCAGTTGAGTCGGTAGCCTTGTTAAAGTATTAGGTCGTCACACTTGTTGAACTGTTAGGTCGGCAACCCCCTTTTAAGCTGTAGGTCGGCATCCTTTCGAGTTGCTAAGTCGACACCGGGGCAGAGTTAACAATTGCCCCTCGAAGTATACGCCTACCGGTTAGGTCGTGTGCTTCGATATCCTCTAACTCGGCCGTTCTTTAAGTTGGTAGGTCGTACGCGACCTAACAGTTGAGTCGTAACATACCGCTTCATATCCCTTTACTGCAAGGTATAAATCACATCTTCTTCTTCCTTCTCACTACCTATTTCTCTGATTCTGCCATTAAAAATCTTCCGAGCTCAAAAGGCGATTTAATTCCAATTATCCACCGACAACCTCTGTTATTCATTGTGTAAGTAAACCCTCTTCTTCGATTATAGATCATTCGTTGGCTCATGAATTCTGTTACTTAAACCGTTTGTTTGCGCGATGTTCCATCGCAAATCTTATTACACCAATGGCTGATGGAGTTTAGGTTGCTCGGTTCGATTTCGACTGATCGATGGGACGATGAAGATGGTTTACTGATTTAGGCTAGCTGATTTTGATTCGTGCTAGGATTGCAAGGCGCTGACTTTGCAGAGGTTTCGAATTGATGTCTTGGATGATCCGAATGCATGAAATAGGATAAATGAAGTGAGAATTTTTTGGTTGAGGGAGTAGCTAACGGGTTAACAGGTTGAGCGGGGCGAGGTATTGATTTAGATACGACCTGGTGATTTTAGGGGGCTTGGCTTTTGGCTGACCCAATCCTTAAATTGTGGCCGTGCTAGCACTTGAGGGAGATCTACCGACCTAACCTTCTGCCGATCTAAGCCTTAAAACTGTGGCCGAGTAAATCCTTGGGGAAATCTGCCGATTTAACCTTCTACTAATTTAACCTTGAACCGCGGCCAAATTAACCCCTAAGTCGCGGCCGAGTTAAGCCCTTAAACCATGACCGAGTTAACACTTAAGCTTTGGGCATGCTGACTTTTTGAGAGCATAGATCCACTTTGAGCTTCTGACTTGGACTGCCAAACTAAGTTGCCTAAATTTTGAACTGCCCCAACTTTTAAATTTGCTTGAATCTCATTGTATTATTTCACAGATCGCATTAACTTATAAGCTGCTAACCTGCTGAAAATAACAAAGAAAGAAAACCAAGGCGAAAATACTGCCATTGACTGCCCACGTCAGATGACAGATTAGTCAAAACAAGACAAGCAACTTAATTATATTGCATGAAATGTTTGTGAATCAATCAATTAGAGTTAAACATTAATGCAAAGTATCAATAATCTGAACTGATTTATCTGCATCAACATCTTACTTGCATATTTAGGCTTAAAACAATAGTCCCTGAATTTCATAACTAACAAATGCTTGCTAGTTTTCATTCCAGTTATATTTGTTTACTGCTTGATTGATTTTACACAACACTTCACACACTTTAGGAAACGTGCACCTTCGTGTTTGAATACCCAGTTGTTTATGTAGAATGACTTCCCTCCGAGAAGAAGAAGTGGTAACTCAAGAGGAAGAAACTTTTCCGATAGCTGTTCCCATAGAGAATCCTCCGGAGAGAACCTCGACTATTCTAACTTCGAGAGCGTTTATCCAGCTGCGCACTCAATTTGGCTTTGCTGAAAGTGATGTTCTACTCCCTGGGCCAAGTGATACCGCCGACAATCCTCCCCATGGTTTTGTTGCAGTCAACCGCCAAATGTGCTTAAGTGGGGCAATCCCTCCTTTTAACGACTTCCTTCGAACTCTTCTCCTCCGGTTGACAATCTCTCCGTTTCAACTTCATCCTAATGGCTACGCCATCTTGACGGGGTTGTGTGTTTTGTTCCGAAGAACTCTTGATCGCCTACCAAGTTTTGAAGAAATTCGTTATCTGTGCTCGTTTGCAAAGAGTAAAGATCATCCTTCCCTCATTATTGTGAGAAGTGCCAGAAACCGCAAGCTCATTTCCGATCTTACTGAAAGTGTTCATGGATTTTTGAATCAGTTTTTCTTTGCTCGCTGTCCCCCAGAGTTTTATGCCATCTGGAGAGTAGGAAGTAAGATTAGTGTTTCTATTTTTTCCGTTTTGAAACCTTTTCGAGATCCGAACTTTCAGTTGCTAATTTCATTCTTTGTTTCTTTCAGCACTTCCTCTCCCTTCTAGAGATCCAATTCATAAGCAAGTTTTTGAGAGGTTGAGTGCCGTGGCCGCAGAAGAGAGGAGCATAAAATTTCTATTGAGGGATGAATTTTTACATCAACATGGGCTTCTACACGCTTCTCGCTCTATGCATGCTCATGAAGTTCCAACGGAAGTCCCTGATTCTCCGATAAAGACTCCTGAGTCTTCGCTAGTGAAGTGCTCCACTTCTGTTGATGTTGTGGGGCCATCTGATAAACTTGCCCCGGTTACCGAAGAGGAAGAATCCCCTCGATCTACTAGTGAAGGAGTTAAGAAAGCAAGCTCCAAAAAACAAGATGGCGATGATGTTTTTGAGGGGTTGAGCGATTTAATTGTGACATCTCAAGAACTTTTCAAAGATGATGTTTCTAAAACTGTTTCTTCTGTAATCGAGGCGACATCTTCTTTTCAACAGATGTCAACTCCTCCTACTCAAGTTATCACTACCTCTATTCCACAGAGTGGTTTGTAACTTGATGCGCGTAGTTTACACGTTACACGACACTTTGGATTTCTCATCACTTCTATGCACTTATCTTCTTGTACTTTAAAGATTTCTAAAGCTTATTATTTTAATTTCAGATTCTCCTATGGGGCGCAGCGGCTCGTACTATGATGATTTCCAGCGCTACGGGAGGCGTAGCCAGTATGATTACAGGCGTTACCTTCCTTCTTACAGAGAGTCGGATGAAGAGAGGGCCATCAGGAAAGCCGATGAGAGACGAGCATATGAAGAACGTCGCCGAAGGGAACAAGAAAGACATGATCTTCCCCACAGAGATGATGATACTCAAAAGAGGAAAGCTCATGATGAGAGAGGAAAGAGTCACATAGACGATTCTTCTAGCAAGCGGGCTAGACTTACTGAAGAAACAACTCCTTCAGCTTCTGAACATGTCCCTGCTCAATCTCCTGCTCCCGTTCGCTCTGACATTCAAGCAATCATCAACCGGCCCGCATACCAAGTTGGGCAAGGTCCTCCCACTCTTCAAAGTCGATTTCCTCAGTGGTGCCTGAAAGGGGTTCGATTTGATCTCGACTTGGTTCCTCTCGACAAACCGGCTATGCTGCGAAATCTTGATGCTGTCAGGACCGATATCGAAAGAATGTCGAACTGGCAAAAACTCGTCGACGAACTTCAGAGGGTTAACCGAGCCAATCTCGAGGCCATGCTAACAATGGAGAATGATAAGGCTGAGTGGCAGAAGACTCTCGAACAGCATGACGCCGAAATTAGAAGTATTGCTTCCTACAATGAAAAGCTGGAAGCGGAAGTAGAAAAACTTAAGGAAGAATTAGCTACTTCATCTACTTTCCATTCACAAAAGGAGAGCATACTTCAACAACAAGTACGAGATGTGCATGCCAGTCAAAGAGCAGTCGAAGATAAGCTTGCATACAAGGAAAAGGTCATAGAAGAATACCGTGCTGAAACTGTACAACTGCGAGAACAGACCGGCTCTCAAAGCTTGGAGATAGAGTTGTTAAAAACTCGACTTGCTATGGCCGAAAAGGAGCGCGACGAGGCTGTTGCTGGTAAACTTGCGGCCGAAGAGGCTCATCAAGCAACCAAAGCTGACATTAGCTCCACATTATTCGATTTTTATCTGCACAGCATTTTGGGACGTGGCAGCCTTGCCTTTCTAGGCCCCAAGTATGAAATCACACTAGCTGAAGTTTGGGAGGCAGCACTTGATATGCTCGGTGGTAAAGGTGCTGGATATGCTGAGTCAGCCCTTGAAGAGCATTATCTTGATGATGAGGCCCGTGCCGCTCTTGCCAAGGGAAAGGAGCAGCTTGCCAGAGTGCGGGCCGGGATGGCGGAAGAGGAGCGTTCTGAAAAAGAAGTACCGCCTACTACCTCTGAACGTCCTCTAGTTTCTCCCGAGGTGGACATTACAGGCTCTAGTGCTCATTCGCCGCCTCCTACAAAAACCGGGGTAATTACCCCTACCGATGAAGAGGCTTTGGAGGACATTGGGGCTCAGAATTATGAGATTGAACTGACGAAGCCAATATCTTCAGGTAATTTCGACATTGGTCCGATTCAGGTGGATTACCTGCTTATTCCTCAAAAATTTGATGAGCCTCTCGATTACCTCTTGAATCTCGATGAACCCATATCTCCCTTCTTTCGGGAAGATACTAACATTTTCAAATTTTCTTCTTCTGCAGTTGAAACAACAAGTGTCGTGCAGACTTCGCCTTCTCTGGTTATTCCTCCTCCATCTCTTCAGGTGACTCCTCCTTCTGCTTCACAACCTGGGTCACAAGAGGAGAAAATTGAGGCTCTTCATGGTTTGGATGACCCTATTGCTTCGCAGGAGCAAAAAGATGAGGGACTCGAAGGAGGCGGGATCTCTCCGGAGCGGACTCCTTCTGACGACGTAGTTTTGTCCGCTCTCGTTACTCCGGGGAGTGAGTCTTCTTCGAAGAAAAGGAAGAAGCATGGGACATCGAAGAGGAGGGGGAAGAAAATTATCACCACAGAAGAGGAACCGGAAATTGCACCAGTTGCACCTCCCTCCCCTTCTTCCCTTATGCCTTCAGACCAACCTGAAAGACCTGAAAAGCTAATCACTCGGCCGGGTAAAGGGTCTAAAGGCGGCAAGAAGAAATGAAGAGTTGAGCTTTTTGATTCCTTTTTTGTGTAATGGTCGGATGTTGTGCAGGCACCGGCCCCTGCTTTTTTATTTTGAAACCTGTATCTGCGATATCTGCAATTGAATAAAATGATTCTTTATTTGTACAGACTTTTGTTTGAATTTGAGAATGCATTTATTATTCATTTTTGCGCAAGTTTATTTATACGATGTTGCGGTGAGCTTGTGGTATGTTGTTTGAGCATACTTTACCAACATAGTTATACTGCTTTGTATGTAACTATACCATGTTGCCCCTATACCATGAGCTTACTGCAATATCGTATACTTTGAGGGGACTTGCACTCTCGTTTTCTAAAGAATAATTACTTCATTCTCGAAGAGAATTTTCGTAGAGTGCAACTTCCTTCATATAAGTTTCTACGCTTTGCCTTTCGAAGAAATCACTTTTTCCTTTTGCGTTTGTATACATTTTGCCAAGTGAATTCTTCTATGTGGTAAAGCGGACCTCTGAATGTACTTTAACTTTCTTCCCCCCCCCTTTTTTTTTGATAAAAATTTGTGCCTCTGAGGAGATATTTTTTTCATGTTTCAACACTTGGAAGTTTTATTTCAATCTTGGTGAAACGTAGGCTTCTGAAGAGGTCTTTCTTTTTAATTGTGTCCCCGGGAGGGGGTTGTACCTCTGAGGAGGGATTTCTCACGTTTCAACACTTGGAAGTTTTATTTCAATCTTGGTGAAACGTGTACCTCCAAAGAGTTGTGCCTTCGAGGAAAGCCTTTTCACGTTTCGACACTTGGAAGTTTTATTTCAATCTTGGTGAAACATGGGCTTCCAGGAAGGTCTTTATCTTGTTTTGCATTTCAACTTTGGTGAAGTGAAATTCCGAAGAGCGGTTGTTACACTTCAACTCCTGGCGAAATGTGCCTCCGAAGAGGGCTTTTATTTTGTTTGCATTTCAACTTTGGTGAAGTGAAATCCTGAAGAGCGGTCATAACACTTCAACTCCTGGTGAAATGGGCCTCCGAAGAGGGCTTTATTTTGTTTGCATTTCAACTCTGGTGAAGTGTAATTCCGAAGAGCGGCTGTTACACTTCAACTCCTGGTGAAATGTGCCCCCGAAGAGGTCTTTATTTTGTTTGCATTTCAACTCTGGTGAAGTGTAATTCTGAAGAGCGGCTGTTACACTTCAACTCCTGGTGAAATGTGCCCCAGAGATGGTTTACATTGCCTGGAAGTTACTCTCTCATGGTTGGTGGGTCATGACTCCTCCAATCTTTTTTGTTGAGTAGAGAACTTTCTTTTTTGTGGCATATGTCCCATTAGAGGTCTTTGTCCTCCGAAGAGTTGTGCCTCCGAAGAGAAGCATTTTGCCTCTGAAGAGGGCTTTGGTCTCTGAGGAGAAGCATTTGGTCCCCGTAGAGAAGCATTTCACCTCCAAAGAGGGCTTTGGTCTCTGAGGAGAAGCATTCGATCCCCGTAGAGAAGCATTTCGCCTCCGAAGAGGGCTTTGGTCTCTGAGGAGAAGCATTTGGTCTCCGTAGAGAAGCTTTTTGCCTCCGAAGAGGGTTTCGGTCTCTGAGGAGAAGCATTCGGTCTCCGTAGAGAAGCATTTCGCCTCCGAAGAGGGCTTTGGTCTCTGAGGAGAAGCATTTGGTCTCCGTAGAGAAGCTTTTTGCCTTCGAAGAGGGCTTCGGTCTCTGAGGAGAAGCATTCGGTCTCCGTAGAGAAGCTTTTCGCCTCCAAAGAGGGCTTCGGTCTCTGAGGAGAAGCATTCGGTCCCCGTAGAGAAGCATTTCTCCTCCGAAGAGGGCTTTGGTCTCCGAGGAGAAGCATTTGGTCTCCGTAGAGAAGCCTTTTGCCTCCGAAGAGGGTTTCGGTCTCTGAGGAGAAGCATTCGGTCTCCGTAGAGAAGCATTTCGCCTCCGAAGAGGGCTTTGGTCTCTGAGGAGAAGCATTTGGTCTCCGTAGAGAAGCTTTTCGCCTCCGAAGAGGGCTTCGGTCTCTGAGGAGAAGCATTCGGTCCCCGTAGAGAAGCATTTCGCCTCCGAAGAGGGCTTTGGTCTCTGAGGAGAAGCATTTGGTCTCCGTAGAGAAGCCTTTTGCCTCCGAAGAGGGTTTCGGTCTCTGAGGAGAAGCATTCGGTCTCCGTAGAGAAGCATTTCGCCTCCGAAGAGGGCTTTGGTCTCTGAGGAGAAGCATTTGGTCTCCGTAGAGAAGCTTTTTGCCTCCGAAGAGGGTTTCGGTCTCTGAGGAGAAGCATTCGGTCTCCGTAGAGAAGCATTTCGCCTCCGAAGAGGGCTTTGGTCTCTGAGGAGAAGCATTTGGTCTCCGTAGAGAAGCTTTTTGCCTTCGAAGAGGGCTTCGGTCTCTGAGGAGAAGCATTCGGTCTCCGTAGAGAAGCTTTTCGCCTCCGAAGAGGGCTTCGGTCTCTGAGGAGAAGCATTCGGTCCCCGTAGAGAAGCATTTCGCCTCCGAAGAGGGCTTTGGTCTCTGAGGAGAAGCATTTGGTCTCCGTAGAGAAGCCTTTTGCCTCCGAAGAGGGTTTCGGTCTCTGAGGAGAAGCATTCGGTCTCCGTAGAGAAGCATTTCGCCTCCGAAGAGGGCTTTTCACATTTCATCTCACGGGAGTATGTTGACCGGTTGTGGTGAAATGCGTGCCCCTAAGTAGGGTTATTGTCAGGAAGTCTGGAGTTTCCTTTTCTCGGTTGGATGGATTCTCGGGAGTGTGTCGACCAATAACTCCATGACTTTGTAACGAGAAAGACGCCCCTTTTTTTTTCGGTGAAGCCCGCTTGAGGTCTTTATCCTCTGAGGAGTTATGCCTTCAAAGAGGGCTTGTGCTTCTGAAATATTCTTTTTGCTGGCTGATGCTTACTCTCGCATGTCCCTTTGTCGTTGATTCATGTTGACAATCCCCATTGCTTCGCAAGTGTCACCACTTTCAGCTGCCAAGCCTCTCCCTTACCCAAAGGAGTATATTTTATAGTTAAGCAAATTGGTGGTGGCAGATATAGGTTCTTTAACTTGCTGTTTGTTTGTTCAAGCATTTGTTGTTAGCTATATATGATCTGCTTCTATCCACCTTGCTTACTTTCGTCTGAAGTTCTCCTTTTGTAGGATTTGAATATGGGAATTTTGAATGGCTCAGTGCTTGACTGTTGGATGATGTCGCGGATCACTTGGTCTTGTGACTGGTAAGCTTTGCTTTTATGGCCTGCATTATTAAATCATTTTTTTTAGTAACACGATTAACGTATTTCATATGCCGAAATAAAACAAAGCAGTTTATAGTAGTAGGGAACACAAGAATTATAGCGGTTTAGCCGAAACTGGGCCTATATCCACTTTATAGCTTTTGTTATTCGCCTGCCTTGCAATTGCCCTTAACAAGAGAATCATATATTTGTAAATTCTTTGCAATATTTCAGCAAAGTTTTCATGTAAAATATGGATGTAAATGGTTGCTGTTCCAAGTTCTTGGAATTGGTTCTCTTTTGACAGTTGTGAATTTGATTGATTATATTAGCAATTCCTTAGTGCCGTCTTTAAGTGTGCATCATCTTCTTCTGTTGGCGGGTGGTTTTAACTGAAGAAACATACTCTAGCCAAATCTTATTTGTTTGCTTAGAGTACTTCTTATTCAGGATTTGACCCTGGAATTCTGTTGTTTAAGGCTTGCTTTTGAATGCTACCAAGGGTTGCTTGATATTGCAATGAATCAGCTTGGTATTGATTGCCTGCAAATTTAGATCGATAATCTTAGTGATATTCTCAGAGTATTTCACATATCGAAATAAAATAAGCGACTTGTAATAATAGGGAAAGCAAGACTTATAGTTTTTATTATTTATTGGCATTGTTTTTACAACAGATTTTGATACAAGAATCATTGGATCAGCACTCTTTTACAAATTTGAAACAAAGTGTTCAGGTAAGGTATGGAAGCAATTGCTGCCCCAGGCTTTAGGGGTTGAATCTTTTGGCATAAGAGGACTGGATGGCAACATCTTTCAGAATCGAAACTTCCTTTCACTTTGAAGGTCTCCTTGGAGCGTGAGCACGTCTTCCCGCCTCATCCAATTTTTCCCTGCCTGGTGAGGGCTTGCTGTGATGATACTGATGATAGGACCTTCATCTCCCTGTGCCACGGTTCTTTTATTTGAGCTACATTGTTGAGCGGGAACCAGCTGCACCTTAGAGGATGAGGAGTAGTTAATTCCATCTTTTTTCACATACTGTTGCAGTTCATTCTGCTTGATCAATTCTTCAATCTCCTTCCTTAGATGGCGACATTGGTTAGTTTCATGGCCAGGTTGATTGTGAAATTGACAGAATTTCCCATTGTCTGTCGCGCTTCTCCTCATCAGAGATGGTTTGGGGTACACAACAACATCCTTTGTTGCCAAGAAGATACTTTCCGGAGTGTCGGTCAAGGGAGTGAAGTCGGAGGGTATGAAGTGTCGAGCTTTTTTCAAGAGTTTCTGCTTTCTCCTTCCCCCATTCTTCTCTTTCTGTTTAATCATTTCCGGTATGTATTCTTCATCGTTACCAGGACTCAATGGGTAATCGTCAACTATTCTTTCAAAAGTTCGCCTTGACAAACGTTCGTGGATAGTTGGTCGTGGCCATGAATTCTCTGTTTGGGGGAATGTTCCAATAGTAATGCCAGTTGCTCGTTGAGGAGTATTCCATTCTTCTGAAACCTGGGCCTCTTTGGCAATGGTTTTTATATCTCTTTCTAGTCGATGGACTTCTTCCTGCAATGCGTTTATCTTATCCAGTATCCTATTGCTTTGAACTTCCATGTGTTGATATATTCCATATATCACGGCGTTTAATTCAGCCCTTGTGACACCAATACTTGAAGCTGTTTCACTTAGCGTGGGAAGAGCAATGGCATTGTTGCAAGTACCTTCAAACCTCAAAAACTTCCGTTTCCTTTCTGAAGCCATGATTTCTGTTAGAATTTTGTTGAACAGTGGTTGAAGTTTGCCCTAAGTTCAATTCTCAGTGAAAGCACCAAAAATGTTAACGCTAAAATGTGAACGCTAACACCCCGGTGTGTGAAGTGTAGTTGTGAAAGCACCACCCGATAGATCGGGAAAGAATTACAAGCAAGTAATAGCGAAAAGCAGTAAACAACAACAATTATATAGTGGTTCGGCTTAAGGGTATAGCCTACGTCCACTCTAAGTACTTTTATTAATAATCCCGTTACAAGCTGATACAATTCTTCTCAAGTACAATATACTTCAAGTTACAAGTGATTTGGAACAGGTAGCTTAAGCTTCCATTTCGATTAAAGTCCTTAAATTAATGTTGAAGATGTGTGGTTTCTTCGTGAAGTTCTTTGATATATTCCTCTAATCTTGAAAGCTCTAAGTGTTGATGAAGTTCTCAATGCAGCAAGGTAACGGTGTATGAAGAGAATGTGCCCAAAAAGTCCCCTGAATGTTGGAGGTGGTCGCCTATTTATAGAGAGTTCTGGTCTGAAATTATTGCCAAGTCCTAAGTCGTGGCCGATTTAAGATAAGTCGTAGCCGGTTCAAGGTGAGTCATGGCCGGTTTAAGGTGAGTCGTGGCTGATTCATCTGGCCCCTTCACGGCTTCACGAGAGTTCATTTGTACAAGTCCTAGGTCGCCTCCGAGTCAACACACCTCTTCTCAATAATATGGCATCGGACTTATATTCAGTGGCCTTGGGTCGTGAACGACTTAACATAGGTCATAGGTCGGTCACGACTTAGGTGTAGTTCATGATCTTGTCCCTGTTCTAAGTGGTTAGATCGGTAAATTCTCTGGATGGTTAGGTCGTCTTCTGTCTTAGATCGGTAGCTATCTTAGGTCGGTAGCTATCTTAGGTCGGTAGCCATCTTGTTAAGTTTTAGGTCGGCAACTGTTTAGTCCTAAGTCGGTATCCATTTGGGCCTTAAGTCGACATCTCCTTAGCCTGTCAGGTCGGCACCTCTTCGAGTCTTAAGTCGGCATGCTACTCAAGCTCCTTAGGTCGGTATCCCTTCGCTCCTTAGGTCGGTCTCCCTGATAAGGCAGTTAGGTCGGCAACCAGTTGAGTCGGTAGCCTTGTTAAAGTATTAGGTCGTCACACTTGTTGAACTGTTAGGTCGGCAACCCCCTTTTAAGCTGTAGGTCGGCATCCTTTCGAGTTGCTAAGTCGACACCGGGGCAGAGTTAACACTTTCTAAATCCATTCGATTCTTATTAATAATATTTCATTAATACTAAAATTATTTATAAATTATTTCTTAAATTTCAACTTAATTTTACAAACATTTTATTATGCCGCATCTTTATAAAACATTAGATTAAAACTTATTCCACTCTTATTTACTTGTATAGTACTCGATTACATCCAAAGAGTATATAAAAAATATCAACTTTATTTTATTTATTTGCTACTTACCTTTTTAATTTTTTGAGGACAATCGCACCAAACAGTTTTCATAACTTATAACAAAAACTATGGTTTTAATAAAATAAATTTACCAAATCCTCTCTATCGAATTTAACCCATTTTAAACTTGAGTTAAATGATCACTTTTCTATCCAAAAGTTAAAAATTTCATTTATCAAATTATAGATCAAAAATATTTTATTTTGAAATCATTTCCCTTTAAGGGAACTTAATAGTTAAATACTCGATTTTTAATTCAAATCTCCTTTTTGAAAATATTCCATAAATATTCTATATGAAATGGCATTGTAACGAATCCAAATTTTCGACCTTCGAAAATCGGTATTAATACGTTCATTGTATAGCTTGTCGAGCAATCAAGTGTCGGAAATACCAGGTCATTGGGGATGATGAAGAAAAAGATAGAAGAAGAAAACAGAAACAACAACTCAAAATCTCACAATCGCAGCTGAACAAAATGTATACGGAACAAAATATAATATATATGAACATATTCTTATACAAAAGAACTACAATTATTTTTGTAAATATCATCACCAAAGTACAACAATCAACAAATCAATTTTGGACAGTTATTATACTTGTCCTCACCAGTGAGTTAGTCTACAAACATAGCGAAATATAATCAAATCCGTGATATATACATGATATCTTCATGCTCGCCTCCTAAATTTCATAGCATTCTAACCTAAATCTGTAATACTCGGTATAACCAGAGCATTATAATAAAATAACACCCGAGTCAGTCTGGAAAATTGATGCAGCCCAGGTTGAGATTAGGTCGCTTTCCATAATTCGCTCAGCCTTAAGTCGCCAGCGACCTACCAAACTCCTCGCTAAAGAGTGACGACCTAGGGAAGGTCACTAGCGAGTTATTAGGATAAACAATCAGACATGCACGCGACCTAGTGAGTTAACCAAGCCTTCCTTGAGTCGCGTGCGACCTACAGTACTGAAGGATGATGTGAGTAGCACAGTGGGAAGGACCCAATGACCTAACGAGCTAAAACTTAACGAACTACGACCTAAGATAGGCCGCTCAAGCCTTGAGTCGCTCCAGTTCTTAAGCCACATGAAGTAAGTTCCTTATGTCGTTTAAATGCTAGGTCGCGTGAAGATTTCCTGAAGCTGTTCTTGAGTCGCTGCTGCCGTATGTTTTTAAGTTGCGGCCATGTTAAGTCGTGAGTTTTGGGTCATGTTGTGTAGGTCGTAAGTCGTTTGTAATATAGGTCGTTAACGACCTAGTGTAAGTCGCTGTTTGAGTTAGGTTGGTGTTGGCCAATGTTGAATCGCTTATGTTGTATAGTGTGATGTTGTAACGACCTAGTTAGGTCGTAAGTCGTGTGTGAGTCATTGTGTTTGTTAACTCGTGTGTGTTACTTAGGTCGTTTGAATTGAAGGTCGCAGGTCGGCCAAGTGTTATGTCGTTGAGTCGCGTGTTGTTAGGTCGCGGAATAACGTAAATCGCGTACCAGTGTTGTGTTATAAGTAGTTAGGTCGCTAACAATCTTGGTTAAGTCGTAGGTCGCCTGACTACCTAAGGGTCTGGTGTTGTAAATGCTATAAATAGGCATGGACGGGTCAGTTGTAAGGTTGTTGATTTTGAATAAAACTTTTGTTTTGTAAGCTTTGTGCTTTCATTAAATTGGTAGTTGAGTGTGATCTCCTATCTCCACTTTCGGTTATTCGAGTGCGCTTGAATCAACGATTGTTGAAGCCAATTCGCGGTATCAAGTGCGCTTGATCAACGTTTGAAGAATTATAGATCTTCTTTCACGGTATCGTGCGCGATCAACGTGTCGAAGATAGCTAGAATTCGGTATCTTTGTGATCAATGAATTTGGGCAATTTCAGTATCTTCAATCCACCGTTTGCTACTTCTATCGTTTCATCTATTTTTCCGTAATTCCGCTGCATCATTATTGGTATCAGAGCTAGACTTAGCCAATCATAGCTAAGCCGAGTCTTGGAGCCAAGGAGTTTGAAGTTTGTTGTTCATCGTGTTCATCTTTTGTTGCAACAAGTTGGGTGTTTTCGATCCATTTCATTTTGGATCAAAGTTGGAAAGGTGTTTGAGTTTGAGCCGAGTTGGGTAGAGCCGTGCATCACTTTGTGAGAAGTATTTGAAACCGGGCTAGTGGTTGAGCGAGCTAAGGAAGGAGCTTGTGCGAGCTTGGGATAGGTCGCTCCAGACCAAACCGAGCTAAGTTTTGGTTGAGTTGAAGTTTTAATTGAAAATTTGTGAAGTTTTTGAAGTATTTGTGTTGATTCAATCATACCGCCAATAAGAGCTAACCGACATCAAAATGTGGAAGCGTTGTATCGAAGGGAAGAAGCCGAGCAGATGGAACAACGCATTAATGAGAAATTTGATGAAGGCATTGGAAAGCTAGAGAAGTTGATGATTGATATGACTCAAACTCAAAGGAGGGGATCACCAGTCTCAAACCATGGAGGAAACCGAGTTTCGCCATCGGTTACGGAAGCGAGGAGGGTATCACCGCAATCTTTTAGAGAAGGAAGAGAAACATCAATTTCATCAAGGAGAGATCACCATGACTATGGATATGAAGAGAGGAGAACTCCACAAGAATTTGAAAATGAGCCATATAGAGATGAAGAGAGACATAGTGGAAGAGACATGCGTGATCGAAGGGATGTTGATGGTCGAGATCGATATAGACGTACATTTGATTTTGATGAAGAGGGTGATAGAGCTAGCATTCATTATTGAGATCGAGACCAAGTTCGAAATTCATATCGGAATGTAGATGATGATCGACGACGGGAGTCGGGTATGAAGATGAAAATTTCAAAATTCAAGGGTGGAATGGTAGCAGAAGAGTTTTTGGATTGGTTGTCTAATGTTGAAGAGATCTTTGATTTCAAAGAGGTTCTGGAAAATCGTCGAGTGAAGTTGGTTGCTACTAGGTTGAGGGGGAGAGCTATGGCGTGGTGGCAGCAAACCAAACTTAAACGAGAACAGACGGGGAAGTCGAAGATTGAATCATGGGAGAAGATGAAGAAACTGATGAAAGCTACATTTTTACCTTACAATTATCAGTCGCTCATGTATCAAAGGTTGCAGAATCTGAGGCAAGGGACGAAGACTGTTAATGATTATGCTGATGAATTTTATCAACTGATTGCTCGAAATGACATTATGGAGACAGAGGAACAATTGATTGCTAGGTTTATTGGGGGGTTGAGAATGCAGATGCAGGATATGGTGAATATGTTTGATCTTAGATCTATAGCTGAAGCACACCAGAAAGCGTTGGCTTGGGAGAAGCAGGGAAGATGTGGAGGTGGTGTGTTTACAAGCTCCAATATTCAGAACAAAGGAGCTAGTGGGAGTTCCAATGTTTCTAAAACTGTCAGTAGACCAGTTGTGAATGAAGTTGCGAAGGTGAAGGTCAACAATAGTTTCAAATGTTATAATTTCCAGGAGGCAGGTTACAAGAGTAATGAATGTCCGAAGCCGAAGAAACGAACTATGATTGCTGAAGTTGAAGGTGAGGATGTTGGTGAAGGTTATTCTAGTCCAGTTGAGGAGGATGAACAGGATGTTGCATCAGGAGATGAAGGATGTAATATAATGATGAGGAGGTCTTGTTTAATACCGAAACAGGAAGAAGAAGCTAGTTGGTTAAGGAGTAACATCTTTCAGTCGACCTGCACTATTCTGGGAAAAGTTTGTAAATTTGTGATTGATGCAGGAAGTTGTGACAATATCATTTCTACTGAAGCTGTGAGGAAGTTGAATTTGAAGATGGAGAAGCATCCAAATCCTTACAAGTTAGCATGGTTGAGAAAAGGAGGAGAGGTGAAGGTGGACAGGCGAGTTCATGTTCCATTTTCTATTAGGAAGAAATATAAAGACGAGATTTGGTGTGATGTAGTCGAGATGGATGTTTGTCACTTGCTTTTGGGAAGACCATGGTAGTATGATTGAGCAGTGCAACATGACGGTCGGACCAATAGCTACAGCTTTATGTTTGAAGGTGTTAAGATTATTTTAGTTCCGAAGAAGAGACAACAAGGAGAAAGCAAATCAGAAGAGATTGAGGAGCTGAAGACTTTGTTGACTTTGAAAGAATTTGTCGAAGAAGTAGAGGAGTGTCCAGAGGTATTTTTTTGATTGGACATGAAACGACTGAATCTGTTGAAATCCCAGAGGAAGTAAAGGCAGTATTGGAAGAATTCAGTGATGTGTTTCCTGAAGAGTTGCCAACGGAGTTGCCACCGTTGAGGGATATTCAACATCAAATTGATCTTGGCCAGGGGCAGTATTACCAGACATACCACATTACAGGACGAGTCCTAAGGAGCATGAGGAGTTGAGAAGGCAAGTGGTGGAGTTGTTAGAACAAGGGCGTGTTCAGGAGAGCTTGAGTCCTTGTGCAGTGCCAGCTTTATTAGTACCAAAGAAGGATGGTTCGTGGAGGATGTGCACGGATAGTCGGGCTCTAAACAAGATTACTGTGAGATACAGATTTCCCATGCCGAGGTTTGATGATTTGATTGACCAGTTGAGTAGGACTGTTGTGTTTTCAAAGATTGACTTGAAGAGTGGATACCATCAGATTCGTATAAGACCGGGTGATGAGTGGAAGACTGCTTTTAAAACAAGGGAAGGTTTATACGAATGGCTGGTTATGTCGTTTGGTTTATCGAATGCACCGAGTACTTTTATGAGAGTGATGAACCAGATTTTTAGACCATTCATTGGGAAGTTTGTAGTAGTTTACTTTGACGATATTTTGATCTATAGTGGGAGTATGGAAGAACATGTCCAGCATTTGCATGAAGTACTGTTGATTCTATGACAGGAGAAATTTTATGCCGCAACAAAGAAGTGTGTGTTCATGGCGCACAGTGTTTTGTTTCTGGGTTATGTTCTGTCGAAGGAAGGTATTCAAGTGGATGAAAGTAAAGTGGAAGCTGTCAGAAGTTGGCCACAACCCAAGACAATTACTGAAGTAAGGAGCTTTCATAGGTTGGTATCTTTTTATCGAAGATTCATTCCACATTTTAGCAGTGTAATGGCACCTGTAACCGATTGCATGAAAGGGAAGAAGTTTGTATGGTCAGAGAAAGCAGGGGTTGCTTTTGAAAAGATCAAGACATTGTTGACGTCAGCACCAGTTCTAGTTTTACTGGATTTTCAGTTATTGTCTGAGTTACATACTGATGCTTCGAAGGTTGGGATTGGTGGGGTATTGAGTCAGAAAGGAAGGCCAGTTGCTTATTTCAGTGAGAAATTGTCTGGAGCCAAGTTGAGATATAGTACTTATGATGTTGAGTTTGATGCAATTGTTCAAGCAGTGAAGCTTTGGAGACATTATCTATTTCAAAAGGAGTTTGTTCTTTATACGGATGATGAAGCTTTGAAGCATTTGCAAGGGCAGGACAAGATTTCAGCTAGGCACGCTTCATGGGTCGCGTATTTGCAGCAGTTTACATTTGTCGTGAAACACAAGTCAGGGGTGACGAATCATGTAGCTGATGCTTTGAGCAGGAGGAATCATTTGTTGACAACAATAAAGGTGGAAGTGACAGGGTTTGAACTATTGCTAGAGTTGATTGAAGAACATCCTTACTTTACGAAGTTTGTCGAGAAAGCCAAGGAGGGGAGTACTGATGAATTTGTGTTGATGGATGGATTCTTATTCAAGGGGAATCAATTATGCATACCAGAAGGAAGCTTGAGAATGAAGATTGTAAAGGAGTTACACGAAGAAGGCCATGTGGGTAGAGATCGCACATTGCATTTGATTTGTCAGTCTTATTTTTGGCCATCAATGAGGCGGGAAGTTGAGAGATTCGTGGAGAGATGTCATGTTTGTCAAGTTTCGAAAGGGACAGCTACAAATGCGGGATTGTATATGCCTTTACCTGTTCCTACAAAGCCGTGGGTAGATATAAGCATGGATTTTGTGTTGTGTTTGCCGAGAACTCAAAGGGGGAATGACTCTATATATGTGGTGGTGGACCGTTTTTCAAAGATGGTACATTTTATTGCTTGTAAGAAGACAGCAGACGCAGTACATGTCGCACAGTTGTTTTTTAGAGAAATCTATCGTTTGCATGGTTTACCAGAATCTATAGTTTCCGACAGGGATACCAGATTTCTGAGTCATTTTTGGCTAAGTTTGTGGAGGATGGTGGGAACGAATCTAAATTTCAGTAGTGCTTATCATCCGCAAACCGATGGACAGAAGAAGGTTGTGAACAGATCGTTGGGAAATTTATTACGGTGTCTTGTGAAAGATAATCTGAAGAGTTGGGATGTGAAGTTATGTCAAGCGAAGTTTGCTCATAATCATGCGGTGAATCGTAGTACGGGTTTTAGTCCATTTCAGATTGTATATTCAAGCTTGCCAAAAGGACCGTTGGATTTAACGATAGTGCCGCAACCAAAGGGAATATTAAAACGAGCTGCTGATTTTGTTGAAGGTTTGACGGAATGCCATAAAATCGTTCAGAAACGATTGGAGAAGACAAATGAGAAGTATAAACGATCTACAGATCTGAAGCGACGAAGTGTTGAATTTAATGAAGGAGATTTAGTATATGCTATACTAACAAAGGATTGTTTTCCAGTGGGAACATATAATAAACTTAAAGCTAGAAAGATTGGTCCTGTAAAGATTGTGAAACGGATCAATGAAAACGCTTACAGATTGGAGCTACCGGAGGATGTGTACACTTCTGATGTGTTTAATGTTAAACATCTTATACCTTATTATGGAGGTGGACAATCTAATGTGGAAGAACTTTTAAATTCGAGGACGAATTTTTCTCAACCAGGGGAGGATGATGCAGCCCAGGTTGAGATTAGGTCGCTTTCCATAATTCGCTCAGCCTTACGTCGCCAGTGACCTACCAAACTCCGAGCTAAAGAGTCACAACCTAGGGAAGGTCACTCGCGAGTTACTGGGATAAGCAATCAAATATGCACGCGACCTAGCGAGTTAACCAAGCCTTCCTTGAGTCGCGTGCGACCTACAGTACTGAAGGATGATGTGAGTTGCGCAGTGGGAAGGACCCAACGACCTAACGAGCTAAAACTTGACGAACTACGACCTAAGATAGGCCGCTCAAGCCTTGAGTCGCTCCAGTTCTTAAGCCGCATGAAGCAAGTTCCTTATGTCGTTTAAATGTTAGGTCGCGTGAAGATTTCCTGAAGCTGTTCTTGAGTCGCTGCTGCCGTATGTTTTTAAGTCGCGGCCATGTTAAGTCGTGAGTTTTGGGTCATGTTGTATAGGTCGTAAGTCGTTTGTAATATAGGTCGTTAACGACCTAGTGTAAGTCGTTGTTTGAGTTAGGTCGGTGTTGGCCAATGTTGAGTCGCTTATGTTGTATAGTGTGATGTTGTAACGACCTAGTTAGGTCGTAAGTCGCGTGTGAGTCATTGTGTTTGTTAACTCGTGAGGTCGGCCAAGTGTTATGTCGTTGAGTCGCGTGTTGTTAGGTCGCGGAATACTGTAAGTCGCGTACCGGTGTTGTGTTGTAAGTAGTTAGGTCGCTAATGACCTTGGTTAAGTCGTAGGTTGCCTGACGACCTAAGGGTCTGGTGTTGTAAATGCTATAAATAGGCATGGACGGGTCATTTGTAAGGTTGTTGATTTTGAATAAAACTTTTGTTTTGTAAGCTTTGTGCTTTCATTAAATTGGTAGTTGAGTGTGATCTCCTATCTCCACTTTCGGTTATTCGAGTGCGCTCAAATCAACGATTGTTGAAGCCAATTCACGGTATCAAGTGTGCTTGATCAACGTTTGAAGAATTGTAGATCTTCTTTCACGGTATCGTGCGCGATCAACGTGTCGAAGATAGCTAGAATTCGGTATCTTTGTGATCAACGAATTTGGATAATTTCAGTATCTTCAATCCACCGTTTGCTACTTTTATCGTTTCATCTATTTTTCCGTAATTCCGCTGCATCAAAAACCAGCGTGAGAAAACACACTCAATTTGAATTTTATTATATTTTCGAAATCCTTTAGAAAACAAAGGTATCTCGTAAGACCACGTTACATATAAACACGACGGGTTTCTACCTTATGATAACCAAAACATTATATCAAAATCCTCTGATATTATAATAGTGTCTATAGAAAGTAAATTAGAAAATTACTGAAATGCTTGCATCTCATGTTTCAGCATAGTTGGTAAACAATCCAAACCGTATGACGCTTACTGAAGAACTGATTCCATACTATGACCAGGAAAGGAACTATCTTTCATGAGTGCATCTCCAGACCAATGCACCCGGGTCTAACAAGAACATCCTGTACCCTGCTACAAAGGAACGACCTAGCACTTGATTAATAGTACCGAATATGTTATCACACCGGATGTTCCTAACCTTATAGAGCGCTCTCTTTCCATGCACAACCATTTCCATAGTTATAATATATCCAAGGGTATCTAGAAAGGTGAAAACATACCCTACTTGGGTGCGACCCACTTAGCCATGTTGCATGCCCTGTATCGATCATTTTCCTAGTTGATGAGGCTTCAGCCTACAATTACCTTTAGAATAGCATTCGTTCTTCGAACGCTAAAACTGCCTCCCATGCAACGATGCAATGATAGCATTCATCTATACAGGATGTTCTAGGTATGAACAAATTCTCTTTAAGATCACCATCTCCATTATCTTTGAGATATCACAATTCGTAATGCACAAACCGGATCGAAGTGGTTTTCAGATAATTAAACCAGATCCGGATCTCTTCGAAACGATCAACGAATTCGACCAGATTTGAAAACCGATTATTGATCTATCAAATAACATCCATAAGCAGTTCCTAGGCCTTATTTAAATCTTCAAAGTAAGTGTCATATATCAATATGATTATCAACAATCAACATAATATTTATAAACAAATAAATATGTGAGGAATCCAGTTGGATCCCTCCAACCTGTTTCCCTGCACCCACAGACGTTAGCACAATACCAATTCCACTTCAAGGTGGAATATCGCGGTATATGGGATTTTATAAATATTCCGCTTAATAACGGCGCAATAGGGTCTCATCCGCTATACGAGGCGGGGAATCAAATCCGATATATACATATGCCAATATATATATATCGCTATATATAGTATATATCCTACTATATCTACTAGCACAATCAAACAGCAATCATCAATCAACACCAACTATTTAAAATTTTAAACAAAACCTTTCGATTGAGTGAGGAGTTCTCACCTTGATTTTATTTTCGTTTTCGGCGTTCGTTTCGAATAAAATTAAACGAACGTTTAATTTTACCCGAAATTCAAACAAGCTCCAATCGACTCCAAACCAATTGCATTGCGTAGTGCTCCTCCATACGATTCCAACGCAAAAAAACTCGTTCGAATCCGACCTCGCATGCAAAAGTTATCACAGTTTAAACATTGTTCAAATTATAATATAAACAAATTTCACTTCCTTTCATAATTTTTTTTTTTTATACCTAAGAAATCCAGGCCACTCATCACGCCCTCCCCCATCTTCTCACACGCAACATCCCCATCCAGGTAAACGCACGCAAGAACTAGGGTTAAGAACCCATAGCCGCCCCTCTTTCTCAAATTTAAACGGCCACCACGACGAAGTTGAAGATGATCAGAAGGTGCCACAGCGTTCGCCTCCGCATGCTCCACCTACGGCCAGAAACTCATGGAGCTCGGCCCCCCTTGCCATTTCGAATTGCGCGCCAAACGGCCGGCCTTCATGGCCCCCTAACGACCACCACGCAACTCCGATTCAGATCACTACCGTTGGATACGTAGTGCTCGAGGCTCTCTTCGTTTTGTTAGTTGGGAACTTCTCTCGAAAGTGAACGGATTGGAAGAAAAATCAAGATGAAAATCGTTGCGTTCTGGCCATGGAAAAATTTAGGGCCGGCCATAGGTGGTAGTGGCTAGGGTTTTGAAAATAATATATACATATAACCATATTATTTTAATATTAAAATCACCAATTTGACACTTTTGCAAACGAACTCCAAATGACGCATGCCGCCAGGCGATCCTAATGTTTTTCCACATTCCGGACGCAATGGAACAGGTTTCGTAAGCTAATTCGGAAGTATGTGTGAGATACGACTATAAACGCTCAATTTAAACTTAAACCGATTTAAACGATTTCTAGGCGTTTTGGCTTGTACCGGACAAACGGCAAATCCAAACGACTTGAAATTTGAAATCTTACAATAATATCACATTACGGATCCGATGAAACTGGTTTCGTCGAAATCCGAGACCGTTTGAAAAATGGCTATTTTAACTCGCCGAATTAAAATTAAAACGATATCGATGCGTTTCGAGCTGCCACGGTCAAACGACAACTCCGATTGCTACGAAAATTGAAATCCGATAATAACTAACTATTACGGATCCAATGGAACTTGTCTCGTTAAATTCTGAGACTGTTCAAAAATTGGCTATTTTACAGTCGATAATTAAATATTAAAATATTCAATTTTCACAAATTAACTCCAAATTCAATTTTACAAGTTCTAAAACATTTCTATAACTTTAATATGATAAAATAAAATTTTCCAAACCATTTTCAATCATATTTAACCCAATATTTAATTATTTTTGGAATTTCACTATTAAATCATCGATTTAATTATCCCATTAAATCCAATATTCGAAAAATAAATTATTCGACTTAAAAATTCCACTTATTAATATTTAAAAATAAATTAAATATTCAAATTCAAGTTATCAAAAATTCTGGGTCGTTACAATCTTCCCCCCTTAAAAGAATTTTGTCCTCGAAATTGCAAGTTAAGGAGAATAATTCATAATCCGTTTATTATTTTTCCAAAACTAATAGTTTTATCAACCTTCTAACACCAATCTTTTTATTAAAGATTTACTATCATTTCAATTAGCTTTCCAACTTCAATTATAGGTTTCAAACAACATTGTTTACTCAACAATTCAAATTTAAATTTAAATTCAAATTTCAAACTTTCAAAATTTCTCAAAATTTCTCTAACACCCGAAATTTTCGAAAAAATTTCGCCAGAGTCTCCTTTGCGCGGCTAGATCGGTGCGACTACAAAACGGCTCTACGGCCCCTCAGAATCAAAAAGAAAAGAGAAAGCCAAGTGGCTGGAGAAGGAAATCATCAAATCTCATATAAAAACTGAAATACGTACCTTTTTGTCGAGCAATTCAATTTTTTTTTTTAACTTCAAAATCAAAATTCCAATCCATTATATACCTGTATATCCTGCTAGCATAATATCCAATTATAATATTCAAACCAATTTGCCAATTCAATTATAAAATTTCCAATACATGCTTCTTATACCACTTTTAGTTTACTATTAAAGTTGCATATTCATTTTCATTCAACTTTGCATTTAAATTTTCATTTGAATTCAATTACATAGCTTTCAAATTTTACTAATTCAATTTCATTAACACTTAATGAATTTACATACAACCAACCAACAAGCAAATAACAACCAATGCACATCCAATACAGCCAAATTTTATCCATTTTACTTACATTCAATTTGGTTCAACTGTTTTAATTCCAATTGGTTTAACATTCAATTGATTTTCATTCTATTATTAAACTATTTTCAAATGAATTTACACTTGCATGCATCATTTCATATCAACTTATTCATATTCTATTGATTAACATTCAATCCATTCTTTAATTCAATTGCTAGTTCTTTTTACAAATAAAATTGAATTTCATTTATATAACTTAAGTTCACACCTTTAACAATTTCATTTACTCACTTTATTCATTTACTTTGATATTAACATCAATTCTTTCAATATTACTTAACTTGCATTCCATTTCAACTTTATTTACATCATTTAATTCACTTGATTATTTAACTTTGATACAAAGATCAATTTTTTTATTCAACTTCACTTAAGTTATACTCCATTAAACATCATTTGTTCAAATAAACTTAAGCCTCAACTTATCAATCCAATTCGGATTTCAATTCTAAAGTAAATCCTATTTAACTTTTACTTAAGTCAAATTCATATCGATATTCAAATTCATATTCCATTTTACTTAACTTAATTGTTTAACCACTTCAACAACTGGTTTCACTTACATTTTCCCATTCTATAAGTCATGCAACTTATTATTCAACTTCTAACTTATATTATAAGTTCAAAACTTATTTCGCTTATACTTATCAACTTCAAGTTGAATTTTAATTTCAAATTGGTTTATTACAACAAAACTTCAATTTTAAATTCATTTTTGTAGCAAATCCATCACATAGAAACTCGAAAATGATACTGATGATGCTGCAGTCATCACCCTTATTATTTCCCAGTGACAATAGTGAAATCAATGCTAATTATTCTTTTAAAAAGTTTTCATATGAGTAGTCAAGTGATTCAGGTTAGCTTGACGAATTCTGGAGGAGTTATGGAGCAGGGGGCTTCCACGTGTAGATATTATGTTTCCGCTGTGTATGTTGTATCTGTGTCTTGTATACTTGAGTTGTATGAATTAGACAGATGTATATAACTGTCTAATATGTGTTGTATAAGATGTGTAACTCTGATGTACTCTGATACTATGTAATATTTTATGTGATATATTATATTTATTCGTTCCGCTGTGAGTTATCTGTTGTTGTAGTGTTCTTCTTTCTCTTTCTTTTCTTCTTCTATCCCTTTCTTTCTTCATCGGCAACGCGATTTCCTGGAGATAGGAAGTCGGGTCGTCGCACTTGTTCGAACCGAAGGCACTTCCAAAGAAGCCCTTGCAATCCGGGTATTCACAATCCCGATAAAATTTCCCATCACAAAGGAAATCTCCATATCGTAGCTAACGATGCGGAGACAATCGATAGGTCATCCTATCGTTTTCACAAATACCCGGTCTTCAACACCGGTCTTCAAATGCAATCCAAACGACGTATCGCATATTCGGAATGGGATATATGACACAAAGGTCCTCTCCCGGCTAAACCGAATAGCGAGCGCTTATTTTAAAAATAAGTGTGCATTCAATTCCAAACAAACACAATCAATACCATCCAAGGGTAAATATTGATAGTCGGTTATTTAACTATCAATAAAGATGCGCCACATCATCAGATTCCAAATAATTTTTCCAAAATTATTAAGTCCCAAAATATCTTTACAAGATATATATACACAATTTCCAAATAATTGCCCAATTTATTTGCTTTACCAAAACCACTTCACGATAAAATTTTCCACACTTAACCAATTGAAAAACCAATTTTCAATTTACCTTTACCATTTGAAAACCAATTTTCAAATTACATTAACCATTTGCAAACCAATTTCAAATCACCTTAACCATTTGAAAACTAATTTCAAATCACCTTAACCATTTGAAAACTAATTTCAAATCACCTTAACCATTTGAAAACTAATTTCAAATCACCTTAACCATTTGAAAACTAATTTCAAATCACCTTAACCATTTGAAAACTAATTTCAAATCACCTTAACCATTTGAAAACTAATTTCAAATCACCTTAACCATTTGAAAACTAATTTCAAATCACCTTAACCATTTGAAAACTAATTTCAAATTACTTTTCATCCTTTATACCCTTTGAAAACAAATTTCAAATCATCAAATAAGTCTTTACCGATTTAATTTAAATTTACGTCCCAAATCCGTAAATTCATTTTCATACTTCAAAATAAATCAATATTTATTTTTAAACAAATTTCCCTTCATATATATATAAATTCCAAGGTGGATTTAAATTCCAAGCATCTACTAGCATACGATTCCCAAATCGATTTCAAGTTATTTGCTTTCAATTACCTTAAAGGTGAATTCACAAAAACCGTTCCATTTCATATTAGAAAACCATTCCCATGCTTATTTAAAAAAATAAGTAATTCACAAATTTATTTATTTTCAACGATTTGAAAATATTCCATATACTTAAATCACAGTTAAGTATTTATTCCATTCTCTTTAAGAAAACATTCCTTTATTCACATTTATTTGGGTTAAAAACGAATGTTGCGTAAAACATCGTTACGACAACCCAAAAACACTAGTATATGGATTTGAAATAAAAAAATGGATACATAAATCCACTACTATTCAAAATATTCCCTTCTATTTCTCGAAATCGTCTATTTCAACAATCAATGTTGAAATCTATGATTTCGATACTTAACATATCTTAAAACGTCTTTAATTAGTTTTAAATTCCATTTAGAACGTTCTTTTCCAAAAACACGTTCATTTAATAAAATAATACATTCACCGTTCAAAAATAGTGAATACAACCCCTTTAACAAATTCCATATTCAATTTATCAAATT
The DNA here is from genome assembly GCA_030765085.1 of Allium cepa. Lineage (NCBI taxonomy): Eukaryota > Viridiplantae > Streptophyta > Magnoliopsida > Asparagales > Amaryllidaceae > Allium > Allium cepa. The sequence goes on from CM060945.1 coordinate 594,215,168, forward strand.
AAATTGATTTTTCGGATTTATAACAATGTCCATACATCCCATTTCTATTTATGAAACTTCGTTTTAGAAATCTCCTTTTATTAGTCCAATTCGATTTACATAACTCGATTATATACTAAAATCAATATTATAAGTTAAATATTTAAAATATTATCTATTTACCCAAATCGTTCTTTTGAACTTCACCAATTTAAAATCTTATCACTTACAAGATTTCTTTATGGCTTATAATAATTTCAACTAATGAAATCTTCATTTATTAACAATTTCTATAAAATTCCCCTTTTTAATGCCCAAATCCATTTCTATAAGTTAATAACTTATAAACTTAAAATTTTCCAATAACCGTTCGTTTTATAAATTTCACATTTATTAATCTATAAATCCTAGTGAAATTCATGTTATACATCAACTTAACACTTTATAAATTTATCCTATAACTTCAATAATTTTTATTTAAAAACATCCATTTATAAAATCCTTTATATAAACCATTAATAATAATAACTTCCCAAAAACCAAATTTAACTATTTTATAAAAACCTATTATTGTTAAAAATTTCTTTTAAGTTATATTTTATAAAAATATAAATTTTTAAAACATGAAAATTTTATCCATCTATTTATTTTAAAATTTAATCAATTCAAAATTTTAATAACCCTTATTCTTTGAAAAATCGATTTAAAACCCCTTTTAAATTCAAAACCGTTATTTTTAATTTAAAAATTAGAATCCGATGATGCAACGACATTGAATGGTCAATCACGGGAATAAGTGTCATATATCAATATGATTATCAACAATCAACATAAGATTTATAAACAAATAAATATGTGAGGAATCCAGTTGGATCCCTCCAACCTGTTACCCTGCAACCACAGACGTTAGCACAATACCAATTCCACTTCAAGGTGGAATATCGCGGTATATGGGATTTTATAAATATTCCGCTTAATAACGGTGCAATAGGGTCTCATCCGCTATACGAGGCGGGAAATCAAATCCGATATATACATATGCCAATATATATATATCGCTATATATAGTATATATCCTACTATATCTACTAGCACAATCAAACAGCAATCATCAATCAACACCAACTATTTAAAATTTTAAACAAAACCTTTCGATTGAGTGAGGAGTTCTCACCTTGATTTTATTTTCGTTTTCGGCGTTCGTTTCGAATAAAATTAAACGAACGTTTAATTTTACCCGAAATTCAAACAAGCTCCAATCGACTCCAAACCAATTGCATTGCGTAGTGCTCCTCCATACGATTCCAACGCAAAAAAACTCGTTCAATTTGGACCTCGCAGCAAAAAGTTATACTATTTTAAACGTTGTACAATCGTTAATATAATGAATAATTTACAAATTCCTATCACAAACCCTTTTTCAGATCATAGCCGCACATCAACCTCCCCCCCTTCTTCTTCGTGCGCACGGTTTCCATCTCCAGGCAACAAGCACGTGAATGAACCCATAGCTCGAATTTAGGGCTCGATTTTCCAACCACCACATCGCATGCAAACACGATCAGGTTACACCACGTCGAAGGCCAACTCGAGCTCCACCTTCAGCCCATGACCGGCCACGTGCGGCCTCCCCCCTGCCTCGATACACGCGCATGACCTGGTGGCAAACGCGGGTCCCTAGCCTCCAATCCGTCGCTCCAATCTCGATCTTAACCGTTGGATAGGGAGATCTCACTGTGCTCTACAACATTGTAGTTGGGAGTTTTAGCTAATTGCTGATGGATTTGGTGGAATCGAAGGAGGAAGGGACGACATTTTCTGGCCATTAAAGCTAAAGTGGCGGCTGAACAAATGGATTAGGGTTTGGGAAAAGAAACAATGTATATATATCAATATTATTTTAATATTAAAATCTCCAATTCGACACTTTTGCAAACGAACTCCAAACGACGCGTTCCGCCAGGCGATCCTTGGATGATCACAATACCAATTCCACTTCAAGGTGGAATATCGCGGTATATGGGATTTTATAAAATATCCGCTTAATAACGGCGCAATAGGGTCTCATCCGCTATACGAGGCGGGAAATCAAATCCAATATATACATATGCCAATATATATATATTGCTATATATAATATATATCCTACTATATCTACTAACACAATCAATCAGCAATCAACAATCAATATTAACTATTCAAAATTTTAAACAAAACCTTTCGATTGAGTGAGGAGTTCTCACCTTGATTTTATTTTCGTTTTCGGCGTTCGTTTCGAATAAAATTAAACGAACGTTTAATTTTACCCGAAATTCAAACAAGCTCCAATCGACTCCAAACCAATTGCATTGCGTAGTGCTCCTCCATACGATTCCAACGCAAAAAAACTCGTTCGAATCCGACCTCGCATGCAAAAGTTATCACAGTTTAAACATTGTTCAAATTATAATATAAACAAATTTCACTTCCTTTCATAATTTTTTTTATACCTAAGAAATCCAGGCCACTCATCACGCCCTCCCCCATCTTCTCACACGCAACATCCCCATCCAGGTAAACGCACGCAAGAACTAGGGTTAAGAACCCATAGCCGCCCCTCTTTCTCAAATTTAAACGGCCACCACGACGAAGTTGAAGATGATCAGAAGGTGCCACAGCGTTCGCCTCCGCATGCTCCACCTACGGCCAGAAACTCATGGAGCTCGGCCCCCCTTGCCATTTCGAATTGCGCGCCAAACGGCCGGCCTTCATGGCCCCCTAACGACCACCACGCAACTCCGATTCAGATCACTACCGTTAGGGTTTTAGAAGAAGAAAGAGGTAGAAGAAGAAAGAAAAGAAAGAGAGGAGAAAACAGAAAACAAGTAACAGAACGAGAAACAATATCAGAATCTCACAATCGCAGCGGAACAACATATAATAGATAAATGAATATCATTAAAACAAAAGAACTATACATTTTATACATACATCACAATACATCATATCATCAGAGTGTACAACAATAAAACAGCGGAAAGAATACTATATACAATAGATAATAGACTACGCTATCCAAGCTCGCCTCCAACATCTGCACGGCAACTCCCGAATCCAGAATAACCTGATAACCTAACTCTAGACTGCCCGTGTGGAAAATAGTGGGCACCCAGAGTTTAGGAAAGGAACAATAAACTCCAGGTCAGTCATGGGACTGGTGTGAGAACTCAAAACAGTTTATCTTTAAACAAGCAACAAGAAAATTTAAATTTTGAAATCCGCAATGCTTTTTGGAAAATGAAACTACCATAAGGCCTCCCGGCACACACACAATGCAAACGCACACATGGGGGAGATTTCTCCTTATGATAGTCAAACATGCTTACTACGAGAAAAATTCTTTGATATTATTACTAGTGCATAGTGGAAAAATCTTCCGAAAGTATAATATCAATCCTAGCCAGCATAGGTACCATGATACTATGCCTACTATAGCTGCCATGTTAAATGGCAGGTTCTACAACTAAAACCATACAGGGCGCGTATTGGATGAATGGATTTCCAACAAATGGTCAGGCTAAGGAACTTCCTACTGCCACATGGGATCGCCTCTGGCGGGACGTCCCGAGAACTAACGTTACGGTTAGATCTCTGCCAACACAAGGCCGGGTTACCTCTGTAACTAGGTAACTACTACACGAATATGTCATCCCCCGGTCCTTTGGGACCTTTATCCGAGCGCTCGATACCAACAACACCACACAGAAATAGATATAGTGTTTCCACATGAGTAAATATCTGGGCTCCATACCATGATACCACCCTTTTCCAGAAGGGAATGACATACCCTAAAGGGCGCGACCCTCATAACCTTGCCGCATATTCCTGTTTCGACCATTTCCGGGGAGTGAGGTCCTGACGAAGTCTCGTCCACAAAGCTACGCTTTGTGCAACAAAGCCATGCTTCGGGTCCACAGATGACCAAAGCAATAATCACAAAGATAAATGATCAAACAAATGATCATATCACAAATGACCAACCAATGATCATCACACAGCAGCACTCAGCATGCCACATTACCAGATTGGGAAATATCGCTGATAACCTTCAACTACATAACCTCTGAGCTCGTACGTCTCAGAGAAGGGTGTTAAGCTAAGAGAATAAATTCTCCGCCACCAACAGAAATGTATTTGAAAGAAATCTGCTCTATCTCTCAAAATGTAATGTCAGACACGTAACCATACAAGTCTGTTCCGGGTTCGAACAGAACCGAAGGCACTTCCAAAGAAGCCCTTGCAATCCGGGTATCCACAATCCCGATAAAATTTCCCATCACAAAGGAAATCTCCATATCGTAGCTAACGATGCGGAGACAATCGATAGGTCATCCTATCGTTTTCACAAATACCCGGTCTTCAACACCGGTCTTCAAATGCAATCCAAACGACGTATCGCATATTCGGAATGGGATATATGACACAAAGGTCCTCTCCCGGCTAAACCGAATAGCGAGCGCTTATTTTAAAAATAAGTGTGGCAATTCAATCACAACAATCACAACAAATACCATCCAAGGGTAAATACTGATAGTCGGTTATTTAACTATCAATAAAGATGCGCCACATCATCAGATTCCAAATAATTTTCCAAAATTATTTAATTCCCCAAAATATCTTTACAAGATATATATACACAATTTCCAAATAATTTCCCAAAGTTATTTGGTTTACCAAAACACCTTCACACGATATAATTTCCACACTTAACCATTTGAAAACCCATTTCAAATTAAACACCTCAACCATTTGAAAACAAATTTCAAATTACACAACTCAACCATTTGAAAAACCAATTTCAAACTACAATTCATCTTTTATACCTTTTTGAAAACAAATTCAAATCAACAAATAAATCCTTACCGATTTAATTTAACTTACGTTCCAAATTCGTAAATTTTATTTCCATATTTTAAAAATAAATCAACATTTATTTTTAAACAAATTTCCCTTCCTATTTATAAATTCCAAAGTGAATTTCCAATTTCCCAAATATCTACACATACACGATTTCAAATCAATTTCAAACTATTCACTTCGATTTACCTTTAAAAGGTGAATCCTCAAAAACGTTCCTTTTATATTGGAAAAAAAACATTCCCATACTTATTTAATAATAAGTAATTCACAATTTAACTTATTTTCAACAATTTGGAAATATTCAATATACTTAAGTTACCGTTAAGTATTTTATTCCATTCTCTTTAAGAAAACATTTTTTTATTCACATTTATTTGGGTTAAAAACGAATGTTGCGTAAAACATCGTTACGACAACCCAAAAACACTAGTATATGGATTTGAAATTAAAAATAGATATATAAATCCAATACTATACAAATTATCCCCTTCTGTTTCTCGAAAACGTCTATTTCAACAATCAATGTTGAAATCTATGTTTCCAATACTCAATACATTTTAAAACACCTTTAATTCGTTTTAAATTCCATTTAAAACATTCCTTTCCCAAAAACAAACCCATTTTATTTAATAATCTATTCAATATCCAAAATAGTGAATATAGCCCACTTAACAAATTCCCATATTTCAATTTATCAAATTCGATGAATTTCAAATTTATAAACATAGTTTATAAATTCCATTTCTATTATAAACCCCAATTTTATAAATTCCTTTATTAATCCGATGCAATTTTACATAACCCAATTTCATACCCAAAAGCCATATTGTAAGTTAAATACTTATAATATTATTTATTTACCAAATCGTTCCTTTGAACTTCACCAATTTAAAATCTTATCACTTACAAGATTTCTTTATGGTTTATAATAATTTCAACTAATGAAATCTTCATTTATTAACAATTTCTATAAAATTCCCCTTTTTAATGCCCAAATCCGGAGTGAGGTCCTGACGAAGTCTCGTCCACAAAGCTACGCTTTGTGTAACAAAGCCATGCTTCGGGTCCACAGATGACCAAAGCAATAATCACAAAGATAAATGATCAAACAAATGATCATATCACAAATGACCAACCAATGATCATCACACAGCAGCACTCAGCATGCCACATTACCAGATTGGGAAATATCGCTGATAACCTTCAACTACATAACCTCTGAGCTCGTACGTCTCAGAGAAGGGTGTTAAGCTAAGAGAATAAATTCTCCGCCACCAACAGAAATGTATTTGAAAGAAATCTGCTCTATCTCTCAAAATGTAATGTCAGACACGTAACCATACAAGTCTGTTCCGGGTTCGAACAGAACCGAAGGCACTTCCAAAGAAGCCCTTGCAATCCGGGTATCCACAATTCCGATAAAATTTCCCATCACAAAGGAAATCTCCATATCGTAGCTAACGATGCGGAGACAATCGATAGGTCATCCTATCGTTTTCACAAATACCCGGTCTTCAACACCGGTCTTCAAATGCTATCCATAACGACGTATCACATATTCGGAATGGGATATACGACACAAAGGTCCTCTCCTGGCTAAACCGAATAGCGAGCGCTTATTTTAAAAATAAGTGTGGCAATACAATCACAACAATCACAACAAATACCATACAAGGGTAAATACTGATAGTCGGTTATTTAACTATCAATAAAGATGCGCCACATCATCAGATTCCAAATAATTTTCCAAAATTATTTAATTCCCCAAAATATATTTACAAGATATATATACACAATTTCCAAATAATTTCCCAAAGTTATTTGGTTTACCAAAACACCTTTACACGATAAAATTTCCACACTTAACCATTTGAAAACCCATTTCAAATTACACAACTCAACCATTTGAAAACAAATTTCAAATCACACACCTTAACCATTTGAAAACAAATTTCAAATCACACACCTTAACCATTTGAAAACAAATTTCAAATCACATATAAATCCTTACCGATTTATTTTTAAATTTTACGCTCCAAATTTGTGAATTATATTTCCATCTTTAAAAATAAATCAACATTTATTTTTAAACCAATTTCCCTTCCTATTATAAATTCCAACGTGAATTAAATTCCATATACCCATTCATATTCGATTTCAAAATATTCGCTTACAATTTACCTTTAAAAGGTGAATTCACAAAAACGTTCCATTCCATATTGAAAAATCATTTCTAAACTTATTTAAAAATAAGTAATTCACAATTCAATTTATTTTCAACAATTTTGAAAATATTCAACATACTTAAGTTACCGTTAAGTATTTTATTCCATTCTCTTTAAGAAAACATTCTTTTATTCACATTTATTTGGGTCAAAACGGATGTTGCGTAAAACATCGTTACGATAACCCAAAAACACTAGTATATGGATTTGAAATTAAAAATAGATATATAAATCCAATACTATACAAATTATCCCCTTCTGTTTCTCGAAAACGTCTATTTCAACAATCAATGTTGAAATCTATGTTTCCAATACTCAATACATTTTAAAACACCTTTAATTCGTTTTAAATTCCATTTAAAACATTCCTTTCCCAAAAACAAACCCATTTTATTTAATAATCTATTCAATATCCAAAATAGTGAATATAGCCCACTTAACAAATTCCCATATTTCAATTTATCAAATTCGATGAATTTCAAATTTATAAACATAGTTTATAAATTCCATTTCTATTATAAACCCCAATTTTATAAATTCCTTTATTAATCCGATGCAATTTTACATAACCCAATTTCATACCCAAAAGCCATATTGTAAGTTAAATACTTATAATATTATTTATTTACCAAATCGTTCCTTTGAACTTCACCAATTTAAAATCTTATCACTTACAAGATTTCTTTATGGTTTATAATAATTTCAACTAATGAAATCTTCATTTATTAACAATTTCTATAAAATTCCCCTTTTTAATGCCCAAATCCATTTCTATAAGTTAATAACTTATAAACTTAAAATTTTTCCAATAACCATTCGTTTATAAATTTCACATTTATTAATCTATAAATCCTAGTGAAATTCATGTTATACATCAACTTAACACTTTATAAATTTATTCTATAACTTCAATAATTTTTATTTAAAAACATCCATTTATAAAATCCTTTATATAAACCATTAATAATAATAACTTCCCAAAAACCAAATTTAACTATTTTATAAAAACCTATTATTGTTAAAAATTTCTTTTAAGTTATATTTTATAAAAATATAAATTTTTAAAACATAAAATTTTATCCATCTATTTATTTTAAAATTTAATCAATTCAAAATTTTTAATAAACCATATTCTTTGAAAAATCGATTTAAAACCCCTTTTAAATTCAAAACCGTTATTTTTAAATTTTTTAAAAATTTGAATCCGATGATGCAACAGCATCAGATGGTCAATCACGGGAATAAGTGTCATATATCAATATGATTATCAACAATCAACATAATATTTATAAACAAATAAATATGTGAGGAATCCAGTTGGATCCCTCCAACCTGTTTCCCTGCACCCACAGACGTTAGCACAATACCAATTCCACTTCAAGGTGGAATATCGCGGTATATGGGATTTTATAGAATATTCCGCTTAATAACGGCGCAATAGGGTCTCATCCGCTATACGAGGCGGGGAATCAAATCCGATATATACATATGCCAATATATATATATCGCTATATATAGTATATATCCTACTATATCTACTAGCACAATCAAACAGCAATCATCAATCAACACCAACTATTTAAAATTTTAAACAAAACCTTTCGATTGAGTGAGGAGTTCTCACCTTGATTTTATTTTCGTTTTCGGCGTTCGTTTCGAATAAAATTAAACGAACGTTTAATTTTACCCGAAATTCAAACAAGCTCCAATCGACTCCAAACCAATTGCATTGCGTAGTGCTCCTCCATACGATTCCAACGCAAAAAAACTCGTTCGAATCCGACCTCGCATGCAAAAGTTATCACAGTTTAAACATTGTTCAAATTATAATATAAACAAATTTCACTTCCTTTCATAATTTTTTTTTTATATACCTAAGAAATCCAGGCCACTCATCACGCCCTCCCCCATCTTCTCACACGCAACATCCCCATCCAGGTAAACGCACGCAAGAACTAGGGTTAAGAACCCATAGCCGCCCCTCTTTCTCAAATTTAAACGGCCACCACGACGAAGTTGAAGATGATCAGAAGGTGCCACAGCGTTCGCCTCCGCATGCTCCACCTACGGCCAGAAACTCATGGAGCTCGGCCCCCCTTGCCATTTCGAATTGCGCGCCAAACGGCCGGCCTTCATGGCCCCCTAACGACCACCACGCAACTCCGATTCAGATCACTACCGTTGGATACGTAGTGCTCGAGGCTCTCTTCGTTTTGTTAGTTGGGAACTTCTCTCGAAAGTGAACGGATTGGAAGAAAAATCAAGATGAAAATCGTTGCGTTCTGGCCATGGAAAAATTTAGGGCCGGCCATAGGTGGTAGTGGCTAGGGTTTTGAAAATAATATATACATATAACCATATTATTTTAATATTAAAATCACCAATTTGACACTTTTGCAAACGAACTCCAAATGACGCATGCCGCCAGGCGATCCTAATGTTTTTCCACATTCCGGACGCAATGGAACAGGTTTCGTAAGCTAATTCGGAAGTATGTGTGAGATACGACTATAAACGCTCAATTTAAACTTAAACCGATTTAAACGATTTCTAGGCGTTTTGGCTTGTACCGGACAAACGGCAAATCCAAACGACTTGAAATTTGAAATCTTACAATAATATCACATTACGGATCCGATGAAACTGGTTTCGTCGAAATCCGAGACCGTTTGAAAAATGGCTATTTTAACTCGCTAAATTAATATTAAAACGATATCGATGCGTTTCGAGCTGCCACGGTCAAACGACAACTCCGATTGCTACGAAAATTGAAATCCGATAATAACTAACTATTACGGATCCAATGGAACGAAATACTTCAAAATATCCTCATAAAAATATCTATTTCAAAACTTTTCTAATAATACAATACTAGAAAATAACTCCAAACTCATATTCATAAAATGATATTTCAAACCCTATTTTACTTCAGCACATAGTAAAATATTTCCAAATTCAATTATTTAGGAAAATTATCTCTATATAAATCAATCATTGATTACTATTCCAAAAACTCTTCTTTTCTTACTTAGGAAAGCTTATAAATCTATTTTTCGAAATCATTTCTAATATCCATACTTTGGAAATATTTCATAACTTATCTCATAAATCTCTATGATTTATGTTAATTCCTTTTACATTTTTTAAGTATCGATTATATTCACTTATAATCTCTTTTATCTATTTATAACTTCTTTATGACATCAAATTCTACCTTGAAGTTCTTGTTTCTAACGTTTCGAAACTTTCCTTAAATTCCCAGAATTTCATTATAAGATTTTCATTTATAAAACCCTACCCGTTAAATAAACTATATTTATAGATCTCGAGAGAATTTATAAATATGTTCCAGTCATTCCAATTATTTAACTATCAACGAATTCGGCCAGATTTGAAAACAGATTATTTAACTATTAAATAACATCCATATGTAGTCACTAGGCCTCATTTAAATCTTCAAAATATTTACTTCAAAATATCCTCAAAAAAATATCTATTTCAAAACTTTTCTAATAATTCAATCTTAGAAAAGAACTTCAAACTTGCATTCATAAAATGATATTTCAAATCATATTTTACTTCAGCACTTAGTAAAATGTTTTCCAAATTCGATTTATGATCCATTACTTAGGAAAATTATCTCTATATAAATCAATCGTCGATATACTATTCCAAAAACTCTTCTTTTCTTATTTAGGAAAGTTTATAAATCTAATTTCCGAAATAATTTCTAACATCCATACTTAGGAAGTATTTCATAATTTATCTCATAAATCTCTGTTATTTATATTAATCCCTTTTACATTTTTCAAAATCGATTATATTCACTTACAGTCTCTTCTATCTATTTATAACTTCTTTATGACTTCAAATTAAACCTAAAAGTTCTTGTTCCTAATATTTTGGAACTTTCCTTAAGTTCCCAGAATTTCATTATAAGATTTTCTTTTATAAAACCTATCCGTTAAATAAACTCCATTAACAAATCTCTAGAGAATTATAAATAAATTCTATTTATTCCGAATCTCTATGTGTGTGTATATATATAATAAGAATTTTAAAAGAATAATAAATTATTTTTAAAACATGTTCAAGTAATTATTTAAAATATCGAAAACACTTTTTATAAACATCAATAACTCATTTTTAATTAGATAATAAATAGATTTACAAAGCTGATTATAAAAATTAGAATTAAATTTCAGTTAACATTAAATATTTGAAAAATTCACTTTCGAAGTATTTCAATACTAACTAGTTTTAAATTACCTAGTTAAATAAATAAAATTTCCCTTTTTAAATCAAAATTTAACTTCTTAATAAAAATATATTTTTGAATCCCAACAATCAATTCAAATTTATAATTCCTTTCCAGTTACAAGACATCCTATTCAATTTCCTAGCCATTTGACTTTCTAAAAATAGACTCTACTATTTTTCCCAAAATTATTTTCGTATCCTTATATAAACTCATGCTGCGAAACATATATTCCCAATTTATCACCGACATCATTTCCCTTGTTTATTAGCATCGTTTATAAATTTACAAATTCCTTTGGTTTTACTTGCTTATAATACAAATTTCATTTAACAAAAACTATTTTACAAATCCATTTCTTAATAAATTCTATTTATTTTTACAAACCTATTGAAAATATTGATTTTAACTTCCTTTCCTTTTTTTCCCTAGAAATATCATTTTAAAATCCATTATTTAAAATCCCATGTATAAATTATTATTTTTAAATCAAACTGAACCGCGTTCAATTTAGTATAAAATTCAGTTATCTTCAATAAATTCCAAGCCAATTTTTATTGCGAAATTCCGACCTCGCACAAGCAAATTATGAATTTTATAAGCTACCGAATAAATTAAATTTTTAATTAAATAACTTTAGTAAAACTACAAGTTTATCCACGCATCACTTTCTTTCCCAAACAAACATGTTTAGGATTCTTATGTCATGGCTACGCATGCTCTAGCTAGGATACGGGGCTATGGTTGTCGAAATCTGAATCCGTCGACTCCAGCGACCTTCTCTACCGGAACTTGATCATGCTCTAGCACCGAGAAATAAATCCCTATCGCCTCAATCAAAATGCGTCAACCATGTCTCCTTCATCTGCACGCGACTGTCTCGATCCTCCCCTGGTCAACATTCTTTACCACAACCTGCTAAGTGATGCGCCTTTGTCCCCTAGCTCCAAACCAAAACTCTGATTCTCGAATCAATATTCTAACCCAAAATCTCCCTAAGCCCTAACTTTAAAATCGAACACCTCAACTTTCCGCACCTCATCAAACACCACACTCGTGCACGCTTGTAACGACCTAGAATTTTATTTAATTAAAATTTGAATATTTAATTAATTTTAAATATTAATAAGTGAAATTTATAAGTCGAATAAATTTTATTTCGAATAATTGGATTTAATTGGATAATTAAATCGATAATTTAATATGTGAAAATACAGAAATAATTGAAAATTGGGTTAAATATAATTGAAAATGATTTGTAAAATTTTATTTTATCATATTGGAGTTAGAATGATGTTTTAGAACTTTTAAAATCAAATTAGAAGTTTATTTGTGGAAATTGAATATTTTAATATTAAATCGACTAGTGAAATTATTCAATTTTTGAACAGTCTCAGAATTGGACGAAACTAGTTCCATTGGATCCATAATAGTTTGTTATTATCGGATTTCAATTTTCGTGTCAATCGGATTTACCGTTTGTCCGGTGTAAGCTAAAACGCCTAGAAAATCGTTTAATCGGTTTAATTTTAAATCGAACGTTTATTGCTATAACTCACACAGATGACCGAATTAGCTCCCGAAACACATTCCATTGTGTTCGAAACGTGGGATAAACCCTAGGAACGCTGGTCACCACGCGTAAATCGGAGTTCGGAAATTTCGGGATGAATAATGTTCATGAAATTTTCTATATAAGCACCTCACAACCTCAAATTTGCAAAGTTCTAAAACCCTAACCCTATTTTGAAGCCAGCCGCCACCTTCCTATACCAATGGCTGAAAATATTCGAATTTCTTTCCTCAATCCTTCTCAATCCACTAACAATTAGAAGAAATGATCAACTACAAACTTGTAGACAACATCGAGAACTACTTATCCAACAGTTATGATCGGGAAATTCGTAGCCGATCGATGGCAAATTGCATTCAAAGGTCGCGCATTGTTGGGTGTTTTGCACGACAAGGGGGAGGCCGAGCTTGACACTATCTCGGCCGAAGGTGGAGTTCATCGAGGGCTACAACATGGCGCTAGCTGATCGAGTAGGAGATGCCCGTATGGGGTGCGTGTATTAGGGTATTGTGGAGGCCATGGGTGTGTCGGCCTGAGTATCGAACGTGAGAGGGAGAAGAAAGATGGTGCGGTCACGATTGCAGGGAGCAAGATCCATAGGTTGAGATTGGCTTAGGATTAAGAAAATATAAAAAATTTGTTGTAAATTCATATTAAAAATTCGTGTAATCTTTGTAACGCGATATCTTTTTCATACGAGGTCGAAAACGCGCGAAACAGTTGCGTTGGAATCGTATGGACGAGCACTACGCTATGGAATTGGATTGGAGTCGTTTGGAATTAGCGAAAATTTTGGATAAAATTAAACGCGCGTTTAATTTTATTCGAAATAAAAGCTGAAAACGAAATTGAAATCAAGGTGAGAACTTCGCGCTCAATCGAATCGGTTTCGATTTTAATTTTAAATAGTTAGATTTAAAATTCTTGAATGCATGTTTGAATGATGATTGTTATCTATTGATTGTTAAAATAGACATTATGCGCCGTTAGTAAGCGGATGTTATTTATTAAAAACATATACCACGATTATTTCATAAACAGTGAAATTGGTATTATTTATGTATTTGGAATTGATTTCCCACAGTATATAGCGGACGAGACCCTATTGCGCCGTCTATTAAGCGGATAATATTTTAAATCCGATATACCGCGATAATTTCGTACTGGAACGGAATTGGTATTGTGCTAACATCTTTGGATGCAGGAAAACGGGTTGGAGGGATCCAACTGGATTCCTCAAAAGTATTTATTTGATTCCAGATATTTTCATATTTGATGGATTATCATATCGATATATGATGTCGTTGTTGTCGTGATTGACTATTTGGTATGTAGCATCATTGGGCCAAATTTTAGAATTTTAAAAGTATTTTAAAATGATTTTTGAAAGTATACGTTATAAAATATTTTTGGAATTGATCCATTATAAATAAATAAACGTATAATTTTAATGTTATAAAATTTTGATTTTTGAGAAATATAGTAAAAAGTTGATTTTTGAAAATATGGGTAAATGATTTTATAAAATAGTTTAAATTGGGATTTTTGAATTTATTATAAAAAGTTTAAACATGGGATTTATGAAATTTGATTATTTTATAAATCAAAGAGAATGATGAAATTATAAAGGAGTTTAAAGACGTTTTAAAATAATAGTATAAATTGATTTATATAAGAGATTTATAAATTGATATTTATAAATTAAAGTATTGGAATTATAAAACGAGTTTTTATAAGTGTTAGAATGAATTGTAAATGAATTTCATAAATGAATGAAAATTATAGGATTATAAACGGTGAAGTTATAAATGGAATTTTATAAGCAGTAGGTTTATAAAATTTGTAAAGTTATTTAAAGAATAGATATGGGTAAATAAATGAATCTTATAAGTTATAAGATTTATAAATTTGGGAAGTTAAACGAACGATTTTGCAAACAAATAAATTATAAGTATTTAACTTAAATTATGGACCGTTGTTATATAATTGAGTAATAAATTGAATAGGTTAATAAAGGAGATTTATAAAAGGAAGTTGTTAAAAAATAAATAGAAATGGAATTTATAAACGTTGTTTTATAAATCCGCAAACGACTTATTTTGATAAGTAAATTGTTATAACTTATTTATGGAGTTATATTCACGTTTTAGACAGTGAATAATCCTTTTTAAATAAAAGCATAAAAACGATGAAATTGGTTAACGTAGTATATTCACGTTTTTGAATAGTGAATAATATGTTAAAGAAAATGTTTTGGATGTGATGTTTTAAATAGAGTTAAAACGATCTAACGATGTTTTTAAAATGTGTTAAGATTCGAAACCATAGATTTCAACATTCATTGTTGAAATAGACGTTTTTGAGAAATAGAAGGAAATGGTGGACTATAACACTGTTGGTATAGTAAGTGATTTCCGAAAGGAATGTTTTGTATAGTATTGGGATTTATATATCTATTTTAATTTCGAATCCCTATACTAGTGATTTTGGGTTGTCATAACGATGTTTTACGCAACATTCGTTTTGGCCCAAATAAATATGTTTAAGAGAATGATTTCCTTAAAGAATGAAATATATACTTAATCTCGATTTAAGTATATTGAATATTTTCCAATTGTTGAAAATAAATAGATTTGTGAATTACTTATGAATAAATAAGTATGGAAATGGATTTCCAATGGGAAATAAAACGTTTTGACAATTTATCTTTTTGAAGATAAATTGAAAATGAGTAATTGAAATTGTATATTCATAAATATTTTGGAATGTAAATTCACTATGGAATTTATAAAAGGAAAGGGGAATTTGTTTAAAAATAAATATTGATTTATTTTTGAAGTATTGAAATTATATATCTTGTAAAGATATTTTTGGATAATAAATAATTTGGAAAATTATTTGGAATCTGGTGATGTTGTGCATATCCATTGATAGTTCAATAACCGACTATCAATATTTACCTTTGAATAGGTATTTGTTGTGATTTGCTTGAATTTGAATGCCACACTTATTTTTAAATAAGCGCTCACTATTCGGGTTAACCGGGAAAGGACCTTGGGGTGTCGTATAACCCATTCTGAATATGTGATACGTCGTTATGAATTGCATTTGAAGGCCGGTGTTGAAGACCGGATATTTTTGAAAGCGAAAGGACAACTCGTGGAATGTCTTTTCATCGACTGGTCCCGGTATAGAGACTCCATATGTGATGGGAAGGCCGAACGTGATTAGTGAATATCCGGATTGCAAGGACTACTTTGTAAGTGCCTTCGGTTCTGTTCGATCCCGGAACAGACTTGTATGGATTGTATGTCTAACATTACAATTGAGATATAAAGCTGATTTCTTTCAAATATATTTCTGTTGGTGGCGGAGAATTTATCCTCTTAGGCCAACACCCTTCTCTGAGACGTACGAGCTCAGAGGTTATGTAGTTGAAGGTTATCAGCAATATATTCCCAATTTGGTAATGTGACATGCTGAGTGTTGCTGTGAAATGATCATTGTTTGATCGTTTGTGATATGATCATTTGTTTGATCACTTATCTTTGTGATCTTTTCTTTGATCATTTGTTGACCCAAAGCATGGCTTTTGTATAAAGCGTGGCTTTGTGGACGAGACTTCGTCGAACCTCACACCCCGGAATGGTCAAAACATGAAAGATGCAGCAAGGTTATTGGGGGTAGCGCCCCTTAGGGTATGTGCATTTCCTTCTGGAAAGGGGTGGTATCATGGTATGGAGCCCAGATACTTACTCATGTTGAAACACTTTATTTATCATTGTGTGATGTTGGTTATCGAGCGCTCGGATAAAGGTCCCAAAGGACCGGCGGATGACATACTCGTGTCAGTAGTTACCCAGTTAGGGGTAAGCCGGCCTTGTGTTGGCAGAGATCCGGTTTGGTTCTCGGGACGTCTTTCCAAAGGCGTTTTCATGTGGCAATGGGAAGTTCCTTGGCCTGACCATTTGTTGGAAATCCAAAGAAACAATACGAGACTTGTACGGTTTTAGTTGTAGAACCTGCTTCCCCAGGAGGTAGCTATAGCGGGCATAATATAATGGTACCTATGCTGGCTAAGATTTATATTCTACTTTCGAAATGATTTTCCTTACACTATGCACTAATAATAATATCAAATGTTTCTTTTTAATGCGTATCAAGCATCTTTGACTATCATAAGGAGAAATCTCCTCCAAGTCTGTGTTTGCATTGTGTGTGTAGTGGGAGGTCTTATGGTAGTCTCATTTTTAAAAGCATTACGAATTTACTTTAAAAAATATTCCTCTATTTTGTTTTGAAGATAAAATAAACTGTTTTGAGTTCTCACACCAGTCACATTACTGACTCGGAGTTTATTGTTTTCCTTCCTAAACTCTGGGTGCCCACCAATTTCCACACGGGCAGTCAAGAGTTAAGGTTTATCAGGATATTCTGGAATTCAGGAGTTGCTGGAGGCAAGATGGATTGCATGGCGTATTCAATAGTATATAGTATTTCTTTTCCGCTGTTTGTTGTTGTTTGTTGTTGTACACTCTGATGATGATATAATGTAATGTAATGTGATGTAATGTAATAACTGATATAGTTCTTTGTTTAAAGATTATTCATTTATTTATTATATGTTGTTCCGCTGCGATTGTGAGATTCTGATGTTGTTATGTTGTTTTCTTTCTATTCTGTTCTATTTTTCTCTCTTCTTCTACCTCTTTCTTCTTTTTAAAACCCTGAGAATACGTATTTTCGTTCATCTTGAGTTAACCCATGGAGATTAGTGTTTATTCAAGGAGTACGGATTTGCGGGTCCTCACAGCTGGTATCAGAGCATATGGTTAAGCGACAACCATGGCTCTGTTGGGTATTACTTATTAGAGATAGAGTCAGTAGTACTCTAGAGTGAGTTTGAGTGTAATAATAGCTATGAGAGCGTATTTGTTAGTGAATATAAAATTGTTTTGTATTGTGTTGACTTATTGGTTGATTGTTTATAGATTCCGGTCGATGTAGTCTTGCTAACTATCGTAGATAGGGGTTTCTAAACTCTTAAACAAGATAAACCGACACAGTATTGTTTTAAATTGGGTAAATGAAATAATTTTACCTTGATTATATTTTTATATATAAAGGAATAATTTTTCAGAATTATTAAAGTGTATATAAGTTGATTGTTTAGTTGTTTGAATAATCTAAATAAAAGAATAATTGTATAAGTAAAAAGAATTATAAGAATTGAATTATAATTAAAGTGATTTACAATTGTGAAATAAACTTATATATATAAGAAGTGAAACTATATGAATATATTTATGAATATGAGTTGTAAATAAAAATGAATTTAAAGTTAAATGGAAAATTTACTTTAGAATTGGGAATCTGAAATTGATTTATAAGTGGGAATTTAAGTTATGTAAAACCAAGTGATGTTTGTAAAATGGAAGTATAACTTAAGTGATGTTGAATGAAGTTGATTTTGGTATCAAAGTAAATTATTAAAGTTAAGTGATAAATGTGAACTTGAGTTATATAAATGAAATTGAACTTTTGAAATTGAATTGAATTAATGGATTAAATGTTAATCAAATGAATGTAAATTAAGTTGATATGGAATAATGAATGTAAGTATTAATTCATGAAAATCTAATGTTATTGGAAAATTGAATAATTGAATGAAAATCAATTTGATTAAACCAATTGAAAGTAAAGGTGTTAAACCAAATTGAATGAATATAAGCAAATAAATTTGGCTTATATTCATATACATTGGTTGTTATATGATTGTTAGTTGATTGTATATAATTCATTAAGTATAAATGAAATTGAAAGCTAAAGCAATTGAAATCCAATTGGAAGTTAAGTGAATCTTAAGTAGAATTGAATTTGATTTGAAAGTGAACCAACTTGAATATGAATTAGTGAATATAAACTAATTGAAAATGAATGTTAGTAAAAACATCCACTGTTAATAAATCAAATGTGATTAAATTGAAAACCCATTTCATTGAATATTGATGAGAATATGAATGAATATTTATTGGTTATGGATGTTAGTTGGATGCTAATTGGTTGATGGTTGAATATATTGCTTTTACTGCATTTGCTATGTTGGCATATATAGTTATTATATTGCTATATGTTGTATATCGATACTATTGTCTATATACATGTTTCTCATGTTGTTTGTTGAGTGTTTAGTAGGTGCGGATCGCGTTTGCTTCGCATTTGGAGCTCGTTTTCGCGCTATATTAGCCGTTTATGCTCGCTAATAATAAATAAGGTACATATCTCGGATTACATACCGTACTTTTACACTTTTTTCCCTGCGGGATGCCTCATCACTAGATGAGATGTATATTTGTGATATATATACTGCCATTTTTTTTTCTCGGATCGATCCGCGCAAAGGAGACTATGGCGAATTTTTTCGAAAATTTAAGGCGTTAGAATATTTTTGAGAAAAATTGGAAATTTTTTGAAAACTATAACTTTGATTTGGAATTGAAAGTTAAACAGTAGTATTTTTTTTGAAAAGATAACTAAGTATGATTTGAAAACTTAGTAAAGTGTTGTAAGAAGTTTAACTATGGATTTTGAAAAGTTAATAGATTCTGTAACTTTTCTTACTTGGTAATTTCGAGGACGAAATTCTTTTAAGGGGGAAGTCTGTAACGACCCAGAATTTTATTTAATTAAAATTTGAATATTTAATTAATTTTAAATATTAATAAGTGAAATTTATAAGTCGAATAAATTTTATTTCAAATAATTGGATTTAATTGGATAATTAAATCGATAATTTAATATGTGAAAATTCAGAAATAATTGAAAATTGGGTTAAATATGATTGAAAATGATTTGTAAAATTTTATTTTATCATATTGGAGTTAGAATGATGTTTTAGAACATTTAAAATCAAATTAGAAGTTTATTTGTGGAAATTGAATATTTTAATATTAAATCGACTAGTGAAGTTAGTCAATTTTTGAACAGTCCCAAAATTGGACGAAACTAGTTCCATTGGATCCGTAATAGTTTGTTATTATCGGATTTCAATTTTCGTGTCAATCGGATTTACTGTTTGTCCGGTGCAAGCTAAAACGCCTAGAAAATCGTTTAATCGGTTTAATTTTAAATCGAACGTTTATTGCCATAACTCGCATAGATGACCGAATTAGCTCCCGAAACACGTTCCATTGTGTTCGGAACGCGGGATAAACCCTAGGAACGCTGGTCACCGCGCGTAAATCGGAGTTCGGAAATTCCGGGATGAATAGTGTTCGTGAAATTTTCTATATAAGCACCTCACAACCTCAAATTTGCAAAGTTCTAAAACCCTAACCCTAATTTGAAGCCATCCGCCACCTTCCTATACCAATGGCTGAAAATATTCGAATTTCTTTCCTCAATCCTTCTCAATCCACAAACAATTAGAAGAAATGATCAACTACAAACTTGTAGGCAACATCGAGAACTACCTATCCAACGGTTATGATCGGGAAATTCGTAGCCAATCGACGGCAAATTGCATTCAAAGGTCGCGCGTTGTTGGGTGTTTTGCATGGCAAAGGGGAGGCCGAGCTCGACACTATCTCGGCTGAAGGTGGAGTTCATCGGGGGCTACAAGATGGTGCTAGCTGATCGAGTAGGAGATGCTCGTATGGGGTGCGTGTATTAGGGTATTGTGGCGGCCATGGGTGTGTCGGCCTGAGTATCGAACGTGAGAGGGAGAAGAAAGATGGTGCGGTCACGATTGTAGGGAGCAAGATCCAAAGGCTGAGATTGGCTTAGGTTTAAGAAAATATAAAAATTTTGTTGTAAATTCATATTAAAAATTCGTGTAATCTTTGTAACGCGATATCTTTTTCGTACGAGGTCGAAAACGCGCGAAACCAGTTGCGTTGGAATCGTATGGACGAGCACTATGCTATGGAATTGGATTGGAGTCATTTGGAGTTAGAGAAAATTTTGGATAAAATTAAACGCGTGTTTAATTTTATTCGAAATAAAAGCTGAAAATGAAATTGAAATCAAGGTGAGAACTTCTCACTCAATCGAATCGGTTTCGATTTTAATTTTAAATAGTTAGATTTAAAATTCTTGAATGCATGTTTGAATGATGATTGTTATCTATTGATTGCTAAAATAGACATTATGCGCCGTTAGCAAGCGAATGTTATTTATTAAAAACATATACCGCGAATATTTCATAAACATTGTCAAGTACTAGTGGTCCAGTGGTTTACGACATGAGGTGAGTTGCTGCATCTTGTTGTGGTGGCACAGGTTCGATTCCCAGCGGCCACAAGTATGAGACATAAGTGCACGGCCACTTTAAAACCGGCTTAACCAAAGGTCAGGGCGACATAGTCTCCCTGTCCCCAAAGTTTTCATTTTATTTTAATGGAAGCAAGTCTAACGGCTCTTTCTCCCTCTCTCCCTACATCTTCTTCTCCTCAGATTGTTGTTCCTTGTCTTCCCCTCCTGGTAGGCTCCAATCCCTCTGTTCCTCCTCCTCCTCCTCTCCCGCCGCCTTTACCCCCTCCTGCTCAGACTGTAACCACTCCCTCGCTTATTAACCCTTCCTCGGTTGCTGTTACAGACAACTCATCTCCTTCTATACGATCTTGGTCTTCTCTCTTTGCTTCCAAACCGCGTAATGCTGGTGTGTTCTCGCCTATAGATTACAATCTTAATTATCTTGGCAAACCTCTTTTGCCACCTGCTGAATTATACTCTGAAGGGAAAAATTACTGGGATGATTATTTAGTGGGTTTCTTTCTTGGTGAAAGTGTTAATTACATGGCAGTCATCACTCACTTCAAGAGATTTTGGAAACTTAAGGGATCTTACGACATAAAGTCTAATGGTACTAACTTTTTTTTCAAATTCAATTGTCAAGAGGATAAACTTAAAATTCTGAAAGCTGATCCCACCTTCATACGTGGGCAAATGTTTATTATTACCACTTGGAAACCATCTTTTGGTACTGTGCAATCTCAAGTTAAATATGTTCCTATCTGGATACATTTATATAATATACCACATATCGCATGGACATTACTTGGCATAAACTGGATTGCCTGTCATCTGGGTAAGCTGATATGCTTCAATGAAGCCACAGAGAAGCAAGAGCGATTGGAATACGCTAAATGCTTGATTGAAATCTCGCCAGACAAAGAGTTACCTGATTATATCCTTGTTGGAGATAGTCAAGACACAGTTCAAAAAGTGTATGTTGAATACACTTGGAAACCCCTAATATGTACTGAATGTAAAGCTTTTGGCCACTCAACAATGACATGTGACTTACATGGTAGCAAAGAAGACATTAATGAAAAAACTGGTAACTTACATGTCATCAAGGAAAAAGCAACACAAAAAGCAGACAATTCAAGCTATGTCCAAAAGAAACCTGTGAAAGATAATGTCAAAAAAGATGGTGATGAAATGCACAGAGTAAAGCAACAGTATTGGCAAAGGAAAGAGAAACAATCAAATGCTATATTAACAGAGACACAGAGCAATATAGAAATTAATGAGAAAAAAGATGCTTCTGAAATTGACAACATACACAAAAACATGGAAAAAGCAATAGATGGTAACATAGAGATCAATAATTCCTTCTCTATACTTGCTGATATAGAGGAAGGTGAATTAATTGAAATACATGATAATGTTCATAGCAATAAAGAAATGTTTTCAGATCACAATAACAATAATGCTATGGATATGCACTATGTAAATGAGAAGCAACTCTGCAACAATGAAGCAACAAGTGATCCATATTCAAGACACACACAAGCAATCTCCACAAAATATAATCTGGATAATATGGAGACAATTTTGCCTATACAAAATTCTACTTCTCCCATACATAGTGCAGACATAGATTCTAATTATATGCAAGTATTTAATGATACAACAAATCCTTTACACAAAGCAAGCAGTAGAAAAATCTCTTCTACTTTGAAAAAGCAAGATAAAAGTCCATATTTGAAACTAAAGCCGCCCACTGACATTGATTTATATCTGCCTGACACTACCATTTCAAAGAATAAAGATACTGGAAATAACTCTGAAACTGAAGAAGAATGTTCCAGTGAGTCAGTAGAAGACTTAAATGAAGGCATGGATTTCTCTGCTGATCGAATTCTTGCTAAAATAAATACCAAAAGCTCATCAGGGAAGAAGAAAAGATTCACCAGGCAATCTGCCAAAGCAAATAAAAAGAAGATATGATAGATAGTATGGGTTACTGGAATATCAGAGGAGGTCATGACAAAGCAAAAAAATTTGAAATCAAGCAATTAATACAGGGCAACAAACTTCATCTTCTTTGCCTTGCAGAAACTAAATACTCTGAATTAGAAACCATTGATGCAACAAAGATTTTTGCTCCATCTTGGTCTATGATTCACAATCACATAAATGCTCCTTATGGTCGCATTATGGTTATATGGAATCCTCTTACATTTTCTGTTAATGCAGTGGCTACTCATAGACAATATATACACTGCAATATTTTACACTTGCCCACAAATTCTAATTTTGTTTCTACTTTTATATATGCAGAAAACACAAAACAAAAAAGGCAATACCTGCTTGACTTGCTCCCCACTCTACAACCCAATGCTCTTCCGTGGTTATGCTTGGGTGATTTCAACTGTATGCAGTTCTCTGATGATAAATATGGAGGGCTTCCTCTTAATGTCAATGATGTCTCCCCCCTTAATAACTCCATACATTCTGCCCAGCTACATCAAATGCCCAAAACTGGAGTCTTCTATACTTGGAATAATTGCAGTAGGTCGGGAACACGCACGTTCTGTCGTTTGGATAGATCCTATTTCAACAATGAAGCTTTTTCTAATTGGCCATGCCTTTTATCTCATTTCCTTCCACCCTCCTTGTCTGATCACAGTCCTATCATAGTTGATTGGGGCACTGGTTATATTAAAGGACCCTCTTCCTTCAATTTCTTTAACAACTGGACTCAAGATAATGATTTCATGAGTATAATACAGCATACTTGGAGTGCTAATAAGTTTGGCAACCCCATGTTCATTCTTCAATCTAAACTAAAAGATTGCAAAAACAATATCAAAACATGGGCTACTGAAAAATTTGGTACAGGTAATAAGCTTACTTCCAAATTAAGAAATGATCTAAACAATATTCATATTATGATGCAGGCTAATCCCAATGATATTGAATTATCCAACAAGGAGCACTCCTTATCTACTCAATTAAAAGCTGCTATTGTCACTGAAGTTAATATGCTGAAAGCTAAAAATAGGAATAATTGGGATATAGGAGGTGACAAAAATACTAAAATCTTTCACAACTCTCTGAAGATAAAAAAAGCTGCTACCATCATCCACAAGATAAAAGATAAAAATGGTTATGAAGCTACTACCCAGATTGGTATCAAAAATGCTTTTCTTTCTTATTATAAAAGTCTCTTTTCCAATTCTGATAACAAACCTGATCTTCACCTTCTTACTGATTTAAACTTTAAGACTATATCAGATGAACAATCTATTAGCCTTATTAAACAGATTACCAAAGAGGAAATAACTGATGCTATCTTTAATATGAAGAAAGATAGCTCTCCAGGCCCAGATGGTTTCACTGCTCATTTCTTTCAAAAATGTTGGAGCATCATTAACATTGATTTTTGTAATGCCTTACTTCATTTTTTTAAAACCAATATTCTCCTTAATGGCATTAATCATACTAAACTTGCATTAATACCTAAAAATGATCTACCTCAAAGTGTCACTGAGTTTAGACCCATTGCTTGTTGCAATGTCATTTATAAATGCATTGCTAAAATCTTATCTACGCGAATGAAAATTTGCCTGAATGATATAATATCTTCTAATCAAAATGGTTTTATTCTTGGTAGATCTATTACTGACAATATTTTGCTATCCCAAGAATTAATAAGAGGCTACAATAGGAAAAATATTTCTCCTAGATGTTTTCTTAAACTTGATATTCAAAAAGCTTTTGACACAATTAGATGGGAGGCTATTATATCCATTATGTCCAGATTGAATTTCCCCCTCCCTTTTCTAGCTTGGATACATACTTGTATTTCCACTGTCAAAATTTCTTTATCTTTAAATGGTGAATGCTTTGGATATTTCAAATCTGGGAAAGGCATTAGACAAGGGGATCCCATCTCCTCCTCTATTTTTGTCATTGTTATGGAAGTGCTAACTCAACTTTTGTGTAAGGATAACATTAGCAATAATATTGATTACCATCCTAAATGCAAAGTTCATAAAATCTCCTCCTTAATGTTTGCTGATGATCTTCTCCTTTTCACTAAGCCTAACATCAAATCTATAGCTAATACTCTTGCTACATTGGATAATTTCAAAGCTATGACTGGTTTACAAATTAATAAAAGCAAATCTCATATAAGTATAGCTGGTGTGAATGATACTTTAATCACTAACATTCTTCAACTCTCTGGTCTGCAAATTATGGATATGAATGCTACCTATTTAGGTGTCCCTTTATGTAAATCTAGAATAAGTATTACTCAGTGTCTCCCTATGTTCGAAAAAATAACTCAAAAACTTAATTTTATGAACACTTCTAAAATATCTCAAGCTGGTAGGCTATTGATCATCAAAAGCATTGCCACAGCCATGTGCACATATTATTTTCGATTATTTATCATACCTACTAAACTTATTAACATGCTTAACCGTGCTTTTAATCACTTTATTTGGCATGGGAATATTTACTCGAACAAACTTATTCCTATTGCTTATAAAAAGATTATTACACCTTATAAAATGGGTGGTCTTGGTATTATCAATCTCAAAATATGGAATATTGCTGCTAACTCAAAACATATCAATAATCTTCTTACTGACAAGTATGGTCTTTGGGCTAACTGGAATAGGCACTATAATCTCAAAAATAACAACTTCTGGACCATGCCTATTGATAACAATGCTAGTTATCATTGGAAAAAAATTCTAAAGCATAGGCAGCAATTATTACCTATGGTTCAATGTGATAAAAACAATTCCTTTTGGTTCTCGCCTTGGTGCTCCTCTGGTATGATTCTATCTACTCTTGTTGACTATAATCTGATCTCTAATTCTGGTATCCCTCTGCATGCTACTGCTAATGATTATATTTCTGATGATGGTATTCATTTGCCCCATGTTTCCTCGTCCTCTCTGATTTCTGTTTGGAGTATTATCAGAGATAATTTCACTAATCATAAGATAGAAGGCCTTGCTTGGTGTAATATCCCCCACTGCATCTCTAATGTCTACAATTCAATCATATGCAGTACTTCCAATGCTTACTTTGCCTGGCACTCAAGAATCTGGCATTCGGGATCATTACCAAAGCATAACTTACTTCTCTGGAAATGTCTCAACAATGCCCTGCATACGCAAGACAATCTTGTGAGGAGGAATTTCATCAATCACTCTAATTGCATTCTTTGCAACCGTGCTCATGAGAACGTTGGCCATCTCCTTTTCAATTGTCTCTTCTCCTTTCACCTATGGCGACGTACTTTATTACATTTAAATGAACAGCCTCCTGTTCGTGACTTCAAGATTGAATGGATACGTATCTTCAAAGCTACTCGATGGAAATCGCCTTCTTCCATTCGCCTTCTCAAACACCTAAAGATAACGGTCGCTGCCATATGGGAGGAGAGGAATAATAGAAGATTTGCCAATAAATACTCTTCCCTATCTACTGTGCTTGGAAATATTATTCGGTGATGCATCTGTTTTGTTGTCTTGCAGTTTGCTTTTGTTTTGACTTTGTATTTACCCTTTTGCTTAAGCTTCTCTAAGCTTTGTATCCTTTTTCTTTTTTATTTCAATAAATGTGGACTGTCCACTCTAAAAACAGGCTGGCTTTGCCAAAAAAAAAAAGAATATTTCATAAACAGTGAAATTGGTATTATTTATGTACTTGGAATTGATTTCCCGCAGTATATAGCGGACGAGACCCTATTGCGCCGTCTATTAAGCGGATAATATTTTAAATCCGATATACCGCGATAATTTCGTACTGGAACGGAATTGGTATTGTGCTAACATCTTTGGATGCAGGAAAACGGGTTGGAGGGATCCAACTGGATTCCTCAAAAGTATTTATTTGATTCCAGATATTTTCATATTTGATGGATTATCATATCGATATATGATGTCGTTGTTGTCGTGATTGACTATTTGGTATGTAGCATCATTGGGCCAAATTTTAGAATTTTAAAAGTATTTTAAAATGATTTTTGAAAGTATACGTTATAAAATATTTTTGGAATTGATCCATTATAAATAAATAAACGTATAATTTTAATGTTATAAAATTTTGATTTTTGAGAAATATAGTAAAAAGTTGATTTTTGAAAATATGGGTAAATGATTTTATAAAATAGTTTAAATTGGGATTTTTGAATTTATTATAAAAAGTTTAAACATGGGATTTATGAAATTTGATTATTTTATAAATAAAAGAGAATGATGAAGTTATAAAGGAGTTTAAAGACGTTTTAAAATAATAGTATAAATTGATTTATATAAGAGATTTATAAATTGATATTCATAAATTAAAGTATTGGAATTATAAAACGAGTTTTTATAAGTGTTAGAATGAATTGTAAATGAATTTCATAAATGAATGAAAATTATAGGATTATAAACGGTGAAGTTATAAATGGAATTTTATAAGCAGTAGGGTTATAAAATTTGTAAAGTTATTTGAAGAACAGATATGGGTAAATAAATGAATCTTATAAGTTATAAGATTTATAAATTTGGGAAGTTAAAGGAACGATTTTGCAAACAAATAAATTATAAGTATTTAACTTAAATTATGGACCGTTGGTATATAATTGAGTTATAAATTGAATAGGTTAATAAAGGAGATTTATAAAAGGAAGTTGTTAAAAAATAAATAGAAATGGAATCTATAAACGTTGTTTTATAAATCCGCAAACGACTTATTTTGATAAGTAAATTGTTATAACTTATTTATGGAGTTATATTCACGTTTTAGACAGTGAATAATCCTTTTTAAATAAAAGCATAAAAACGATGAAATTGGTTAACGGAGTATATTCACATTTTTGAATAGTGAATAATATGTTAAAGAAAATGTTTTGGATGTGATGTTTTAAATAGAGTTAAAACGATCTAATGATGTTTTTAAAATGTGTTAAGATTCGAAACCATAGATTTCAACATTCATTGTTGAAATAG
This sequence comes from Allium cepa, assembly GCA_030765085.1. Taxonomy (NCBI): domain Eukaryota; kingdom Viridiplantae; phylum Streptophyta; class Magnoliopsida; order Asparagales; family Amaryllidaceae; genus Allium; species Allium cepa. The sequence goes on from CM060945.1 coordinate 594,243,350, forward strand.
ACGTTTTTGAGAAATAGAAGGAAATGGTGGGCTATAACACCGTTGATATAGTAAGTGATTTCCGAAGGGAACTGTTTTGTATAGTATTGGGGTTTATATATCTATTTTAATTTCTAATCCCTATACTAGTGATTTTGGGTTGTCATAACGTTGTTTTACGCAACATTCGTTTTGGCCCAAATAAATATGTTTAAGAGAATGATTTCCTTAAAGAATGAAATATATACTTAATCTCAATTTAAGTATATTGAATATTTTCCAATTGTTGAAAATAAATAGATTTGTGAACTACTTATGAATAAATAAGTATGGAAATGGTTTTCCAATGGGAAATAAAATGTTTTGACAATTTATCTTTTTGAAGATAAATTGAAAATGAGTAATTGAAATTGTATATTCATAAATATTTTGGAATGTAAATTCACTATGGAATTTATAAAAGGAAAGGGGAATTTGTTTAAAAATAAATATTGATTTATTTTTGAAGTATTGAAATTGTATATCTTGTAAAGATATTTTTGGATAATAAATAATTTGGAAAATTATTTGGAATCTGGTGATGTTGTGCATATCCATTGATAGTTCAATAACCGACTATCAATATTTACCTTTGAATAGGTATTTGTTGTGATTTGCTTGAATTTGAATGCCACACTTATTTTTAAATAAGCGCTCGCTATTCGGGTTAACCGGGAAAGGACCTTGGGGTGTCGTATAACCCATTCCGAATATGTGATACGTCGTTATGAATTGCATTTGAAGGCCGGTGTTGAAGACCAGATATTTTTGAAAGCGAAAGGACAACTCGTCGAATGTCTTTGCATCGACTGGTCCCCGGTATAGAAACTCCATATGTGATGGGAAGTCCGAGCGTGATTAGTGAATATCCGGATTGCAAGGACTACTTTGTAAGTGCCTTCGGTTCTGTTCGATCCCGGAACAGACTTGTATGGATTGTATGTCTGACATTACAATTGAGATATAAAGCTGATTTCTTTCAAATATATTTCTGTTGGTGGCGGAGAATTTATCCTCTTAGCTTAACACCCTTCGTTGTGACGTACGAGCTCAGAGGTTATGTAGTTGAAGGTTATCAGCAATATATTCCCAATTTGGTAATGTGACATGCTGAGTGTTCCTGTGAAATGATCATTGTTTGATCATTTGTGATATGATCATTTGTTTGATCACTTATCTTTGTGATCATTTCTTTGATCATTTGTTGACCCAAAGCATGGCTTTTGTATAAAGCGTGGCTTCGTGGACGAGACTTCGTCGAACCTCACACCCCGGAATGGTCAAAACAGGAAAGATGTAGCAAGGTTATTGGGGGTAGCGCCCCTTAGGGTATGTGCATTTCCTTCTGGAAAGGGGTGGTATCATGGTATGGAGCCCAGATACTTACTCATGTTGAAACACTTTATTTATAATTGTGTGATGTTGGTTATCGAGCGCTCGGATAAAGGTCCCAAGGGACCAGGGGATGGCATACTCGTATCAGTAGTTACCCAGTTAGGGGTAACCCGGCCTTGTGTTGGCAGAGATCCGGTTTGGTCCTCGGGACGTCTTTCCAGAGGCGTTTTCATGTGGCAATGGGAAGTTCCATGGCCTGACCATTTGTTGGAAATCCAAAGAAACAATACGAGACTTGTACGGTTTTAGTTGTAGAACCTGCTTCCTCAGGAGGTAGCTATAGTGGGCATAATATAATGGTACCTATGCTGGCTAAGATTTATATTCTACTTTCAAAATGATTTTCCCTACACTATGCACTAATAATAATATCAAATGTTTCTTTTCAATGCGTATCAAGCATCTTTGACTATCATAAGGAGAAATCTCCTCCAAGTCTGCGTTTGCATTGTGTGTGTAGTGGGAGGTCTTATGGTAGTCTCATTTTTAAAAGCATTGCGAATTTACTTTAAAAAATATTCCTCTATTTTGTTTTGAAGATAAAATAAAATGTTTTGAGTTCTCACACCAGTCACACGACTGACTCGGAGTTTATTGTTTTCCTTCCTAAACTCTGGGTGCCCACCAATTTTCACACGGGCAGTCAAGAGTTAAGGTTTATCAGGATATTCTGGAATTCAGGAGTTGCTGGAGGCAAGATGGATGGCATGGCGTATTCACTAGTGTATAGTATTTCTTTTCCGCTGTTTGTTGTTGTTTGTTGTTGTACACTCTGATGATGATATAATGTAATGTAATGTAATGTAATAACTGATATAGTTCTTTGTTTAAGATTATTCATTTATTTATTGTATGTTGTTCCGCTGCGATTGTGAGATTCTGATGTTATTCTTTTGTTTTCTTTCTATTCTGTTCTATTTTTCTTTCTTCTTCTACCTCTTTCTTCTTTTTAAAACCCTAAGAATACGTATTTCTGTTCATCTTGAGTTAATCAATGGAGATTAGTGTTTATTCAAGGAGTACGGATTTGCGGGTCCTCACAACGCTGCTCCTCGACAAGCCGTCGTTCCCCTTGACAAAATCATCGGCAATCCTAAATCCTTAATTTTATTGACTTTGACATCGCCGTCCAAGAGTGGCATACCTCCGATCAACACTCGGCCACACCGCGCCTTCATCCACCAGCAAGCGTCGCCCACTCGCATACACTCGCGCACGCGATGCTCCACCAATCGCGCCTCTGTCCAGCCCACACGATCGGGAATATGCTCTTCTTACTATCCTTTTTTGGAAGACGAAGTGATTTCGATCTCCTTTTTTTATTATAACGAACTGATATCGTTTCAGGAAGAATAATACATGATTTCAATTTTTGAGCGAAAAGGATTGAGATATACTTGACTTCTTTTCAAGAGATTGGGCTGCATTAGGTACGATTTAGGATTAGAGGGTAGGATAGGTTTTGACTTTGATTTTACTTCTATTATTTATATTCAAAATATCTTTCTGTACGTATTTTAAAATTTTCGAACCCCTATTGAGGCATGCTGCCTAGTGTTTATACTGTATATCGCTATTCCAAACTAAATGGAACAAGTCTCGAGTCCTAACTCGATCGTACAGAGAAGAAAGCTTTTTAAATTGATAATTTAAATTAAATTCGATTAAATTATTCTAGGCGTTTCCAGATCATACGACCAAACTGTTGAAAGTGTGCTATGGATCGTATAATATGGATATGTGATAATTCAGAGTATAATGATGATGATGATACTGTAAATATTGTGGAATATAAAGCAATATAGTAAAATGACACCAGAGATTTTTATACTGGTTCGGAGCACCGTCCTACGTCCATTCCCAGACTCCTTCTGGAATTTCACTAAAACAACAACCCTCTCTTAACCTGGAGAAACAGGTTTCTACACCCTTGAGCAGTCGGGGACCTGAGCAGCAGAACAGGATTTCGCCTCAACAGCCGAAGAGGACTTCATCGTCTGAGCAGCTGAATAGGACTTCAAAAAATATAGAAAATAGATTGACTTTTGTGTTTCTGATAACACGGATTTTTCACTTGTAGTACACCATTCCTATAATCTTCTCCTCGTGTATAAATAATGAAGTATATGAAGAATAGATAGGTATTATATTGATTTAATGCAGAATAATTGAAAGAAATGTAGCAAATAGATTTTAGAAAGTTAGATCAGAGAATAGGAGAAATCGATTGTGATTAAGTGATTTGAAATGAAGTTGGAGTTTGTATTTATAAAGGTTAGAGAGCAGCAACTATTGGTAACGAGTTTTGATCGAAGTGTTGCATCTGAATCTTTTCGTCGAAGGTTCACAACTCTTTACAAAAGTCTTGTCCTTTCAAAAAAATAGCTGTTATAGAAATTCAGTCGATTGAGCTACAGAGTCAGTAGACTGAAGATTCAAAATTAATTTGAAATTTAAATTCATATATATTTATGTAACCGTGCATGTTGCACAAAAACCCCAGTGTCACTCGACTATCTCAGCAGGTCAGTCGACGAACCTGGTTAATTTGGTGCAGTTTGCACAATTACATATATTTATTTATTTATTTCTATAACTTTAAATGACTTTAATAATTTAAATGTGTGCTTATATATGTATAAAATATTTAGTAAATATAGTGATTAAATATATAAGCTAGTGTAGACATAATCGAGGAGAGGTTTTAACAAATATTGACCTAAGACTTAAAAACAAAATACCATAGTTGATGCACCGGTTTTTAAAGTCTTGTCTCCTTGTCTCTTTTTATCGTAGCAGTCGTCAAATCTGTATGTTGTAGTGATAGCTTCGTGTCACGAATCAAAACCAAGTCTCAACATTCTCCCTTTTTTCGATTGATGACAACCTGTAAATAGATATAGATTACGACTGTGTATATAAAACATAAATACTTACTCCCCCTGAATCTTTGACACTCTATATCCTACATTCTAATGTGAAATAATATTTCTCCCCCTTTGTCAACGATAAAAAGGAATAAGTAATATGATAGTATAATGTGAAAGGTAATATGAAATAAAAACAAGAACGATCATCCATACATTTAACATCCATAGTCAAGAGTGTTCAACATAAATAAACTAGTATGGCTATTTAGTACAAGCCGTATTAAAAAACAAATATCTCGAATGAAAGAAATGAACAACTAACTGCATCGGTTGTTTACCCCTACCACTACCTCCTTCACCACCATTATCATCGCTACTACTAGCTTGATCGTCGTCAGAAGAAGCCCGTGTAAATACAGGTTGCTTATTCAGATCACCTATTGTAGCAGTAATTGTACCGGAAGAGCATGATATACCTTGCCACAATTTGATGAAAAATCCTTTGACTTTATCGAGCTTTTTATCAAATTTGCTGATGTATGATTGTAGAATTTGTTGATTACGGCACATTACATTGATGGTCAGTGAGATGGCTCGCCAAGTTGTTCCGGTTGGACTTGAGCTATTTGCCTTTGGGTCCATTCTTGAAAAGATATTATATGAGGGGGTCGGGCAACTGTTAATTTCATCAAGGCTAAAGTCTGAGCGTTCAAACATCCAACGGTAGACACTAGTGAATCTGGTTCCGGAACTTCACAAGCTTTCAAAAGACGCATATTACATTTGCCGTAGTAAATTATATTTATCTTACCATTGTTGAAGCATAAAAACTCATCAAGAATTAAACGAAGCTAGTTTACTTTGATGTTCCCAAAAATTGCATACAAAGCTTTAAAGTTATTTTCATAGACAAGTTCATAACTCACTGTTCTAGGAGTTACGGTTTTCATTAGAGCCCGATGAATAATTCGTGCCTCTGATCGTAAAGACATCAATTTTAATTGACGGATATCGTCTTCTAAAAACAAATGGCTTATGCGGTCTCTAACAATCACATCAACATCAATAGTAGCTAATTTAACACCATCATTTTCTGTTTGTAGAATAAGAGCCATGCGGTCTAGAGAAAAGAAGATGGGCATACCACATACGTGACTCCATATGCAATCTTGTTGATTTGGAACATCTTGGTGACCCAAATTCAGGTTAGCGTAGAACAGTTTCACCATAATTTGGTTGATTTTATGTTTACTGTCGTCGATATCAATTAATGACTCTACATTGCTCCTTCGAGCTAACTTGAATGTGATACGGTGAAAAGTCATGGAATTTGATGAACGAACCTTCAAGTATTCTTGAATCTTGCATCCGTCTTCACCTCTTCACTGCGGTGTCATCAAATAGCCACCTTTGAATTTGTTCATTTGATGGAGGCTGAGATGAGGAGGAGACTTGTCCTTTACATTTTGGATTTTGAGAAAAAAATAGAGTTTTGGAGAGCTTAGGGTTTTGAAAGCTTTGAAAATCGGAAGTGGTAAAGAGGAGAGAAGGTAAAGTGAAAGATAAAGGCGTAAAGGGGGTAGGTGAAAAGGTAAAAGCAATTCAGATCTACGGCTCAGTCGACTGGCTCAGGGCGTCAGGCGATTGAAGGTGAAGATTGAAATTTTTTGATCTTCTGGTCCAATCGAATGAGGCCCTGCAATAGTCGACTGGGCATGTTATATAAAATTTCATATTGTTGCGTCAGTCGGCTGTCTTAGGGCTTCAATCGACTGATGCTGAAGGTCGATAATTTTCAACCTTCTGGTCCAGTCGACTAAGGCCCTACAACAGTCGACTAGCCATGTATATATATAAAAAATTGTTTACAGTGTCAGTCGACTGACCTTTAGTATTTTGTACAAAGAATTTTGTATGATGTGAATTGTGTATATTTTATTAATTTTGTTAATTTTATAAATATAGATAATTTTAATTTTAATGAATGGTTTAGGACTAACTTTATTTTGCTGTTAAATGTTAATATTTTTTTTATATATGAGTTGTCGTTTATCGCATTGGAAATAAATTTATTCCAACTATAAACTTACATATATAAAGAATTTATTTGAAAATACAATGAAAAATGATTGAAAACTATGATTATTTTTTAGGACTCGGTGTCTTGAATTCTTTCAGTTGCTTACGACGAACATTCGAAGCTTCGTTGCGATCCCACGAATTTGGTGGTATGGTTGTCATGATGGAGATGAAGTCGATGGTCGTCTGATAGGTGAAATAGCATTTTCGTCTATCAGACGATGCCCCACAAAATGTCATAGCGAGGTGCTCGATTATTCGTATACATCTGGAGTTTATGTTCTGTTCGTAATACATCTCCTATTGTAGCATCAGAGATTCATGCTGATAATGGTGGAGATCGTCGATCTTTTGATTTGTGCTTGGGGAAATATCAATGGTCTTCTTTCCTTTTTTTCTTGTCCGGAGTATATTCGGTGTGGTAGACCGATGATGGTGAAACTTTATGGTCCGAAGTTTTTGGAGAGTTGGTCGAGGCAATGATTTCGATAGAGTCTGTTGTAGAGGAAGTTGACATTGTTTTAAAACTGCTGTTAATTAACGCTTTACTTCAGAGAGAGAATCGAATGATATCTTTGCTTTTATTTTAAGTGCATAGAAAAAGGAATATGCGCCTATTTTAAGATTTAGTTTACGAAAAATAGGATACTAATTGGTGGATTATATTAATTCTGGCCAAGAAGTATGTAGAGACATTGGTTTTCTATTGGTTGAGCTAATTTGAACGATTTTAGTATTTATAAAATTAGCAATGTAGATTATAAAGAGAAATGTGGCATTTTAATGTAATATAAAATACTTGTTACCCTAAAATAAAATGGCCATAATAGACTAGAATAGAAAAAATTAATAGCTCAGTGGTTAAGACACTTGGGCTATTCACAATAGGTCACGAGTTCGAGTCTTAGCATGGTCAGAATTTCGAATTTTTCATAATAAATTTATTTTTGAATTTTTAGTTTAAATTTTTTTTATTTTTTTTATTTATATATCCTTACTTGAAAATATACCGAGCTCACGTTGCAATTTTATAAAGGTATTCTCTAATAGTAGTTTAGTAAAAGTATTGGCTAACTGATTTTTTGATGGTACGTAGTCCAGATTTATTATATCTTTTTCTATACTATCATGTAAAAACTGATGTATAATAACTATATGTTTAGTTCTCGAGTGATTTACTGGATTTTTAGATAAATTTATTACACTAGAATTGATGCAGCTCAAGTTAGTAGAGAAGAGATAAGTCGTATACAACTTAAGGAGGAGTTAAGTCGTCCACGACTTAAGAAGGAAGATATAGGTCGTTCCCGACCTAAGGAATCACGTGGGGAAGAGATGCGAGTTAATGAAGAAGAGTTAAGTCGTTTCCGACCTAACTGGAGACCAGAGGGGAAGTTGTGCCGAGTTAACGACCTAACTCTAACAGGTTGCGACCTAACGGAATATGGCTGAAGAAGTTAAGTCGTAAGTCGGCAAGAAGTTAAGTCATAAGTCGGCAAGAAGTTAAGTCATGGGTCGGTATGTCGATGAGCCGGCTGAAGGTGTGAGGTGTTGTAATATGTTGGTACTGTCTTTAAGTCGTATGTCGTTAGCTTCTTAAGTCGCGTGAGTAGTAAGGTCGAATACGACCTAGGTGTTGTATATTTGTGTGTTTCCTTAAGCCGTTCAAGTGTTGAGTCGGCCGAAGGCTGTTGTGATGTAATTGCTTTGAGTCGTGTATGTATGTGATGTGTTAGGTCGCGTACGACCTAAGGATGAGTCGTGAGTCGTGGGAACTAAGTCGGCAATGACTTAAGGGTCTGGGTCAAAAATGCTATAAATAGCGAGTGTGTTGTAACTTTGGAGAAGGTTGATTTTTGAATAAAATTCTTGTTTGATTGCTGTGTTCTTTTATCCTAAATTGGTAGTTGAGTGTAATCTCCTATCTCCACTTTCGGTTATTCGAGTGCGCTCGAATCAACGATTGTTGAAGCCGATCCGCGGAATCAAGTGCGCTTGATCAACGCTTGAAGAATTGAAGATCTTCTTTCACGGTACGTGACGAGGATAGCTAGAATTCGGTATCTTCGGATCAACGAATTTGGGCATTTTGGTATTCATCAATCCACCAATTGCTACATTTCATCGAGTTCATTTGTTTCGTAATATCCGCTGCATCAAGAATTATCGCAGTAAATTTTTGATTTTGATAGATTGAATCCAAAATCTTTAAGTGTCTGTTGCATATAAATTACTTATGTGTAAGCTAGTGCTGTAGAAATATATTCTACTTCACAAGTTGATAGAGAGAGACGGTTTCGTTTCTTACTAAACCATGATATTAACGATTTACCAATGAAGTAACACGTACCACTAGTACTTTTTCTATCTGTTCGTGATCCTTCGAAATCAGCATCACTATATGATACTTATTCAAACGAACACTCTTTTGATAGAATAGTCCGAAATTTGTAGTTTTACTAAGATAGCGTAGTATATGTTTTACTGCACGTGGATGTGATTCTTTCGGGTCTGCTTGAAATTGTGCACACAGGCATACACTCATCATAATATCTGGTCTACTTGTTGTTAAATAAAGTAGTGCTCCTATCATACTACCATATAATTTATGGTCTACACTTTTGCCTTTTTCATATTTATGAAGATGTGTTGTTGTACTCATAGGATTTGGTTCGGCAGAAGTCTTTTCCATTTCAAAACTGTAACGACCCGAAATTTACGAAGCCAAAAATTCCATATAGTTATGAAAAAGAAGAAAGATACAGAAGAAGAAGAACAGAAACATCAACAACTCACATTCGCAGCGGATAAAATATAATATTAAATAATAACAGTTTACAAATGTAACAACCCGCATATTTATCGATTCTATATTTAAATATTTCATCGTTCGTCGGATTTTGGTCCGAAAACCTACTTTTAGCAAACAGTCCAATTGGGACTCGAGACCACTTCCATTGAGTTCAAAATGCCGTTTGCAACCTTTTTGAATATAAGCTTCGATATGTTTGGAGTAAGTTGATTTTTGCTACTTTTTCACGAAGGGATTTGGTTTGGGATGAACCCTTTAATCAATTACTAACTCAGTCCCAACCCCCTCTCCTCTTCAGTACTTCATTCCTCATTTCCTAACACTTCAAGCTAAAGCAAAAATGGGGGAGGAAAGAGGAAATTAAAACTCCAAGCCCTAGTCTTCAATAGCAAATCCAACTTCTAGCTCCAAATTCAAGAGAACCCATTGTTAAGCATCTCCTTCTTCTTCTCCAACTCATTTTCCTTCCAATTTCAGAAACTCCTAAACCTAACTTTGGGAATGTTCTTCTTTTTGAGCATAGATTTAAGCTCGTTTGGGTTGTGTTGAAGAGTGGTTGATTCTCCCTTTGCTTTCAAGCTTCTTCTTCGTTTGTTTGGGTTCAAAGGTGAGATTTTTATCTCACATCTTAGTCTATAATTATCTTGGATTGTTAGGTATGAATTCCTAACATTAATTCTTGTGCAATTGATTTTGGTTTGGATTGATTTGGTGTATATTCCAATTTTTGGTGTTTTGGTCTAATTTATGAAAATCGTATTATGGATATTTGGACATTGATATTTGAGGCGTATCGAAGAGCCGTTTAGGCTGGGTTGTCGTTCGACGTAATTCCTTAGTCATCGTCATTTGCTCGTTCGATCGTTTCTGATATTCGTTTGGCCATTTTTGGCCTAGGTTCAGGGAATGCCCTGAACCCTTCATTCAGACGTCTGAAACGTAAGATTCAGACGTCTGAATATTGTTCTGGGAAGATTTCTATTCCCAGATTCAGACGTCTGAATATATGATTTCAGACGTCTGAGTTGGTTCATTTTGAACCAGAAAGGAAATAGGCTAAAAAGTGCCTATTTTAGACGTCTGGATTCAAGGATTCAGACCTCTGAATTCTGTCTTTGGAAAATATTTATTTTCCAGATTCAGACGTCTGAATCCTTGATTTCAGACGTCTGAATCTACACTCATTTTGCCTATTTGCCTATTCGCTTGAGAATTCCAATTTAAATCGATTCGTGATGATCCTATTTGTTGTTATCATTTATTTTGCCTTTGATTACTCCTTTTTAAGGATTTTTGAATATCCATTTCGATGGATTCTTTATCAGTTTCTTTGGATTTTATTCACATCTTCGTATGTGAATTTTAGTGATTGATTGTTCCTACAATCTTCTTTGTGATTTGTCACTTTAAAAATATAAAGGTTTTCTATACTAGTAGTAAATATCAAAACTCTTTCTTCAAATGATTTCAACTCTATTTACAATAACAAAGCTCGTTTTCTCAAACCGATTTCCAATCTATTAGTATATACAAACCTTTACCTCACTCGGATGAGAAATCTAATTAAACGGCTTAGTAAAACAAGTGGTATGAAACGCTTGCGTTTACTTCGTCGGTTAATTCTTGGACTTGTTCGATTGAAACTCTTGTGACAATTTTCTAGCGAAGATCTACAATTTGTTCGTAAATATTTAAGTTAAGCTAGTGGTTATGGGAGATGAAGCTAAGCTCATATATTTACTAGCTTACTGTAATTGACACTTTTTGATGATCATGATGGTCATTTTTATGATTTAGACTAGCAATTGTGCGATGTCTCTTTGTCTGTGAGGCTAGACTAGACACCATCTGTGTGATTTCGACTCACACATACCTCTTTGTTTGCAAGGTTAGTCTAGACCTCATCTGTGTGATTTCGACTCACACATGTCTCTTTGTCCACGTGGAGGACCGTACCTCATTTTTATTGAGCTTCGGCTCACCAGGAGGAGCTTCGGCTCAAAGTCCGTAATGGGAGACTATACCCTGTCATGAGGAGCTTCGGCTCACCAGGAGGAGCTTCGGCTCAAAGTCCGCAATGGGGGACTATACCCTGTCAGGAGGAGTTTTGACTCACCAGGAGGAGCTTCGGCTCAAAGTCCGCAATGAGGGACTATACCCTGTCAGGAGGAGTTTTGACTCACCAGGAGGAGCTTCGGCTCAAAGCCCGCAATGGGGGACTATACCCTGTCTGGAGGAGCTCCGGCTCATTTTTTTGGGATTGGCAATCATTTTCTTGTGATTTCTGGATTTCTAATTATTGATTTCTGGAATTTATGTTTCACCACCTTTTTCGATTGGCATTGATATGTATGTCATTTGTTGTGGCTTGGTGAAGCAAATAAAGAATATGATATTCTTTTTGATGCTATGAGATTCTTGAGATATTTGTATGATTTTCCTTTATTGATTTTTCTATGTATACTCGTCGCAGTATGACATTTTTGGGTATCATATGTTTTTACTACATCTCTTCTTATATCTCATTTTATCTGATAATTATAGCTAGACTGATCCGTTTATTATTTTCTTCTTAAATAGTACTCTTGTCAGACCGAGATGTTACAGGTGCTTCTGCTTGATTTCTCTTCTGGAGTTATCATTCCGACTTTTGGTTAACTACTTAGATTAGTAGTTTTTGTTGTATACACTTGAGATATAGACTCATAGTTGTATTCTTTTGTATAGCACGTGTTGCTATTCCCTTGTAGTATTGTGGATCTTTTTGACCACTACTCTGATGTACACTTTCATGTGTTAGTTATATATTCATATCTTCTTCCGCCTATGTGATATGAATTATCTGTGACTTATTTGTGTTATGCTTATTTCTATATTTGTTTCCGAAGATTATTATAGCCACTGTGTAGTAGCTTTGAGTTTGTATCGGTGTGTCGGATTTCCTCTCGAAATCAAATGCATGTTATACTATCCGACATAGCGGTGCTCGCACAAAGCAATTGCATGGATGGTCGCTCCTCAACAGCCTTATTCTCCGTGCTAGTTAACGGCATTACCCCATAGTGTCCTTGGCTAGCGTGGGTATAGAGGTGGGGCGTTACAGCTTGGTATCAGAGCCAAACTTCGGAACAATGTAGAATAATTTAACAAGGATCATCGTCCTAAGTCCATCTTAGGAGTCATGCTTTAGGATTTTATTCGGGTCTTCGTACCTTCCTATCCTATTTTCTTTATGATTCCTTGTTTTATCTATCAAGATTGCTTAATATTTATTTTGAGAATAACCTTTTCCTCTTCTTTCTTTCTTTCTTTCTCAAAGAAGAGAAATGGTTAGACCAGGCCGTCCCAGCGCCGGGCAATCTAGTTCTACTCCTCGGGACGGAGTATTTATGTCTACCCAGCAGCTTCTTGATCTAGTAAAGAACGCTCAAGCAGCCGGACCCAATCCTGTGCCTACTCATCCTAGATCCGATTTTGCACGCTTGTGCAGAGACTATACCGATTTGGGTGGAAGGCCATTCAAGGGATCCGAGAGTGTTATAGAAATTCAAGCTTGGCTCAAATCATGCGATCGCATCTTTTCTCGCATGAACCTTATTGATCTACATCAAGTCCAAGTGGCTTCTAGCATGCTCCAAGAAAGAGCATTAGATTGGTATGAGCTTTTAATTTCTGAAATTGTTGAAGCGGATCTCACTTGGGAGCAATTCCGAGAAAGATTCGAATTGAAATTCGTGCCGGAGGCCGAAAAAGTAACTTTAGCACGGCGTTTTATTGACCTTGTTCAAGGTGGATCTTCAGTGACAGACTATGTCGCATCTTTCGAATCTCTTTCCAAATACGGGGTTGAATACATTAGCACCCCATTGAAGAAAAATCAGAGATTTGTCTATGGCTTGAATAAGAAACTTAAGAAGCCATTACTCCTGAAACTTGAGGTTTCATTTGATCAGCTTATTGATATCGCTCTTCGTCTTGAAGAGGCCGATAGAGAAAGTGATGTCGAGGTTGGGAGTGCCAAACCGAACTCCAACAACAACAAGAAGAGGCATCCCTTTACTAGGTTTGAAAGTCCTAATCCTAACAAGAGGGCAAAACAAAAGACTTCTATAGCAAATACTCCCATCCCTAATCGCGGAGAATGCTATAATTGTGGCTCTAGGGACCACTATATAAATAGGTGTCCAAGGCCTATTTCTTGCCGCTATTGCAAAAGTGCGGATCATTATATTTCTTCGTGTCCCAAGCGTCAAAGCAAGAGAGAAGGAAAGCTGCAAGCCCCTAGCAACTCTTCTCTTAGTCAAGGTATTTTACATTCAATCCTTGATGCTATTGTTTTATTTCGTGATCTTTCTATTTGAGTTCTTTTTGATATGGGTTCATCTCATTATTTTTATATCAAAAGAACTTGTTGATTCTTTTCCTTTAAACGTTTCTGGGCTTGTTGACTTCTTTAAGGATTGTGAATCCGGATGGATCCGCAACACTCAATTTGCTTTCTACTGATGTCGAAACTATTTTATGTGATTTTTCTTTTCGAGCCGATATTTTTACTTAGGCTTTGGAATTGATTTTTTAAGGGTTGGCTCAATCGTTGTGAAGCCCATATCCTATTTTCCATGTGGACTATTCATCTTCGACATTTTCTATATATTAAGGAGATTTCTATTTTTTTCTTGAGATTCCGATTTCAAATTTTTGAAGGCATCATTTTATTCTTTAAGCCCTCAAGATGAGAAAAATGTTATTTCTCTTATATAAATAATTTGTGAAACTTTTCCGGTATTTTTGAGTTTATCTTAGGATTATCACCTAAGAAATCTTTTGTGTGGTGTTAAGGTCTTTCTAGTTCGACCTTGCCACCGATTTTCATTTGGCTACGAGTTGCGGGAGTTCGCATTCCACTTACCGCATTCCGCACTCGTTACGATTCTTATGAATGACTTATTTTGTCATTCAGTTTGTCCAGCTTATTTCATCCATTTTATAAATCGAATATTCTATGAATATTTCGATGAGACCATTCTTGTATTTATTGATTTTGGATGAAAATAGCCATTTAAAATTTTGCAAATCTTTTTCATAAGATTTATTTATAAGTACAATTTGACTTTGCTCTTAAACAAGCAAAGAATATTCTTAAAGGTTTTTAAGAAACATGTTTATTATATAGAAGATGATTTTGTGATTGTATTGCCCATTTAGTGTTTTAAGAATTCTGGTCGATGCGCCTGATCAACGTTATCGATAGGAATTTCCTAAACGCTTTGATGAGACAGTCAGACATGATATATTGACTTGTAAAAATGTAAATTTTTCTAGAAAGATTATTACATAAAGATAAATGTAATTTTGAAAGTTTTAACTTTTCAGGAAAGAAGATTATTTAAAAGAAATTCTTTCTTTTCGATACTCTTATTCTTGTGATTCCCGTTGGGAACCAAGACTTTATCTTTTGTACCAATGCTAATCGTATTGGTTTGGATGCCGTTCTCTTGCAAAAGATGACGTGTTATCACTTGTGCTTCTAAATCATTAAAAGTCGATCGAGACTAGGTATGCCACACATGACCTAGCGCTCGCGGCTATTGTTTTCGCTTTTAGAATTTGGCATCATTATTTTTGGGGGAGAAATTTGTTCTCCACCTCGATCATAAATCTTTGTCTCATAAGGAACTTCATATTGGCTTGGGTTCCTTACATCTTATGATCTTGATATTCTTTATACTCCCGGAAAGGAGAATCGTGTTGCCTATGCACTTAGTCGTAAGCAACAGGTGGTTGTTTCTTTGTTGATGACCAAATGAAATTATCTTTTTACCAAGTTCATCGGGCGTTTTGGTGTACTTTGTTTTATTGAGTTTCATCTCATTTCTTTTATAGACTTGCGTCTGATGTTTTTTTTATGGTGTTCGGTTCATTGGACGTACCGTTTTTGTACTACGTCGGTGTTCTGAATTATTTGAACTTCGGATCATTGGACGTACCGTTTTTGTGCTATGTTGGTGTTTCGAAATTATTCGAGCTTTGGATCATCTGGCGTACGTTATTGTACTACGTCGTTGTTCCAATTATACGAGTTCCTCATTTCTCGGGCGTACCGTTTTTGTACTACGCCGTTGCACTGGCTCAATTTTCTGCTATTCTTGACGTTTTCCGCGTCTTTTAACCATGGAAATGCTTTTAGGTTTCCTATTTTTATTCTTGAGCCCGGTGTTATTGATGAAATTGAAGTTTCACCAGATTTGACCTATGAGCAATATTCTATTCGCATCATTGCTTCAGGGGTTGAGTGCCTTCGAAATAAAGATGTTCTTTTTGTGAGAGTTCAATGGTTCTCAAATCCTAAGGATTGCTCTTGGGAATCCAGAGCATTCACCGTACGATCCCGTTCAGGCTTACTCTTTCATGCTCTTTATGGTGAACTTCCTGTCTCAAATTTCTTTTGTGTTGATATGTTTCTATGGTTGTTACTTCTTATTTACTTCTTAAGTATTGCGAGGACGCAATTTCTTTAAGGAGGGGAGTCTGTAACAACCCGCAAATTTATCGATTCTATATTTAAATATTTTATTTAAATATTTCATCGTTCGTCGGATTTTGGTCCGAAAGCCTACTTTTAGCAAACAGTCGAATTGGGATTCGAGACCACTTCCATTGAGTTCAAAATGCCTTTTGCAACTTTTTTGAGCATAAGCTTCGATATGTTTGAAGTAAGTTGATTTTTGCTACTTTTTCACGTAGGGCTTTGGTTTGGGATGAACCCTTTAACCAATAACTAACTCAGTCCCAACCCCCTCTCCTCTTCAATACTTCATTCCTCATTTCCTAACACTTCAAGCTAAAGCAAAAATGGGGGAGGAAAGAGGAAATTAAAACTCCAAGCCCTAGTCTTCATTAGCAAATCCAACTTCTAGCTCCAAATTCAAGAGAACCCATTGGTAAGCATCTCCTTCTTCTTCTCCAACTCATTCTCCTTCCAATTTCAGAAATTCCTAAACCTAACTTTGGGAATGTTCTTCTTTTTTAGCATAGATTTAAGCTCGTTTGGGTTGTGTTGAAGAGTGGTTGATTCTCCCTTTGCTTTCAAGCTTCTTCTTCGTTTGTTTGGGTTCAAAGGTGAGATTTTTATCTCACATCTTAGTCTATAATTATCTTGGATTGTTAGGTATGAATTCCTAACATTTATTCTTGTGCAATTGATTTTGGTTTGGATTGATTTGGTGTATATTCCAATTTTTGGTGTTTTGGTCTAATTTATGAAAATCCTATTATGGATATTTGGACATTGATATTTGAGGCGTATCGAAGAGCCGTTTAGGCTGGGTTGTCGTTCGACGTAATTCCTTAGTCATCGTCATTTGCTCGTTCGATCGTTTCTGATATTCGTTTAGCCATTTTTGGCCTAGGTTCAGGGAATGCCCTGAACCCTTCATTCAGACGTCTGAAACGTAAGATTCAGACGTGTGAATATTGTTCTGGGAAGATTTCTATTCCCAGATTCAGACGTCTGAATATATGATTTCAGACGTCTGAGTTGGTTCATTTTGAACCAGAAAGAAAATAGGCTAAAAAGTGCCTATTTTAGACGTCTGGATTCAAGGATTCAGACGTTTGAATTCTGCCTTTGGAAAATATTTATTTTCCAGATTCAGACGTCTGAATCCTTGATTTCAGACGTCTGAATCTGCACTCATTTTGCCTATTTGCCTATTCGCTTGAGAATTCCAATTTAAATCGATTCGTGATGATCCTATTTGTTGTTATCATTTATTATGCCTTTGATGACTCCTTTTTAGGGATTTTTGAATATCCATTTCGAGGGATTCTTTATCGGTTTCTTTGGATTTTATTCACATCTTCTATGTGAATTTTAGTGATTGATTGTTCCTACAATCTTCGTTGTGATTTGTCACTTTAAAAATATAAAGGTTTTCTATACTAGTAGTAAATATCAAAACTCTTTCTTCAAACGATTTCAACTCTATTTTAAATAACAAAGCTCGTTTTCTCAAACCGATTTCCAATCTATTAGTATATACAAACCTTTATCTCACTCGGATGAGAAATCTAATTAAACGGCTTAGTAAAACAAGTGGTATGAAACGCTTGCGTTTACTTTGTCGGCTAATTCTTGGACTTGTTCGATTGAAACTCTTGTGACAATTTTCTAGTGAAGATCTACAATTTGTTCGTAAATATTTAAGTTAAGCTAGTGGTTATGGGACATGTAGCTAAGGTCATATATTTACTAGCTTACTGTAATTGACACTTCTTGATGATCATGACGGTCATTTTTATGATTTAGACTAGCAATTGTGCGATGTCACTTTTTCTATGAGGCTAGACTAGACACCATCTGTGTGATTTCGACTCACACATACCTCTTTGTTTGCAAGGTTAGTCTAGACCTCATCTGTGTGATTTCGACTCACACATGTCTCTTTGTCCATGTGGAGGACCGTACCTCATTTTTATTGAGCTTCGGCTCACCAGGAGGAGCTTCGGCTCAAAGTCCGCAATGGGGGACTATACCCTGTCATGAGGAGCTTCGGCTAACCAGGAGGAGCTTCGGCTCAAAGTCCGCAATGGGGGACTATATCCTGTCAGGAGGAGTTTTGACTCACCAGGAGGAGCTTCGGCTCAAAGTCCGCAATGGGGGACTATACCCTGTCAGGAGGAGTTTTGACTCACCAGGAGGAGCTTTGGCTCAAAGTCCACAATGGGGGACTATACCCTGTCTGGAGGAGCTCCGGCTTATTTTTTTGGGATTGGCCATCCTTTTCTTGTGATTTCTGGATTTCTAATTATTGATTTCTGGAATTTATGTTTCACCACCTTTTTCGATTGGCATTGATATGTATGTCATTTATTGTGGCTTGGTGAAGCAAATAAAGAATATGATATTCTTTTTGATGCTATGATATTCTTGAGATATTTGTATGATTTTCCTTTGTTGATTTTTCTATGTATACTTGTCGTAGTATGACATTTTTGGTTATCATATGTTTTTACTACATCTCTTCTTATATCTCATTTTATCTGATAATTATGGCTAGACTGATCGGTTTATTATTTTCTTCTTAAATAATACTCGGGTCAGACCGAGATGTTACAGGTGCTTCTGCTTGACTTCTCTTTTGGAATTATCATCCCGACTTTTGGTTAACTACTTAGATTAGTAGTTTTTGTTGTATACACTTGAGATATAGACTCATAGTTGTACTCTTTTGTATAGCACGTGTTGCTATTCTCTTATATTATTGTGGATCTTTTTGACCACTACTCTGATGTACACTTTCATGTGTTAGTTATATATTCATATCTTCTTCCGCCTATGTGATATGAATTATCTGTGACTGATTTGTGTTATGCTTATTTCTATATTTGTTTTCGAAGATTATTATAGCCACTGTGTAGTAGCTTTGAGTTTGTATCGGTGTGTCGGATTTCCTCTAGAAATCAAATGCATGTTATACTATCCGACATAGCGGTGCTCGCACAAAGCAATTGCACGGATGGTCGCTCCTCAACAGCCTTATTCTCCGTGCTAGTTGACGGCATTACCCCGTAGTGTCCTTGGCTAGCGTGGGTATAGAGGTGGGGCGTTACAACAAAAGAATACTATATCTATCGACTACATTTAATATACATCAGAGTTTCACATATATACAGTCATTGAATATATACAATTAACATGTCACAGATTAGCAACAATAATATACAGCAGAAATACTCTATATGATCTTGCCATCTAGCTCGCCTCCTGAGCTCCAGAACGTACCTACCTGAAAATCTGTAATACTCGGTCTGACCCGAGCATTACACAAAAGTAACACCCGGGTTAGGATGGAAACTAGCGTGAGTAAACCCAACTAATATGGCATACAAGCATTCAACTTATATAAAACCCGGGTAACTCATCAATTCACAAAGCCATAATTTATTTTAGACATCACTTAATTCACATATAAGTTTCTAGATACCCAAGATTTAGATTTAAAATAGTCCAATTCCTCCAAATCACTTCACTCCAGCATATAGATTTTACATATCAATCTATAAAAATTCGAAAGGGTTTCGGGTATTTCCTAATACCCGATCCCGGTCTCTTCGAGCCTTGTCATCCTAACTCAAGTTATCCAAAATGAAATACACAACATGTCATATCGGAGATATCAACTCATTCAAAGAATTCAATACCATTCAATCATCCATAAGCAAAGCTTAATAACATACAGATCAATTCAATTAATTCTAATTGCATTTCAAACCTCAATCACTTAGATTCCTTTATTAACATTAATTAATTCCAAATCAATTAATTAGTCAACCCATCATTATTCATCTTAATTAATCACCCTGGATTAATTCATTTTTTCAATTTAATTCAAGTAATTATCTTTAATTAATCACACGATATTGATTATTCTTAATCAAAATCAAGAAGTAAATCTTAATTACTTCGTAAATTAATTAAAGATACTAATTACATTAATCCTTAATTACTTATACTAATTAATTTCTCATAAGTCTCTTATTATGGATTAATCAGTTTTTAATTTACTGATCTTTATTTACACCATTAATTATATAAATTAATGATTTCCCATTTGCGTTTCAATTTATCCTAATTTAATTACATTAAACAATTAATCATTAATTAAACCACAATATTAATCATTTTGGATTTATCTCAACCAATAATTAATGTCTTTTTATTTACTTCATTAAATAAATTGATTATTCCTTAATTAATTATCTTAATTAATCTCTTGATTAATTCCACAATGCAATTATATTTTATTAATTACATTAAGTAATTACTAGTCAACCATCCAATGACTATTTTGAATTACCTACACTTAATCAATTAATTTAAAACTTAATCAATTAATTTAATTCTAATTGAATTAGTTAATTATCCATTTTAATTCCCTACCCTTTTAGTGAATCACAAATCATTAAGCCCTTAGTAACTTTAAAATGGAAACATTTTCTCATTTATGTTTTAAGTTTAAAACAACTTAAAACCCTCAATACTTCGAGTTAAGCAACAATTAACTCGAGAACCAACCAAAATCAAAATCAACGGATCATCAAATCACGATGCACATCAAACCAATTCAATAATTCAATCAAATATTTAAATTTAACCATTTAAATTTAAGTAAATAAGAAAATCCAACTGAGTGAGATTTACTCACCTTTGCATTTATTTGCAATCCACTTCAAAATTGCCTTGGTTTCCTCGATTTTTGACCTTGTATAAATAATTAGATGGTTTTATTAACATCTAAATAATCTCTAAGAATTTATCATTCAATGAATTAAATTGACCAATGATTTAGTTTTAAACAATCATTTAGTCTTATAACGAATAAATTGATTTTTAAACAGGTTTCCTTAAAATAAATAGATTTTTACTAACAAAAATATTTAAATAGATTGATTAAATATATTAGTTTCCATAATACATCATTCATTTCTTCTTTAATATACTAGTAAATTTTAAATAACATATATACGTTTCCCTGCTTATATTTAAATTAACTATGTAGGTGTGTGTATTTTTTTTTCTTTCAAACTGCTTGTATAATAAAAATCTAACTTGACATTTCAAAATCTTACGTGTACTTACTGCAAAAAAATTTATTATAATTATTAAAGAAAAGAAATTCAATACTCTCTGCCTCACACATTGCTTCGCACGAAGCAGCTGCCATTCACGCGAACGCCACTGCCAAAAATGCTATCGCAACCAAACCCACATCGCTGAGTATCGCTGCCACTACAACGAACTTCCCCCTAAAATCGCGAGCCTCCACTGCACCTCCTGGATGCCACCCCATCTGTAACGACCCAGAATTTTTATTAATTTAAATTTGAATATTTAATTAATTTTAAATATTAATAATTGAATTTATAAGTCAAATAAATTTTTATTTGAATTATTGGATTTAATTGGATTATTAAATCGATAATTTAATATGTTAAATTATGGAAATAATTGAAAATGGAGTTAAATATGATTGAAAATGATTTGTAAAATTTTATTTTATCATATTGAAGTTAGAATGATATTTTAGAACTTTTAAAATTAAATTAAAAGTTAATTTGTGAAAATTGAATATTTTAATATTTAATTATCGACTGTAAAATAGCCAATTTTTGAACAGTCTCAGAATTGAACGAAACCAGTTCCATTGGATCCGTAATAGTTAGTTATTACCGGATTTCAAATTTCGTTTGATCGTGGCAGCTCGAAACGCATCGAATTATTTTTAATTTAAATTTGGCGAGTCAAAATAGCCATTTTTGAAAAAGTCTCGGATTTCGACGAAACCAGTTTCATTGGATCCGTAATGTGATATTATTGTAAGGTTTCAAATTTAAGTCGTGTACAAACTTGTAAATTACATAACTTTTTCATACGAGGTCGAAAAAATGCAAACTCAGTTGCGTTGGAATCGTATGGACGAGCACTACGCGATGGAGTTGGTTTGGAGTCGTTTGGAGTTAGCGAGAATTTTGGGTAAAATTAAACGCGCGTTTAATTTTATTCGAAATAAATCGCTAAAACGGAAATTAAAACCAAGGTGAGAACTTCTCACTCAATCGAATAGATTTCGATTTTATTTTAAATAGTTAGATTTAAAATATTTGAATGCATGTTTGAATGATGACTGCAAAATTATTGATTGTTAAAATAGACATTATGCGCCGTTAGTAAGCGGATGTTATTTAATAAAAACATATACCACGAATATTTCATAAACAGTGAAATTGGTATTATATATAATATCAATATATATATATTGGCATATGTATATATTGCAGTTGATTGATTTCCCGTATTTTTTAGCGGATGAGACCCTATTGCGCCGTTATTAAGCGGATAATATTTAATAAGAACATGTACCGCGATAATTTCGTACTGGAGCGAAATTGGTATTGTGCTAATGTTTTTGGATGCAGGAAACAGGTTGGAGGGATCCAACTGGATTCCTCAACAGTTTTTATTTGATTTCAGATATTTTGATATTTGATGGATTATCATATACGATATATGATGTCGTTGTAGTCGTGATTGACTATTTGGTGTGTAGCATCATTGGACCCAGATTTTGGGATTTTAAAATGATTTTAAAGTGATTTTTGAAAATATATAAGATTTTCGGAATTGATCTATTTTAAATAAATAAACGTTATAATTTTTATTGTTATAAAAATTATGGTTTTTGTGAAATATAGTTAAAAGCTGATTTTTGAGAAATATGAATTAATGATTTTATAAAATAGTTTAAACTGGATTTTTGAATTTATTATGAAAAGTTTAAATATAGGATTTATAAAATTTGATTATTTTATAAATCAAAATGGTGAAATTATAAAGGAAATTAAAGACGTTTCAGAATAATAATATAAACTGATTTATATTAAGAGATTTATAAATGGATATTTATAAATTGGAATATAGACATTATAAAACAAGTTTTTATAAATGTTTGAATGATGTGAGAATGAATTTCATAATAGAATGAAATTTATGGAATTATAAACTGTGAAGTTATAAATGAAATTTATAAATAGTAAGATTTATAAATTTGGTGAAATTATTTGAAGAATAGATTTGGTTAAATAAATGAATCTTATAAGTTATAAGATTTATAATTTGGGAAGATAAAAAGAACGATTTTGTAAAATAATCGTTTTATAAGTATTTAATTTATAATATGAACGTTTAGTTTATAATTTAGTTATAAACTGGAATAGGTTAATAAAGGAATTTATAAAAAGGAAGTTTTTATAAATAAATAGATATGGAATTTATGAACGTTGTTTTATAAATTCGCAAACGACTTATTTTGATAAGTTAATTGTTATAACTTAGAAATAGAGTCATATTCACGTTTTTAGACAGTGAATAATCCTTTGAATTAAAATGAATAAAAGGATGGAATTTGTTAAAGAAGTATATTCACGTTTTTAAATAGTGAATGATATGTTAAAGAAATTGTTTTGAATGAGATGTTTAATTTGAATTAAAACGATCTAACGATGTTTTAAATGTGTTGAGATTCGAAACCATAGATTTCAACATTGATTGTTGAAATAGATGTTTCGAGAAATAGAAGGAAATGGTGGACTATAACACTGTTGTTATAGTAAATGATTTACGAAAGGAAATGTTTTGTATAGTATTGGGATTTATATATCTATTTTAATTTCGAATCCCTATACTAGTGATGTTGGGTTGTTGTAACGATGTTTTACGCAACATTCGTTTTGACCCAAATAAATATGTTTAAGAGAATGATTTCCTTAAAAGAATGAAATATATACTTAATCTCGATTTAAGTATATTGAATATTTTCCAAGTGTTGAAAATAAATAAAAATTGTGAATTACTTATGAATAAATAAGTATGGAAATGTTTTCCAATATGAAGTGAATAATTAAAATTTATCTTTTTGAAGATAAATTGAAATGAATAATTGAAATCGTATATGCATGAATATTTTGGGATATAAATTCATTATGGAATTTATATGTGAAAGTAGAATTTGTTTGAAAATAAATATTGATTTATTTTTGAAGTGTGAAAATTATATATCTTGTAAAGATATTTTGGAAAATAAATAATTTGGAAAATTATTTGGAATCTGGTGATGTATGCATATCAATTGATAATTCAATAACCGACTATCAATATCTCCCTTTGAATGGGTATTTGATGTGATTTGTTTGAATGTGAATGCCACACTTATTTTTGAATAAGCGCTCACTATTCGGGTTAACCGGGAAAGGACCATGGGGTCGTATAACCCATTCCGAATATGTGATACGTCGTTGTGAATTGCATTAAAGATCGGTGTTGAAGACCGAGTATTTGTGAAAGCGATAGGATGACCTATCGATTGTCTCTGCACTGGGTAGCTCCTGGTATAGAGATCTCCTAAGTGGTGGGAAATTCGATCGGGATTCTGAATACCCGTATTGCAAGGGCTTCGTAAGAAGTGCCTTCGGTTTTGTTCGAGCCCGGAACAGACTTGTATGGATTGTATGTCTGACGTTACAAGTTGAGATATAAAGCCGATTTCTTTCAAATATATTTCTGTTGGTGGCGGAGAATTTATTCTTTTAGCTTAACACCCTTCTCTGAGACGTACGAGCTCAGAGGTTATGTAGTTGAATGTTATCAGCGATATATTCCCAATTTGGTAATGTGACATGCTGAGTGATGCTGAAATGATCATTGTGTTGATTATTGTGATAGGATCATTAATTGATCGTCTATCTTAGTGATCATTGTGTTGATCATTTGTTGACCCAAAGCATGGCTTTTGTATAAAGTATGTTTTTGTGGACGTAACTTCGTCGAGCCTCACACCCCGTGAATGGTCAAAACAGGAAAGAAGCAGCAAGGTTATGAGGGGTAGCACCCTTTAGGATGTGTCCATTTCCTTCTGGAAAAGGGTGGTGTCATGGTATGGAGCCCAGATACTTACTCATGTTGAAAACACTTTATGATTGTGTGAATTGATTACGAGCGCTCGGTTGATAAAGGTCCCAAAGGACCGGGGGATGGCATATTCGGTCAGTTGTTACTCAGTTAGGAGTAACCCGGCCTTGTGTTGGTAGAGATCCGGTTTGGTTCTCGGGGATGTCCATCCAGAGGCATTCTCATGTGGCAATGGGAAGTTCCTTGGCCTGATCATTCGTTGGAAATCCAATTCCCAATACGAAACTTGTACGGTATTAGTTGTAGAACCTGCTATTCACTTATGGTGGTCACCACTGTTTGGATAGTAGCTATAGTAGGCATACGATAATGGTCGTATGTTGGCTAAGATTTATATTCTACTTTCGAAATGAATTTGTTATACACTATGCACTAATAATAATATCAAATGTTATTTTAAATGCGTATCAAGCATCTTTGACTATCATAAGGAGAAATCTCC
Organism: Allium cepa; assembly: GCA_030765085.1. Lineage (NCBI taxonomy): Eukaryota > Viridiplantae > Streptophyta > Magnoliopsida > Asparagales > Amaryllidaceae > Allium > Allium cepa. The sequence goes on from CM060945.1 coordinate 594,268,492, forward strand.
TCCGATTCTGCGTTTGCATGTGTGTGTGTGTGCGGGAGGCCTTATGGTAGTCTCATTTTTAAAAGCATTGCGAATTGAATTTAAAAATATTCCTCTATTTTGATTTTAAAGTAAATAAACTGTTTTGAGTTCTCACACCAGTCTCATGACTGACTCGGAGTTTATTGTTTTCCTTCCTAAACTCTGGGTGCCCACCAATTTCCACACGGGCAGTTAAGAGTTAGGTTTATCAGGATATTCTGGATATTCTGGAGTTGCTGGAGGCAAGCTGGATGGCATGGCGTATTACTAGTTTATATAGTATTTCTTTTTCCGCTGCACTGTTTGTTGTTGTATGATGTTGTACACTCTGATGATATGATGTAATGAAATGAAATGTAATGTAATAACTGATATAGTTCTTTGTTTAAAGATTATTCATTTATTATAATATGTTGTTCCGCTGCGAATTGTGAGATTCTGATGTTGTTTTGCTTCCTTTCTGTCCGTTCTATTTTCTTTATTTCCTATTCTCTTTCCTTCTATTTTAAAATTCTCTATTCTCCTATTTTCTTTTCCTTCCATCTTAATTTTCCATCTTTTTCTCTTCTTTTCTTTCTTTTTCTCTTCTAAAATTCTTTTTAAAAACCCTCAGTGTTCGGTTTTCCGTCGTTCGATTCCTCGACAGTCGATAAAGTGAGTGTCTATGTCGAATTTTCGGAAGACGAAGAATCGTGTCCTGACACCATCCTCACGAACTGCTCCCTTCCATTGATTTCCACGTTTCCCCCTTCCCTCCGTGCGTGCGAGCCGTGACGCCATCCACGATCGATCGCGACCCCCGAATGAGATCGCTCGCCTCCCCTATGCCGACTCGAGCCTACAGCCCGAATCGAATCCCTAAAATCGTCTTTGCTCGGCTATGATATCGATTTTGATGAGGCCGGCTTCGGCCATTTTTTTTAAAAATCGAGTTCGATTACCTGCATGAAAATAGAAAGAGGGGAACGGGAATAAGGTATAGGATTAGGTAGCTTCTAGCGTACGCGTGAATATTAAATAATTGAATATTTGAAAATATCTCGTTGCGTAACGCGAAATCCCGAAACCTGAATCAAACATGCCGACAGACGTTCCTAAGGTTTTACCCCCGTTCCGAACACAACGGAACTTGTTTCGGAAGCTAATTTGAACGTATGTGCGAGTTACAGAATTGAACGATCAATTTTAAATTAAATCGATTAAAATAGTTCTAAGCGTTTTGAGTTGCCAAGGTCAAACAACAACACTAATTGCTACGAAAATTGAAATCCGATAATAACTAACTATTACGGATCTAATGGAACTTGTTTCTTCGAATTCCGAGACTGTGCCTTGGAAGACTATTTTTAAATATCGATTTAAACGATATATCATTAAAATTGAATAAATCACCTTTAAATTAGATTCCATCCATTCTATTATCTTCAGTATCGTCATTACAATTTTTATAAGTCTTCAAAAAAAATTAACAGGCTCAGAAATTTCAGATTCAACAATTTACCCAATTTTCAATTATTAATTTCAATATTTAAACTATATAATTCAATGATATAATTACCAAGTAAATAATGATATCTTGAATTCAAGTTAAAATTAACTTTTAAATATTTAAAAATCAATTAACTATTCAAATTTAAATTGTTAGAAATTCCGAGTCGTCACATTCCTCCCCCTTAAAAGAATTTCGTCCCCGAAATTACTAGTTAGGAAGAATGGTTCGAAACCCGTTTACCTTTCCCCAAAACCAACAGTTCTATCTACATCCTACCAGCTATGTTTTATTAAAACCCATTATCACATCAACCAACTTCCCAAAACCTTTTATAGTTCCAAACTATACCCTTTTGCTCAATCATCTAAATTTCAATTGAAAACCAAATTTTGAATTATTAAAATTTTCTCAAAATTTTTCTAACTCTCTAAATTTCCAAAATTTTTTGCCAGCGTCTCCTTTGCGCGGCTAGCTCGGTACAACTACAAAAGACCTCTATGGGCTCCTAAATTCAAAAGAAAACAAAAGCCAAGTGGCTACATCAAAAACCCAATCCAATTTCATACAGAAACTTAGATACATACTTTTTTGTCGGGCAATTCAAATTTATCTTTTGGAATAAAATCCAATTTGCTTTCCCTTGTATACCTGAATATATTACTTAGCAATAATATCGAATCGTAACCTTTTTCAAATCTTTACATATTTCCTTATAGTAGTTTCCATATCCATTTCTATTCAAACTAGTTTTTTTCCCACTTCATACGAATTCAATTTACTTTAAATTTTGAATATTGAATTTTATCTTTCAAGTATATCTGATTCATATTAGTTTCATTTACTAATTTACTTTAATTTTCAATTTGAAATCGTTTTGTCGTTAACCAATTTTTCTCAAAATTTTCCAAAAAATTTCTAACTCCCAAAATTTTCGAAAATTTTTGGCAGAGTCTCCTTTGTACAGAGAAGCTTTTGCAATTTGACAAGAGATATAAATATGTATACATCGACCCACACGGTTGGAAAAAGCAAAAACAGTTCATATTTTCTATTTTTATTGCGTAGGCGTACCTTATTTAGCATTTTAAGCAAGCAGCGTATTAATTTTAGCAAATAGCGCAATCCAAATCCAGCCAAACGGCCTTCAGGTACATGTACTTACTCAATTTAAATATGTAAGTGCCATAGATAGAAAATCTATTAGCATTTCACTTATATTCAATAGCTAAACACATGTATATCATAAGCAACAAGCACTAAAACGCTTTCCATAAGTGATTTATATAACTTTAAAGCTAATTCAACTGCTTTCTATCAATTCATAAGCCATTTCATCCAGTTTCAGTGGTTTGCACTCAATTTCTTACATCCAATTGATTTTTAATCCAAACAAGCTCATATTCACTTCAATTAATTCTAAAACCAATTTATTTAGTCCCTATCAATTCACAGAAATTTAATTACTTTTATTTACGTCATACGTCGATTCATACCATACCAATTCAACAATATTCGCTTACTAAAATATATCTATTTTAGTTTATAACTACTTCAAATTAATTTTAACTCATTCTGAATTTAATTCCATTTCATTTCTAATTTATTAACCAACCATTTATTTAGCTCGACACATTCCATTCTTGTATACTTCTAACCATTCCCAAATTAATTCAATCCAACCCTTTATTTAATGTGCTTTCATTATTATTCGAAGCCAAGCTTCCATAAATTTTAAACTTAAGTGAATTTACTTTAGTCTATTTCAACATCAAACTTAAGTTCGCTTCTATTTGATTCTCATTTAAGCAACTTTCATTAAATTCAGTTAGCCCATCTATACTAAATTTTAATTTTAAATTTACCTTCTCAATGTATCAAAATAATATCCAAGCACATACTTAACTCATTTATACTTCAAATTAATTTGTCACCGAACTTAAGTTCAGTCTGATTATCAAATTCCATTCACAACTTTGATTTAGTTTTTTATTCAATCAGACTTCGTCCATTTATTATTTAACTCAGTCAACCCATTTTAAAAAAATTTAATTTACTAACTTAATTCATTATCGAATTTATTTTATTAATACAAGGCCATTCTCAATTTATTTCTATTTACTTGGGTTTTGTTTTGCAACTCAAACCATTTCTATTATAGTCACTTCTATTCCGTATGACATCACTTCTCTTCTGTCCAATTTACTTGTTAATTTCATTAAATGTTATTCAAATCACCCTTGAATTTTATTTGTGATTCAAAACATCACATTTTTCAATCCAACTCTATTTTATTTTTATTTTACAGCATCTCCTCTTATTTAATTCATTATCAAATCTAAGTCGAATTCTATTTACAATTCGAATTATATTTACAATTCGAATTCATTACCAAACTCCATTTGTAACGATCCCGAATTTTAATTTATTTTAAATTGATAATTAAATTCATTTTTGATTTTAAATTGTGGAATTAATTGAAAATCAGTATAAAATAAAATGAAACAAGTAAAAGACAAGTATATAAAAGCAAATACAAAGCAAGCTAAGCAAATGAAAATATAAAGTATATATTTTTACATAGGTAATAAAGCAAAGTACAAGATAAACAAATAAAAAAATGTATGCAGGCAAGACTAGAGCAAACAAAATGTAGGCAAGCATAAACAAAGGGATAATAAAAATACAAACAAACTAGGCAAAACAAATAAATATAAAGTACAAGCAAGACACCTCTAACATACCTCTAGCCTATCAAAGCGTCTTCTGCCTACAAACCTATTTTTTTATACCCTGTACAAACATGATGATAACAGCCATGCTTATTGTATAAATTATTATGCCTTGTACAACTCAGTTTTATTCATCAAACTCTCAACCTAATATGCCAGAGAGAAAGAAAAAAATAAATAAATAAGAAACATTAGTCAATAACAAAAGCAAAACAAATTTAGTTTCAATATCAAAGGAAAGTTTCAAGCCTGAAGCAGTAAATCAAATACAAGTTCAATAAAATCAAAGCCTTCAATAGTGTTTATGTACAAAGCAAAGTTTTGAATATAAGTATGAAGACAAAACAAATATATAAAAAAAGTAAGTATGTAGGCTTTAGACAAAGTAGGACAACAAGTATATGTTTAAGTATAGAAACATAAAGTAAAAGCAAACAAGTACAAACAAAACATCTCTAAGTACATACAATATGTTCAGCCATGACCTGATATAGTGCAAAGTAACATTACCTTATTATAAACAAAGATATCACCTGTACAAATATATTATCCTCTAGCTTCTCTTATACATCAACTTTCTTATCTTTGTTCGTTCAAAACTTAACTCAGCAAGCCTGAGAAAAAGGAAAATAAAAACATCTTCAAACTTGAGAAAATGCAATGCAAAGCAGTTCAAACATTAAGTTTCAAACAAAGATCAAAACAGAACAAATCTGGGTAGTCAAGCCTGGAGATTGTTTCAGGCAAATCAAAAGATTAAGCAAATGAAATGCTAGTTGCAAAGCAACTCAACAAAACAAAATTAAAAAGCAAGTTAGGATCAAGTTTCTAGTTCCAGGCTTTGCAGTCCTATTCTTTGTCTTCTTCCAGAAACTACAAGTGAGTAACTTATTCTTTTTAGATACTTTTAAAATATAAAACTGTTTCTTATATATATATATAGGTATATCTGTGAGTAAACACTTAATTTTGAAGTTTAAAGTAATGAATATTGGGATATGTGAATTCTAAGTACTACTGTGTTGTATGATCTTATGAAGGGTTTGCCCCTGCAACCAAAATTATACAGTACAAACAAAATCTTAAGGTAAATTCAAGAATTTTTAATTATTGAATTGATTTTACAATTTGAATGAACATATGAAAATATGATTTTTAAAACAATAGTGATGATTTTTAGTTGAGAGATTCAAGGGCAGTTCGAGTTTGAACAAAACCAGCTCTTTGATCATTTTCTGGTGATCGAATCATCTTTGGATGCTAAGATTTGGGTTGAAGCAGGTTTGAACGACATGAAGTTTAGGAAAACTGTCGAAAAAATTATCTGTTGCAAGAATTTTGAGTTCGAGATACATATAGGGTTTGGGTTCCAGTTTTTTTTGTGTACTGTAAAATTTTGATTTCGCCACCGTGACGTGATCAAGTGCAGCGAGCTTCAGGGGGGTGGAAGTTGACGTGAAGAAGGAGTCGACGTCGGAGTTGTAGACGTAACGGTGGAAGGAGCTGCGAGCGCGGCGCGATGACAGGTTTTAGCGGTGAGGTCTGTTCGTGTTCCAGGAATTCGAGTTTATACTCGAATTCGAGAGGGGATAGGAGATTCTGATGGTCTGAGATGGACGCGAGGGTGAACGTCGACGTGTTCGACGATGTTGCGATGCCGGAAGATCGCCAGAGGCGATGCGCATGTGCACAAGCCTGGTGGTCTAGAAAGTTTGAAAACCTGGATGATTTCCAGGTTTGCACTCGTGAGTTAACCCGAAGCTTTACTCGAGTATTTCCGGGGTAGAACTCGAAGTAGTGGCTGGTGAGGCTGGGGTCAAATTTTGTATGAGGCTTTTGGACCTGATTCTATTTTCTGAATTCAAAACTAAATTCAAATTTGAAAATCAAGGATTAAACTGAGTTTCAAAAATAAAAAAACAAATAAATAAATAAAATTAAAATGTAAATACAAATTCAAATTTGGGTTGGAATTTAGCTTGAAAACGAATAAAGTTTTAAATTTAAATTGTTTTGAATACTTAAAAAAATGTTTTAGTGTTAAAAAGGAATGTGAATTTAAATGGGATTTTTGACTTGTAAAGAAAGAACTTAGACCAGTTGAATCAAATTTTGAAATCTGAAACTAAATCTAAATTTGATTTAGTTTTGGGATAAAAGGAGTTTTAAAATTTAAATTGTTCTAAATAATTTGAATGATTAAATTTAATTTGAATTTAAATTTAAAGTGTAATGTTTAAAATACACTTAAATGATTAATGGAATCATTAATAAAGGAATTAATTATCTTAGAGATAATTAAGGTAATAAAATGATTTAATTAGTAAGGTAATTAAAGAATGATTTATTTAATTTATAAATAAATAATTTTGATTAATTTATAATTAGAAATGATTAATGATGAATTAATCTAAGATAATTTCCTAAGAAAGTAATTAAGAAATATTATTAGTAATAAAGATAATTAACTAAGGATTATTAAGTAATTGATTAAAGTGATTAATGTTAATAATTAATAGGAGTAATTAATCTAGAAAATCAATTATAAACGATTTAAATGTAGTTACTTAATGAAAGTAATTAAGAATTAATCACTTATTATAATTAATTTATTGGATATTTTGATTTATTAAGGTTAATTAATTAAGTAATTGGTTTAAAGATTAACTTAATTAATATGATTAATTTAGAATAATTCAATTAATTAAGGTGATTGATAAATTAATTTATATCAAATGATTTGTAATTAATAAATCAAAATTTGATAATAAATTCGTAAGAAATTAATTTACTTGGAAATCAATTGAATTAATTAGGATTGAACAGTCCTGTTTATAAATGATTATTGAATGCTTGACCTTACTTATGAAGGATTATATTGTATGAAATGCCTTGAATTGATTGTCCTATCTGATATGTGATATTTTATTCCGTGGATTGAGCTGTATATAATTTACTCATTTATTGATGATACACCTATATATTATCTGCGAATCTGTGAATGGGCGATAAGCTTTATAGTTATATCGCTTATCAACTATATTTTTGTTTTAATCTGTGATGATTGAATGATGTTGCACTATTGTGTTAAACCCCTGGACCACACCATACACACACAATTATGGATTTCACGAGGAAATCGGTTAAGTCACAGATGTTTGAAATAGTTTTGAATTTGAATTTTTGAATTCAAATGTTTTGAAAATGGATTGGGTTTGAAGTGAAAAGCTTTTGAAATAGAATTTCAAAGATGGAAATTTATTTTGAATAACTGGATTAAGTGTTGGAATTTAAATACTTTAATTTAAATTTGAATTCAATATTGAAATTGAATTCTGTAATTTGAAACTAGGGATTAATGATGTTATACTAGTCATTATGAGTTAAACCATTTTTAAAGTATTATTTTTGGAAATTTGAATTAACCCAAAGATTGTAACTTGTATAAATGAAATCGGGTTTTTCGAAATAAGACTATTGTTTCTAAATGATAAAAAGGCTTTCATAGGAGAAATGAATTTCAAATTATATAAAAAGGGATTTCAAGTTTAAACTGAAATAGTTTACCAAGTTATTGATGAAAATTTGAAAATGAATTTTGAAAGTGAATATTTGGGAACGGTTTGAAAGCTATAAGATAAATCTTTAATTTAAAGATTTTAAACGAGTTAATCCAAATGAAATGGAAATTGTTTTGAAATCCGTAAATGGAATTTTGTGAAATAAATCTTTTTGTTAAAGATTTGAAATGGTAATTGGTTTAAACCATTTGAAAAGAAAGTTTTGAATTATTAAGTTGTGACTAAATTGAAATCCCATATCCATATGTTTTAAATGTTTTCGCTCACTATTCGGTTTAGCCGGGAAAGGACCTTTGTGTCGTATAACCCATTCTGAATATGTGATTTGACGTTATGGATAGCATTTGAAGACCGGTGATGAAGACCGGGTATTTGCGAAAGCGATAGGATGACCTATCGATTGTTTCTGCACCAAGTCGTGCCGGTATAGAGACTCCCTAAGTGATGTGTAACATCCCGCCTTTTCGCACACTTTAAACCGACACACGCGCCGATTCAAAGCATACGCAAGGGCGGATTGTTATGGGGTAAATAAGAAAAAAACAGAGAAGAAATAAAACAAAATAGAATCTCACAGCGGAAGGATAAAATATAATAATAAATATACAGTTCATGATAACTGTTTACAAAATATTTATTTTACTTATACAATGAATATCAGAGTTACACATACCAATACAATCAATGCAGCGGAAATTTTAGAGTGTGGTGCAATACTATAAATAATATAATACAGATTCTTCGTCTTCGTCCTCCAAAGCTAAAATCTTCGATCCTGAAACGCTCGGACTGACCCGAGCGAATTTGAAAGACAAAAACACTCGAGTCAGACTAAAAGATCTTATGTGAGTTAAATTAACAGAAATAAATATGAGTACAGTAACTCAAGAGATGTTCGGGATTTACATCTCCTAAGGATCCGTTAAACTATTTACTATGTAGTATATTGCGCTATTATAATAGTGTCTATTTATAAAATAAACTTACTTTTTAATAGCGTTAAGGGGTTACCCATATAGCCCTTAACACAAATAATGCCAATAGTCTATACAGTACCGTAATACCTCCTGATCGGGAAGCTACCAGAGGATACTCCATAGGTACGACACAAATAGAAACTCGTAGTAAAGGCTCGGTATGGTAGGTGACACGGCACAACTAGGCAATGCCAGGGTAGATATACCAATTGCTATCCAGGCTGGTGGAAACGCGTAGCCGCAGTTACCGCCCACCTCGGGCTAACTCCCCAAAATCAAAATATAGAAGTGGCCACTGAATCAATCCAAAATCAAAGTATAATATCGAAGAGGAGGGTCCGATCAGAGGAATGACCTCATTGGCCTGAGAATCGCTCCTGTTTTAGCCACCTTATGCCAACTCACGGGAGTCGGGTCCACGTATTTACCTTACAGGAAACGTCGCCACCACCTACTTCATTCTGGAATCTCCACCGCGTACACGGTTAGTCAAAGTGGTTTTCGGTATCGACAGAGAGTATGTCCATATCCGATCCCGGTCTCTTTGCCAACCCATCGTTATTATAACACCGCGGTCATTCAAAAATAGGTTATACTTTAAAAATCAGAATAAACATTCCATTTCATAACCATGAATACGATATCATTTCAAAACCCAAAACCATATTTTATCACTTATCCCAAATATAATTCTTTTCCAAAATCATAATGGTTTAACTTCATAACGTCTGAAAATAAAATATTTTCAAAGCATAATATTTTGAAAATCATAATTTAAAACCATAACTTCTAAAAACTTGAATGGTTTGGACATTCAACGGTATATGAATTAAATGGTTTAACTTAAATGTTACTTTGTAAAGAAAATAGTTCTCATGGCTTTACAAATACATTTCTTTATTAAAGTCTAAACCAAAATTTATATTATCTCTCTCAAGTTCCAAAACCACTTCAATTTATTTATATATACGTATATCCATTTTGAGTATCAATATTTCAAACTAAAGTTGGATTTTATTCTTTCAACAAATCAAATATTCTATTAATTAGTCTTGAATATTCATATAAAATCCATAAATAATAAGACTTCAATTTCTAGTAATAAAATATATATATATTTTCCCAATTCAAATTATACTAGAATATTCATTTCAATTTATTTTGGGAAAAATCCAATTATAAATATCATATCTTAAAATTTCCAAACTTAACATTTAAACATATGATATAAATTATTAAACTCCATTTTCTTAATTTTCTTCCATTTTTAATAAAGATTTTTATACACCTTTTAATTTCAAAATTTTCAACTTCATATGTATATATATATGGAAGAAAAATATTTATACAATATAAAATTTAAGATTATTATAAATCGTATTCCATCCAAACCATAGAAATCACTTTAAAATAGTTATATATAGACCGCGGTGCCTGTATATAATTTTCTATCCTATGGTCAAGTGATACGGATATTTATCATTTCAATCCGCAATTTAAAATAAAATTTTGCGGTTGTATATCATTTCAACCCACAATCCCGAATGAAAGGAAATATGCATGATAATTTGCAATTTAATGATATACAATAAAACATCCATCAACAACACCCATCATCCAATCAAAATCATCAAGCAATATCAATCAATAACAATTTATATTTGATAATATATAACAGGTAATAACTGGCAATTTTATTCAGATTAAATTTAACAACTATTAATCTAACAGTTTATATTCAGTAATAATCTATATAACTGTTAACTAGCAGTTTATAGGCAAACAAATAAATTCTAACTATCAATTAATACGCAATAAATAAATTAAATTAACAGTTAAATTTAATAAATGCAATTCAACAAATATGAGTGAAATAAACATGCCAAATACTCATAAATAAATTTCTATTCATTTCTAAAATTAATTTAACAAACATAAAAGCTTCTAGTAGTTGTGAGTGGGTTTAAACACTCACCTTTTGAATTTAAATCGAATTTAAATTCGATTTAAAGCCAAAAATTCGCCCGTCTCGGAATTCGTCCAAGCCAGCGTCATCAAGTCCGGAATTAAATTACGATCCTAACAAAAAAAAATTCGCGTGAATCCGAGGTCGTATGTAAAAGTAATAGCGATTATTGCACTTGAATTTCAAAATTAAAAACAACAAAAGGAGGACACATTTCATACTCTTGCCACGTCATCCTCCACTATCACGCACGCGGCTACCATCTTCTTTCCAGAAGCAAACGCACGCAAGTTCCAGCGCAAGCCTAAAACATGAAACCCTATTGAATTTTTTTCCGCAAATCTGACCGTCGAAACGCCAAACTAACCACATAGATGCGATCCCCTCGGTTCCCTCTCCAAAACCCAGAAACAGAATTTCGATCAGGCGAACTTTGATGCGACGCTGATGAACGGTCACGAACTGTTTGAATTTATTCTGGGTAAACGGTAACTCAAACTAAAAAACGAATTTCACCATGGGATTACGTGTTTTGAGAAGATCGACATATATTTTTGTGGAATTTTTCTGGAGATTTTGAATTTTCATTTTGTTTTTGAACTGACTGGATCTAGGGTTAACCCCCATTGAAGAAGAAGAGAAGCTTGAAGAAAATACGCGTAGATAAATGAAATTAGGCGGAGGCTAGGGATGAATAGCTGGGTTTATATAGAGGGTTAGAGGTAGCGTAGATAGACCGTAGAATGAACGTGCGGAACAAACTATGGCCCAAAAAGCTCGCTATGTCTCCGGAACGAATTTCGTAAATCTAAATATCCAAATAGGTAATTTAAAATATTCTGATGGAACAAGTTTCACGTCCAAATTTGATCGTATGAAGAAGTTATGCTGAAAACAAAATTTCCAAATTGATTTTATTAAAATTGATTTCAAGGCGTTTCACGCCCGTACGATCAAACGACAAGTCCGATCGATACGAAACTTGAAACCCTCTAATAATTCACCGATACGGATCCGATGAAACTGGTTTCGTCGAAATCCGAGTCCGTGGCCAAAATGGCTATTTTTAATATTCATTAAATAAATTATTAAAATCCAAATTTTATATTAAATTCTAAAATTAGCCAAATTTTATTTCTTATATGATTTGTAACGACCCAGAATTTTAAATAATTTAATTTGGAAATATTTAATTAATTTTAAATAGTTGAATGACGGTTTAGATTGAATTTTCAATATAACTATGAATTTGACGATTTAATTTTAGAATTTAATCTATTAAGTGTTGAATAAAAATTTGAATCTAAAATTTTAAGCCAATTAAAAATATTTCAAAGGCTTGAAAAATTCATATCGATAATATTAAAGATTTTAGAAGCTTCAGAATTGAATTTGAAACTGCTTTGCTCAGTTTTGAATTAAATCGTTTAAATCGATATTTAAAACTAGCCGTCCGAGGCACAGTCTCGGAATTCGACGAAACCAGTTCCATTGGGTCCGGAATATTTAATTATTCTAGGATTACAAGTTTCGTGATTTTCGGAGTTAATATGTGAGCACACGACACATAAACGCGTCGAAATTTTCAACGATTAAATTTAAATTTAAATTTAAGTTTAAATTTTTGGTCAAACTTCTTCACGTTCTTTTCCCTAAAGTTATGCCTAATATCACGATGAAGATCGTGTAGAGCATGCTGCATTTGATTTTGAGTATCTCCCCTCTCGTTCAAAAATCAAAATCGCGCAGAAACAAAATAATGGCCGAGCGAACTAAATCCCCCCATTCCAATTTAACCGAAACCAAAACAAACCCAAATTCAAAATAGAAAAAAAAAAGAATGGCAGATGATGGTCGCGAGTTCGAAACTTTAATCAAACGCGTAGGAGCTAGGGGAAATCGCGATCGGCATTTGCGAGTGGTGGTTGACGCAACTCGTGACTGCTCGCGTGGGGCGTGCGATCGTCAATGGTGACGTCGTGGTTCTCGAACAATGGCGGCGGCGTTCGATTTGGGGCTTGGTGGTGAGGCGCGAGATGGAGTGGGACGAGGGGGACTCGACAGCTGAGGCGACTCGTGGAGGAGCTCGCGATGGTGGAAATCAAATCGAAGTCGCGATTTGACGCTGCGGGTTTCGATGGCAGTGGGGAAGCTAGCGGCGCGTACGCGCGAGGAGGGTGCGGCGACTGAGGACGTTGGTGGTGATGTCGATGGTGCGCGCGTGAAAAAGGGGATAATTGCAGTAAGTTTTTTTTTTATTTTTTTGTATTTGTTTTGTTCAATTTGATTTAAATATGAAAAAAATATATACAGTAAAATATATATATATATATACAGATAGAAAAATATATATATATATGTAAAGTCTAAAAAAAAAATAAATAAATAAATAAAGTTAGTTTGAAAGTCAAATTCTAGTTAAATGAATTATTGTAAAAAAGAAAAGAAAATTTAGTTTAAATTAAAAATATTGAAATTTTTGTATATAGGTCAGATTATATATTATATAAAAAAAAAATTCTACCTCTGTATATTTTAATTTACAGAAAATGAATTTTTAATAGTTAGAATTAAATCTAGAGTTAATGAAATTTTATAAAAGGAAGATTTGTTTAAAATTAAATTTATTTGTTAAAACAAAATTATCAGTTAAATATAAAATTTAGTTTCAAATGAAAAATATTTTCGTAAAAGAAAATTTGTTAAGAATTCAAATCATTTGTTTAGAACTAAATCGATAGTTATTTAAATTTATAAAAGAAAGATTGAAAATAAAAATAAATATTCAAGTGGATTTGATAAATTGTTGAAGTTAAAATTTTAAAGACAGGAATATTATTTTTAGAATGTGTAAAGTTTATATAAAGGAGAATTAGTTAGAAATAAAATTTTTGATAAGAAGAAAGGAAATTAAATAATTAGTTAAAATTAATTTATTAAAGAGAAAGAATGCTTCGAATTAAATAGTTAGTTAAGAAAGTTTATTAAAAGGAATTGATATAAGGATATTAAACAAATATGATTAGTTCAGTTGTTATAAAATAAATAGTTTACGATAATAAATTTGTTTTATCTACTATAGTTACTAAAAAGAAAATCTTTAGTTAAAATTAAATCTATAGTTAATTAAATTATTTGAAAGAGAGTTTGGTTAATTAAATTTAATTTTTAGTTGAAATAAAATTATTAAAGAAGAAACGGATTTAAATAAAACTATTGATTTATTAAACAACCAAAAATGAAAATTTATTATTCGATTTATTTCGAATATTAATAAATTGTGTAAATATTTATACAAGGTATAAATGAAGAAAACAAGTTGAATTGGAAGTGGATGGCAAACAGGAATAAAAGGTGAGAACTTCTCACTCAAAAGGAATTTCTGTTGTTTATTTAAATTTTAAATAGTTAAATTTAAAATTTGATTGACTGTGTTGATTGAATGATTGAATGATGATTGTTATATATATATATTGGATGTGAATAGACCCTATACGCCGTTAGTAAGCGGAGGTTATTTATTACACACATATACCGCGATATTCCACCTCGAAGTGGAATTGGTATTATATTATATATATAGCAATATATATATATTGGCATATGTATATATTGCAGTTGATTGATTTCCCGCATTTCTTTTTAGCGGATGAGACCCTATGCGCCGTTAGTAAGCGGATATATATTTATAAAATCCCATATACCGCGATATTCCGTCTTGAAACGGAATGGTATTGTGCTAATGTCTGTGGATGCAGGGAAACAGGTTGGAGGGATCCAACTGGATTCCTCACAAACATTTATTTGATTTCATATATTGTGATATTTGATTGTTTATCATGGATGATATATGATGTTTGAAAATCGTGATTGACTATTTGATGTGTTGCATCATCGGATCCAAATTTTGGAATTTAAAAACAACGATTTTAATTTCTAAAAGGATTTTTGGAAATATACGTTTATAAAATATTTTTGGAATTGATTCATCTTAAATAAATAAACGTTATAATTTTAATATTATAAAAATTATGATTTTTGAAGAATACAGTTAAAAGTTGATTTTTGAAAATATGGGATTAGTGGTTTTATAAAATAGTTTGAACTGGGATTTCTGAATTTATTATAAGAAATTTAAAAATAGGATTTATAAAATTTTTATTTTATAAATCAGAATGATGAAATTATAAAAGAGTTTGAAGATGTTTAAAATAGTAATATAAATTGTTCTATATTAAAAAGATTTATAAATTAATATTTATAAATTAAAAATATTAGAAGTGTAAAACGAACTTTTCTAAGTGTTAGAAAGAATTGTAAATGAATTTCATAAATTGGAATTATAGAATTATAACAGTGAAGTTATAAATAAATTTTATAAGCAGTAGGTTTATAAAATTTATAAAGTTATTAAAGGAATGAGTTTGGATAAATAAATGAATCTTATAAGTTATAAAATTTATAAATTGAGAAGTTCAAAGAAACAATTTTGTAAATAAATAAATTATAAGTATTTGACTTATAATATGAATTTTTAGGATATCATTGTGGTATGAATTGAGATAGGTTAATAAAGAAAATTCATAAAAGAAAGTTGTTGTAAATTAAATAGAAATGAAATTTATAAACATTGTTTTATAAATCCGCAACGACTTATTTTGATAAGTGAATTGTTGTAATTTATTAATGGAGTTATATTCATGTTTTAAACAGTGAATAATTCCTTAAACTAAAATGAGTAGAAGTGATGAAATTTATTAACAAGGTATATTCACGTTTTTGAATAGTGAATATTATGTTAAAGAAATTATTTGATAGTGATGTTTGAAATAGAATTAAAACGATCTAACGATGTTTTACAATATGTTGAGATTCGAAATCATAGATTTCAACATTTATTGTTGAAATAGATGTTTTCGAGAAATAGAAGGAAATAATAGATTATAACACTGTTGTTATAATAGATGATTTCCGAAAGGAAATGTTTTGTATAGTATTGGGATTTATATATCTATTTTATTTCGAATCCCTATACTAGTGATTTTGGGTTGTCGTAACGATGTTTTACGCAACATTCGTTTTGGCCCAAATAAATATGTTTAAGAGAATGATTTCCTTAAAGAATGAATTATATACTTAATTTCGATTTAAGTATATAGAATATTTTCTGAGTGTTGAAAATAAAAGATTGTGAATTACTTATTTAATAAGTATAGAAATGTTTTCCAATATAGAGTGAATATGTTGAGAATTTATCTTTTTTGAAGATAAATTGAAAAATGAATATTTGAAATCATATATTCATAAATATTTTGGAAATATAAATTCAATATGGAATTTATAAATGGAATTGGGAAAATAAGTTTAAAAATAAATATTGATTTATTTTGAAGTAAGGAAAGTTATATCTTGTAAAGATATTTTTGGGAATTAAATAATTTGGAAAATTATTTGGATTCTGGTGATGTTGGCATATCTATTGATAGTTCAATAACCGACTATCGATATATACCTTTGAATAGGTATTTGATGTGAATTTGCTTGGAAATTGAATGCCACACTTATTTTTTTTTAAAAATAAGCGCTCACTATTCGGGTTAACCGGGAAAGGACCATGGGGTCGTATAACCCATTCCGAATACGTGATACGTCGTATGAATTGCATTCGAAGAACGGTGTTGAAGACCGGATATTTTCGAAAACGAAAGGGTTTCTTGTTGATTGTCTCTGCACTGGCTGATCCCCGGTATAGAGATCTCCATAAGTGATGGGAAATCCGAACGTGATTAGAGATTATTCGGATTGCAAGAACTTCTTTGTAAGTGCCTTCGGTTTTGTTCGATCCCGGAACAGACTTGTATGGATTGTGTGTCTGACATTACAAGTTGAGATATAAAGCCGATTTCTTTCAAATATATTTCTGTGGTGGCGGAGAATTTACTCTTTTAGCTTAACACCCTTCTTTGAGACGTACGAGCTCAAAGGTTATATAGTTGAAGTTATCAGCGATATATTCCCAGTTTGGTAATGTGACATGCTGAGTGATGCTGAAATGATCATTGTGTTGATTATTTGTGATAGGATCATTTATTTGATCGTCTATCTTAGTGATCATTGTGTTGATCATTTGTTGACCCAAAGCATGGCTTTTGTATAAAGTATGTTTTTGTGGACGGAAATTCGTCGAGCCTCACATCCCGGAAATGGTCAAAACAGGAAAGATGCAGCAAGGTTATGAGGGGTAGCGCCCTTTAGGATATGTGCATTTCCTTCTGGAAAAGGGTGGTATCATGGTATGGAGCCCAGATACTTACTCATGTTGAAACACTTTGTTTTTATGATTGTGTGAATTGATTAGAGAGCTCTCGGATAAAGGTCCCAAAGGACCGGGGGATGGCATATTCGGTCAGTTGTTACCCAGTTAGGGGTAACCCGGCCTTGTGTTGGTAGAGATCCGGTTTGGTTCTCGGGGATGTCCATCCAGAGGCATTCTCATGTGGCAATGGGAAGTTCCTTGGCCTGACCATTTGTTGGAAATCCAATTCCCAATACGAAACTTGTACGGTATTAGTTGTAGAACCTGCTATTCACTTATGGTGGTCACCACTGTTTGGATAGTAGCTATAGTAGGCATACGATAATGGTCGTATGTTGGCTAAGATTTATATCTTTACTTTCGAAATAATTTCCTACACTATGCACTAGTAATAATATCAAATGTTATTTTAAATGCGTATCAAGCATCTTTGACTATCATAAGGAGAAATCTCCTCCGATTCTGCGTTTGCATGTGTGTGTGTGCGGGAGGCCTTATGGTAGTCTCATTTTTAAAAGCATTGCGAATTGAATTTAAAAAAGTTCCTCTATTTTTGATTTTAAAGTAAATAAACTGTTTTGAGTTCTCACACCAGTCACATGACTGACTCGGAGTTTATTGTTTTCCTTCCTAAACTCTGGGTGCCCACCAATTTTCCACACGGGCAGTCAAGAGTTAGGTTTATCAGGATATTCTGGATATTCTGGAGTTGCAGGAGGCAAGCTGGATGGCGTAGCATATTACGAGTATATAGTATTTCTTTTCCGCTGTTTATTGTTGTTGTAGTACACTCTGATGGTTTGATGTAATGTAATATAATGTGATGTAATAACTGATATAGTTCGTTATTTAAAGATTATTCATTTATTATTATATGTTGTTCCGCTGCGAATTGTGAGATTCTGTTGTAGTTCTGTTGTTCTGTTCTGTTCTTTGTTTTCTTTCTCTTCTTCTACCTCTTTCTTTTTCTTTAAAACCCTCAGTGTTCGTATTTTCGTTCACCTTGAGTTAATCAATGGAGATTAGTGTTTATTCAAGGAGTACGGATTTACGGGTCCTGACAATGTGGTATCAGAGCTGTTGGTTAAGCGACAACCATGGTTCTGTAGGGTATTTCTCGTTAGAGATAGAGTCAGCAGTACTCTAGAATGAGTTTGAGTGTAATAATAGATATGAGCGCGTATTTGTTAGTGAATATAAAATTGTTTTTGAATAGGGTAAATAAAATAAATTTGCCCAAAACTATTTTTGGTATAGAAAAGAAATGATTTTCTATGAATTATTATAGTATATGGTTGCATGATTGCTAGGAAATAATAATATTGGATTATTATCATTAGTATATGGAATTGAATAAATAAAATGAATTGAATTCAAGTAAATTAACTTGATAATTTATTCATTTGTGAAATAATTTCAAATGGAATGAATATGGAATGTGAATAAAGATTGAATAAAGATGGTATATGAATTGGTAGTAAGCAAGAAAACGAGATGAATTGAAATATTGAAATGAATTAATGAATAAAACTAATTCAATGTAGTAATGTGAATGTACAAATTGAATTAAATTAGTTAATCAATAGAATTCAATATTTAGAATTTAGAATTTAATTCAAATAGAATTTAAATTGAGAATTGAATTCGAATGAATTTGAAGTGTGAATTGAATTGAAACGTGAAATTGAATGAAAATTAAATATGTAACTTCAATAGTGAAGTAAAAACGTATAAGAAGCATATATTGGAAATTTTGTAATAAAATTTGCAAAATAGTTTGAATGTTGGATTTGGATGCTACTACTAGCAGATTATACAGGTTATACAGGTATATAAAGGAATTGAGATTTTGATTTCGAAGATAAAAATTTAATTGCTCGACAAAAAGGTACGTATTTCAATTTCGGTATGAGATTTGATGACTTTCTTCTCTAGCCACTTGGCTTTTCTCTTTTCTTTTTTGATTCTGAGGGGCCGTGGTGCCATTTTGTAGTCGTACCGATCGAGCCGCGCAAAGGAAACGCTGGCGAAATTTTTTGAAAATTTAGGGTGTTAGAAAAATTTTGAGAAAAATTTGAAAGTTTGAAATTTGAATTTGAATTTAAATTTGAATTGTTAGTAAAACAATGTTGTTTGAAACCTATAATTGAAGTTAGAAAGCTAGTTGAAATAATAGTGAATCTTTAATAAAAAGATTTAGGCTAGTAAGTTGATAAAACTATTTGGATTGTGAAAAATAATAGACGGGATAAGGGCATTCTTCTTAACTTATAATTTCGGGACGAAATTCTTTTAAGGGGGAAAGATTGTAACGACCCAGAATTTTAAATAATTTAATTTGGAAATATTTAATTAATTTTAAATATTTGAATGACGGTTTAGATTGAATTTTCAATATAACTATGAATTTGACGATTTAATTTTAGAATTTAATCTATTAAGTGTTGAATAAAAATTTGAATCTAAAATTTTAAGCCAATTAAAAATATTTCAAAGGCTTGAAAAATTCATATCGATAATATTAAAGATTTTAGAAGCTTCAGAATTGAATTTGAAACTGCTTTGCTCAGTTTTGAATTAAATCGTTTAAATCGATATTTAAAACTAGCCGTCCGAGGCACAGTCTCGGAATTCGACGAAACCAGTTCCATTGGGTCCGGAATATTTAATTATTCTAGGATTACAAGTTTCGTAATTTTCGGAGTTAATATGTGGGCACACGACACATAAACGCGTCGAAATTTTCAACGATTAAATTTAAATTTAAATTTAAGTTTAAATTTTTGGTCAAACTTCTTCACGTTCTTTTCCCTAAAGTTATGCCTAATATCACGATGAAGATCGTGTAGAGCATGCTGCATTTGATTTTGAGTATCTCCCCTCTCGTTCAAAAATCAAAATCGCGCAGAAACAAAATAATGGCCGAGCGAACTAAATCCCCCCATTCCAATTTAACCGAAATCAAAACAAACCCAAATTCAAAATAGAAAAAAAAAGAATGGCAGATGATGGTCGCGAGTTCGAAACTTTAATCAAACGCGTAGGAGCTAGGGGAAATCGCGATCGGCATTCGCGAGTGGTGGTTGACGCAACTCGTGACTGCTCGCGTGGGGCGTGCGATCGTCAATGGTGACGTCGTGGTTCTCGAACAATGGCGGCGGCGTTCGATTTGGGGCTTGGTGGTGAGGCGCGAGATGGAGTGGGACGAGGGGGACTCGACAGCTGAGGCGACTCGTGGAGGAGCTCGCGATGGTGGAAATCAAATCGAAGTCGCGATTTGACGCTGGGGGTTTCGATGGCAGTGGGGAAGCTAGCGGCGCGTACGCGCGAGGAGGGTGCGGTGACTGAGGACGTTGGTGGTGATGTCGATGGTGCGCGCGTGAAAAAGGGGATAATTGCAGTAAGTTTTTTTTTATTTTTTTTTATTTGTTTTGTTCAATTTGATTTAAATATGAAAAAAATATATACAGTAAAATATATATATATACAGATAGAAAAATATATATATATATATATGTAAAGTCTAAAAAAAATAAAAAAATAAAAAAAATAAAGTTAGTTTGAAAGTCAAATTCTAGTTAAATGAATTATTGTAAAAAAGAAAAGAAAATTTAGTTTAAATTAAAAATATTGAAATTTTTGTATATAGGTCAGATTATATATTATAAAAAAAAAAAATCTACCTCTGTATATTTTAATTTACAGAAAATGAATTTTTAATAGTTAGAATTAAATCTAGAGTTAATGAAATTTTATAAAAGGAAGATTTGTTTAAAATTAAATTTATTTGTTAAAACAAAATTATCAGTTAAATATAAAATTTAGTTTCAAATGAAAAATATTTTCGTAAAAGAAAATTTGTTAAGAATTCAAATCATTTGTTTAGAACTAAATCGATAGTTATTTAAATTTATAAAAGAAAGATTGAAAATAAAAATAAATATTCAAGTGGATTTGATAAATTGTTGAAGTTAAAATTTTAAAGACAGGAATATTATTTTTAGAATGTGTAAAGTTTATATAAAGGAGAATTAGTTAAAAATAAAATTTTTGATAAGAAGAAAGGAAATTAAATAATTAGTTAAAATTAATTTATTAAAGAGAAAGAATGCTTCGAATTAAATAGTTAGTTAAGAAAGTTTATTAAAAGGAATTGATATAAGGATATTAAACAAATATGATTAGTTCAGTTGTTATAAAATAAATAGTTTACGATAATAAATTTGTTTTATCTACTATAGTTACTAAAATGAAAATCTTTAGTTAAAATTAAATCTATAGTTAATTAAATTATTTGAAAGAGAGTTTGTTTAATTAAATTTAATTTTTAGTTGAAATAAAATTATTAAAGAAGAAACGAATTTAAATAAAACTATTGATTTATTAAACAACCAAAAATGAAAATTTATTATTCGATTTATTTCGAATATTAATAAATTGTGTAAATATTTATACAAGGTATAAATGAAGAAAACAAGTTGAATTGGAAGTGGATGGCAAACAGGAATAAAAGGTGAGAACTTCTCACTCAAAAGGAATTTCTGTTGTTTATTTAAATTTTAAATAGTTAAATTTAAAATTTGATTGACTGTGTTGATTGAATGATTGAATGATGATTGTTATATATATATATTGGATGTGAATAGACCCTATACGCCATTAGTAAGCGGAGGTTATTTATTACACACATATACCGCGATATTCCACCTCGAAGTGGAATTGGTATTATATTATATATATAGCAATATATATATATTGGCATATGTATATATTGCAGTTGATTGATTTCCCGCATTTCTTTTTAGCGGATGAGACCCTATGCGCCGTTAGTAAGCGGATATATATTTATAAAATCCCATATACCGCGATATTCCGTCTTGAAACGGAATGGTATTGTGCTAATGTCTGTGGATGCAGGGAAACAGGTTGGAGGGATCCAACTGGATTCCACACAAATATTTATTTGATTTCATATATTGTGATATTTGATTGTTTATCATGGATGATATATGATGTTTGAAAATCGTGATTGACTATTTGATGTGTTGCATCATCGGATCCAAATTTTGGAATTTAAAAACAACGATTTTAATTTCTAAAAGGATTTTTGGAAATATACGTTTATAAAATATTTTTGGAATTGATTCATCTTAAATAAATAAACGTTATAATTTTAATATTATAAAAATTATGATTTTTGAAGAATACAGTTAAAAGTTGATTTTTGAAAATATGGGATTAGTGGTTTTATAAAATAGTTTGAACTGGGATTTCTGAATTTATTATAAGAAATTTAAAAATAGGATTTATAAAATTTTTATTTTATAAATCAGAATGATGAAATTATAAAAGAGTTTGAAGATGTTTAAAATAGTAATATAAATTGTTCTATATTAAAAAGATTTATAAATTAATATTTATAAATTAAAAATATTAGAAGTATAAAACGAACATTTCTAAGTGTTAGAAAGAATTGTAAATGAATTTCATAAATTGGAATTATAGAATTATAACAGTGAAGTTATAAATAAATTTTATAAGCAGTAGGTTTATAAAATTTATAAAGTTATTAAAGGAATGAGTTTGGATAAATAAATGAATCTTATAAGTTATAAAATTTATAAATTGAGAAGTTCAAAGAAACAATTTTGTAAATAAATAAATTATAAGTATTTGACTTATAATATGAATTTTTAGGATATCATTGTGGTATGAATTGAGATAGGTTAATAAAGAAAATTCATAAAAGAAAGTTGTTGTAAATTAAATAGAAATGAAATTTATAAACATTGTTTTATAAATCCGCAACGACTTATTTTGATAAGTGAATTGTTGTAATTTATTAATGGAGTTATATTCATGTTTTAAACAGTGAATAATTCCTTAAACTAAAATGAATAGAAGTGATGAAATTTATTAACAAGGTATATTCACGTTTTTGAATAGTGAATATTATGTTAAAGAAATTATTTGATAGTGATGTTTGAAATAGAATTAAAACGATCTAACGATGTTTTACAATATGTTGAGATTCGAAATCATAGATTTCAACATTTATTGTTGAAATAGATGTTTTCGAGAAATAGAAGGAAATAATAGATTATAACACTGTTGTTATAATAGATGATTTCTGAAAGGAAATGTTTTGTATAGTATTGGGATTTATATATCTATTTTATTTCGAATCCCTATACTAGTGATTTTGGGTTGTCGTAACGATGTTTTACGCAACATTCGTTTTGGCCCAAATAAATATGTTTAAGAGAATGATTTCCTTAAAGAATGAATTATATACTTAATTTCGATTTAAGTATATAGAATATTTTCTGAGTGTTGAAAATAAAAGATTGTGAATTACTTATTTAATAAGTATAGAAATGTTTTCCAATATAGAGTGAATATGTTGAGAATTTATCTTTTTTGAAGATAAATTGAAAAATGAATATTTGAAATCATATATTCATAAATATTTTGGAAATATAAATTCAATATGGAATTTATAAATGGAATTGGGAAAATAAGTTTAAAAATAAATATTGATTTATTTTGAAGTAAGGAAAGTTATATCTTGTAAAGATATTTTTGGGAATTAAATAATTTGGAAAATTATTTGGATTCTGGTGATGTTGGCATATCTATTGATAGTTCAATAACCGACTATCGATATATACCTTTGAATAGGTATTTGATGTGAATTTGCTTGGAAATTGAATGCCACACTTATTTTTTTTTTAAAAATAAGCGCTCACTATTCGGGTTAACCGGGAAAGGACCATGGGGTCGTATAACCCATTCCGAATAAGTGATACGTCGTATGAATTGCATTCGAAGAACGGTGTTGAAGACCGGATATTTTCGAAAACGAAAGGGTTTCTTGTTGATTGTCTCTGCACTGGCTGATCCCCGGTATAGAGATCTCCATAAGTGATGGGAAATCCGAACGTGATTAGAGATTATTCGGATTGCAAGAACTTCTTTGTAAGTGCCTTCGGTTTTGTTCGATCCCGGAACAGACTTGTATGGATTGTGTGTCTGACATTACAAGTTGAGATATAAAGCCGATTTCTTTCAAATATATTTCTATGGTGGCGGAGAATTTATTCTTTTAGCTTAACACACTTCTTTGAGACGTACGAGCTCAAAGGTTATATAGTTGAAGTTATCAGCGATATATTCCCAGTTTGGTAATGTGACATGCTGAGTGATGCTGAAATGATCATTGTGTTGATTATTTGTGATAGGATCATTTATTTGATCGTCTATCTTAGTGATCATTGTGTTGATCATTTGTTGACCCAAAGCATGGCTTTTGTATAAAGTATGTTTTTGTGGACGGAAATTCGTCGAGCCTCACATCCCGGAAATGGTCAAAACAGGAAAGATGCAGCAAGGTTATGAGGGGTAGCGCCCTTTAGGATATGTGCATTTCCTTCTGGAAAAGGGTGGTATCATGGTATGGAGCCCAGATACTTACTCATGTTGAAACACTTTGTTTTTATGATTGTGTGAATTGATTAGAGAGCTCTCGGATAAAGGTCCCAAAGGACCGGGGGATGGCATATTCGGTCAGTTGTTACCCAGTTAGGGGTAACCCGGCGTTGTGTTGGTAGAGATCCGGTTTGGTTCTCGGGGATGTCCATCCAGAGGCATTCTCATGTGGCAATGGGAAGTTCCTTGGCCTGACCATTTGTTGGAAATCAAATTCCCAATACGAAACTTGTACGGTATTAGTTGTAGAACCTGCTATTCACTTATGGTGGTCACCACTGTTTGGATAGTAGCTATAGTAGGCATACGATAATGGTCGTATGTTGGCTAAGATTTATATCTTTACTTTCGAAATAATTTCCTACACTATGCACTAGTAATAATATCAAATGTTATTTTAAATGCGTATCAAGCATCTTTGACTATCATAAGGAGAAATCTCCTCCGATTCTGCGTTTGCATGTGTGTGTGTGCGGGAGGCCTTATGGTAGTCTCATTTTTAAAAGCATTGCAAATTGAATTTAAAAATGTTCCTCTATTTTTGATTTTAAAGTAAATAAACTGTTTTGAGTTCTCACACCAGTCACATGACTGACTCGGAGTTTATTGTTTTCCTTCCTAAACTCTGGGTGCCCACCAATTTTCCACACGGGCAGTCAAGAGTTAGGTTTATCAGGATATTCTGGATATTCTGGAGTTGCAGGAGGCAAGCTGGATGGCGTAGCATATTACGAGTATATAGTATTTCTTTTCCGCTGTTTATTGTTGTTGTAGTACACTCTGATGGTTTGATGTAATGTAATATAATGTGATGTAATAACTGATATAGTTCTTTATTTAAAGATTATTCATTTATTATTATATGTTGTTCCGCTGCGAATTGTGAGATTCTGTTGTAGTTCTGTTGTTATGTTCTGTTCTTTGTTTTCTTTCTCTTCTTCTACCTCTTTCTTTTTCTTTAAAACCCTCAGTGTTCGTATTTTCGTTCACCTTGAGTTAATCAATGGAGATTAGTGTTTATTCAAGGAGTACGGATTTACGGGTCCTGACATGATTCGTAATCAATTGAAACGATTTAACAGGTTTAGCTGTGAATTAAAAGTTGACAGTATATTAATTGCAATGTTAATTTCTACACTTTCTTATATTTAAGAATTTTATAAATTATATTCTCAAAACCCATACTTTAGATTTTTAATCTTTATATTCTCAACTTTCACCTAAAATAAAGATGCCATAAACATTAGTTCCTGATTCACATCATTATTCTTTAAATCTAATTTAAATCTCAATAACGTAGTATTTAACGTTAGAATCCATTTTATTATGCATAAATTCCAAATTTTACTGACCCAAATTTTCTTCTTTTCATTCCATATCAATTGTCAATCCTATAAGAAAAATTAACATTAGGTTCATACTTATACAAATAATTCCAATTTCTTCCAAATAATAATTACATAACTATTAAATATTAAATCCATTTAATTGCAACAAATTCAATTGATTGCAATTAATTTCCAAATAAATTTGGATCTTTATTTGGTTATACAAAAAAAATCCGTTATCACTTACCTAACAAAGTTATTATTACTTAAGATCTCATTGCATCCACATTTTCACATTTTCATTTCTTGGTTTCTTTACTTTATTCTACATAAATTATTATAATTGGGATTTTTCTTAGTTACATCTTATTTGTATTTAACATTACTCATTCACCAATTCATTTCACTTTAACTGCGGTAAATTGGCGGATAAATTGAATTTGATTCCTAAAATTTAAATTAACAAGCAACAAGAATAGGTAACACACAATAGTCGTTACGCTAAATTCTAGTCACCTAAATAAGCTTTTATTACTTTACAAAATGGAATAACTTTTAAACTCATAAATGTAATACCAAAACCGTTATAAATCCAATAAATTTCCAAATCGAAGTTTGTACACATTTTACACAACTATTATGATTTCTCACAGAACGTTGAATTTATTAAATGACCATTTATTCAAAATTTAATTCCCTTAATTGAATCAAATGCTTATAATTTTTACATTCTTACCATTCCTTTCCATTATAAATTCATTAACGGATTTACAAATGTCTATCTTCCAAATATTAAATAACCAAACTGATTACAACCACTGTTCTTATCAAATTTTCATAAATTTGTTCAAATCTATACTCTTTTTCCATATAAATAAATTTTATGTTACTACTAGATTTTTTTATCCACTACAGCCATTAAATTTTTACTATCTACACTTATTACATCTTTGTATTAATGAATCCCATTCAAGTTAATATTTATATTAATATTCACAAATTCAACATTTATATATTTCTTAAAATTAACTTTCAACCGAATGTGCCAATTTACATTTCATTTCTATTCAATATATATTCATTTTATTCCGTTCATTCGGGTACTGCATTGAAATATGTTTATTCTCTAATACTAACGTTATTATCATTAAATTATGATTGGATTCCAAGTTTTTATTCAATACCTTGAACAATAACTTACATATTAACCAAATCCTTCTTCTACTTAATTCAAATTGGATTATGTTCCAATTCCTATAACCTAGGTCATGAGTCACCATTTACATAATTACATTTATCGTTTATTTCAATCTTCGTTTATAATTTAAAGTTCTACTAAACTAAATTACAAAACTTATGAACTTTATCAAATTTAATCCACCATTAAATTTTTCTGATGTTTATATATTGCAATTCAATTCAGTTATTATTTCATTAATACCATTTTAATCAACTAATTATGACTTATAACCACAACACAAATCTTCGTTATTCTACCTATTGCCATATAACATTTCAATTGTTAAATCTTTAATCTCAGTTACTATATCCAACTCCTACATTTATTATAAATTAGATTAAAAATTATATTAAGTTAATCCATTTAATATTATCAAATTTAACGGGTCGTTACATGATGGGAAATCCGATCGAGATTGTGAATATCCGGATTGCAAGGACTTCTTTGTAAGTGCCTTCGGTTCTGTTCGATCTCGGAACAGACTTGTATGGATTGTATGCCTGACATTACAAATTGAGGTATAAAGCTGATTTATTTCAAATATATTTCTGTTGGTGGCGGAGAATTTATTCTCTTAGCTTAACACCCTTCTCTGAGACGTACGAGCTCAGAGGTTATGTAGTTGATGGTTAGCAGCGATATATTCCCAATTTGGTAATGTGACATGCTGAGTGTTGCTGTGAAATGATCATTGTTTGATCATTTGTGATAGGATCAATGATCATTTGTTGACCCAAAGCACAGCTTTTGTATAAAGCGTGGCTTTGTGGACGAGACTTCGTCGAGCCTCACACCCCGAAATGGTCAAAACAGGAAAGATGCGGCAAGGTTATGAGGGGTAGCTCCCTTTAGGGTATGTGCATTTCCTTTTGGAAAAGGGTGGTATCATGGTATGGAGCCCAGATACTTACTCATGTTGAAACACTTTATTTATTATGGTGTGATGTTGATTATGAGCGCTCGGTTAAAGGTCCCAAAGGACCGGGGGATGGCATACTCGTGTCAGTAGTTACCCAGTTAGGGGTAACTCGGCCTTGTGTTGGCAGAGATCCGGTTAGGTTCTCGGGGACGTCCTTCTAGAGGCGTTCTCATGTGGCAATGGGAAATTCCTTGGCCTGACCATTTGTTGGAAATCTAAAGAAACAATACGAACCCTGTACGGTTTTAGTTGTATAACCTGCCATGGAATTTGGCGGTAACCTGCTATTGAACATGGTAGCTATACTAGGCATAAGTGCGAAATGTCTATGCTGGCTAAGGTTTATATCTTTACTTTCGAAATGATTTTTCCTACACTATGCACTAGTAATAATATCAAATGTTTCTTTTCAATGCGTATCAAGCATCTTTGACTATCATAAGGAAAAATCTCCTCCGATTCTGCGTTTGCATTGTGTGTGTGTGCGGAGGCCTTATGGTAGTCTCATTTCTAAAAAGCATGGCGAATTGATTTTTAAATATTTCGTTGTTTGTTTTTAAAGATAAACTATTTTTGTTGCTCACACCAGTCCCACGATTGATCCGGAGTTTATTGTTTCTTTCCTAAACTATGGGTGCTGATTATTTTCTACATGAGCAGTCTAGAGTTGGGTTTTTCAGATAGTAAGATTAGTAGGTTATCTGGAGCTAGTTCAGTCTTTGGATCACACCAGTCTTGCTCGGCTTGGTGCATCGTTATTGGGAGTTCGAGCTATTGCTGGATTGGTTCTTGGAAATGAAGTTGCAGTTTTGGAGTTCTTCCTTGAAGACTATCTTAGAGTTATTTGTTCCGCTGCTATTTTATTGTATCATATCTCTGATGTATATTGATATCTATTGGATCATCTGTTGTATCAGATATTGTTATCAAAGCTGTATATCAATGTATTATTCTTTTTATTCCGCTGTGTTGTTTACTTAATGATTGTTATAAGCTCCGGCGAATCGGATTTGAACGGTCGAATCTATGGCATTCGAATACGATGTAAAGTAAGGATGTTGATTTTCGAGCGGGCAAAATCCGAAACGTTACATTTGGTATCAGAGCTAAGGTTAAACTTTAGCTCAGGAGTATAACACATTAAGTAGCTCATTGGAGATAGGGTGAAGTAAACCCTAGAATGAGTATCCCTAAGATATCTGTTTGAATGCCTCAGTAAATTCTCTTACTATTCACCAATAGTAAGTATGAGTGCAAGAAGATGACGAGATAGGGGACAGGGAAATACGACTATAAATGGTCAATGCCCTGCAACAGTGGAAACAATTTTCTTCTCAATTTTCTTTGATTCGTTTTCAAATTCTTTTGATTGCTTCGTGACAGCTACAAGAAAAAGTTTCGGTGCGGTGATGCTCTACGAATCGTTGTAGGAAATTTTTACTTTGTATCTTCATCAATTTCTTATCAGTTTTTCGATTTAAACCTTAATGAATTCGAAATTGGAAATTTTAAATTGAGTTAAATTGATTAATAGAATATGAAGGATAAATTGAATTAAATCAATAAAACGATTTCGTTTGAAACCAAATTTTAAAATTCTATTGTAATTTCTTGTGAATACCAAAGTCCGAAGAGGGACAAATTGGTATGTATTCTGAGATTTTTCGACTTGAGTTTGGAATTCATATCTTAAGTTTGAGGAATTATAGGAGATCGAATCTGTCTATCTCTGTGTTGTTTTCGTGCCTGCGAATTTCGAGGACGAAATTCTTTTAAGGGGGGAAGTCTGTAACGATCCCGAATTTTAATTTATTTTAAATTGATAATTAAATTCATTTTTGATTTTAAATTGTGGAATTAATTGAAAATCAGTATAAAATAAAATGAAACAAGTAAAAGACAAGTATATAAAAGCAAATACAAAGCAAGCTAAGCAAATGAAAATATAAAGTATATATTTTTACATAAGTAATAAAGCAAAGTACAAGATAAACAAATAAAAAAATGTATGCAGGCAAGACTAGAGCAAACAAAATGTAGGCAAGCATAAACAAAGGGAGAATAAAAATACAAATAAACTAGGCAAAACAAATAAATATAAAGTACAAGCAAGACACCTCTAACATACCTCTAGCCTATCAAAGCGTCTTCAGCCTACAAACCTATTTTTTTATACCCTGTACAAACATGATGATATCAGCCATGCTAATTGTATAAATTAATATGCCTTGTACAACTCAGTTTTATTCATCAAACTCTCAACCTAATATGCCAGAGAGAAAGAAAAAAATAAATAAATAAGAAACATTAGTCAGTAACAAAAGCAAAACAAATTCAATTTCAATATCAAAGGAAAGTTTCAAGCCTGAAGCAGTAAATCAAATACAAGTTCAATAAAATCAAAGCCTTCAATAGTGTTTATGTACAAAGAAAAGTTTTGAATATAAGAATGAAGACAAAACAAATATAAAAAAAAGTAAGTATGTAGGCTTTAGACAAAGTAGGACAGCAAGTATATGTTTAAGTATAGAAACATAAAGTAAAAGCAAACAAGTACAAACAAAACATCTCTAAGTGCATACAATATGTTCAGCCATGACCTGATATAGTGCAAAGTAACATTACCATATTATAAACAAAGATATCACCTGTACAAATATATTATCCTCTAGCTTCTCTTATACATCAACTTTCTTATCTTTGTTCGTTCAAAACTTAACTTAGCAAGCCTGAGAAAAAGGAAAATAAAAACATCTTCAAATTTGAGAAAATGCAATGCAAAGCAGTTCAAACATTAAGTATCAAACAAAGATCAAAACAGAACAAATCTGGGTAGTCAAGCCTGGAGATTGTTTCAGGCAAATCAAAAGATTAAGCAAATGAAATGCTAGTTCCAAAGCAACTCAACAAAACAAAATTAAAAAGCAAGTTAGGATTAAGTTTTCTAGTTCCAGGCTTTGCAGTCCTATTCTCTGTCTTCTTCCAGAAACTACAAGTGAGTAACTTATTCTTTTTAGATACTTTTAAAATATAAAACCGTTGCTTATATGTATATAGGTATATCTGTGAGTAAACACTTAATTTTGAAGTTTAAAGTAATGAATATTGGAATATGTGAATTCTAAGTAATACCGTGTTGTATGATCTTATATAGATGAATATATCTATGCGTTCAATTTCATTTGTGCTGGGAATGAATATGACACCTCTGTTCTCTTAAGTCCAGAGTTCAATCAAATAAAAAAAACTGTAGATTTCACTCCTCAAATCTCTGATAAACTTTAATCTTGAACAAATAAGTTTGTTTAAACCTTATTCATGAGCTAAATTTGTTTCAGCTTGAATATGAAGGGTTTGCCCCTGTAACCAAAATTATACAGTACAAACAAAATCTTAAGGTAAATTCAAGAATTTTTAATTATTGAATTGATTTTACAATTTGAATGAACATACGAAAATATGATTTTTAAAACAATAGTGATGATTTTTAGTTGAGAGATTCAAGGGCAGTTCGAGTTTGAACAAAACCAGCTCTTTGATCATTTTCTGGTGATCGAATCATCTTTGGATGCTAAGATTTGGGTTGAAGCAGGTTTGAACATCATGGAGTTTAGGAAAATTGTCGAAAAAATTATCTATTGCAAGAATTTTGAGTTCGAGATACATAGAGGGTTTGGGTTACGGTTTTTTTTGTGTACTGTAAAATTTTGATTTCGCCACCGTGACGTGATCGAGTGCAGCGAGCTTCAGGGCGGTGGAAGTTGACGTGAAGAAGGAGTCGACGCCGGAGTTGTAGACGTAACGGTGGGAGGAGCTGCGAGCGCGGCGCGATGACAGGTTTTAGGGGTGAGGTCTGTTCGTCTTCCAGGAATTCGAGAGGGGAAAGGAGATTCTGATGGTCTGAGATGGACGCGAGGGTGAACGTCGACGTGTTCGATGATGCTGCGATGCCGGAAGATCGCCAGAGGCGATGCGCACGTGCACAAGCCTGGTGGTCTAGAAAGTTTGAAAACCTGGATGATTTCCAGGTTTGCACTCGTGAGTTAACCCGAAGCTTTACTCGAGTATTTCCGGGGTAGAACTCGAAGTAGAGGCTGGTGAGGTTGGGGTCAAATTTTGTATCAGGCTTTTGGACCTGATTCTATTTTCTGAATTCAAAACTAAATTCAAATTTGAAAATCAAGGATTAATCTGAGTTTCAAAAATAAAAAAATAAATAAAATAAAAATGTAAATACAAATTCAAATTTGGGTCGGAATTTAGCTTGAAAACGAATAAAGTTTTAAATTTAAATTGTTTTAAATACTTAAAAAAAAATGTTTTAGTGTTAAAAAGGAATGTGAATTTAAATAGGATTTTTGACTTGTAAAGAAAGAACTTAGACCAATTGAATCAAATTTTGAAATCTGAAACTAAATCTAAATTTGATTTAGTTTTGGGATAAAAGGAATTTTAAAATTTAAATTGTTCTAAATAATTTGAATGATTAAATTTAATTTGAATTTAAATTTAAAGTGTAATGTTTAAAACACACTTAAATGATTAATGGAATCATTAATAAAGGAATTAATTATCTTAGAGATAATTAAGGTAATAAAATGATTTAATTAATAAGGTAATTAAAGAATGATTTATTTAATTTATAAATAAATAATTTTGATTAATTTATAATTAGAAATGATTAATGATGAATTAATCTAAGATAATTTCCTAAGAAAGTAATTAAGAAATATTATTAGTAATAAAGATAATTAACTAAGGATTATTAAGTAATTGATTAAAGTGATTAATGTTAATAATTAATTGGAGTAATTAATCTAGAAAATCAATTATAAACGATTTAAATGTAGTTACTTAATGAAAGTAATTAAGAATTAATCACTTATTATAATTAATTTATTGGATATTTTGATTTATTAAGGTAAATTAATTAAGTAATTGGTTTAAAGATTAACTTAATTAATATGATTAATTTAGAATAATTCAATTAATTAAGGTGATTGATAAATTAATTTATATCAAATGATTTGTAATTAATAAATCAGAATTTGATAATAAATTCGTAAGAAATTAATTTACTTGGAAATCAATTGAATTAATTAGGATTGAACAATCCTGTTTATAAATGATTATTGAATGCTTGACCTTACTTATGAATGATTATATTGTGTGAAATGCCTTGAATTGATTGTCCTATCTGATCTGTGATGTTTTATTCCTTGGATTGAGCTGTATATAATTTATTCATTTATTGATGATACATCTATATATTATCTATGAATCTGTGAATGGGCGATAAGCTTTATAGTTATATCGCTTATCAACTATATTTTTGTTTTAATCTGTGATGATTGAATGATGTTGCACTATTGTGTTAAACCCCTGGACCACACCATACACACACAATTATGGATATCACGAGGAAATCAGTTAAGTCACAGATGTTTGAAATAGTTTTGAATTTGAATTTTTGAATTCAAATGTTTTGAAAATGGATTGGGTTTGAAGTGAAAAGCTTTTGAAATGGAATTTCAAAGATGGAAATTTATTTTGAATAACTGGATTAAGTGTTGGAATTTAAATACTTTAATTTAAATTTGAATTCAATATTGAAATTGAATTCTGTAATTTGAAACTAGGGATTAATGATGTTATACTAGTCATTATGAGTTAAACCATTTTTAAAGTATTATTTTTGAAAATTTGAATTAACCCAAAGATTGTAACTTGTATAAATGAAATCGGGTTTTTCGAAATAAGACTGTTGTTTCTAAATGATAAAAAGGCTTTCATAGGAGAAACGAATTTCAAATTATATAAAAAGGGATTTCAAGTTTAAACTGAAATAGTTTACCAAGTTATTGATGAAAATTTGGAAATGAATTTTGAAAGTGAATATTTGGGAACGGTTTGAAAGCTATAAGACAAATCTTTAATTAAAATATTTTAAATGAGTTAATCCAAATGAAATGGAAATTGTTTTGAAATCCGTAAATGGAATTTTGTGAAATAAATCTTTTTGTTAAAGATTTGAAATGGTAACTGGTTTAAACCATTTGAAAAGAAAGCTTTGAATTATTAAGTTGTGACTTAATTGAAATCCCATATCCATACGTTTTAAATGTTTTCGCTCACTATTCGAATTAGCCGGGAAAGGAGCTTTGTGTCGTATAACCCATTCCGAATATGTGATTTGACGTTATGGATAGCATTTGAAGACCGGTGATGAAGACCGGGTATTTGCGAAAGCGATAGGATGACCTATCGAATGTTTCTGCACCGAGTCGCGCCGGTATAGAGACTCCCTAAGTGATGGGAAATCCGATCGGGATTGTGAATATCCGGATTGCAAGGACTTCTTTGTAAGTGCCTTCGGTTCTGTTCGATCCCGGAACAGACTTGTATGGATTGTATGTCTGACATTACAAATTGAGGTATAAAGCCGATTTCTTTCAAATATATTTCTGTTGGTGGCGGAGAATTTATTCTCTTAGCTTAACACCCTTCTCTGAGACGTACGAGCTCAGCGGTTATGTAGTTGATGGTTAGCAGCGATATATTCCCAATTTGGTAATGTGACATGCTGAGTGTTGCTGTGAAATGATCATTGTTTGATCATTTGTGATAGGATCATTTGTTTGATCATTTATCTTTATGATCATTTCTATGATCATTTATTGACCCAAAGCACAGCTTTTGTATAAAGCGTGGCTTTGTGGACGAGACTTCGTCGAGCCTCACACCCCGAAATGGTCAAAACAGGAAAGATGCGGCAAGGTTATGAGGGGTAGCTCCCTTTAGGGTATGTGCATTTCCTTCTGGAAAAGGGTGGTATCATGGTATGGAGCCCAGATACTTACTCATGTTGAAACACTTTATTTATTATGGTGTGATGTTGATTACGAGCGCTCGGTTAAAGGTCCCAAAGGACCGGGGGATGGCATACTCGTGTCAGTAGTTACCCAGTTAGGGGTAACCCGGCCTTGTGTTGGCAGAGATCCGGTTTGGTTCTCGGGGACGTCCTTCCAGAGGCGTTCTCATGTGGCAATGGGAAGTTCCTTGGCCTGACCATTTGTTGAAAATCCAAAGAAACAATACGAACCCTGTACGGTTTTAGTTGTATAACCTGCCATGGAATGTGGCGGTAACCTGCTATTGAACATGGTAGCTATAGTGGGCATAAGTGCGAAATGTCTATGCTGGCTAAGGTTTATATCTTTACTTTCGAAATGATTTTTCCTACACTATGCACTAGTAATAATATCAAATGTTTCTTTTCAATGCGTATCAATCATCTTTGACTATCATAAGGAGAAATCTCCTCCGATTCTGCGTTTGCGTTGTGTGTGTGTGCGGGAGGCCTTATGGTAGTCTCATTTCTAAAAAGCATCGCGAATTGATTTTTAAATATTTCTTTGTTTGTTTTTAAAGATAAACTGTTTTTGTTGCTCACACCAGTCCCACGACTGATCCGGAGTTTATTGTTTCTTTCCTAAACTATGGTTGCTGATTATTTTCTACACGAGCAGTCTAGAGTTGGGTTTTTCAGATAGTCTGATTAGTAGGTTATCTGGAGCTAGTTCAGTCTTTGGATCACACCAGTCTTGCTCGGCTTGGTGCATCGTTATTGGGAGTTCGAGCTATTGCTGGATTGGTTCTTGGAAATGAAGTTGCAGTTTTGGAGTTCTTCCTTGAAGACTATCTTAGAGTTATTTGTTCCGCTGCTATTTTATTGTATCATATCTCTGATGTATATTGATATCTATTGGATCATCTGTTGTATCAGATATTGTTATCAAAGCTGTATATCAATGTATTATTCTTTTTATTCCGCTGTGTTGTTTACTTAATGATTGTTATAAGCTCCGATGAATCGGATTTGAACGGTCGAATCTATGGCATTCGAATACGATGTAAAGTAAGGATGTTCATTTTCGAGTGGAAAAAATCCGAAACGTTACACCATTATTATTTTACAATCCATTTATTTAACCAAGTTAAATTTATTAACATAATCTATCAAATAATTATATAGCCAATAAGCTTACTGCCAACTTTTATTACAAGAATCACTTCATTAAATTTTCCTGAGTTAAATCTTATTTATAATTCCAGTTTAGATTTTCTTTCATCTTTCAAAATTTCAACATTTTTATTTAAAAATTATAGAAACGCTTTTTAATTCACATCATACTAATAAAATAGCTCTTAAAAAAATACTTCTTATAACTCGATGTCTCCACCAGTCCATCCTTGTTCTCCTAGAAATTCGGTCATATGTTTATCAGGTGTAGGACAGAAAATCTATAAGTACTTGGTAAACCCGTTTTCAACACCTAATGAAAATACTTGAAATATAATTTTATTGAAAATATAGAAAACAGTTTTTGAAAATAGAGGAAATATCTTTGGTGAAAATGCTCTGGAAATCATCACCCCCATCCATGGTCACAGTTACATCCGGGGTTACGTTGCCATCGCAGCAAAATCCATGTAACTGTAGGCTCTCCGCGGCCTCTGATTTTCGCTATCAAAATGAAACTTATCCACTCCTACATAGGTCACAGTCTACCGATATAAAATCAAACGCGGACTGTTGGCTCTCAGCGGCACACACGACTTTCGCTATGTTACACCATAGGTCGCAGTCTACCGATATAAAATCAAACGGAGACCGTTGGCTCTCAGCGGCACACACGACTTCCGCTATGGCATACTCTACTCATAATCCCCAGGAACTAGTTTTGTCCAGACTCCTCACAGGATCAACTTTAGAAATCCCCCCCCCCCCGGGCTCAAGGCAGCACTACTCGGTGGCACTCCTGAGAAGTTCATATCAAGGGAGCGCCTTTTTCTACAGAGCCATCATCAAAACACTTTATACTATATACATATAGTATCTTCCAAATCATACACCTAGTATGATCTCATACAAAGTTCCTTTACACAAAATCGATTATCCCAAAATCGATAGTTCTCAAACTAGGCTTTCCAAATTTTAATATTGATTTTACCCAAAAATCAAAAGCCTTTCCAAATCCAAAGATACCCAAAATCCTTTTCCAAGATCCTCATAAGATCCTTTATATATATTCATATATATATAAATATATATTTGTTTTATAAAACTTTGGATCCTTACAAATTTTTATAGATCTCCTTTTATACTTCGAACACCTTCAAAAATCCTTTTCTTCTGGCAATAGATTTAACAAGGGGAGATTTATCTTACATACAACAAAGATATATAACTTTGTTTGTTCAAAATCAAATATTCAAATTTTATTACTCTTTTCAATATCACTTTCGTTCAAATCCGTACGATATACACATATCATCCGTACGCCATACCAATCTGGTCGCTCACTCGATCACACAATTTCACTTCCGAACTAGTATCGTCCACCCGACTTCCTAGTGCGAACACAGATCTAGTTTCTTGATCAGAAACCAACATTCTCCTTATGTAGACATAACTATGATAGAGAATATCCAGAACCGATCAACAATCCATATCCAGGTTCGCCGTCGAAAATCGAGTGAAAAATCCCAACTCGAATCAATATACTATCTCGAAATTCTGTGCTCGAATCTGGATCAAATCACTATGCGAATAGAACAGTATACGTACATCCTACGTATTTATTTTCATTGATTATTAGTAAAATCAATTCCATTTCTATTCTCATTCACTTGAATTTTCATTCACTTAGTTACAATTGTCTCAATTCCATTGAGTTGTGACTTCAATTCTTATCTCGGTTGGGTATTAAATCCATAACAGTTTGAAACTCCGACCAGTTTATATTTAGAAAATAGCTTGAAAATTTTAAAAATAGATGAGTAGTTGAAAAATAATTATTAGTTTACAAAATAGCTATAAAATAGTTAACTAATTGTAAAATAGTCGGAAAATAGTTGAATAGTTTCAGGAATTTCAAATAATTGCAAAATAGTTGTAATGGAACTGATTTCGTAAAATTCCGAGACTGTACCTCGAAAGGCTATTTTTAATTCAAATTTAAACGATACATTTTCAAAACGAAACAAAATACTTCCAAATTCAATTTTAACACTTTTACTATCTTCAGTATTATCAGTATAAATTTTGCAAGATTTTGATTATTAATAACAGGCTTAAAACTTCAGATTCAACATTTTACCCAATTTCGGTATATTAAACTAATAACTTAATTGCTATAAATAATAATATTTGAATTCAATTTAAAAATTAACTTTTAAAATATTTACAATAAATTAAATATTCCAATTTAAATTGTTAGAAATTTCGGGTTGTCACATTCCTCCCCCCTTAAAAGAATTTCGTCCCCGAAATTACTAGTTAGGGAGAATGGTCCAATACCCATTTACTTTTCCCTCAAAACCAACAGTTCAACATTCTACCAACTATCTTTTATTAAAGATGCACTATCACCTCAACCAACTTCCTAAAACCATCTATAGTTTCCAACAACATTATTTACTCCACTTATTCAAATTTAAATTTCAAATTTAAATTTAAATTATCACAACTTTCTCAAAAAATTCTAACACTCTAAATTTTTGAATTTTTTTGCCAGTGTCTCCTTTGCGCGGCTAGCTCGATACAACTACAAAATGCCTCTAAGGCTCCCAAATTCCAAAAGAAAACAAAACGCCAAGTGGCAAGATCTAAACCCAATCCAATTTCATACAGAAACTTAAGTACATACCTCTTTGTCGGGCAGTCCAAATTTATCTTCCGAAATCAAAACCAATTTTTTCTTTCCCTTTATAATACCTGCATATCTTACTTAGCAATAATATCCAATCACAACCTTTCAAATCATTGCATACATTTCCTTACATAAGTTTCATACCTACTTCTATTCAAATTAGCTTTTCCATTTCCATATGAATTCAATTTGTTTTCAATTCTAAATATTGAATTTTATTTTTTCATTTATAACTGATTCATATCATTGTTTAAATTAGTTTCATCCATTAATTTATTTCAATTTCCAATTTGAAATCGTTTTATTGTTAATAAAAAAATTCCAAAAATTTTCTAACTCCCAAAAGTTTCAAAAAAAGTTTGGCAGAGTCTCCTTTGTACGGAGGAGCTTTTGCAATTTGACAAGGGATATAAATATATATATACATCGACCCACTCGGTCGGAAAAGCAAAATTAGTTCATATTTCCTATTTTTATTACGTAGGCGTACCTTTATTTAGCATTTTAAGAAGACGGCTTATTATTTAAGCAATTAGCGCAATCCAAATCCAGCCAAACGGCCTTCAAGTACCTGTACTTCGTCAATTTACAAATATAAGCACTATATATATGAAGTTAATAACATTTCTCTTACTTAAACGACTATAACACTTCAATTCAAAAAGAAATGCATTCAAAATAACTTCCACGAGCAATTTATATGTTTTCAAAACTAATTCAATTGCTTTCAACCAACTTATATACCATGTCCTTTAATTTTAATGGTTTGCAACTCAATTTCTTACATTCAATTGATTTTTAATCTAAACAAGCTCATATTCACTTCAAATGATTCAAAATCAATTTTATTTAACTTCTCTCAACCCATATAATTTTTTATTACTTTTTTTTACAACAACGACAACTATTTTTATGCAAATTCGACGATACTCGCTTAATAGCGTATCATTTCAGTTTATAACTACTCTAAATTAATTTCAACTCATCCTGTATTTAATTCTGTTTCATTTCTAATTTATTCACCAAATATTTAAATTTTAAATTCACTTACTTAGTTCATTTTTGAATTTATTTTATTAATACATAGCCATTCTCAATTTATTTCTATTCACTTGGGTTTTATTCGCAACTCAAACCATTTCTATTACGATTCACTTTCATTTCATTCGACAACATTTCCATTATATCAAATTTACTTCCAATTTACATTTAATATTATTTATAACACACTTGAATTATATTTGTAATTCAAACCATCACTATTTCGATCCTACTCTATTTTATTTTTACAACATCTTCACTTATTTAATTCATTATCAAATCCAAATCGAATTCTATTACAATTCGAATTCATTTCCAAATTCCATTATTAACTTACAATCCATTTATTTACCCATGTTAAATTTTATCAATATATTTTATCCAATAATTTATTTAATTAATTAGCTTATTTCCAACTTTTAAATCAATGTTTGATTTTATTGCAAAAATCACTTCATTAAATTTTCCTGAATTCAAACATTTTCATAATTCCAGTTTGGATTTCTTTCATTTTCCAAAATTACAACATTTTATTTTAAAATTTTAGAAAAGCTTTTAAATTCACATAATACCATTAAAATAGCTTTTTATAAAAATACTTCTAATAACTCGATGTCCCAACCAGTCCATCCTTATTCTCACAGAAATTAAGTCATACGTTGATCAGGCGTAGGACTGAAAATCTATAAGTACTTAGCAGGTTCATTTTCAACATCCAGTGAAAATACTTGGAAAATAATTTTATTGAAAATATAGAAAACGGTTTTTGAAAATAGAGGAAATATCTTTGGTGAGGATGCTCTGGAAATCATCACTTCCATCCATAGTCGCAGTTACATACCAGGGTTACGTTTCCATCGCAGCAAAAGTCCATGTAACTGTAGGCACTCTACGCCCCTCGATTACGCCATGGAACCTACAACAGCTCACAGTTACATTCCAGGGTTACGTTGCTATCACAGCAAAAGTCCATGTAACTGTTGGCTCTCAGCGGCACACACGATTTTCGCTGTAAAAATGAAACTTCTCCACTCCTACATAG
This sequence comes from Allium cepa, assembly GCA_030765085.1. Classification (NCBI taxonomy): domain Eukaryota; kingdom Viridiplantae; phylum Streptophyta; class Magnoliopsida; order Asparagales; family Amaryllidaceae; genus Allium; species Allium cepa. The sequence continues at coordinate 594,309,347 of CM060945.1, forward strand.
GTCGCAGTCTACCGATATAAAATCAAACGTAGATTGTTGAATCTCAGCGGCACACACGACTTTCGCTATGTTACCATAGGTCGCAGTCTACCGATATAAAATCAAACGCAGACTATTGGCTCTCAACGGCACACACGACTTTCACTATGGTATACTCTGCTCATAATCCTTAGGAACTAGTTTTGTCCGGACTCCTCACATGATCAACTTTAGAACCCCCCTTGGGGCTCAAGGCAGCACCACCCGGTGGCAATCCTGAGAAGTTCATTTTCAAGGGAGCGCCTTTTCCTTAGAGCCATCATCAAAACACTTTATACTATACACATATAGTATCTTTCAAATCATACACCTAGTATGATCTCATACAAGGCTCCTTTACACAAAATCGATTATCCCAAAATCGACAATTCTCAAATTAGGCTTTCCAAATCCCAATATTGATTTTACCCAAAAATCAAAAGCCCTTCCAAATACAAAGGTTCCCAAAACCTTTTTCCAAAATCCTCATAAGATCCTTATATATATACATACATACATATATATATATATATTTTAAAAACTTTGGATCCTTTCAAACTTGTATAAAACTCCTTTTATACTTCAAACACCTTCAAAAATCCTTTTCTTCCGACAATAGATTTAAAAAAGGGAGATTTATCTTATATAACAAAAATATATAACTTTGTTTATTCAAAATCAAATATTCCAGTTTGATTACTCTTTTCAATATCTATTTCATTCAATTCCGTACGATGTACTTATATCATCCGTATGCTATACCAATCTGATTGCTCACTCGATCACAGAATTTCACTTCCGAACGAGTATCGTCCATCCGACTTCCTAATGCAGACACAGATCTGGTTTCTTGATTAGAAACCGTCATTCTCCTTGCATAGTCATAACTATGATAGAGAATATCCAGAACCAATCAACAATCCATATCCAGGTTCACCATCGAAAATCGAGTGAAAAATACCAACTCCGATCGGTAAACTATCTCGAAATTCTGTGCTCGAATCCGGATGAAATCACTTATGCGAATAGAATAATATACATACATTCTACGTATTTATTTCCATTGATTATCAACCAAATCAATTTCTCTTCCTATTCACATTTCCTTTAGTTTCCATTCACTTATTTACAATTTCCTTAATTCTCATCTAAATCATATCTTCAATCCTTATCTCAATTGGGTATTTAATCAATAACAGTTTGAACTCCGACCAGTTTATGTTTAGAAAATAGCTTGAAAATTTTAAAAATAGATAAGCAGTTGAAAAATAATTATTAATTTTCAAAATAGCTATAAAATAGTCAACTAATTATAAAATAGTTGAAAAATAGTTAAATAGTTATAAAATAGTTAGATAATCACAAAATAGTTTAAAATAGCAATTAGTTATAAAACAGTTGAAAAACAGTAATTAATTTATAAACAGTTACAAAATAGTCAAATAACTCCAAAATTAGTTATAAAATAAGTATAAAATAATTTTAGGTTTAATAAGAAAGGTCGTATATATTAAATAGCTTGGAAAAATAAATTTATATTAAAACAATTTATATTGAAAATAGTCAAGAGTCAAAACTGTTGACTTCCCCTACTATTCAATTTAAATTTCCATTTAAATTGACCCATTCCAATTCAGATAACTCCAAATTCCATTAAGACTTGATTTATTCTCAATTCAAGTTGAATTAATTCTCAATTTCTTTCCAACTTCAAATAAAATTCTATTTGATTCTTACTTATTCAACTTTATCTACAGATCCAAATTATTCAAATAAATTTGGACTAATTTCAAACTGAATCCACTTCAATTTCAAATCATTTCAATTCCTGCTTGAATTTAATCCCAATTCCCATTCAAATTTTAAACCTTCACATTAATAACCATTCCACTTAAGTTTAAAACTTGCTTAACTTTGGGTTTCATATCACATTCCAAGGAAAATTCAAAACTCAACCTTAGAGTTTGTTTTCATTTCTATTTCCTTTACACACCAGGCTACTTTTAAATTTTAAACCACCCTTGGTTTTAATTTCAAAACAAATCCCTTAAAAAAAATCTTCCAAACATTTCTTATTTTAAAATAAGACTATATTCAAAATAGTCTGAATTATATTATTTGTTTTGTTTTAACTCTCGGAAACAATTGATTGTTTCTAAACTTAGGTTTTGAAACTTCACAATTTTAAAACCTGCTTTAATTTAGAAGTTATACTCATCTTATAATTTTAGTTCATATGGCTTACTTAATAGCAAATATGTGAATCCCCACCTCTATACCCACGCTAGCCAAGGACACTACGGTGTAATGCCGTCAACTAGCACGGAGAATAAGGCTGTTGAGGAGCGACCATCTGTATAATTGCTTTGTGTGAGTACCGACATGCCAGATAAAATATAACTTGCATTCTTTTCAAGAGGAAATCCAACATACCGACACAAACTCAAAGCTACTACACAGTGGCTATAATGTTTTCGGAAACAAACATAGAAATAAACATAACAAAAATCAGTCACAGACAATTCATATCACAAAGGCGGAAATAGACATGAATATATATAACACATAAAAGTGTTCATCGTAGTAGTGGTTAAAAAGATCCACAATGACACAAAAGGATAGCAACATGTGCTATACAAAAGAATAAGAACACAACTATGAGTCTATATCTCAAATGTATACAACCAAAAACTACTAATCTAAGTAGTTAGCGAAAAGTTAGGATGATAATCCTAGAAGTGAAGTCAAGCAGAAGCACCTGTAACATCTCGGTCTGACCCGAGAATTATTTATTAAGAAAATAATAAACGGATCAGTCTAGCTATAAATATCAGATGAAATGATATAGAATAAGAGGTATGACTAAACGTATAATAATCACAATGCCAAGCTGTGATAAATAAGTAATTGAAAATCAACAAGAGATTAATCAATATCACAAAAATCTTCTCAAAGATCAGAAGGAATGTCATACTCCTTATTTCATTCACCAAGCTACAAATATTGACAACATATAAATGCCAATCATAAAATTAGTGAAATTCAAATTCTAGAAATCATCAATAGAAATCCAGGAATCACAAAAGTGATCGCAGAAACGATCAATCACAAAAAGGGGGAGGCCTATCACAAAACGTGTAATATCCCGGAATTTCCAGGCGTTTAAAATGTTGATAATCTCTTAATTTAAATTATTTGAATTGAGAAATTGTTATTTTCAAGGATAATTAATCAAGTAATATTTTATTTTTTGTTATATTAAGATTAATTATTTTATTTATGTAACTAAATTCTAAATTGGTATATTGTTTTCAAAATTTATAAGTATGTTTAAAGTATATTTAAATCTGTGTATTTTAAATTGATTTCAAAATAGGATATATTATTTGTAAATAATAATGAACTTATTTTAAAATAGTTGTTTATATTGATTTATATTTATTTTAGATTTGATTCTTTAATTTGACTTTGAAATGAAATCTAAATTTGAATTCAAGAATATACATACATATTACTAATATAGTTTGAGTTTAAAATATATAGGTAATGTTTTTAATTAAAATAAGATTTGTTTTATTTCTTTTAATTAGAAATTTGATTTCTATTTATTTAATAAAATAAATGTAAGGCTTTTTGAAATAACATTTAAAATAAGTTTGCAATGTTTTATTATTTTATTTAAATTATCATTGATTTTATTTTATGTTCTTTTTAAAAGATTGTATTTTATAAATTAAGCATACATTTGTAAATGTATAAGTGAATTGTTGTTTGATATTTAATAAGAAAGGCATTTTTAAAATTTAGAAAACATACTTGTAATTAGGAAAATAATTTTAAATGCTTTTAAATTCCTTTAGAATTAAAACAAACTCAATATTTACAAATGTTCATTTCTTAAACACCTTGATAACAAGTGTTAAACCATTTGTGTAAATAGAGACAAGGGTCGTTCGTTTTTCTAATTTCTTTTAATTTATCAAATCTGAATTTATTCTATAAAAACCATCTTTATCATTTTCTCAAACCTTTGTTCATTTCTAAAAGAAAACCTAAAATCTTCATGCAATCTTCATTCATTACCCAAAAACCAGAAAACCAAAAATCAATACTCAAAACAAATCAAATATCTGAAATCCTTCAAAACCCAAACACATTTAGAAGATCAAAGTCTGCAGATTCAAAATCTAAGACCTGCATCTAATTTCTCAAACTCATGTATCTGCCTCAAAGCTTAAAATGCATGCAAAGTTCCAGTTTTAAAAAGCTTCAAACTTAAGTGTCTGCACCAAATATTCAAATGCATGCAAGAAAATCTGATCAAGGTTTCAGTTTCTTAAGTTTCAAGCTCAAATGTTTCCCAGTTTTTCAAATGCAAACATGAGGCATCTCTGTTTCAATGGTTTCAACTTCAAGTTCAAATTCTTTTGCAATTTCCAGTCATTTTCAAAATTCTGCACTTCTAATTTGAGGTGAGTAAACATTCTTCAAAATTTAAATAATAGTTTTATGTTGCATAATTTTTGAGATGATGTTTATGTTATATACACATAAGTGTTTCTGTGTTGAAATTGATATGCAGAGGAGTTTATATGTTGAATCTGTGCATGTCATTTTATTTTTATTTCTTCTCTGTTTTTTTTCCTTTTGAACCTGAGACAAAGACTTAATTTTCAAACAATCCATTCAAAAATTGTTAAATCACAGTTTCAAACTAAACAAGTTAGTGCAAGTATAAACTGTGAAAGAAAAAAAAATAGAATAAAAGTTAGTCTCTGGTTTGAGAAGTACCTGGAAATCAAAAATGCTGCAAGCAATTTATTATCAAATGTTGAAACCAAACATCATTATTTGATGAAATAACTATATAATCTAGATTGACATTTGAAAGTATGAATTTTGGAAAGAAGTTTAAAATTTTAAAATTTGTAGTGAGGGAGTATTTTGGTTTTTACTGCAAACTTGGATTTGATCTGTAACTAATGATCCTTGCATTTGAATTGCTTGGAATCCTTCATGAAGTTAGGTGATGCATCAGAGAGTATAGGAAAAATCATTGAAGAATTTATAAATCATTGTGGGTTTTGATTTTTTCCTTAGATTGATTTAAACCTAGTTTCAATGCTGTCTGTAAATTTGATCACTGCACCTTCAATTTTGCGTCGAGTCGTATGATTTTTGGGAAGGAGGGTGCGCGGTGAGTTGGCAAGCTTCGGCCGAAGTGGTGGCGATTAATGATGGTCGGCGGCAACGAATTTGGGGTTTTTCTGGTGGTGGTTTTAGGGGTTCTGTCCATCTCATATGCTCGATTTTGTATTGGGATGTATTTTGAGTTTTGATGGGTCGTGGAGGCTTGTAGGGTGGTGGAGTGACTCGGCGGTGGGTTCGCCGTTGGCCAGAGGAGGTCCGGCGTTGGTGCAGGTTGCACGATGATGGGGAGGAGTCTGCAGTGCTTTTTGTTGGGTTGCGTTGTTTTTCTCGAGTAAGGTCTCGGGTTATAGGGTAAAAGACTCGGTAGGAGCTCGTGTATGAATTGGTTGTGGCTCGGGGAAACTCGCGTGGCTCTGGGTTGGGTTGCTGTGTCAACTGTTTTGGTTTTTAACAGTTTATTTTAAGTTTTAATTTAAACAGTCTTTAAGGGTTTTAAAAAAAATCCTTGTGCTTTGTTTCTTAGGTTCCAGTAAGGGTTGAACCCACATTAAAGTGTTAATAAATATTTCAAAATTTAAATAAAATAAGTTTTAAACTTTAAGAAAATTTTAAGTTAAATTTTAAGTTTTGTTTTAGAAATTAAGTTGTTTTTATAAGTAAACATATATAATGTTTTAAATATCTTAAAGTTAAAATCTTAATATTATTTCAAATCTTATTTTGAAATATAAGGAGAATTTTAAGTAAATGTTTTATTTATATTAATTAGAGGAAAATGATTTATTAATTAACAATTAAGTTTAAGATAATTTATTTCTTGGAATTAAAAATTGTTAATTAATAATTAAGGGAAAATTAATTAATGACTTCTTTATAATTAACTTAATTTAATGAAGTATTAATAAATTGTAATTAGTTGATTAATTAAGGAATTTCAAGTTTAATTAAATTATTTAATTATTATTTTAAAAGGGTTTAATTAAGTAATTAATTAAGTATAATTAATTATTTAATTAACTATTAATTAAGTTGATGATTTAATTAATGTCAAATGATTAATTAAATTGTAATTACTTATTAACTAAGTAATTAAGAGTTAATTAAAATTAATTAATTTATAAAGGTTTTATGAAGTTATAATTGTGTTTTCTTACTTAATAATTAAAGGATTATTAAAATATAATTTAAGGTAATTAAAATTAATTAACTATTTTTAATTAAGGATTAATTAATTTTATTTATGGATTAATTAATTTGTAATTAAGATTTTTAATTAATAATTAAGTTTATTAATTAATGATTAAGGGATGATTAATTATTTAATTAAGTTTAATTAATTAATTATAATAGTAATTAGTGATTAATTACTTTTGATTAAAGAATTGATTAATAATTAAGGTTATTAATTAATAATTGAAGATAATTAATCCGATAATTGAAGATTAATTTGGGTTAATGAGTAATTAGGGATGAATTACTCAATGTTGTTTTATGAGATGAGTGAAATCAAGTAAGTTAATTAATTTGTTAATTAATTAAGAATATTTACTTGATAAATGATTAAGTATAAATACTTAATAAGTTTTGGTAAGGCTAATTACTTAAGTTAAGTAATAGATTAATTACAGAGGTAATTGAGTTAGGTAAATTACTGATTGGAAAGTAATTTTAAATGAGTAGTTACTTGTTAAAGTAACTAAAGGTTTATTACTTGGGTAATAAATCAAAGAATTTATAAAGTAATTAAGAAGTAATTAAGAATAATTAATTACTGTACTTAAGTTGATTAATTAAAAGCAATTAATCTGAGCATGATTAATTAATTAAGGTTCATTAATTGATATGATTAATGAAAATAATTAAGGAATAATTACTTTAGTAAGAGTTAATTAATCAAGGTTGATTAGGATTAATTAATTGATTTAATTAATTTAGGCAAGATTTATTGTGATAAAGGTAATTAATTTAATTAATTTTAAATTAATTAAGTGATTAGGTAATTAATTTAATTCACTTTAAATTAATTAGAAATAGTTAATTTAATTCGGTTTAAATTAATTATATTTGTATGAGTTGAATCGTTGCTTATGTATGATTGGATGACATTGATTGTCTTGAATGTTGTGTGATCTCAGAAATGAGATAAGTATGGTTGTGTGATATGGATGCTTGGTTGAATTGTGATTATCAACTTGGAATGTTGATGTATAGATTATCTATTATAATATGGATTATATGAATTACCTGTTATTTGATAATGTTGATTATCAATTGTGGCCTGTGAATTATCTATTCTGTGTATATATAGATAGTTGAATTTAATTATTTTAAAACCTTTAAAACAACTTGGACTTAAAAGACACGCTTTGGATTTCGATGAGACCGGGATCGGGTTTCCATATTTGGATATCCGAAAACCACATCGATTCCAAATAACGTTAGGTCGTGAGTCAAAGTGGAGCTTTGTGAAGTCTCGAGGTGTAAGGGCTATACGTCAGTATAACTCTGTGGGTGATTCCGTAATGAGTTGACGGAATAGATCTTATATATTCGAGATGTTGATTTAGAGTGCAAGGGTTATTGTCGTTAACTCTGAGGGTGATTCCAAAATGAGTGTAACGAGATAATGCCTTCGGTTTCGTTCGAACCCGGAACGAACTTGTATGGATTGAATGCTTTCAGAACATCGTCAGGTGGACGATGAGCATTCTAAGTGATATGTCCTATAAAGGTAATCGTAACCTCAAGCCTAATCAACCGGGAATGGCTAAAACAGGGGAGGTGCAGCAAGGCTTCGTGGGTCGCACCCACTGGAGAGTAAGATTTACCCCTGCCTAGAGGTCCCTTTTATTTCGGCTGTGTGGACGGTTGAATAGCTACAACCGTCGGGGTTGTCTTATTTGGAACTGTTCAGTAAGGAACGGGTCGGCTTTGTGTTGCAGGGGATTGGGAGTAATCCTCAGTACGGTGATCTAGGCCACGTACTGTGACGGGCGGTACCCCAGTAGCCCTGCCATTGTATGGAATCCAAAATCCAATAAGTGCCAACGGTTTTGATTGTATTACCCACTTTTGTGGCTAGTAGCTGGAATTTAATAAATGTAACAATTTCGGCTATTTCTTATTTATTTGAAAACCCTAGACACTATTATAATATCATCGGATTTCCTATCAAATGTTTTGGTTTAGCGTAAGGTAAAAACTTTTCCATGTTTATGTGTGGGAAGTCTTACGTGATACCTTTTCTTTTCAAAAGTTTTTTTTAAAGTTAAGCAACTTTAACCGTTTACTCACACCAGACCCATGTCTGACCCGGAGTTTATTTTTGTTTTTCATAAACTCTTGGATACTCTAATTTTTATGAGTAGTCAAGGGAATTCAGGTTAGGAATTTAGGTTGGCTTGACGAATTCTGAAGGAGCAATGAAGTAGGAGGCTTCTACGTATAGCTATATGGTTTTCCGTTGTGTGTTCTCTGAGATGTTATATTGAGTTGTATAACTAGACAGGTGTTATAACTGTCTAGTATGAGTTGATTATGCTGTGTATCTCTGATGTATATGATACAATGTAAAGTATTATGTTATTAATATAATTTATTCGTTCCGCTGTTTGGATTCTGATGTTGTTTCTTTCTTCTTCTCTGTCTTTTCTCTTTTCTATCCCTTTCTTTCTTAAATCATGATGCGTCTTTCTGGGTAGTGGAAGGCGGGGCGTCACAGTTGGTACCAGAGCATCAGGTTGAGTGAATACCTAGGCTCTGTAGTGGTGTCTTTCTTGAGAGAGCGTACTTGTAATTTTTATATATAACTATATTATATATATATATATATGTATGTATGTATATATTTTTCTACCTATCTGTTGGGTTACCTGTTCAGGTTTTCCAATATAAGCTGTAAAGGTAGATGGGGTAGTAGTGTGTGTAACACGACTACCATTGGTTGGAGTTTGAATGTTTGAGGTTGGAAGTGTATTTTTCGAGACTGTAGACCTAATACTGTCTCGAATAATCTTTGTAGTTTGGTATAGGACTTCATTGATCTCTGAAGGAAACCTGTTAAGGTTTGGAGTTCATCTTTGAAGTGTAAGTTTGATTTGCGTTTGTGTGAGCGGATTTTTGAGAATTTGGATCTGTCGGTTGGGCAGAAGTAAGTAATGGTATTTTGATACCTCAGGAAGTAGTAGCTGCGTGATGAGATGCAGTGACTATGGATATCTCCGGAGACATTTTCTTTCGGAGCAAGTTTAAGGAAGTGTGCCTATTTCAGGTGTTGTAGCTGAGATCAGCAGGATGTATGTGTTTAGTTGGAAGTCCGAGTTTCTCAAAAGAACTTTGGATAAGAAGTCTTTGGCATCTGTATTAGCAGTTCAGCTCGGGAATGTTCCGTATTTCAGCAGGGAGATCTTCTAGTTTAGCAGTTTTTCTGAAGTGGAGTTCAGAAGCAGTTAAGTGGACCCGTTTCTTCGATGGGTTGGCTAATTAAGTTTAAGCTGTTCTGTTTGGTAAAGAGAGAACAGTTTTACTTGGATTTGGATTGGTTGATCGCAAAAGTGACATGCGATGGTTTGGTGATTATCTTAGATAGTTTTTGCTTGGATGTGTGGCATCTCTAGAGGATGTAGGAGTTATGGAGTTGCTGAAGATTTTTTCTGCATATATCTTCAGGAGAGTTAGAGATTTCCCACATTGGAGATTGAGTTCTGAATCGATTTGATGTCAGGAGTGATAATGGTGATTCAGCTGGATAGAAGGTTGTTTCCTAGGTTGGTTGTTTGGTGAAGCAGCTCTATATTTCTTGGAACTTTTGTTGAACCTTATTTCCAAGATGTGATGTTTAGTCTGTGCCTGTGTTCTTCTATGGCATTTTCATCTGCTCCAGATCAGAGTTGTGCAGCGGAAGCAAGGTGGCTGTTGTTCTTGAGTAGAAGCAACTGGGAATCGCAGTATTTTGGATTAGAGAGTTTCTTCGGAATTTATTTTTCAGAATCTGAGGCAAGTTGGCGAGTAATTCCGTTCTGTCTTTTCTGGATAGGAGAAGTTGTTTCTTCTGTTGATAGTAAAGTTTGGTTTTGATTTTTGGATTGATCTTGTGAGGATCAGTTTGTGAGTTGATCCAGTTTGTTTGTAGAAGTATCAGTGAAGGTTGAGCTGATCGGGAAGGATCTGTTGGCAACCCGGATCATCGGGTAAAGTTTTGAGGTTAAGTAACGGAAGAATTTGGAATTCGAAGTTGGAGACTTCGATGTTGTTAAGTTTCCTCTGGTAAAGGGAGCAATGAGATTTGAGGTGAGCTTCGAGGTATTGGATTCTTCTGAGTTTTTGTAGAGATCAGTGCTTTGGTTTGAAGAGTTGAATTGCCAGTTTGGAAGACTAGAATTCAAATTATTTCACGTGTCTCTGAGGGAGTACGTGTTTGGTCATCACTGGTTTTGAGACTAGTAGTTCTGTGAAGGTTTTAGATGTTGATCAGACTTGTCTATGGTCTGGTTTCTTGGGTAGATTATAGATTTAGCTTAGTAGAGACTTAGTAGCTTAGCAGTTTAGCTAGTTTGGATTTAGTAGAGCGAGTATCCCTATGTCTGTACTGAGGAAACTCGAGATAATTTTAGGAAGCTTATCCGGATCTGTGTCCGAATAGCTAGTGTTGATTATTTGAATTGGTTGTTTGGATGAAATTGTTTGTTTGATTGATAGTGTACGGCTGTTATGAATGTTTGAATTGGTTGGAATAAAATAAAATAAAACTTTGGATTATCTTTGTTTTAAAATTCGAGGACGAAATTCTGTTAAGGGGGGAGGATGGTAATATCCCGGAATTTCCAGGAGTTTAAAATGCTGATAATCTCTTAATTTAAATTACTTGAATTGAGAAATTGTTATTTTCAAGGATAATTAATCAAGTAATATTTTAATTTTTGTTATATTAAGATTGATTATTTTATTTGTGTAAATAAATTCTAAATTGGTATATTGTTTTCAAAATTTATAAGTATGTTCAAAGTATATTTAAATCTGTGTATTTTAAATTGATTTCAAAATAGGATATATTATTTGTAAATAACAATGAACTTATTTTAAAATAGTTGTTTATATTGATTTAAATTTATTTTAGATTTGATTCTTTAATTTTACTTTGAAATGAAATCTAAATTTGAATTCAAGAATATACATACATATTACTAATATAGTTTGAGTTTAAAATATATAGGTAATGTTTTTAATTAAAATAAGATTTGTTTTATTTCTTTTAATTAGAAATTTGATTTCTATTTATTTAATAAAATAAATGTAAGGCTTTTGAAATAACATTTAAAATAAGTTTGCAATATTTTATAATTTTATTTAAATTATCATTGATTTTATTTTTATATTCTTTTTAAAAGATTGTATTTTATAAATTAAGCATACATTTGTAAATGTATAAGTGGATTTGTTGTTTGATATTTAATAAAAAAGGCATTTTTAAAATTTAGAAAACATACTTGTAATTAGGAAAATAATTTTAAATGCTTTTAAATTCCTTTAGAATTAAAACAAACTCAATATTTACAAATGTTCATTTCTTAAACACCTTGATAACAAGTGTTAAACCATTTGTGTAAATAGAGACAAGTGTCGTTTGTTTTTCTAATTTCTTTTAATTTATTAAATCTGAATTTATTCTATAAAGCCCCTCTTTATCATTTTCTCAAACCTTTGTTCATTTCTAAAAGAAAACCTAAAATCTTCATGCAATCTTCATTCATTATCCAAAAACCAGAAAACCAAAAATCAATACTCAAAACAAATCAAATATCTGAAATCCTTCAAAACCCAAACACATTTAGAAGATCAAAGTCTGCAGATTCAAAATCTAAGACCTGCATCTAATTTCTCAAACTCATTTATCTGCCTCAAAGCTTCAAATGCATGCAAAGTTCCAGTTTTAAAAAGCTTCAAACTTAAGTGTCTGCACCAAATATTCAAATGCATGCAAGAAAATCTGATCAAGGTTTCAGTTTCCTAAGTTTCAAGCACAAATGTTTCCCAGTTTTTCAAATGCAAACATGAGGCATCTCTGTTTCAATGGCTTCAACTTCAAGTTCAAATTCTTTTGCAATTTCCAGTCATTTTCAAAACTCTGCACTTCTAATTTGAGGTGAGTAAACATTCTTCAAAATTTAAATAATAGTTTTATGTTGCATAATTTTTGAGATGATGTTTATGTTATATACACATAAGTGTTTCTGTGTTGAAATTGATATGCAGAGGAGTTTATATGTTGAATCTGTGCATGTCATTTTATTTTTCTTTCTTCTCTGTTTTTTTTCCTTTTGAACCTGAGACAAAGACTTAATTTTCAAACAATCCATTCAAAAATTGTTAAATCACAGTTTCAAACTAAACAAGTTAGTGCAAGTATCAACTGTGAAAGGAAAAAAAATAGAATAAAAGTTAGTCTCTGGTTTGAGAAGTACCTGGAAATCAAAAATGCTGCAAGCAATTTATTATCAAATGTTGAAACCAAATATCATTATTTGATGAAATAACTATATAATCTAGATTGACACTTGAAAGTATGAATTTTGGAAAGAAGTTTAAAATTTTAAAATTTGTAGTGAGGGAGTATTTGGGTTTTTACTGCAAACTTGGATTTGATCTGTAACTAATGATCCTTGCATTTGAATTGCTTGGAATCCTTTATGAAGTTAGGTGATGCATCAGAGAGTATAGGAAAAATCATTGAAGAATTTATAAATCATTGTGGGTTTTGATTTTTTCCTTAGATTGATTTAAACCTAGTTTCAATGCTGTCTGTAAATTTGATCACTGCACCTTCAATTTTGCGTCGAGTCATATGATTTTTGGGAAGGAGGGTGCGCGGTGAGTTGGCAAGCTTCGGCCGAAGTGGTGGCGATTAATGATGGTCGGCGGCAACGAATTTGGGGTTTTTCTGGTGGTGGTTTTAGGGGTTCTGTCCATCTCATATGCTCGATTTTGTATTAGGATGTATTTTGAGTTTTGATGGGTCGTGGAGGCTTGTATGGTGGTGGAGTGACTCGGCGGTGGGTTCGCCGTTGGCCAGAGGAGGTCCGGCGTTGGTGCAGGTTGCACGGTGATGGGGAGGAGTATGCAGTACTTTTTGTTGGATTGCGTTGTTTTTCTCGAGTAAGGTCTCAGGTTATAGGGTAAAAGACTCGGGTAGGAGCTCGTGTATGAATTTGTTGTGGCTCGGGGAAACTCGCGTGGCTCTGGGTTGAGTTGATGTGTCAACTGTTTTGGTTTTTAACAGTTTATTTTAAGTTTTAATTTAAACAGTCTTTAAGGGTTTAAAAAAAAATAAAAAAATCCTTGTGCTTGATTTCTTAGGTTCCAATAAGGGTTGAACCCACATTAAAGTGTTAATAAATATTTCAAAATTTAAATAAAATAAGTTTTAAACTTTAAGAAAATTTTAAGTTAAATTTAAAGTTTTGTTTTAGAAATTGAATTGTTTTTATAAGTAAACATATATAATGTTTTAAATATCTTAAAGTTAAAATCTTAATATTATTTCAAATCTTATTTTGAAATATAAGGAGAATTTTAAATAAATGTTTTATTTAAATTAATTAAAGGAAAATGATTTATTAATTAACAATTAAGTTTAAGATAATTTATTTCTTGGAATTAAAAATTGTTAATTAATAATTAAGGGAAAAGTAATTAATGACTTCTTTATAATTTAACTTAATTTAATTAAGTATTAATAAATTGTAATTAGTTGATTAATTAAGGAATTTCAAGTTTAATTAAATTATTTAATTATTATTTTAAAAGGGTTTAATTAAGTAATTAATTAAGTATAATTAATTATTTAATTAACTATTAATTAAGTTGATGATTTAATTAATGTCAAATGATTCATTAAATTGTAATTACTTATTAACTAAGTAATTAAGAGTTAATTAAAATTAATTAATTTATAAAGGTTTTATTAAGTTATAATTGTGTTTTCTTAATTAATAATTAAAGGATTATTAAAATATAATTTAAGGTAATTAAAATTAATTAACTATTTTTAATTAAGGATTAATTAATTTTATTTATGGATTAATTAATTTGTAATTAAGATTTTTAATTAATAATTAAGTTTATTAATTAATGATTAAGGGATGATTAATTAGTAATTAAGTTTTATTAATTAATTATAAAAGTAATTAGTGATTAATTACTTTTGATTAAAGAATTGATTAATAATTAAGGTTATTAATTAATAATTGAAGATAATTAATCTGATAATTGAAGATTAATTTGGGTTAATGAGTAATTAGGGATGAATTACTCAATGTTGTTTTATGAGATGAGTGAAATCAAGTAAGTTAATTAATTCGTTAATTAATTAAGAATAGTTACTTGATAAATGATTAAGTATAAATACTTAATAAGTTTTGGTAAAGCTAATTACTTAAGGTATGTAATAGATTAATTACAGAGGTAATTGAGTTAGGTAAATTACTGATTGGAAAGTAATTTTAAATGAGTAATTACTTGTTAAAGTAATTAAAGGTTTATTACTTGGGTAATAAATTAAAGAATTTATAAAGTAATTAAGAAGTAATTAAGAATAATTAATTACTGTACTTAAGTTGATTAATTAAAAGCAATTAATCTGAGCATGATTAATTAATTAAGGTTCATTAATTGATATGATTAATGAAAATAATTAAGGATTAATTACTTTAGAAAGAGTTAATTAATCAAGGTTGATTAGGATTAATTAATTGATTTAATTAATTTAGGCAAGATTTATTGTGATAAAGGTAATTAATTTAATTAATTTTAAATTAATTAAGTAATTAGGTAATTAATTTAATTCACTTTAAATTAATTAGAATAGTTAATTTAATTCAGTTTAAATTAATTATATTGGTATGAGTTGAATCGTTGCTTATGTATGATTGGATGACATTGATTGTCTTGAATGTTGTGTGATCTCAGAAATGAGATAAGTATGGTTGTGTGATATGGATGCTTGGTTGAATTGTGATTATCAACTTGGAATGTTGATATATGGATTATCTATTATAATATGGATTATATGAATTACCTGTTATTTGATAATGTTGATTATCAATTGTGGCCTGTGAATTATCTATTCTGTGTATATATAGATAGTTGAATTTAATTATTTTAAAACCTTTAAAACAACTTGGACTTAAAAGACACGCTTTGGATTTCGATGAGACCGGGATCAGGTTTCCATATTTGGATATCTGAAAACCACATCGATTCCAAATAACGTTAGGCCGTGAGTCAAAGTGGAGCTTTGTGAAGACTCGAGGTGTAAGGGCTATACGTCAGTATAACTCTGTGGGTGATTCCGTAATGAGTTGATGGAATAGATCTTATAGATTCGAGATGGTGATTTAGAGTGCAAGGGTTATTGTCGTTAACTCTGAGGGTGATTCCAAAATGAGTGTAACGAGATAATGCCTTCGGTTTCGTTCGAACCCGGAACGAACTTGTATGGATTGAATGCTTTCAGAACATCGTCAGGTGGACGATGAGCATTCTAAGTGATATGTCCTATAAAGGTAATCGTAACCTCAAGCCTCATCAACCGCGAATGGCTAAAACAGGGGAGGTGCAGCAAGGCTTCGTGGGTCGCACCCACTGGAGAGTAAGATTTACCCCTGTCTAGAGGTCCCTTTTATTTCGGCTGTGTGGACGGTTGCATAGCTACTACCGTTGTGGTTGTCTTATTTGGAACTGTTCAGTAAGGAACGGGTCCGGCTTTGTGTTGCAGGGGATTGGGAGTAATCCTCGGTACGGTGATCTAGGCCACGTACTGTGACGGGCGGTACCCCAGTAGCCCTGCCATTGTATGGAATCCAAAATCTAATAAGTGCCAACGGTTTTGATTGCATTACCCACTTTTGTGGCTAGTAGCTGGAATTTAATAAATGTAACAATTTCGGCTATTTCTTATTTATTTGAAAACCCTAGACACTATTATAATATCATCGGATTTCCTATCAAATGTTTTGGTTAGCGTAAGGTAAAAACTTTTCCATGTTTATGTGTGGGAATTCTTACGTGATACCTTTTCTTTTCAAAAGTTTTTTTTTAAAGTTAAGCAACTTTAACCGTTTACTCACACCAGACCCATGTCTGACCCGGAGTTTGTTTTTGTTTTTCATAAACTCTTGGGTACTCAAATTTTTATGAGTAGTCAAGGGAATTCAGGTTAGGAATTTAGGTTGGCTTGACGAATTCTGAAGGAGCAATGGAGCAGGAGGCTTCTGCGTATAGCTATATGGTTTTCCGTTGTGTGTTCACTGAGATGTTGTATTGAGTTGTATAACTAGACAGGTGTTATAACTGTCTAGTATGAGTTGATTATGCTGTGTATCTCTGATGTATATGATACAATGTAAAGTATTATGTTATTAATATAATTTATTCGTTCCGCTGTTTAGATACTGATGTTGTTTCTTTCTTCTTCTCTGTCTTTTCTCTTTTCTATCCCTTTCTTTCTTAAATCATGACGCGTCTTTCTAGGTAGTGGAAGGCGGGGCGTCACAAAACGGGAGCATGAAAACTCACCAACACATGTATCACAAAACGGGACGCTATCCCATGGTCGCTAACCATAGAGCCGGTGCAACGACGTAGTACAACGGTACGCCCGAGGAACCTTAAACTCGTAAAATTCGGTGCAACGATGTAGTACAACGGTACGCCCGAGGAACCTGAAACTTGTAAAATTCGAAACAACGATGTAGTACAACGGTACGCCCGAAGATCCTAACTCCATAAAAACGTGGGTCGCTAGCCCATAAAAATTGGGTCGAAACCCCAAGAAATAAATAGGTCGTTAGCCTATAATAAAAATGAGACGAAGCTCAATAAAACGAGGTACCGTCCCCTTCATGGACAATTAAACATAGCATAGCGCTAGTCTAAATCACAAAAATGATCCTCAATGATCATCAGAAAAGTGTCAATTACTCTAAGTTAGTAAATATATGAGCTTAGCTTCATGTCCCATAACCACTAGCTTAACTTAAATATTTACGAACAAATTGTAGATCTTCACTAGAAAATTGTCACAAGAGATTCAATCGAACAAGTCCAAGAATAACCAACGAAGTAAACGCAAGCGTTTCATACCACTCGTTTCACTAAGTCGTTTAATTAGATTTCTCATACGAGTGAGGTAAAGGTTTGTATATACTAATAGATTGGAAAACGGTCTTTATAAATGAGCTTTGTATTGAAATAGTGTTGGAATCGTTTTGATGAAAGAGTTTTGATATTTACTACTACTATAGAAGCCTTTATATTTTTAAAGTGACAAATCACAAAAATGATTGTAAAACAATCAATCACCGAAATTCATATTCGAAGACGTGAATAAAATCCAAAGAAATCGAATCAAATCCGTTAAAATGGATATTTCGAAAATTCCCAAAGAAAATGTCATCAAAGTCGATAATAAATGATAACAATAAAAGGGAAACAACACGAATCGATTGAAGTTAGAAATTCAACAAAATAGACAATATAAGCAAAATTGACAAATAGGAGCAAGTTGGTCAACCGGACTCCCTGAGTCGGTTGACTGAACCAAAGGTGGAAGTGCTCGGGTAGCAGGTCGATCGACCGGACCTTGAGCTCGGTCGGCCGGAGCCTATAACCTGCACTTGCAAAACAGAGGCAGGAAGTGCTCGGGTAGCAGGTCGGTCGGCCGGCTACAGAGCTCGGTCGGCCGGACCCTGTTGCCAGCACTCCCATGCTTATCTAACGAATGCCAATCCCCTCCGAATTGCAATCGGTTGAGCAACGACACTAAGGATTTACGCCATCGACTACCCGGCCATATAAGCTCTTTAGTTCATCACCAAAAACATGATCAAGGCTCAAAGCTATGATTCTTAAAGAATTAAACCCAAAATACTAAAAATTGGAATATTCAACAAATCAATCCAAACCAAAAGCAATTGCACAAGAATAAGTGTTAGGAATTCATACCTAACAATCGAAGATAAATATAGGCTTAGATGTGAGATAAAAATCTCAATTTTCACAAAAACAAATGAAGAAGAAGCTTGAAACCAAAAGGGAGAATCAACCACTCTTCAACACAACCCAAATGAGCTTGAATCTATGCTCAAAAAGAAGAACATTCCCAAAGTTAGGTTTGGGAATTTCTGAAATTGATAAAAGAAATGAGTTGGAGAAGAAGAAGAAGAGGCTTAGCAAAGTTTCTTCTATTAGTTTGGTGCTAGAGCTTGATTTGCAAAAGAAAACTAGGGCTTGAGTTTTAATTTCCCACTCCACTCACTATTAATCTCTTTACAACTTAAAAGTAGAGGAAGAGGGAGTGAATGAAGAGGAGTGGTTCAGTTTGGGGTATTAAGTTGGCTAGTGGGCTGAACCCAACCCAAAGCCCTAAGTGGAAAGGTAGCAAAATTCAACTTACTCCAAACATATCGATGCTTATACTCAAGAAGGTTGCAAACGGCATTTTGAACTCAATGAAAGTGGTCCCGAGTTCTAATTCGACCGTATGCAAAAAGTAGCTTTTCGGACAAAATTCTGAGTATCGATAAAATATTCAAATATAAAATCGATAAATATGCGGGTTGTTACAGACTCCCCACCTTAAAGAAATTGCATCCTCGCAATATTTAAGAAGAAAATATAAAGTAACAACCATAAAAGCATATTCAACACAAAAGAAATTTGAAATAAGAAGTTCACCTCAAAGGGCACGAGAAAGTAAGTCCGGATGTGTTCGCTCGATGAATTCTCTAGATTCCCAAGAGCAATCCTTAGGATTTGAGGACCATTGAACTTTAACAAGTGGAACTTCTTTGTATGAAAGGCGCTTGACCTCCAAAGCAATAATATGAATAGGATGTTGCTCATAAGTTAAATTAGATGAAACTTCAATTTCTTCCACAACACCTGGCTCAAGAATAGAATCAGAATCTCGAAGGCACTTCCGTAATTGAGAAACATGAAACACGTCATGAATAGCAGAAAATTGAGCCGGTAATAAAAGGCGATAAGCCACAGAACCAATACGTTCGGTGATGGAAAATGGACCAATATATTGAGGTGCTAACTTTCCCGATTGACTGAAACGTATAACACCCTTCATAGGTGAAACACGGATAAACACAAGATCTCCCACAGAAAATTCTAATTTCCTTCTCCGGTGGTCGGCATAGGATTTTTGTCTATTCTGGGCTTCTTTCATCCTATGACGAATAAGATCAATCTTTTCTGTGGAATCTCGAATAAAATCTGGACCTAAAACCAGCTTCTCACCGGCCTCAAGCTAGCAAGAAGGAGAACAGCATGGCCTTCCATAGAGTGCTTCAAAAGGAGCTATGCCAACACTAGATTGGAAGCTATTATTATAGGAAAACTCAACAAGAGAAATGTGATCTTCCCCACTTCCACCAAAGTCAAAAACACATGCACGAAGAAGATCTTCAACAGTTTGATTCACATGCTTAGTTTGTCCATCGGACTGAGGATGATAAGTGGTGCTAAAATTAAGCTTCGTTCCCAAAGCCTTTTGAAGACTCTTCCAAAATCCACTAGTAAACAATGGATCACGATCACTAACAATAGGAGTAGGAACTCCATGCAATTTAACAATTTCTTTAATAAAGAGTTTGGCCAAAAGAGGTACGGTCCAATTGGACTAAACAGGAATAAAATGGGCGGATTTAGTAAGTCTATCAACTATCACCCATAGGCTATCATGAACCGAACGAGAACGGGGAAGGCCGTCTATAAAATCCATGGAAATTTGATCCTACTTCCAAATTGGAATTTCTAAAGGTTGCAATAACCCACCAAGCCTTTGATGTTCGGCCTTAATGAGTTGTCAAGTCATGCAACACTTAACAAAGTTAGCAATATCAGATTTCATTCCCTCCCAATAATAAAGTCGCTTCATATCCGCGTACATTTTATTACTACCGGGATGAATGGTAAATATAGAACGATGTGAATCTTCTAAAATGTCTTTTTGAAGATCAATATTATTTGGCACGATAAGTCTACCAAATTTTGGAATACTGCCGCGAGAATCAATATCAAAGTCTTTTGAAACTTCAATATCAAGTTTCCTTAAAATTTTGGCCAAGAAAAGCCAATTCGGGATCTAGCTTTTGAGCTTCAAGAATGCGGTCAAAAAGAGAAGGATGAGCCTCAAGGCTACATAAAACAAGAGATGAACATAAATCGAAAATCCGATCTCGAATCTCACAAGTGGATAAAACCCCAAGATCATTCCGTTCGGATATCATCATAGAAACAACCGCTTGTTGCTTGCGACTAAGTGCATCGGCAACACGATTTCCCTTTCCGAGAGTATAAAGAATATCAAGATCATAAGCCGCAAGGAATTCGAGCCAACGTTGTTGACGCAAATTAAGTTCCTTTTGGGAAAATAGATACATCAAGGATTTTTGATCGGTGTAAATAATAAATTTTTCTCCCAAAAGATAATAACGCCAAATGCGAAGGGCGAAAACAATAGCCGCAAGCTCTAAATCATGAGTGGCATATCCAGTCTTAGCAGGCTTCAATTGCCTATAAGCATAAGCAATAACACATTCTCTTTGCATAAGAACGGCACCCAAACCAACGCGACTAGCATCGGTATAAACAATGAAATCTTGATTCTCCTCGGGAATAACAAGAATAGGAGCATCAGAAAGGAGTTCTTTTAATTTCTGAAAAGAAGCTTCACATTTTTCCGACCAAATGTATTTAACACCTTTCTTTGTCAAACTAGTAAGAGGCACGGAAATTTTAGAGAAGTCCTTTATGAAACGGCGATAATAAACTGCCAATCCAAGGAAGCGACGGATCTCCGTCACACTCTCCGGTCTCTTTCAATTTTGAATCGCTTCAATCTTTGAAGGATCCACGGAAATTCCGGATTCGGAAATAATATGACCGAGAAACTATACACGAGATTGCCAAAAGTGGCATTTAGAAAATTTTGCTTTCAATTGATTGCTTCTAAGAGTTTCCAACACAATCCGAAGATGATTTTCATGCTCCTCCTCGGTTTTTGAATACACAAGAATATCATCAATGAAGATGAGAACAAATCGATCGAGGAAGTCTTTGAAAACTCTATTCATAAGGTCGACGAAATAAGCCGGAGCATTCGTTAGACCAAATAGCATAACAAGCCATTCATAAGATCCATATCGAGTACGGAACGAAGTCAAAGGAATGCTATCCTCTGCAACACAAAGCTGATGGAAACCAGTAGCTAAGTCTAATTGTGAAAAGACTCTAGCACCACTAAGTTGATCAAATAGATCATCAATCCGAGGTAAAGGATATTTATTCTTGATAGTAAGATCATTAAGCTTGCGATAGTCAACTCAAAGCCTAAGTGTACCATCGGATTTCTTCACAAAAATAGCCGAAGCTCCCTAAGAAGGGGAACTAGAGCGAATAAATTGCTTTGTCTCCAATTCGGATAATTGATTGTGCATCTTCTCATTTTATTTATTGGACATTCGATAAGGAGGACGAGTAATAGGGTTGAGCTCCAGGGGTAAGATTAATTCTGAACCCAATTGCTCGCTTAGGTGGTAATCCTATAATGGGCTCAAATATGTCGGAAAATTCACGAATAACGTGAATAAGAGAAATGACGTCTTCCTCATCATCATTATCATCATCACGAGGATTTAAAGAATATAAAGATGCAGATAAAGTGGAATCCAAATCTTTGAGAATAATAGAAATCTTCTTAACAGACTGAGGATGTCGAAGATGAATAGTCCGCTCAGGGCATAGGATATGAGCTTCATAACGGTTAAGCCAATCCATTCCCAAAATCATTCCAAAGCCTAAGTAGTGCATAACATGCAAGTCAGCACGGAAAGAAAGATCACATAAAATAATCTCGACATCTTTACACAATAAACTGATTGTTACGGATCCACCAACCGGATTCGCAATTCTCAAAGAAGTCATTAAACACAAAACATCCATAGAAAAAGTATCAACAAGTTCGTTTGAAGTAAAAGAGTGGGATGCACCCGTATCAAAAAGAACTCGAATGGTTGATCACGAAACATAATAATGCCATCAAGGATAGAATGAGAAATACCTTTTCCACGATATGTGTTGCCAGGGGCTTTAGCAACATTAAGATTTCCCTCCTTCCTACCTTGAAGTTTGGGACAAGAAGACAAATAATGGTCCGAACTTTTGCAATAGCGACAAAAGAGAGGTTTCGGACACTTGTTCGCATAATGGTCCTTAGAACCACAATTGTAGCATTGCCCACCACTTGGGACAGAAGCTTTTGCTACCGGAAATGCTTGCTTCCCTTTCTTGTTGGATAAGACCCCTTGAACATAATAGGCCTTTTCTTCTTGTGGTTGAATTTTGGTTTGGCACCCACAACATCAGCATCACTTTCTTTATCTGCCTCTTCAAGTCGAAGAGAGACATAAACAAGTTGATCAAAAGAAACTTCTAGCTTTAGAAGTAATGGATTCTTGAGATTTTTGTTCAAGCCATAAACAAATTTCTGATTTTTCTTCAATGGGGTGTTAATGTATTCAACCCCGTATTTGGAAAGAGATTCGAAAGATACGACATATTCTGTCACAGAAGATTCACCTTGAACAAGGTCAATAAAACGGCGAGCCAAAGTCACCTTCTCAGCTTCTGGCACAAATTTTAATTCGAAGCGTTCTTGGAATTTCTCCCAAGTGATATCCGCTTCAATAATTTCAGAAATCAGAAGCTCATACCAGTCTAATGCTCTTTCCTGGAGCATACTAAAAGCCACCTGAACACGGTGAAGATCGATAAGATTCATGCGAGAAAAGATTCGATCGCATGCTCTTAGCCAAGCCTGGACTTCAATGATAGTTTTAGAACACTTGAATGGCTTCCCACCCAAGTTGGTATAATTGTTGCACAAGCGTGCAAATCTAGACTTAGGATGAGTTGGTTCCGAATTAGAACCGACTGCTTGAGCATTCTTTACTAGATCAAGAAGCTGCTGGGCAGACATAAAAACTCCATCTTGGGGAGTAGCATTAGATTGACCGACGTTGGGACGGCCAGGTCTAACCATTTCTCTTCCTTTTGAAAGAAAGAAAGAAGAAGAAAAAGGTTATTCACCAAATGAATATCAAGCAATCTTGATAGATAAAACAAGGAATCATAAAGAAAATAGGATGAATCGGTACGAAGACTCGAATTAAATCCTAAGGCATGACTCCTAAGAAGGACTTAGGACGATGATCCTTGTTAAATTATTCTACATTGTTTCGAAGTTTGGCTTTGACACCAAGCTGTGACGCCCAACCTCTATACCTACGCTAGCCGAGGACTCTACGGTGTAATGCCATCAGCTAGCACGGAGAATAAGGCTTTTGAGGAGCGACCATCTGTATAATTGCTTTGTGCGAGTACCGACATGCCAGATAAAATATAACTTGCATTCTTTTCAAGAGGAAATCCGACATACCGACACAAACTCAAAGCTACTACACAGTGGCTATAATGTCTTCGGAAACAAACATAGAAATAAGCATAACACAAATCAGTCACAGATAATTCATATCATAAAGGCGGAAATAGACATGAATATATATAACACATAAAAGTGTTCATCAGAGTAGTGGTCAAAAAGATCCACAATGACACAAAAGAATAGCAACATGTGCTATACAAAAGAATAAGTACACAACTATGAGTCTATATCTCAAATGTATACAACCAAAAACTACTAATCTAAGTAGTTAGCCAAAAGTCAGGATGATAATCCTAGAAGTGTAGTCAAGCAGAAGCACCTGTAACATCTCGGTCTGACCCGGGTATTATTTAATAAGAAAATAATAAATGGATCAGTGTAGCTATAAATATCAGATGAAATGATATAGAATAAGAGATATGATTAAACGTATAATAATCACAATGCCAAGCTGTGATAAATAAGTAATTGAAAATCAACAAGGGATTAATCAGTATCACAAAAATCTTCTCAAAGATCAGAAGGAATGTCATACTCCTTATTTCATACACCAAGCCACAAATATTGACAACATATAAATGCCAATCATAAAATTGGTGAAATTCAAATTCTAGAAATCATCAATAGAAATCCAGGAATCACAAAAGTGATCGTAGAAACGATCAATCACAAAAGGGGGAGGCCTATCACAAAATGGGAGCATGAAAACTCACCAACACGTGTATCACAAAACGGGACGCTATCCCATGGTCGCTAACCATAGAGCCGGTGCAACGACGTAGTACAACGGTACGCCCGAGGAACCTGAAACTCGTAAAATTTGGTGCAACGACGTAGTACAACGGTACGCCCGAGGAACCTGAAACTTGTAAAATTCGGAACATCGACGTAGTACAACGGTACGCCCAAAGATCCAAACTCCATAAAAACGTGGGTCGCTAGCCCACAAAAATTGGGTCGAAACCCCAAGAAATAAATAGGTCGTTAGCCTATAATAAAATGAGACGAAACTCAATAAAACGAGGTACCGTCCCGTTCATGGACAAAGAAACATAGCATAGCGCTAGTCTAAATCACAAAAATGATCCTCAATGATCATCAGAAAAGTGTCAATTACTCTAAGTTAGTAAATATATGAGCATAGCTTCAAGTCCCATAACCACTAGCTTAACTTAAATATTTACGAACAAATTGTAGATCTTCACTAGAAAATTGTCACAAGAGATTCAATCGAACAAGTCCAAGAATTAACCAACGAAGTAAACGCAAGCGTTTCATACCACTCGTTTCACTAAGTCGTTTAATTAGATTTCTCATACGAGTGAGGTAAAGGTTTGTATATACTAATAGATTGGAAAATGGTCTTAATAAATGAGCTTTGTATTGAAATAGTGTTGAAATCGTTTTGATGAAAGAGTTTTGATATTTACTACTAGTATAGAAACCTTTATATTTTTAAAGTGACAAATCACAAAAATGATTGTAAAATAATCAATCACCGAAATCCACATTCGAAGACGTGAATAAAATCCAAAGAAATCGATATCAAATCCATCAAAATGGATATTTCAAAAATTCCCAAAGAAAATGTCATCAAAGTCGATAATAAATGATAACAACAAAAGGGAACAACATGAATCGATTAAAGTTGGAAATTCAACAAAATAGACATATAGGCAAAATTGGCAAATTGGAGCAGGTCGGTCAATCGGACTCCCTGAGTCGGTTGACTGAACCAAAGGTGGAAGTGCTCGGGTAGCAGGTCGGTCGACCGGACCCTGAGCTTGGTCGGCCGGAGCCTGTAACCTGCACTTCCAAAACAGGGGCAGGAAGTGCTCGGGTAGCAGTCGGTCGGCCGGCAACAGAGCTCGGTCGACCGGACCCTGTTGCCAGCACTCCCATGCCTATCTAACGAATGTCAATCCCCTTCGAATTGCAATCGGTCGAGCAACAGCACTAAGATTTTACGCCATCGACTACCCGGCCATATAAGCTCTTCGGTTCATCACCAAAAACATGATCAAGACATCAAAGCTATGATTCTTAAAGAATTGAACCCAAAACACTAAAAATTGGAATATTCACCAAATCAATCCAAACCAAAAGCAATTGCACAAGAATAAGTGTTAGGAATTCATACCAAACAATCGAAGATAAATATAGGCTTAGATGTGAGATAAAAATCTCACCTTTTCACAAAAACAAATGAAGAAGAAGCTTGAAAGAAAAAGGGAAAATCAACCACTCTTCAACCCAACCCAAATGAGCTTGAATCTATGCTCAAAAAGAAGAACATACCCAAAGTTAGGTTTAGGAATTTCTGAAATTGATAAAAAAAATGAGTTGAAGAAGAAGAAGAAGAGACTTACCAAAGTTTCTTCTATTAGTTTGGAGCTAGAGCTTGATTTGCAAAAGAAAACTAGGGCTTGAGTTTTAATTTCCCATTCCACTCACCATTAATCTCTTTAGAACTGAAAAGTAGAGGAAGAAGGAGTGAATGAAGAGGGGTGGTTCAGTTTGGGGTATTAAGTTGGCTAGTGGGATGAACCCAACCCAAAGCCTTAAGTGAAAAGGTAGCAAAATTCAACTTACTCCAAACATATCGAAGCTTATACTCAAAAAGGTTGCAAACAGCATT
This sequence comes from Allium cepa, assembly GCA_030765085.1. NCBI lineage: Eukaryota > Viridiplantae > Streptophyta > Magnoliopsida > Asparagales > Amaryllidaceae > Allium > Allium cepa. Next base: position 594,335,665 of record CM060945.1, read on the forward strand.
TTGAACTCAATGGAAGTGGTCCCGAGTCCTAATTCGACCGTATGCAAAAAGTAGCTTTTCGGACAAAATTCCGAGTATCGATAAAATATTTAAATATAAAATCGATAAATATGCGGGTTGTTACAAAATATATCATTATTAAACACAATAACTATTTATGATAATACCCAAAGGTAATCATATCTAGATACCAATTCCTTTTTATATTATTCCTACTTCTATAAATTCACGATTAAATTTCAGTTTGAATCCATTTCAAAATTACCTTTATTTAAAGTTAATAAACAATTTAATTTCTGGGCTCAAATTCTAGAATTTCATTCCAATCAATTTAATTTTAATTTGGTTGTATTTCTATTACCGCTTAATTTAATTCCAGTTCAGGATTTCAGTTATGTTGTACTTTATATTACTTCTTAATTTTAATTTCAATAATTTAACAACCAATCGCCTTAATATTTATTAGAATGAAATATTTCTTTATATATCAAAATATATTTTATATAAAATCATTTAAAACCTTTATATAAGAAAATAACAAGTACGCGCTCATATTTATAAATATACTCAACTCATTCTAGAGTACTACGGACCCTATTAAATGAGTAATCCCCACCAGAGCCAAGGTTCTCGCTTAATCATTCAGATCTGATACCAACTGTAACGACCCGAAATTTCCGAACCCAAAAATTTCAGATAGTTATGAAAAAGAAGAAAGAGATAGAAGAAGAAGAACAGAAACATCAACATCTCACATTCGCAACGGATATAATATAAAAATAAATAATAACAATTTACAAAGGATATTATATTTGTCGATTATATTTTAATACATCAGAGTCACACATATACAAACATTAGATATACTCAATTATCGTGTCACAGATACACAACAATATTATACAGCGGAAATACTCCATACGCTCTTGCCATTCAGCTCGCCTTCTGAGCTCCAGAACGTACCTACCTGAAATTTGTAATACTCGGTCTGACCTGAGCATTACACCAAAGTAACACCCGGGTCAGGCTGGAAACTAGCGTGAGTAAACCCAACTAACACGGAATATTCAAGCAAACAACTTATATAAAACCCGAGGGTAACTCGATTCAATTCACAAAGCCACAATTAGTTATAGACATCATTTATTCAATACATCCATTTCCTAAGTACCAAGGCTTTGATTTAAATAGTCCAATTCCTTTAAATCACTTCACTCCAGCATATAGATTTCACATATCAATCTATAAAAATTCGAAGTGGTTTCGGTCATTTTCTAATCCCGAACCCGGTCTCTCGAGTCTCATGTCATCCTAACCCCAGTTATTCAAATTTAATACACAACATTTCATAACAGAGCTAACAACTTATTTCATGTATCTAATACCATTCAATCATCCATAAGCAAATTCGATCACTTCCAAATTAATTCTATCGATTCTACTTGAATTTCTAACCTCAATCACTTAGATTCTTTCATTTAACATTAATTAATTCCAAATCAATTAATTAATCAACCCTTCATTATTCATCTTAATTAATCACCCTGGATTAATTATTTTTCAATTACATTCAAGTAATTAAATTTAGTTAATTTCACGATATTAATTTTTCTTAACAAAATCAATAAGTAATCTTAATTACTTCATCAATTGAGTAACTTTTTTTAATTACATTAATCGTTAATTACTTATATTAATTAATTTCTCATAAGTCACTTATTACAAATTCTTTCATCTTAATTGATCAATCTTTAATTATGTCATTGATTATATAAATTAATGATTTCCAATTATAATTCAGTTTATCCTAATCTAAATTAATTACATTAATTAAACCACAATATGAATCATTCTTGATTTATCTCAACCTTTAATTAACTATCCATTTATTTACTTCATTAAATAAATCAATTTCTCCATAATTAATCATCTTAATTAATCTCTTGATTAATTTCACAAGGTAATTATATTTTTTTAATTGCATTAAGTAATTATCTATCAAACCATCCATTGTAAATTAATTCAACTTAATTAATTAACTTAAACTTTAATTAATTTATTCAAACCCTTAATTACTAAATTAATTATCCCAAATCATTAATTAATTGAATAAATTAATTATTCATTTTAATTATCCTACTAATTTAATGAATCACAAATCATTAAGCCCTTACTAACTTTAAAATAAAACATTTTCTTATTTATGATTGAAGTTTAAAATAACTTAAAACCCCAATACTTCGAGTCAAACCCCAATTAACTCAAGAATCAACCAAAACCAAAGTCACATCATCATCAGTGCACGTCCAATCAACTTAATCATTCAACCAATTATTTAAATTTAACTATTTAAATTTAAATAAAAATCCAACAGAGTGAGATTTGCTCAGTAATTACTTCTTCCAATTACATTCAGTAATCATACTTTCATAATCCCTCATGTGATTGCCTTAATTAAACCAATTAATTAACTTGATCAATCACATTATTTAATTAACTACATTTAAGTATTAATTCCTTGATTAATTACATCACGTCATTATACTTAAACAATTCCATAAATTGATTATCTTTAATTAATTAATCCAATTAATCATCATTATACCAAATTATATAATCCAACCATAACTCAACATAACAAAATTTTAAATCAATCTATCATGAAATATCAAAAAAAATAATCACATTCAAACCATCAATCACTCATTTAAATATACGCAATTTAAATTAAACGACCTCCAGATTTTGGGTAAGATATTGTAACGTACGCGATTTTTCGTTGCCGAAAAACCGAATAGTTATGGGTTTTAAGAAAAAGAAAAAGAAGAAAAAGAGATAAGAAGATAGATGGAAAAGAATGTAGAAAATAACAGAAAGAAAATAGAAGGGAAAAGAGGATAGAAGATAGAAAATATAGAACGGAACAGAAAAACATCAGAATCTCACAATTCGCAGCGGAACAACATATAATAATAAATGAATAATCTCTAAACAAAGAACTATATCAGTTATTACATCACATTACATTACATCAGAGTGTACAACAACATACATCAACAAACAGCGGAAAAAGAAATACTATATAAACTAGTAATACGCCATGCTATCCATCTTGCCTCCAGCAACTCCAGAATATCCAGAATATCCTGATAAACCATAACTCTTGACTGCCCGTGTGGAAATTGGTGGGCACCCAGAGTTTAGGAAGGAAAACAATAAACTCCGAGTCAGTCATGTGACTGGTGTGAGAACTCAAAACAGTTTATTTATCTTTAAAATCAAAATAGAGGAATATTTTTAAAGTCAATTCGCAATGCTTTTAAAAATGAGACTACCATAAGGCCTCCCGCACACACACACAATGCAAACGCAGAATCGGAGGAGATTTCTCCTTATGATAGTCAAAGATGCTTGATACGCATTTAAAATAACATTTGGTATTATTACTAGTGCATAGTGTAGAGAGAAAAAACTTCATTTCGAAAGTAGAATATAAATCTTAGCCAGCATAGACATTTCGAACTATGCCTACTATAGCTAACTATGTTCAATAGCAGGTTACCGCCACATTCCATAGCAGGTTATACAACTAAAACCGTACAAGTCTCGTATTGTATCTTTGGATTTCCAACGAATGATCAGGCCAAGGAACTTCCCATTGCCACATGAGAATGCCTCTGGATGGACATCCCCGAGAACCAAACCGGATCTCTACCAACACAAGGCCGGGTTACCCCTAACTGAGTAACAACTGACCGAATATGCCATCCCCCGGTCCTTTGGGACCTTTCACCGAGCGCTCGCAATCAATTCACACAATCATAAAGTGTTTTCAACATGAGTAAGTATCTGGGCTCCATACCATGATACCACCCTTTTCCAGAAGGAAATGCACACATCCTAAAGGGCGCTACCCCTCATAACCTTGCCGCATCTTTCCTGTTTTGACCATTCACGGGGTGTGAGGCTCGACGAAGTCTCGTCCACAAAAACATACTTTATACAAAAGCCATGCTTTGGGTCAACAAATGATCATAGAAATGATCACTAGGATAGACGATCAAATAAACGATCCTATCACAAATAATCAACACAATGATCATTTCACAGCAACACTCAGCATGTCACATTACCAAATTGGAAATATATCGCTGATAACCTTCAACTACATAACCTCTGAGCTCGTACGTCTCAGAGAAGGGTGTTAAGCTAAAAGAATAAATTCTCCGCCACCAACAGAAATATATTTGAAAGAAATCTGCTTTATATCTCAATTTGTAATGTCAGACATACAATCCATACAAGTCTGTTCCGGGCTCGAACAAAACCGAAGGCACTTCTTACGAAGCCCTTGCAATCTGGGTATTCACAATCCCGATCGAATTTCCCATCACTTAGGAGATCTCTATACCAGGAGCTACCCAGTGCAGAGACAATCGATAGGTCATCCTATCGCTTTCGCAAATACTCGGTCTTCAACACCTATCTTCAATGCAATTCACAACGACGTATCACATATTCGGAGTGGGTTATACGACCCCATGGTCCTTTCCCGGTTAACCCGAATAGTGAGCGCTTATTCAAAAATAAGTGTGGCATTCAAATTCAAACAAATCACATCAATTGCCCATTCAAAGGGAAATATTGATAGTCAGTTATTGAACTATCAATGGATATGCACACATCACCAGTTTCCAAATAATTTTCCAAATTATTTATTTTCCAAAATATCTTTACAAGATATATATAATTTTCACACTTCAAAAATAAATCAATATTTATTTTTTAAACAAATTCTCCTTTCTTTTATAAATTCCATAGTGAATTTATGTTTCAAAATATCTATGAATATACGATTTCAATTATTCACTTCAATTTATCTTCAAAAAGATAAATTCCCAAAATATTCACTTTATATTGGAAAACATTTCCATACTTATTTATTCATAAGTAATTCACAGATTTTATTTATTTTCAACACTTAGAAAATATTCTATATACTTAAATCGAAATTAAGTATATATTTCATTCTTTAAGGAAATCATTCTCTTAAACATATTTATTTGGGCCAAAACGAATGTTGCGTAAAACATCGTTACGACAACCCAAAATCACTAGTATAGGGATTTGAAATTAAAATAGATATATAAATCCCAATACTATACAAAACATTTCCTTTCGGAAATCATTTACTATAACAACAGTGTTATAGTCCACCATTTCCTTTTATTTCTCGAAAACGTCTATTTCAACAATAAATGTTGAAATCCATGGTTTCGAATCTCAACACATTTTAAAACATCGTTAGATCGTTTTAATTCTATTTAAAACATCACATTCAAAACAAATTCTTTAACATATTATTCACTATTCAAAAACGTGAATATACTACGTTAACAAATTTCATCCTTTTATATATTTCATTTTAAAGGATTATTCACAGTCAAAAATGTGAATATAACTCCATTAATAGGTTTCAACAATTTTCTTATCAAAATAAGTCATTTGCGAATTTATAAAACAACGTTTATAAACTCCATTTCTATTATTTATAACAACTTCCTTTTAAAAATTTCCGTCATTAACCTATTACAGTTTATAGCTCAATTATAAACTAAAAGTTCATATTATAAGTTAAATACTTATAAAACGATTATTTTACAAAATCGTTTCTTTGAAATTCATAATTATAAATCTTATAACTTATAAGATTCAATTATTCATCCAAATATATTCTTTAATAATTTCACAAAATTTATAAATCTTACTATTTATAAATTTCATTTATAACTTCACCAGTTATAATTTTATAAATTCCATTCATTTACAAAATTCATTTTCACTTCATTCAAACACTTATAAAAACTCGTTTTATAATGTCAATATTTCAATTTATAAATATCCATTTATAAATCTCTTAATATAAATCAATTTATATTATCCTTTTGATTTATAAAATAATTAAATTTTATAAATCCTATATTTTCAACTTTTATAATAAATTCAAAAATCCTGATTTAATCATTTTATAAAATCATTAGCATCATATTCTCAAAAATCAGTTTTTAACTATATTTCTTAAAAATCATGATTTTTATAACATTAAAAATTATACGTTTATTTATTTAAAATGGATCAATTCCAAAAATATTTTATATTTTCAAAAATCACTTTAAAAATCATTTTAAAATTCCAAAATTTGGTCCAATGATGCTACATAACAAATAGTCAATCACGACAACAACGATATCATATATCGATATGATAATCCATCAAATATCAAAATATCTGAAATCAAATAAATACTGTTGAGGAATCCAGTTGGATCCCTCCAACCTGTTTTCCTGCATCCACAAACATTAGCACAATACCAATTTCGCTCCAGTACGAAATTATCGCGGTATATGGGATTTAAAATATTATCCGCTTAATAGACGGCGCAATAGGGTCTCATCCGCTAAACAAAAAATGCGGGAAATCAATAACTGCAATATATACATATGCCAATATATATATTGCTATTATATATAATACCAATTTCACTGTTTATGAAATATTCGCGGTATATGTTTTTAATAAATAACATCCGCTTACTAACGACGCATAATGTCTATTTTAACAATCAATAGATAACAATCATCATTCAAACATGCATTCAAATATTTTAAATCTAACTATTTAAAATAAAATCGAAACTGATTCGATTGAGTGAGAAGTTCTCGCCTTGATTTTATTTTCGTTTTAGCGATTTATTTCGAATAAAATTAAACGGACGTTTAATTTTACCCAAAATTCTCACTAACTCCAAACGACTCCAATCCAACTCCATCGCGTAGTGCTCGTCCATACGATTCCAACGCAACTGGTTTCGCGCGTTTTTGACCTCGTATGAAAAAGTTATAATTTTTCTAAGATTATACGAATTTATAAAGCATATAAATTACAACCTAAATTATAATTTTCAAACCACACTAGCTCACTGCCATTCGATCCAACATCATGCCATCATAGCCGCACGTATGCTTCTTCCCTTCCCTCTCGTTCGTTTCCAGGCCGCACAACAAACCCATTCACGAAAATTAGGTTTAAATTTCACGAGCAAAATACACAACTACATGTCGATCAGGAGATGCCATCATGAAGGGCACGACCCCCCTACCTTCGCCCACCACCATAGCAAGCTCGGCTGCCCCATTCTCCTCGAGTTGCATGCGCAACTTGCTGCAAACGGCTCCACTTTGCTCCCTCTACGTTGCACCAAAACCCATCATCACCGTATAGATTTCTAGCTCTCTTCATGCACTACAATGTTGTAGTTGATCACTTCGTCTAATTGTCGATGGATTTGGAGAGATTAATGGAAGAAGTGTTGAACGTTTCTGGCCTTTGGTAAGGGAGGTGGCGGCTACGTTATTATTAGGGTTAGGTTTTTTTTTTTTTAATTGTGAATGGTGTATTTATAGAAAAAAATCGAACACTATTCATCCGGAAATTCCGAACTCCGATTTACGCGCCGTAACCAGCATTTCTAGGGTTTACCCCGCGTTCCGGACACAATAGAACAGGTTTCGGAAGCTAATTCGGACATCTGTGCGAGTTATGGCAATAAACGTTCAATTTAAATTAAACCGATTTAAGCGATTTTCTAGGCGTTTTAATTCGTACCGGACAAACGGTAAATCCAATTGACTTGAAATTTGAAACCTTACAATAATATCACATTACGGATCCGATGAAACTTGTTTCGTCGAAATCCGAGACTTCTTGAAAAATGGCTATTTTAACTCGCCAAATTAAAATTAAAAATAATTCGAAGCGTTTCGAGCTGCCACGCTCAAACGATAGCTCCGATTGACACGAAAATTGAAATCCGGTAATAACTAATTATTACGGATCCAATGGAACTGGTTTCGTTCAATTCTGAGACTGTTCAAAAATTGACTATTTTCACTAGTCGATTTTAATATTAAAATATTCAATTTTCACAATTTAACTTTTAATTCGATTTTAAAAGTTCTAAAATATCATTCTAACTTCAATATGATAAAATAAAATTTTACAAATCATTTTCAATCATATTTAACTCGATTTTCAATTATTTCCATAATTTAACATATTAAATTATCGATTAAATTATCCAATTAAATCCAATTATTCAAATAAAAATTTATTTGACTTATAAATTCACTTATTAATATTTAAAATTAATTAAATATTCAAATTTTAATTACTAAAAATTTCTAGGTCGTTACAATCTTCCCCCCTTAAAAGAATTTCGTCCTCGAAATTATTAAGTAAGAAAAGTTACAGAATCTATTAACTTTCCAAAATCTATAGTTTAAACTTCTTACAAAATCTTTACTAAGTTTTCAAATCATACTTAGTTATCGTTTCAAAAACAACTACTATTGTTTAACTTTCAATTCTAAATTAAAGTTAAAATTTTCAAAAATTTTCCAATTTTCTCAAATTTTTCTAACGCCTTAAATTTCCGAAAAAATTCGCCATAGTCTCATTTGCGCGGCTCGATCCGAAAAAAAAATGACAGTATATATATCACAAATGTACATCTCATCAAGTAATGAGGCATCCCGAAGGGAAAAAGTATAAAAGTACGGTATGTAATCCGAGATATGTACCTTATATTTTATTAGCAAGCATATACGGCTAATATAGCGCGAAAGCGAGCTCCAAATGCGAAGCAAACGCGATCCGCACCTACTCATCACTCAACAAACAACATGAGAACATGCATATATGAAAATAATCTCAATATACATCATATAGCAACATAATAACTATATATGTCAACTTAGCAAATGTAAACATCAACCAACTATTATTCATCTAACATCTATAACCAATAAATATTCATTTATATTCTCATTAATATTCAATGAATTGGGTTTTCAATTTAATCACATTTGATTCATATATAGTGGATGTTTACTACTAACATTCATTTTCAATTAGCTTATATTCACTAATTCATATTCAAGTTGGTTCACTTCCCAATCAAATTTAATTCTATTTAAGATTCACTTAACTTCCAATTGGATTCCAATTACTTTAGCTTCCAATTTCATTAATACTTAATGAATTATATACAATCAACCAACTAACAACCATATAACAACCAATTTATATCAATTGCAACCAAATTCCTTTGCTTATATTCATTCAATTTGGTTTCAACACCATCACTTTCAATTGGTTTAATTAATTGATTTTTATTCAACTTATTCAACTTCTAATAACATTAGATTTTTAATGAATTAACACTTACATTCATTATTCCATATCAATTTAATTCATATTCAATTGATTAACATTTAATCCATTAATTCAATTCAATTTCTAAAGTTGAATTTCATTTATAAAACTCAAGTTCACATTCATCACTTAATTTTATTAATTTACTTTGATACTAATATCAACTTCATTCCATATCACTTAAGTTATATTTCATTTTTAAAGTAAATTTCCATTTAACTTTAAATTCATTTTTTTATTTACAACTCATATTCATAAATATATTCATATAGTTTCACTTCTTATATATATAAGTTTATTCCCAATTGTAAATCACTTTAATTATAATTTAATTCTTTTGCTTATACAATCCTTCTTCAATTTAGATTATTCAAACATCTAAACAATCAACTTATATACACTTTAATAATTCTGAAAAATTATTTCTTTATATATAAAATATACTCAAGGTAAAATTATTTCATTTACCGAATTTTAAAATCAATATTGTGCCGAATTGTTCTATTCAAGTGTTTAGAAACCCCTTCGGCATAGTCTTGCGGAACACGCTGACGAAAGTTCATATGCCACTCAACAACCCAATCATCACAATATAAAACAATTTTATATTCACTAACAAATACGCTCTCATAGCTATTATTACACTCAAACTCATTCTAGAGTACTACTGACTCTATCTCTAATGAGTAATACCCAACAGAACCATGGTTGTGGCTAACCATAAGCTCTGATACCAAATGTAACGTACGCGATTTTTCGTTGCCGAAAAACCGAATAGTTATGGGTTTTAAGAAAAAGAAAAAGAAGAAAAAGAGATAAGAAGATAGAGGGGAAAAGAATGTAGAAAATAACAGAAAGAAAATAGAAGGGAAAAGAGGATAGAAGATAGAAAATATAGAACGGAACAGAAAAACATCAGAATCTCACAATTCGCAGCGGAACAACATATAATAATAAATGAATAATCTCTAAACAAAGAACTATATCAGTTATTACATCACATTACATTACATCAGAGTGTACAACAACATACATCAACAAACAGCGGAAAAAGAAATACTATATAAACTAGTAATACGCCATGCTATCTATCTTGCCTCCAGCAACTCCAGAATATCCAGAATATCCTGATAAACCTTAACTCTTGACTGCCCGTGTGGAAATTGGTGGGCACCCAGAGTTTAGGAAGGAAAACAATAAACTCCGAGTCAGTCATGTGACTGGTGTGAGAACTCAAAACAGTTTATTTATCTTTAAAATCAAAATAGAGGAATATTTTTAAAGTCAATTCGCAATGCTTTTAAAAATGAGACTACCATAAGGCCTCCCGCACACACACACAATGCAAACGCAGAATCGGAGGAGATTTCTCCTTATGATAGTCAAAGATGCTTGATACGCATTTAAAATAACATTTGATATTATTACTAGTGCATAGTGTAGAGAAAAAAAATTCATTTCGAAAGTAGAATATAAATCTTAGCCAGCATAGACATTTCGAACTATGCCTACTATAGCTAACTATGTTCAATAGCAGGTTACCGCCACATTCCATAGCAGGTTATACAACTAGAACCGTACAAGTCTCGTATTGTTTCTTTGGATTTCTAACGAATGATCAGGCCAAGGAACTTCCCATTGCCACATGAGAATGCCTCTGGATGGACATCCCCGAGAACCAAACCGAATCTCCACCAACACAAGGCCGGGTTACCCCTAACTGAGTAACAACTGACCGAATATGCCATCCCCCGGTTCTTTGGGACCTTTCACCGAGCGCTCGCAATCAATTCACACAATCATAAAGTGTTTTCAACATGAGTAAGTATCTGGGCTCCATACCATGATACCACCCTTTTACAGAAGGAAATGCACACATCCTAAAGGGCGCTACCCCTCATAACCTTGCCGCATCTTTCCTGTTTTGACCATTCACGGGGTGTGAGGCTCGACGAAGTCTCGTCCACAAAAACATACTTTATACAAAAGCCATGCTTTGGGTCAACAAATGATCATAGAAATGATCACTAGGATAGACGATCAAATAAACGATCCTATCACAAATAATCAACACAATGATCATTTCACAGCAACACTCAGCATGTCACATTACCAAATTGGAAATATATCGCTGATAACCTTCAACTACATAACCTCTGAGCTCGTACGTCTCAGAGAAGGGTGTTAAGCTAAAAGAATAAATTCTCCGCCACCAACAGAAATATATTTGAAAGAAATCTGCTTTGTATCTCAATTTGTAATGTCAGACATACAATCCATACAAGTCTGTTCCGGGCTCGAACAAAACCGAAGGCACTTCTTACGAAGCCCTTGCAATCCGGGTATTCACAATCCCGATCGAATTTCCCATCACTTAGGAGATCTCTATACCAGGAGCTACCCAGTGCAGAGACAATCGATAGGTCATCCTATCGCTTTCGCAAATACTCGGTCTTCAACACCTATCTTCAATGCAATTCACAACGACGTATCACATATTCGGAGTGGGTTATACGACCCCATGGTCCTTTCCCGGTTAACCCGAATAGTGAGCGCTTATTCAAAAATAAGTGTGGCATTCAAATTCAAACAAATCACATCAATTGCCCATTCAAAGGGAAATATTAATAGTCAGTTATTGAACTATCAATGGATATGCACACATCACAAGTTTCCAAATAATTTTCCAAATTATTTATTTTCCAAAATATCTTTACAAGATATATATAATTTTCACACTTCAAAAATAAATCAATATTTATTTTTTAAACAAATTCTCCTTTCTTTTATAAATTCCATAGTGAATTTATATTTCAAAATATCTATGAATATACGATTTCAATTATTCACTTCAATTTATCTTCAAAAAGATCAATTCCCAAAATATTCACTTTATATTGGAAAACATTTCCATACTTATTTATTCATAAGTAATTCACAGATTTTATTTATTTTCAACACTTAGAAAATATTCTATATACTTAAATCGGAATTAAGTATATATTTCATTCTTTAAGGAAATCATTCTCTTAAACATATTTATTTGGGCCAAAACGAATGTTGCGTAAAACATCGTTACGACAACCCAAAATCACTAGTATAGGGATTTGAAATTAAAATAGATATATAAATCCCAATACTATACAAAACATTTCCTTTCGGAAATCATTTACTATAACAACAGTGTTATAGTCCACCATTTCCTTTTATTTCTCAAAAACGTCTATTTCAACAATAAATGCTGAAATCCATGGTTTCGAATCTCAACACATTTTAAAACATCGTTAGATCGTTTTAATTCTATTTAAAACATCACATTCAAAACAAATTCTTTAACATATTATTCACTATTCAAAAACGTGAATATACTACGTTAACAAATTTCATCCTTTTATATATTTCATTTTAAAGGATTATTCACAGTCAAAAATGTGAATATAACTCCATAAATAGGTTTCAACAATTTTCTTATCAAAATAAGTCATTTGCGAATTTATAAAACAACGTTTATAAACTCCATTTCTATTATTTATAACAACTTCCTTTTACAAATTTCCGTCATTAACCTATTCCAGTTTATAGCTCAATTATAAACTAAAAGTTCATATTATAAGTTAAATACTTATAAAACGATTATTTTACAAAATCGTTTCTTTGAAATTCATAATTATAAATCTTATAACATATAAGATTCAATTATTCATCCAAATATATTCTTTAATAATTTCACAAAATTTATAAATCTTACTATTTATAAATTTCATTTATAACTTCACCATTTATAATTTTATAAATTCCATTCATTTACAAAATTCATTTTCACTTCATTCAAACACTTATAAAAACTCGTTTTATAATGTCAATATTTCAATTTATAAATATCCATTTATAAATCTCTTAATATAAATCAATTTATATTATCCTTTTGATTTATAAAATAATTAAATTTTATAAATCCTATATTTACAACTTTCATAATAAATTCAAAAATCCTGATTTAATCATTTTATAAAATCATTAGCATCATATTCTCCAAAATCAGTTTTTAACTATATTTCTTAAAAATCATGATTTTTATAACATTAAAAATTATACGTTTATTTATTTAAAATGGATCAATTCCAAAAATATTTTATATTTTCAAAAATCACTTTAAAAATCATTTTAAAATTCCAAAATTTGGTCCAATGATGCTACATAACAAATAGTCAATCACGACAACAACGATATCATATATCGATATGATAATCCATCAAATATCAAAATATCTGAAATCAAATAAATACTGTTGAGGAATCCAGTTGGATCCCTCCAACCTGTTTTCCTGCATCCACAAACATTAGCACAATACCAATTTCGCTCCAGTACGAAATTATCGCGGTATATGGGATTTAAAATATTATCCGCTTAATAGACGGCGCAATAGGGTCTCATCCGCTAAACAAAAAATGCGGGAAATCAATAACTGCAATATATACATATGATAATATATATATATATATTGCTATTATATATAATACCAATTTCACTGTTTATGAAATATTCGCGGTATATGTTTTTAATAAATAACATCCGCTTACTAACGGCGCATAATGTCTATTTTAACAATCAATAGATAACAATCATCATTCAAACATGCATTCAAATATTTTAAATCTAACTATTTAAAATAAAATCGAAACTGATTCGATTGAGTGAGAAGTTCTCGCCTTGATTTTATTTTCGTTTTAGCGATTTATTTCGAATAAAATTAAACGGACGTTTAATTTTGCCCAAAATTCTCACTAACTCCAAACGACTCCAATCCAACTCCATCACGTAGTGCTCGTCCATACGATTCCAACGCAACTGGTTTCGCGCGTTTTCTACCTCGTATGAAAAAGTTATGATTTTTCTAAGATTATACGAATTTATAAAGCATATAAATTACAACCTAAATTATAATTTTCAAACCACACTAGCTCACTGCCGTTCGATCCAACATCATGCCATCATAGCCGCACGTATGCTTCTTCCCTTCCCTCTCGTTCGTTTCCAAGCCGCACAACAAACCCATTCACGAAAATTAGGTTTAAATTTCACGAGCAAAATACACAACTACATGTCGATCAGGAGATGCCATCATGAAGGGCACGACCCCCCTACCTTCGCCCACCACCATAGCAAGCTCGGCTGCCCCATTCTCCTCGAGTTGCGTGCGCAACTTGCTGCAAACGGCCCCACTTTGCTCCCTCTACGTTGCACCAAAACCCATCATCACCGTATAGATTTCTAGCTCTCTTCATGATCTACAATGTTGTAGGTGATCACTTCGTCTAATTGTCGATGGATTTGGAGAGATTAATGGAAGAAGTGTTGAATGTTTCTAGCCTTTGATAAGGGAGGTGGCGGCTACGTTATTATTAGGGTTTGGTTTCGTTTTATTTTATTTTTTTAATTGTGAATGGTGTATTTATAGGAAAAAAATCGAACACTATTCATCCGGAAATTCCGAACTCCGATTTACGCGCCGTAACCAGCGTTTCTAGGGTTTACCCCGCGTTCCGGACATAATGGAACAGGTTTCGGAAGCTAATTCGGACATCTGTGCGAGTTATGGCAATAAACGTTCAATTTAAATTAAACCGATTTAAGCGATTTTCTAGGCGTTTTAATTCGTACCGGACAAACGGTAAATCCAATTGACTTGAAATTTGAAACCTTACAATAATATCACATTACGGATCCGATGAAACTAGTTTCGTCGAAATCCGAGACTTTTTGAAAAATGGCTATTTTAACTCGCCAAATTAAAATTAAAAATAATTCGATGCGTTTCGAGCTGCCACGCTCAAATGATAGCTCCGATTGACACGAAAATTGAAATCCGGTAATAACTAATTATTACGGATCCAATGGAACTGGTTTCGTTCAATTCTGAGACTGTTCAAAAATTGACTATTTTCACTAGTCGATTTTAATATTAAAATATTCAATTTTCACAATTTAACTTTTAATTCGATTTTAAAAGTTCTAAAATATCATTCTAACTTCAATATGATAAAATAAAATTTTACAAATCATTTTCAATCATATTTAACTCGATTTTCAATTATTTCCATAATTTAACATATTAAATTATCGATTAAATTATCCAATTAAATCCAATTATTCAAATAAAAATTTATTTGACTTATAAATTCACTTATTAATATTTAAAATTAATTAAATATTCAAATTTTAATTACTAAAAATTTCTGGGTCGTTACAGATATACTCACCTTGCATTGGCATTTCAAATTTTAAAATAAATCGAGCCCATTCGATTTATTCTAAAATTTCTACTCGCACCAAACGTCTCTAGATCTGCACTGTAGCGTAGATTGCAACGCTGCAATTCCGACGGAACCAAATTCGTCAGATTTCACCCTCGTACGAGAAAAATATGTTATTTCAAAATTTTGAACGTATAATTATAACAAAAATCAAATCTTTTTGGAAATAATACCAAAAGAATACGGGCCGCACTACTCAACTTCCCTCCCTCCTTGGAAAATCATATACACGAGATCCTGATGTTTCGAAACCCACTGTCGCAACCCTACCTCAGAAATCGCGACTACCCTGGTGCCTTCCACCTCGATCGAAGGCCACCCCTCCAAGGTCCAACATGAGCTCTATCCTGGGCCGCAGCCATGTAAAGCTCGGCGCTACTGATGGGTCGAATTTCGAGCACGAATGGCCGACAATGCAACTCCATAACGCCTCCAATCGACGATAATAGCTCGAACCACCCGTTGGATGGGTAGATCCCTACACGATCTATAACTTCCATTTAGAAATTTTTGAAATTAAGGTACGGATTGGAAGATTTTCGAGGATAAACGAAGATGATTGTCGGCCATTGGAAAAATAGGAGGCGGCCGCGTTCCCTTTAGCTCTAGGGTTCACTACGCAGTGTTTATATACATACGTTTATTAATATTATTTTATTAATAATTTTCTCCAATTAACACAATTTCCAAACGAACTCCAAATTAAACATACCGTCAGGCGCTTATAAGGTTTTACCCGCTTTCCGAACGCAATGGAACATGTTTCGGAAGCTAATTCGATCATATGCGCGAGTTACGGAAGTAAACGGTCAATTTTAAATTAAATCGATTAAAATAGTTTCTAAGCGTTATGAGCTGCCAGGGTCAAACGACAACTCCGATTGCTACGAAAATCGAAATCCGATAATAACTAACTATTACAGATCCAATGGAACTGGTTTCGTCAAATTCCGAGACTGTGCCTTGGAAGGCTATTTTTAATTTCAATTTAAACGATACATTTTCAAAACGAAACAAAATACTTCCAAATTCAATTTTAACACTTTTACTGTCTTCGTTATTATCAGTATAAATTTTGCAAGCCTTTAAATTATTTTTAACAGGCTTAAAACTCCAGATTCAACATTTTACCCAATTTCGGTATATTAAATCTAATAACTTAATTGCTATAAATAATAATATTTGAATCCGATTTAAAAATTAACTTTTAAAATATTTACCATCAATTAAATATTCCAGTTTAAATTGTTAGAAATTTCGGGTCGTCACATTCCTCCCCCTTTAAAAGAATTTCATCCCTGAAATTACTAGTTAGGTAGAATGGTCCAATACCCGTTTACTTTTCCCCCAAAACCAATAGTTCAACATACTACCAACTATCTTTTATTAAAGACGCACTATCATCTCAACCAACTTCCCAAAACCTTCTATAGTTTCCAACAACATTATTTACTCCACTTATTCAAATTTAAATTTAAAATTCAAATTTAAATTATCATAACTTTCTCAAAAAATTACTAACACTCTAAATTTTTGAAATTTTTTGCCAACGTCTCCATTGCGGGGCTAGCTCGGTACAACTACAAAATGCCTCTATGGGCTCCCAAATTCCAAAAGAAAACAAAAGGCCAAGTGAATAGATCAAAACCCAATCCAATTTCATATAGAAACTTAAATACATACCTTTTTGTCGGGCAGTTCAAATTTATCTTCTGAAACCAAAACCACTTTTTTCTTTCCCTTTATAATACATGCATATCTTACTTAGCAATAATATCCAATCACAACCTTTCAAATCACTGCATACATTTCCTTACATAAGTTTCATACCTACTTCTATTCAAATTATCTTTTCATTTCGATATGAATTCAATTTGTTTTCAGTTCTAAATATTGAATTTTATTTTTCATTTATAACTGATTCATATCATTGTTTAAATTAGTTTCACCCATTAATTTATTTCAATTTCCAACTTGAAACCGTTTTAACGTTAACAAAAAAAATTCAAAAATTTTCTAGCTCCCAAAATTTTCAAAAATTTTTTTGGCAGAGTCTCCTTTGTACGGAGGAGCTTTTGCAATTTTACAAGGGATATAAATAAATATATATATATATACACACACACACACATCGACCCACCCTGTCGGAAAAGCAAAAACAGTTCATATTTCCTATTTTTATTGCGTAGGCGTACCTTTATTTAGCATTTTAAGCAGACGGCTTATTATTTAAGCAATTAGCGCAATCCAAATCCAGCCAAACGGCCTTCAAGTACCTGTACTTACTCAATTTACACATATAAGCACTATATATATGAAGTTTATAAAATTTCTCTTACTTAAACGACTATAACATTTCAATTCTAAAAGAAATGCATTCAAAATAACTTTCATGAGCAGTTTATATGTTTTCAAAATTAATTCAATTGCTTTCAACCAACTTATATACCATGTCCTTCAATTTTAATGGTTTGCAACTCAATTTCTTACATTCAATTGATTTTTAATCCAAACAAGCTCATATTCACTTCAAATAATTCAAAATCAATTTCATTTAACTTCTTTCAACCCGTATAATTTTTTATTACTTTTGTTTACAACAACAACAACTATTTTTATGCAAATTCGACGATGCTCGCTTAATAGCTTATCTATTTCTGTTTATAACTACTTTAAATTAATTTCAACTCATCCTGTATTTAATTCCGTTTCATTTCTAGTTTATTCACTCCATATTTAAATTTTTAATTCACTTACTAACTCTTGAGCATGGATATTTTGCTTTGTTTAACCTTGTTTGTTCCTTCATGTGTGACTTTGAGTGTACGCCAAATTTCATATGCAGCATTGCACATGCTAACACGGTTAAACTTATTTTTATCTAAGGCACAAAATAACATATTCATGGCTTTTGCATTAGCCATGGCATCTAATTTTTGTGTATTTGACCAAGCGGAATATTCTTCAGTAGAAATAGTATATTCTGTCTGAGTTATATTCCATGACTCAAAACTATTTGCTTGCATATATATTCTCATTCGTGTGGCCCAATAATTTTAATTCATGTCATTAAATAGTGGTGGACGTGCAGTGGATTGTCCTTCAACAAAGCTAGTGTTAACTTTAGTGCTAATGCTGGTGTTAGTGTCCATATTATTAGATTATCAGATAACTGTGTTACGGTTATATGGTGACCTTGCTCTGATACCAAATGAAAGTGTGCTGTGGATCGTGTAATATGGATATATGATAATACAGATTATAATGATGATAATAATACTGTAAATAGTGCGAAATAAAAAGCAACATAGTAAAATGACACCAGAGATTTTTATACTGGTTCAGAGCACCGTCCTACGTTCAGTCCCAGACTCCTTCTGGAATTTCACTAAAATAACAACCCTCTCTTAACCCGGAGGAACAGGTTTATACACCCTTGAGCAGCCAAACGGGGACCTGAGCAGTAGAACAGGATTTCGCCTCAATAGCCGAAGAGGACTTCACTCGCCTGAGCAGCTGAACAAGACTTTAACAAATACAGAAAATAGTTTGACATTTGTGTGTTTTGATAACTCGAAGTTGTCACTTGTAGTACACCTTCCCTATAATCTTCTCCTCGAGTATAAATATATATTTGAAGTATATGAAGAATAGAAAGGAATAGTATTGCTTTAATGCGGAATAATTGAAAGTATTATAGCAAATAGATTTAAGAAAGTTAGATCAGAGAGTAAGAGAAATAGATTGTGATTAAGTGATTTGAAATGAAGTTGGAGTTCGTATTTATAAAGGTTAGAAAGCTGCAACTGTTGGTGAAGAATTTTGGTTGAAGTGTTGCGTTCGAATCTTTTCGACAAAGCTTCACAACTCTTCACAAAAGTCGTGTCCTTTCAAAAAATAGTTGTTATAGAAGTTCAGTCGACTGAGCTACAGAGTCATTCAACTGAAGATACAAAAGTAATTTGAAATTTAAATTCGTATATATTTATGTAACTGTGCATGCTGCACCAAAACCCCAGTGTCAATCGATTATCTCAGCAGGTCAATCGACTGACATGGCCATTTTTGTGCAGTTTGCACAATTTTATATATATATATATATATATATATGTATGTATGTATGTATGTATGTATGTATGTATGTATGTATGTATGTATGTATGTATGTATGTATTTCTATAACTTTAAATGAATTTAATAATTTAAATGTGTGCTTATATATGGATAAGATATTTAGTAAATATAGTGGTTTAAATATATAAGCTAGTGTAGACATAATCGAGGAGAGATTCTAACAAATATTGACCTAAGACTTAAAAACAAAATACCATAGTTGATGCACCAGTTTTTAAAGTCTCGTCTCCTTGTCTCTTTTTGTCGTAGCAGTCGTTAAATCTGTATGTTGTAGTGATGGCTTCGTGTTATGAATCAAAACCAAGTCTCAACAACTGTAAATTCAAACGCTATGAAATTTGAAATCCAATTATAATACGCTACTATGGATTTACTGGAACTGGTTTCGTCGAATTCTAAGACTGTGCCCCGGATCGATACATTAACGCGTCAATTAAATCGACGATTTCCAAAATTTACGAAATCGCTTAAAATTTCAGTTTATAAAAATTATTAACTAAATTAAATTTCTAAAACCAATATTTAAACTATTTAAATATTCAAAATCAACAACAAAAAATCGGAGTCATCATAAACTTCGAACATTTATTTATTAAATCTTAGTTTAGGTTCGTTTGGATTTAAACTCATTTCAATCGCACAATGATAAAGAGAATTATTTACGAAGTGTCCCACAATGTTCATCTAAGTAAACATGTAACCGTCACTTAGAAGATTATTTAAATTACTACAAAATTGATTGAGATGATTTTCCCCGAATTACTCTAAAGAAAATGCATTCCCTTTAAAATTTCTCTTCCAAAATATTTATATTTAGAAATACTTCCAAGTAGCGCTACTATATATTTTTCAAAAACCTTTCGCAATTATTTCATACAATTTTGAGATTTAAATTCAAAGATCATTTTTTTAAAACGTATTTCGTAAATCAAACTTATAAAAAATTATCTTTTACATAGAATCATTTTCATATTATACAATTCCACTTTATTATAACAAAATTTTCTCAATTATTTAGTCTCTAAATGTCTTGTCTTATCATTTAGATTATATTGAACAACTATTATTAAAAGTTTTACTTTAACAGAACATTACAAAAAGGTGAATTTTAACTTAACTTTTTCTCCGAACACCTTACAGTCAAATTATGAAACTTAATTCACAAAGTTGTTCATTTAATACACTCGTAATTATCAAACAATAAATGCTCTTTAAACTAGATGGGCATAAATTAACAAATAATAGTAAATGCTCCTAAACTATTTGAGCATGACAAATCAAATAGTTATGATAATAAAATTATCATTTTCAAACAAACATACCAAAAAAACTATATAAATTTTGAAAATTATTCCTTTATATTTATATATGTATGTATATGTATATATAAAATGTAATCCTAGGAAAAATATTTCATTTGCCAAATTTTGAAAAATTAATATCATGTATGTTTGCCTCGTTTGAGTGTTTAGAAATTCCTATCGATGTCGTAGTCTCAATGATAATTTACAAACAACTCAATAGACCAAATACTACAATACGTTATTATTCCAATAACAAATACGCTGTCGTATATACAATATTCTTAAACCCATTCTAAGGTGTCACTAAATTTATCAGTTGTAAGGAGCCGATTCTTCGACACACGAAAGCCGACATTAATACGTCCACTGTAACAACTGCCGAGCAAACGAATGCCGAAAAACCAAACCCTTAGGGTTTAAGAAGAAGAAAATGATAAAAGAAGAAAGAAAGAAAAAGCAATAGAAACAATATCAGAATCTCACAATCACAGCGGAACAGCATATAATAGATAAATGAATATCTTTAAAACAAAGAACTATATCAGTTGTTACAGTACATCACATTACGTTACATTATCAGAATTTACAGCAACAAACAGCGAAAAAGAAATACTATATACTAGTTGATACGCTATGCCATCCAGCTTGCTCCTGATTTCCACAGCAACTCCTGAATTCCAGAATGACCTGATAACCTGACTCTAGACTGCCCATGTTAAAATTGGTGGGCACCTCGAGTTTAGGAAGGAAACAATAAACTCCAGGTCAGTCATGGGACTGGTGTGAGAACTTAAAACAGTTTATCTTTAAAAAAATAAACAAAGAAATACTTTTAAATTTGATTCGCAATGCTTTTTAGAAAATGAGACTACCATAAGGCCTCCCACACACACACACACACAATGCAAACGCAGAATCGGAGGAGATTACTCCTTGTGATAGTCAAACATGCTTGATACGTAAATTTTCTTTGATATTATTATTATAAGTGCAAAGTGTAGGAAAACATTTCGAAAGTACAATATAAATCTTAGCCAACATACGACCAGTATTGTATGCCTACTATAGCTACCATCTAAACGGTGGGGCACCACCATAAGTAAATGGCAGGTTGTACAACTAAAACCGTGCAAGGTTTCGTATTGGAGTTTGGATTTCCAACAAATGGTCAGGCCAATGAACTTCCCATTGCCACAAGGGTACGCCTCTGGAAAGACGCTCCGTGAACCTAACCGGATCTCTGCCAACACAAGGTCGGGTTACCCCTAGCTGGGTAACTACTGACACGAATATGCCATCCCCCGGTCGTAACCGACCTAAATCCCGGGATTCACCAACAACCACAAAATAATAAGTTTGCAACAACATAGGTTAAGTATCAGAGCTCCATACCATAATACCACCTCTATCCAGAAGGAATGACATAAACTAAGGGGGCGCGATCCCCTAATAACCTTGCTGCATCTTTCCTGTTTTGAACATTTCCGGGGTGTGAGGTCCGACGAAGTCTCGTCCACAAAGCTATGCTTTATAAAAAAAGTCACGCTTTGATCAACCAATGCTCTACTTCACTTCGTACGCCACATTACCAATTTGGGAATATATCACTAGTAACCATCAACTACATAACCTCTGAGCTCGTACGTATCAGAGAAGGGTGTTAAGCTAAGAGAATGAATTCTCCGCCACCAACAGAAATATATTTGATAGAAACCAGCTTTAATCTCAAATTGTAATGTCAGACACACATCCATACAAGTCCATTCTTAGTTCGAACAGAACCGAAGGCACTTCCGAAGAAGCCCTTGCAATCCAGATATTCACTAATCACGACCGGACTTCCCATCACAAAGGGTGATAAAACCTCTATATCGGAGATCAGCCGATGCAGAGTCATTCGACGGTAATCCTTCCATTTTCAAAAATATCCGGTCTTCAACACCGGTCTTCAAATGCTATCCGTTACGACATGTCGCTATTCGGAATGGGATTTATGACATTAAGGTCCTCTCCCGGCTAAACCTAATAACGAGCGCTTATTTTTAAAATAAGTGTAGCATTCAAATTCAAACCAATCACAATAAATACACATTTAAAGGTAAATGTTGATAGTCGGTTATTTAACTATCAAGGCGAACCAACAAATATTCAGCACCGTAACAATCATTAGGCCCTCTTTATTAATCTTCCATAAATTAAATAACTTGCCCAATATTCACTTCAATTTATCTTTAAAAGGATATATTCTCTAAACCATTTCACTTTCTACATTGGAAAATATTTCCAAATACTTATTCATTTTCATTTAAAAATGGTTCGTTTAAACCAATTAAATAAATCCTTACCGATTTCCTTTATAAATTCCATGTTGAACTTAAATTTCCAAATATCCACTGATATACGATTTTCAAATCGATTTCAGATATTCACTTTCCGTTTATCTTTAAAAGATAAAATCTCAAAACATTTTACTTCATATTGCAAAACATTTCCATACTTATTTAATAATAAGTAATTCACAAAACTCTTTATTTTCAACATTTGGAAAATATTCAATATACTTAAATTACAATTAAGTATATAATTTATACTTTAAGGAAAACATTCTCTTTAAACACATTTATTTGGGTCAAAACGAATGTTACGTAAAACATTGTTACAACAACCTAAAATCATTAGTATAGGGATTCGAAATTAAGATAGATACACAAATCCCAATACTATATAAAACATTTTCTTTCGAAAATCATTTACTATAACAACAGTGTTATAGTCCACCATTTTCTTATTTCTCGAAAACGTCTATTTCAACAATGAATGTTGAAATCTATGGTTTCGATCCTTAACACATTTTAAAACAACTTCAAATCGTTTTAATTCTATTTAAAAGACCAGAACCTAAAACATTTCTTAAATATATTATTCACTATTCAAAATCATGAATATAAATCATTAACCAAATTCAACACTTTTACATATTCAATTTAAAGGATTATCCACTGTCCCAAAATCATGAATATACTTCTTTAATAAGCTATAAAAATTAACTTATCAAATTCAATCAATCTTTAATTTATAAATCAATATTTATAAATTCACATTTATATATATTATAAAAACTTCAAGTTATAAAATCACTTTATTTACGAATTCTATTACATCATATTTAGTTGCCAAATCCAAATTATAAGCAAATTTAACTAAAAAATCTTTTATTTTACAAAATTTATTCATTTTATAACTTCACAATTTATAAATCTATAAATTTCATTTACTTACGAAATCTATTATATTTTATTTTAACACTTATAAAAACTCGTTATATAATTCCAATATTTTAATTTATAAATATCAATTTTATAAACCTTTTATATAAACCGTTTATAATAATTCAAAAATCCCAATTTAAACTATTTTATAAAATTCATTAACTCCAGATTTCAAAAATCACCTTTCGGTTATATTTCACAAAAATCATAATTTTTATAACATTAAAATTATATCGTTTATTTATTTAAAATAAATAAATTCCAAAAATTTAAATAAAACGTATACTTTCAAAAATCACTTGAAAATCCTTTTTAAAATCAAAATCGTTACTTTATCATTTTTAAAACTCCAAAAATAGGCCCAATGCTACAACAGCACTAAATATAACAACCACGGCATCCAGAACATCATATATCACATGATAACATAATATATCACAATATCTGTAAATAAATCAATCCGGTTGAGGAATCCAGTTGGATCCCTCCAACCTATTTCCCCTACATCCACAGATGTTAGCACAATACCAATCCCGTTTCAAGATAGAATATCGCGGTATATGGGATTTATAAAATATTATCCGCTATTATGCAGCGCAATAGGGTCTCATCCGCTATATAATGCGGGAAAATCAACTTCAAGTACATATATAATACCAATTCCATTCAAGATGGAATATCGCGGTATATGTGTTTAATAAATAACAACCTCTTAATATACGGCGTATAGGATCTATTCAAAACAATAGATAATAATTTATCATTCAATCACACAATCAAGAAATTTTAAATCTAATATTTAAAATTTAAATCAAAACAATTTCGATTGAGTGAGCTCACCTTGCTTTCAATAGCAGTTGCACTGTTTTATTTCGAATAAAATTAAACGCGTGTTTAATTTTACCCAAAATTCTCACTAGCTCCAAATGACTCCAATCCAACTCCATCGCGTAGTGTTCGACAATACGATTCCAATGCAATTCGTTTCGTGCGAAACGAACCTCGTATGACAAAGTTATAGCGATTCGAAGTTTATACAATTTAAATATAATTAACATTTACAATTTTTATTTCAATTTTAAACCTAACTTCTCTGGGCCATTAGATCTGCCTTCATTCCATCAAGGCCATTACTTTTCCTTCTTCTCCAACATCAGGAAATTCGAACGCGATTTATAACCCATAATCGCCGACTTTACGTCGAATTATACTCCACCCCTGTCGACTTTGAAGACGATCGGCCTACGCCACTACGAAGGCCAACACGAACACCACCACCGCCCAAGGTATGGAAGAGCTCGACCCTGTCTTTGCTTTGGGATTCGAGCCCAAACGCCCCTCATTCGACCGAAAATTTCTATCAATCTGTTGCATTGATTCTGATCATCACCGTTGGATTCGTAGTTCGCAAAGTGCTCTACAACATTGTAGTTGATAGTTTCTCACATTGATTCACGGATTTGAAGAGAATTGAGGGAAAAGAGATGAATATTTTCGGCCATTAATTTGTTTTTGGCGGCTGTAACACTAGCCAGGGTTTGAGTGTAAAATTGGGAATTATGTGGCCTTTTGTAGAAATTAAAGCGACACCATTCACCCGAAATTTTTCCGAACTCCGAACGAAGCGTGTCGCCTGGCATTTATAATGTTTTACCCCTATTCCGAACGCATATATCGGGAGCCAATTCGATCAAATTTGAAAGATAAGTTTTCAAATCGACTATTTAAATTCAAAATTCACTCGAATCGATTTCTACGCGTTTTAGCTTGCCCAGGACAAACCGTAAGTCCGATTGACATAAAATTTAAAACCTTACAATAATTTAACATTACGGATCAGATGAAACTGGTTTCGTCGAAATCTGAGATTGTTTGAAAAATGGATATTTTTACTCGTCAATTAAATATTAAAATATTCAATTTCTGCAAATTAACTTTTAATCTGATTTTAAAAGTTCTATAGCATCATTCTAACTCCAATATGATTTAATACAACTTTAAAAATCAATTTTAATCACATTAAACCCAATTTCCAATTATTTCAGTAATTTCAAATATTAAATTATCGATTTAATTATCCAATTAAATCCAGATATTCGAAATAAAATTTATTCGACTTACAAATTTTACTTATTAATATTTAAAATCAGTTAAGTTTACGAATTTCAATTGACAGAAATTCTGGGTCGTTACAAACTTCCCCCTTAAAAAAATTTCGTCCTCGAAATTACCAAGTAAGAAAAAGTTACAGAATCTATTAACTTTTCAAACATCCATTCAGATTAGATTTTAAATTCACTTAAGTGTTTAACTTTCCCAAAATCCAATAGTTAAACCTCTTACAATAACTTTACTAAGTTTTCAAATCATACTTAGTTATAGTTTTCAATACCAACCAAATCGTTTAACTTTTCACTTCAAAGTCAAAATTTTAGTTTTCAAAATTTTCCAATTTTTCTCAAAAAATATTCTAACGCCTTAAATTTTCAAAAAAATTCGCATTGTCTCCTTTGCGCGGCTCGATCCAAAAAAAATGGTAGTATGTATATCACAAATATACATCTCATCAAAATAATGAGGCATCCCGTTGGGAAAAGTGTAAAAGTACGATATGTAATCTGAGATATGTACCTTATATATTATTAGCGAGCATATACGGCTAATATAGCGTGGAAGTGAGCTCCAAAAGCCAAGCAAGCGCAATCCACACCTACTAAACACTCAACAATCAATGAGAAACATGTATATAGAAAGTAATATCAATATACAGCATATAGCAACATAACAACTACATGTGCCAACATAGCAATTGCAACAAAACAAAAAATGCAACCACCAAACAACTATCATCCAACTAACATCCAACAATCCATAACCAAATCAATATAAATTCACTTCTCATCAATATTCATTGAATTGGTTTTCCAATTTAAATCACATTTGATTCATTAACATTGGATTTACTAACTTTCATTCATATTCAATTTCAATTAGTTTACATTCACTAATTTACATTCAAGTTAGTTTACTTTCCATTCAATCAAATTCAATTCTATTTAAGATTCACTTAACTTCCAATTTGATTTCAGTTAGTTTAGCTTTTAATTTCATTAATTCAATTTCATATGGATTTCTATACAATCAATTAACAGCCAACGTATAACCAACATAACCAAATTTATTTAATTTGCTTGCACTCTATTTGGTTCATCACTTTTATTTAATGAATTAACACTTACATCCATTATTTCATATCAATTTATTTACATTCGATTGATTAATATTCAATCCAATAGTTAATTCAATTGCTAACTCATTTAACAAATAAGGTTGAATTTCATTACATAACTCAAGTTTATATTCATCTAATTCACTTTATTAGTTTACTTCGATACCAAATCAACTTCATTCAACATCACTTAAGTCATATCCCATTTGAAACATCATTTGTTTAACCTAACTTAAATTTCCCTTATAAATCCAATTCAGATTCCAATTCTAAAGTAAATTCTATTTAACTTTACCAACGTAAAATCTTTATTATTTCATATTATAAGTTCAAAACTCGTTTCACTTATATTCAACAATTATAACTTGGATTTAATTTCAAATTTGTTTATCATAACTAACCTTCAATTTCCAATTTGCTATGGTAGCAAACCCATCACGCCGAAACTCGAAAATGATACTGATGATGCTGCAGTCATCACCCTTAATATTTCCAACAACAGTAGTGAATTCAGTGCTTAATATTCTTTCAAAATTTTCCTTTTATTCATAAATCGCATTTACAAATCTTTTACTTATATAATTTCACTATTTAACTTTTAATTTTGGAAAATAATTTCCAAAATAAACATGATTCAACATTTTC
Organism: Allium cepa; assembly: GCA_030765085.1. Classification (NCBI taxonomy): domain Eukaryota; kingdom Viridiplantae; phylum Streptophyta; class Magnoliopsida; order Asparagales; family Amaryllidaceae; genus Allium; species Allium cepa. Next base: position 594,363,833 of record CM060945.1, read on the forward strand.
AATTCATAGCTCAAACTCAATTTTATTTATAACTCATATTTATAGATATATTCATATAGTTTCACTTACTATATATAAGATTATTTCACAATTGTAAATCATATTAATTATAATTCCATTCTTAATAATTCATTTGCTTATACAATTAACCTTTTCCAATATGTTTTATTTAACTTACATATATTCTTACATTTTCAACAACCAAATAATCAATTTATATACACTTTAATAATTTTGAAAAATTATTCCTTCATATATAAAATATAATCAAGGTAAAATTATTCCATTTACCCAATTCAAAATGATACTATGTCGGTTTATCTCGTTTAAGAGTTTAGAAACCCCTATCGAAACAGTTAGCTAGACTGCACCGACCAGAATCTATAAACAATCAACCGATAAGTCAACACAATACAAAACAATTTCATATTCACTAACAAATACGCGCACAAATCTATTGTTACACACACACTCATTCTAGAGTACTACTGACTCTATCTCTAATGAGTAATTCCCAACAGAGCCAAGGTTGTCACTTAACCATATGCTCTGATACCACTTTGTAAGGAACCGATTCTTCGACTCACGAAAGTCGACATCAATACGTCCACTGTATCAACTGCCGAGCAAACGAATGCCCAAAAACCGAACCCTTAGGGTTTAAGAAGAAGAAAAAGATAAAAGAAGAAAGAAAGAAAAAGCAACAGGAACAATATCAGAATCTCACAATCGCAGCAGAACAACATATAATAGATAAATGAATATCTTTAAAACAAAGAACTATATCTGTTATTACATTACATCACGTTACTTTACATTATCAAAGTTTACAACAAAAAACAGCAGAGAAGAAATACTATATACTAGTTGATATGCTATGCCATCCAGCTTGCTCCTGATCTCCACAGCAACTCCTGAATTCTAGAATGACCTGATAACCTGACTCAAGACTACCCGTGTTAAAATTGGTGGGCACCCCGAGTTTAGGAAGGAAACAATAAACTCCAGGTCAGTCATGGGACTGGTGTGAGAACTTAAAACATTTTATCTTTAAAAAAATAAACAAAGAAATATTTTTAAATTTGATTCGCAATGCTTTTTAGAAAGTGAGACTACCATAAGGCCCCCCGCACGCACACACAATGCAAACGCAAAATCGAAAGAGAATTCTCCTTATGATAGTCAAACATGCTTGATACGCAAATTTTCTTTGATATTATTATTATTATAAGTGCAAAGGGTAGGAAAGCATTTCGTAAGTACAATATAAATCTTAGCCAACATAGGACCAGTATCGTATGCCTACTATAACTACAATCTAAACAGTGGGGCGCCACCATAAGTAAATGGCAGGTTGTACAACTAAAACCGTACAAGGTTTCGTATTGGAGTTTGGATTTCCAATAAATGTTCAGGCCAAGGAACTTCCCATTGCCACATGGGTAGGCCTCTGGAAAGACGCCCCGAGAACCTAACCGGATCTCTGCCAACATAAGACCGGGTTACCCCTAGCTGGGTAACTACTGACACGAATATGCCATCCCCCGGTCATAACCGACCTAAATCCCGGGATTCACCAACAACCACAAATTAATAAGTTTGCAACAACAACATAGGTTAAGTATCAGGGCTCCATACCATAATACCACCTCTATCCAGAAGGAATGACATAAACTAAGGGGCGCGATCCCCTAATAACCTTGCTGCATCTTTCCTGTTTTGGCCATTTTCGAGGTGTGAGGTCCGACGAAGTCTCGGCCACAAAGCTATGCTTTATACAAAGCCACGCTTTGATCAACAAATGCTCAACAGCACTTCGTATGCCACATTATCAATTTGGGAATATATCACTAGTAACCATCAACTACATAACCTCTGAGCTCGTACGTCACAGAGAAGGGTGTTAAGCTAGGAGAATAAATTCTCCGCCACCAACAGAAATATATTTGATAGAAACCAGCTTTACATCTCAAATTGTAATGTTAGACACACATCCATACAAGTCCATTCTGGGTTCGAACAGAATCGAAGGCACTTCCGAAGAAACCCTTGCAATCCGGATATTCACTAATCACGACCAGACTCCCCATCACAAAGGGTGATAAAACCACTATATCGGAGATCAGCCGATGCAGAGTCATTCGACGGTAATCCTTCCGTTTTTAAAAATATCCGGTCTTCAGCACCGGTCTTCAAATGCTATCCATTTTGACATATCGCTATTCGGAATGGGATTTACGGCACAAAGGTCCTCTCTCGGCTAAACCGAATAACGAGCGCTTATTTTTAAAATAAGTGAAGCATTCAAATTCAAACCAATCACAACAAATACTCATTTAAAGGTAAATATTGATAGCCGGTTATTTAACTATCAAGGAAAACCAACAAATATTCGGCACCGCAACAATCATTAGGCCCTCTTTATTTATCTTCCATAAATTAAATAACTTGCCAGATATTCACTTCAATTTATCTTTAAAAAGATATATCCTCTAAACCATTTCACTTTCTACGTTGGAAAATATTTCCAAATACTTATTCATTTTCATTTAAAAATGGTTCGTTTAAACCAATTATATAAATCCTTACCGATTTCCTTTATAAATTCCATGGTGAATTTAAATTTCCAAATATCCACTGATATACGATTTTCAAATCGATTTCAGATGTTCACCTTCCATTTATCTTTAAAAGATAAAATCTTAAAACATTTTACCTCATATTGGAAAACATTTCCATACTTATTTAATAATAAGTAATTCACAAAACTCTTTATTTTCAACATTTGGAAAATATTCAATATGCTTAAATTACAATTAAGTATATAATTTATCCTTTAAGGAAAACATTCTCTTTAAACACATTTATTTGGGTCAAAACGAATGGTACGTAAAACATCGTTACGATAACCCACAATCACCGGTATAGGGATTCGAAATTAAGATAGATATAAAAATCCCAATACTATATAAAACATTTTCTTTCGAAAATCATTTACTATAACAACAGTGTTATAGTCCACCATTTCCTTATTTCTCGAAAACGTCTATTTCAACAATGAATGTTGAAATCTATGTTTTCGATCCTTAACACATTTTAAAACAACTTCAAATCGTTTTAATTCTATTTAAAAGACGAGAACCTAAAACATTTCTTAAATATATTATTCACCGTTCAAAATCGTGAATATAAATCATTAAAAAAAATTCAACACTTTTACATATTCAATTTAAAGGTTATCCACTGTCCTAAAATCGTGAATATACTCCTTTAATAAGCTATAAAAATTAACTTAGCAAATTCAGTCAATCTTGAATTTATAAATCAATGTTTATAAAATCACATTTATATATTATAAAATTTTCAAGTTATAAAATCACTTTATTTATGAATTCTATTATATCTTATTTAGTTGCCAATCCAAATTATAAGTAAATTTAACTAAAAAATCTTTTATTTTACAAAATCTATTCATTTTATAACTTCACAATATATAAATCTATAAATTTCATTTACTTACAAAATCTATTTATATTTCATTTTAACACTTATAAAAACTCGTTTTATAATTCCAATATTTTAATTTATAAATATCAATTTTATAAACCATTTATATAAAACGTTTATAATAATTCAAAAATCCCAATTTAAATTATTTTATAAAATTCATTAACTTCATATTTCAAAAATCACCTTTCGGTTATATTTCACAAAAATCATAATTTTTATAACATTAAAATTATAATTTTTATTTATTTAAAATAAATAAATTCCAAAAATTTACATAAAACGTATACTTTCAAAAATCACTTGAAAATCCTTTTTAAAATCAAAATCGTTACTTTAACATTTTCAAAACTCCAAAAATAGGCCCAATGCTGCAACAGCACTAAATATAACAATAACTGCATCCAGAACATCATATATCATATGATAACAGAATATATCATAATATCTGTAAATAAATCAATACGGTTGAGGAATCCAGTTGGATCCCTCCAACCTGTTTTCCCTGTATCCACAGATGTTAGCACAATACCAATCCCGTTTCAAGACGGAATATCGCGGCATATGGGATTTATAAAATATTATCCGCTATTATGCGGCGCAATAGGGTCTCATCTGATATTATATGGGAAAATCAACTCCAAGTACATATATAATACCAATTCCAATCAAGATGGAATATCGCGGTATGTATGTTTAATAAATAACATCCGCTTAATATACGGCGTTTAGGGTCTATTTCAAAACAATAAATAATAATTTATCATTCAATCACACAATCAAGAAATTTTAAATCTAACTATTTAAAATTTAAATCGAAACAATTTCGATTGAGTGAGAAGTTCTCACCTTGCTTTCAATAACAGTTGCAGTGTTTTATTTCGAATAAAATTAAACGCACGTTTAATTTTATCCAAAATTCTCACTAGCTCCAAACGACTCCAATCCATCTCCATCGCGTAGTGTTCGATAATACGATTCCAAAGCAATTCATTTCGTGCGAAACGGACCTCGTATGACAATGTTGTAGCGATTCAAAGTTTATACAATTTAAATATAATTAACATTTACAATTTTTATTTTCAATTTTAAACCTAACTTCTCTAGGCCGTTAGATCTGCCTTCATTCCATCAGGGTCGTTACTTTTTCCTTCTTCTCCAACATCTGGAAATTCGAACGCGATTTATAACCCATAGCCGCCGACTTTACGTCGAATTATACTACACCCCTGTCGACTTTGAAGACGATCGGCCTACGCCACTACGAAGGCCATCACGAACACCACCACCGCCCGAGGTATGGAAGAGCTCGACCCTGCCTTTTCTTTGGGATTCGAGCCCAAAAGCCCCTCATTCGAATGAAAATTTCTATCAATCCGTTGCATTGATTCTGATCATCACCGTTGGATTCGTAGTTCGCAAAGTGCTCTACAACATTGTAGTTGATAGTTTCTCGTATTGATTCATGGATTTAAAGAGAATTAAGGGGAAAGAGATGAATATTTTTGGCCATTAATTTGTTTCTGGCACCTGTAACCCTAGCCAGGGTTTGAGTGTAAAATTGTGAATTATGTGGCCTTTTATAGAAAATTACACGACACTATTCACCCTAAATTTTTTCGAACTCCAAACGAAGCATGCCGGCTGGCGTTTATAATGTTTTACCCCTATTCCGAACGCAATGGAATATATATCGGGAGCCAATTCGATTAAATTTGGAAGATAAGTTTTCGAATCGACTATTTAAGTTCAAATTCACTCGAATCGATTTCTACGCGTTTTAGCTTGCCCTGGACAAACCGTAAGTCCGATTGATACGAAATTTGAAACCATACAATAATTTAACATTACGGATTCGATTAAAATGGTTTCACCGAAATCCATGACTGTTTGAAAAATGGCTATTTTTACTCATCAATTAAAATTAAAATATTCAATTTCTGCAAATTAACTTTTAATTCGATTTTAAAAGTTCTATAGCATCATTCTAACTCCAATATGATTTTATACAACTTTACAAATCTATTTTAATCACATTAAACCCAATTTCCAATTATTTCAGTAATTTCAAATATTAAATTATCGATTTAATTATCCAATTAAATCCAAATATTCGAAATAAAATTTATTCGACTTACAAATTTTACTTATTAATATTTAAAATCAGTTAAATTTATGAATTTCAATTGACAGAAATTCTGGGTCGTTACATCAGTAATGAGCCATACCCTACCAAAGTCAAGGTTCTTGCTTAACCTTCAACTCCGATACCAAGTATGACGACCCGCCTTTTTGACCATCAAAAGTTGGCTCCAAATACATCACTGCATTCAAATGTTGAACATCCAACCGCCAAAAAAGAAGATTGCTAGGATAAATATAAAGAACAGCACAAGACGAAACCGAGGAAAACAGAATCGACAACGTATAATTATAAAGACAGTATAAATTATCACTCCAACATATAAGAAGCATTAGAGTTAAAAATAAATTCTATCAACTGAACAGTTATAAATTTCTGACCTTACAGTTGTTAACGGGTATATATAATGCAACGGAAAAATAAATTACTATGATAGGTGAATCTCCAGCTCTACTCCATGAGCTCCATGTCCCACCACCAAAAACTTAAAAAAATACTCAGTCTAACCCGAGCATTATAATTAAATAACACCAGGATCAGTCTGAAAACCAAGTAACGAAACTCAAGTAATAAGGCTAACATTTAATAATTCTGTAAGACCACACCGCTAAATGTGGAACAGGTTTTTTTTTTAAAATCATAAGAACAACATCCATATATTAAGAAATGAGAAATAATCAGACTAACAATCCAAACAAGAAAGGATGTGAAACATCACACACCTGTTAGTATACCAAAAGGACACGCTAAAAGGTGTGGTGCGTTGTAAGTATAACTAAAGCTAGGAGAGACTAAGATTCATAAGACAAAATAGAAGAAGAAAAATAACGGAAACAATTAAAATAACAACTTATTTAGAATAAAACTTCATAATTACTTTAAAACCCAAATAAGTCACAAAATACCAAATACATCATATGTCAAAATACCCATGCATGTGTTGCGAAATAGAAAAACATAGTCTCATTAAAACCAGAGTACTAAACATCCCTCAAATAGTGCCAGTACAACAAAAGAACTAAAAACTGGAAATGAAGAAAAGGAATACATGATAGAATCTCTGGCAAATGAGTCATCAAGAATCTGCAGTCTACCGCCTATGCGCCTAATTGCCTATTGGGGGAAAAGGGGAAAATAGAGGAGTGAATCAAACTAAAAGTCTGGTGAATAATAATAATTACAGCATATTTAAGCAAAGTAAAGGTAATAGATGTTACAACAGTTGTAGTATAAAAATAAATAAAGGAAATAGAAGGAGTAAGCTGGAAATAAATACGAATTTAGCTATTAAATATGATCGGTTAACATTGATTGTTTGCACTTATCCTTGATTGCTGTTTTGATTAGGCTGAATCCTTGATCCTATAATTAAGACGAAATCCTAATTCTACCCTTTTGATCGGTCTGCTCTTCCATAGTACCTACTGTGGACTAGACGATATATAACTCCATACGCATAAGGTAATGGCATCTATGAAAGACGCACAAAGTACAATAGTGTCTACGAATGACGCACAAAGTATCTACTGCGAACTAGACGTTATATAGCTCCCTACACATAAGGCAATGGTGTCTATGAAAGTTACACATACTTAAGCACTTGAAACTCATAGCGATTACTAAGCACACAAATTGAAGTCGCACACATAACTGCTGTTAACACCGCCTTAACCATGACTCACCGATCTAGTGCATCAGGAGGTTCCGACCTAACAGTTAGAAGCGTGCCGACCTAAAGCTCAACAGGGGGTGCCGACCTAAGGCCTAAGGGTATGCCGACTTAACACTTCAACGAGGCTACCGACTCAACATAAATACCGACCCAACAGCCTTAGCTCATTGCCGACCTAAAATGAATGACGACTCAATAGTTACCGACTTAATGACTCAGAAGGGACAGCGACTCAATGCCCTTACAAAGTTCCCGACCTAAGGCCCTAAATGGATAACGACCTAATGCCTTAAAGGATGCCGACTTAGGAAGTCTACTGACCTAACTTAAGTACCGATCTAATTACCTAAAGGAGTTGCCGACCTAACTGATCAGGACATGGAAAGGTGCACGACCTATACTTAAGTCGCAACCGACTTAAGACTTATGCCAAGCCGTTCACGACCCAGGCAAATGAAGGCAAATCCTATACAGCTACTTGACACGCGCATGTTAACTCAGCAACGACCCAAGTCGCAACCGATCCAGCTCCCCAGTTATCTCGTTCAGACCGTGATTTGCGACTTACCAAGTTAACTCGTCCACGACCTAATATAAGCCCGATGCCATGTTACTGAGAAGAGGTGGTGTTGACTCGGAGGCGACCTTAGACCGGTCGCGACTCACCTTAAGTCGGCTGCGTCTTAACTAGAGTCGGCTGCGGTTTAGGACTTGGCAAATTCCAGAATCAGAACTCTCTATAAATAGGCACCCATCTCCAACATTCAAGGGACTTTGGGCACATTCTCTTCACACACCGTTACCTTGCTGCATTGAGAACTTCATCAACACTTAGAGCTTCCAAGATTAGAGGAATACATCAAAGAAATTCACGAAGAAACCGCACATCTTCAACATGAATCTAAGAGCTTTAATCGACATTGAAGCTTAAGACTTGTTCCAAATCACTTGTAACTTGAAGTGTATTGAACTTGAGAAGAATTGTATCAGTTTGTAACGGGATTATTAATAAAAGTACTTAGAGTGGACGTAGGCTATACCCTTAAGCCGAACCACTATAAAATCGTTGTTGTTTACTGCTTTTCTGCTATTACTTGCTTGTAATTCTTTCCCGATCTATCGGGTGGTGCTTTCACAACTACACTTTACACACCGGGGTGTTAGCGTTCACATTTTAGCGTTAACATTTTTGGTGCTTTCACTGAGAATTGAACTCAGGGCAAACTTCAACCATTGTTCAACAAAATTCTAACAGAAATCATGGCTTCAGAAAGGAAACGGAAGTTTTTGAGGTTTGAAGGTACTTGTAGCAATGCCATTGCTCTTCCCACGCTAAGTGAAACAGCTTCAAGTATTGGAGTCACAAGGGCTGAATTAAACGCCGTGATATATGGAATATATCAACACATGGAAGTTCAAAGCAATAGGATACTGGATAAGATGATGCACACTTAAAGACGGCACTAAGGAATTGCTAATATAATCAATCAAATTCACAACTGTCAAAAGAAAACCAATTCCAAGAACTTGGAACAGCAACCATTTACATCCATATTTTGCATGAAAACTTTGCTGAAATATTGCAAAGAATTTACAAATATATGATTCTCTTGTTAAGGGCAATCGCAAGGCAGGCGAATAACAAAAGCTATAAAGTGGATATAGGCCCAGTTTCGGCTAAACCGCTATAATTCTTGTGTTCCCTACTACCATAAACTGCTTTGTTTTATTTCGGCATATGAAATACGTTAATTGTGTTACTAAAAAAAAAATGATGATTTAATAATGCAGGCCATAAAAGCAAAGCTTACCAGTCACAAGACCAAGTGATCCGCGACATCATCCAGCAATCAAGCACTGAGCCATTCAAAATTCCCATATTCAAATCCTACAAAAGGAGAACTTCAGACGAAAGTAAGCAAGGTGGATAGAAGCAGATCATATATGGCTAACAACAAATGCTTGAACAAACAAACAGCAAGTTAAAGAACCTATATCTGCCACCACCAATTTGCTTAACTATAAAATATACTCCTTTGGGTAAGGGAGAGGCTTGGCAGCTGAAAGTGGTGACACTTGCGAAGCAATGGGGATTATCAACATGAATCAACGGCAAAGAGACATACGAGAGCAAGCGTCAGCCAGCAAAAAGAATATTTCAGAAGCACAAGCCCTCTTTGAAGGCATAACTCCTCAGAGGATAAAAACCTCAAGCGGGCTTCACCGAAAAAAGGCGTCTTTCTCGTTACAAAGTCGTGGAGTTATCGGTCGACACACTCCCGAGAATCCATCTAACCGAGAAAAGGAAACTCCAAACTTCCTGACAATAACCCTACTTAGGGGCACGCATTTCACCACACCCGGTCGACATACTCCCGTGAGATGAAATGTGAAAAGCTCTCTTCGGGGGCGAAATGCTTCTCTACGGAGACCGAATGCTTCTCCTCAGAGACCGAAGCCCTCTTCGGAGGCAAAATGCTTCTCTACGGAGACCAAATGCTTCTCCTTAGAGACTAAAGCCCTCTTCGGAGGCAAAATGCTTCTCTACGGAGACCGAATGCTTCTCCTCAGAGACCAAAGCCCTCTTCGGAGGCGAAATGCTTCTCTACGGAGACCAAATGCTTCTCCTCAGAGACTAAAGCCCTCTTCGGAGGCGAAATGCTTCTCTACGGAGACCGAATGCTTCTCCTCAGAGACCGAAGCCCTCTTCGGAGGCAAAATGCTTCTCTACGGAGACCAAATGCTTCTCCTCAGAGACTAAAGCCCTCTTCGGAGGCGAAATGCTTCTCTACGGAGACCGAATGCTTCTCCTCAGAGACCGAAGCCCTCTTCGGAGGCAAAAAGCTTCTCTACGGAGACCAAATGCTTCTCCTCAGAGACCAAAGCCCTCTTCGGAGGCGAAATGCTTCTCTACGGAGACCAAATGCTTCTCCTCAGAGACCAAAGCCCTCTTCGGAGGCGAAATGCTTCTCTACGGGGACCGAATGCTTCTCCTCAGAGACCGAAGCCCTCTTCGGAGGCAAAAAGCTTCTCTACGGAGACCAAATGCTTCTCCTCAGAGACTAAAGCCCTCTTCGGAGGCAAAATGCTTCTCTACGGAGACCGAATGCTTCTCCTCAGAGACCAAAGCCCTCTTCGGAGGCGAAATGCTTCTCTACGGAGACCAAATGCTTCTCCTCAGAGACTAAAGCCCTCTTCGGAGGCGAAATGCTTCTCTACGGAGACCGAATGCTTCTCCTCAGAGACCGAAGCCCTCTTCGGAGGCAAAATGCTTCTCTACGGAGACCAAATGCTTCTCCTCAGAGACGAAAGCCCTCTTCGGAGGCGAAATGCTTCTCTACGGAGACCGAATGCTTCTCCTCAGAGACCGAAGCCCTCTTCGGAGGCAAAAAGCTTCTCTACGGAGACCAAATGCTTCTCCTCAGAGACCAAAGCCCTCTTCGGAGGCGAAATGCTTCTCTACGGAGACCAAATGCTTCTCCTCAGAGACTAAAGCCCTCTTCGGAGGCGAAATGCTTCTCTACGGAGACCGAATGCTTCTCCTCAGAGACCGAAGCCCTCTTCGGAGGCAAAAAGCTTCTCTACGGAGACCGAATGCTTCTCCTCAGAGACCAAAGCCCTCTTCGGAGGCGAAATGCTTCTCTACGGAGACCGAATGCTTCTCCTCAGAGACCGAAGCCCTCTTCGGAGGCAAAATGCTTCTCTACGGAGACCAAATGCTTCTCCTCAGAGACTAAAGCCCTCTTCGGAGGCGAAATGCTTCTCTACGGAGACCGAATGCTTCTCCTCAGAGACCGAAGCCCTCTTCGGAGGCAAAAAGCTTCTCTACGGAGACCAAATGCTTCTCCTCAGAGACCAAAGCCCTCTTCGGAGGCGAAATGCTTCTCTACGGAGACCAAATGCTTCTCCTCAGAGACTAAAGCCCTCTTCGGAGGCGAAATGCTTCTCTACGGAGACCGAATGCTTCTCCTCAGAGACCGAAGCCATCTTCGGAGGCAAAAAGCTTCTCTACGGAGACCGAATGCTTCTCCTCAGAGACCAAAGCCCTCTTCGGAGGCGAAATGCTTCTCTACGGAGACCGAATGCTTCTCCTCAGAGACCGAAGCCCTCTTCGGAGGCAAAATGCTTCTCTACGGAGACCAAATGCTTCTCCTCAGAAACTAAAGCCCTCTTCGGAGGCGAAATGCTTCTCTACGGAGACCGAATGCTTCTCCTCAGAGACCGAAGCCCTCTTCGGAGGCAAAAAGCTCCTCTTCGGAGGCACAACTCTTCGGAGGACAAAGACCTCTAATGGGACATATGCCACAAAAAAGAAAGTTCTCTACTCAACAAAAAAGATTGGAGGAGTCATGACCCAACAACCATGAGAGAGTAACTTCCAGGCAATGTAAACCATCTCTGGGGCACATTTCACCAGGAGTTGAAGTGTAACAGCCGCTCTTCGGAATTACGCTTCACCAGAGTTGAAATGCAAACAAAATAAAGACCTCTTCGGGGGCACGTTTCACCAGGAGTTGAAGTGTAACAGCCGCTCTTCGGAATTACGCTTCACCAGAGTTGAAATGCAAACAAAATAAAGACCTCTTCGGGGGCACGTTTCACCAGGAGTTGAAGTGTAACAGCCGCTCTTCGGAATTACGCTTCACCAGAGTTGAAATGCAAACAAAATAAAGACCTCTTCGGGGGCACATTTCGCCAGGAGTTGAAGTGTAACAACCGCTCTTCGGAATTTCACTTCACCAAAGTTGAAATGCAAAAACAAAATAAAGACCTTCCTGAAAGCCCACGTTTCGCCGAGATTGAAATAAAACTTCCAAGTGTTGAAACGTGAAAAGGCTATCCTCGAAGGCACAACTCTTTGGAGGTACACGTTTCACCAAGATTGAAATAAAACTTCCAAGTGTTGAAACGTGAAAAATCCCTCCTTAGAGGTACAACCCCCTCCCGGGGACACAATTCAAAGGAAAGACCTCTTCGGAAGCCCACGTTTCACCAAGATTGAAATAAAACTTCCAAGTGTTGAAACGTGAAAAGGCTTTCTTCAAAGGCACAACTCTTTGGAGGTACACGTTTCACCGAGATTGAAATAAAACTTCCAAGTGTTGAAACGTGAAAAATCCCTCCTCAGAGGTACAACTTTGTATAAAAAAAAAATCCTCATCAAAAGCGTACTTTAACTTTCAAAGGAAGAGTAATTTACCTACTATGGAAAATGATCGTCAAAAAAAAAAAAGAAAAGAAAAAGAAAAGAAGTTAAAGTACCCTTCAGAGGTCCGCTTTACCACATAGAGGAATTCACTTGGTAAAATATGCACGTAAGCAAAAGAAAAAAGTGATTTCTTCGAACGACAAAGCGTAGAAACTTATACGAAGGGAGTTGTACTCTACAAAAATTTTCTTTAAAGAATAAAATAATTATTCTTTAGCAAATAAGAGTGCAAGTCCCCTCGAAGTATAAAATATTGCAGCAAGCTTAAGGTATGGGGGCAACATGGTATAATAGTATAGCTGCATCAGTAAAGTAATACTCAAACAACATACCATAAGCCCGCTGCAATATCATATAAATAAACTTGTGCAAAAATGAATAATAAATGCATTCTCAAATTCAAACAGAAGTATGTACAAATAAAGAATCATTTTATTCAATTGCAGATATTGCAGATACAGGTTCCAAAACAAGAAGCAGGGGCCGGTGCCTGCACAACATCCGACCATTACACAAAAAAGGAATCAAAAAGCTCAACTCTTCATTTCTTCTTGCCGCCTTTAGACCCTTTACCCGGCCGAGTGGTTAGCTTTTCGGGTCTTCCAGGTTGGTCTGAAGGCATAAGGGAAGAAGGGGAGGGAGGTGCAACTGGCGCAACTTCCGGTTCCTCTTCAGTGGTGATAATTTTCTTCCCCCTCCTCTTCGATGTCCCATGCTTCTTTCTTCTCTGCGAAGAAGACTCACTCCCCGGAGTAACGAGAGCGGACAAAACTACGTCGTCAGAAGGAGTCCGCTCAGGAGAGATCTCGCCTCCTTCAAGTCCCTCATCTTTTTGCTCCTGCGAGGCAACAGGGTCATCCAAACCATGAAGAGCCTCAATTTTCTCCTCTTGTGACCCAGGTTGTGAAGCAGAAGGAGGAGTCACCTGAAGAGATGGAGGAGGAATAACCAGAGAAGGCGAAGTCTGCACGGCACTTGTTGTTTCAACTGCAGAAGAAGAAGAATTGAAAATGTTAGTGTCTTCCCGAAAGAGGGGAGATATGGGTTCATCGAGATTCAAGAGGTAATCGAGAAGCTCATCAAATTTTTGAGGAATAAGCAGGCAATCCACCTGAATCGGACCAATGTCGAAATTACCTGAAGATATTGGCTTCGTCAGTTCAATCTCATAATTCTAAGCCCCAATGTCCTCCAAAGCCTCTTCATCAGTAGGGGTAATTACCCCGGTTTTTGTAGGAGGCGGCGAATGAGCACTAGAGCCTGTAATGTCCACCTCGGGAGAAACTAGAGGACATTCGGAGGTTGTAGGCGGTACTTCTTTTTCAGAACGCTCCTCTTCCGCCATCCCGTCCCGCACTCTGGCAAGCTGCTCCTTTCCCTTGGCAAGAGCGGCACGGGCCTCATCATCAAGATAATGCTCTTCAAGGGCTGACTCAGCATATCCAGCACCTTTACCACCGAGCATATCAAGTGCTGCCTCCCAAACTTCAGCCAGTGTGATTTCATACTTGGGGCCTAGAAAGGCAAGGCTGCCACGTCCCAAAATGCTGTGCAGATAAAAATCGAATAATGTGGAGCTAATGTCAGCTTTGGTTGCTTGATGAGCCTCTTCGGCCGCAAGTTTACCAGCAACAGCCTCGTCGCGCTCCTTTTCGGCCATAGCAAGTCGAGTTTTTAACAACTCTATCTCCAAGCTTTGAGAGCCGGTCTGTTCTCGCAGTTGTGTAGTTTCAGCACGATATTCTTCTATGACCTTTTCCTTGTGGGCAAGTTTATCTTCGGCTGCTCTTTGACTGGCATGCGCATCTCGTACTTGTTGCTGAAGCATGCTCTCCTTTTGTGAATGGAAAGTAGATGAAGTAGCTAATTCTTCCTTAAGTTTTTCTACTTCCGCTTCCAGCTTTTCATTGTAGGAAGCAATACTTCTCATTTCGGCGTCATGCTGTTCAAGAGTCTTCTGCCACTCAGCCTTATCATTCTCCATTGTTAGCATGGCCTCGAGATTGGCTCGGTTAACCCTCTGAAGTTCATCGACGAGTTTTTGCCAGTTCGACATTCTTTCGATATCGGTCCTGACAGCATCAAGATTTCGTAGCATAGCCGGTTTGTCGAGGGGAACCAAGTCGAGATCAAATCGAACCCCTCTCAGGCACCACTGAGGAAATCGACTTTGAAGAGTGGGAGGACCTTGCCCGACTTGGTATGCGGGCCGGTTGATGATTGCTTGAATGTCGGAGCGAGCGGGAGCAGGAGATTGAGCAGGGACATGTTCAGAAGCTGAAGGAGTTGTTTCTTCAGTAAGTTTAGCCCGCTTGCTAGAAGAATCGTCTATGTGACTCTTTCCTCTCTCATCATGAGCTTTTCTCTTTTGGGTGTCATCATCTCTATGGGGAAGATCATGTCTTTCTTGTTCCCTTCGGCGACGTTCTTCGTATGCTCGTCTCTCGTCGGCTTTCCTGATGGCCCTCTCTTCATCCGACTCTCTGTAAGGAGGAAGGTAACGCCTGTAATCATACTGGCTACGCCTCCCGTAGCGCTGGAAATCGTCATAGTACGAGCCGCTGCGCCCCATAGGAGAATCTGGAATTAAAATAATAAGCTTTAGAAATCTTTAAAGTGCAAGAAGATAAGTGCATAGAAGTGATGAGAAATTCTAAGTATGTGTGTTGTGCAAACTACGCGCATTAATCTACGAACCACTCTTTATTTGGGGAGTGGTTGTGGGTGTAATAGTTAACGTCAACTCTTGAGTCGACGACGGCTGTTGCAAAATAGAAGTAGCTTCAACTACTGAAGAAGAAATTCCGGCAGTAGTAGGGTCATCTTTGAAGATCTCTTGTGAAGTAGCGAAGAGGTCGCTCAATCCTTCGAAGGTATCGTCTCTGCTTTGCTTGACAGGACTGGATTTCTTAGCCTTTTCACCAGATTCTTGTGAATGGTGAGAGGATCCCTGAGGCTCTTCTTCCTCGATAACCGGGGCAAGTTTACCAGATGGCCCCGCAACATCAACAGAAGTGGAGCACTTCACCAGCGAAGATTCAGGAGTCTTTATCGGAGAATCGGGGACTTCCGTTGGAACTTCATGAGCATGCATAGAGCGAGAAGTGTGTAGAAGCCCATGTTGATGTAAAAATTCATCCCTCAACAGAAATTTTATGCTCCTCTCTTCTATGGCCACGGCACTCAACCTCTCAAAAACTTGCTTGTGAATTGGGTCTCTAGAGGGGAGAGGAAGTGCTGAAAGGAACAAAGAATGAAATTAGCAACTGAAAGTTCGGATCTCGAAAAAGTTTCAAAACGGAAAAAATAGAAACACTAATCTTACTTCCTACTCTCCAGATGGCATAAAAGCCTGAGGGACAGCGGGCAAAGAAAAACTGGTTCAAAAATCCATGAACGCTTTCAGTAAGATCGGAAATGAGCTTGCGGTTTCTGGCACTTCTCACAATAATAAGGGAAGGATGATCTTTACTCTTTGCAAACGAGCACAGATAACGAATTTCTTCAAAACTCGGTAGGCGATCAAGAGTTCTTCTAAACAAAACACATAACCCCGTCAAGATGGCATAGCCATTGGGATGAAGTTGAAACGGAGAGATTGTCAACCGAAGGAGAAGAGTTCGAAGAAAGTCGTTAAAAGGAGGAATCGCCCCACTTAAGCACATTTGGCGATTGACTGCAACAAAGCCATAGGGAGGATTGTCAGCAGTATCACTTGGCCCAGGTAGAAGAACGTCACTTTCAGCAAAGCCAAATTGAGTGCGCAGCTGAACAAACGCTCTCGAAGTTAGAATAGTCGGGGTTCTCTCCGGAGGATTCTCTATGGGAACAGCTATCGGAAAAGTTTCTTCCTCTTGAGTTACCACTTCTTCTTCTCGGTGAGAAGTCATTCTACATAAACAACTGGGTATTCAAACATGAAGGTGCACGTTTCCTAAAGTGTGTGAAGTGTTGTGTAAAATCAATCAAGCAGTGAACAAATATAACTGGAATAAAAACTAGCAAGCATTTGTTAGTTATGAAATCCAGGGACTATTGTTTTAAGCCTAAATATACAAGTATAATGTTGATGCAGACAAATCAGTCCAGATTGTTGATACTTTGCATTAATGTTTAACTTTAATTGATTGATTCACAAACATTTCATGCAATATATTTAAGTTGCTTGTCTTGTTTCGACTAATCTGTCATCTGACGTGGGCAATCAATGGCAGTATTTTCGCCTTGGTTTTCTTTGTTTGTTATTTTCAGCAGGTTAGCAGCTTATAAGTTAATGCGGCCTGTGAAATAATACAATGAGATTCAAGAAAGTTTAAAGTTGGGGCAGTTCAAAATTCAAACAATATAGTTCGGTAGCTCAAGATAAATGCTCAAAGTGGATCTATGCTCTCAACAAGTCAGCATGCCCAAAGCTTAAGTGTTAACTCGGCGGCGGTTTAAGAGCCAACTCGGTCACGGTTTAAGGGCTTAGCTTGGTCACGACTTAGGGGTTAACTTGGCTGCGGATTCAAGGTTAAATCAGTAGAAGGTTAAATCGGCAGATTTCCCCAAGGATTAACTCGGCCACGATTTAAGGATTGGGTCGGCCAAAAGCTAAGTCACTTCAAATCACCGGGTCGCATCTAAATCAGTACCTCGCCCCACTCAACCCGTTGACCCGTTAGCCACTCCCTCAACCAAAAAACCTTCATCTCGTTCATACTACCGGATCATCCCATAAACTGGTTCAAAACCACCACGAATCCAACGCCTTACAATCCTAACGCGAATCAAAATTGGCTACGCCTAAAGCAGTAACCCATCGGCATCATTTCATCGATAGCCTAAAGCCAGATCAAACTAACTAAGGATCATCAACTATAGATATAACGGGATTCGTGATAAAGCATCGTACAAAGAGGCGGTTTAAATTTGATTGGTAAAATTCATGAATCAACGGTGATCTTGGATTGAGGAGGAAGCAAGTTTACTTACGCGATGGATGGCAAAGGTTATCAGTGATTGACTAGAGTGAAATCGCCTTTGGGAGCTCTGGGAAATTTTAATGGCAGAATTGAGCAAGGTAGTAAGTAATGAAAAGGAAGAAGAAGATGGATGTTTTATACCTTACAGTAGGGAGAACTGAAGCGGCAGATGCGGTCTAACTGTTGGGTCGCGTACGACCTACCGACCTAAGAGGGGACGGGTTAAGGACTATCGAAGCACACGACCTAACATTTAGGCGTATACTTCGAGGGGCAAATGTTAACACCGCCTTAACCATGACTCACCGATCTAGTGCATCAGGAGGTTCCGACCTAACAGTTAGAAGCGTGCCGACCTAAAGCTCAACAGGGGGTGCCGACCTAAGGCCTAAGGGTATGCCGACTTAACACTTCAACGAGGCTACCGACTCAACATAAATACCGACCCAACAGCCTTAGCTCATTGCCGACCTAAAATGAATGACGACTCAATAGTTACCGACTTAATGACTCAGAAGGGACAGCGACTCAATGCCCTTACAAAGTTCCCGACCTAAGGCCCTAAATGGATAACGACCTAATGCCTTAAAGGATGCCGACTTAGGAAGTCTACTGACCTAACTTAAGTACCGATCTAATTACCTAAAGGAGTTGCCGACCTAACTGATCAGGACATGGAAAGGTGCACGACCTATACTTAAGTCGCAACCGACTTAAGACTTATGCCAAGCCGTTCACGACCCAGGCAAATGAAGGCAAATCCTATACAGCTACTTGACACGCGCATGTTAACTCAGCAACGACCCAAGTCGCAACCGATCCAGCTCCCCAGTTATCTCGTTCAGACCGTGATTTGCGACTTACCAAGTTAACTCGTCCACGACCTAATATAAGCCCGATGCCATGTTACTGAGAAGAGGTGGTGTTGACTCGGAGGCGACCTTAGACCGGTCGCGACTCACCTTAAGTCGGCTGCGTCTTAACTAGAGTCGGCTGCGGTTTAGGACTTGGCAAATTCCAGAATCAGAACTCTCTATAAATAGGCACCCATCTCCAACATTCAAGGGACTTTGGGCACATTCTCTTCACACACCGTTACCTTGCTGCATTGAGAACTTCATCAACACTTAGAGCTTCCAAGATTAGAGGAATACATCAAAGAAATTCACGAAAAAACCGCACATCTTCAACATGAATCTAAGAGCTTTAATCGACATTGAAGCTTAAGACTTGTTCCAAATCACTTGTAACTTGAAGTGTATTGAACTTGAGAAGAATTGTATCAGTTTGTAACGGGATTATTAATAAAAGTACTTAGAGTGGACGTAGGCTATACCCTTAAGCCGAACCACTATAAAATCGTTGTTGTTTACTGCTTTTCTGCTATTA
The DNA here is from genome assembly GCA_030765085.1 of Allium cepa. Lineage (NCBI taxonomy): Eukaryota > Viridiplantae > Streptophyta > Magnoliopsida > Asparagales > Amaryllidaceae > Allium > Allium cepa. The sequence goes on from CM060945.1 coordinate 594,382,717, forward strand.
CTTGCTTGTAATTCTTTCCCGATCTATCGGGTGGTGCTTTCACAACTACACTTTACACACCGGGGTGTTAGCGTTCACATTTTAGCGTTAACAACTGCCACCATACTCATGCTACATGTTGCTCCACCAATTAGGTCTTCTTATTACATGTGCTCCAGCATAAGCATTCGCCTCATCTCACTTCAGGATTATGTGAAGCACCATGTCCATAGAAAAATTGAGGAAATGCTATTGGTACTGGCCCATCATTCAAACAATAACAGCTGCGTCCTTTGTCCAAATCCCCGTGATTTAGACTTCTATTTGACCAATTACTACTATTATTAGCATAAGTGTACCCTCGTCTCACTTCAGGCTAATGTGAGACCATAATTTTATCTAATAGGGAATGTTTTTGGTACTGGTCCTACTTTCATCTTTGCTTATTAACTTAGATAAATTATTTAAATAAGCCTTTATTATTGTCTTTACTATCTTTGTTTATTAGTCTTAAAATAAGCCTCATTCCGTTCTTTATCTTATGACAACCTACATTATAATCATGCTTATTACTTAACCCAGGATCTAAGTGCGAAAATAAGCTTCTTTCATCTCTTACTCTTTTTAGTTATAATTATAAGTTATAGTTAGGCCAATTATCTTTAGTTAGTCAAATTCTAACATTAATACCATAATTAGGCTCAATTTCAGTCTTAATTCCATTTTTGTTACAGTCTTTACAATTTACATCTTATCTTCCATTATTTTAGTATTATTATAATTTTAATCCATATCCGCATTTAATCTATTGTAAATCATACACGAAGAAGTAGGAGAAATAAAAGAAAATTGAAAATAGAAGAAAATCCAAAGCGCAGGAAAAAGATGTAAATAACGCATAAATAACATTAAATTAAAATACTGTAAATAAATCGTAAATAAATGGAAGAGCTATAATAAACATAAATTAACGAAAATTAACAGAAAAGAATAGCTAAAAAGAAATAGATTGAAAATAAATTTAAAACTGAAAATAACTGATAGAAAGGGATTTCCAAAATCGTAGAAATACTACAACTATTGAAAACCTTATTATTTTAAATTGCTTAAAAATCTAAAATAATTACAATCACTCACCTATAGTCCTAAGCTCTTCCCTTTAGGTCTTCCCTGATCCACTTGGGGTTGTTAAATATTTTAATTTAAAACTTGGAAAATTATTTCGTTTAGGGTCCTTCCTAAAAAGGTGAACCCAATTGGAGAAAATCTTAGAATGAGAAAAAGTGTTAGGCCTAGGGCCTTATTATAGAGGTAGAAGTGGATCTCAGACCGTTGGATTTGGAGATTGAATAGGATGCAACCACGTCATAGGCTGAATGAGAGCCGTCGGATGATAGCACGAAGGGACCAGATGAGCCAAAATGACGAAAACAACGTGTAAAAAAACTTGCTGGAACCAACAGGAACGAAGGAAATTTCCTTCGCTTCACATTTGACTGGTCAGTCGACCTCCCAACATATATTTAAATATTTATTTCATTGATTCTTGTTTGCTTTGTATCTTGCTCATATTAACTCGGATTTTGATGTTCTATATACGGAAATTGACCAGAAAATTACTACACACACAATGGTACAACTCCCATGGCTCAATTCTAATAATTTCACGAAGTTATTTTATTATTTCATTAATTAACTAATTAATTGTTATGAGCTAAATTTAGGGTTGTTACATTCTCCCCTCCTTAAGGGATTTCATCCTCGAAATCTCTAAGGATAAAAGAATGAACTAATGTTTCATCCAAGTTCTACAACTAACTAATCAACCATCACCCATCCATCCATTGTCCTTATGTTTTTCTAATGCAATTTATGATACTTATGTGATTGTGTAGTATTAATGTCCCTAACTAATGCAAAAGATTAGATGGCCCACTATTTCAGTTGACCTCTTTTTATGCAATCATGTCCGTGCTACGTATCCAAATGAATGCAAAAATTCCTAATGATAAGTGATAGTTCTATATGCCTGCTTCAATCATCATCCAAATGCAACAACCATGTGATAAACATCCACCCATAGCAACCATGAAAATAAAAATGCAAGTGCGCGCACATCCATATGCATATGCTCTAGTGTCCTAGTTAGGCCGATCCCTAAGAGATGATAGTGCCTAGTGTAAGTATATGCATCCACATCCACTAGCAAACAGTTGCAACCACTTGCATACATCATCCATAACGTGTTCTAATAACATGTTTACGGCAAAGCCTGCCATCCATAGGTTAACTCCTAAGATCGACCCTCGTAAAGGATAATAAAGGAAAGAACCTATTCAAAACTAAAGATCGAAAATAGGAAATTCGAAAAATTACTATCAAAGAAATGCAGATATGAGATACGAAATTCCTTCAAATCAATTTTAGTCTTCTCTAAAGTCTTTTAACCTCTGTAGACTCTATCCAACATGCAAGTGACTTACGAGGTCTTCGATACCGAGCTTCGAGAGGTAGCACTCTAATGCTAGCTTGAAAACAACTATCTTGTGAGAATTTCACTAAAGGAAAATGCTTTTCCCAAGTTTCTTCAAAATCAAGAATACGCGTCCTTAACCATGTGTGCCTTACAATCTTACTAGTTTTACTTTACTGTTCTTCTTTAATCTTCACACATGAATCAACACTCCTAGATTCTCATTAGTTTCCTATACACTTTATGGGGACTTCCGTTATTACTTCTAAAATTAATTACCATTGTCTACTTTGTAGCCTTATACCTTTTCCGTTACACCTAGGAAATGATTTCTAACTAGTTCACGTTTAGGAGTTTGGTTCGGTGTTTATAGTTCCATTCTGAAAATTATGGTTTCTAAATTTATATAACATCTAATCCCAAAACCTTTGTTTTTAAAAGTTTTATCTTTAAGTCTCTATTAAATTCAAAAATACTATGTTACTTAAAATCTTATCTTTCTAGCCTTACATCTTCACTACTTTTTGAATTCACGTTATTTTCCCAAATCTAGAGGGAAAACTTTCAAATTCTAGGTCCAAAACTTATTCCTCGTTTTCTTTCAAAGCCTTTTTAGCTTCCTATAAAAAATTGAATTCTCAAATTTCTCTTTTAGTAAGTTTTCCAAACACTTATTTATTTTTTCACCAAACTATTTTATTTTTGAATATCCTTATGTATTTTCAAAGCATTTTTTATTACACCTAACGGTCTCATACCTTAGTGTATTGGAACTGCTCTCTCTTATGAGAAATTACTAATGCTAAAATCTTCTATGAACCTTTTAAAAGAGGAACTTATTTTATATTTTCCGAAATAAGCTATACAAAATATGGTGCTTCTCATACCTTGTACATCTCTTTCACATATTCCTTACAACTTACACAAAATATTTTTATTGGTTTCATAGAAAACTATACCATTATTATTTTCATTACAACAGATTAAAGTATGCTTAATTTATATTCTCTTATGATAGACATTTTTAATATCTAACTCGCACACACATTTTTTCTTCAGAAAAATTCATCTTTATTAAATATATCCATAACTAGAAAACATTTTTTATGCCAATTAAAATAATAAGTGTACTTTACAAATCAATTTATTTATATTCATAGAAATTATCTTTTTAAAAATACATTTTTATTTGGGTTCAAAACGGATGTTGCATAAAACATCGTTACTACAACCCAAAGATACTAGTGTATTGATTGAATTAAAAATAAATACTAATAACCCTTACCTACTATGTAAAACATTTCCCTTGGAAGTCAACGATACCATTATAGTTTATGCTCCCTTCCTTTTTCACGAAAACATCTATTACAACAATAAATGTTGTAATCTTTATTTTTGATATTTAATACATTTAAGGTTTTTTATGTTTAAAATCTATATTTACTTACAAAGAAACTAGTGAGCTATATATGTTCTATAATTCTTCAAAAAGGGTTTCACGTCTAACAAAATTTGTATCATATAAAAACCAATTAAAATTTCTTACCATATTCCCAAAAACCTAGTGTTTAACTTTTTTCAAAATATCGATAATTCTTCATTTCAATTCTAATAATTTCATTTTATAGGGTTAGACATAAAGTGGATTTTACTACTTACTACCCTTGGAGTATCCTTTCTAAACCATGGAAATCTCATTCCTTGCCTAAAGACTTTTGTTCCTATACTCATATTTATTCTAAGGTGCTACCATTAAATTCACTTATATGAAACAATTATAATTTCTGTAATTATCTACACATAGGCTTCCTTCTCTCCTTATCAACTGTATCTATTGTACATCTCCAATCTTTTCTTACTTCTCTTTGGATTTTCAAAATCCTAACCTAAATGTACAAAATCATTTCTCAAACTCATTCCATATGTAGACCTTCTCTATGCCCCAAGAAACACGCTTCCTTATGCCAAAATTGATACTTCAAGAACTTTGCTTTTAACTGAAGAATGCAAGGTGTACGAAGAACCTCCTCTACGCTCTTGGAAAACACCAAAATGTCGTCCACGAATACCACCATGAATTTATTTACGACATTTCTAAAAACTTGGCTCATCAAATCTACCAAATAGGTTGGGGCATTTGTTAGCCCAAAAAGCATAACCAATCACGTAAGAATCCATCGGTTGTCCTAAATTCAGTCTTATCAATGTTGTCATCAACTACCCTAAGATGATGAAATCGAATGACTAAATTGGGCTGAGAGAATATTGACGAGCCAACTAATAGGTCAAAAAGACCATCTATCCTAGGAAATGGATAATGGTTCTTTTTGTGAGCTTATTTAATGCTCTATAGTCTACGCAAAGCCGAAGGAAACCACCACCTAAGTAGCAAAGAGGACTAGCGTCCCCCCTTTAATATACTCCTTCTAATGAAACTTTTTTCCAAAAGCTCATGGATTAGCTTGCTCAATTCCTTCCTCTCCCTAGGTTCCATGTGCCTCACAAGTGACGTTATTGGCTTAGCTTTATTAGTCAAATAAATCCTAAAGTCGATCTCTCTCTTAAGGAGTAGTCTCCTAACCTCCTCAAGGACATTTGGGAAACCTCTAATGAAAAGAATCGAATCTAACTCTGATGATGATGAATCGAGGGAATAAAGGAAACTCAACAAGACTGACCCTAGCGGGTCGCAAGAAACCTCGAGAGTCCTACCGCTACATGTCTCTAGTCTAACGACTCTCCTCCCGCAGTCTAATATAGTTCCATATGTGGATAGCCAATCCATCTCCAAAACCATCCCATACCTCGAGAATCCCAATACATAGGCGTCACAATCAAATTCTACGCCTAGGATAAAAAAATTCAAACCCCTACAACCCATAGACAAGTGTGTCGATCCTCCTATAGGGTTTGAAACAACAACGGGGTCTACAAATAAAGAGATGTCTATGTGCAAACAATCTACTAGAGAATTAGAGATGAAAGAGTGTGATGCTCTAGAATCAAAAAGAGTCTGAATGGAAAAATCCGAAATAGAGATCAAAACCTTCTGTAGAGACTTTCCTACCTCGATCCGGTCCACACTATAAGGTTTGGGATCCAAAGCCTGTAACTGAGTTGTAGGTGTGCTGCTCTCTGCCTCATCCTATAAGGACAAGTTCTACTAAGATGATCAGGCTACCCATAGTTGAAACACCTCCCCTTGATCATTGTATTCTTATAATCCTTTGTGAAATGCCCAACCAATCGTCAACTATGACATTTCCCGCTTTTCTTGATCCGCTTCTAAGGTCCTCCTCTCTTGTCCTTATCATCCTTTCACCATGGCTTCTTGAAGCTTTCTAATCTAGGATCTTCTTTAAGTTCTCCCTTCAATTTCCAAGATGTAGGATGAACTCCCTGTCGGTCCTTCAAATCTAATAGCCCAAACCTTCGCTCCATATCCTCCAGCCTTGCTCGGGTCTCCTCGAAATCCTTTATGCCAGAAAACGTTCTACCTTCAATACTAGCGAAGTATTTGCATAGCATAGAAAATCGGCTGGTGTAGGTGGATTAAAGGGATTTCCTTCTACAAGTTTTGTATTGGGTGCTTGCCCATGCACCTCTGGTATCGTAGCTCTACGGAACAAGACAGCCATACTATACAAAGAAAAGGAAACTTAGCCTTGAAAGAATCGAAAGAAGTTGAACTAGGCTTTGAGGGTATTTTTATAAAAGCTCTTTTATGATTGAAACTATTTTTAAGAGTTTATTTTCTAAAAAATACTTTTTAAAACAATTTATTTTGGAAAATACTTTATTTTAAAAACAAATTTTTAAGTCATAACCTTGGGCTCTGATACCAAGTGAAACGCCCAACACCCCTTAGCATACCCAACAAGACATACTAAAAGGTGTAGTGCGTCGTAGGTATAACTAAAGCTAGCAGAGACTATGATTCACAAGATAAAAATAGATAAAAACAGCAGAAACAATTAAAATAATAACTTATTTAGAACAAAACTTCATAATTACTTTAAAAACCAAATAAGCCACCAAATACCAAATACGTCATGTGTCAAAATACCCATACATGCTTACGAAATAGAAAAAACGGTCTTAATAAAATCAGAGTACAAAAACATACCTAAAATAGTGCCAGTACAACAAAAGAACTAAAAACTAGAAATGAAGAAAAGGAACAGATGCTAGAATCCCTGCCAAAGGAATCTCCAAGGATCTGCAGTCTACCGCCCTTGCCCATGATTGCCTATAGAGGGAAAAGGGAAAATTAGAGGAGTGGGTCAGACTGAAGTTTGATGAATGATAGTAATTACTAGCATATTTTATCAAAGTAAAGGCAATAGGATTTACAACAGTTCTAGTATAAAAAGAAATAAAGGAAATAGAAGAAGAAATAAGCTGGAAATAAATACGAATTAACTATTAAATATGATCGGTTAACTTTGATTGTTTGCACTTATTCTTCATTTCTGTTTTGATTAGGCTGAATCCTTGATCCTATAATCAGGATGAAATCCTAATTCTTCCCCTTTGATCGGTCGGCTACTCCATAGTACCTACTGCGGACTAGACGCTATATAACTCCCTATACATAAGGTAATGCCATCTACGAAAGGCGAACAAAGTAAAATGGTGTCCACAAAAGACGCACAAAGTATCTACTATGGACTAGACGTTATATAGCTTCCTACACAGAAGTAAATGGTGTCTACGAAAGACACACATACTTAAGCGCTTGGAACTCATAGCGATTACTGAGCACGAAAATGGAAGTCGCACGCGTAACTTTCACCATGCTCATTCTACCTGTTACTCCACCTATTGGGTCTTCTTATTAACTATGCTCCAGCATAAACGTGCCCCTCGTCTCACTTTTGGATTATGTGAAACACTGTATCCATACAAAAATAGGGGAAATGCTGATGGTACTAGCCCGTCATCCAAATAATATCTAGTTGCGCCCCTTGTCCAAATCCCTCATAATTTGGACTTCTATTTGACCAATTACTACCTTTATTAGAATAAGCATACCCTCTTCTCACTTCAGGCTAATCTAAGACCACCATTTTGTCTTAGAGGGAATGCTTTTTGGTATAGGACCCACTTTCATCTTTGCTTATTAACTTAGATAAATTATTTAAACAAGCATTTATTATTATCTTCACTATCTTTACTTATTAATTTAGCCTAAGTCTTAAAATAAGTCTCATTCCATTCTTTTCTTATTATAACCTACATTATAATCATGCTTATTACTTAATCCGGGGTCTATGTGTGAATATAAGCTTCTTTCATCTTTTACTCTTTTTAGTTATAATTCTAAATTATAGCTAGGCCATTATCTTTGATTAGTCAAATTCTAACATTAATATCATAATTTGGCTCAATTTAAATCTTAATTCCATTTTATTATAGTCTTTACAATTACATCTTATCTTCCGCTATTTCAGTATTCTTATAATTTTAATCCATATTCATGTTTAATCTATTCTAATCCATACGCCAAGAAGAAGGAGAAATAAAAGAAAACTGTAAACATAAGAAAATCCAAAGCGTAGGAAAAAGATGTAAATATGGATAAATAACAATAAATTAAAATACTGTAAATAAACCTTAAATAAAAGCTATAATTAACATAAATTAACTAGATTAACTGAAATAATAACTAAAAATAAATAGACCGAAAATAAATTTAAAACTAAAAATAACTTATAAAAAGGTATTTCCAAAATCGTAGAAAAACTACAACTGTTGTAAACCATATTATTTTAAATTGCTTAAAAATCTAAATAACTTCAATCACTCACCTGTGGTCCTAAGCTCTTTCCTTTAGGTCTTCCTAGATCCACTTGGGGTTGTTAAATATTTCAATTTAAAATGATTTTCTTCTTGGAAAATTATTCCGTTTAGGGTCCTTCCCGAAAAGCTGAGCCCAATTAGAGAAAATCTTAGAATAAGAAAAAATGTTAGGCCTACGGCCTTGATTATAGAGGTAGAAGTGGATCTCAGACCATTGGAATTGAAGATTGAATAGGATACTACTACGTCATAGACTGAATGGGAACCGTCGGATGGTAGCACGATGGGACCAGATGAACCAAAATGACGAAAATGTGTAAAAGAACTTGCTGGAACCTACAGGAATGAAGGAAATTTCCTTTGCTTCCTATTCGTAAGCGAGTCGACTTACAGGTCGACCCCCCTTGAAGCCAGGTCGACCGACCGGTTGACAGAGGCATTGAGATGGTCGACTTCCCTACATTTTTTTTCTTCGCTGATTCTTGTTTACTTTGTATCTCGCACGTATTAAATTGGATTTCGAACGTGCTATATGTAGAAATTAACCAAAAAATTACCACGGACACTGGTGCAACTCCCATGGCTCAGTTCTGATAATTTCTCAAAGTTATTTTACTATTTCATTAATTAACTAATTAATTATTATGGGTTAAATTTCGGTTTGTTATAGGATGTGCATAGATAACAACAAAATCCAAACTTATAGAATTGACAAATATAATTAGACATTGAGAAAGCTTTAGACACTTCTCGATGCAAAATTACGAAACACAACTCAAAGATTTGAATTAAGTAAGAAAAGAAATTTTTTCAACAAATAACTAGGAAATGCTCCTCTTTACCCAAATTATACCTCTAGAAATATACTTGACAGCACAATAGCTCTCGAACAGTACCAAACCGGTTCCCGCCAACGGTCATCGAGAATTCACGTATTTCACATCTTCGAATGCCATTGAATCCAATCTAGAGTAGATGTGAAAATACCCTAACGAGAAAAACCCCACATGTCAGGACACGATTCTTCGTCTTCCGAAAATTCAACATCGATACTCACTTTATCGACTGCCGAGAAATCGAACGACGGAAAACCGAACACTGAGGGTTTTAAGAAAAAGAATTTAGGAAAAGAAAAGAGTAGAAAAGAAGGTAGAAAGAAGAGGGAAGAGAAAATAGAAAATTAGAAAATAGAATAGAAAAGAGAAAAGAAGATAGAACATTTTAAAATAGAAGAAAAAGAGAATAGAGGAAAAAGAAAAACAGAAGAAAATAGGACGGAACAGAAAACAAGAACAACATCAGAATCTCACAATTCGCAGCGGAACAACATATAATAATAAATGAATAATCTTTAAACAAAGAACTATCAGTTATTACATTTTATACATTACATTACATCATATCATCAGAGTGTACAACATCATACAATAACAACAGTGCAGCGGAAAAGAAATACTATATAAATTAGTAATACGCCATGCCATCCAGCTTGCCTCCAGCAACTCCAGAATATCCAGAATATCCTGATAAACCTTACTCTTAACTGCCCGTGTGGAAATTTGGTGGGCACCCAGAGTTTAGGAAGGAAAACAATAAACTCCAAGTCAGTCATGTGACTGGTGTGAGAACTCAAAACAGTTTATTTATCTTTAAAATCAAAATAGAGAGATATTTTTATTTCAATTCGCAATGCTTTTAAAAATGAGACTACCATAAGGCCTCCCGCACACACACACAATGCAAACGCAGAATCGGAGGAGATTTCTCCTTATGATAGTCAAAGATGCTTGATACGCATTTAAAATAACATTTGATATTATTACTAGTGCATAGTGTAGGGGAAAATTCATTTCGAAAGTAGAATATAAATCTTAGCCAACATACGACCATTATCGTATGCCTACTATAGCTACTATCCAAACAGTGGTGACCACCATAAGTGAATAGCAGGTTCTACAACTAATACCGTACAAGTTTCGTATTGGGAATTGGATTTCCAACAAATGGTCAGGCCAAGAAACTTCCCATTGCCACATGAGAATGCCTCTGGAAAGACATCCCCGAGAACCAAACCGGAACTCTGCCAACACAAGGCCGGGTTACCCCTAACTGGGTAACTACTGACACGAGCACGCCATTCCCCGATCGTAAACGACCTTTCTCATGGGATCCCGAAAACCAACAACCACAAAGTAATAAATTCGTAGTAACCACATAGGTTAAATATCTGGGCTCCATACCATGATACCACCTCTATCCAGAAGGAAATGTACATACCCTAAAGGGTGCTACCCCTCATAACCTTGCCGCATCTTTCCTGTTTTGACCATTTCCGGGCTGTGAGGTTCGACGAAGTCACGTCCACAAAAACATACTTTATACAAAAGCCATGCTTTGGGTCAACAAATGATCAACACAATGATCACTAAGATAGACGATCAAATAAACGATCCTATCACAATAATCAACACAATGATCATTTCAGCATCACTCAGCATATCACATTACCAAATTGGGAATATATCGCTGATAACTTCAACTATATAACCTCTGAGCTCGTACGTCTCAGAGAAGGGTGTTAAGCTAAAAGAATAAATTCTTCGCCACCAACAGAAATATATTTGAAAGAAATCGGCTTTATATCTCAACTTGTAATGTCAGACACACAATCCATACAAGTCTGTTCCGGGATCGAACAAAACCGAAGGCACTTACAAAGAAGTCCTTGCAATCCGGATATTCACAATCCTGATCGGATTTCCCATCACTTAGGGAGTCTCTATACCGTTGCAACTCAGTGCAGAGACAATCGACAGGTCATCCTATCGCTCTCGCAAATACCGGGTCTTCAACACCGATCTTCAAATGCAATTCATAACGACGTATCACATATTCGGAATGGGTTGTACGACCCCATGGTCCTTTCCCGGTTAACCCGAATAGTGAGCGCTTATTCAAAAATAAGTGTAGCATTCACATTCAAACAAATCACATCAATTACCCATTCAAAGGGAAATATTGATAGTCGGTTATTGAACTATCAATGGATATGCACACATCACCAGATTCCAAATAATTTTCCAAATTATTTATTTTCCAAAAATATCTTCACTAGATATAAAATTTCAATACTTCAAAAATAAATCAATATTTATTTTTAGACAAATTCCACTTCCTTTATAAATTCCTTAGTGAATTTGTAATTCCAAAATATCAATGAATATTCGATTTCAACTATTCATTTTAATTTTCTTTTCAATTTATCTTCAAGAAGATAAATTCTCAAAATATTCACTTTATATTGGAAAACATCTCCATACTTATTTATTCATAAGTAATTCACAATTTTTATTTATTTTCAACACTTAGAAAATATTCAATATACTTAAATCGAAATTAAGTATATATTTCATTCTTTAAGGAAATCATTCTCTTAAACATATTTATTTGGGCCAAAACGAATGTTACGTAAAACATCGTTACGACAACCCAAAATCACTAGTATAGGGATTCGAAATTAAAAATAGATATATAAATCCCAATACTACACAAAATATTTCCTTTCGGAAATCATTTACTATAACAACAGTGTTATAGTCCATCATCTCCTTTTATTTCTCGAAACGTCTATTTCAACAATAAATGTTGAAATCTATGGTTTCGAATCTCAACACATTTTAAAACATCGTTAGATCGTTTTAATTCAATTTAAACATCTCATTCAAAACATTTCCTTTAACATATTATTCACAATTCAAAAACGTGAATATACTACGTTAACAATTTCATCCTTTTATTCATTTTAATTCAAAGGATTATTCACAGTCAAAAATGTGAATATAACTCCATTAATAAGTTATAACCATTTACTTATCAAAATAAGTCTTTTCGAATTTATAAAACAACGTTTATAAATTCCATTTCTATTTATTTATAAAAACTTCCTTTTTATAAATTCCTTTATTAACCTATTCCAGTTTATAACTCAATTATAAACAATGGTTCATATTATAAGTTAAATGCTTATAATTAATTTGTTTGCAAAAATCGTTCCTTTGAACTTCATAATTATAAATCTTATAACCTATAAGATTTAATTATTCGCCTAAATCTATTCCTCAATTAACTTCACCGATTTATAAATCTTACTATTTATAAATTTTATTTCTATTTCACCGTTTATAATTCTATAAATTTCATTCTTATAACTTCACCATTTAAATTCTATAAATTTCATTCTTTAATGAAATTCATTTTCACTTCATTCAAACACTTATAAAAACTCGTTTTATAATGTCAATATTTCAATTTATAAATATCCACTTATAAATCTCTTAATATAAATCAATTTATATTATTCTTTAAAACGACTTTTAATCTCCTTTATTATTTCACCATTTTGGTTCATAAAATAATTAAATTTTATAACTCCTATATTTAAACTTTTCACAATAAATTCTAAAATCCCGATTAAACTATTTTATAAAATCATTAGCATCATATTCTCAAAAATCAGTTTTTAACTATATTTCTCAAAAATCATAATTTTTATAACATTAAAATTTATAACGTTTATTTATTTAAAATGGATCAATTCCAAAATTATTTTACAAAACGTATACTTTCTAAAATCACTTTAAAATCATTTTAAAATTCCAAAATCTGGGTCCAATGATGCTACACACCAAATAGTCAATCACGACAACAACGATATCATATATCAATATGAAAATCCATCAAATATCAAAATATCTGAAATCAAATAAAAACTGTTGAGGAATCCAGTTGGATCCCTCCAACCTGTTTTCCTGCATCCAAAAACAATAGCACAATACCAATTTCGCTCCAGTACGAAATTATCGCGGTATATGTTCTTATTAAATATTATCCGCTTAATAACGGCGTAATAGGGTCTCATCCGCTAAACAAATAAATGCGGGAAATCAATAACTCCAATATATACATATGCCAATATATATATATTGCTATTATATATAATACCAATTTCACTATTTATGAAATATTCGTGGTATACGTTTTTATTAAATAACATCCGCTTACTAACGGCGTATAATGTCTATTTTAACAATCAATAGATATCAATCAACATTCAAACATGCATTCAAATATTTTAAATCTAACTATTTAAAATAAAATCGAAACCGATTCGATTGAGTGAGAAATTCTCACCTTGGTTTTATTTCCGTTTTAGCGATTTATTTTGAATAAAATTAAACGCGCGTTTAATTTTACCCAAAATTCTCACTAACTCCAAACGACTCCAAACCAACTCCATCGCGTAGTGCTCGTCCATACGATTCCAACGCAACTGGTTTCGCGCGTTTTCGACCTCGTATGAAAAAGTTATGAATTATTGAAGTTTGTACACGATTTAAATAAACAAATCTCAACATAATTTTTTAAAATTTTAAACCTAAATTATTCTGGGCCGTCAGATCTCAATCCCATAGCATCTGGACCGTGAATTAGCTTCTCCCCCCCATCTCCTTTTTCATGCACGCAACATATTCGGCCGAACCCATCAACGCCGGCCCTAGGGCAAATCCACGCGACCACCACGAGCTACTCCTCCATGATCAGACACCACCACTGGAAACGCCACTCTCCACTTCATGCTCGGCCCAAGTGGCTTGAAACCCGGTCCTTTCTTTGCTTCGAACAGCGTGCTCGAACACGATGGCTTTGAACTCCATTTGCCGCTGATCTAGGTCGAATTTTCCAATCATGACCGTTGGATCTAAAGATCTCGAGGAGATCTACGTTTTGCTAGTTGGAAGTTTTTGGTAAATGTAGATGGATGAGGAGATAAACGAGGGGGAAGAGTGGAGCATTTCGGCCGTTCATGGCATATGGGGGCGGCGGCCTGAATTAGGGTTTTGAATTTTTATTTTTTTTTATTTTTTTAGATTTATGGGGATATTTATAGAGATTTTTCAATCACTATTCATCCGGAAATTCCGAACTCCGATTTAGGCGCCATAACCAGCGTTTCTAGGGTTTACCCCGCGTTCAGGACACAATGGAATAGGTTTCGGAAGCTAATTCGGAAGTATGTGCGAGTTATGGCTATAAACGCTCAATTTGAATTAAACCGATTTAAGCGATTTTCTAGGCGTTTTAATTTGTACCGGACAAACGGTAAATCCAATTGACTTGAAATTTGAAACCTTACAATAATATCACATTACGAATCCGATGAAACTGGTTTCGTCGAAATCCGAGACTTTTTGAAAAATGGCTATTTTAGCTCGCTAAATTTAAATTAAAAATAAATCGATGCGTTTCGAGCTGCCACGATCAAACGATAACTCCGATTGACACGAAAATTGAAATCCGGTAACAACTAACTATTACGGATCCAATGGAACTGGTTTCGTTCAATTCTGAGACTGTTCAAAAATTGACTATTTTCACTAGTCGATTTTAATATTAAAATATTCAATTTTCACAATTTAACTCTTAATTCAATTTTAAAAGTTCTAAAATATCATTCTAACTTCCATATGATAAAATAAAATTTTACAAATCATTTTCTATCATATTTAACTCAATTTTCAATTATTTTCCATAATTTAACATATTAAATTATCGATTTAATTATTCAATTAAATCCAAAAATTCAAATAAAAATTTATTTGACTTATAAATTCACTTATTAATATTTAAAATTAATTAAATATTCAAATTTCAATTTCTAAAAATTCTGGGTCGTTACACCACATAGCTTGCTTTCATTTGTTCTTTGGTTTTAGTCATTTCCTGCAACAATCGAATGAGTAATAAATCGTCTTGGATTGACAAAACATAAAGGATGAAAAGATCAATTCCAAGGTTCGAGATAGAAACAAGGAAAATAAATTTATCCAACATAACTAAGAGGATGCTCCCTCCTTCAACAAAAGTATACCTCTAGACAAAAATATATTTGAGAGCACACACATCACTCTCAGGAACTTCCAAGCTGGACCTCATTAAATCCACAGGCATCCAAATATACTCACATCACCGCATGCATGCTATGGACTTCTTTAAATGAATGTGAATATATCCTAAAGGGTGCAACCCATATAGCTTGGCTCACACTCGCACTTTGGTTTTAGTTTTTTGGTTGTTGGGTTCCAATGCTCAAAATGAGCGACAACCCATCTTAGAACAACGAAGCACAAAATTGAGTAGGAGGGTGCACCTCCATTTACATGCGCTTTGGGTTTAGTCATTTTCGACAAAGGATATCAAAACTCAAAAAGAACAACTCATCATCTTAGACCGACGAAACACAAAAAAATAGAGGAATCAAAATGAGAGTCGATATATCAACTACCGAGAATAACAAAGTGATTTGTGTATTAGAATTAAATCACATACGCTTACCACTAATAAATGAATCAAACTTTTAAAACATTTGATCCACACTTGGGCTTGATTTTCATATTTCAAATATTATAAAACATTTTTGAAATACTTTTTGAAATATTCTTTTAAGAGTGCAAATTATAATACTAAGTGTATTTAAACAAGGGTTAAAAACAAATGTCGTTAAACATTGTTTACTATAAACCCAAAACAATTTACACTTAGCTTTATTTTTAAACAATTTCTATTAAAAGATTTTGTCATTTAATAAAAACCAAGTCATTATACTAATAACTAGTTTTCTTATTATTTTATTAAATTTGAATTAAATCGAATATTTAAATAAATTAAGTATTCCTATTCAAAATATTAAAAATTCTGGGTCGTTACATATGGAGTCTGGTATTATTCAAAACTCCAACATTATCCACATTTAACTTTAACACTCTATAAATAAACTCATTGGTTTAATAATAACATTTATTATTAACCAATCCACTCCGTTGGAGATTTTGGCTTTGAGTTGACCACAGTAGACCACGATACTAACCTCATACAACTAAGGAGAAAAATTATCTATTAGATAGTGTTTCACTCCCAATGTTTCGGCTCAGACCCAACTATAGTCGTCTGATAGACACCATGAGATTATTTAACTATAATCAAAGTGGAGTATCCACATTGAATTTTCATTGTATTCTTAGGTTGAGAGAACTACGTAGCATCATCACATCGAAATTTCATATTTGACCTAGTGGTTATTGGCTAACAAGAAACTCTCAAATGAGTTGTTCCATACCAAAACTATGTTGTTTTTTAAATTAATTTAAATTAAAGAATCATACAACCATTCTATTGTGAACATTAAAGGTATGTTTATGTCATTAATTTTTTTAAATTATGTAAGTAAATAATCATACAACCATCTGATATGATGATATATCGATTTGTTAGATTCGTCACCTAATTAACAAAACAATATATATATATATAATCTAAATATTAATATACATTTGTAGATCAAGTAATTACCTTATTTCCAAAGCTTATTCGTACATGTTGAAAGGAAGAGTTGGACTCCATGAACTAGATTCCAATTCAGTAAGGTGCTAGCTCCTGAACTAATAACCACCGGCTATAAAATATGATTTTTTTTTATTTGATTTGTGTTTGGAAATCAAGGGGAAGATGATTGTTTTTGGCCGAAAATAAGATAGATGGAGGCTAAAAAAAGTTGTAAATGATTGCGAGTTGAGATGCTTTTATAAAAGAGAGATTGGATAGATAAGTTAAGATCAACATCCACATTTCTCTCTTACCCATTCTTTTCCACCAATCCAATCAAATCCTTAACCTTTTTTCCATCATATGGTCGCACCCTAAATGGTTCTTTATGGCTAAAAACATATGCCCCCTATGAGATTCAGACCCATTTTCAGCTCGCATAATATTTTCCATATTTAAATCCAATTTAAGTGTGTATCAAAATCGTATATTGATGAATATATTCATAACTAATGTAAACACATTTAACAATATCGTTTAACACATCAAATAAATTTTATAGCTAAAATTTCATGAATACTAATTAGTTTATAACAATTGCAATTTAATTAAATCATTTGGTTAAAGGAGTGTTTGACCTTTCGTTCATGTGTCTCTTTATGTGTAAATTTTGTCGGCAATTAATATCAAACTATTCGAATATTAACGTTTACACGTCACTTAGTAGGTGGTGTGGCATTTTTCCGAAATTTATCGCTTATTCAGTTTCGGTAAATCCAATTTTACTTTATTAAGCATTACCCAATTGTGATAATTATTTACATCAATTCACTTCGTCAAAACTGTATATCACTTTGGATTTATCTAATTTGGTAATGTTCAAATTTCAAAATCTTCCATATTCAACTCTATAGTCCAAACACAAAAGTCCTTGGTTCAATAATAATTATTAATAGCTGAAATGCTCTGGCTAGAGACTTTGACTTTGAGCTGAATTTAGTTGAACATGATACTAACCTCATATAACTAAGGAGACAAATCCGCTCTTTAATAGTGTTGCACTTCCAATGCTTCTACTTGACCCAACTATAGTCATTTGATGGAAATTGTGTCATGGTTTAACTATAATCAAAGCGGAGCTTCCACATTGGAGATCAACAGTATTCTTAAGTCAACAGAACTGCGTAATTTTGTTACATTGAGATTTTCAGTTTGACCTTAGTTATGTTAACCAATAGAAAATTATTAGTGGATCATTCCATAATTATCCAAGAACTATCAATATGTAACCCTTGGTGCCCCCAGTAGTTACGAGTAATAAACGTTCCAACATTTGGAGAATGATACGTACTCCAGTCTCAACGGATGCATCGAGATCCAGTCTCCATACATCTTGACTAGGAATATTTATAACTGTGACATCCCGGAATTTTGACCCTATTATTATTATAAATTTTTAATCCAATTTAAATAAAATATAAGATTTTCATTTATAAATAAATAAGAATTTGGATATTATTAGTTGTATATGGGTCATAAGGGAATATAACTTCAAATATAAAATAGATTCTTTCAACAATATTCAAAAATTAAATCTGTTTTATTTATTTAAATTAAAAGTTAAGTATGAATGACATTTAATATCGAATGTATAAATGCAGTTAATAATAACAAGTACAATAACATAATCATATTCATAAATATAACTACATTAATGCATATATAAGTTACAAATCAAATATTGAAAGAGTAAACTTTAAATAAAAATAAGATTTAAGCAATGTTTCTAACAATAACTTTTATAACTAAATAACATAAGCTTATAAATATTTAGCATGAGTTCTTATATAAATATAAATATTTATAAATATGGTTACAAACATAAGTACTAATATAATTGGTATAAGATATAAATAGAAATGAAAACATTTAGTTCAAACACAAATGAGAACCTACATATGTCTTATACAATAATTTGGCCAGCAAAGCATTATTAGTATAAACTGTATAAACATAAGGAATCAAACTTGCTCAGCAACGATGAAGAAAACCTTGAAGACCTGCAAACATCAATTATATGTTAACTTAAGTTTGAAGTCAAAATGTATAAAAAAAAAACTGTAAACATCTTAGTTCCAACATAGGTTCTGCAAATATCTTTGTAAAATTATGTGTCAGCAAATATTAATTTGTGTAAACTTATATGCACAGTAGTACAAGCCAAATCTGCACACATTAATAGGATGCTAGCATAAATAATAAAACAAAACCTACAGCTCACATTTTAGTACAAACAAAAGCCTGCAAGTATCTTAGCAAAGTATTATAGTATAAGCATATGAATACATTTGTACAAGCACAAACAAAAGCCTGCAGGTATCTTTGTACTTAATATATGTGTCAGTCAGCATATAAGTATATGTTAGCATAAGTTAAGACATAAATACTAATTAGCACACATATTTGTCTGGAAAAAAAAATATCTCAGCCGAAATGGTTGAAATATCTTAGGCTTTAGTACATAGGAAATTAAACAAGATAATTATTATGTCAAGCTTATGCAAGAAGACACTTTGTTCAAGTTATATATATTTGTATACATCATTTCTTATACCTTAATTCATCTGTATCTTCAAAAACAAAAGAAACTTCACAAAACTGAGCAGAAGCAAAAGAATATAAACCAAACATTATATTTGCAAGTTCAAAATAAAGTTCAGAGAACAAAGAAGTTACTGGAATTCAAATTTTGCAGCTGCAGTTTTCTTACTATCCTCTGTTTCAAGTTCCTACTACAATCTTGGTGAGTAAACTAAATTATAACTTTTAATATGTTGATTATGAAGAGTAGTTATATGGATGCTTAAGTTCTGGAATATGGACTATGTTCTGTCAGTGTTAACTTGTTCTTTCAGGTTTCTATTTTGTTTTCTGTTCTGTTGAAAAAAAAATCTAAAGAATATATTTCATACTTTTATTTAAAGCCAACTTCTTTAATTAGTGCATTAACTGAATAAAATTTTACAGTAAAATAAATTGTAAAACATTATATATCGGTGAATTATAAAACACCGTAAACCAAATTTTGCAGTAAAAGGGAAATAAGGATAAAATTCGAATAATTCGAATTGTAAACTTGAATTTGTATATTGATACTACATTCAAAGATATGATTTTTAAGATAAAAATTATAATTTATAGTTAGCAAATTTGGGAGCAGTTAAAAGGGTAAGCCAAAAATGTATTTTGGTGAAACTCTGATTATACAAACAATTATAGCTATTGTGATTCAACATGAAGCTAGTGTATTGATTATAGATCAACAGAAAAATGTTAGATAAATTTTTAATTGCAAGAATTTGTGGGAATTATGAAAAGTAGGGTTTTTGTACTCTGTATATTTGGGTTCGGTTGAGTGATTCTCGCGACATCACCTTGCAACTGAGTGTCGCGTGGGTTTGGGAGAAGTTAGGGGGTGGTGTCAGCGAGCTACGGCCGAAGTTTTGACCTCTCTGGTGGCGGCGATCACTATCGCGAGGCGATTTTGTGAACGGTGTTTGGGTTGCAGTTCGACTTTTAGGTCGAATTTTGATTTCGTGCGTATGGGGTTGAACTGGGTTTTGTTATCGAGTAAGTGGAGGATTTACGACTTGTGGGTGGCGTCGCAAGATGTTAGCGTGGTGGTGGACCGCCGTGCACGTGCACGGCGGCGGAGACAATCTTGTTTTGGGTCGACTCGAGGAAAACTCGAATATGTGCGTGGAACGCTTCGAGTTAGATGCTGGTCGAGTGTTTATGCGCGTGAGTTTTTAAGTTTTAACAGTTTATAAAGAAACTTAAGTTTAAAAATAAAAATAAAAATAAATAACAGTGAAAGGAAGAAACAGGGGAGAAGAAGAAGTAGACACAGGGAGTGACGCAAGAATTTGCTGGGTAGTCTCGAGTTCTACCCGAGGTATGCACGTGGATGTCTTCGGTTTTGTAATTGCAGAAATTGGTTAGCTGTAATATGACAGTAAAGTAATTATGTTAAGCATAATCTATGTTATTAAGTATTAAACAATTTTGTTTTTTTTAAACTCTGATGATCTTGAAAGTTTTGCTGAAACAAATTGGGAAATTAATTTAAAGTGAAAGTTAATTATGTATGTAATAAATTAATAATGATAATTTAATAAGTAGTTAAAACTTAGTGGAATTAGTAATTAAAGATTTTAATAATCACCTTGTGGAAATTCATTTGTAATTAAGAATATAATTAATCATTGGAAGCTGATTCATTAACAAAAGGGGTAACTAACTGATTAAATAAATAATTAATGGTGGAACGATTAAGTTAATTAATAATTAATGATTAATTAAGCAATTAATAATAATTAATTGTGTAATTAAGTTTTATAAATCAATAATTAAGGTTATTGATTAGTAATTAAGAATGTATTTCATTAATTAAGGAATAATTAATAAATAGAAATAAGTTAATTAATCGTAATCGATTAAACATGAATAAAATATAATTTATGTTTAAGTATGCAATTAAGTTTAAAACAAATCAAACTAAATGTTGATATGAATCGATGATTATATTGATTGCCTCTGATGATTATTTATATCCTGTGATGTTCTGTGATATTCTGGATATATCTGTGATGATTGTGTATGATTTATCCGTGTTAACTTGCTATATGATTTATCTGATGTTAATTATCTGTGTTAAATTTCTATATGAATTCAATTGTTAAATTTAAATTGTTAAGTTAATTAGACAACTTGGACTTTAAAATGGCGTTTGGATCCGATGAGACCGGGATCGGAAGAATCAACTTTTGATTCTCCGAAAACCACATCGATCCAAATTAAACGTTAGGTCGTATAATCTCAAGTGAAGATCGAGATGGTGTTTTCATAATGCAAGGGTTATCGTCGTTAACTCTGAGGGTGATTCCAAAATGAGTGTAACGAGATAATGCCTTCGGTTTAGTTCGAACCCGGAACGAACTTGTATGGATTGAATGCTTTCAGCACATCGTCAGACGGACAATGAGCATTCTAAGTGATATGTTCTAAAAAGGTAATCGCAGCCTCAAGCCTCATCAACCGAGAATGGCTAAAACAGGGGAGGTGCAGCAAGGTTAGGTGGGTCATGCCCAAGCAGGACGAGATATACCCCTGTCTAGATGTCCCTTTATTCGGCTGTGTGGGCGGTTGGATGTACACCAACTGCGGGGTTATCTTGTTCGGGACTGTTCAGTAAGGAATGGTTCCGGCCTTGTGTTGCAGGGGGAGTTAGGGTGGCTCCTCGGTACTGCGATCTAGACCACGTACTGTGACGGGCGGTGTAACGTTTGCGATTTTTCGTTGCCGAAAAACCGAAAAGTTATGGTTAAAGAAGAAGAAAGAGGTAGAAGGAGAGAGAAAAAGAGAGAACAGAACAGAAACAAACAACAGAACAATAGCAGAATCTCACAATCGCAGCGAAACAACATATAATAGATAAATGAATATCATTAAAACAAAGATCTATACATTTTATACATTACATCATTATCAGAGTTTTACAACAACAATAGACAACAGAGTCAATACATCAATGGACAGTTATATAAACTTGTCCTCATACAGAATACACAGCGGAATAATACATAATATAATATCATATACAAGTGGTACGTCTCGATATGTAGCTCGCCTCCTGAGCTCCATAGCACTCCTAAATCCAGAATAACCTGATAGACCTTAACTTCGACTGCCCGTGTGGAAATTGGTGGGCACCCAGAGTTTAGGAAGGGAACAATAAACTCCAGGTTAGTCATGTGACTGGTGTGAGAACTAAAAACAGTTATTTATCTTTAAAACAAAGGATAGGATAATTTTTAAATAAATTCGCAATGCTTTTTTTAGAAAATGAGACTACCATAAGGCCTCCTGCACACACACACAATGCAAACGCAGAATCGGAGGAGATTTCTCCTTATGATAGTCAAAGATGCTTGATACGCATTAAAAAGAAGCATTTGATATTATTGCTAGTGCATAGTGTAGAAAAATCATTTCGAAAGTAGAATATAAATCTTAGCCAACATACGACCATTATCGTATGCCTACTATAGCTACTATGTTCAATAGCAGGTTACCGCCACATTCCATAGCAGGTAATACAACTAAAACAGTACAAGGCTCGTATTGTTTCTTTGGATTTCCAACAAATGGTCAGGCCAAGGAACTTCCCATTGCCACATGGAAACGCCTCTGGAATGACGTCCCGAGAACCTAACCGGATCTCTGCCAACACAAGGCCGGGTTACCCCTAACTGGGTAACAACTGACACGAATATGTCATTCCCCGATCGCAACCGATCTATATATGAGGATCCCCGATTTCCAACAACCACAAAGTAATAAATTTGCAGTAACCACATAGGTTAAGTATCTGGGATCCATACCATGATACCACCTCTATCCAGAAGGAATGACATACACTAAAGGGGTGCTACCCACTAATAACCTTGCCGCATTCTTCCTGTTTTGACCATTTCCGGGGTGTGAGGTCCGACGAAGTCTCGTCCACAAAGCCACGCTTTACAAAAGCAGTGCTTTGGGTCAACAAATGATCAAAGAAATGATCATTAAGATAGACGATCAAACAAATGATCCTATCACAAACGATCAACCAATGATCATTTCACAGCATCACTCAGTATGCCACATTACCAATTCGAGAATGTATCACTAGTAACCATCAACTATATAACCTCTGAGCTCGTACGTCTCAGAGAAGGGTGTTAAGCTAAGAGAATAAGTTCTCCGCCACCAACAGAAATATATTTGATAGAAACCAGCTTTACATCTCAAATTGTAACATCAGACATACAATCCATACAAGTCCGTTCCGAGATCGAACGGAACCGAAGGCACTTCCAAAGAAGCCCTTGCAATCCGGATATTCACTAATCACGTCCGGACAACCCGTCACTAAGGGTGATAAAACCTTTATATCGGAGATCAGCCGATGCAGAGTAACTCGACGGTAATCCATCCGTTTTCACAAATATCCGGTCTTCAACACCGGTCTTCAAATGCAATTTATAACGACGTATCACATATTCGGAGTGGGTTATACGACCCCATGGTCCTTTCCCGGTTAATCCGAATAGTGAGCGCTTATTTAAAAATAAGTGTGGCATCCAATTCAAACAATCACAACAAATACCTATTTAAAGGTAAATATTGATAGTCGGTTATTTAACTATCAATAAAGATGCGCAACATCACCAGATTCCAAATAATTTCTCAAATTATTTATTTTTCCAAAAATATCTTTACAAGATATATAATTTTCCACACTTCAAAAATAAACAACGTTTTATTTTGAAACAAATTTTCCCTTTCCATTTATAAATTTCATAGTGAATTTATATTTCAAATTATCCATTGATCTACAGTTTTCAATAGGTTCAATTATTCAATTCCAATTTATCTTTAAGAAGATAAATTCTCAAAAACGTCTCGTTTCATATTGGAAAAGCATTTCCATACTTATTCTAATAATAAGTATTTCACAAATCTTATTTATTTTCAACAATTTGAAAATATTCAATATACTTAACCCATAGTTAAGTATATATTTCATTCTTTAAGGAAATCATTCTTTTATTCACATTTATTTGGGTCAAAACGAATGTTGCGTAAAACATCGTTACAACAACCCAAAATCACTAGTATAGGGATTCGAAATTAAATAGATATATAAATCCCAATACTATACAAAAATATTTCCTTTCGGAAATCATTTACTATAACAACAGTGTTATAGTCCATTATTTCCTTATTTTTCATCGAAAACGCCTATTTCAACAATGAATGTTGAAATCTACGACTTCCTTTCCTTCTATTTCTCGAAAACGTCTATTTCAACAATGAATGTTGAAATCTATGTTTTCGATACTTGATGCATTTTAAAACATCTTTAAATCGTTTTAAATTCCATTTAAAACATCCTTTTCCCAAAAGATATCCATTTTATTTAACGATATATTCACTGTTCAAAAACATTAATATAACTCCTTTAACAAATTTTTATATTCAATTGATCAAATTAAATTGATTACGAATTTATAAACAATGTTTATAAATTCTATTCCTTTTTATAAACTTCGATTTATAAATTTCCTTTATCAATCCAATTCAAATTATATAACTCAATTTCAAACCAAAGGTTCATATTATAAGTTGATTACTTATAATTCATTCATTTACCAAATCGTTCTTTAAAACTTCACAAATTTTTAAATCTTATCACTGACAATATTCCTTTATATTCTATAATGGTTTTCAACTTATAAAAAAAAACCTTTATTAACAATTTCTATAAATATCCCCTTTAAATGTCCAAAATCCACTTTTATAAGTTAATTTCTTATAAACTTTTATTTTCGATATCTATTCATTTTATAACTTCCACAATTTATAAATTTATAAATTTGTAATGAGATTCATTTGATACATCTTCTTAACACTTTATAAACTCGTTTCATAATTCCAATAAATTTAATTTACAAGTATCTATTTATAAAATCTTTTATATAAACTGTTTATAATAATTATTCAAAATCCCAATTTAACTATTATATAAAATCTATTTATTTTAGAAATTACCTTTTGTTATTTTTCATAAAAAATCATAATTTTTATAACTTAATAAAAATAAAACTTTAATTTATTTAAAATGAATTAATTCAAAAATTTAATATAAACATATACTTTGGAAAATCACTTTAAAAATCCTTTTAAATTCAAAATCATTATTTTTAACTTTAAAAATGGATCCGATGATGCCACAGCATCCAATAGTCAATCATGGCACAAATATCATATATCGATATGATAATCAATAATCACACAATATCTATAATCATATAAATATTTGTGAGGAATCCAGTTGGATCCCTCCAACCTGTTTCCCTGCATCCACAGATGTTAGCACAATACCAATTCCACTTCGAGGTGGAATATCGCGGTATATGGGATTCTACAAAACATTATCCGCTTAATAGGCGGCGCAATAGGGTCTCATCCGCTATACAAGGCAGGAAATCAATTCCAATATATACATATGCCAATATATATATATATATATATATATATATATATATATATATATATATATATTGCTATATATAGTATATCCTACTATATCTACTATCACAATCAAACAGCAATCAATAATTGCAATCATCATTCAAAAATTTTAAATCTAACTTTTTAAAATTTAAATCGATCTGTTCGATTGAGTGAGGAGTTCTCACCCTGGTTTTAATTCTGGTTCGGCGTTCGTTTCGAATAAAATTAAACGAACGTTTAATTTTACCCGAAATTCAAACGAGCTCCAATTGACTCCAATCCAGCTCCATCGCGTAGTGCTCGTCCATACGATTCCAACGCAACTGATTTCGCATTTTTTCGATCTCGTATGAAAGAGATATCATATTTTAAAGTTTGAACAATTATAATATAATTCAATTACAACTTTATTTTCAATATTAAACCTTGCACGGATCTGGGCCGTGCAAAATGGATTCCCTAATCTGAACCGTGATTCCCTTTCTTCCCTCTCGCTCAATTTCGTACGCAGGCATCTTGAAGAGGAACCCAAATTTAGCTTCCTAGGGTTTGAAAACGCAGCTCCATCATCACTTTCTAGCTCGATCAGATCGTACCACCTTGAAGCCACGACCAAGAGCTATGCTCGGCTGCCCTGGGGTGGAGCTCGGCCCCTCCTTGTGCTCTGAAATGCGTGCGCAACATCAGGGAAACGCGGCCACTTTCCTATCAATATACTCGCTTATTTTTTATCTCTACCGTTGAACTTGTAGATCTTGATGCCCTCTTCAATTTGTTAGTTGAAAGTTTTATGAATCATTGCTTGGATTGGAAGAATTCAGGGGAGAAGATAAGTGTATTTCGGCCATTGATGGAATAAGAGGCGGCCGACTTCAACTAGGGTTTTCTTTTTTTTTATTTCTCTTGAGAATAAATGGCTATTTATAGGAAATTATTGAACACTATTCATCCGAGTTTTCTGAAATCCGATTTACGCGCAGTGACCGGCGTTTCTGGGGTTTACCCCGCGTTCCGGACACAATGGAACAGGTTTCGGAAGCTAATTCCATCGTCTGTGCGAGATATGGAATTAAACGATCAATTTAAATTAAACCGATTTCGATGCGTTTTAATTTGTACCGGACAAACGGTTAATCCGATTGACTTGAAATTTGAAATCTTACAATAATATCACATTACGGATCCGATGAAACTGGTTTCATCGAAATCCGAGACCGTTTGAAAAATGACTATTTTAACTCGCTAAATTAAAATTAAAACGATATCGATGCGTTTCGAGCTGCCGCGATCAAATGACAACTCCGATTGCTACGAAAATTTAAATCCAATAACAACTAACTATTACGGATCCAATGGAACTCGTTTCGTTCAATTCTGAGACTGTTCAAAAATTAGCTATTTTCCAGTCGATAATTAAATATAAAAATATTCAATTTTCACAAATTAACTTTAAATTCAGTTTTAAAAGTTCTAAAACATTTCTATAACTTTAATATGATAAAATAAAATTTCCCAAATCATTTTCAATCATATTTAACCCAATATTAAATTATTTCTGGAATTTCACTATTAAATTATTGATTTAATTGACCAATTAAATCCAAATATTCGATAAATAAATTATTCGACTTTTTAATTTCACTCATTAATATTTAAATTCAATTAAATATCCAATTTTAAATTATCAAAAATTCTGGGTCGTTACAATCTTCCCCCCTAAAAGAATTTCGTCTCGAAATTGCAAGTTAAGGAGAATGATCCTAAACCGTTTATTATTTTTCACAATTCAAATAGTTTCATCAATTTTCTAACACAAATTTTTTATTAAAGATTAACTATCATTTCAACTTGCTTTCCAACTTCAATTATAGATTTCAAACAACATTGTTTCCTTAACAATTCAAATTTAAATTCAAATTTTTAAACTTTCAAATTTTCTCAAAAATTTTCTAACGCCCTAAATTTCGAAAAATTTCGCCAGCGTCTCCTTTGCACGGCTCGATCGGTACGACTACAAAATGGCACTACGGCCCCTCAGAATCAAAAAGAAAAGAGAAAGCCAAGTGGCTGGAGAAGAAAATCACCAAATCTCATACTGAAATTCAAATACGTACCTTTTTTGTCGAGCAATTCAATTTTATTTCGAAATCAAAATCTCACTTCCTTTATAACCTGTATATCCTGCTAGTAGTAGTATCCAATTCCAATATTCAAATCATTTTGCCAATTCCATTACAAAATCGTCAATATATGCTTCTTATACATTTTGCTTTACTATTGAAGTTGCATATTCAATTCATTCGTTGCAATTTCGATACAATTCCATTCAATTTCATTTGAATTCAATTACTTTAGCTTTCAAATTTTACTAATTCAATTTCATTATCACTTAACGAATTTATATACAATCAACTAACAAGCATACAACAACCAAATTCATTCAATTTACTTTCAACATTAAATTAGGTTGAAAGTAATTTCGGTTGGAAAATTAAAATGTTTTGACTCAAACACAGTGGCTCGTGATAAGTTGATGTATGCTAAGGCTCTTATTGAAATATCCCCTTTCAAGCCTCTCCCATCCTCTATTTCTGTCCAACTAGCTGTTGGTCATGTTGAGGTAGTTCGTGTTCGCTACGGTTGGGTTCCGGAAATCTGTTCATCATGTCACTCCTTTGGCCACCTGGCTACTGCCTGCTTGCATTCGGAAGCCGTCGCGGATGCTCCGAAGATCCCTTTGCCTCGCCCCCCTCGTAGGATTTGGGTCCCCAAGGCTACATCCCCTGGTTCTCTGATTTCCCCTTCATCGGCTGTTCCATCTGCTGACTTGCCTCCGTCGCCGATGGTTAGGCCTGATTCTGTGGTTGTTGTTCCTGATCCTGGTTCGACGCCGTTGCCTGTCGCTTGGGATGAGCCCGAGGGGTGTTGGATTGATCCCATCTCTGATATGAGATTTAACCCGGTCAATGGATCTTTCTTCCGGTTTGTTTCTGATGATCAGCAGGACCTTCGTTGCCTTCGCTACAAACCTTCAGGTGATTCCTTAGTTCTTGATTTGGATGGGTTATATGCAAGTTCGAATTCTGCGATGCTAGCTGATATTACCTGGGATCGTTCTTTTATCTACTCCTCTGATGCTATGGGTTATGATCCACGTCTTGCTCTTCTTTTCCGACCTTTTGCTGGTTTTTGTGGATCCATTCCTCTAGTCGCTTCTCTGGTGGATGGATCTGATGTGATATCTTCCTCTTCGGAGGAGTGCTAGTTTTTTTTTTCTTCTTCCTAGTTTTAGTTACGGTGACATATTTGTCTCGTACCTGTGCTGTATTTTCTGTATTATCTCTTAGTAGTTAAGGTGCTTTACCTTACTCCTGTACTTCAACTTTATTACTTACGTAATAAATAGTGGACGGTCCACTATAAAACCGGCTTGCTTTGCAAAAAACATTAAATTAGGTTCAACACTTTTTTTTTTAATTTCAATTGATTTAATATTCAATTGGCTTTCATTCCATTATTCAACTAGATTTAAATGAATTTACACTTATATTCATTGTTTCATAACAATTCATTAATATTTGATTTATTAGTATTCAATTCATCCGTTCAATTCAATTTCTAATTCATTTCGTAGATAAAGTTGAATTTCCATTTTTATAACTCAAGTTCACATTTATCACTTCATTTCATTAATTTACTTTATTAATTTACTTTGATACCAATATCAACTTCATTCAGCTTTACTTAAGTTATATTCCCTTTTAACTTCATTGGTTTTATTTTTAACTTAAGTTTCCACTTACCAATTCAATTCAAATTCCAATTCAGAAAATAAATTTTCATTTAACTTTAACCAAAGTCAAATTCATTTACTTATTCAAATTCATATCGCATTTCATAAGTTATACAACTTATATTTAACAATTACTCCTTGGATTTTATTAATTCATTTATTCTACTTTAATTTAACTCCATTCTTTAAGTTAAATTTATTTTATCAAAAATTCAAATTGCATAAGATTTCGACTCATTTATTATTCCCATAAATATTTAAAAATAGGATTCCAGAGTCCTTTCAACCTTTCAAAACCATTTTTGAAATCAACTCAATTTTCATTTAAATTTTCAAACCCAAACCGAAATTTTCCAATCAAATTCCATATCAAAACAATTTAACAGCAATACCTCTTTTGGAAACACGAAAATGAACACCAATGATGCCATGGTCATCATCGGAATTATTTTCCAGCGACCAAAAAGAGTTTAGAGCTTTAATTTCTTCAAAACAATTTTCCAAAATCCTTGAAATTCATTTTCAAATCAAAAAGGAATTTAATTTCTAAAATTTCCAAATTCTTTGAAAAACATTTCCAAAACTTCTCTGGAATTCTATTTATAATTATAAATCACGTTTATAATTTACATTCTCAAATTTCATTTGTATATGGATTTCATTTTCTTATTTTGAAGTTATGATTTCAATTTCTTATTCAATTTCTATGGTAATAGTTTAATATTATCAATTCCTAACATCCAAGCAACCATAATTTACAATAATTTATAAAGATAATTTTCTTTATCTACAAAAATAGTTTTGGGCAAAATTATTTCATCTACCCAATTTTTTTAAAACAATACTGTGTCGAATTGTTCTATTCAAGTGTTTGGAAACCCCTTCGATCCAGTTGTACAGACTGTGCCGACGAAGGTTCATATGCCACTCAATAAACCAATCATCACAATATAAAACAAATTTTATATTCACCAAAAAATACGCGCTCATATATATTATTACACTCAAACTCATTCTAGAGTACTACTGACTCTATCTCTAATGAGTAACACCCAACAGAGCAGGTTGTCACTTAACCATATGCTCTGATACCAGATGTAACGTTTGCGATTTTTCGTTGCCGAAAAACCGAAAAGTTATGGTTAAAGAAGAAGAAAGAGGTAGAAGGAGAGAGAAAAGGAGAGAACAGAACAGAAACAAACAACAGAACAATAGCAGAATCTCACAATCGCAGCGGAACAACATATAATAGATAAATGAATATCATTAAAACAAAGATCTATACATTTTATACATTACATCATTATCAGAGTTTTACAACAACAATAGACAACAGAGTCAATACATCAATGGACAGTTATATAAACTTGTCCTCATACAGAATACACAGCGAAATAATACATAATATAATATCATATACAAGTGGTACGTCTCGATATGTAGCTCGCCTCCTGAGCTCCATAGCACTCCTAAATCCAGAATAACCTGATAGACCTTAACTCCGACTGCCCGTGTGGAAATTGGTGGGCACCCAGAGTTTAGGAAAGGAACAATAAACTCCAGGTCAGTCATGTGACTGGTGTGAGAACTAAAAACAGTTATTTATCTTTAAAACAAAGGATAGGATAATTTTTAAATAAATTCGCAATGCTTTTTTTAGAAAATGAGACTACCATAAGGCCTCCCGCACACACACACAATGCAAACGCAGAATCGGAGGAGATTTCTCCTTATGATAGTCAGAGATGCTTGATACGCATTAAAAAGAAGCATTTGATATTATTGCTAGTGCATAGTGTAGAAAAAATCATTTCCAAAGCAGAATATAAATCTTAGCCAACATACGACCATTATCGCATGCCTACTATAGCTACTATGTTCAATAGCAGGTTACTGCCACATTCCATAGCAGGTAATACAACCAAAACAGTACAAGGCTCGTATTGTTTCTTTGGATTTCCAACAAATGGTCAGGCCAAGGAACTTCCCATTGCCACATGGAAACGCCTCTGGAATGACGTCCCGAGATCCTAACCGGATCTCTGCCAACACAAGGCCGGGTTACCCCTAACTGGGTAACAACTGACACGAATATGTCATTCCCCGATCGTAACCGATCTATATCCGAGGATCCCCGATTTCCAACAACCACAAAGTAATAAATTTGCAGTAACCACATAGGTTAAGTATCTGGGCTCCATACCATGATACCACCTCTATCCAGAAGGAATGACATACACTAAAGGGGTGCTACCCCCTAATAACTTTGCCGCATTCTTCCTGTTTTGACCATTTCCGGGGTGTGAGGTCCGACGAAGTCTCGTCCACAAAGCCACGCTTTACAAAAGCAGTGCTTTGGGTCAACAAATGATCAAAGCAATGATCATCAAGATAGACGATCAAACAAATGATCCTATCACAAACGATCAACCAATGATCATTTCACAGCATCACTCAGTATGCCACATTACCAATTCGGGAATGTATCACTAGAAACCATCAACTATATAACCTCTGAGCTCGTACGTCTCAGAGAAGGGTGTTAAGCTAAGAGAATAAATTCTCCGCCACCAACAGAAATATATTTGATAGAAACCAACTTTACATCTCAAATTGTAACGTCGGACATACAATCCATACAAGTCCGTTCCGGGATCGAACGGAACCGAAGGCACTTCCAAAGAAGCCCTTACAATTCGGATATTCACTAATCACGTCCGGACAACCCGTCACTAAGGGTGATAAAACCTCTATATCGGAGATCAGCCGATGCAGAGTAACTCGACGGTAATCCATCCGTTTTCACAAATATCCGTTCTTCAACACCGATCTTCAAATGCAATTTATAATGACGTATCACATATTCGGAGTGGGTTATACGACCCCATGGTCCTTTCCCGGTTAATCCGAATAGTGAGCGCTTATTTAAAAATAAGTGTGGCATCCAATTCAAACAATCATAACAAATACCTATTTAAAGATAAATATTGATAGTCGGTTATTTAACTATCAATAAAGATGTGCAACATCACCAGATTCCAAATAATTTCTCAAATTATTTATTTTTCCAAAAATATCTTTACAAGATATATAATTTTCCACACTTCAAAAATAAAC
This sequence comes from Allium cepa, assembly GCA_030765085.1. NCBI lineage: Eukaryota > Viridiplantae > Streptophyta > Magnoliopsida > Asparagales > Amaryllidaceae > Allium > Allium cepa. The sequence continues at coordinate 594,415,380 of CM060945.1, forward strand.
AACGTTTTATTTTGAAACAAATTTTCCCTTTCCATTTATAAATTTCATAGTGAATTTATATTTCAAATTATCCATTGATCTACAGTTTTCAATAGGTTCAATTATTCAATTCCAATTTATCTTTAAGAAGATAAATTCTCAAAAACGTCTCGTTTCATATTGGAAAAGCATTTCCATACTTATTCTAATAGTAAGTATTTCACAAATCTTATTTATTTTCAACAATTTGAAAATATTCAATATACTTAACCCATAGTTAAGTATATATTTCATTCTTTAAGGAAATCATTCTTTTATTCACATTTATTTGGGTCAAAACAAATGTTGCGTAAAACATCGTTACAACAACCAAAAATCACTAGTATAGGGATTCGAAATTAAATAGATATATAAATCCCAATACTATACAAAAATATTTCCTTTCGGAAATCATTTACTATAACAACAGTGTTATAGTCCATTATTTCCTTATTTTTCCTCGAAAACGCCTATTTCAACAATGAATGTTGAAATCTACGACTTCCTTTCCTTCTATTTCTCGAAAACATCTATTTCAACAATGAATGTTGAAATCTATGTTTTCGATACTTGATGCATTTTAAAACATCTTTAAATCGTTTTAAATTCCATTTAAAACATCCTTTTCCCAAAAGATATCCATTTTATTTAACGATATATTCACTGTTCAAAAACGTGAATATAACTCCTTTAACAAATTTTTATATTCAATTGATCAAATTCAATTGATTACGAATTTATAAACAATGTTTATAAATTCTATTCCTTTTTATATACTTCGATTTATAAATTTCCTTTATCAATCCAATTCAAATTATATAACTCAATTTCAAACCAAAGGTTCATATTATAAGTTGATTACTTATAATTCATTCATTTACCAAATCGTTCTTTAAAACTTCACAAATTTTTAAATCTTATCACTGATAAGATTCCTTTAAATTCTATAATGGTTTTCAACATATAAAAAAAAACCCTTTATTAACAATTTCTATAAATATCCCCTTTAAATGTCCAAAATCCACTTTTATAAGTTAATTTCTTATAAACTTTTATTTTCGATATCTATTCATTTTATAACTTCCACAATTTATAAATTTATAAATTTGTAATGAAATTCATTTGATACATCCTCTTAACACTTTATAAACTCGTTTCATAATTCCAATAAATTTAATTTATAAGTATCTATTTATAAAATCTTTTATATAAACTGTTTATAATAATTATTCAAAATCCCAATTTAACTATTATATAAAATCTATTTATTTTAGAAATTACCTTTTGTTATTTTTCATAAAAAATCATAATTTTTATAACTTAATAAAAATAAAACTTTAATTTATTTAAAATGAATTAATTCAAAAATTTAATATAAACATATACTTTGGAAAATCACTTTAAAAATCCTTTTAAATTCAAAATCATTATTTTTAAATTTAAAAATGGATCTGATGATGCCACAGCATCCAATAGTCAATCATGGCACAAATATCATATATCGATATGATAATCAATAATCACACAATATCTATAATCATATAAATATTTGTAAGGAATCCAGTTGGATCCCTCCAACCTGTTTCCCTGCATCCACAGACGTTAGCACAATACCAATTCCACTTCGAGGTGGAATATCGCGGTATATGGGATTTTATAAAACATTATCCGCTTAATAGGCAGCGCAATAGGGTCTCATCCGCTATACAATGCGGGAAATCAATTCCAATATATACATATGCCAATATATATATATATATATATATATATATTGCTATATATAGTATATCCTACTATATCTACTATCACAATCAAACAGCAATCAATAATTGCAATCATCATTCAAAAATTTTAAATCTAACTATTTAAAATTTAAATCAATCTGTTCGATTGAGTGAGGAGTTCTCACCCTGGTTTTAATTCTGGTTCGGCGTTCGTTTCGAATAAAATTAAAAGAACGTTTAATTTTACCCGAAATTCAAACGAGCTCCAATTGACTCCAATCCAGCTCCATCGCGTAGTGCTCGTCCATACGATTCCAACGCAACTAATTTCGCATTTTTTCGATCTCGTATGAAAGAGATATCATATTTTAAATTTGAACAATTATAATATAATTAAATTACAACTTTATTTTCAATATTAAACCTTGCACAGATCTGGGCCGTGCAAAATGGATTCCCTAATCTAAACCGTGATTCCCTTTCTTCCCTCTCGTTCAATTTCGTACGCAGGCATCAGGAAGAGGAAACCAAATCTAGCTTCCTAGGGTTTGAAAACGCAGCTCCATCATCACTTTCTAGCTCGATCAGATCGTACCACCTTGAAGCCACGACCAAGAGCTATGCTCGGCTGCCCTGGGGTGGAGCTCGGCCCCTCCTTGTGCTCTGAAATGCGTGCGCAACATCAGGGAAACGCGGCCACTTTCCTATCAATATACTCGCTTATTTTTGATCTCTACCGTTGTACTTGTAGATCTTGATGCCCTCTTCAATTTGTTAGTTGAAAGTTTTATGAATCGTTGCTTGGATTGGAAGAATTCGAGGGGAGAAGATAAGTGTATTTCGGCCATTGATGGAATAAGAGGCGGCCGGCTTCAACTAGGGTTTTCTTTTTTTTATTTCTCTTGAGAATAAATGGCTATTTATAGGAAATTATTTAACACTATTCATCCGGGTTTTCCGGAATCCGATTTACGCGTAGTGACTGGCGTTTCTGGGGTTTACCCCGCATTCCGGACACAATGGAACAGGTTTCGGAAGCTAATTCCATCGTATGTGCGAGATATGGAATTAAACGATCAACTTAAATTAAACCGATTTCGATGCGTTTTAATTTGTACCGGACAAATGGTTAATCCGATTGACTTGAGATTTGAAATCTTACAATAATATCACATTACGGATCCGATGAAACTGCTTTCGTCGAAATCCGAGACCGTTTGAAAAATGACTATTTTAACTCGCTAAATTAAAATTAAAACGATATCGATGCGTTTCGAGCTGCCACGATCAAATGACAACTCCGATTGCTACGAAAATTTAAATCCAATAACAACTAACTATTACGGATCCAATGGAACTCGTTTCGTTCAATTCTGAGACTGTTCAAAAATTAGCTATTTTCCAGTCGATAATTAAATATAAAAATATTCAATTTTCACAAATTAACTTTAAATTCGGTTCTAAAAGTTCTAAAACATTTCTATAACTTTAATATGATAAAATAAAATTTCCCAAATCATTTTCAATCATATTTAACCCAATATTAAATTATTTTTGGAATTTCACTATTACATTATTGATTTAATTGACCAATTAAATCCAAATTTTCGATAAATAAATTATTCGACTGTTTAATTTCACTCATTAATATTTAAATTCAATTAAATATCCAATTTTAAATTATCAAAAATTCTGGGTCGTTACAGGCGGTACCCCAGTAGCCCTGCCATTGTATGGGATCCAATTTCCAATAAGCGCCGTACATTTTGATTGTGCCCAACTATGTTGAAATGTGAGATGTAAGCATTTCAGCTATTTCTGTATTTTACTTGAAAACCCTAGACATTATTATAATATCACTGGATTTCCTATGAAATGTTTTGGTTAGCGTAAGGTAAAAACTTACCCGTATTTATTTGTGGGGAGTCTTACGTGATACCTTTCTTTTAAATGATTTCAAAGTTAAGAAACTTTAACCCGTTTACTCATACCAGACCCATGTCTGACCCGGAGTTTATTTTTGTTTTTCATAAACTTTCGGGTACCCAAATTTTTACGGGTAGCCAAGGGATTCGGGTTAGCTTTGACGACTTCTGGAGGAGCAATGGAGCAGGAGGCTTCAGCGTTATAGACATATATATATATCTATATAGTTCCGCTGTGTTAGTTAGTTTATGTATTTGAGATGTATGTCCTGACAGATATGTATATGATAGTCATGTTGTATGATATGGTTTAACTCTGATGTATATATATAACTATGTAATATTTATGATGATATATTATATTTTATTCCGTTCCGCTGTGAGATTCTGATGTTGTTGTTCTTTCTTTTCTTTTCTTTTCTATTTCTATCCCTTCCTTTCTTATTGATGACACGACTTTCTGGGCATAGAAAGTTGGGTCGTCACAGGTGGTATCAGAGTGCTAGGTTGAGTGAATACCTAGGCTCTTGAGTGATTTCTTTCTTGAGAGAGCGTATTTGTAATTTTGATACATACATACATATATATTATTTATTTATTTATTTCTACCTATTTATTGGGTTACCTGTTCGGGTATTCCAATGTAAGTTATAAGGTAGATAGGGTAGTGTGTGTGTGACACACGACTACCGATGATTGGAGTTTTGAATATTTGTGGTGGGAGTGTATTTGTCGAGACTGTAGACCTATTACCATCTTGAGTGAGCTTTGGATGGTGTGAGGATTTCATGGTTGGAGTGTGATTTGGATGAATTTGAGTTTGGATCTATCGGATGGAAGTGACCAAATCATGATATCTTGATATCTCAAGGTGTTGTAGCTGTGTGATGAGACACAATGAGTTTGGATGTCTCCGAAGATGTTTCTTTGGAACAAGTTAAGGGAAGTAAGTCCGTTTCGGAATGGTGACCAAGTTCAGTAGGGTATTTTGTTTGATTACGGCCCGAGTTTTGCGAAGAGCTTTGAATAGAAGTCTTTGGACATTGAGATTAGTCCTATAGTTAGAAGTGTTCTGTGTGCTGTTGAGAAGGTTTGTTGGTTAGCATTTTTCTTGAAGTGATTTCAGAAGTAGCAGAGTGGATTTATTTCTTTGATGGATTGACCTGAATAGTATATGGCTGTTCTGGATTATGAAGAGAGAACAAACTTATTTGGGTAGAATTGCCAGTGTTGTGCGACAAGTCTGGAATTCATTTGTGTAATCTTTTGCAAGGAGTTGAGACTTCTCAAGAGAAAGTGAGGAAATCAAAGTGGTTCAAGATTTTCCTGATGTTTTTGAAGAAGTTATGTGTCTACCGCCACATCGAGAGATTGATTTTCGTATTGATTTGATTCTAGGAGCTGTGTCGGTGATTCAGCCAAGTAGGAGAATGCCTCCTAGAGAGAGAGAAGAGTTGATTTAGCAGACGCAAGATCTTTTAGGGAAGGGTTTGATAAGACCCAGTTTTTCTTGTTGGGGCTCTACTGCTGTGTTTGTCACCAAATCGGATGGTTCGCTAAGGTTCTGTGTTGAATAAGTTGTGCTGGTATTCATTGATGATATTTTGGTTTACTCCAAATCTGAAGAGGAGCACAGACAGCATTTGGGAGTTGTATTAGAGACTCTGAGGAAGCATGTGTTGAAGGCAAGATTTTCAAAGTGCCATTTTTGGAAATCGAAAGTTATTTTTGGGACACATTATTTTGGGTGAAAATATCTCTGTAAACCCAAGGAAAGGAGAATCTATTCTAGAATGGAAGCAGTTGATGGAAGTTCGTAATTTTCTGGGTTAGCTGGCTACTTCAGAAAATTTATTAAGGATTATTCCAAGATTTCTTCGCATCAGACCAAGCTAACAAGAAAAGGAACCAAATTGAAATGGACACCTCAATGTGAAGAAGCTTTTCAGGAATTGAAGACAAGACTAACTAGTGTACCAGTACTCGTTATTCCTGATGGGAAGAGAAAATTTGAAGTATATACGGATGCATGTTTAGTTGGATTGGGTGCAGTATTGATACAGAAAGATGATTGGAATTCAGATGTCAAGGTACTCTAAGGATTAATAGTCGTTTGTGTGTGCCTAATATTGATGGACTGAGATAAGAAGTTTTAGCTGAGAGTCATCGTTCCAAATTGAATATTCATCCGGGAACTTCGAAGATGTATAAAGATATGAGGAGAGTTCTCTGGTGGCCGAATATGAAGAGGATGTAGCTGTTTTTGTAAATAGTTGTGCAATCTGTCAGCAAGTGAAGGGAAAGCAACAAAAGTCTGCAGGATTATTGCAACCTTTGGAAATTCCAGATTGGAAATAGGAAATGATCTCGATGGATTTTATAGACGGTTTGTCTAAAACCAAGAAGGGAAATGAAGGAGTATGGGTTATTGTGGATCGTTTAACGAAGAGTGCCCATTTTATTCCAGTTAAGGCGACCCGTACTGCAGTTTCCTTGGAGAAAATTTCCTTGAAGGAGATAGTCAGATTGCATGGTATTCATATCAGCATAGTAAGTGACCGTGATCCTATTTTCACTAGAAAATTTTGGGAAGCTTTGCAATCAGCAATGGGAACTAGTTTGAGATTAAGTACAGCCTATCATCCTCAGACGGATGGACAGACGGAGAAAACTTAATCGAATTCTGGAAGATATGCTTCGAGCTTGTGTATTGGACTTTGGTAAATCATGGGAAGACCATCTTCATTTAGTGGAATTTTCTTATAATAATAGTTATCAAGCGAGTATTAGGATGACTCCTTATGAAGCTCTGTATGGAAGACCCTGTAGATCCCCATCTTGTTGGATTGAATCGAATGATCGACTTGTACTTGGACCCGATCTAATTCGAGAAGCTTTTGCGAAGGTGGGCTTATAAAGAAAAGAATGAAAGCTGCTCAAGACCGTCAGAAGGAATATGCAGATAAGAGACGAAGACCATTGGAATTTGAGATCGGAGAGTTTGTTTTTATTAAAGTTTCCTCAATCAAGGTGTTATAAGATTCGGAAAAACGGGGAAAACTTGCTCCGAGATATATTGGTCCATTCCGAGTATTGGAAAGAATTGGAACTGTAGTCTATAGGATTGAATTGCCAGAATGAATGTCTGGGATTCACAATGTATTTCATGTGTCTCATTTAAGGAAATTTATTCATGACCATCATTAGTGGTAGAACCAGTTATTCAGGAAGATTTAGAAGTAGAACCCAACCTGACTATAGTTAGAAATCCTGTTCAAATTGTAGATCAAAACGAGAAGCAACTCAGGAACATAGTGGTGAAACTCGTCAAGGTGCAATAGAGTGAGGATCCCAGAGATTGTGCCTGGGAAACTCTTGATAGTTTTAGGAAAGCTTATCCAGATTTATGTCCGGATAGCTAGTAATGTTGTTAGAATTGACTGTTTGACTGTTTGTTTTGTATGGACGTTGTGTATGTTTGGATTGTTAATACTAAGTTTTTAAATTAACAGTTGTTTAAATTTCGGGGACGAAATTCTTTTAAGGGGGAAGGAATGTGACATCCCGGAATTTTGACCCTATTATTATTATAAGTTTTTAATCCAATTTAAATAAAATATAAGATTTTCATTTATAAATAAATAAGAATTTGGATATTATTAGTTGTATATGGGTCATAAGGGAATATAACTTCAAATATAAAATAGATTCTTTCAACAATATTCAAAAATTAAATCTGTTTTATTTATTTAAATTAAAAGTTAAGTATGAATGACATTTAATATCGAATGTATAAATGCAGTTAATAATAACAAGTACAATAACATAATCATATTCATAAATATAACTACATTAATGCACATATAAGTTACAAATCAAATATTGAAAGAGTAAACTTTAAATAAAAATAAGATTTAAGCAATATTTCTAACAATAACTTTTATAACTAAATAACATAAGCTTATAAATATTTAGCATGAGTTCTTATATAAATATAAATATTTATAAATATGGTTACAAACATAAGTACTAATATAATTGGTATAAGATATAAATAGAAATGAAAACATTTAGTTCAAACACAAATGAGAACCTACATATGTCTTATACAATAATTTGGCCAGCAAAGCATTATTAGTATAAACTGTATAAACATAAGGAATCAAACTTGCTCAGCAACGATGAAGAAAACCTTGAAGACCTGCAAACATCAATTATATGTTAACTTAAGTTTGAAGTCAAAATGTATAAAAAAAACTGTAAACATCTTAGTTCCAACATAGGTTCTGCAAATATCTTTGTAAAGTTATGTGTCAGCAAATATTAATTTGTGTAAACTTATATGCACAGTAGTACAAGCCAAATCTGCACACATTAATAGGATGCTAGCATAAATAATAAAACAAAACCTGCAGCTCACATTTTAGTACAAACAAAAGCCTGCAAGTATCTTAGCAAAGTATTATAGTATAAGCATATGAATACATTTGTACAAGCACAAACAAAAGCCTGCAGGTATCTTTGTACTTAATATATGTGTCAGTCAGCATATAAGTATATGTTAGCATAAGTTAAGACATAAATACTAATTAGCACACATATTTGTCTGGAAAAAAAAATATCTCAGCCGAAATGGTTGAAATATCTTAGGCTTTAGTACATAGGAAATTAAACAAGATAATTATTATGTCAAGCTTATGCAAGAAGACACTTTGTTCAAGTTATATATATTTGTATACGTCATTTCTTATACCTTAATTCATCTGTATCTTCAAAAACAAAAGAAACTTCACAAAACTGAGCAGAAGCAAAAGAATATAAACCAAACTTTATATTTGCAAGTTCAAATTAAAGTTCAGAGAACAAAGAAGTTACTGGAATTCAAATTTTGCAACTGCAGTTTTCTTACTATCCTCTGTTTCAAGTTCCTACTACAATCTTGGTGAGTAAACTAAATTATAACTTTTAATATGTTGATTATGAAGAGTAGTTATGTGGATGCTTAAGTTCTGGAATATGGACTATGTTCTGTCAGTGTTAACTTGTTCTTTCAGGTTTCTATTTTGTTTTCTGTTCTGTTGAAAAAAAAAATCTAAAGAATATATTTCATACTTTTATTTAAAGCTAACTTCTTTAATTAGTGCATTAACTAAATAAAATTTTACAGTAAAATAAATTGTAAAACATTATATATCAGTGAATTATAAAACACCGTAAACCAAATTTTGCAGTAAAAGGGAAATAAGGATAAAATTCGAACTGATGTCCCTTTATACCGTAAAACAAATTCTTTATTTAAAGCAGGACGAGATATACCCCTGTCTAGATGTCCCTTTATTCGGCTGTGTGGGCGGTTGGATGTACACCAACTGCGGGGTTATCTTGTTCGGGACTGTTCAGTAAGGAATGGTTCCGGCCTTGTGTTGCAGGGGAGTTAATGTGGCTCCTCGGTACTGTGATCTAGACCACGTACTGTGACGGGCGGTACCCCAGTAGCCATGCCATTGTATGGGATCCAAATTCCAATAAGCGCCCTACGTTTTGATTGTGCCCAACTATGTTGAAATGTGAGATGTAAGCATTTCAGCTATTTCTGTATTTTACTTGAAAACCCTAGATACTATTATAATATCACTGGATTTCCTATGAAATGTTTTGGTTAGCGTAAGGTAAAAACTTACCCGCATTTATTTGTGGGGAGTCTTACGTGATACCTTTCTTTTAAATGATTTCAAAGTTAAGCAACTTTAACCCGTTTACTCATACCAGACCCATGTCTGACCCGGAGTTTATTTTTGTTTTTCATAAACTTTCAGGTACCCAAATTTTTACGGGTAGCCAAGGGATTCAGGTTAGCTTTGACGACTTCTGGAGGAGCAATGGAGCAGGAGGCTTCAGCGTTGTAGACATATATATCTATATAGTTCCGCTGTGTTAGTTAGTTTATGTATTTGAGATGTATGTCCTGACAGATATGTATATGATAGTCATGTTGTATGATATGGTTTAACTCTGATGTGTATATATAACTATGTAATATTTATGATGATATATTATATTTTATTCCGTTCCGCTGTGAGATTCTGATGTTGTTGTTCTTTCTTTTCTTTTCTTTTCTATTTCTATCCCTTTCTTTCTTATTGATGACACGACTTTCTGGGCATAGAAAGTTGGGTCGTCACAATAACGGCATGTTTATTTTATTATGATAAATCACTCATGGTTACAACACATTGTACTACTATCACAAAACATACCATTTATGGATTTTTTACTAAATATACTTCTAATTTAATAAAATAATTAATATGACATATTATATCAAGTATATAATATAATGAAAAACACCTTTTATTTTGAACATGATCGGTTATTGAGTTTATATGTAACAAATTGCATAATTGCCCTTAGGGATACCCATGACTCTATAAATATTAGTGTAGATAAATATTTTCAAGTTATTAAATTCAGAATAAACTTGGTTTTGGGAGGGAATTGGGTAAATATAATTAGTGGAAACTAGATTTGCACTTAATTCCACTAATTTGATAAATATACACTCAAATTCAAGAATAAACTATGGAACTAGACTTAGAAACATAAGGATTGGTACTAGAGACGTCCTTCGGTGGCCGGAGATGGAATGGAGGCGGTTGGTGGTGAAATGATGTGGTGAAACATCAAAAATCCATGGCCTAAGAATTCATAAAATACACGCAGCCGGTCTGCCGGTTGGTATAAATGGTCCACTGGTGGCTTATATTTCGAGGAAGGTTAAACCTAAATCCATATCGACTTATATAAAATAACGTTTACCGATCAGAGTTTTGTTTCTTCTATTTTCTTAAGGCATTTAAAGGCTATTGACGACACAAGTGATGATGCTATGGATTCAAGTGTATGATGTGATGTTTGAATGCTATTTATAATGGATTAGAGTGCATTAGTAACGTGGAAACATGATGTGATGATGGATGTAAATGTGAATGAGCTTGTGGCGTAAGCAGGCGTCCCGTGGTATGGATAATGATATGGATAAGGACTCATGACACAAGTAGGTAGTACGGGTATTGAGTTGCTCCTTGTAGTGCTTCGACGGACCAATGTAGAGGATTGATGTTAAGCGACCCTATAGGGCATGAGGCTAGTTTAGGGCGTGAGTCCAGTTTATATGCGAGGATAATAGGCAACCCTATAGTGCACCAGGCTAGTCCTGGCATGATTCCTATACATGATTGCTGTAACGATGGACAATCAATGACCTATAGCGCACGAGGTGAATCTAGGGGAGTAAGTCCATATAGATGTTTTGCGGTACGACTAGATGTATAAGATGATTAGAAATGACGTCACCATTAGAACGTGTGGTGATTGAATATTCGACGTATCATGATATAGTATTGTTTTGGTAGTTTGTGTAGAGTAAACTATGGCTCACTCACCTGAATTATGTTTAACCCACTGCTATTTTCCCTTTAATGTATATATCAAAGTTAATGTAGTTGGTGACGAGATAGTATTCAGAGGCAGGGATTCATTGTACATATTATATATAATGTAAATAAGTGTTGTGACCAAGATTGAACTATGTGTATGGTTTAGGTTTGACTTGTATTGTAAAGACATATGTATTTGATTAATGAACATTATGGTGATTTGATGTGATTCTGATTATTATTGTATTTTATTTTATTCCCTTCCACCGTGAGACTCTGAAGTTATTCGTTAGAACTATCCCTCTTTGTTTCATCTTATCCTAACAATTCCTCCTTTTTTATTCTTGAGGCATTGAGGTCGGTTTGAGCATTGAACCCTGTAACGACCCGTATTTTTAGCTATTTTAATTAGAAAATTTAAGGTGATTATTGAAGGAAAATGATTATTAATGTAATTTGTTGAATAATTTAATATTTGAAATTATTTGAATAATTGGATAACGGGTTTAATATGATTAAAAATGATTTGTAAAATTCTATTTTATCATATTAAAGTTAGAATGATGTTGTAGAACTTTTAAAATCGAATTAAAAGTAAATTTGTGAAAATTGAATATTTTAATATTTAATTGACGAGTTAAAATAGCCAATTTCCAAACAGTCTCGGATTTCGACGAAACTTGTTTCATCGGATCCGTAATAGTAAATTATGGTAGGATTTCAATTTTCGTAGCAATTGGACTTGTCGTTTGGCCGTGCGAGCTTGAAACGCGTAGAAATTTAATTAAAATAATCGACTTCGAAAAGCTATCTTCCAGATATGATCGAATTAGGCCTTGAAACTAGTTCCATTGCATCCGGAATGGGGGTAAAACCTTATAAACGCCTGGCGGCATGTCTCGATTGGAGTTCGGATTTTTTGGACCTACCTATATAAATACGCACGTAAACCGAGGCAGTTTTATTATTATTTTAATCTAGAAACCCGAATTCTAAATCATGGCCGCCACCTATTCCATGGCCAGAAATTGCCGATCTTCTTTCCTTAATATCTCTCAATCCGTTCGACGAAATCAAAAAATTCCAAAAGCAAAAGTGTAGATCTCGACGATCTCTTCAAATCCATACGGTTGATGTATGCGAATTTTTCATGAATTCGTCCAGATCTGACTTGGAAGTGTGTACGTATTTCCTTGGATTGCGTGCAAACGACGGCGAATGACGGGATGAAACTTGGCGCGTAGGTGGCTCTGTTGAAGGGCTTCGTGGTGGCGCTAGCTGATCGTTTTGGAAGTCGACGAGGTGGTCGTGAAAATTGCTTGAAGATCGGCGGCTAATGGGTTTGCATACGTGAATTTCACGTTGGGGAAGAAGCGCGGGAATCGCGGAGATGAGAGCTACGCTGCAGTGCAGATCCGAAAGTGTTTGGAGCTCACTAAAATTTTATGTTAAATCGAACGTCGTTCGATTTGATTTAAAATCGTAAAATCAAGGTGGGTGTTTTATAACGCTCACAACGTACTGAATATCTTTATGCTAGTTAAATTTGACATTATGCATAGTTATGATTTTTATTTGTTGTTGTTTGATAAAATTTAATTATCATATTGATTGTCATTTGAATTCACCGTTAAAAAAATTAAATTGACAGTAAAATTTAAATTAAAATTGAATTGCGATTAAATTACCTGACATTGATAAATATGAAATTGCCGTGAATTGTATTGCCTATTGGATGATGTATTTCGATGGATGTTATTGGTTGATATTTAAATGTTCGGATGTTTATTTGTTTATATATATCCTGCTATGCATACATATGACACTGTGATTGATTTAAATGATATATTCATCCCTGACATTTAATTGTAATAACTAATCACTTGGCCATAGGTTAGAAAATTATATACGGACACCGAGTTGGATAAATTAAATGATTTTAAAAGTTGTTTTGAAATTATTTAAATGAATTGATTTTAAGAATAAAATCCAATTTATGGAAATTGAATTATTTTGAATTGGAGCTCGAAATGTTAGAATTTAAACTTGGTAAACGAAATTATTAAATAAAATCGAAGTTTAGATTTAAATTGAAAATTGAAATACGGTGTAAATTTTTGAAAGTTGATTTGTTTTAAAAGATTGGACTTTTAATCGAACTCTGAATATTTCTAAGAAAATTGGTATGAAATGATATTTCAAGTTTGAGTTTGGAATTGAAAATTTATTTGAAATTTAGATTTAAATTAATTTGGAATTGAATTGAAATATAAAGAAATTTGTGAATTGAAATCGAAATTTACGTGGAATAGAAATTTATTCAAGTTGAAATTGGAATAAATCGATTAAATCGAAATGGAATTTGGATTTGATTTGGATAGGAAATTTGGGAAGTTGACCGGTTTGACTTTGGAATTATTTATCAAATAATTTTTGATTTTTTCCAAACTATTTTATATATAAACCATTTTATATTCAAATTATTTTCGATTAAACAATTTAAATATTTTCTATTAAACTATTTTGAATTATTTAACTATTTTAAACTATTTAAACTATTTTCTTAAATTCAAACTGGTTAAAGAGACGGAAATGTTTATATTTAAACCTTTGGTTTAAATACGAACTAGGTTAAAGTAGAGATTATAACCTAAATTGAATTCGAATCAAATTCTGAAGTGAAATTGATTTATCGGACAAAATTGATAATTTTGAATATATGATGATTTTGAAATGGATTTGATTTTAAAGCGAATATGATATTTTGTTATCAATCATGAATCAATTTGAAATATAAAAGAGCCATCAGTGTAATAATACGTAGTTATTAAAGAGACCGGGATCGGATATGGACATACTCTCTGTCGATACCGAAAACCACTTTAATAACTATTATACGCGGAGTGTTGATCCAGAATGAAGTGGATGGTTTGGTGAACGCGTTGACTGAAGAAAGAGAACGATATTGGATGACCCCTGACATGACTAAAACAGGAGCCGCGCCGGGCCATTGAGGTTCGCCACCTCTAGCGGACACACTTCTTCGATACCATATCTATTACATTTGTGATTTGATTTGGGTGCACCCCTTGATTTGGGAGTGTTGTTTCGCGGTGTTGAGGTAGTAGCTGCTATGCTCAACATCAGTCCGGATCACGCAACTACTAGTATCCTAGTTGGTATCGCCTCATGTAGCTTGCCATACTGATTATCCTATTCGCGACCACTACGTTTTGGTTTGTACCTTGAGTATATGGATTGCCCTCTGGTGACTTCCGGTTTTGGGGAAACTACGGTCTTGTATATGCTTTTGGGAATATAAAATGTGTTAAGGGGGATTATGGTAACGCCTTATAGCTATTTTGATACTTTATATTACTGATAGACATTATCTACTTAGCGTACATTACTACCTAGTAGATAGTTTAACGGATCCTTGAAAGGTGGAAAATCCCGTAACATCTCTTAAGTTATTGCACGCACGTTGACACTGGATATGAGATGTCAAACCCCGTAAACATCTCTGACGCCGTCACACTCATATTTATTTACGATTGATTTAACTTTCATATGGATATTTTAGTCCTGACTCGAGTGTTTTGTCTTTTCATTACGCTCGGGTCAGTCCTGAGTTTTCAGATTTTTGAAGATCTATTCTGGAGGACGAAGACGAAGATTTGGTATACTATTACTATTATTATCTGTGCATCATGTTGTCTGCTGCATTATTTATTTGTTCTATTGTATATGTATAACTCTGATAAATGTTGTATAAATAATTGTCTAAGTATAGTAAACAGCTTCATGAACTGTTTATTTGACTATTATATTTTATCGTTCCGCTGCGAGATTCTGTGTTGTTTCATTTCCTTTATTTCTTTTCTTTTCTTAATTACCCCAATAACCATCTGCCTTTTTTTAATGGTTTGGAACCGGCATGTGTATTTGATCGTCGGTTTAAACTGTCCAAAAAGGCGGGTCGTTACAGTTGGTATCAGAGCTTTGGTTTAGCGATAAACCTTGGCCCTAGTGGGGAATAACTCATTGAAATAGAGGTAAACTATATGAATGAGTTGAGTGTATATGAGAGAGCGTACTTGTTATTTGATATAAAATGGTTTTATATTGTGTTAATTTGTTCCGTTGAGTATTTATGAATTCTGGTCGATACTTGGGACGCCAAGGCATCGATAGGAATTTCTAAACACTCGAATAGGACAAACCAACACAATATCATTTTGGAATATATTTTATATAAAAGAATTATTTGAATATTTATTCATTTTGATTGAATTGATTGTTAGGAGATGATAATATTAGATTATTATCGTTATTGTTTGATCAGTCAATATTTACAACAATTGATTAAATAACAATGGATTTAGGAAAATGAAATCTTGTAAACACAATTGATAATGAATATAAATGAATTTTAACTTGGATTTGGGAATTTAAATTCCGGTGTTTGAGATTGACTTACAAGAATTTGAAAAATATAATATGAGCATTATATGATAGTATAATTGAGTTGAAATTGTTTTCGAAGGATTTTTTTATGATAAGTGTTATATTCCCTTCTCTTGACGCTAGAAAATGATTTCGATGATGTGTGCACGCATCTTTGGCGTTTATTTTCGAGAGTCCGAGTGGGGGAGACCACTTAATAGCTTGTCTAAACCTTGTTTTGACTCAAATTTTATTTTGTTTTGCATTCTCTATAGTATGATTTGATATATAAATTATATAAGTATATATTATTTCAAACCTTGATTGAAATGAAACCGGGATTGGAATTCTTAAGTTCTTTAATAATTAATGATTTTTTTTTATGATTGAAATGAATTTAGACTTGAATCATTAAGGAACTTCTGAATTGTGAAATGAGAAATGAACCTAAGAGCTAAGTGAAAATATCAATTGAAGTAGAAATCCTTAGAATTAGGAAATTATGAACTTAAAATAATTTTGAAACTGTAAAACTCGCATAGTATTAAATTTCATTCTATAGCTTAGATATAACTTACCAAAATACTTAAGAAGTTCAAAAATGTTATATGAATTGTTAATTGGATAATATACAAGTATAGGTTTTAATAATGAAATATGCATTTAATTAATGGTTTGCAAATATAAATAAAACTGTTAGTAAATAATTGGAATTTAAATTAACATTTAAAGGTGATTCACAATTATGTTAATATAAAATAAAAATACTATATGTGAATGTAAATGTGAAATTAAATTATAGTGAAATTTAAGTAATGACTTAAGAATTGATAAATTGAAAATTCAACTTTAAATGAAAAGAAGTTGTATGTTGTTTAACTACATTCTATTTGCATAACTATAACTTACCAAATACTTAAAGGGTTTAAAATGCTAATAAGGATAAGTAGAGAAATAATATACCAGTGTGAGAGTGAAAAATAAAATGTAAAGATCTATTGATAGTTGTAAATATAAAAGAAATTTAAGCTGTAAAATGAATGATACATGTATAAGTGAATGAATAAAATTTAAACTTAATGAAATATAAAATTGGTAAATGGAAACTAATTAAATTTGAATATAACTAAATGTCAATAAACTTGGAAGTGTATGAAATTAAAATTGACTTGGAAATGTATAATTGATTTAGTGTAGATTTTGGATGGATGTTAATGTTTGATATGCATTGGTTGTTAGATCGATGATAATTGATTAAGTAGAATTCATTAGTGTTAATGGAATTGAATAAACGGAATAAAATTTTAAATAATTAAATTCAAATTGGGAGCAAATTGACTTGAATTAAAAATGTGAATGAAACAAACTTGAATAAATCGGAAACAAATTGAATGTAAACCTATTGCATGGATGAATAAGAAAATAGATGACTTTGTGTTTATGATTGTTCTTTAGAAAATTTGAAGTTTTGATGTTTTGTACTTTGAAATAATAAAAGCAAATTTTGGAAAGAAAAAAATCCAACATTGTCCAATATATGCTGAAACGAAAACAACCATAACTTTTAAATGGCTGAACAGAATTCGACGATTTTGGACTTTTCGGAAAGCATAGAAACTATAGCACAACTTTTGTTTAGATAACTTGAGAAAATTCCTTCGTCTGCTTGGTTAAAAACTTGAATGTTACTCGCTGTCCTGTGTAAAAATAAGTAAAATCAGTAGTATACACCCTTAGTATTTTTGCCATATCTTTTTACTGGTTTATCGGATTTTGATGATCTTGCACTTTATGGAAAGCTAAGAACTTAAGCTAAAGCTTTTGTTTTAAGTGTTTTGTGTTTTGATATCGTTTAGAAGGTCGAAAACGTGGGTGAACGTCGCTGACCTGCGCAATTCATTGCCCAGGCTGAGGCGTATCCTCTAAGTAAAACGGCCGTAACTTTTGAATGTATGGTCCGAATTTGATGATTTTGGACATTCCGGAAAGATTGAAATGAATAAAAAAACTTTTGTTTAGATTCTGTTGCCAAATTTTATAGTTTAGGTGACCTAAAACTGAGATTTGTTTGCTGTCCTGAAATTGGAATCTCAGTTTTGAAGCTAAATAGGTTATATATATGTTGTGTAGGCTAAATATATCGATCTATCTTTATATGCATGGTTCTAACTTAGTTATTGAGCATTTTAGTAGGTAGCAAAGGGGTTGCGCTTCGTCGTAGAGCTCGCTTCTGTGCTAAATACAAAATGTAAGTAAACTGCTAATAAATGCTAAATAAAAGGTACGCTTATGGTTTTATATGGTATTGGTGATATATATATGTTGTTTCCCCAGATATGGGATGCCTCATCATTGAGATGAGATGTATATTTGATATATATTGGTTATATTTGTGTTATATATTGAATTGTAAAATTTTTCGATCGAGCCGCGCAAAGGAGACCCTGCCGAAATTTTCCATGAATCCGGGTGTTAGAAAATTTTTCAAGTTTTTAAATTTTATAACTTGTTTTGATAACTAACTTTTAAATTTAGAAAACCGTTCGGAGTAACATTGTGGAAGCGTAGTTATGACTTTATAAATGGAATTTCATTGTTTTATAAGTTGGTAACTTTGAATAAAATATATCTAATGTTGAATTCTATACTTAGTTCCTTTTCCCTTCTTTTCCTTTTCGGGGACGAAAAGTTTTGAGTGGGGGAGAGTGTAACGACCCGCATTTTTAGCTATTTTAATTAGAAATTTTAAGGTGATTATTGAAGGAAAATGATTATTAATGTAATTTGTTGAATAATTTAATATTTGAAATTATTTGAATAATTGGATAACGGGTTTAATATGATTAAAAATGATTTGTAAAATTCTATTTTATCATATTAAAGTTAGAATGATGTTGTAGAACTTTTAAAATCGAATTAAAAGTAAATTTGTGAAAATTGAATATTTTAATATTTAATTGACGAGTTAAAATAGCCATTTTTCAAACAGTCTCGGATTTCGACGAAACTTGTTTCATCGGATCCGTAATAGTAAATTATGGTAGGATTTCAATTTTCGTAGCAATTGGACTTGTCGTTTGGCCGTGCGAGCTTGAAACGCGTAGAAATTTAATTTCGAATTTAATTAGAATAATCGACTTTGAAAAGCTATCTTCCAGATATGATCGAATTAGGCCTTGAAACTAGTTCCATTGCGTCCGGAATGGGGGTAAAACCTTATAAACACCTGGCGGCACGTCTCGATTGGAGTTCGGATGATTTTGGACCTACCTGTATAAATACGCACGCAAACCGAGACAGTTTTATTATTATTTTAATCCAGAAACCCTAATTCTAAATCATGGCCGCCACCTATTTCATGGCCAGAAATTGCCGATCTTCTTTCCTTAATATCTCTCAATCCGTTCGACGAAATCGAAAAATTCCAAAAGCAAAAGTGTAGATCTCGACGATCTCTTCAAATCCATACGGTTGATGTATGCTAATTTTTCATGGATTCATCCAGATCTGACTTGAAAGTGTGTACGTTCTTTCTTGGATTGCGTGCAAACGACGGCGAATGACGGGATGAAACTTGGCGCGTAGGTGGCTCTGGTGAAGGGCTTCGTGGTGGCGCTAGCTGATCGTTTTGGAAGTCGACGAGGTGGTCGTGAAAATTGCTTGAAGATCGGCGGCTAATGGGTTTGCATACGTGAATTTCACGTTGGGGAAGAAGCGCCGGAATCGCGGAGATGAGAGCTGCGCTGCAGTGCAGATCCGAAAGTGTTTGGAGCTCATTAAAATTTTATGTTAAATCGAACGTCGTTCGATTTGATTTAAAATCGTAAAATCAATGTGGGTGTTTTATAACGCTCACAACGTACTGAATATCTTTATGCTAGTTAAATTTGACATTATGCATAGTTATGATTTTTATTTGTTGTTGTTTGATAAAATTTAATTATCATATTGATTGTCATTTGAATTCACCGTTAAAAAAATTAAATTGACAGTTAAATTAAAATTAAAATTAAATTGCGATTAAATTACCTGACATTGATAAATATGAAATTGCCGTGAATTGTATTACCTATTGGATGATGTATTTCGATGGATGTTATTGGTTGATATTTAAATGTTTGGATGTTTATTTGTTTATATATATCCTGATATGCATACATATGACACTGTGATTGATTTAAATGATATATTCATCCCTGACATTTAATTGTAATAACTATCACTTGGCCATAGGTTAGAAAATTATATACGGACACCGAGTTGGATAAATTAAATGATTTTAAAAGTTGTTTTGAAATTATTTAAATGAATTGATTTTAAGAATAAAATCCAATTTATGGAAATTGAATTATTTTGAATTGGAGTTCGAAATGTTAGAATTTAAACTTGGTAAACGAAATTATTGAATAAAATCGAAGTTTAGATTTAAATTAAAAATTGAAATACGGTGTAAATTTTTGAAAGTTGATTTGTCTTAAAAGATTGGACTTTTAATCGAACTCTGAATATTTCTAAGAAAATTGATATAAAATGATATTTCAAGTTTGAGTTTGGAATTGAAAATTTATTTGAAATTTAGATTTAAATTAATTTGGAATTGAATTGAAATTTAAAGAAATTTGTGAATTGAAATCGAAATTTACGTGGAATAGAAATTTATTCAAGTTGAAATTGGAATAAATCGATTAAATCGAAATGGAATTTGGATTTGATTTGGATAGGAAATTTGGGAAGTTGACCGGTTTGACTTTGGAATTATTTATCAAATAATTTTTGATTTTTTCCAAACTATTTTATATATAAACCATTTTATATTCAAATTATTTTCGATTAAACTATTTAAATATTTTCTATTAAACTATTTTGAATTATTTAAATATTTTAAACTATTTAAACTATTTTCTTAAATTCAAACTGGTTAAAGAGACGGAAATGTTTATATTTAAACCTTTGGTTTAAATACGAACTAGGTTAAAGTAGAGAATATAACCTAAATTGAATTCGAATCAAATTTTGAAGTGAAATTGATTTATCGGACAAAATTGATAATTTTGAATATATGATGATTTTGAAATGGATTTGATTTTAAAGCGAATATGATATTTTGTTATCAATCATGAATCAATTTGAAATATAAAAGAGCCATCAGTGTAATAATACGTAGTTAATAAGAGACCGGGATCGGATATGGACATACTCTCTGTCGATACCGAAAACCACTTTAATAACTATTATACGCGGAGTGTTGATCCAGAATGAAGTGGATGGTTTGGTGAACGCGTTGACTGAAGAAAGAGAACGATATTGGATGACCCCTGACATGACTAAAACAGGAGACGCGCCGGGCCATTGAGGTTCGCCACCTCTAGCGGACACACTTCTTCGATACCATATCTATTACATTTGTGATTTGATTTGGGTGCACCCCTTGATTTGGGAGTGTTGTTTCGCGGTGTTGAGGTAGTAGCTGCTATGCTCAACATCAGTCCGGATCACGCAACTACTAGTATCCTAGTTGGTATCGCCTCATGTAGCTTGTCATACTGATTATCCTATTCGCGACCACTACGTTTTTGTTTGTACTTTGAGTATATGGATTGCCCTCTGGTGACTTCCGGTTTTGGGGAAACTACGGTCTTGTATATGCTTTTGGGAATATAAAATGTGTTAAGGGGGATTATGGTAACGCCTTAACGCTATTTTGATACTTTATATTACTGATAGACATTATCTACTTAGCGTACATTACTACCTAGTAGATAGTTTAACGGATCGTTGAAAGGTGGAAAATCCCGTAACATCTCTTAAGTTATTGCACGCACGTTGACACTGGATATGAGATGTCAAACCCCGTAAACATCTCTGACGCCGTCACACTCATATTTATTTACGATTGATTTAACTTTCATATGGATATTTTAGTCCTGACTCGAGTGTTTTGTCTTTTCATTACGCTCGGGTCAGTCCTGAGTTTTCAGATTTTTGAAGATCTATTCTGGAGGACGAAGACGAAGATTTGGTATACTATTACTATTATTATCTGTGCATCATGTTGTCTGCTGCATTATTTATTTGTTCTGTTGTATATGTATAACTCTGATAAATGTTGTATAAATAATTGTCTAAGTATAGTAAACAGCTTCATGAACTGTTTATTTGACTATTATATTTTATCGTTCCGCTGCGAGATTCTGTGTTGTTTCATTTCCTTTATTTCTTTTCTTTTCTTAATTACCCCAATAACCATCTGCCTTTTTTTAATGGTTTGGAACCGGCATGTGTATTTGATCGTCGGTTTAAACTGTCCAAAAAGGCGGGTCGTTACAAACCCGGAGGTCGAAAAGATGGATTGTGGCATTTAGTTACAGATATGTTCTCTCAACATTCTATCTCTCATAATGTATTTATCTTTTAAGTGATCTCACCTCTATCTGTGCTTCGCTTCCTCAAGTGTCCATTTGGCACTGCTCGAGGGAACATTTCTATATATAGCTCTATCGATTCACTAAAGTACTCCTATGACATACTATACTCTTATATGTTTCACCAATTACCTTATCGGGCAAACTAAGCTCTAATAACAAGTGTAACGAGCCTCCATTTATGGTACCATGAATCAGTGTAAAATAACCACGTGTAATTCAAATAAGTGACAGACAGTTAGGGTAACTTTAAAGAAAACTATCACACTAGATATGTTGATATAATCTCATGGTGGAGTAATAATATACAACATACTAATATATACATATGCATATAAAATAAAGGAGAAGGAATGGTATAAGAACAGAACTAATATAACAATATGGTCTGAATAAATCATTTCAATACAAACAGAGTATTGAATAACACATCAAATATAATACATGGCCTCATATACAAATAATGTATGAAGTGCATAAAAAATATACCGATGACGAAGATCACGATCCCGAAGATCATAGTATCCATGCTCACAAAGATCTAGCTAACTTGCTAGTATGTACCCAAATACCTGACTCTAAACATACCAATGAAAGTAACCAAAGGATGTCTAAAAAGGAAAAATAGACAAAATAAGGATCAGGTTGAAGTCTGGTGAGGGGACAATCTCCAAGTATTGTATATACATAAAATCTATTTAAATCTAATAAACGTGAGCCAGGATCTATAGGTAATACCAATCATATATTGTCATGCCCAATCCATACACCAATAAATTAGGATAAACAATAATAGTGGTTTTATTATTAAAATAGCACATGCTATAATAGGTTTTGCTATTGAATATTATAAATGAGTGTAGGGTAATAATACACTCTTTGGTCAACGGCGTCATAGATCTTCTTATCTCGGTCTAATCCAAAACGTAGTTACAATACAACTATATAACATATTTATATTACCACTCATCTCCATACCCAAAACACCCACAAAAATCGTATATAAGTAATACATTATAAGTTCACGCTATTGGATTATCTAAAACTAATATATGTGTGATGAATTTTCAATAGCTACCATATAAATACTTTGGAGCCAACTCGTACAGTTGAGTCCAAGTCACCACTAACTCATGAAGGTCCCATCTCAACACCCAATGATATGGACAACAGATGACTCACTTTAGAAAGGCGTCACAATCTCACTCCATTCTTGCTTCGAAGTCTCGTATGCGGGTCATGCCCTCTTTATGATGCAGTTGATTCACATGCTAGCATCATATCCTTCTGATTGTCCAGGACGATATGCCGAAATTGTATGTAAATTCTAAACACCACATACGCCTTTCCCACATGTATATGCAATACCCAAGTATTATGCCTCTGTGTGGATCGTGATTCGTTGTTCAAGTGCCTTGAACTACCCAATTGCCCCAATTCAGGCATACCAAGAAAAATATCACCTAAACCACACATCTATAACAAAATATATAAATAACTTACACTTCGGATCTATACACCCACTGATTTATAGCTTAAGTCGGACATACCAAACTATACATGTGCTTAAATTGCATACCGATAAATATGCCTTATATATCTCGTGCATCAATCGATATCTCCAAGTCGGACATACCAAAACTATATATAATTGCTTAAACCGTGTAGCAATATATATAAATATTCCGAACACATTCAAGTAGCCCCAAGTCAGGAATACCAGAACTATATATGAATATATATATATATATATATATATATGTATGTATATAAACTACATATAGGGTGTGTGTGTGTATGATAACCAGTCCAACTATATGAAACCTATACACAATGGATGTGTATATATACATACATATATGTAGTCCCAACAAAAGTAAATCATCACCATATCAACAATGTTAGGAAATCAATTCTATGGTTTCGATGACGACAACTGTACACGAATATGCATATATATTCACAGGTAATTAGAGTAACATCACCAAAGAAACAAGAACAAGACTCAAAGAAAGTATCAAGAAGCTACAAATTGGCAGAATCAAAAGAGCAATGACACGGACATAAGAAAAGCAACATGCACAAGTTCAGACGTCTGGCTGCACTAGCCAGACGTCTGATTGAATCCTCTGGTTCGCAAATCAGATAGAATCTGACGTCTGGTTAATGTACTCAGACGTCAGAAAAGCAACCGTATACAAAAAAATATATAAGAACCAGACGTCTGAAACATTTTCCAGACGTCTAATTTTAAACTCGGGCTTTAAATTCAAAGTACAACTGTCACAATTGAAAAGACACATTCGCTTCTCTTCACTGCAACTCTTCATCACCATCAGAAGCAACCATAGAACACCTGTTAATGGATGTAACTACACAAGGAATCTCTCTACCACTACAAATAGCCTCAAGAATCCAAGAGAAGATCTCACCTTACTTACTTATGCTCATTATTTTTTGACTCTGATATATTCTTGATCGCTAGAAATCATACATTTGTATTTCACTCTTCCATACATACATAATTCTTCAATTAATATCTTATAGATATATTGGAAGAATTTATACTTAATAGTCAATATTCGTGTTATAGAACACACAATTGACAAGAACAAACTTTTATAACCAAGCCTATTCCTCCAGGCAAAGTGAGGGTATTTGATAGTCGAATTCCGAAGAGGAGCTTCAGGACTGGATGTAGGACAGGAAGTCCGAACCAGTATAAAATACTGGTGTGATTATTTCCATTTACTTTTGTATTATCATCTATTAAGTTTATATTAGATACATTACATAGTTAGTCACTTATACTTGCATATATATACACTACACGATCCATCATAAAGGCTTTCAATTAGAATCAGAGCAAGGTTTGATCAAAGAACAGTAATGCATTTTTGAATCACTTTAATATGGCAAGTATTTTTTAAGAAGGACAATCCACAGCACGACCCCCACTTTTTGATGGATCTAACTAGGCATTTTGGTCAACACATATGAGAATTTTTATGGAAGCTAATGGTCTAGAAATTTGGTCAGCCACACAAGATAAATATGAAGCACCTACTGAACACATGGACCGATGCACAAAAGACCTTAGCATCAAACAATGCTAAAGCTATTAATGTTTTATTTTGCTCTCTAGATAAAAATGAACTTTCACGTGTCATGTTATGCACAACTGCACTTCACATTTGGCGTACCTTACAAATTACATATGAAGGTACAACAAAGGTCAAAAAAACTAAGATTTCAATTTTGCAAAACCAATTCTCGTCATTCAAAATGAAGCGAAATGAAACTATTGTTGACATGTATTCTAGATTTCAAACTATCCAACATGAGCTTATGGCATTAGGAGTTAAGTTTACTGATTTTGATTTAGTTTCTCGAATACTCAACTTTTTAACATCGGATTGGGAAAGGAGGGTATTAGCTATTGAAGAAGCTAATGATCTCTCTACTCTCAAATTTGAAGAGTTGATAGGAAATTTAATGTCCTATGAAGCTAATTTGCAGGCAAAAAAAGAATTAAATTCGGAGAAGAAGAACATACATTCCCAGCAACAAAAAAAGATGACTCTGATTTAGTTGAAGATGAGATGGTCTTCATTGCCAAGAATTATAATAGGTTCAAGAAATTTAGAAAGATGACCAAATTCCAAAAAGAAGGAAAGTCCAAAACAACAAACCTACCTCAAATCAAGTGCTATGAATGTGATCAATACAGACATATGAAGAAGGATTGCCCCAAACTCAATAATGATAAAAAGAAGAACGAATTTGAAAATTTCAAAAGAAGAAGGCTTTCAAAGTAACATGGGATGACTCGGATTCTTCATCATCTGAAAGTGATAGCGATAGTGATGGAGAACAAGTTAATGTGTATTTTATGGCACAATATAATGAGGTATGTCCGGAACATAGCTATGACGAACTATTAGAACTTAGCATGGAATTAGATGATAAATTTAGACAAGTTAAAAAATTGAACAAAGAATATATGGTCAAAATAAATAGACTAGAACTTGAAGTAGGAATGTTAAAAGATGAAAAAATTATCTTAGAAGAAGAACTAGAATTATCTCAAGAAAAAATTAAAAATAATTTAATAGAAAGTAAGGCTATTGCCATTGATTTTGAAAACACTAAAATAGTGTAGGATAATTTGTTAAAAGGAAGTGTCAATTTAAAAAGAAATATTAAATTATTGAAAATTGAAAATTTAGAATTAAAAGAAAATTTAGACAAAATTACAAATAATGTGTCAAAATTTAATAAAGGAAAACAAGTTTTGGAAAATCTTATCAAAACATCGAAACCATCAGGCAATAAAAATGGAATAGGATTTAAAAATATTTCTAAACAAAAAGGGAATAATGCTAAAAAATTTAGTTATATAAGTTTACCAACATCTAATATGAATATCAAAAATATGAAAATTTGGATTCCTAAGACAAATAATAATTTGATTAGACAAAAACATATTAATAATTTCTTAGAGAATGTAGTCTATAATAAAAATTATATTTATAAAGGTACCAAACCATCTTGGGTATGGCTACCTTTGTCTAACAATTAGGACCCTAACAAAATATATGGGTACCAATTAAAACATTTTTTATTTTGCAGGTACCCAAAATAAAAAATAAGGAGAAGTGGATACTAGATAGCGGATGTTCCAAGCATATGACCGGAAATTCAAAAATGTTATCAAATGTAACATACATCGATGGTGGAATGGTAACCTTTGGAGGTAACTCAAAGGGATATGTCGTAGGCATTAGAGAAGCCATCAACTCTGGTATTTCTAACTCTCCTATTATTTCTAATGTTTTATTAGTAGAAAATCTAAAACACAACGTACTAAGTATTAGTCAATTATGCGATAAAGTTTTTCAAATAAATTTCAAAAAAGAAAGATGTAATATTTTCGATAATAGCAAACAACTTGTATTTGAAGGTTTTAGAAAAAAAATATTTATGTATTAAACATGAATATAAATAAAAATTCAAATTTATGTTTAACCGCCAAACATGATGATCCATGGTTATGGCACAAACGATTTTGTCGTATCAATTTTAAAAATATTAATAAATTGGCAAAATATGAGCTAGTTAGCGGTATACCTAAAATAAATTACAAAGTAGAAAATTTATGCGACGATTATCAAATTGGAAAACTAAAGAAAAGCTCTTTTAAATCTAAAAATAATATTTCTACAAAACAATCATTAGAATTATTACATTTAGATTTATTTGGACCAACACAAATACGATATATAAACCACAACAAATATGTCTTCGTAATAGTTGATGATTTTTCAAGATATAGATGAACTTTGTTTTTAAAACATAAAAGCGATACTTTTGGTATGTTTAAGATATTTGCTAAAAGAATTAAAACACAAAATGGACTTAAAAATTAAAAATATTCGAAGTGATCACGGAGGAGAATTCGAAAACCACCTATTTACTAATTTTTGTAATAAAAAAGGAATAAGTCGTAATTTTTCTTTTCCTCGCACACCTCAACAAAATGGTGTCATAGAAAGAAAAAATCGAGCGTTACAAGAATGCGCACGAACATTATTAAATAGTAGCGGTTTACCAAAACACTTTTTGGCAGAAGCTATTGCTATAGCTTGTTATGTATTGAATCGAGTAACTATACGCCCTATGACTAAACAAACATGTTTTGAAATATTTTTTGGAAGAAAACCTAAAGTATCATATTTTAAAACTTTTAGTCCAAATTTTTTTTATATTAAATACAAAAGATAACTTTGGAAAATTTGATTCGAAGGCCGATGAAGGTATCTTTGTTGGATATTCGGATCGTAGCAAAGCATATAGAATTTTAAATAAACGAAATAATACCATTGAAGAAAGTTTACATGTTTCGTTTGACGAAAATCTTTTTAATCATCATACTAATGATGAAGAAGAAATTATTCCACTAACAAATTCTATTAATAATGCAACAAATGTGAAAAATAACACTTTGATATCATTCCCTAAAATTCTCGAGAATCATCCAAGAGATAATATCATTGGAGAACTCAATTCTAGAGTAACTAGAAATCAATTTAATCAAATAAGCCATATAGCATTCATGTCGAATTTTGAGCCAAAAATTTATAAAGAAGCTTCAAATGATAATTTTTGGATAATCGCTATGCAAGAAGAATTAAATCAATTTGAACGTAATATTGTTTGGGAATTAGTACCAAGACCTGAAGAACAATCGGTTATAGGAACAAAATGGGTATTTAAAAACAAAGCAGACGAGAATGGAAATATTGTTAGAAATAAAGCACGTTTAGTTGCTCAAGGCTATAATCAAGAAGAAGGTATCGATTACGACGAAACTATTGCTCTAGTAGCTAGATTAGAGGTCATTCGTATATTACTCGCCTTTGCAACTCATCGCAATTTTAAATTATTTCAAATGGATGTCAAAAGTGCTTTTTTAAACGGTTTTATTAAAGAAAATGTATATGTAGAACTACCCCCATTATTTGTACATGAAAAATATCCCGATCATGTTTTTAAATTACACAAATCATTATATGGATTAAAACAAGCTCCACGAGCATTGTACGAACGTCTTAAAAATCATTTAGTTACATCTGGTTTTCAAATAGGCAAAATATATACAACTTTATTTATTTAAAAGGAAAATAATGATATTTTAGTTATACAAATTTATGTTGACGATGTCATTTTTGGTTCAACCAACGAAATTCTATATAATCAATTTTCAAATATAATGAAAAATGAATTTGAAATGTCACATGTAGGAGAATTAAATTTCTCCTTAGGTTTACAAATAAAACAACTTGAAAATGGAATTTTTATTTATCAACAAAAATATTGTAATGATCTATTACGTCGTTTTGAAATGGATAAATCTTCGAGCAAACCAACACCAATGCGTACCTCTATTCATTTAGAAAAGGATGATAACAGAAAAGATTTTGATGAAAAATTGTATCGTAGCATGATTGGTTCTTTACTGTATTTAACGGCTACTTGGCCCGATATCATAATGAGTGTATGTCTTCGTTTTCAAGCAAAACCAAAAGAATCTCATCTAAGAGCTGTTAAGTGTATTTTACGTTATCTATCTAGTACTAGAGATTATAGTTTGTTCTACCCTAAAGGATCAACGTTTGAACTAGTTTCATATAGCGATGCGGATTTCGGCGGATGTAGAATGGATCGTAAGAGTACTAGTGGAACTTGTCGCTTTATCGGACAATCATTAGTTTCATGGTTTAGCAAAAAGAAAAATTGTGCTTCTTTATCCACTTGCAAAGCCGAATATATCTCCGCAGCTCTAGCATGTGCACAAGTGATATACATGCAACAAACACTTACGGATTTCGGCAAAATTATCAACAAATCTCCAATATATAGTGATAACACAAGAGCTATAAATTTATCAAAAAACCCTGTAAATCATTCACGAACTAAGCATATAGATTGTGACGCCCCACCTCTATACCCACGCTAGCTTAGGACACTACGATGTAATGCCGTCAACTAGCACGGAGAATAAGGCTGTTGAGGAGCGACCATCTGTATAATTGCTTTGTGCGAGTACCGATATGCCAGATAATATATAACTTGCATTCTTTTCAAGAGGAAATCCGACATACCGACACAAACTCAAAGCTACTACACAGTGGCTATAATGTCTTCGGAAAACAAATATAGAAATAAACATAACACAAATCAACCACAGATAATTCATATCACAAAGGCGGAAATAGATATGAATATATCTAACACATTAAAGTGTTCATCAGAGTAGTGGTCTAAAAGATCCACAATGACACAAAAGAATAGCAGCATGTGCTATACAAAAGAATAAGTACACAACTATGATTCTATATCTCAAATGTATACAACCAAAAACTAATAATCTAAGTAGTTAGCCAAAAGTCAGGATGATAATCCTAGAAGTAAAGTCAAGCAGAAGCACCTGTAACATCTAGGTCTGACCCGAGTATTATTTAAGAAGAAAATAATAAACGGATCAGTCTAGCTATAAATATCAGATAAAATGATATAGAATAAGAGATATGACTAAACGTATAATAATCACAATGCCAAGCTGTGATAAATAAGTAATTAAAAATCAACAAGAGATTAATCAACATCACAAAAGTCTTCTCAAAGATCAAAAGGAATGTCATACTCCTTATTTCATTCACCAAACCATAAATATTGACAATTACATTAATGTCAATCACAAAAAGTCAATGACACACAAATTCACCAATGCACAAATAATGATAAAACTTATCAATGAAAATCACGAAAATTGGTGAAAAACAAATCCCAGAAATCATCAATAGAAATCCAAAAATCACAAAAAAGGGGGAAGGCCTATCACAAACGGGAGCATAAAGCTCACCAACACGTGTATCACAAACGGAACGCTAATTCCATGGTTGCTAACCATCACAAATTGAGCTGAAGCTCCACAAACGGCCCGAAGACCATGGGTTGCTACCCCACCAATTTGAGTCGAAACTCCACAAAATGGGGTTTAGTCTCCCTCGCAGACAAAGAGACATCGCACAGTGCTAGTCTAAATCACAAAGATGATCGTCATGATCAACGAGAAGTGTCAATTACACTAAGCTAGTGAATATATGAGTTTAGCTTCATGTCCCATAACCACTTGCTTAACTTAAATATTTACGAACAAACTGTAGATCTCCACTATAAAATTATCACAAGAGATTCAATCGAACAAGTCCAAGAATTAACCGACGAAGTAAACGCAAGTGTCACATACCACTCGTTTTACTAAGTCGTTTAATTAGATTTCTCATACGAGTGAGGTAAAGGTTTGTATATACTAGTAGATTGGAAAACGGTTTAAGAAACAAGCTTTGTACTAAAATAGTGTTGAAATCATTTGAAAAAGAGTTTTGATATTTACTACTAGTATAGAAACCTTTATATTTTTAAAGTGACAAATCACGAAGAAGGTTGTAGGAACAATCAATCACTAAAATTCACATACGAAGATGTGAATAAAAATCCAACGAAACCGATAAAGAATCTATCGGAATGGATATTCAAAAATCCCTAAAAAGGAGTCATCAAAGTCATAATAAATGATAACAACAAATAGGAAACAACACGAATCGATTAAAGTTGGAAATTCAAGAAACTAGGCGAAATAGGCAAAATTGCATCAGGTCGGTCGGCCGGCTACAGAGCTCGGTCGACCGGACCCTGTTTCAGAAAATTCCTCGGGAAGCAGGTCGGTCGGCCGAACCCTGTAGTTGGTCGACTGGACCATAAACAGAGAAGTGCTTATGAACTTGGAAGTAGGTCGGTCGGCCGGCAGCAGGGCTCGGTCGACCGGACCTGTTGCCAATCTCTTCCCAGCCCATCCAAATGAGGTCCAACCTCGACCAA
This sequence comes from Allium cepa, assembly GCA_030765085.1. Taxonomy (NCBI): domain Eukaryota; kingdom Viridiplantae; phylum Streptophyta; class Magnoliopsida; order Asparagales; family Amaryllidaceae; genus Allium; species Allium cepa. Next base: position 594,446,795 of record CM060945.1, read on the forward strand.
GTTATATTCTCTCGAGCAACGGCGCTAAGGGTTTATGCCAATCGACTACCCGGCCCCATGAGCTCTTCGATACATAACCAAAACATATTCAAACATCAAAGTTATGATTTTTAAAGATTTGAACTAAAAACTCTAAAAATTGGAATATTCACCAAATCAATCCAAACCAAAAGCAAATGCACACGAATAAGTGTTAGGAATTCATACCTAACAATCGAAGATAGTTATAGACTAAGATGTGAGATAAAAATCTCACCTTTGAACCCAAACGATTGAAGAAGAAGCTTGAAAGCAAAGGAGAATCAACCACTCTTCAAATTCAACTCAAGAAGCTTGATTCTAGGCTTTAAAAGAAGAACATTCCCAAAGTTAGGTTTAGGAATTTCTGAAATTGATAAGAGAATGAGTTGGAGAAGAATAAGAGAAGCTTACCAATGGGTTCTTCAATTAGTTTGGAGCTAGAGTTTGATTTGCAAAAGAAAACTAGGGTTTGGAGTTTTAATTTCCTCTTCCACTCTCCATTAATATAAAAGCTTGAGTATTAGGAAATGAGGAAAGAAGGAATGAAGAGGAGAAGGGGTTGGGACTGAATACACAAGTGGCTCAGCCCAAACCAAAGCCCTAAGTAAAAAGTAGCATTTCAACTTTCTCCAAACATATCGAAGCTTATACTCAAAAAGGTCGCAAATGGCATTTTAAACTCAATGGGAGTGGTCCCGAGTCCTAATTCGATCGTATGCAAAAAGTAGCTTTTCAGACTAAATTTCGAGTATTGATAAAATATTTAAATAAAATATTTAAATATAAAATCGACAAATATGCGGGTTGTTACAGATTCCCATCCTTAAAGAAATTGCGTCCTCGCAATATTTAAGAAGAAGATATATAGTAACAACCATAAAAGCATATTCAACACAAAAGAAGTTTGAAATAAGAAGTTCACCTCAAAGAGCATGAGAAAGTAAGTCCGAATGTGTTTGCTCGATGAACTCTCTAGATTCCCAAGAACAATCCTTAGGATTTGAAGACCATTGAACTTTAACAAGCGGAACATCTTTATTTCGAAGTCGTTTGACTTCCGATGCAATGATACGAATAGGATGTTGCTCATATGTTAAATTAGGCGAAACTTCAATCTCTTCTACAACACCGGGCTCAAGAATAGAATCGGAATCTCGAAGACATTTCCGAAGTTGAGAAATGTGAAACACGTCATGGATAGCAGAAAATTGAGCCGGTAATAAAAGGCGATAAGCCATGGAACCAATACGTTCAGTGATAGGAAATGGCCCAATATTTCGAGGCGCCAATTTTCCCGATCTGCTGAAACGTACAACACCTTTCATAGGTGAAACACGAATGAACACAAGATCTCCCACAGAAAATTCTAATTTCCTTCTCCGGTTATCGGTATAGGATTTTTGTCTACTCTGGGCTTTTTTCATCCTATGACGAATAAGATCAATCTTTTCTGTGGAATCACGAATAAAATCTGGACCTAAAACCAGATTCTCACCAGCCTCAAGCCAACAAGAAGAAGATCGGCATGGCCTTCCATAGAGTGCCTCGAAAGGTGCCATACCAATACTAGATTGGAAGCTATTATTATAGGAAAACTCAACAAGAGAAATATGATCTTCCCAACTTCCACCAAAATCAAGCACACAAGCACGGAGAAGATCTTCAAGAGTTTGATTCACACGCTCGGTTTGTCCATCAGACTGGGGATGATAAGCGGTGCTAAAATTAAGCTTCGTTCCAAAAGCTTTTTGAAGACTCTTCCAAAATCCACTAGTAAACAATGGATCACAGTCGCTAACAATAGAAGTAGGAACTCCATGCAGTTTAACAACTTCTTTGATAAAGAGTTTGGCCAAAAGAGGAACGGTTCGATTAGATCGAACAGGAATAAAATGGGCGGATTTTGTAAGTCTATCAACAATCACCCATAAGCTATCATGACCCTGACGAGAACGGGGAAGGCCGCCAATAAAATCCATGGAAATCTGATCCCACTTCTAAATTGGAATCTCTAAAGGTTTCATTAATCCACCGGGCCTTTGATGCTCGGCCTTAACGAGTTGGCAAGTCATGCAATGCTTAACGAAGTTAGCGATGTCAAGTTTCATTCCCTCCCAATAATAAAGTCGCTTCATATCTGCGTACATTTTACTACTACCGGGATGAATGGTAAATTTAGAACGATGTGAATCTTCTAAAATATCTTTACTGAGATCACTAATATTTGGCACGATAAGTCTACCAAATTTTCGAATGCCGCCATGAGAATCAATATCAAAGTCTTTCAAACTTTCAATATCAATCTTACCCTTAATATTTTGGCCAAGAAGAGCCAATTCGGGATCTAGCCTTTGAGCTTCAAGAATGCGATCTAAAAGAGAAGGATGAGCCTCAAGGCTACATAAAATAAATGATGAGCATAAATCGGATACGCGGTCTCGAATCTCACAAGTGGATAAGATCTCGAGGTCGTTCCATTCGGATATCATCATAGAAACAACAGCTTGTTGTTTACAGCTAAGAGCATCGGCGACACGATTACCCTTACCGGGAGTATAAAGAATATCAAGATCATATGGTGCAAGAAATTGGAGCCAACGTTGTTGACGCAAATTAAGTTCCTTTTGAGAGAATAAATACTTCAAGGATTTATGAATGGTATAAAGAACAAATTTCTCTCCTAAAAGATAATGACGCCAAATCCGAAGAGCAAAAACAATAGCCGCGAGCTCTAAATCATGAGTGGCATATCTAGTTTCAGCAGGCTTCAATTGCCTAGAAGCATAAGCAATAACACGTTCTCTTTGCATAAGAACGGCAATCAAACCAACACGACTAGCATCGGTATAAACAACGAAATCTTGATTCCCCTCGGGAATAACAAGAATAGGAGCATTCAGAAAGAAGTTCCTTCAATTTCTGAAAAGAAGCTTCACATTTGTCCGACCAAATGTATTTAACACCTTTCTTCGTTAAGCTAGTGAGAGGCACGACAATCTTAGAAAAGTCTTTGATAAAACGACGGTAATAACCCGCCAATCCAAGAAAACTATGAATCTCCATCACACTCTCTGGTCTCTTCCAATCTTGAATCGCTTCAATCTTTGAAGGATCCATGGAAATTTCGAATTCGGAAATAATATGACCGAGAAACTTCACACGAGATTGCCAAAAATGGCATTTAGAAAATTTTGCTTTTAATTGATTACTCCTAAGAGTTTCCAACACAATCCGAAGATGTTTTTCATGCTCCTCCTCGGTTTTAGAATACACAAGAATATCATAAATAAAGATGAGAACAAACCGGTCGAGAAAATCTTTGAAGACTCGATTCATAAGGTCAACGAAATAAGCCAGAGCATTCGTTAGACCAAATGGAATAACAAGCCATTCATAAGATCCATAACGAGTACGGAACGATGTCAAAGGAATGCTATCCTCTGCAATACGAAGCTGATGAAATCCAGTACCTAAGTCTAATTGTGAGAAGACTCTAACACCACTAAGTTGATCGAATAGATCATCAATCCGAGGTAAAGGATATTTATTTTTGATAGTAAGATCATTAAGCTTGCGGTAGTCAACGCAAAGCCTAAGTGTTCCATCGGATTTCTTCACAAAAATAGCTGAAGCTCCCCAAGGCGAGGAACTAGAGCGAATAAATTGCTTCGTCTCCAATTCGGATAATTGTTTACGCATCTCCTCGTTTTATTTATTGGACATACGATAAGGAGGGCGAGTGATAGGTTGAGCTCCAGGAATGAGATTAATTCTGAACTCAATTGCTCGCTTAGGTGGTAATCCTAAAACGGGCTCAAATATGTTGGAAAATTCACGAATGACGTGAATAAGAGAAATAATATCACCCTCATCATCATCATCGTCATCACGAGGGTTTAAAGAATATAAAGATGCAACCAAAGCAGAATCCGAATCTTTAAGAATAACAGAAACATGATTAACAAATTGAGGATGTCGAAGATGAATAGTCCGCTCAGGACATAGGATATGAGCTTCATAACAGTTAAGCCAATCCATTCCCAAAATCATTCCAAAGCCTAAATAACGCATGACATGCAAATCGGCTAGAAAAGGAAAATCACACAAAATAATCTCGACATCTTTACACAATAAACTGATTATTGCGAATCCACCAACCGGATTCGCAATTCTCAAAGAAGTCATTAAACACAAAACATCCAAAGAAAAAGTATCAACAAGCTCTATTGAAATAGAAGAGTGGGATGCACCCATATCAAAAAGAACTCGAATTGGTTGATCACGAAACATAATAATGCCATCAAGGATAGAATGAGGCATACCTTGACCACAAGATGTTTTTCCAGGGGCTTGAGCAACATTTAACTTTCCCTCTTTCTTGCCCTGAAGCTTGGGGCATGAAGATATAACATGACCAGGACCTTTGCAGTAGCGACAAGAGAGAGACTTTGGATATTTGTTCGCGTAATGGTCCTTCGAACCACAATTATAGCATTCCTCACGACCAAAGGAAGAAGTCTTTGCCACAGAGGTTGCTTGCTTCCCTTTCTTATTGGGATAAGGACCTTTGAATTTACTAGGCCTTTTCTTGTTGTTGTTGAAGCTTAGTTTGGAACCCACCACTTCAACATCATTTTCCACATCCGCCTCTTCAAGACGAAGAGCGATATCAATGAGTTGGTCGAAAGAAACTTCTAATTTTAGAAGTAATGGCTTCTTGAGATTTTTGTTTAAGCCATAGACGAACCTCTGGTTCTTCTTCAATGGGGTGTTGATGTATTCAACCCCATATTTGGAAAGCGACTCGAAGGAGGCGACATAATCAGTCACGGAAGAACCACCTTGAACAAGGTCTATAAATCGTTGATCCAATGTCACTTTCTCTGCTTCTGGTACGAATTTTAACTCGAAGCGCTCTCGGAATCTCTCCCAAGTGAGATCCGCTTCATTTATCTCAGAAATCAGAAGCTCGTACCAGTCTAATGCTCTTTCTTAGAGCATGCTAGAAGCCACCTGAACTTGGTGAAGATCAATGAGGTTCATGCGAGAAAAGATTCGATCGCATGTCCTTAACCAAGCCTGGACTTCAATAATAGTTTCAGAACCTTTAAATGGCTTCCCACCCAGGTTGGTGTAATCGTTGCACAAGCGTGCAAACCCAGATTTAGGGTGAGTAGGTTCCGGATTAGAACCAGCTGCTTGAGCATTCGTGACAAGGTCAAGAAGTTGCTGGGTAGTCATAAAAACTCCATCTTAGGGTGGAACACTAGATGGTCCAGCTCTGGGACGGCCAGGTCTAACCATTTCTCTTCTTTAAGAAAGAAATAAAGAAGAAGAAAAAGTTATTCTCAAGATAAATATCAAGCAATTCTTGATAGATAAAACAAGGAATCATAAAGAAAATAGGATGAATCGGTACGAAGACTCGAATTAAATCCTAAAGCACGACTCCTAGGAAAGACTTAGGACGATGATCCTTGCTATAATATTCCATATTGTTCCGAAGTTTGGCTTTGATACCAAGCTGTGACGCCCCACCTCTATACCCACGCTAGCCAAGGACACTACGATGTAATGCCGTCAACTAGCATGGAGAATAAGGCTGTTGAGGAGCGACCATCTATATAATTGCTTTGTGCGAGTACCGATATGCCAGATAATATATAACTTGCATTCTTTGCAAGAGGAAATCCGACATACCGATACAAACTCAAAGCTACTACATAGTGGCTATAATGTCTTCGGAAAACAAATATAGAAATAAACATAACACAAATCAATCACAGATAATTCATATCACAAAGGCGGAAATAGATATGAATATATCTAATACATTAAAGTGTTCATCAGAGTAGTGGTCTAAAAGATCCACAATGACACAAAAGAATAGCAACATGTGCTATACAAAAGAATAAGTACACAACTATGATTCTATATCTCAAATGTATACAACCAAAAACTACTAATCTAAGTAGTTAGCCAAAAGTCAGGATGATAATCCTAGAAGTGAAGTCAAGCAGAAGCACCTGTAACATCTCGGTCTGACCCGAGTATTATTTAAGAAGAAAATAATAAACGGATCAGTCTAGCTATAAATATCAGATAAAATGATTAGAATAAGAGATATGACTAAACGTATAATAATCACAACGCCAAGCTGTGATAAATAAGTAAATAAAAATCAACAAGAGATTAATCAATATCACAAAAATCTTCTCAAAGATCAAAAGGAATGCCATACTCCTTATTTCATTCACCAGACCATAAATATTGACAATTACATTAATGTCAATCACAAAAAGTCAATGACAGACAAATTCACAAATGCACAAATATTGATAAAACTTACCAATGAAAATCATGAAAATTGGTGAAACACAAATCCCAGAAATCATCAATAGAAATCCAGAAATCACAAAAAAGGGGGAAGGCCTATCACAAACGGGAGCATAAAGCTCACCAACACGTGTATCACAAACGGAACGCTAATTCCATGGTTGCTAACAATCACAAATTGCGCCGAAGCTCCACAGATGGCCCGAAGACCATGGGTTGCTACCCCACCAATTTGAGTCGAAACTCCACAAAACGGGGTTTAGTCTCCCTCGCAGACAAAGAGACATCGTACATTGCTAGTCTAAATCACAAAGATGATCGTCATGATCAACGAGAAGTGTCAATTACACTAAGCTAGTAAATATATGAGTTTAGCTTCATGTCCCATACCACTTGCTTAACTTAAATATTTACGAACAAACTGTAGATCTCCACTATAAAATTGTCACAAGAGATTCAATCGAACAAGTCCAAGAATTAACCGATGAAGTAAACGCAAGCGTTTCATACCACTCGTTTTACTAAGTCGTTTAATTAGATTTCTCATACGAGTGAGGTAAAGGTTTGTATATACTAATAGATTGGAAAACGGTTTAAGAAACGAGCTTTGTACTAAAATAGTGTTGAAATCATTTGAAAAAGAGTTTTGATATTTACTACTAATATAGAAACCTTTATATTTTTAAAGTGACAAATCACGAAGAAGATTGTAGGAACAATCAATCACTAAAATTCACATACGAAGATGTGAATAAAAATCCAACGAAACCGATAAAGAATCCATCGAAATGGATATTCAAAAATCCCTAAAAAGAGTCATCAAAGTCATAATAAATGATAACAACAAATAGGAAACAACACGAATTGATTAAAGTTGGAAATTCAAGCAACTAGGTGAAATAGGCAAAATTGTATCAGGTCGGTCGGCCGGCTACAGAGCTCGGTCGACCGGACCCTGTTTCAGAAAATTCCTCGGGAAGCAGGTCGGTCGGCCGAACCCTGTAGTTGGTCGACTGGACCATAAACAGAGAAGTGCTTATGCACTTGGAAGTAGGTCGGTCGGCCGGCAGCAGGGCTCGGTCGACCGGACCTGTTGCCAGTCTCTTCCCAGCCCATCCAAATGAGGTCCAACCTCGACCAAATTGCATTCTTTCGAGCAACGACGCTAAGGGTTTATGCCAATCGACTACCCGGCCCCATGAGCTCTTTGATGCATAACCAAAACACATTCAAACATCAAAGTTATGATTTTTAAAGATTTGAACTAAAAACTCTAAAAATTGGAATATTCACCAAATCAATCCAAACCAAAAGCAAATGCACACGAATAAGTGTTAGGAATTCATACCTAACAATCGAAGATAGTTATAGACTAAGATGTGAGATAAAAATCTCACATTTGAACCCAAACGATTGAAGAAGAAGCTTGAAAGCAAAGGAGAATCAACCACTCTTCAAATTCAACTCAAGAAGCTTGATTCTAGGCTTTAAAAGAAGAACATTCCCAAAGTTAGGTTTAGGAATTTCTGAAATTGATAAGAGAATAAGTTGGAGAAGAAGAAGAGAAGCTTAACAATGGGTTCTTCAATTAGTTTGGAGCTAGAGTTTGATTTGCAAAAGAAAACTAGGGTTTGGAGTTTTAATTTCCTCCTCCACTCTCCATTAATATAAAAGCTTGAGTATTAGGAAATGAGGAATGAAGGAATGAAGAGGAGAAGGGGTTGGGACTGAATACACAAGTGGCTCAGCCCAAACCAAAGCTCTAAGTAAAAAGTAGCATTTCAACTTTCTCCAAACATATCGAAGCTTATACTCAAAAAGGTCGCAAACGACATTTTAAACTCAATGGGAGTGGTCCCGAGTCCTAATTCGATCGTATGCAAAAAGTAGCTTTTCGGACTAAATTCCGAGTATTGATAAAATATTTAAATAAAATATTTAAATATAAAATCAACAAATATGCGGGTTGTTACATAGATATACGACATCATTTTTTACGAGACAATGTTGAAAAAGGAACTATTTCATTAGAATATGTAAATACCGAAAATCAAGTAGCAGACATCTTTACAAAACCACTGAACGAACAAACTTTTATTAAACTCCGACGAAATTTAGGGATTTGTTCACTTCATAATCTTCTTCCTTAAAATAAGCACTGCTTCATTTTAGGCTATGATTAGTCGTTTATTTTACTACCATAAATTACAATTAATAATTTCTGAACCTTTAATTTTTTGGATAGTTAGTTTTTCTATAAATAATTTTTTAACTTATATATAACCATTTATACAAACAAGAAAAACTATAAACACACAATTCATATTCTCTTCAAGAAACAAAATATAGTCATGTCTTCCGAGAACTCTTATATATCCTTCTCGACACCTACGACGGATAGCTCGGCTGATACACCACAACGACTTCCTACACCTACACCAAAGCAGGAACCGACGTATAGATGGTCCTCATATCACACGGGATTTACCCCCGATAACAAGAAGACCAAAAGATCTCTGTTTGTTTCTCCTAACAAAAAAGAAAAAATTGATGAAATTCATCACTATCAGAGACAATAGATAGATCTACAACAAGAACTATATTGTGAACAAAAAGTTACAGCATGATGGCTAAGCTTTTTGGAGCAAGTAGCGATGAAGTTTTGTACGTCAAGGAAGAAAGATGTCCATGAACCACTTCGAAAACTTTGTAGTTCTTTGGATCCCTCGTCTTCGTATCGTACTCCTTCGAACCCTTCACCAAGACGAATTTCTGCCTCCACGAGAACTAACGTACATGGAAATATATGGTCTCCGCTTAAACCATGGAAAGATAACAAGTCAGAAGGTCATAAAACTCCATCGCCTTCTAAATAATTTTTATTTGTAATTATATGTATCTATTGTTATGTGTCATTTCACACAAATAATAATATATTTTTTTCTTTCTCATAAAATGGAGAATCGAAAAATAAGCAAAACCATCAAATTTTAGGCTATTTTTAGAAAACTGCCTATTTCAGACATCTGGATATAGACCTCAGACGTCTGACACTCTGATATACGTATAATTTTTAAACACTGTGCATATGTCGGACGTCTGATATACCCCCCAGACGTCTAAAAATTTGCTCTGTCTCCTCGAAATAAAAATCAGAAAATTTCAGACTTCTGAAATTAGACCCAGACGTCTGAAATAATTCTCTGCCATAAATTTTTTTCAACTTTATCCTATTTCAGACGTCTGGTAAAACTCTCTGACTATCAAAATTTTTAAATTCGATCAAACCAGAGATCTAACCCAACAACCAGACGTCTGAATTTATCTACTGTACTCAATTTTTGGGCAAACTAGACGTCTGACTAGGATTCCAAACGTCTGAAATTCAATCGACTCTTTAAATTAACCCAGATAACATCATTTTTTTTCTTTTATCTCACAATTTTTAAAACCTTCGATCCTCCAGAGGCGATTTATTTTTGAAGAACTTCATCTTTACGCAAATCAAATCACAATACCTCCTCGAACTAAAAATCCCAAGATTTACAAAAGAAAACAAGAACAATCAACATCATCTTCAAATCCTTAAGTGTGCTCGGATGATCAACTTGAAAGATGGATGAATAGAGCACCAAATTCAATCAAGATGTATGAAGATGTCCAAAAGAAAAAGCTTCACACATATCCATTCTATAATCTACTCAAATTTCCAATGTATGATTGGGATGACATATTGAAACTGCCGGGTTAGAAACCTTATCATTCACTCCTAATGACATCCAAATAGACCAATTAGCGATATTTCTATTCTATGCAAATTTGGATAGCACTTCAGTATGGAACATTAAAGATGAAGTTAACTGGCTTTGGTCTAGCGTGTATGGCAACACGATTAGATTAACTCCGAGCATAATAGGTCGAACCCTAGGATGCTCTGACACAGGGGAAGATTTATACAACATTCTCGATATGCTCTTCAAGACACGAAACAGTATTACTCATCAAATTTTGAAGGACGAAATGCCAAAAGTTTCCTCCAAATATCTACGTCCAAAAGATCGACTCCTAACTCAAATGATAATCAATACAACTGTTTCACGTATGAGAAGCCACGAGCAAATAACCAAGTTAGAGCACAAAGCCCTATATGCTCTATTTAGTGGAACAAGGGTGAATTGTGCCAAATTCATCTTCGACGAGCTCAAGCATTTTTGGACTCGATCACGGCCATCAATTATTTACCCAACTTATATTATGAGACTTCTTCGTGCATATAACATTCCATCCTACCTATGGACCTACGAAAAAATCTCACCTAAATATGCTTCCACTAAATTTTTCTTCCTTATACACCTACCCAAGATTTCCCCAGAATTTATATCCTATGAATATTGGACGCATAATCGTCAATCTAAATGAGTTGAGCCACCTCCTCAACCACACATTGAACCAACTCAAGAGGAGGAACAACATCAAGAAGCATCTCCACCTCCTCATGTGCCATTTGATTATCCAGGACAAGATGAGATTATGGAGACTCGAACGGATACAAATCCAAATGGAAGTGTTCGAGATCTCACCCTTCGAAACCAACATATACTGTCTAAAAATCAAAAACTTTTGGCCAAGCGAATTGACAACTTCGAAACATCATTTGCTTTACGCCTGGCCACAGTTGAAGAATCTCTTTTGACTGTATTGTCGGTTCTTAAAAAAGTACTACAATGGGTTCGCAGTCCAACTCCATCTTCTAAAGATTGGCCAACCCCAGTACCTTCTCCTCCCACAAAACATTCCAAATTATCTAAGGATGAACCTCTCAAGTAAGCATTGACATCTCCTATAAAGGCTAGCACTTCTGAAAAAGAAGAAACAAAGGAAGATGATCAAGATAGAGCTTCTCCATAAGAATCATAGATTTTGGGAATCACGGATTTTGGTTTTTTTTGGATATCAACTCTTGTAAATTCGACAAAATCTATGTATGCAATCACTTTCGAATTATTAACGAAATTTTCCTTTTCGTTTGACGATTGGTTATATTATCTATAATTCTTTTTGATAATGCCAAAGGGGAGAAATATAAGTATAATTATAAAACATTAAGGATAAGCATATATTCAAGGGGAAAATTATAATTTATATATAAGTACATTGAATAGTTTTCATCATCAAAAAAGGGGAGATTGTTAGGAAATCAATTCTATGGTTTCGATAATGACAACTACATAATGGAAATCGAATATGCATATATATTTCTATTCATATGTTATTTTTAGAGTAACATCACCAAAGAAACAAGAACAAGACTCAAAGAAAGTATCAAGAAGCTATAAGTCGATAGAATCAGAAGAGCAATGACACAGACATAAGAAAAGCAACATGCACAAGTTCAGACATCTGGGTGCACTAGCCAGACATCTGATTGAATCCTCTGGTTCGCAAATCAGACAGAATCAGACGTCTGGTTAATGTACTCAGACGTCTGAACAGCAAACATATATAAAAAAATATAAGAACCAGACATCTGAAACATTTTCCAAACGTCTGATTTTGAACTCCGGTGTTAAAATTCAAAGTACAACTGTCACAATTGAAAAGACACGTTCGCTCCTCTTCACTACAACTCTTCATCACCATCAGAAGCGACCATAAAACACCTGTTAATGGATGCGACTGCATAAGGAATCTCTCTACACTATAAATAGCATCAAGAATCCAAGAGAAGATCTCACCTTACTTATTTATGCTCATTATTCTTTGACCCTGATATATTCTTAATCTCTAGCAATCATACATTTGTATTTCAGTCTTCCATACATACATAATTCTTCAATGAATATCCTATAGATATATATTGGAAGCATTTGTACTTAATAGTCAATATTCGTGTTATAAAACACACACTTGACAAGGACAAGCTTTTTTAACCAAGCCTATTCCTCCAGACGAAGTGAGGGTGTTTGATAGTTGAATTTCGAAGAGGAGCTTCGGGCTTGAATGTATGACGGAAAGTCCGAACCAGTATAAAATCCTAGTGTGATTATTTCCATTTACTTTGCTATTATCATCTATTAAGTTTATATTAGATACATTTGTGACGACCCGGAATTTTTAGGCACTTGAAATTGGAATATTTAATAATTTTAAATATTTGCAGGATAGTTTAACTTGGATTTCAAATATCAGTTTGAATTTGGTGATTGAATTTATTGAATTTAATAATTTGAATTTGGGTAAAATATTGAATTTTCAGTTTTAAACCTGTTAAAATAATTTGAAGACTTATAAAATTTATAATGATGATACTGAAGATAATAGAATGGTTAAAATTTAATTTAAAGGTGATTTGTTCGGTTTTAATAATATATCGTTTAAACTGAATTTAAAAATAGCTTTCCGAGGCACAATCTTGGAATTCGATGAAACAAGTTCCATTAGATCCGTAATATTGTATTATTATCGGATTTCAAATTTCGTAGTGATTGGAGTAGTTGTGTGATCGTACGATAGATAAATGCCCTGAAATCTTTAACAAAAAATTAAATATAATACTGGCCCAAAAAGCTATCTTCTCCATACGATCGAATTAGGACTCGAAATCTTTTCCATTGCATTTGTAATAGGGGTATGACATTATAAATGCCTAGCGGCATGCCTGGATAGGAGATCGAAATTTTAAGTTTCATTTATCGAGACAATTTGAAATTTAAAATTTAAATAGTACAATTATATTTGTACCCAGTCAAAAACAAAGTCACATCAGTCGTTCTTTCCTCAATTCATATCACTGTTCATTTCTCATTCAAACACGCTTCTCTCTTTGCAAAACATCACATTCATTTCATTTCAAACGGCCGAACATTTCAAAAAAAAAGGGAGGGCTGCAATGTCTTCTTTTCTCGTGTGAAACTAATCGCTCCTCCTTCCAGTTAAATACGAATCGAATTCAAGAAGAAAAAAGTTTTCTTCCACAATAAGAGTCAAAATCGATTCGACCTAAGAGGAAAAAAAATATTGAAAGCAAAAATCGAATTGAAAGCGGCTCAATTTCGGGAAGGTATCGAACACAATTCGTTCAATTGAACTTGAGACGTCAAGAAGAGGAGTTCGCGCTTGTTGGTGGAGGTGAGTCATCAGGTGGCGAGGTACAATAAGCGACGGCTAAGGCGTGCGTTCAAGGAGGTTGGCAAAGCATTTCGATTCCAAGCTACGAGCTTCGTCGCGGCTCCTTTGGTCGTCGAGAAAAAGACACAGTCGTGTGCTCAAAATGGATGGAGTCTTGATGCTTGAAGTGGAAGCGCGTGCGCTGGGAGTTGGCTCGAGCTCGCGTGCAGGCGAGGTCGTTTTCAGTATTCAACTGGAAGTGCCGATGGCTAAGGAGGTGAAGGTATTCGTTTTTCTTCTTCGATTAAACTTGATTTCGATACACAGATTTAAAAATATATAAGTTTATGAAATTTTTATTTCTTAAGTACAAAGAAAAAAAATTAAATATACACATACACATTTTTAATCTTGATGTTTAATTTTAAGATGAATTAAAGTGATTATATATATTATAATATCATATTAAAATGAATATTTACAAATTAATAAATTGTGATGAAGTGGTAAATTTATTTTGAGCATTTTTAAATTGATATTACTCAAGTCTAATCCTGATTTTAATCTGTTGATTTTTAGTTCATTAATCAGAAATTATTTTTATAGATAAGATTTTGGAAAAAAAAATATAGGGATTTTAAAATGTTTGAAGAACTCATAAAAAGGTTAGATTTTTGAAATCTATAGTTTATTTTTAAATGGAGTATATGTAGTTTCAAAAGGAAATTACTAGTTTAAAAATTAAATCATTTGTCAACTAAACTTATTACATGGAAATTGATTATTGAATTAATTCAAATATTAATAAATTGTACAATGGTTATACAAGGTCAAAAATAATGATGAACAAGCTGGTTTGGATTGGATTGCATACAAAATCAAAGGTGAGTTAATCTCACTCTTCTGGATTGCTGTTTAAATTTAAATGGTTAAATTTAAATAATTGGTTGAATTGTTGATTTGATTTGATGTGCTATATTATATATAGTAGTATATATAATATATATTGGAGTGATTGATCTCCCGCATTATATAGCGGATGAGACCATATGCGCCGCATAATAGCGGATGATATTATATTAATCCCATATACCGCGATATTCCACCTCAAAGTGGAATTGGTATTGTGCTAACATTTGTGGATGCAGAGAAACAGGTTGGAGGGATCCAACTAGATTCCTCAAAATTATTTAGATTGTTCTAATAATTTTGTGTTATGTTTATTGGATATTTTGTGATGGATTATATTGATAGTTGGAATATTGGATGCTACGTTTGATTAAAAATCTTTGGGTATACTGATTTACCAAAAATATATAAATTGGATTTTTGAAAAGAAAATTAAAAGAAAGAATTTGTAAATAAAATGGTTATTGAAAATTTGAGATAAATTGAAGAATAAACTGGAAAAGAATTTATTTTAAAATTCAAGGTTTGAATTCATTCAAAAGGATAAAGAAGGAATTTGAGAAAATTTGAAATTGATGTTTTCATTTAAAAGATCTTAATTCATAATTAAGGGATAAAGTCTGAAATTTATGGATTTTGAAATAAATGAGCAAGTAAAGAAATTTATTTCAAAATGGAGTAAATTGGAAATCAATTTGGAAATTCATTTAAGTGATTGAAATTGGAAATTTAAAGGAGAATGTGGCTATGAAATTTATAAACTAGGTTTACAAAAGTGAAGCAATATATCAGTGGATATTTGAAAGAATAAGTTCACGGTGGGAATTTATTAAAGGAATGGGTAAATTTGTTCAAAAATAAATAGTGATTTATTTTTAAAAGATGTGAAAGAGAAGCGTATTTCCCTAGATAGCCAAGTTTGCTTTCAAAGTAAATTTTTAAATATAAATTAAAAGATTTAATGTGTTTTAAAAAGTATGTTTTAGAAAATTTATTATTTCTTATTGTTTAAACTCTAAAGTAAGTATATTTTCAAATCTATTAACGTAGTATTTATTTAAAGAGACTTGGTTTTTGTTTAAAGGAGAAAATCTAGTTTTATATTTTAAAAAGTAACCTCATTGTCAAATATTCCTATAGTATATATTTTTAATAAAGTATTGAAGTATTTTTTAATTTAAATGATTCAAATTATATTTTTTAATAAAGTGATTTTAAAATTATTTTAAAAATCTAAAGTTTTTATGCTTGGTGTTTCAGTGGAAATAAGTAATTGGAAATTTATCCCATGAGAAGAATATAGTTTGAAAACTGTTTTCAAAAGGGTTGAAAATGGAATTATATCTTGCGAAGATATTTTGAAGTTAATAAATAATTCAGGAGAAATTATTTATGTTTGATGGTTGTTTGAGAATGTTAATTGATAGTTAAATAACCAACTATCAATATTGGCCAATACGCTGATTATTTCGAAGAGACCGGGATCGGGATTTATTTTTTGAAAACCACTTCGATCCGGTTTGAACGTTTTCGTGTGGAAAACAAGAGCTCGAAGTCGAAAATGGAGCAGTGAAGTGTAAGGGGTAGTCGCTACTAATCCTGAGGATGATTCCAAAATGGATGTAGTAGAAGTAGTGCCTTCGGTTCCGTTCGAACCCGGGACGGACTTGTATGGATGAATGCTTTCAGAATATCGTCAGGTGGGCGATGAGCATTCTAAGAGATATGTTCTAAAAAGGTAACGCTTAGCCTCGAGCCTCATCAACCGGGAATGACTGAAAATCAAGGGTTATGCTGCAAGGCTAAGTGGGTAGCACCTATTAGGGTGAGGACATCCCTGTCTAGATGTCCCATATTTTATTCGGCTTAGTGGTGCGGTTGCTGATCCCAACCGTGGGGTGATCTTACTCGGGATTATCCAGTAAGGGGTAGTCCTGGTCTTATGTTGCAAGGGATTGGGAGTAATCCTCGGCACGGTGATCTAGGCCACGTACTGTGACAGGTGGTACCCCAGTGCCTAGTCATTAGTTGGAAATCCATTCTCCCTACGTGCCTTTTACGGTTTTGCTTGTATTACCCATGACTGTGGCTAGTAGCTGGAATTTAATTAATGTAACAATTTCGGATATTTTAATAAGTATTTGTAAACAGATCCTATTATAATATCAGAGGATTTTAATAAAAAGTGTTTTGGCTATCGTAAGGTAAAAACCCGACATGTTTATTGGTGGCGGGTCTTACGAGATGCTTTTGTTTTCAAAAGGATTTTGAAACTTTAATAATCAATTTGAGTGTGGTTTTCTAACATTGGTATTCCAGACTGACTCGGGTGTTATTTAAACTATAATGCTCGGGTCAGACCGAGTATTATAGATTAGAGGAAAGGATGCTGTGGAGCTCAGAAGACAAGCTGGATGGCGTTACGTACTTCCGTACTTGACCATTATTCCGTTGTGCATTCAGATTTGAGGGCAAGTTTATATGACTGTCCAATTGTATATTATTGTTGTTGTTGAACTCTGCTGATGTATGTATAAAACAGACATAGTTTTCTTTTGTGTAAAGATCTGTTATTTTCTATTATATTTTATTCCGCTGCAATGGTAAGATTCTGTTGTTGTTTTGTTTTCTCTCCTTTTATCTACTTCTTCTTTAACCCTCATGGTTCGGTTTTTCAGCATCGGAAAATCGGGTCGTGACATTGTGGTAACAGAGCATAGGTTGGTGATAACCTTGGCTCTGGTGGGGATTACCCATTGAAAATAGACACCATATTACTCTAGAATGAGTTTGAGCGTATTAATAGATATGAGCACGTATTTATTAGTGAATATAAATTGTTTTAATATTATGTTGACTTATTAGTTGGGTGAAATATGAATTCTGATCGAGTAAGTTGGCCGCTATTCGAGAAGAGTTTATAAGCACCTGACACGATAAATTGACACGGTATTGTTTAAGGTGGGTGCATGAAATAATTTTACCCAAAATATATTTTGATATAAAGAATTATTTTCTTAAATTGATATATAACTTGGATGTTTGGATGACAATATTTTAAACAAATAAGATTACAAAAATTGGAATGACTTGGGTAATCAAATGGGAATATGTATGAGCATAAATTATACAAATAAATTATAGTTAAAATTTGATTTAAGTTAAAATCTGTAAATTTAAAACCCTAGAGATTATGGAAGTGTTTTTCGAAGTGCTTTGAAGACAAATAATAGCAATATTGTTTTAGAAGTATTTCTGAAAGGAAATTGTTTCAAATGAATTTTGGGAAGGGATAGCATTGAACTCACTTCAATCGTTGGAAAATAATTTCGGTGATGACTGCAGCATCATCGATGTTCATTTTCGAGTTTCTAAGTGACGGATTGCTGCCAAATTGACTTGTTCAGAAGAACTAGCTTGTTTCTGAAATTTCAAAGGAAATTTGTTGGGGATAAAAACCAGGATTGGTTTAAAATTTTGAGAGATGTGATTTTGGGATAATGGTGGTTTAAAAATGATTGGAACTAAAAGCCGGGTGTTTAATAATCATGAACCCTTATTTGGATTGAAAATCCTGATGAGGTAAGTTATAAACTTGTAAAGTTGAGATGATTTTTAAATAAGGAAGGAAAATATGAGCTTTGAATGTTGGAATTAAAATTTGAAGTGCAAAAGGTTAAACAAATTTAATTTAGAGAAATTAAATTGTGGAAAATTTAATGGATGATTGGAAGAAATAATTAGTAAATCTTGAATGTGATTGGAAAGGGAAAATAGAAATTAAATTGAATTAAGAGATAAAATTTAGTTGGATTGAAATAAATTGAATTAAACTGAAAATAAAACCCAGTTGTATTTGAATTAAGTTGGAATTGAATTGAAATGAAATTGTTTCAAATGAATTTTGGGAAGGGATAGCATTGTACTCACTTCAATCGTTGGAAAATAATTTCGGTGATGACTACAGCATCATCGATGTTCATTTTCGAGTTTCTAAGTGACGGATTGCTGCCAAATTGACTTGTTCAGAAGAACTAGCTTGTTTCTAAAATTTCAAAGGAAATTTGTTGGGGATAAAAACCAAGATTGGTTTAAAATTTTGAGAGATGTGATTTTGGGATAATGGTGGTTTAAATATGATTGGAACTAAAAGCCGGGTGTTTAATAATCATGAATCCTTATTTGGATTGAAAATCCTGATGAGGTAAGTTATAAACTTGTAAAGTTGAGATGATTTTTAAATAAGGAAGGAAAATATGAGCTTTGAATGTTGGAATTAAAATTTGAAGTGCAAAAGGTTAAACAAATTTAATTTAGAGAAACTAAATTGTGGAAAATTTAATGGATGATTGGAAGAAATAATTAGTAAATCTTGAATGTGATTGGAAAGGGAAAATAGAAATTAAATTGAATTAGGAGATAAAATTTAGTTGGATTGAAATAAATTGAATTAAACTGAAAATAAAACCCAGTTGTATTTGAATTAAGTTGGAATTGAATTGAAATGAAATAAATTGAGATGTAGATGATATTAAGTGAAAGTAAGTTCTTACTTAATTTAAATTCAAGTGGATTGAGTGGACTAAAAAGAGTGGTATGTAGCTAGATTTAATTGAAGTTAAGTTAAATAAAATTGAATTTAAATAAATTTAGTTGAGTTATAGATAATATTGAATGGAATAAAATTCTTACTTAAATAAATAAGCGTAAATTAAATAAGTATTGAATTGGGATAAATAAGCTTTGGAAGCTTATAAAAGAATTGAAAAGCATTGAAATAAAAATATATAATCCCTAGTCAAAAGTAAAATGTGAATGTGAATGGCTGTAAATGGATGGAGAAGTATGAATATTAATAAGTGAGTAGCTTATAAAAATGTAAAAAGGTAATAAATTATTTGATAGAGTATGTTAATAAAATTTAACTCGGTTAAATAAAATGGATTGTAAGTTAATAATGAAGTTTGGAAATAAACTTGAATTATAAATAGAATTCGACTTGGATTGATAATGAATTAAAATAAGTTGAGATGTTGTAAAAATA
Organism: Allium cepa; assembly: GCA_030765085.1. NCBI lineage: Eukaryota > Viridiplantae > Streptophyta > Magnoliopsida > Asparagales > Amaryllidaceae > Allium > Allium cepa. The sequence goes on from CM060945.1 coordinate 594,466,212, forward strand.
AAATGGAACTGGATTATAATAGAAATGATTTGACTTACAAATAAAATCCAATTCGAGTATAAATGAGTTAAATATATGCTTGGATATTATTTTTATAATTTGAGAAGGTTAATTAAAATTAAAATAGATGGCTAACTAAATTAAATGGAATTTGATTTGATGAGAATCAAATTGAATGAAAGTGATCTTAGGTTTGAAGTTGAAATAATTTGAAGATAGTAAATTAACTTAAGTTTAAAGTTAATAGAAGTTTGGCTTCGAGTAAAAGTGAAAGTCCATTAAATAAAAGTCTGGGTTAAATTAATTTTGGAAATGGTTATTAATTTATGAGTATTGAATGTGCCAAGCTTAATAAAATGTCTTTGAATGAAATAATTGCGGAAATAGAATGAAATGCAGGTGTATGGCTTGTAAATAAATTAATATGTGAAGAGACTTTAATAAAAATTGATTTTGGAATCAATTGAAGTGAATTGGGTTCGTTTGGATTAAAAAGTAACTGAATACAAGCGAATGAATAATAACCATTCTAACTAAATAAAAATTTAGTTGGAAGCCATTCGAATTAGTGTCGAAATCTTAAAATTGTTTATAAGAATTGTTTATTCCATGTCTTAGCTATTGAATATGAGTGAAAAGTAAATAAACTCCCTATATTTTATACTTACATGTTTGAATTTAGCAAGTACAGGTACCGAGAAAACATTTGGCTGGATTTTTGGCGCGCTAAATGCTAAATAATAAGCCGCTTGCTTAAAATGCTAAATAAAGGTACGTCTACGCAATAAAAGTTAGGAAATATGAACTGTTTTTGATTTTCCGACAGGGTGGGTCGATGCATGAATATTTATATCTCTTGTCAAATTGCAAAAGCTCCTCCGTACAAAGGAGACTCTGCCAAAATTTTCCGAAAATTTTGGGAGTTAGAAAATTTTTGAAAAATTTTTGTTAGCGACAGAACGATTTCAAATTGGAATTGAAATAAGGGATTTTGAAAATGGAGATTGTAACTAATTGTTTAGTTGGAACTAAAGGATTAGGAAAGTGAATTTGGGATTTTTGATTTCAGATGATAAATTGAAATTTGCTCGGCAAAGGTATGTATTTAAATTTCTGTATGAAATTTGATTGGGTTTTTGATCTGGCCACTTGGCCTTTTGTTTTCTTTTGGAATTTGGGAGCCCGTAGAGGCATTTTGTAGTTGTACCGAGCAAGCCGCGCAAAGGAGACGCTGGCGAAATTTTTCGAAAATTTAGGGAGTAAGAAAATTTTTGATAATTAAAAATTTGGTTTTAAATTCAAATTTGAATTGTTAAGTAAATAATATTATTAGGACTTATGGATAAGTTTGGAAAGCTAGAAAAGGGTTAGTGTGTCTTTAATAAAAAGATTGTTTTGAGAATTGTTTGGAATTATTTGGTTTGGAAAATAGTAATGGGTATTGGATCATTCTTCCTAACAAGTAATTTCGGGAACGAAATTCTTTTAAGGGGGGAGGAATGTGACAACCTGGAATTTTTAGGCATTTGAACTTGGAATATTTAATTAATTTTAAATATTTGCAAGATAGTTTAACTTGGATATCGTTAACGGTAAAAATAGCTTTAACGCTAACACCCAGTGTATATCGTGATGAAGTGAAAGCACCACCCGCTTGCACGGGAATCAAAGTAAACAAAAAATAGCAGAAAAGTAAAAGAGACAGAGATTTTTATAGTGGTTCGGCTTCTAACAAGCCTACATCCACTTTACATCCTCCATTACCTTTTCAAGCACACTTTTACAAGATTACAACACCTTTATAACACGATTGATTGATTACAACACTTTTACAACACGATTGATTGATTACAACACTTTTACAATTCACTTTCGAGTTTACAACGCGATTGAAGAAGGAAAGTAGAACTTTGATCATAGATTGCTCCTCGGATCCATGCTAAATGGAGTAGATGCATTGATGAAGAATCTTCAATGGTTGAGGTGCTCGGAGAATCGAGAAATCAGCAGAGTGTAGGCGCCTTGAAATCCCGAAAAGAAGTCCCTTTGTCGTTAGAGTAGGCGGAGTATTTATAGGAGAGTTCGGAGTTAGGTCGGCTGGGTTTAGGTCGTGAGCGACCTAAGATAGGTCGTAGGTCGTGGGTTGATGAGTTACGACCTAAAGGGATGGGTTAGTAAGCGGCTTATCATGCTGAAGTACCAGGAGCGACTTACGAGCGACCTACGAGAGTAGGTAGGTCGTAAACGACCTAAGGAGGTATGGTGCGCGACCTAAAGGACCGACGATCTAAAGGAGTGAGCAAGCACTAGGTCGTTAGGTCGGGAACTAGTTAGGTCGTTAGGTCGGGAACTAGTTAGGTCGTTAGGTCGTTAGGTTGTTAGGTCGCTAGGTCGTGACAGCGTTAAGTCGCTAGGTCGTGACAGCGTTAAGTCGCTAGGTCATGGCTTCCTGTAGGTCGTTAACCCGTTGGATAGTTAGGTCGCGAACTCCTCTAGGCAGTTAGGTCGCGAACTCCTTCAAGTAGTTAGGTCGCGAACTCCTCTAGGCAGTTAGGTCGCAAACTCCTTCAAGTAGTTAGGTCGCGAACTCCTCTAGGCAGTTAGGTCGCGAACTCCTTCAAGTAGTTAGGTCGCGAACTCCTCTAGGCAGTTAGGTCGTTGGGTCGCTTTAGCTCATTGGATACTCCATGCCCTAGGTCGCACACCATTTTGGACAGGGCGCTGCCCCGCACCCCGCCGAGGTCGCTGCTCCCAGGACCCATGCGACCTGACCGGTCAGGTCGAACACCGTAGCGGTGGCGTTGCCCCCGCACCCCCGCCTTGGGGGGTTAGCACCCCCCCCCCCGGACCCCCCCCCCTCCGTAGGGGATCTTAGAGGAAGAGTCATTCAACAGAACTTGCTTTGTTGAGATGTTAAGTTGACCATTCTTCGAGACGAACTATCTTTGGCTTCTCGGTCGATTTTTTGATATCACGGCCTTGCTGAAAAAGGCGGGATAACACTTGCCCCCCAAAACATGCCTTGCGGTAGGAAGGAGTGTTTTGTAATGCCATAATCCGGACGTTCATAACTTGCTGATAACCTGTAAAGGAATTGACAGTTTTATATGGCCCCAAAATGACAACCGTTCGAGATCGAGCTATTTGGGATGAAGCGCGGTCGTTCATGGTCAAGCGCTTTACTTCAAATGACGACCATTCGTGGTCGAGTCATTTGAGGTGAAGTGCGGCCCTGCGCGGTCAAGCGTCTAAATCCATGCGACGATCGTTCAGGATCGGGTCATTCGAGGTGAAATGTGATCATTCATGGTCAAGCGCTTTACTTCGAATGGCGACCATTCGGGGTCGAGCCACTCGTGGTGAAGTGTGGCCCTGCGCGATCAAAATGACAACCGTTCATGGTCAAGCGCTTTACTTCAAATGACGACCATTCGGAGTCGAGCCATTTGTGGTAAAGTGCGGCCCTGCGCGGCCTAGCGGTAGAGCTCAACCGTTCATGGTCAAGCGCCTTACTTCAAATGACGACCATTCGGGGTCGAGCCATTTGTAGTAAAGTGCGGCCCTGAGCGATCAAGTGGTAAAGCGCGGCCGCTCGCGGTCAAGCGCTTAACTTCAAATGACGATCGTGCGGGATCGAGCCATTTGAGGTGAAGCACGACCATCCGTGGTCAAGCACTCAACTTTATATGATGGTCAAGATCAAGCCAAGTGAGCTGAACTGCAACCGTCAATAGTCAAGCGCTTTACCTTAAACGACGACCATTCGAAGTCGGGTCATTTGAGGTGAAAGTGCGACTGTTGGCGGTGTGAAGCGCGGTCGTTCATGGTCAAGCGCTTAACTTCAAACGACGACCATTCGTGATCGAGTCATTTGAGGTCAAGTGCGGCCCTGCACGGTCAAGCACTTAAATCTATGCGACGATCGCTTAGGATCGAGTTATGAATTGAAGCGCGGCTGTAACGATCGTGATTTTTCGTTGACGAAAACCGACATTAATATGTCCACTGTATCAACTGCCGAGCAATCGAAAGCCGAAAAACCGAAATGTTAGGTTTAAAGAAGAAGGAAAAGTAGAAGAAGATAGAAAAAGATAGAACAGAACAGAAGAAATAACATAACAACATCAGAATCTCACAATTCGTAGTGGAACAACATATAATAAATAAATGAATAATCTTTAAACAAAGAACTATATCAGTTATCACATTACATTACATTTCATTACATCATCAGAGTGTACAACAACAAACAACATCAACAGCGGAAAAGAAATACTATATACTAGTAATATGCCATGCCATCCATCTTGCCTCCAGCAACTCCTGAATATCCTGAATAAACCTTAACTCTCGACTGCCCGTGTGGAAATTGGTGGGCACCCAGAGTTTAGGAAGGAAAACAATAAACTCCGAGTCAGTCATATGACTGGTGTGAGAACTAAAACAGTTTATTTATCTTTAAAATAAAAATAGAAGAATATTTTTAAAGTCAATTCGCAATGCTTTTAAAAATGAGACTACCATAAGGCCTCCCGCACACACACACAATGCAAACGCAGAATCGGAGGAGATTTCTCCTTATGATAGTCAAAGATGCTTGATACGCATTAAAAAGAAACATTTGATATTATTACTAGCGCATAGTATAGAAAACAATTTCGAAAGTAGAATATAAATCTTAGCCAGCATAGGCATTCCGCACTTATGCCTACTATAGCTACCATGTTCAATAGCAGGTTACCGCCACATTCCATGGCAGGTTCTACAACTAAAACCGTACAAGTCTCGTATTGTTTCTTTGGATTTCCAACAAATGGTCAGGCCAAGGAACTTCCCATTGCCACATGGAAACGCCTCTGGAATGACGTCCCGAGAACCAAACCGGATCTCCGCCAACACAAGGTCGGGTTACCCCTAACTGGGTAACTACTGACACGAATATGTCATCCCCCGATCGTAACCGATCTATCTGAGGATCCTCGATTTCCAACAACCACAAAATATGCAGCAACAACATAGGTTAAATATCTGGGCTCCATACCATGATACCACCACTATCCAGAAGGAATGACATACACTAAAGGGGCGCTACCCCCTAATAACCTTGCTGCATCCTTCCTGTTTTGACCATTTCCGGGGTGTGAGGTCCGACGAAGTCTCGTCCACAAAGCCACACTTTATACAAAAGCCGTGCTTTGGGTCAACAAATGATCATAGAAATAATCACCAAGATAAATGATCAAATAAATGATCCTATCACAAATGATCATAGAAATGATCATTTCACAGCAACACTCAACATGCCACACTACCAAATTGGGAGTATATCACTAATAACCTTCAACTATATAACCTCTGAGCTCGTACGTCTCAGAGAAGGGTGTTAAGCTAAGAGAATAAATTCTCCGCCATCAACAGAAATATATTTGAAAAAAATCGGCTTTATATCTCAATTTGTAATGTCAGACATACAATCCATACAAGTCTGTTCCGGGATCGAACAGAACCGAAGGCACTTACAAAGAAGTCCTTGCATTCCGGATATTCACTAATCACGACTGGACTTCCCGTCACTAAGGGTGATAAAACCTCTATATCGGAGATCAGCCAATGTAGAGTAACTCGACGGTAATCCTTCCGTTTTCACAAATATCCGGATTTCAACACTGGTCATCACATGCAATCCATAACGATGTATCACATACTCGGAATGGGTTATACGACCCCAAGGTCCTTTCCCGGCTAACCCGAATAGTGAGCGCTTATTCAAAAATAAGTGTGGCATTCAAATTCAAACAAATCACAACAAATACCTATTTAAAGGTAAATATTGATAGTCGGATTATTTAACTATCAATAGGCGTGTTCAACATCGCCAAATCCAAATAATTTTCCAAATTATTTATTTTCAAAAAAATATCTTTACTAGATATATATTTTCCACACTTCAACCATTTGAAAACAATTTTTTTTTCAAATCCCTTTTCACCTTTACCACTTTTGAAAACAAATTTCAAACATTTTCCTTACGCAGAATACGTTCATTTCAACATGGTTCATTTAAACCAATTAAATAAATCCTTAATGATTTACTTTATATTTACGTTCCAAATCCGTAAATTAATTCCCACACTTCAAAAATAAATCAACGTTTATTTTTAAACAAATTCCCCTTTTCATTTATAAATTCCATAGTGAATTTACATTCCAAAATATTTATGAATATACGATTTCAATTATTCATTTTCAATTTATCTTCAAAAAGATAAATTCTCAAAACATTTCATTTCACATTGGAAAAACATTCCCATACTTATTTATTCATAAGTAATTCACACATCCATTCAATTTCAACACTTGGAAAATATTCAATATACTTAAACCGAAAATTAAGTATATATTTCATTCTTTAAGAAATCATTCTCTTAAACACATTTGTTTGGGCCAAAACGAATGTTACGTAAAACATCGTTACGACGACCCAAAATCACTAGTATAGGGATTCAAAGTTTAAATAGATATATAAATCCCAATACTATATAAAACATTTTCTTTCGGAAATCATTTACTGTAACAACAGTGTTATAGTCCACCATTTCCTTCTATTTCTCGAAAACGTCTATTTCAACAATGAATGTTGAAATCTATGTATTCGATACTTAATGCATTTTAAAACGTCTTTAAAATCATTAACTTCATTTCATAATGTTCCTTCCCCAAAAACATATCCATTTCATTTAATAATATATTCACTGTCCAAAATCGTGAATATAATTCCTTTCATATATTCCTATATCCAACTTATCAAATTCAATTGATTTCGGATTTATAAACAACGTTTATAAACTCTATTTATATTTTTATAAACTTCTATTTATAAAAATCCTTTTTATATCTCATTTTAAATGCCAAAATCCGATTTATAAGTTGATTACTTATAAATCTTATATTTTACAAAATCTATCCATTTTATATATTCATATTTCATAAATTTATAAATCTCAATTCACTTATGAAATCCATTTTTTTTATTTCACTTTATTACTCATAAAACTCATTTTATAATTCCAGTATTTTTAATTTATAAATATCAATTTTATAAATCTTTTATATAAACAGTTTATAATAATTCAAAATTCCCAATTAAACCATTTTATAATTAATCACTATTTATTTCAAAAATCTTAATTTGGTTATATTTTACAAAAATTATAACTTTTATAACATTAAACTTATAAGGTTAATTTATTTAAAATAAATCAATTCAAAATTTTAATAAAATGCATACTTTCAAAAATCACTTTAAAAATTCCTTTAAAAACCAAAAATTATTATTTTAAAACATCAAAAATAGATCCGATGATGCAATAGCACCAAATAGTCGATCACGACTTCCAAATATCATATATCGATATGATAATCAACAAATATTAAAATATCTGTAAATAAATCAATACAGTTGAGGAATCCAGTTGGATCCCTCCAACCTGTTTCCCTGCATCCAAAAACATTAGCACAATACCAATTCCGCTCCAGTACGGAATTATCGCGGTATATGGGATTTATAAATATTATCCACTTAATAGGCGGCGCAATAGGGTCTCATCCGCTATAAAATGCGGAAAATCAACAACTGCAATATATACATATGCCAATATATATATATATTGCTATAATATATAATACCAATTTTACTGTTTATGAAATATTCGCGGTATATGTTTTTAATAAATAACCTTCGCTTACTAACGGCGCATAATGTCAATTTTAACAATCAATAGATAACAATCATCACTCAAACATGCATTCAAGAATTTTAAATATAACTGTTTAAAATAAAAATCGAAATCGATTCGATTGAGTGAGAAGTTCTCACCTTGATTTCAATTTCGTTTTAGCGATTTATTTCGAATAAAATTAAACAGACGTTTAATTTTACCCAAAATTTTCGCTGACTCCAATCGCTTCCAAACCAATTGCATTGCGTAGTGCTCGACCACACGTTTCCAACGCTTCCTGTTTCGTCGAATTTCGACCTCGTATGACCGAGATATAGCATTACAAAGTTATACGAATTTATAAAAAAAAATTCACATTTTCTTTTTATTATTTTATAACCTAGGCGAATCTGGAGCGTTCGTTTGTTTCTGCAAATCGTGGCCGCGAGATATCATTTTCTCCAAATTAGTAAACGCGAGCACAACCCAACACGCCGCCACGAAACCCTACATCATGCGACCACCACGAACGCTTCGACACTGATCAGAGCCCATCATCTCGTTGACCATCGCGAGCTCCACCCTTGGCCGCAACCACTTGAAGCTCGGCATCCTCACCCTCTTGAAAAATGTGAATGAACATCACACATACGCGGCCATCTGTTGCCACCAGACGATGATGATAACCCATCTCAGCCGTATGGATTTGTAGTACTCAACGAGGGCAACAATATTGTAGTTGAACATTTCTTGAATTGATGAATGGATTTGATGAATTTGAGGGAGGAATATCGTTAAATTCTGGCCTTTGAAATCATATGAGGCGGCTAGGGTTATAAAACCCTAATTTATTTTATTTTTCATTTTTTTTGAAGAGAATGGGCCTATTTATAGAAGTTTGAACGACACTATTCATTCGGCTTTTTCCAAACTCCGATTTACACGCAGTAACCAGCGTTTCTAGGGTTTATCCTGCGTTCCGGACGCAATGGAACAGGTTTCGGAAGCTAATTCGGTCATCTGTGCGAGATATGGCTATAAACGTTCGATTTAAATTTAAACCGATTAAACGATTTTCTGGGCTTTTTAGCTTGCACCGGACAAACAGTAAATCCGATTGACATGAAATTTGAAACCATACAATAAAATCACATTACAGATCCGATGAAATTGGTTTCGTCGAAATCCGAGACTGTTTGAAAAATGGCTATTTTAACTCGCCAAATTAATAATAAAACAATTTTGATGCGTTTCGAGCTGCCACGATCGAACGATAACTCCGATTGACACGAAAATTGAAATACGATAATAACAAACTATTACGGATCCAATGGAACTAGTTTCGTCCAATTCTGAGACTGTTCAAAAATTGGCTATTTTCACTAGTCGACTAAATATTAAAATATTCAATTTTCACATATAAACTTTTAATTCGATTTTAAAAGTTCTAAAACATCATTCTAACTTCAACATGATATAATAAAATTTTATAAATCATTTTCAATCATATTTAACTCAATTTTCAATTATTTCAACAATTTAACATATTAAATTATCGTTTTAATTGTCAAATTAAATCCAGTATTCGATAAATAAATTATTCGACTTAAAAATTTCACTTATTAATATTTAAAATTAATTAAATATTCAAATTTTAATTATCGAAAATTCTAGGTCGTTACAAACTTCCCCCCTTAAAAGAATTTCGTCCTCGAAATTACTAGGTAAGAAAAATTACATAATCTATTAACTTTCCAAAACAAATTTAAACTTTTTACCATACTTTACTAAGTTTTCAAATAATACTTAGTTATCTTTTCAAAACCAATTACATTCTTTAACTTCCAATTCCAAAATCAAAGTTATAGTTTTCACAAATTTTCCCAAAATTTTCAAAAATATTCTAACGCCTTAAATTTTCGGAAAAATTCGCCATAGTCTCCTTTGCGCGGCTCGATCCGAAAAAAAAATGACAGTATATATATCACAAATATACATCTCATCAAGTGATGAGGCATCCCGCAGGGAAAAACAGTGTAAAAGTACGGTATGTAATCCGAGATATGTACCTTATTATATTATTAGCGAGCATATACGGCTAATATAGCGCGAAAGCGAGCTCCAAAAGTGAAGCAAACGCGATCCGCACCTACTAAACACTCAACAAACAACATGAGAATCATGCATATATGAAAATAGTATCAATATACAACATATAGCAACATAACAACTGCATAATATAGCAAATGCAACTAAACAACAAATGCAAACATCAACCAACTATCATCCATAACCAAATCAATATTCATTCATATTCTCATTAATATTCAATGAATTGGTTTTCAATTTAAATCACATTTGATTCATTTACATTGGATTTTACTAACATTCATTCATATTCAGTTTCCAATTAGTTTGCATTCACTAATTTAAATCCAATTCACGTTCAATTCTATTCAAATTTATTTATTTCCAATTTGAATTCAATTACTTTAGCTTCTAATTTCGCTAATTCAATTTCATTAACACTTAATGAATTTATATACAATCAATCAACAATCAAATAACAACCAATGTTTATTCAATACAACCAAATTTATTCACTTTACATTCAATTTGGTTCAACACTTTTAATTTCAATTGGATCATATTAAATTGACTTCCATTCAATTTATTAGTTCAATTCATTAGTTCAATTCAATTGCTAATTCCTTTAGCAATATAAAGTTGAATTTCATTCATATAACTCAAGTTCAAATTCTTAATGACTTCACTTCATTAATTCACTTATTAATTTATTTCGACACCAAAATCAACTTTATTCAACATCACTTAAGTTATATTCAATTCCAACATCATTTATTTCAATTTAACTTAAGTTTCCACTTATAAATCCAATTTAAATTTCAATTCTAAAGTAAATTCTATTTAACCTTTACCAAAGCTAAATTTATTAACTCATATTATAAGTTCAAAACTTATCTCACTTATATTCATCAATTTACAACTTGGATCTTTATTTATTTACTTATACTTCCTTTAATTTAACTTCATTCTTTAAGTTAAATTTATTCTATCAAAATTCAAATTGTATAAGTTATCAACACATATATCATTCCCAAATTACTATGGTAGCAAATCTATCACATGGAGACTCGAAAATGATACTGATGATGCTGCAGTCACCACCCTTATTATTTCCTAGTAACAATAGTGAATTCAGTGCTTAATATTCTTTCAAAAAATTTCCTTTCTTTTATAAATGACATTTATAAATCTTTTTCTTATAGAGTTTCACTTTTATATATATAAGTTTATTTTGCAATTGTAAATCATATTAATTATAATTCAATTCTTATAATTCATTTTACTTATACAATTATTCTTTTACAATAAGTTTTATTTAACTTATTCAAACAACTTATTCAACAACCAAACAATCAACTTATATACACTTTAATAATTCTGAAAAAATATTCTTTTATATATAAAATATAATCAAGGTAAAATTATTTCATTTACCCTATTAAAATGATATCATGTCAATTTGTTCTGTACAAGTGTTTAGAGATCCCTATCAACAACGTTAATTACTCGTGTTGACCAAAATCCATATACCACTCAACAAACCAATCATCACAATATAAAACAATTTATATTCACTAACAAATACGCGCTCGTATCTATTACTACACTCAAACTCATTCTAGAGTACTACTGACTCTATCTCTAATGAGTTATACCCAACAAAGCCAAAGTTGTCGCTTAACCATAAGCTCTGACACCAAATGTAACGATCGCGATTTTTCGTTGACGAAAACCGACATCAATACGTCCACTGTATCAACTGCCGAGCAATCGAAAGCTGAAAAACCGAAATGTTAGGGTTAAAGAAGAAGGAAAAGTAGAAGAAGATAGAAAAAGATAGAACAGAACAGAAGAAATAACAGAACAACATCAGAATCTCACAATTCGCAGTGGAACAACATATAATAAATAAATGAATAATCTTTAAACAAAGAACTATATCAGTTATCACATTACATTACATTTCATTACATCATCAGAGTGTACAACAACAAACAACATCAACAGCGGAAAAGAAATACTATATTCTAGTAATATGCCATGCCATCCACCTTGCCTCCAGCAACTCCTGAATATCCTGAATTAACCTTAACTCTTGACTGTCCATGTGGAAATTGGTGGGCACCCAGAGTTTAGGAAGGAAAACAATAAACTCCAAGTCAGTCATGTGACTGGTGTGAGAACTAAAACAGTTTATTTATCTTTAAAATAAAAATAGAAGAATATTTTTAAAGTCAATTCGCAATGCTTTTAAAAATGAGACTACCATAAGGCCTCCCGCACACACACACAATGCAAACGCAGAATCGAAGGAGATTTCTCCTTATGATAGTCAAAGATGCTTGATACGCATTAAAAAGAAACATTTGATATTATTACTAGTGCATAGTATAGAAAACAATTTCGAAAGTAGAATATAAATCTTAGCTAGCATAGGCATTCCGCACTTATGCCTACTATAGCTACCATGTTCAATAGCAGGTTACCGCCACATTCCATGGCAGGTTCTACAACTAAAACCGTACAAGTCTCGTATTGTTTCTTTGGATTTCCAACAAATGGTCAGGCCAATGAACTTCCCATTGCCACATGGAAACGCCTCTGGAATGACGTCCCGAGAACCAAACCGGATCTCCGCCAACACAAGGTCGGGTTACCCCTAACTGGGTAACTACTGACACGAATATGTCATCCCCCGATCGTAACCGATCTATCCGAGGATCCTCGATTTCCAACAACCACAAAATATGCAGCAACAACATAGGTTAAATATCTGGGCTCCATACCATGATACCACCTCTATCCAGAAGGAATGACATACAATAAAGGGGCGCTACCCCCTAATAACCTTGCTGCATCCTTTCTGTTTTGACCATTTTCGGGGTGTGAGGTCCGACGAAGTCTCATCCACAAAGCCACACTTTATACAAAAGCCGTGCTTTGGGTCAACAAATGATCATAGAAATGATCACCAAGATAAATGATCAAATAAATGATCCTATCACAAATGATCATAGAAATGATCATTTCACAGCAACACTCAGCATGCCACACTACCAAATTGGGAGTATATCACTAATAACCTTCAACTATATAACCTCTGAGCTCGTACGTCTCAGAGAAGGGTGTTAAGCTAAGAGAATAAATTCTCCGCCACCAACAGAAATATAGTTGAAAGAAATCAGCTTTATATCTCAATTTGTAAAGTCAGACATACAATCCATACAAGTCTGTTCCGGGATCGAACAGAACCGAAGGCACTTACAAAGAAATCCTTGCATTCCGGATATTCACTAATCACGACCGGACTTCCCGTCACTAAGGGTGATAAAACCTCTATATCGGAGATCAGCCGATGTAGAGTAACTCGACGGTAATCCTTCCGTTTTCACAAATATCCGGTCTTCAACACCGGTCATCAAATGCAATCCATAACGACGTATCACATACTTGGAATGGGTTATACGACCCCAAGGTCCTTTCCCGGCTAACCCGAATAGTGAGCGCTTATTCAAAAATAAGTGTGGCATTCAAATTCAAACAAATCACAACAAATACCTATTTAAAGGTAAATATTGATAGTTGGATTATCTAACTATCAATAGGCGTCTTCAACATCGCCAAATCCAAATAATTTTCCAAATTATTTATTTTCAAAAAAGTATCTTTACTAGATATATATTTTCCACACTTCAACCATTTGAAAACAATTTTTTTTCAAATCCCTTTTCACCTTTACCACTTTTGAAAACAAATTTCAAACATTTTCCTTACGCGGAATACTTTCATTTCAATATGGTTCATTTAAACCAATTAAATAAATCCTTAACGATTTACTTTATATTTACGTTCCAAATCCGTAAATTAATTCCCACACTTCAAAAATAAATCAACGTTTATTTTTAAACAAATTCCCCTTTTCATTTATAAATTCCATAGTGAATTTACATTCCAAAATATTTATGAATATACGATTTCAATTATTCATTTTCAATTTATCTTCAAAAAGATAAATTCTCAAAACATTTCATTTCACATTGGAAAAACATTCCCATACTTATTTCTTCATAAGTAATTCACACATCCATTCAATTTCAACACTTGGAAAATATTCAATATACTTAAACCGAAAATTAAGTATATATTTCATTCTTTAAGAAATCATTCTCTTAAACACATTTGTTTGGGCCAAAACGAATGTTACGTAAAACATCGTTACGACGACCCAAAATCACTAGTATAGGGATTCAAAGTTTAAATAGATATATAAATCCCAATACTATATAAAACATTTCCTTTCGGAAATCATTTACTATAACAACAATGTTATAGTCCACCATTTCCTTCTATTTCTCGAAAACGTCTATTTCAACAATGAATGATGAAATCTATGTATTAGATACTTAATGCATTTTAAAACGTCTTTAAAATCATTAACTTCATTTCATAATGTTCCTTCCCCGAAAACATATCCATTTCATTTAATAATATATTCACTGTCCAAAATCGTGAATATAATTCCTTTCATATATTCCTATATCCAACTTATCAAATTCAATTGATTTCGGATTTATAAACAACGTTTATAAACTCCATTTATATTTTTATAAACTTCTGTTTATAAAAATCCTTATTATATCTCATTTTAAATGCCAAAATCCGATTTATAAGTTGATTACTTATAAATCTTATATTTTACAAAATCTATCCATTTTATATATTCATATTTCATAAATTTATAAATCTCAATTCACTTATGAAATCCATTTTTTTATTTCACTTCATTACTCATAAAACTCGTTTTATAATTCCAGTATTTTTAATTTATAAATATCAATTTTATAAATCTTTTATATAAACCGTTTATAATAATTCAAAATTCCCAATTAAACCATTTTATAAGTTAATCACTATTTATTTCAAAAATCTTAATTTGGTTATATTTTACAAAAATTATAACTTTTATAACATTAAACTTATAAGGTTAATTTATTTAAAATAAATCAATTCAAAATTTTAATAAAATGTATACTTTAAAAAATCACTTTAAAAATTCCTTTAAAAACCAAAAATCATTATTTTAAAACTTCAAAAATAGATCCGATGATGCAATAGCACCAAATAGTCGATCACGACTTCCAAATATCATATATCGATATGATAATCAACAAATATTAAAATATCTGTAAATAAATCAATACAGTTGAGGAATCCAGTTGGATCCCTCCAACCTGTTTCCCTGCATCCAAAAACATTAGCACAATACCAATTCCGCTCCAGTATGGAATTATCACGGTATATGGGATTTATAAATATTATCCGCTTAATAGGCGGCGCAATAGGGTCTCATCCGCTATAAAATGCGGGAAATCAACAACTGCAATATATACATATGACAATATATATATATATATATATATATATATTGCTATAATATATAATACCAGTTTCACTCTTTATGAAATATTCGCGGTATATATTTTTAATAAATAACCTCCGCTTACTAACGGCGCATAATGTCTATTTTAACAATCAATAGATAACAATCATCATTCAAACATGCATTCAAGAATTTTAAATATAACTATTTAAAATAAAAATCGAAATCGATTCGATTGAGTGAGAAGTTCTCATCTTGATTTCAATTTCGTTTTAGCAATTTATTTCGAATAAAATTAAACAGACGTTTAATTTTACCCAAAATTTTCGCTGATTCCAATCGCTTCCAAACCAATTGCATTGCGTAGTGCTCGATCACACGATTCCAACGCTTCCTGTTTCGTCGAATTTCGACCTCGTATGACCGAGATATAGCATTACAAAGTTATACGAATTTATAAAAAAAAAATTCACATTTTCTTTTTATTATTTTATAACCTAGGCGTATCTGGAGCGTTCGTTTGTTTCTGCAAATCGTGGCCGTGAGATATCATCTTCTCCAAATCAGTAAACGCGAGCACAACCCAACACGCCGCCACGAAACCCTACATCATGCGACCACCACGAACGCTTCGACACTGATCAGAGCCCATCATTTCGTTGACCATCGCGAGCTCCACCCTTGGCCGCAACCACTTGAAGCTCGGCACCCTCACCCTCTTGAAAAACGTGAATGAACATCACACATACGCAGCCATCTCTTGCCACCAGACGATGATGATAACCCATCTCAACCGTATGGATTTGTAGTACTCAACGAGGGCAACAATATTGTAGTTGAACATTTCTTGAATTGATGAATGGATTTGACGAATTTGAGGGAGGAAGACCGTTAAATTCTGGCCTTTGAAACCATATGAGGCGGCTAGGGTTATAAAACCCTAATTTATTTTATTTTTCATTTTTTTTGAAGAGAATGGGCCTATTTATAGAAGTTTGAACGACACTATTCATTCGGCTTTTTCCAAACTCCGATTTACACGCAGTAACCGGCGTTTCTAGGGTTTATCCCGCGTTTCGGACGCAATGGAACAGGTTTCGGAAGCTAATTCGGTCATTTGTGCGAGATATGGCTATAAACGTTCGATTTAAATTTAAACCGATTAAACGATTTTCTGGGCGTTTTAGCTTGCACCGGACAAACAGTAAATCCGATTGACATGAAATTTGAAATCATACAATAATATCACATTACGGATCTGATGAAACTGGTTTCGTCGAAATCCAAGACTGTTTGAAAAATGGCTATTTTAACTCGCCAAATTAATATTAAAACAATTTCGATGCGTTTCGAGCTGCCACGATCAGACGATAACTCTGATTGACACGAAAATTGAAATCCGAGAATAAAAAACTATTACGGATCCAATGGAACTAGTTTCGTCCAATTCTGAGACTGTTCAAAAATTGGCTATTTTCACTAGTCGATTAAATATTAAAATATTTAATTTTCACATATAAACTTTTAATTCGATTTTAAAAGTTCTAAAACATCATTCTAACTTCAACATGATATAATAAAATTTTATAAATCATTTTCAATCATATTTAACTCAATTTTCAATTATTTCAATAATTTAACATATTAAATTATCGATTTAATTTTCAAATTAAATCCAATATTCGATAAATAAATTATTCGACTTAAAAATTTCACTTATTAATATTTAAAATTAATTAAATATTCAAGTTTTAATTATCAAAAATTCTGGGTCGTTACAGCGGCCGACCAAGTCAAGCGACTGTTGGCGGTCAAGCACTTAAATCCATGAGTTTTTGACTGTTCAAAGTCGGGTGCCTGTTCATAGGACTTAATCATTGAGACTGTTCGAAGTCGGGTGCCTGTTCGCAGGGCTTGATGATGCCTGTTCGTAGGGCTTACACATTTCAAAATCATGAAAAATCAAATATTCAACTGAAAAGTTGTCAAGTAGAAATGTCTGAAAAAGTCAAATCCAAACATTCAAAGCAAATCATGAAAGCTATGTGGAATCAAATCCAAACATCGAAAGCAAATCATGAAAGCACAGTGGAATTAAATCCAAACATCAGGGGGAAAACATGAAAGCAAAGTAGAGTCAAACTCAAACATCAGAAGCAAAACATGAAAGCCATGTAGAGTCAAACTCAATCGTCGGAAACAAATCATGAAAGCAATGTCAAGCCTAGTCCAAACACAGAAGGCAAAGTAATTAGTCATCAGAAGTAAAATACAAAAGTAAAGTAGTCAACCATCAGAAGTAAAATTCAAAAGCAAAGAATTTACTTCCGAGTGCAAACATCTACATCAGCAGGATTTATAGTTGTATCAGAGCATGCCTGGGGATCGATCGTGGTCCCATACATGTATGAGCAACTTAATTGTGTTGATGTAGATTTTCCACTCATTCGTCATAACCTCAATTATTCGATGATAGGTCGACGCTTTGATCCTGAGGCATCTCCAGTTGGTGCAGGTGGTCGTTCTTGTTCCATCGTTGCAGCCTTCTTTTTCACGTATTGAGATAGCAAACCATCTCGGATATGCCCCTCAATTTCATCTTTCAATTGTCTGCAGTTATTCGTGCTATGTCCATTTAGCTCATGGAACAAGCAATACTTGTCCGACTTTTTCTCGTTGTTAGTTGGATCTCTCTTAATTGGCCTTCGATAAGGAACATGTCCCTTGGTGTCTTGATAGATTCGCTCCAAGGTCTCATTCAACTCTGCGTACGAGGTGAATCTTGATCCCCTTTGTTGTCGTGCTGATTTATCATTGTTATCCTCAGCTTTTCATTTACCTTTGCTGGTTTCTGCACCTTTCTCAGGAGGATTCCCACCTTTGACCACAAAAACATCGGTTCCTTCTCCTTCTTCTATATCAGCCTTTGCGTCCTCTAATCGTAAGAACCCTTTGGCCTCATGGAAAAATTCTCCCAAATCCATAGGAGAATCTTTGGTTAATGAATTCTTGAACTCTGTGCCATTAGCTATGCCCGACACGGCTGCCATCTGAACCATGGATGGATCTGGTCGATCCACCGATGCCGCAGCTGCGTTGAATCGCATCAAAAAGCTTCTCAAAGATTCTCTGGTTCTTTGCTTTAGCACTGTCAAACTCATAACATTCTTGGGCCTCGAGATGTGGACCCTGAATTGCCTCATAAACTTCTCAATCAAATCATTCCATGTTTCAATCGATCCATTTTCCAATTGTCTGAACCACAATGCCGCAATATCTGTCAAGTACAGCGGAAAGCACCGGGCCATAACTTCCTCTTATGCACCCAGCACTTCCATATGCCTCATATATTTTGTCAGATGAACTGTAGGGTCTGTCCTTCCATTGTACATATCCAACGATGGTAGCTTAAAGTATGGTGGGTTCTTAGCTCGCCTGATTGCTGTGGTAAAAGGACTCCTATTCACATCCTCCAAGTCCTTGTTTACCAAACCACCTCTCATAGCCTTTTTGACCATTTCCACTAATTTGTCGTTGTCGCTGAGCGATAGTCCTCGCCTATTGCCTTCGCCTTGCCCCCCGAGTTCACGAGGGGATGGAGGAATTTGTTCTTCTGGTTGGGCTTCTGTGCCTCTTTGATTCTGCGCTCCAAGTTGTCCAATCTGATGAAACAATTCTGGATCAAATCCTCTTGCCTTTTCATCATTGCCTCCATCTCCTCTCTTGTAACAAAGGCTGAAGTTTGGCTTGCTCTTGAAGAAGCCTCTTGACTTCCTTCATGCTGACTATTCTCTGGTCTTTGTAGTCTACTCGATCGCCTTACCATAATTCTTCGGATTTCTCGTATCCAACTCTTGATTATTCGAATTCCTGAGTTCAATTCTCAGTGAAAGCACCAAAATGTTAACGGTAAAAATAGCTTTAACGCTAACACCCGGTGTATATCGTGATGAAGTGAAAGCACCACCCGCTTGCACGGGAATCAAAGTAAAAAAAAAAAGCAGAAAAGTAAAAGAGATAGAGATTTTTATAGTGGTTCGGCTTCTAACAAGCCTACATCCACTTTACATCCTCCATTACCTTTTCGAGCACACTTTTACAAGATTACAACACCTTTACAACACAATTGATTGATTACAACACTTTTACAACACTTGATTGATTACAACACTTTTACAATTCACTTTCGAGTTTACAACGCGATTGAAGAAGGAGATTAGAACTTTGATCATAGATTGCTCCTCGGATCCATGCTGAATGGAGTAGATGCATTGATGAAGAATCTTCAATGGTTGAGGTGCTCGGAGAATCGAGAAATCAGCAGAGTGTAGGCGCCTTGAAATCCCAAAAAGAAGTCCCTTTGTCGTTGGAGTAGGCGGAGTATTTATAGGAGAGTTCGGAGTTAGGTCGGCTGGGTTTAGGTCGTGAGCGACCTAAGATAGGTCGTTGGTCATGGGTTGATGAGTTATGACCTAAAGGGATGGGTTAGTAAGCGGCTTATCATGCTGAAGTACCAGGAGCGACTTACGAGTGACCTACGGGAGTAAGTAGGTCGTAAACGACCTAAGGACGTATGGTGCGCGACCTAAAGGACTGACGATCTAAAGAGTGAGCAAGCACTAGGTCGTTAGGTCGCTAGGTCGTTAGGTCGTTAGGTCGGGAACTAGTTAGGTCGTTAGGTCGTTAGGTCGGGAACTAGTTAGGTCGTTAGGTCGTTAGGTCACTAGGTCGTGACAGTGTTAAGTCGCTAGGTCGTGGCTTCCTGTAGGTCGTTAACCGGTTGGATAGTTAGGTCGCGAACTCCTCTAGGCAGTTAGGTCGCGAACTCCTTCAAGTAGTTGGGTCGTGAACTCCTATAGGCAGTTAGGTCGCGAACACCTTCAAGTAGTTAGGTCGCGAACTCCTCTAGGCAGTTAGGTCATTGAGTCGCTTTAGCTCGTTGGATACTCCATGCCCTAGGTCGCATACCGTTTTGGACGGGGCGCTACCCCGCACCCCGCCGGGGGCGCTGCCCCCTGGACCCCTGCGCCTGACCGGTCAGGTCGAACACCGTAGCGGTGGCGTTGCCCCCGCACCCCCACCTTGGGGGGTTGGCACCCCCCTTGGACCTCCCCTCCGTAGGGGATCTTAGAGGAAGAGTCATTCAACAGAACTTGCTTTGTTGAGATGTTGAGTTGACCATTCTTTGAGACGAACTATCTTTGGCTTCTCGGTCGATTTTATGATATCACGGCCTTGCTGAAAAAGGCAGGATAACAGAGATCAAATATCAGTTTGAATTTGGTGACTGAATTTATTGAATTTAATAATTTGAATTTGGGTAAAATATTGAATTTTCAGTTTTAAACCTGTTAAAAATAATTTAAAGAATTATAAAATTTATAATGATGATACTGAAGATAATAGAATGATTAAAATTTAATTTAAAGGTGATTTTTTTGGTTTTAATAATATATCGTTTAAATTGAATTTAAAAATAGCTTTCCGAGGCACAGTCTCGGAATTCGGCGAAACTAGTTCCATTAGATCCGTAATATTGTATTATTATCGAATTTCAAATTTCGTAATGATTGGAGTAGTTGTGTGATCATACGATAGATAAACGCGCTGAAATCTTTATCAAAAAATTAAATATAATTACTGGTCTAAAAAGCTATCTTCTCCATACGATCGAATTAGGACTCGAAATTTTTTCCATTGCGTTCGTAATAGGGGTATAACACTATAAACGACGCCTCGATAGGAGTTCGAAAATTTAAGTTTCATTTATCGAGACAATTTAAAATCTAAATAGTATAATTATATTTGTCCCAGTCAAAAACAAAGTCACATCAGCCGTTCTTCCCTCAATTCATATCACTGTTCATTTGCCATTCAAACATGCTTCTCTCTTTTCAAAACATCACATTCATTTCATTTCAAACAGCCGAACATTTCAAAAAAAAGGGGGCTGCAATGTCTTCTCTTCTCGTGCGAAACTAATCCCTCCTCCTTCCAGTTAAAATATGAATCGAATTCAAGAAGAAAAAAAGTTTTCTTCCACAATAAAAATCTAAATTGATTCGACCTAAGAGAAAGAAAAAAATATTGAAAACAAAAATCGAATTGAAATCTGCTCAATTTCGGGAAGGTTTCGAACACGATTCGTTCGATTGAACTCGAGACTTCAAGAAGGGGAGTTCGCGCTTGTTGGTGGAGGAGAGTCGTCAGGCGGCGAGTTACAACAAGCGAAGGCTAGGGCGCGCGTTCGAGGAGGTTGGCAAAGCAATTCGATTCCAAGCTCCAAGCTTCGTCGTGGCTCCTCTGATCGTCGAGAAAAAACACACAGTCGCATGCTCAAAATGGATGGAGTCTTGATGCTCGAAGTGGAAAAGCGTGCGCTGGGAGTTGGCTCGAGCTCGTGCGCAGGCGAGGTCGTTTTTAGTAGTCGACTGGAAGTGTCGATGGGCTAGCGAGTTGAAGGTATTCGTTTTTCTTCTTTGATTAAACTTGATTTTAATACACAGATTGAAAAATATATAAGTTTATGAAATTTTTGTTTGTTAGGTACAGGGAAAAAAAATTAAATACACACATACACATTTTTAATCTTTCTGTTTAATTTTAAAGAAGTATTAAAGTGATTTATATATTATAATATCATATTAAAACGAATATTTACAAATTAATAAACTGTGATGAAGTGGTAAATTTAGTTTGAGCATTTTTGAATTGATATTACTCAAGTCTAAACCTGAGTTTAATCTGTTGATTTTTAGCCCATTAATCAGAAATTATTTTTATAAATAAGATTTTGGAAAAAAAAATATATAGGGATTTTAAAATGTTTGAAGAACTTATAAAAAGGTTAGATTTTTGAAATCTATAGTTTATTTTTAAATGGAGTATTCAAAAGGAAAATTACTGGTTTAAAAATTAAATGATTAGTCTACTAAACTTATTACATGGAAATCAATCATTAAATTAATTCAAACATTAATAAATTGTATAATGGTTATGCAAGGTCAAAAATAATGAAGAACAAGCTGGTTTGGATTAGATTGCATACAAAATGAAAGGTGAATTAATCTCACTCTTCTGGATTGCTATTTAAATTTAAATGGTTAAATTTAAATAATTGGTTGAATGGTTGATTTGATTTGATGTGTTATATTATATATAGTAGTACATATAGTACATATTGGAGTGATTGATTTCCCGCATTATATAGCGGATGAGGCCTTATGCGCCGCATAATAGCGGATGATATTACATTAATCCCATATACCGCGATATTCCACCTCGAAGTGGAATTGATACTGTGCTAACATCTGTGGTTGTAGGGAAACAGATTGAAGGGATCCAACTGGATTCCTCAAAATTATTTAGATTATTCTAATAATTCTATGTTATGATTATTGGATATTCTGTGATGGATTATATTGATAATTGGAATATTGGATGCTATGTTTGATTGAAAATCTTTGGTTGTACTGATTTACCAAAAATATATAAATTGGATTTTTGAAAAGAAAATTAAAAGAGAGAATTTGTAAATAAAATGGTTATTTAAAATTTGGGATAAAATGAAGAATGAACTGGGAAAGAATTTATTTTAAAATTTGAGGTTTGAATTTATTTAAAAGGATAAAGAAGGAATTTGGGAAAAAATTGAAATTAGTGTTTTCATTTAAAAGATTTTAAATCACAAATAAGGAATAAAGTCCGAAATTTATGGATTTTGAAATAAATTAGTAAGTAAAGAAATTTATTTCAAAATGGAGTAAATTGGAAATCAAGTGGGAAATTTATTTAAGTGTCTGAAATTGGAAATTTAAAGGAGAATGTGCCTATGAAATTTATAAACTGGGTTTATAAAAGTGAATTAATTTATCAGTGGATATTTGAAAGAATAAATTCACGGTGGGAATTTATTAAAGGAATGGGTAAATTTGTCTAAAAATAAGTAGTGATTTATTTTTAAAAGATGTGAAAGAGAAGCGTATTTCCCTAGATAGCCAAGTACGTTTTCAAAGTAAATTTTTAAATTTAAATTAAAAGCTTTAATGTTGTTTTAAAAGTATGTTTTAGAAAATTTATTATCTCTGAATGTTTAAACTCTAAAGTAAGTATATTTTCAAATCTATTATCGTAGTAATTATATAAAGGAGACTTGGCATTTTGTTTAAAGGAGAAAATCTAGTTTTATATTTTAAAAAGTAACCTCATTGTCAAATATTCCTATAGTATATATTTTTAATAAAGTATTGAAGTAGTTTTTAATTTAAATGATTCAAAGTATATAATTTTAATAATTATTTTAAAAATTTAAAGTTTTTGTGCTTGGTGATTCAGTGGAAATAAGTATTTGGAAATTTATCTCATGAGAAGAGTATGCTTTGAAAATTGTTTTCAAAAGGGTTGAAAATGGAAATATATCTTGCGAAGATATTTTGAAGTTAATAAATAATTTAAGAGAAATTATTTATGTTTGATGGTTGTTTGAGAATGTTAATTGATAGTTAAATAACCGACTATCAATATTGGCCAATGTGCTGATCGTTTCGAAGAGACCGGGATTGGGATTAATTTCTTGAAAACCACTTCGATCCGGTTTGAACGTTTTCGTGTGGAAAACAAGAGTTCGGAGTCGAAGATAGAGCAGTGAAGTGCAAGGGCTAGTCGCTACTAATTCTGAGGATGATTCCAAAATGGATGTAGTAGGAATAGTGCATTCGGTTCCGTTCAAACTCGGAACGGACTTGTATGGATGAATGCTTTCAAAACATCGTTAGGTGGGCGATGAGCATTCTAAGAGATATGTTCTAAAAAGGTAACGCTTAGCCTCGAGCCTCATCAATCGGGAATGACTGAAAATCAGGGGTTATGCAGCAAGGCTAAGTGGGTAGCACCCATTAGGGTGAGAACATCCCTGTCTAGATGTCCCCTATTTTATTCGGCTTAGTGGTGCGGTTGCTGATCCCAACCGTGGGGTGATCTTACTCGTGATTATCCAGTAAGGGGTAGTCTTGGTCTTGTGTTGCAGGGGATTGGGAGTAATCTTCGGTACGGTGTTCTAGGCCACGTACTGTGACAGGTGGAACCCCAGTGCCTAGTCATTAGTTGGAAATCCATTCTCCCTACGTGCCTTTCACGGTTTTGTTTGTATTACCCACGACTGTGGCTAGAAGATGGAATTTAATTAATGTAACAATTTCGGCTATTTTCATAAGTATTTGTAAATAGACCCTATTATAATATCAGAGGATTTTAATAAAAAGTGTTTTGGCTATCGTAAGGTAAAAACCCGACATGTTTATTGGTGGCGTGGTCTTACGAGATGCTTTTGTTTTCAAAAGGATTTTGAAACTTTAATAATCGTTTTGAGTGTGGTTTTCTCACGCTGGTATTCCAGACTGACTCGGGTGTTATTTAAACTATAATGCTCGGGTCAGACCGAGTATTATAGATTACAGGAAAGGATGTTGTGGAGCTCAAGAGAGGCGATACGTACTTCCGTACTTGACTATTATTCCGCTGTGTATTTAGATTTGAGGGCAAGTTTATATGACTGTCCAGTTGTATGTTATTGATGTTGTTGAACTCTGATGATGTATTCCGATGATGTATGTATAAAACAGACATAATTTTCTTTTGTGTAAAGATCTGTTATTATCTATTATATCTTATTCCGCTGCGATGGTAAGATTTTGTTGTTTTGTTTTCTCTTCTTCTATCTACTTCTTCTTTAACCCTCATGGTTCGGTTTTTCGGATCGGAAAATCGGGTCGTGATAACATTACATAGTTAGTCACTTATACTTGCATGTATATACACTACACGATCCATCGTAAAGACTTTCAAACAATAATTCACATATACAATCATAAAACAATTCAGCCGATCATCAATAAGGGAATAAGCACATGTGACCAAATCATGCATTCGAAATCTACCTAGAATCCCAAATAATTAGCCTATGCCGAATTGATCCATACCAAACCCAAACATTTATATATGTACTATACAAATCATTTTATACCATCAAGGTCTTATAATACAATATAAATGAATACCGGAATTTATATACATATTTCAAATAAAAATAATTGTCCACACTCACCTTACCACTATTTCTCCATGGTCCTCTCCCATAAAAAGCTAAGCCATGTGGTAGACTTTCGATTATAAAAAAGCTGTGCATTTAGCTTGGTTATAAATTTTCATTTTGCTTACACTTAACTTTCCGTCTTTGGGCCTTAGGCCACCAACAAGCTTGGATTGACCTTGGCGGAGGTGTTCCAATTAGTCTTGTCATTGATATTTGGTGATGAATTTTTTTAGGAAACACAATAACACATATTTTGAGAAAAAACATCCATTAGAAATTATACTTGATTATCCGTGGTTTGCAATAACATGATACATGTAATTTTGAAAATTTAAATCATTTTTCGAACTAATAACAAATTTAGGTCACTTTGAAGACTTACTACAAACATTGACTTGTTTTGCCACGAAATTTTTTAAGTCCTTTCATTGTGCGTTTTCAATGTAGTCAATAGGAAGAGGAAAATTTTCTCTTCTTGTTCCGTTATAGAATGCGTGATGAAGGAAACATGAAAAATAAAATGAAATGAAATGAAAAATGTAAACCTTCGTGATGCACTATGAAAGAACGTAAATAAATATAAATCAAATACAAACACACATTTATTATAAGTTTCGAAAGTGGTCCGAAGACGTTATCAGTTGTCTAAACAGAATTAAATTTATAAAGTTTCATTTAATTTTTTATATTAAGTTTGCAAGAAAAAAAATAGAGGAAAAAAAACAAGGAGGTTGTTATTTCGTATTTAATAATTAGAAAGTATTGGTCATTTTAATTTAAAAGCAAAAAATATAATCCAGGTTTTTGAATTTCGCTTTCAATGTCTGCGTTTCAAGAGTACGTCACTGGTGTAGATATTATTATCGAAGGTATAAGCATAAGATAAGATGTTTTCTCAGTTTGTGTTAATGGCTGTTAAACATTGAATTTAAGCGTAAATGCAAGTACAGTACCATTATAATTCGTAAAACTATCCTAGATTCATATTTAAAGCAACTAAACTCAACCTTAATTCTGAAACGAAATCCTATTATCTGTCAATTAATCTCTTAATAAAGAAAGGTGAAAGCATGGGCATTTCTGCAGATGAAAAATGGAATACGCGCCAGGAAGGGGTCGAACCTTCGGCCTTCTGCTTAGGAAACAGACGCTCTATCCACTGAGCTACAGGCGCTTTCTACGTTAAATGTTAAAATCACCTTTAAACTTACAAGGTTTAGTTTTCCTACCAAAATAAGTGTGACAGAAGATAAAAAGAGTCGAAAATTGAAAGATTTCAACTGCTGTTCATTTCTGTTAAAAACAGAAGACAACTATGTGTAGCCGTTGTTGAGAACACTGGGTGGTATCATATGAATCCACAACAGAACGAGAAAAATTGCTCATTTTTGCTAGGAACATAAGGTTATTGATGTTGTAGCCACTGTGTGCTACAGTGTATCTAAGTTTTGAAGAACATTTGTGCAGGAAATGCAATCGCCAATGGGAAAGTGACTATAGATGTAAAATAGTATTTTTTACTTGCACATTCAGAAACAGACGATATATGTGAGGAGACAGTTTGCCCCATTGCACCTGCCAGTTTCAGAGTGTGCCCCATTGCACCCGGCAATTTGGTGACGTCCCATGACCAAACCTTGTCCTCAATAGCTCCAACAGTGGGAATTTGCTCCTAGCATGCAACCAACAATGTTTTGTTCAATTGAAAAACAAACCACCATGTAAGGTATGCCTTGTTCGGTGTTCTGAAGTTGGTTTGGAGTGATTATGTGGCTGGTGGAGTGAACAAAATACTGCTATTTATAACGGCGAAGTGTTTGCCGTTATAATATTATAACAGCAAAGTCTTTGCTATTATAATATTTAGTCGATCCTTTAAAAATTATTATGGCGAAGATTTCGTCTTTATAATTAAAAATAATTATAACGGCGAAGTCTTTGTCATTTTATTCTGATGTTTTTTAGATAGCTGGTCCGTGTTTGATTTCGTGGTTATCTGCATGCATGTAACACTTGTATCTAAAGACCAAAAGCTAAACCCTATGGATGCTGCAATCATCCACGGTATTAAATTCTACGGACGAAATACGGTAATGTTAATAGTATTTATAACATCAGAAACACTTGAATATAAACAAAATCACATATTTTCAAAAACAATAATTTATGTGATTACATTTCATATCCATGTTACAAAAATCTCCAAGCGTATTCTTCAAGCAATGATCAAATATAATTTACAACAATATGCCCAGAGCATATGACATATGAAGATGTCACTTTAGATGATCAAAGAAATATAGACATAACTTGTCCTAATACACAGCGGAAACACATAAAAACAAGTTTCCTAATTTAGTTATCCGTCAGCCACCTACTCATCTTCGGAAGCTTATTTGCCAAAATCTGCTAAAACCTGAAAACCTAAACGCTCAGCCTACTCAAATCAATTTTGAGCACCCGAGAGTTTAAGTGGAAACAAAAACTTTGAGTTGGACATAAAGCTTGATGTGAATAATTTCTGTTACATCTCTGTTTATTGATATTTAGTGAGGCCACACCGCTTAGTGGAACAGGTTTCCCCTCACTAATATCTCCTTGCAAAACATATATTTTGCAAATTCTTTACTGCAACCAAACTTGTTATCAACTAATTATACTAATTATATAGCAGAGTCCATTATGCTAAAATAGAAAATAAATGGACTAACTGTACGAAATCTGAGCTAACTGTTCTCTACTAGGTTGACTGTCCTAAATCTGATTATAACAAAATAGCAATATCCTTTATGCTAAATAATGAACTATCTGTCCATAAAACAGGCAAAAAGGATGGACTAGTTATTCTTAAGAAGTAGCAAGGTCCATTACGCTAACAAATGAACTAACTGTTCATATCTAGGCTAACAGCCCTTAAATGGACTAATTGTCCTCTGAGCTGTCTGCCCTCAAAATGGACTGATTGTTCGCATTTAAATGAGCTGACTAGCCGAATATTCTTAGGGTTGACTATCCTTTAAATTTTCTTCGAAAACCATTTCAAAATGATTCAGTCCGTCAAATCATATATATATACAAGAAAAATATATCTTTTAACTTTACTCTAAGCTATGCCATATTTATATACTTTACTTAAATAATTTTGATAATGTTCAATAAGAACTATCTACCATTTTAAATAAGTTAAAGTACTTTATAACTTAAAACATTTAGGCTATCTGCCTAGTCATTATATTCGAAACCTTTGTTTAAAATCTTTAAACAATCCTTTCGAAATCGTTAAAGGTAACCCCTTAAAAACCAATAAAAGCCTTAAAATATATGACACCGCCTTTAAAACCATTCAAATCTTGCCTTTCGAAAACATTGAAAAAACCTTACCTTTCGACCTTGTCGAAAGCTTGGGGAACCATCTGTTTTTGAAACCATTGATAAAATGTAACGATCCCGGATTTTGATTAAATTTAAATTGAAAATTAAATTAATTTTTGAATAAAAATTGTGAATTAATTGAAAATTTATATAAAATGTTTGTTAAATTAGCGAATAATTGAAATTAATCTGGATATTTAAACACTTGTATATAAAATAGATTGAGAATTTAATTTGGGATTTAAATGCAAATATCTTAGAAAATAATTTTGTATTTGGATTTTTGATATAAGGTTAAACAAAATGTTTCAAATAGATTTTAATTATATAAAATATGAAATGAACATAGTAAATAATTCAAGAATTATATAAACTATAAAAATAAATATTGTAAAGTATATTTGTCCATGAAGTAAAAAGCAACCTGGCAAAAAAAAAACAAATTAATTATGTACAAAACATAAAGTATGTAGCCTGTAAAGTTTAGTAGGCAAGAACAAAGTTTAAAAAAAATAAGACATGGCTGAAGTACTAAGGCAATTAATTCCACATCTTTAGCATCAAACCAGCAAAGCAATTAATGCATTACATGTTTACACCTCTAGCAATAAATGAATGCCATATCTTTTGTACACAAGAAAGTAATGTCACCCTATACACAACATTATAATACCCTGTACAGTACACATCTTCTATATATCAACCTCATTTTAGTTCGTTCCTCAAACCAAAGCAAACCTGAAGTAATGTTATCTCAAACTAAAACAAACTTTAGTTTTAAAAAAACATCAAAACAATACAATACAATCCACTCAAGCCAGAGAATCAAAAGAAGAGTTTCAGCAAGCAAAGTTTAGGACTGTTTCAAATAATGGGAACTCTATCATTTCTAGGAATCAAGTGAGTAACATCACTAATAACAATTTAAACATATAATTCTAATGCATACATATGTGAATAAGTGTGTTTATATCCTTTTACAAGAAGGATGTAACATCCCGCCTTTTCACATGCTTTAAATCGACACACGTGCCAATTCAAACCATACAGAAGGGCGGACTGTCATGGGGTAAATAAGAAAAAAAGGAGAAGAAATAAAAAGAAACAGAATCTCATAGCGGAAGGATAAAATATAATAATCAATATATAGTTCATAAAACTGTTTACACACATTTGCTTCTTCTTTATACAATAAATATCAGATTTCACATACCAATAAATATCAATGCAGCGGAATTAAATGGTGTAGTGGAATAATAGTAGATAATAGTAATACAAATCTTCGTCTCCGTCCTTCAGAGCTAAAACTTCAGATCTTGAAACGCTCGGACTGACCCGAGCGAATTGAAAAGACAAAACACTCGAGTCAGAACTAAAAGATCTTATGTGAGCTAAATTAACAGAAATAAATATGAGTGCAGTAACTCAAGAGATGCTCGGGATTTACATCTCCTAAGGATCCGTTAAACTATTTACTATGTAGTATATTTCGTTATTATAATAGTGTCTATTTATAAAATAAACTTACTTTTTTCTTAGCGTTAAGGGGTTACCCATATAGCCCTTAACACATAATAGTCCTAGTAGTCCATCCAATATCATAGTCCCTCCTGATCAGGAAGCCACCAGAGGATACCACACGGGCTACGGGAGAAAACCAAACTCGTACAAGGCGCGACAGGGTAGGTGACACGGCACAACTAGGCAATGCCAGGGTAGATATACCAATTACGCTTCCGGGTCGGTGGTAACGCGTAACGCGCAGCTACCGCCCACCTCGAGCCACACCCCCAAATAAAATCAGAGGTGGCCACCGAATCAATCCAAAGTCAAAGTATAATATCGAATGGATGTGTCCGATCAAAGGTGTTACCT
This sequence comes from Allium cepa, assembly GCA_030765085.1. Classification (NCBI taxonomy): domain Eukaryota; kingdom Viridiplantae; phylum Streptophyta; class Magnoliopsida; order Asparagales; family Amaryllidaceae; genus Allium; species Allium cepa. Next base: position 594,496,735 of record CM060945.1, read on the forward strand.
TATTAACCCGTCAATCGCTCCTGTTTTAGACACCTTATGCCAACTCATGGGAGTTGGGTCCACGTATTTACCTTACAAGAAACGCCGCCACCAACCTACTTCATTCTGGAATCTCCACCGCGTACACGGTTGTTAAAGTGGTTTTCGGAGTTGGCAGAGAGTATGACAACTTCCGATCCCGGTCTCTTCAACAACCAAACGTTATTATAACACCGCGGTCTTTTAAAAATAGTTTATACTTTAAAACCAGAATATAATTATCCATTTCAAAACCCATAAGTATGGTATCATTCCCATTTCTAAAACAACTCATTTCGATATTATTTTTATAAAACCCAAATCAATAATATCATTTTTATTTCAAATATATTTCTTTTTCCAAAATCATACTGCTTAAAATTTATAATATCTGGAAACCAAACATTTGGGTTATGACTTTCAAAACATAATACTTTGAAATTCAAAGCTTTAAAACCATAACTTCTAAAAACTTGAATGGTTTGGATATTCAACACAATATAGAATAAAATGGTTTAATTTTAGATTTACTTTGTAAAGTAAAATAATTTCCATGACTTTACAAATATATTTTCTTTAGATAATGTCTAAACCATACATTTAAATTTCACCTTCAGTTTCCAAAACCACTTCAATTTCAATACATATCAAATTTGAGTATTAATAAATTTCAAAGCTAAAGTTGGAATTTTATTCTTTCAACAAATTCACCGTTTTATTATTTAGTCTTGAACATTTGCATGATAAATCCATAATCATTTATATAAAACTCAAATTTCCTATAACTAAATATTTCCTTCCATTTATTTATACTAGAAATATTCATTTAATTTTTTTTGAATAAAAATCCAGTTATAAATATCATACCTTTAAACTTTCCAATTTTAATAAGTTTACATCACTTATGGAGTTAAAGTTTTAAATAAGCTTAATTCCAAATAAATTTTCAATTTATCTTCCAATCCTAATTGCTTTGAGTCATTTAAAACTCTATATATACACAAGATCTTAAACCTGTACTTCAACATATAATATAAATTATCAAACTCCATTTTTCCAACTTATTCGTTTTTGTTAACAATTTTATACATAGCTTAAATTCAAAAATTTAACTATATATGTATATATAAATATATTTATATCATATCCAAATTTAATATTATTAAATCGTATCATATCCAAACCATAAAAATCATTTCAGGAATAATTTTATATATATACCGCGGTGCCTGTATATAATTCTCTATCCTAGGGTCAAGTGATACGGATATTTATCATTTCAATCCGCAATTTAAAAATAAAAATGCGGTTGTATATCATTTCAAACCACAATCCCGAATGAAATGAAAATGCATGATAACTTGCAGTTTATATATAGATAGAACACATTATCCATTCACCCAATATCAATCATTAACCAATTTATTTCAAACATCATCAATTTAAACAAACATCAATATATAGCATATAAAATAACAGATATCAACGAACAGTCTACATTCAATAGTAAATTAATAACTGTTAAATTAAAAGTTTATATGCAAAATAAATAAATTTAACTGTCAATTTATATGCAATAACAAAACTAAATAACAATTTAATTTAAATAAATGCAATCTAACTGAGATGACGAATAAAATATGCCAAACAGTCATAAATGAATTTCTACTCGTATCATAAATCAATTTAACAAATATAAGAAATTTTAGAAGTTGTGAGTGGGTTAAAACACTCACCTTTTGAATTTAAATTGAATTTAAATCCAATTTAAACCCAAAAATTTGACCGTCTCCAAATTCGTCCAAGCCAGCGTCAAAGTGTCTGGGATCTCAATACGAACCTAGCGGAGGAAACCGCGCGTGAAACGGAGTTCGTATGTATGAGTTATGATTATTAGAACTAATTGAAATCGAGATTTACAAAAATAAATTAAACAAAAATAAAATATCGTGCCACATCCACTCTTCCCACGTGAAAAACGCGTATGCTTCTTCTTGATTGCTAGCTTTGTTCCATAATTTTTCTTTTATTTCAATTTACTTTAATTTTCCTCCTTATTGTATGAATGTATGTATTTTTAAAAGGTTTGGAAAAAAAGATTTGAAAAAGAAAAGGATTAAAATAAGAACTAAAAATGGAAGAGAAGATCAAGATTTGAAAAGAAAGAAGAAAGTTTGAAATAGAAGAAAATTTGAAGAAGAAGAATATTTGAAGAGGAAGGAAAAATTAAAATGAGAGATAATAAGGAGATTTGAAGAAAAAGAAAAAAAAAAGGAAAAAGAAGAAGAAGATTAGAATGGAGGCTGTGGTTTCATTTGCGTCATATCTTATTTATAAGGTTAGAGTTAGGTTTAGGGTCAAAAAGATTTGAAAAGAGAGTCCGCTATTAATTAGAAATAAATGAAATGACATTTCAGAAAATGAAGTTGGAAAATGAATGGAAAGAAATAAAGTAAATATGAAAAAAAAAACTTTTAGAATTCAAATTTCAAAACAATCGTTACTTAATAAATTTTGTTAACCCTAAACATACCAAAATTAACAACTTTTAAAGATTTAATTAACACATAATAAATGAAAATAAATTCTCCACCCAAATTTGTGTCATAAATTAAAAGAATATGCAGCATTAAGAAATATTCATTTCTCCCTCTTTGTGATTAGATTGGAAATTAAACAACATGTTAATATTTCGATTGAATGTTTTACAAGGAATGCATTAACATACGTTCCAAAATATGATATCATAAACAGGGTAATAAAAACAAGTGTATAATATATATGTACGTCTTTATCGCCACTTATAGTTTACATTCATAAATAAAAGGTATGAATAAGGAGGCGATGAATATAAGAGTAAATTAGAAAAGTGAAGATGGAAAGGTAAGTTATGTTGCAATAAAATCTATTAAAGTCTAATTGGAAAGGAAATAGTCAAGTGTAAATCTATTTTACCCCCTTTATCATCTTCTATTAATATTTAATTTAACAACGTATGAGATTTCAATATAAACTAGCATTAAATTTTGATCTAAAACATAAGTTTGAATTTAGGTATAAACATATATGTAATAAACTAGCATTAAATTTTGTTTAACACAAAACGTGCATTTTTTTGTTAAATCTATTAATTGCAATCACCGTTTCTTTCCTTTTAATTGAAATATTTGAACTACATTAATTGCAATCACTTACAAAGTTAAATTTTAAAACAGACAACTAAAATGCATGAAAAAAATAGAAAAATTGTTTATACACAAGAGTAATAAATAACTTACTGAATATATTATTTTTCTATTCTTGTAATCAATCTGTAAGCTAAAACACAGTTCAAATAAACATATATTTCCTTTTTTAAAATCAATCATTCTATTCTATATTTTTGATGAAATTAGACCTACATTCACAAATGAAACATTCATTTATTTGATGTAAATGTTCTTTTAATTAAATCAAACTTTCCTTATTTTCACAAAACATAAGCTGCTTTTAATTACACCTATTAATTTACAATTAGTACTCTCTCTCCTATTAATTAGAAATTTTCAATTACATTCATTTCAGTTGATTAAGTTTCAAAATGGACTAAATGAATGTAATGAGAATTAAACAATTTTTCCTATCTAATAGTAACTTAAACATATTTACATTATTGGATACAAATAGTAATTACACATTTCTCACTAAATAATAGTTACTCATCTCTACAATCAATCTTTCAGCTAATAAACATATGTTTACTCCTTTACTAAACTTATTCTTTTTTATTCTTTTTTATTTACACTCCTACTATTAAATCAACAATACCTTATGAAATTATTAACATAGGTTTCTGTCTTTTTATTTCATAAATCATTGCCTTGTAAATAAAGTTTACATTTCTATACCTTTTATTATGTTGACACTACAATTATTGTCTTATTCCATATTAATGTAAAATTTATTTACGTTCAATTGCAATATATCCATTTATCATAATATAAACTATAATAAATTGATCAAACATGATTTCCATTTTTATTCAAATCAATAGTCATATTATGATTAAAATTTTCATTGGTTACATCCTATTGAATTAACATTCTTCGATTACCAATTTAATCTACATTAATTGCACAAATTAAGTAAAACAAATTTTATGAACTAAATAGATAGGTAACTTATAACCATTGTTACCCTTAACTTTTAAGTACATTCAAAAGTTCATTAATTACAACAAATGTTCAAACCATCTATATAATTCTAATTTCATCTTTTTTTGTGTTAACTATTTTATTTCCATTGTGCTGAGATTTAGTCACTTATACATACTTAATATTCCAATTCATTTATTTATATTGGTTTCAAATTTTTTATTTTTTATTATATTAAATCAATTTCCGTTTAGGCATATAATTAACGTTTCTATTGATTTTACATTCAAAAATTTTCAGTTATTATCTTAACTTACATAAGGTAATGTTTAATTACATTTAATTGCTACTGATTAAATACATTGGTAACGAACAATAGTTGTCACCATTATACATTTTATAACATTTGTAAATTTATTCTTTACCTTTTACATCCCACTATAATCAATGCACACATTAATACAACACATATTATAATCCCTTATACAATACTGATCTTATTCAATTACCCTTAACTATCTATTTTATACAATAATTAAATGTTTACATTTGTTACTTATTAATTTTTTTTAAACCAAGCATAGCATGTTTAAATACAATGAATTGGAATTTCATTAAGATTGTTGATAATTAACTTGTGTTAACATTGTTTCACTTTAATTTAGTTATTATTCCATTATTAAATTACAACATTTTATTTCTTTCAATATTAACTCATAAAATACTATTAAATTAACAAAATTTAAACATTGAAAATTTGTAGGTCGTTACAAAGGAGCTGTGAATGATAATATTTAAGTGCAGGCTAGTTATCATATAAACTCTCTGTTTGAATTTTCCCAATGCCATGCTTTGATTTAAAATCATTTCTTCAAAATCTACGCAATGTTAGGACTTAAGATTAAAACGAATAATGTTTGTTTGATCCTAAACTAAGTTCTAGAAATAAATTTAAGTTAAAAAAATATAAATATCACTAACAAGAACTGAGCAAAGTTTGATTTTATCAAAATTTCTAATATCTTAAATCATAGATTCAGGTATGCAAATTGAATTCTCATGCTTTAACTTGAATTTTAAGGCAAGAATCATGATTTTTCGATGAGGGAGTCGAGAGCAATCCTGGATTGAATGTAAATGGCTTTTCGACCAAATTTCGGTGATCTCGGTGAAGGGGGAGGTCGTGGCTCTCTGGGGTGGTAGAGGAGTGGGTGTAGTGTCTAGGAAAAATAGCGGGGAGGTGGTCAGATATCGGTGGTGGCAGCGGCGAACGTTCTGAATTCATAAACCTAGTTTTCGTGAGGTCGCAAACTTTGTCTCGTTCGTCATCATTATTTGATCGAGCGATGTGCATCCTTGGGAGGTGGTAGGGGAGGTGTAGACGAAGCGTCGACCGGAGTTTCAGGTCCTCCAGTGGTCGAGGTCTCAAGGACGAGGCACTTTTCCAGGTTTGGCGTGTGTTTCCTGTTCGTGTTCCAGGTTTCGAGTTATACTCAAATTCGAATTCACGAGGAGGATGGATTTTGGGATGATCTGAGATTGATTCGAGGACGATTGTTGACTTGCTCGATGACGTGGAGTTGCCTGAGTTCGCTCGCCGGCGTCGTGCACGTGCACAAGCACCGTGTTTGGTGGTCTAGGCAATTTGATAGGCCTGGGTGGAACAGGGTTGCACGTGAGTTTATCTCGAGTGTTTACTCGAAGTATTTAAGCGTTCGACTCGAAGCATTTTTGTTTGGCCTCGGGTCAATGTTTGTTCCAGGGTTTAAAAACCTGAAACCTGTCTGTTTAATTTTAAACAGAATTTGAATTTAAAACAGATTTTAATATAAGTTTAAAATCATAATTTTAAAGATGGAATTCAAATTAACTTTTGAAATAAATGAAGTTTTATGAAATTTAAAGTATTTAAACAACTTTAAAATGTTCAAGTATATTGTATACAATGATTTGAATCTAAATGATTGAGTTTAAACTCTTTTGAATTTCTCTCAGATGATTAATATTACTTTAACATGAAATTTTAAAAGAAAAATTGAAATAAGTGTTTTCAAATATAAGAAAGTAATAAATAAAATCATTAATAAGAATAAATTATCTTTAAAGTTAATGAAACTTTTTGATTTGTAATTCATAAATTATTAAGTTAATTAGAATGATCAATTATGATTGGGTTAATTAATGAGTATTAGTGGTTAATAAATTTTAATGAATAATGATTAATGCAAGTAATTTCTTTAGAAAAGTAATTAAAGAATGATTTATTTTATCTTTAAATTAATAAATTAAATTAATTAGAAATGATTAATAATGATTTAAATCTAAGAAATTTCCTTAAGTAAGTAATTGAAGGAATGTTATTGGTTAATAAAGATAATTAACTAAGGATCATTAAGTATTGATTAAAGTGATTAATGTTAATAATTAATTGGATTAATTAATTTAAATAATCAATTATAAATTGTTTAAATGTAATTACTTAATGAAAGTAATTAAGGATTAAATCACTTATTGTAATTTATGTTGGATATTTTGATTAATTTAAGTTTAATTAATTATGAAATTTGTTTAAAGGTTAATTTAATTAATATGATTAATTGAGGATAATTGATTAAAGTGTTTGATAAATTAATGTATATTAAATGATTTGTAATTAATAAATCAAGATTGGATAATTTATTCATAAATAATTAATTTAATTGAAAATGATTTGAATTACTTAGCATTAAACAATTAATTAAACCTACTTATAAATGATTATTGAATGCTTGACCTTACTTATAAATGATTGTATGTGTAAGATGCATTGAATTGATTGTCCTATCTGATCTGTGGTATTTTTTCTGTGGATTGTGCTATGCATAATTTATTCATTTATTAATGATACATCAGTATATTATATGTGAATCGGTGAATGAGCGATAAGCGTTATAGTTAATATCGCTTATCAACTATATTTCTGTGTTTTAACCTGTGATGATTGAATGATGATGCACTTCTATGTTAAACCCCTGGACCACACTTATACACACACAAATATGGATTTCACGAGGGAATCGATTAAGTCACAGATTTTTGAAGTGATTTTTAAATTGACAATTTGAATTCAAATGTTTTGGAAATGGATTGGGTTTAAAGTGAAAAGCTTTTAGAATGGAATTTCAAAGATGAAATTTATTTTGAATAACTCGATTGAGTTTTGAGATTTAAATATTTTGGTTTCAATTTGAATTCAATATTTGAAATTGAATTTTATGATTTGGAAACTAGGGACTAAAGATGTTCTACCAGTTATATATGGGTTGAACTATTTTAAGGGTATTGATTTGGAAATTTGAATTTAAATTCAAAGGCTTGAACTCGTGCAAATGTAATCGGATTTTTCTAAAATGAAAGCTGTTCGTTTTCAAATAATAAAAGTTTTCATATAAGAAGTAAACTTCCAAATTTTGTTTAAAGGGATTTCAAGTTAAAAATGAAAAAATGATTTTCCAAGTTATGGAAATGATTTGAAAGCTATAAGTTAAATCTTTAATTTAAAGATTTTAAACGAGTAAATCCAATTGAAATGGAAATTGTTTTGAAATCCGTAAATGGATCTTTGTGAAAATGGGCGAACTTTGTAAAATAGATCTTTTTGTTTAAAGGATTTGAATGGTAATTGGTTTAAACCATTTGAAAGAAAGTTTTGAATTATTAAGTTGTGACTTAATTGAAATCCCATATCCATATGTTTTAAATGTTGCGCTCACTATTCGGTTAGCCGGGAAAGGACCTTTGTGTCGTATAACTCATTCTGAATATGTGATTCGACGTATATGGACAGCATTTGAAGAACGGTGGTGAAGACCGGGTATTTTTGAGAACGATAGGATGACCTATCGATTGTCTCTGCATTGAGTTGCTTCGGTATAGAGATTCCCTAAATGACGGGAAGTCCGAACGGGATTGTGAATACCCGGATTTAAGGGCTTCTTTGGAAGTGCCTTCAGTTCTATTCGAACCCAAGATAGACTTGTTTGGATTGTATGTCTGACATTACATTTTGAGATATAAAGCAGATTTCTTTCAAATGCATTTTTGTTGGTGGCGGAGAATTTATTCTCTTAGCTTAACACCCTTCTCTAAGACGTACGAGCTCGGAGGTTATGTAGTTGAAGGTTATCAGGGATATATTCCCAACTTGGTAATGTGGCATGCTGAGTGCTGCTGATCATTTGTTGATCAAAGCGTGGCTTTTGTGAAAAGCGTAGCTTTGTGGACGAGATTTCGTCGAACCTCACAACCCGGTTGTGGTCGAAACAGGAATCGTGGTTGTAAGGTTATTTGAGGATAGCGCCCTCTGAGGGCATGTCATTTCCTTCTGGATTAAGTGGTATCATGGTATGGAGCCCAGATATTTACTTCGTGATTGCTACATATTTATTGATTTGTGGTTGTTGGTTGAGAGGATCCTCGGATAAAGGTCGCAAACGACCGGGGGATGACATGCTTGTATCAGTTGTTACTCAGTTAGGGGTAACCCGACCTTGCGTAGCAGAGATCCGGTTAGGATCCGGGGACATCACTCCAGAGGCTTTTTATTTTACTTGGGAAGTTCCATTGCCCGACCATTTGTTGGAAATCCAATCAAAACAATACGAGCCCTGTACGGTTTTAGTTGTAAAACCTACCATCTAATATGGTAGCTATAGTAGGCATAATATAATAGTACCTATGCTGGCTAAGATTAATATCGTACATTCGAAATGTTTTCCTGCACTTTACACTTATAGTAATAATATCAAAGAAATTTTTGTATCAATCATGTTTTACTATCATAAGGAGAAATCTTCTCCAATTCTGCAATTGCATTGTGTGTGTGGCGGGAGGTCTTATGGTAATTACTTTTTCTAAAAGTATTGCGGATCTATTTTAAAATATTTCTTCGTTTGTTTTTAAAGATAAACTATTTTTGTTACTCATATCAGTCTCATGACTGACCTGGAGTTTATTGTTTCTTTCCCAAACTCTGGGTACTCAAAATTTTTCCACACGGGCAGTCTAGAGTTGGGTTTTTCACATAGCTAGGTTTAGTAGATTATCTGGAGCTAGTTCAATCTTTGGATGCGGACGATACTTGTTTATCTTTGTGTATCGTGGTGTTGGTTCGAGCAGCTGCTGGAGTTCTTCCTTGAAGACTATCTTAAGTTATTTATTCCGCAGGTGGTGTTAGCTACTTTCTTTTCCGCTGCTATTTTATTGTATCATATCTCTGATGAATATTGATATCTATTGTATCATCTGTTGTATCAGATATTGTATCAATGTTGTATATTAATGTATTATTCTTTTTCTTCCGCTGTGTTGATATACTTAATCGTGTTATAAGCTCCAGCGACTGGGATTTGAACGGTCGGATCTGCGGCATTCGAGTACGATGTAAAGTATGGATGTCGATTTTTGAACGCGAAAATTCCTATTCGTCACATTTGGTATCAGAGCTGAGGGTTAAACTTTAGCTCAGGAGTATAACACATTAAGTAACTCATTAGAGATAGGGTGAAGCATCCCTAGAATGAGTGTATCTTTAAGATATCCGTTCGAATGTCTCAGTAAATTCTCTTACTATCCACTGATAGTGAGTAAGAGTGCAAGAAGAGAACGAAATAGGGGACAGGGGAATACGATTATAAATGGTCAATACCCTGCGACAGTGGAAATAATTTTCTCTATCAATTTTCTTTTATTCGTTTCCATATTCTTTTGATTGCTTCATGGCAGTTCCAGAAGAAGTTTCGGTGTGACGGTGGCCCTGCGAATCATTGTAGAAAATTCTTACTTCGTATCTTCACTGGTTTCTTATCAGTATTTGATTTAAACTTTAATGAATATGAATTGGAAATTTTGAATTGAAAATTTAAACAAATTGGGAATTTTAAATTGAGTTAAATTGATTAATAGAATATGAAGGATAATTTGAATTGTATCGATAAAACGATTTCGTTTAAAACCGAATTTGAAATTCTATTATAATTTCTTGTGTAGATCGAAGTCCGAAGTGGGACAGGTTGGTATATATTTTGAGGTATTCTGAAATGAGTTTGGAATCCATATCTGATGTTTGGAAATTGTGGAAGATTAAATCCATTTATCTATTGTTTGGGTCTCAATATATTCTACGAATGGTTAGTTGCCCTTCGAACTAACCAATGCCATTGAATATTTCGTAAATCTGGATAGACCGAGTATCTTGAAGTGTTAAATAGATTCGTTCTTGTATCTATTGTTGATATTCTGACTTGATAAGCCAAATGCAGAGTAGATATTCAGTTGATTTGATGAAATATTCTTCATCTATCTTTGTTGTTTTCGTGCCTGCAAATTTTGAGGACGAAATTTCTTAAAGAGGGAAATCTGTAACGATCCCAGATTTTGATTAATTTTAAATTGAAAATTAAATTAATTTTTGAATAAAAATCGTGAGTTAATTGAAAATTTATATAAAATGTTAGTTAAATTAGGGATTAATTGAAATTAATCTGGATATTTGAACACTTGTATATAAAATAAATTGGGAATTTAATTTGGGACTTAAATGCAAACATCTTAGAAAATAATTTTGTATTTGGATTTTTGATATAAAGTTAAACAAAATGTTTCAAATAGATTTTAATTATATAAAATATGAAATGAACATAGTAAATAATTCTAGAATTATATAAAATAAAAATAAATATTGTAAAGTATATTTGTCCATGAAGTAAAAAGCAACCTGGCAAAAAAAAACAAATTAATTATGTACAAAACATAAAGTATGTAGCCTGTAAAGTTTAGTAGGCAAGAACAAAGTTTAAAAAAAAATAAGACATGGCCAAAGTACTAAGGCAATTAATGCCACATCTTTAGCATCAAACCAGCAAAGCAATTAATGCATTACATGTTTACACCTCTAGCAATAAATGAATGCCATATCTTTTGTACACAAGAAAGTAATGTCACCCTGTACACAACATTATAATACCCTGTACAGTACACATCTTCTATATATCAACCTCATTTTAGTTTGTTCCTCAAACCAAAGCAAACCTGAAGTAATGTTATCTCAAACTAAAACAAACTTTAGTTTAAAAAAAACATCAAAACAAAACAATACAATCCACTCAAGCCATAGAATCAAAAGAAGAGTTTTAGCAAGCAAAGTTTAGGTCTGTTTCAAATAATGGGAACTCTGTCATTTCTGGGAATCAAGTGAGTAACATCACTAATAAAAATTTAAACATATAATTCTGATGCATACATATGTGAATAAGTGTGTTTATATCCTTTTACAAGAATGTGTTGTAAATGATAATATTTAAGTGCAGGCTAGTTATCATATAAACTCTCTGTTTGAATTTTCCCAATGCCATGCTTTGATTAAAAATCATTTCTTCAAAATCTGCGCAATGTTAGGACTTAAGATTAAAACGAATAATGTTTGTTTGATCCTAAACTAAGTTAAAAAAATAAATTTAAGTTAAAAAAAATATATAAATATCACTGAAAAATCAAGAACCGAGCAAAGTTTGATTTTATCAAAATTTCGAATATCTTAAATCATAGATTCAGGTATGAAAATTGAATTCTCATGCTTTAACTTGATTTTAAGGCAAGAATCATGATTTTTCGATGAGGGAGTCGAGAGCAATCCTGGGTAGAACGGAAATGGCTTTTCGACCAAATTCTGGTGATCGCGGTGAAGGGGGAGGTCGTGGCTCTCTTGGTGGTAGAGGAGTGGGCATAGTGTCTAGGAAAAATAGCGGGGAGGTGGTCAGATATCGGTGGTGGCAGCGGCGAACATTCTAAATTCCTAAACCTAGTTTTCGTTAGGTCGTAAACTTTGTCTCGTTCGTCATCATTGTTTGATCGAGCGCTGCGCATCCTTGGGAGGTGGTAGGGGGGTGTAGACCAAGCGTCGACCGGAGTTTCAGGTCCTACGGTGGTCGAGGTCTTGAGGACGAGGCACTTTTCCAGGTTTGGCATGTGTTTCCTGTTCGTGTTCCAGGTTTCGAGTTATACTCGAATTCGAATTCACGAGGAGGATGGGTTTTGGGATGATTTGAGATTGATTCGAGGACGATCGTTGACTTGCTCGATGACGTGGATGTCGTGCACGTGCACGTGCACGAGCAAAGTGTTTGGTGGTCTAGGCATTTTGATAGGCCTGGGTGGAACAAGGTTGCAGGCGAGTTTATCTCGAGTGTTTACTCGAAGTATTTAAGCGTTCGACTCGAAGCATTTTTGTCTGGCCTCGGGTCAGTGTTTGTTCGAGCGTTAAAAAACTTGAAACCTGTCTGTTTAATTTTAAACAGAACTTGAATTTAAAACAGATTTTAATATAAATTTAAAATCATAATTTGAAAGATGGAATTCAAATTAACTTTTGAAATAAGTGAAGTTTTATGAAATTTAAAGTATTTAAACAACTTTAAAATGTTCGAGTATATGCTATAAAATGATTTGAATCTTATGATTGAGTTTAAACTCTTTTGAATTTTTTTCAGATGATTAATATTACTTTAACATGAAATTTTAAAAGAAAATTTGAAATAAATGTTTTCAAATATAAGAAAGTAATAAATAAAATCGTTAACAAGAATAAATTATCTTTAAAGTTAATGAAACTTATTGATTTGTAATTCATAAATTATTAAGTTAATTAGAATGATTAATTATGATTGGGTTAATTAATGAGTATTAATGGTTAATCAATTTTAATGAATATGATTAATGCAAGTAATTTCTTTAGAAAAGGAATTGAAGAATGATTTATTTTATCTTTAAATTAATAAATTAAATTAATTAGAATGATTAATAATGATTTAAATCTAAGAAATTTCCTTAAGTAAGTAATTAAAGAAATGTTATTGGTTAATAAAGATAATTAACTAAGGATCATTAAGTTTTGATTAAAGTGATTAATGTTAATAATTAATTGGATTAACTAATTTAGATACTCAGTTATAAATTGTTTAAATGTAATTACTTAATGAAAGTAATTAAGGATTAAATCACTTATTGTAATTTATGTTGGATATTTTGATTAATTTAAGGTTAATTAATTATAAAATTGGTTTAAAGGTTAATTTAATTAATATTATTAATTGAGGATAATTGATTAAAGTATTTGATAAATTAATGTATATCAAATGATTTGTAATTAATAAATCAAGATTGGATAATTTAATTGAAAGTGAATTGAATTACTTAACATTAAACAATTAATTAAACATGCTTATAAATGATTATTGAATGCTTGACCTTACTTATGAATGATTGTATTGTGTAAGATGCATTGAATTGATTGTCCTATCTGATCTGTGGTATTTTGTCCTGTGGATTGAGCTATGTATAATTTGTTCATTTATTGATGATATATCTGTATATTATCTGTGAATCCGTGAATGAGCGATAAGCGTTATAGTTTATATCACTTATCAACTATATTTCTGTGTTTTAATCTGTGATGATTGAATGATGATGCACTTTTGTGTTAAACCCCTGGACCACACTTATACATGCACAAATATGGATTTCACGAGGGAATCGATTAAGTCACAGATTTTTGAGGTGATTTTTAAATAGATAATTTGAATTCAAATGTTTTGGAAGTGGATTGGGTTTAAAGTGAAAAGCTTTTGGAAAGGAATTTCAAAGATGAAATTTATTTTGAATAACTCGATTGAGTTTTGAGATTTAAATATTTTGATATAAATTTGAATTCAATATTTGAAATTGAATTCTATGATTAGGAAACTAGGGACTAAAGATGTTATACCAGTTATATAAGGGTTAAACTATTTTAAGGGTATTGATTTGTAAATTTGAATTTAAATTCAAAGGCATTAAGCGTGCAAATATAATCGGATTTTTCTAAAACGAAAGCTGTTCGTTTTCAAATAATAAAAGCTTTCATATAAGAAGTAAACTTCCAAATTTTGTTAAAAGGGATTTCAAGTTAAAAATGAAAGAATGATTTTCCAAGTTATGGAAACGATTTGAAAGCTATAAGTTAAATCTTTAATTTAAAGATTTTAAAGGAGTAAATCCAATTGAAATGGAAATTGTTTTGAAGTCTATAAATGGATCTTTACGAAATTGGGTGAACTATGTAAAATAAATCTTTTTGTTTAAAGGATTTGAAATGGTAATTGGTTTAACCATTTGAAAGAAAGTTTTGAATTATTAAGTTGTGACTTAATTGAAATCCCATAACCATATGTTTTGAATGCTGCGCTCACTATTTGGGTTAGCCGGGAAAGGACCTTTCTGTCGTATAACCCATTCCGAATATGTGATTCGACGTATATGGATAGCATTTGAAGACCGGTGGTGACGACCGGGTATTTGTGAGAATGATAGGATGACCTATCGATTGTCTCTGCACTAAGAAGTGATGGGATGTCCGATCGGGATTGTGAATACCCGGATTTCAAGGGCTTCTTTGGAAGTGCCTTCGGTTCTGTTCGAACCCAAAATAGACTTGTTTGGATTGTATGTCTGACATTACATTTTGAGATATAAAGCGGATTTCTTTCAAATGCATTTCTGTTGGTGGCGGAGAATTTATTCTCTTAGCTTAACACCCTTCTCTGAGACGTACAAGCTCAGAGGTTATGTAGTTGAAGGTTATCAACGATATATTTCCAACTTGGTAATATGGCATGCTGAGTGTTGCTGATCATTTGTTGATCAAAGCATGGATTTTGTGAAAAGCATAGCTTTGTGGACGAGATTTCGTCGAACCTCACAGCCCGGTTATGGTCGAAACAGGAATCGTGGCAGCAAGGTTATTTGAGGATAGCGCCCTTTGAGGGCGTGTCATTTCCTTCTGGATTATAAGTGGTATCATGGTATGGAGCCAAGATATTTACTTCGTAGTTGCTGCATATTTATTGATTTGTGGTTGTTGGTTGAGAGGATCCTCGGATAAAGGTCGCAAACGACCGGGGAATGACATGCTCGTGTCAGTTGTTACCCAGTTAGGGGTAACCCGACCTTGTGTAGCAGAGATCCGGTTAGGATCTAGGGACGTCACTCCAGAGGTGTTCTATTTTACTTGGGAAGTTCCTTTTCCCGACCATTTGTTGGAAATCTAACCAAAACAATACGAGCCCTGAACGGTTTTAGTTGTAGAACCTGCCATCTAATATGATAGCTATAGTAGACATACTATAATGGTACCTATGCTGGCTAAGATTAATATCGTACATTCGAAATGTTTTCCTGCACTTTACACTTATAGTAATAATATCAGAGAAATTTGTGTATCAAGCATGTTTGACCATCATAAGGAGAAATCTCCTCCAAATCTGCGATTGCATTGTGTGTGTGGCGGGAGGTCTTATGGTAGTTACATTTTTTAAAAGCATTGCGGATCTATTTTAAAATATTTCTTTGTTCATTTTTAAAGATAAACTGTTTCTGTTAGTCATACCAGTCTCATGACTGACCTGGAGTTTATTGTTTCTTTTCTAAACTCTAGGTGCTCAAAATTTTTCCACACGGGCAGTCTAGAATTGGGTTTTTCAGATAGCTAGGTTTAGTAGATTATCTGGAGCTAGTTCAATCTTTGGATGCGGACGATACTTGCTTATCTTTGTGTATCGTGATGTTGGTTCGAGCTGCTGCTGGAGTTCTTCCTTGAAGACTATCTTGAGTTATTTGTTCCGCTGCTGGTGTTAGCTATTTTCTTTTCCACTGCTATTTTATTGTATCATATCTCTGATGAATATCGATATCTATTGTATCATCTGCTGTACCAGATATTGTATCAATGTTGTATATCAATGTATTATTCTTTTTCTTCAGCTGTGCTGTTATACTTAATTATGTTGTAAGCTCCGGCGACTCGAATTTGAATGGTCGGATCTGCGGCATTCGAGTACGATGTAAAGTATGGATGTCGATTTTCGAACGCGAAAAATCATGTTCGTCACATAAAACCTTACGAAATCATTCGAAGATTGAATATTTCGAAACCATTTAAACGTTTTAATTTAAAACATTTGGATTATGTCTTCAAGTAGAGCAAAAGGATCGGAAAACATTGTGGTCGAAAGCATCTGCTTTGAAACCCTTTGAAAGTAACTCTTTCAAAACCATTTCATAAACAATGAAGTTATGGTATATGGACCATCCCTTCGAAAGCAATGGAGAGACGGTAAATTTAGAAAACCAAAGGTTCCCTTTGAAAGCATCTGGATCGAAAGTAGGAAGCGGCAGTTATGGTTTCGACCTTGTCGAAACCTTTCCTTTCGACCTTGTCGAAAGCATTCAATTTTTGAAATAAGAAAGCAACCCAATCAAAACCTTTTCTTTTAAACCATTTGACTTTTTCGAAATCATTTAGGTTGAGAGCAATCTTGTCGAAAGCACTTAGTCGAAAGCTACCAGACGTATTTTTCCTTAAAACCAAAACAAAGCTTCAACTTTTTTGGAACCCCTTGGTTTCGACCGTATGCCTTTCAACCTTTTCGAATTCACTACTTACAGTTGTCTGATACCATGTGCATTGGTTTCGACCTTGTCAAAAGGTGAGGAACAGAGGCGGAATCTAGTTGCCGAAGGAGTTGAAACAGTAAAAAGCCTATTTATTTGTACCTCCAAGCTGTTCTTTTGCACCTAACCTGCCTTATTTGTCTAAATTTGATTGATTGCAAGATTTTTATATTCAAAAGTGCTGCCCTTGTTCCATTTTTAAACAATTTTAGAAAAATACCATTCTCCTTTATAATTATACAAAACATTTAAGTCTCATACTTTAAATAATTTTATATAACTATTAAAACCTTTTGAAAAAATTCCGAAAAATCATTTTGTATATGTTTTCCAACATATAAAATTTTCGGGCCCAAATAATATATTATTTTCCCGTAATAATTTTATAATCCAAAATATCGTTTTCTTCCTTAGAAAACTAATAATAAATCCCCGAAAATTCAGAAAAATATAAAAATTAAAACCCATCTCAAAAATATCATTTTAGATCTTCATAAAGATTTGTAAGGCAATTTTATGTCATTTAATAGGGTTTTCATCTTAAAACATGTCATAAAATCTATATGAACATTCATAAATCATCAACATGCATATATAATCATTCTATCATTCAAAACGATGACACTTTATTGCAAAAATATTCGGATTTATCCTTAAACCGAAACCATAAATATTTGAGATGTAAACATTATTCATCTTTGCTTTAGAGATTAAAGAAGCCTGAGATTTGAATGGATTTGATTTGAATTTTCTTTTCCTTTAGCCTTTTTTAGTTTCCTCTTCCCATTTTCTTGTTAATGGTGGCTGGCCGTGCTTGTATGAAAAAACAATTGAAATGAAATGAATGTGTACATGATACACGGCCTAGGTTTGGATATATAGGAATGGCCACTTTCCATATTACCCCTCCTCTAATTCATTTAAAATCCTTCTTTTTATTTGTTTATTTTAAAAAGGCATTGCTATCTTAATTAAAATAAAATCTCAATTCCCTAATCAATACATTATTTTATTTAGTTTAACTAACTCAATCTCCTAAATAATGTTACCAAAAATTTGGAATGTTACAGTGCGTAGCTTTTTTGCTTAGTCCGAAAGTACGAGAAGGAGTCTAAGTGAACATATTGGTTGTTGGTAACGGTCTTAGGTCTATGACTTTAGTTGTATACAGTGTGTTCGGCATACATAGAATAAGAGGAGCTATAGGTAACTCTATATGCAAGAGAACCCACTGTATTTAATGAATGGTAGACGATAAAAAATGAATGAGATCATTGTGACACATGGGACATGTAGGAAGGGGACAGAGGATTTAATCTGATGTAAGAGTAGCTTGTGTATTTAACACGATTGAAGATTTCATCTAATAAACCCTTTTAAACTAGCAAATATATAGATTATTAACTATGAAGATTTTGTTAACTCGGTAAGAATTAGTTATAATTTGCATTTTAAATGTTTCGCTATAAGACCATAGCATTTTAATGTATGTCTATCTAGTTTTTGCAAGCAAAACACTGCTTCAATGTCATGATCGCAAATTTATAATGATGTTTATGTAACTTTGCAGGGTTCATATACACTGAAAGTGGGCACATATGGAGTAGATGGAAAACAAATAACATGCATCAGTTTTGGTTACACGGTTTGAGTACATATCAAGATAATGGCTTACATCTTTACCAGCTAAAAGAGGCTTAATTATGGTAGTTCTTTTAT
Organism: Allium cepa; assembly: GCA_030765085.1. Classification (NCBI taxonomy): domain Eukaryota; kingdom Viridiplantae; phylum Streptophyta; class Magnoliopsida; order Asparagales; family Amaryllidaceae; genus Allium; species Allium cepa. The sequence goes on from CM060945.1 coordinate 594,515,127, forward strand.
CTCCAGATTTAAGTTGATATATATGAATCATGCTCTTGAATTGCATCACTATATTGTTACTGGATAAAATAATAGCAAGCCAGGAGTAGTGTGTTTGTGCTTTATGTTGGAGGATAAGTGTAAACTTGCAAACTGAACTGTTTCAATATGGAACATTGAATATGCAAATTATTTGGTAGATCAAAACTTAAATTAGAGAACTTAGAAAAATATATAGGTTATAGGGACAACTGTCAAATTAATATGCACATCCAGCACAAACCGTATCAAAATCAACTGTGAACTATTGGCGGTAGTACTTGGTTCCAGCAAGCACATATCAACCTGAACTAAGTAGAGAAAAGTCATGGTAATGTTACAATATATGTAAATCATGAAATGAATAAGCTTTTATGTTGTTTTCTTTAGTCCTACACCATGGAATAAGTTAAATCCTTTTCTCTAAAGCCTTTATATAAAGGAGGCTATGTAATATAAATACATGTCTATTTTCAGAAATGAATAATATATCTTCTACCTCTCTCTCTAATGGCTTCTACATTTTTCATTTTATAACACATTATCAGCACGAGAAAAATACTTATGATATACTGGCTAAACAGCTTGGAAAAGAGGATCCATGGACATAGGATTCAGAAAATTGGATAAAAATATTCAAAAAGCGTGAAGCTCAGGATAAGGCACAAAAGCAAAAAGGACAAGCTGCAGATTCAGCTTCTACTCATAAGGCAATTGGTATACCGGAGGTATATTTTACCATATTTAAATATTTGATTATTTGAGCATTCAAACCACTTTCAAAACTTATATTGAGACGGAAACCACTTCCCATAATGAAAATAGTACCGATGTGTTTGAAATAGCCACTACATTTTTTTCCTGATATGATATGCTGATGTTTATTCAAATGGCCATGCATTTTTCTGTAAGAGTTGCTTTGGTGCTAGTTCAAATAGTTGTGCATTTTGCTACAAGAGTTACAGTGGTGCTGTTTCAAATAACTCCTATGTAATTCACTGATAAGAAATTTTTTATTTTTTTATTTTTTTCACGATGCTGAGTACAAATAACCTCCCTTCCAACATGGTGGAAAATGGGCTATATTTATAACATATTATATAAAACGATTAAACATGTGATAACTTTTCAAAATAGACCGAAAATGTAAAGTTCTAAGGTCATGATAGATTTAATGCTTTAAATTTGTGCCTCTGAAAATATAACTAGCTAGCATATCTCCTATCCTCCAAATCCATGCCACACGTAACCAAGCTGCTAACCACTTTGGTTGCTTTGGATATTTCATCCAATACCCAAACTTGTTATACAAGAACACATGTTTTTCCCATGTCAGTTGTAGGCACTTGCCCACGTTTTTTTCTCATTCCATCCAACCAGTGTCTGATCAAACATAACTGCCTATTTAAAAGTGTATACTTGTCTCTCTTTTGTTTTATTTCAGTTTTTGTGGGTGGACGCATATTTGGTAATGAGCGAAATTGCCAAGTGGGTGTGTAACAATTAAGAATCATGTTTGAAATCTCTTTTTGTCTAAGTGCAAAAGGCGGATCTCGGACGAGACGAAAGATATTTAAACCTCTTGGGTTACTATATACGTCCAGTCCAATATTCAAGCAACTCAACAAATAAGGATATTAATGTTTATACAGGTACCTAAGTAACATCTGTTACATATAGTGTACTGCTTTAGCATGTTAATTATTTTATATAATGATGCTTACCCACTACTCTACACTACCTTTGCTTAGAAATTTTAGCGTGGCTGTTCTTGCTTTTTAGGGAATGATTTTATTTATCATTTTGTTTGAAAAGTTTCTACACAACTTTGTATTATAAAACTTCAAGCAACTTAGCCATATATAGAAGCGCATTTGGACTAATTTTTTAATTCATGTAATGTCCTAGAAGTTGGCATTCAATTGTGAGATGTTTTGTTGGTTATCAAAACAAGCAACTCTCACCATTTCAATATTTCTAATGTCATCGAATTTTCATATACAAATATGCATTAATGATAACCATTCTAATGAACCTGGAAGTACTTGTTATCATATACATGAGTAGTTTAACATGAAACAAAGCATACATTGTGAAGAAATGCCTTCATTATCTGCAATCGTAAGCTGACTTTACCTGCTAGAAGTAAAATTGGTTTTCAACATCAGATAAATGCTGCTAAAAATTATAGCATTTTATGCACACCATAGTGACCATGTCAGATCTTTATTTTATAATATATATTATTGTCACTTACCTTATGGTTTTGTGCGCTCTTGTAAGTATTTTGCCCATTGGGAAAAATATAACCGATGTCCAATTTATTAATGTTAATAAAACGAATCCCATTATTATTATTGTTCCTGTTTAAAATCATTTATGATAAACAGCCTGTTTGTGCAATTTGTACCAGTTTAATGATGAAATTCACCTGCGTTTCAATGAAGTGATCGGTGTTATATATACATACATACATATACATACATACATACATACATACATATATATATATATGGTTTTCGAAGAGCATAATTTTTTTTCAAATATATTATTAAATCTGTGCATGTAAGTGTGTTAATTTTTAAAACATTAATACCATTGCAAGTCCAACCATAGAGTTAATGCATATAAATAAGAATCTATAATATATAAAGATGGTACACGTTTGAATTGTTCGTTTATAGTTTTACCGCATTATGGTCACATGATAGCATGCATCAACGTGTTAGTCGACATACATTGCCTTGATTTTACGGTACATTAATTTACTTATTAAAAGTATTGTTTTGTGATAGTACTTATTGATTTTACTTGTTGGAATTGCCTATGAAAAATATTTTCAAATATGATATAGCACTTGAAAGAGTGATGTAACAAAAAATAACTCAAAGAATTTTAAATCAAAATAGAACCGGTAGTAATGGGTACAAAATACATATACAAAATTAGTAACCTACTATTATGGACACGTCGCTCCATCAGACAAATTTAAGAGTAAATAGTGATATGTGATCTATTACTTTTGAAAACTTACTATGAATTAAATGTCATACGCATAACTATTCTTAAATAAATATGTTTAGATATTCTCCGGAAGAGATAATCTATATGTCGTATCATAATTTTCACTAAAGCTGTATAAATATGGTCTTAAACAAACAAGTATGTGTAACCAATATAATTTCTTATTTTATAACATTTCATGGGCCTAGAAGATACTCTTATTTATGTTGTAAATATATCTTTTTTATTATACTCTCTAGAAGAGATATTTATATATAATTATAACTAAGTGTACATTATCTAATAAATAATCATAACTAATATTCAAAAATAATATTAGAGATATAATCAAGGAATAAAATCTAACAACTTGAAGTTGCGCATACAATTTATTTGAACCTGAAGTTCAGTATGATTCCAAACCACCTGTTTTGAATATTATCGTGTGATCTTGAAGGATTCACACTGACATTGATCTATAAACAAAAATTAATAGTTTGGATCTTTGTAATAGTTTGCATTAATGATCACTAACTCAAATGGGAAAGAATATGCAAATTTATAATATATGTAAAACGTGGATGCACGTTTATATCTATATATGTAAATATTCAGATAACAACATGAAGTTTGTTATGAGCTCATCTTATAAATTATGCATAGATATAATTCAGTAATTTAAAATTCAATCAATATAAATGTTGAATGACCTGAAGTCATGTATGTATTTAAATGATCTACACAATAAGTAAAGTGAAAATTAGCCACAAGGGCCTCTTTAGCAAGTGCAATTAGTTTCTAGGACACATAACTGAAATAATTACTTTTAAGGACAAAATGCAAAATAGTTAATTTATCAGGCCTAAAAACCTATGAAATTATGTCCTTGAAAGTAATTGGACTACTTAATTTGTCCTTAAAAGTAAATATTCTGGTGACTTTGGCCTTGAAATTAATTTTTGTGGATGTGTGTCCTAGAAACTAATTAGACTGCAAAGTTTGTCCTTCTAGTAAAATGCCCCGTAAGTAAATTCCTCCAATTGGCTAGATCAATGAATGATAACAAACACTAATAAGCAATATCAATTAAACGCATCTTATCGACTGATAAAAGAATTAACCTTCTATATATAATTAATATGTATGATATATTTGCTAGTAGCAATATCATAATGGATCAAAATGAGAATCAAAAGATGATTATTATTTAATGTGACAATGTTTGTCAATAGTGAGGGGAAGGATAAAGGGATGCAAGTTCATTTTGATCATCGGTGATAAATATTTGTTAACATGTATAATAATGAAAAATATTAAGTAACTTGAATAAATTATTAATAATATCCCTAGTAGAGTATCTCCAATATAGATTTAAATCGCTGAAGGATCAAAATGTGTAACCACATTTGAAATATGGTACAAAAGTCAGTTTGAAATACTTTTAGAGTAAGTAATAAAGATGCCAAATAAAAGAGATAAGTTTTCTTGGAGAAACACTTAAGGGTGCTCTTGAAATGACTAATGACATGATTGTCAAATTACCCTAGAAGTGGTTTAGGTACCCAAAACATGATTAAAGAGATCTCAATAAGTCATGTCTAGAACTGACAAGAAATAATCATCGATGATAAATTTGTAAATAATAAAGCGCTTATGTTTATAAATAGATTAAGGATCATGAATTAGGGGAAAACATGGCTGGCCATCATGAATCCTTTACTAATGGAGAAATATGAACATGTAGTCCGCAATGTAGCGAAAGTACTTGAAATGCTTAATATACCCTGAAGGTATAAATATGGTTTAAATCATATTAAATGATGAAAGTATACAAATTCCTAAAGAATATAAATAATTTTCGTGGTTCTAAAGAATGCAAAGAATAAGGAGCGTAGATTACAACCCATTTTCAAGTATTGTTGTAATGTAAATCTTGATATAATTCATGATGAGTAGATTACTTCCTATTTTTAAGTATTGTTATAATTAAACTCTTAATATCCGTTGATGTGTTAGTTGTGATATGCAAAACTTATTAAAATATATAAATTCCTGAAGAATATAAATAACCTTGATGATTATACAAAATGCAAAGAACATGAAATGCAGATTACAACCTTCTTCTAAGTATTGCTGTAATGAAAATCTTGATGCACTTCAAGATGAGTAGATTACTACCTACTTTTGAGTATTGTTGTAATGGAACTTCTAATATTCATCAAAGATGTAGTTGCAATATGAAAAACTGATTTGAAACATAAAAATGAAAGCACCTGATGTGTTTTTCATAAAGGTAGCAAACAAAATGCATAAGATGCAAATCATATTTGGAAGAAACAATCTTTGAAATTTTGGTTGTATCGAAGGAAACTATTAATAAATGGTATTATTAATGAGATACTATTTTACGGATCCAGAAGTATCTATAACCAATTTAAATTATTGAAAGACAAATACGAATTTAGAGGAAACATTGAAATTAGGGGGAGCATCCATAAGTATTTTATAATTCACTCTTTTTCCTTAACTAAAATTTTTCCACCGGGTTTTTATTAGTAAGGTTTTAATGAGGCATTATCTTAATCAAAAGTATCAACTCCTATAACGACCTGGTTTTTCGACGTCCAAAAGTCGACATCAATACGTCCAAATGCCAAACAATCGAATGCCGGAAAAACGAACTGTTAGGTTAAAGAAGAAGAAGATAGAAGAAATAAAAACAATATCAGAATTTCACAATCGCAGTGGAACAATATATAATAGATAAATGACTAATCTTTAAACAAAAGAACTATATCTGTTTATACACTACATCATCAGAGTCAGATACAACACAACAGCGGAAAAATAGCATCATATACGGGTGACATGTCTCGTCATCCGGCTTTTCTCCTGATCTCCATAGCATACTTTCCTGACTTAGCTCCAGAAACAACGATAACCTGACTCTAGGCTGCTTGTGTGGAAAATTAGGGGTACCCAGAGTTTAGAAGGGAACAATAAACTTCGAGTCAGTCATGCGACTAGTTTGAAATCTAAGAACAGTTATTTGTACAAAAAGAAATAACAAAAAGAAATTCGTTATGCTTTTTGGAAAATAAAACTACCATAAGGTCTCTCGGCACACACACAATGCAATCGCACACTTGGGGAAGGTTTCTCCTTATGATAGTCAAACATGCTTGATACGCGGAAATCCTTTGGATGTTATTATTAGTGTATAGTGTGGAAAACATTTCAAAAGTATAATATAAATCTTTGCCAACATACGTACTATTATAGTATGTCTACTATAGCTACCATTTAAAAATGGCAGGTTATACAACTAAAAATCATACAGAGCTCGTATTTGATTATTTGGATTTCCAACAAATTGTCAAGGCTAAGGAACTTCCTTTATTCAAAAGGGTACGCCAATGGAGGGATGCTACGAGAACCTAACCAGATCTCTGCCAACACAAGGTCGGGTTACCTCTGTAACTAGGTAACTAACTGTCACGAGTATGCCATCCTTCGGTCGTAACCGACCTTTACCGAGTCGCCTCAATTCCAACAACCATATAAGTAAATATCTAGGCTCCATACCAGAATACCACTTTTTGTCCACAGAAGTTAAATATCCGGGCTCCATACCAGAATAGCACTTTTTATCCAAAAGGAAATGCACATACCCTGAGGGGCGCGACCCTCATAACCTTGCTGCATCCTTTCCTATTTCGACCATTTCTAGGGTGTGAGGTTCGACGAAGTCCCGTCCCACAAAGCTATGCTTTTTACAAAAGCTATGCTTTTTACAAAAGCCATGCTTCGATCAACCAATGATCAACACTTAGCATGCCACATTACCAAATTGGGAATATATCACTAGTAACAATCAATTACATAACCTCTGAGCTCGTATGTCTCAGAGAAGGGTGTTAAGCTAAGAGAATAAATTCTCCGCCACCAAACAGAAATGTATTTGATAAAACTAGCTTTATATCTCAAAGTGTAATGTCAGACATACATCCATACAAGTCCATTCTGCGTCTGAATGAAACCGAAGGCACTTCGTCCAATTAAGGAAAAAGTCCTTGCAAATCCGAATATCCCCTAATCACGTCCAGACTCCCTATCACATAGTGTAATATTTATACCGAAGCAACTCGGTGCAGACACAATCAATAGGTAATTCTTTCGTTTTCGAAAATACCCAGTCTTCAACCACCGTCTTCAATTGCAATCCTATTTTGTCATACCATTATTTGGAATAGGTTTTATGACTTAATGTCTTCCCCCGGCTAATCCGATTAATGAACGCTTATTTCAAAAAAAAACGTGGATACATTCAGATCTAAATTAAGTCACAACAAATTTCCATTTTTAAATCTTTTAAACAAAAGATCCACCTTTAAGATTCGATGTGGTTTTCAGATAATCATTTGAAAACCGACCTCCGGTCGCATCAAAATTCAAATGCCATCTTAAAGGCCAATATTGATAGTCAGTTATTTAACTGTCAAATAACATCCATAAACAACCATCAAATTTAAATAATTTCTCCAAATTATATATTTATTTATAAATATTCTCACAAGATATATTTCCATACTTCAACCCTTTGAAAACAATTGTCAAACTATTCTCTAATGGAATAAGTTTCCAAATATCGTTTATTTCCACTGAAAATTTGCCAAGTCCGAATATTTTAGGTTTTTAAAATAATTTAAATCACTTATCCAAAAATATATACTTCGAAATATTTAAAATAAAGACTATTTTAAACACTTTATTTAAAATATTAGTTATGAAATTTTTATACTAATATCTCATATAAAACTTAAGCCCAAAACAATTTTTAAAAATAAAATTATTAGACAGAGTATAATTATTTAAACAACCATCTTCTAAATCAAATACTAGTTAAACCTTTAAAATAATCACCTCTATAATTAACTTAATAAATATTTAGTTTAAAATTTTAAAAACAATTTACGAAAATAATTTCTCCAAAAACATTTTTTTAAAACTAACTTTAAAACTTTTAATTCAATTTTAAAAGCTAATTTGAAAACGTACTCGGCTTTCCAAGGAAAATATACTTTCCATTTCAAAATAGTCCATTTAAATCAATTAATAAATCCTTCTTGATTTATCTCATGTTACATCCCAAATTCGTAAATTTTCTTTCCACACCAATATTTATTTTTAAAACAAATTACCCATTCCTTTATACCCACCGTGAATTTATATTTCCAAATATCCACTGAAATAATATTTCTCTTTATAAAAACCAGTTTATAAATTCCATAGTCTCATTTCTTTTTTTCAAAACACAGTTTCAAACACTAAATCAATTTCCAAATCGATTTCCAAAATTTACTTTCAAACACTAAATCAATTTCCCAATCGATTTCTAAGGTTATACCCCTATTCCGAACGTAGCGGAAAAGGTTTCGAGTCCAAATTCGATGGTATGGAGAAGATAGTTTTTTGGACCTTATTGTTATACTGAATTTTCGATTTAAATTTCAGCGCATTTTCAATCCGTACGATCACATGGCAACTCCAAATGCTACGAAATGTGAAATCCATTAATAATACACTATTACAGATCCAATGGAACTGGTTTCGTTGAATTCCGAGACTGCGCATCGGAAGGCTATTTTTAAATATCGATTTAAATGATATAAATTCAAAACTAAACAAATCATTTTCAAATTCAATTTTAAAAGTTCTATTACCTTCAGTTTTGTCAATACGAATTTTCTAAGCCTTTAAAATATTTTTAACAGGCCTGGAACATCCAGATTCAACAATTATCCCAATTTCAAATTATTAAATTCAATAATTTAACTACCAAATAAATGGTTATATTTGAAATTCACATTAAAACTAACTTTCAAATATTTAAATCAATTAAATATTTCAAATTCAAATATTCAAAAATTATGGGTCGTCACAACTCTCCAGTAACATTTGAAAATAAGTTACAATGTACTCTTTTCACTTAGTTAAGATTTTTCGTACTGGGCTTTTCTTAATAAGGTTTTAATGAGGCATTATCTTGATCTAGAAGAATCAAACATCTTTTCAAGAAATAACATCTCAAATATGTTATTTAAGTTAAATTGTATTTTATCCTTGACTATGGTTTTTCCCATCAGGTTTTCCTTTGTAAGGTTTTTAATGAAGTATTATATAGATCTAGAAGTATCAAACTCTATTTGATTCTGTAAATTATTGAAATGTCATACTATATTGTACTATTTTTCCTTCACTAAGATTTTTCTCATTGGATTTTTCTTAGTAAGGTTATAACGAGGCATTAGTTTGATCCAGAAATATCATACTTTATTGGAAGAAAGGAGAAAATAAGATTTGTCATCGTATTTTTTTCCTTCACCAAGATTTTTTTCATTGGGTTTTTCTTACTAAGGTTTTAATGAGGCATTATTTTGATCTCGAAGTATCAAAATCTTAGAAGGAATATCATTTTTTGTATGATATATGATTTCACAAGTTGCATTCTTTTCCTCTTTCAAGGTATTCCCCATTGGGTTTTCCTTACAGAGGTTTTTAATGAGGCAAAGAACAATATCTATATCGACCGAATGGATAAATGCAAGCAAGATAATAATGAGGGGGATCAATTATCATACACATTTCAAAAGGAAAAATTTCCAGTTATCAGAGCATTCAAGATTTTGTAGACGCATATTCAAGAGGGAGTGTTACAATATATGTAAATCATGAAATGGATATACTTTTATGTTGTTTTATTTAGTCCTACATCATGGAATAAGTTAAATCCTTAGCTCTGAAGCCTTTATATAAAAGAGGCTATGTAATGTAAATACATGTCTATTTTCCGAAATGAATAATATATCTTCTGCCTCTCTTTCTCTCTAATGGCTTCTAATTTCTTCATTTTATAATAGGTAACTTATATTTTGGTGGGAAAATGGTTGTTTCGATTTAAAACCGATTAAAAATGTTGAAATCAATAACTATTCAAGAATCATAAACCGAACTGAACCGAATCAAACCAATATTTTCTTAAAACCGAAATCAATCAAATCCATAATATTTAGTTTGGTTTGGTTGTTTTATTCGGTTTATCTTAAAATGAAATAGATCTTCTGTTTGTTGATATACTATAAAATTAAAAAAATTAATTAAGTACATATGATGCAAACATTTTGAAAAGCAAACTCCTCTTCTAAAAATGTTAATATGAAGTGAATGAAAAAATATATTATTAAGAACATACTGTAAATAATAATGTTATCAGTAGTAATTATGTTATTTTGAAATAACTTAATTTTTAAATTTGGTTAATTGGTTGGTTCGGTTTTCTGATATTGAAAACCAAATCCGACCGATAAACCAAAGAAATATAAAACAGAAAACAAACCCAATCAACTAACTAACAAAACCAAACCAAATCGGCAATACTTAATTGGTTTGGCTGGTTTATTTGGTTTTAACCAATAAACACTCACCCATATTTTTAGGGCTTTACTTAGAAGCACTATTATTTTCTAAGAATAACAACTTTTTTAATGAAAGAACAAATACTTATTAAAGCGTGGACGTTATAAATATGTATATGTTTTCATTAAATACTTCAATATCTCTATTACCCCTACTTCTTTTCATTTGGTTAAAATATAGTATTAAATAAACTATGAATATAAATACAATAAGATGCAACAAAATTATACATACCATGTAAGTCCGAATTCATTAAGAAAAGAGTTGCATTCCTCATTTTATGATCAAGATATTAAAATTGTTACAAAATGAAAAAAGTATCCAAAAGAGAGAATATAATGGTTTATTAAAGTATCATGTGTATACTAAACTTTCAACATGCAATGTGATGTCAAAGTATCCAACATATGAAACTTCTACCCCCAACATTTCATTTACCAAACTTCGGTTATGAATCTTAAGAGGATTAAATTTTAGTATTTGTGGGTCAAGTGTCCACCTAAGAAATAGTCTTTGTCTTCTTTTGGAAGTAAAAAAGTAGTGCGAGTGCATAAGAATGGAATTCTGCTTATTTTTCGTTGTTGACGTGTATCCTACTGACCCGACCAGATGTACCCAAACCCAATCCAGTGGATCTTAGTTCTGGATAGATTGGAATTTTTTAGGTCGAAAATATACGTTTTAAAAGTCTAGACACGAGCCGACTCGTGCTTCTATTTGAGTAAGGTCCGTTTAGATTCGATTGTGTAATAACACTAAAAATGCATATATTTTAATGATTTTTTATCAGGTCTTTCGGGTCAGTTTTGATCAAGTCTTTATTGTATTTTTCATTATCCAATGCCGACCCGAGACCCATCGAGTTCGATTTGAGTTCGGGTCTTTTCAGATCGGTTCGCTTCGATTTTTCGGTTCTCAATTCTAATTGTCAGCCCTAATCATAATAATACAATGTTATTACTGAAGATAATTTTGCATCAATTCATGAGTTAATCCTGAATCCTAAAGTGGATACGTTTCCAAACTACTTTACTGTTGAATTAATCACTTTTCAATAACGTTATGGTATTAAACCATCTTAAAAAACTAAGGGCGGGCATTTAACCGACCGAACCGACTTAACCGGCCAAACTGATCTTAATCGAACCGCTTTAACCGAAAAAATTGGCTAACCGAACTTTGGTTAACCGACCAAAATCGGTTCGGTTAAAGGTTAACCGCGGTTATTTATTGGTTAACCGTTAACCGAATATATATTTCAAATTATCGAGCCTACCCAACAACTACTACCCAACCCATTGCTTTCGTGCGACTACGTGCTTGTATAACCCTAGTTTCCTCCGCCGCTATTCAGTAGTCACTACTCCGTATTCAATTTCATTCACTCACAACAATTCACCCCAAATGTAAAGAATCAAATTAGCTTGCTTAACCATTTAATTTTCGTTCTTATCAGAATCACAATCGTGATAATCCAATCTGCCGCGCCGAGTGCCGCCTTGCTCTTCAATCTTTATTCACTAGATCCGTAGATCGCCCATTTCAGCAATGGTTAATACTTACAGGAAGAGAAAAAGTGTGAGTTTGACTTTTATTTTGCATCGTTCCACTTCCAATCATGATTTGGTTGCTTCTTTTACATAGATTTACACTTTCATCTTTTCGTTTCTGAGATTATTTATTGATCTGTTTGTATTTATTTTTTATTTTTTTGGTAAATTAATCTGTGTATAATGTGTAATGATTAAATGATAGATTACTCTTCCAACGTATATTATATGCTAAATGTGCAATTTGATTCTGCTGATTCTTATGTTGATATTGTGATCATCGGTAATATCAAAATGAACATTTAATCACGCAAATGTTACCACATCAAATATAAGACAATGCACGCTTTTAACAAAAGGTATGTCGATACGATATTGATGCAGCACCTGCCAACAATGCTACGCCTGCTGCTCTGCGTCCTAAGAGACACATCAAATTACCTAACAGAGAACTTGTGCTCATCATATGTCCAATAATTAATTAGCAGAAGCAAGAAAAAAACCCAAAAGGAAATAGTTTAGGATTTGTTTTCTTTTCGGCCAAAAACGCAAGACAAATCTTTTACATTGAAAAACAAAATTTTTATATCTATATAATATTTGCTGTAAAATAATGCTATTTGTATATAGTATTTCCTGTAAATATGTAATTTTTTCTATATTGCTAATTTAATTTAGCATTTATGCTGATAATGTTATACTGATATAGCATTGATAATGTTTTTTGATCAAAATGTTATACTGATATAGCATTGATAATGTTTTTTGATCAAAATTTTGGGACAGTGTCCTAACCTTGGTTCGAAATTTTTTGCCAACTTTACCTTTTAACTAATTCAATCTATAAGCAAAAAATTAAAAAAAAATGCCACAGTGTTGTTATATATGTGGACTCAATGTATAAAATATTATTTAAATAACAAATGAGTAAATCAACCTTGATACCTTGATGCTGATTGATTATAATAACATCTTATGGAAAATATTGCAAAATATCTACTCTAGCCACTAACTAATAAAAGCTTAGAAAAAATATTTTGAACAATCCAATCAAAAGTATAACACAATAATACCTGATATTAAGTGGAAAGATCAAAGGATCCACATTCATAATTCTAATTCTTGTTCTTTTATTTGCAAATATTAATTCGTTGTTGATATATTACTGCACATATTCAATTCTAGATTTTCTGTTAACTTTTCAAATTTGTCTGTTGTACCTTAGATTCAACTTCTGTTCAAGTTTTCTGTTCTAAACTTTTTGTAATTTCCATTTGTTAAATTCTTGTGTATGTCTCAGCTCTAAACAGTAGTCATGTCTTGAACCAGCAACCATGTTTTTTAAACCAGCAACCATCATTAACATATAGCTAATATGCACACTTTTAACCAGCAACCATCATTAACATCATTAACATATAGCTATCCAGCAACCATCATTAACAGTAGTCATACCCCTTACTCATTTATTACCCCTACATATAGCTTCTGTTTCCGCTAATTTTATGTCTTTATCAATTGTAAAACAGGTGGAAATAGGTGGATCTTCTAGTAAAACAATGGATCTTAATGATAAGTATGCGGAAGAAGCGGATAATGAGGGAACCGGGGACGACAACATCAATGTTGGAAAACCAACTCCATACCAGAATCGCAAGACTTCTTCTAGAAAGCCTTCTTTGGTATGGAAACATTTTACTAAAGATATTAATCCCAAAGTTAACAAATGTGCTTGCAACTACTGTGGTCAACAATTTGCATGTCATTCTAGATTTAATGGCACTACACATTTGAATTATCATGTAGCAAAATCATGTAGGTCAATTCCACGTGACAGTGACAAGAGACAAAAAAGTTTAGTTTTTGGAAAAAATAGCGATAGTGAAGATAGTTGCACTCTTACCACATGGTCATTTAACAAAGAGGAATGTAGAAAATCATTAGCTCGAATGATAATTATTGACGAACTCCCTTTTAGTTTTGTGGAGGGTGAAGGCTTTCTTGAATTTTGTCGGCAATTGTGTCCGAGTTTTGAAGTTCCTTCACGTAGAACAATTTGTAAAGACGTGCTACAAATATATTGGAAATCGATATATTCTCTTAAAATTGTTCTCTAAATCATTGCATGGTGTTTGTCTAACAACCGATACATGGACTTCTATTCAAAACGTGAATTATATGGTTTTAACTGCACACTTTATTGATGGAAATTGGAATTTACATAAAAGGATTATAAATTTTTGTGTAATTACTAGTCACAAAGGAGAAAATATTGGAAAAATTATTCTCCAATCTATCAAAAAATGGGAACTCAAAAGAATAGTGTCGACCACGGTTGATAATGCTAGTGCAAATGAAGTGGCAACAAATTATGTGAAAAACAAATTAAAAGATCATAATGTTGGTTGTGTTTTGAATGGTGAATTCATTCGTATACGTTGTTGTACCCATATAATCAATTTAATTATTCATGATGGGCTAAAAGAAATTAATAATACTATAGTTGGAATTCGTATTAGATTTGTGAGATTATCTCTGGCATGATTTTCTAAATTTAGAAAGATGTGTTCAAGTTGGGGAATTTAGAATAAATCTATGCTTCTTTTAGATGTACCCACTAGGTGGAATTCAACGTATTTGATGTTGGAAGCATCTTTGAAATACAGAAGGGTTTTTGATGATATGAAAGAAAATGATGGTATTTTTGTTGCTTACTTTGATGAAGAAGTTCGTCCTCCGAGTACTGTAGATTGGAAAAATGCCGAACTTTTTGTTAAAATCTTAAAGAATTTTTATGATATTACTTTAAAATTTAGCAAAACTTTATCTATTATGTAACAACCCGCATATTTATCGATTGTATATTTAAATATTTTATTTAAATATTTCACCGTTTGTCGGATTTTGGTCCGAAAATCTACTTTTTGCAAACAGTCGAATTGGGACTCGAGACCACCCCCATTGAGTTCAAAATGACGTTTGCGACCTTTTTGAGTATAAACTTCGATATGTTTGGAGTTAGTCGAATTTGGCTACTTTTTCACTTAGGGCTTTGTTTGTTGTCTCAGCCCATTAACCCCAGCTGAGCCCTAGCTCCACCCCCACTTATCTTCATTTCATTTCTAATTCCTAACCCTTCAAGCTTTAGCAACAATGGTGGAAGAGAGTGGAAATTAAAACTCCAAGCCCTAGTCTTCATTAGCAAATCCATCTTCTGGCTCCAAACTCAAGTGAACCCATTGGTAAGCCTCCTCTTCTTCTTCTCTAACTCATTCTCTTATCAATTTCAGAAATTCCTAAACCTAATTTAGGAAATGTTTCTCTTTTTAGCTTAGATTCAAGCTTGTTGAGTTGGAATTGAAGAGTGATTGTCATTGTTCTATAGCTTCTTCCTCCTTTTTCTTGTGCATAAAGGTGAGATTTTTATCTCACATCTATGTCTATATCTATCTTTGTTGTTAGGTATGAATTCCTAACACTTATTTATGTTCATTTGCTTTTGGTTTGGATTGATTTGGTGAATATTTCAATTTTGGTGTTTTGTAGTTAAATCTTTAAAAATCCAATCTTTGATGTTTGAACATGTTTTTGGTGATGCATCGAAGAGCCTATAGTGCTGGGTTGTCGATTGGCATAAATCCTTAGCATCCATCGCTCGTTCGATCGCATTTCGGTTTGGATTTGCCATTTTTAGTCTAGGCTGTTTTTTTGCTTAGCAGAAGATTTCAGACGTCTGAAATTAATTTCAGACGCCTGAAACCAAATCCAGACGTCTGGTTGGAAAATCTAGACGTCTGGAAAGGGGTCTGGAAAAGGCAGAGCCTAAATCCAAACATCTAAAACAAATTCCAGACGTCTGAAATCAAATTCAGACGTCTGGTTGAAAATTTCAGACGTCTGAAATGGCCCAGGAATTAAAAATAGAAGGGAGAAAACACATATTGTAACGACCCGAAATTTTCGATCTCGAAAATTTCAGATAGTTATGAAAAAGAAAGAAAGATAGAAGAAGAAGAAAAGAAATACCAACATCTCACATTCGCAGCGGACAAAATATAATAATAAATAATAACAGTTTACAAGAGAAAACTATATCTGTCGATTACATTTATAATACATCAGAGTTTCACACATATACGGTCGCTGAATGAATACAATTATCATGTCTCAGATTAATAATAATATAAATACAGCGGAAATATTCTATACGCTCTTGCCATCCAGTTCGCCTCCTGAACTCCAGAACGTATCTTACCTAAAAATCTGTAATACTCGGTCTGACCCGAGCATTACACCAAAGTAACACCCGGGTCAGGCTCGAAACCAGCGTGAGTAAACCCATCTAACATGGAATAAAAATCATACAACTTATATAGAACCCGGGGTAACTCAAACCAATTTTACAAGTTCACCTTATAGATATAACAAATTTCCCACATCCATTTCCTAATTACCAAAGCTTAGATTTAAATAGTCCAATTCCTTTAAATCACTTCACTACAGCATATATATATTTCACATATTAACCCATAAAAAAAATATTCGAAGTGGTGTCGGGTATTTCCCAATACCCGATCCTGGCCTCTTCCAAATTATCCATACGGATACACAACATTTCATATTAGAGGTATCAACTCATTCAAGCATCCAATACCATTCAATCATCCATACGCAAGGCTTAATCGCATACAAGCCAATTCAATTTACTTGAAGTTGAATTTCAATCCTCAATTACTTAGATATCTTCATTAATTAATTTCCAAGCCAATTAATTAATCAATTCTTCCATAACACATCCAATCAAGTTATTCATCCAACTAATTATTTAAATTTAACCATTTAAATTTAAATAAAAATCCAAAAGCATGAGATTTACTCACCTTTAATTCTGCCGTTTGAAAATCTTCCCAAACTGGCTTGTTTCCATGATTTTACACCTTGAATAAACGTCATACAATTTCTTAATATTTAAATTAACCAAACAATTAATTTCCCATTCAATAAATTTAAATTTGAACTTTCCTTTAATAAATTGCTTAGTGACTGAAATAATTAAATGTGTTAATTAACAATTCATCACCATAATGCATTATCCTCAACAGTAAGTTCTAAACATGCATATTTATTTTATTTCATTTATAAAAACTTACTGTTGATTTAAATAATAAGTCAATAAATTTACGAACTGCATACAACTAATCTATATAGGTTTTTTTTTTAAAAAAAAACTGATTTTATATGAACTCTCATATATTTTATGTATTCAAAAATCTATACACTCACCGTCCCATATATATATAAAAATGATTTCAAAATAAAATTATTTAAACCTTATGTTAATGTACTATTTGAAATCAGTAACTCCAGTCTTTCCCTTTTTTTTAAACTAAATAAAACAGGAAGGAAATATTCTCACCTGATCTCGCGGGAACCCCACTGCCTTCGAACTGGCGTCGGCACCACACCACAAATGCTAAACCATTCCAGCCTCACCAGTGTTCGCGCGAGCCTCCACACCTTCGCGAGAACCCCATTGACAATCGACTCCAACTTCCCGAACTCAATGACATGCCGACGACTTTGCCTCCCAACGACCCTTACGAGCACACGGCGATCCAGATTCGCCACCACCACAACGAAGCATTAATTGCGATGCTCTGCCAAGGATTTATTATGGAGGAGAGATCGATTACAACGTAGTTGGGAGCTTCGATCAATTGATTTGGGAAAACCCTATTTTTCTCAATCGGCTCTAGTTTGAGAAGGGCGGAGATGAAAAGGGTTTGGCCCTTTATTCGTTTTCTAATATCATACGAGAAGATGGACATATCACTGAGGTATCGACCATCTTTATTTTTAGATGATAAAATTTGATCTACTTCCAGAATAAAGAGGGACGGGGATGAGATATATGTTGGTGGGAAGCGTCTTGAGTACGCTTGTTAACTTATAAAATATCTTGTGTTGTTAAAAATATCTCGCTAAATCATTTTAAATTTAATTATATTATAAAACTTCCAAACGCCTCGTTAAGCATAACGTGAAATCCCAAACCTCAAATCAGACATGCCAACAGGCGTTTACAAGGTTTTACCCGAGTTCCGAATACAATGGAACGTGTTTCGGAGGCTAGTTTGATCGTATGCGCAAGTTACTGAAGTAAACGATCAATTTTAAATTAAATCGATTAAAATAGTTCTAAGCGTATCGAGCTGCTAGGGTCAAGCGACAACTCTGATTGCTACGAAAATTGAAATCCGATAATAACTAACTATTACGGATCCAATGAAATTAGTTTCGTCAAATTTCGAGACTGTGCCTCGGAAGGTTAATTTTAAGTTCAATTTAAACAATATATTATCAAAATTGAACAAAACACTTCCAAACTCAACTTCAACACTTTCATTACTTACAATACTATCAATATAAATGCTGTAAGCCTTCAAATTATTCTTAACAAGCTTAAAAATTCCAGATTCAACAATTTACCCAATTTCAATTATTAAATTCAACGTTTAAACTATAAAATTCGATGATTTAATTCTCAAGTAAATATTGATATTTTGAAATTCA
This sequence comes from Allium cepa, assembly GCA_030765085.1. NCBI lineage: Eukaryota > Viridiplantae > Streptophyta > Magnoliopsida > Asparagales > Amaryllidaceae > Allium > Allium cepa. Next base: position 594,533,747 of record CM060945.1, read on the forward strand.
AGTTAAAATTAACTTTTAAATAATTAAAATCGATTAATTATTCCAATTTAATTCGTTAAAACTTTCGGTTTGTCACATTCCTCCCCCCTTAAATGAATTTCGTCCCCGAAATTACTAGTTAGGGAGAATGGACCAATACTCGTTTGCCTTTTCCAAAAACTCACAATTCAATATCCTATCAACCATCTTTTATTAAAGACCTACTATCGTTTTCAAACACTACCCTTCCGCTCAAACATTTAGGTTTCAATTTAAAACCAATTTTGAATTATCAAAATTTCCTCGAAATTTTCCATCTCTCTAAATTCCCGAAAATTTTTGCCAGCGTCTCCTTTGCGCGGCTAGCTCGGTACTACTACAAAAGGCCTATACGGGCTCCCAAATTTCAAAAAAACAAAAGCCAAGTGGCTACATCAAAAACCCAATCCAATTTCATACAGAAACTTAAATACATACCTTTTGTCGGGCAATTCACATTTATCCTTCAAAATTGAATCCAATTTTCTTTTCCCCTTTTAATACCTGCATATCTTGTCAAACAACAATATTCAATTGTAACTTACAAATCATTTTATACATTCTCTTATATAGGTTTCCATATATACTTCTATTCAAATTCGTTTTTTTTTCTTTTTTCCCGTTTTAATATGAATTCAACTTATTTCAATTTTGAGTATTAAATTTTATTTCATTTAACTGGGTCTTATTAGTTCCATCTACTATTCTATTTCAGTTTCATATTTTAAATCGTTTAATTGCTTAACAAAAATTTTTCCAAAAATTTTCTAACTCCCAAAATTTTCGAAAATTTTTGGCAGAGTCTCCTTTGTACGGAGGAGCTTTTGCAATTTGACAAGAGATACAAATATATATACATCGACCCACACGGTCGGAAAAAGCAAAAACAGTTCATATTTTCTATTTTTATTGCGTAGGCGTACCTTATTTAGCATTTTAAGCAAGCAGCTTATTTAGTTAAGCAATTAGTGCAATCCAAGTCCAGCCAAACGGCCTTCAGGTACCTGTACTTACTCAATTTAAATATATGTAAGTGCCATATATAGAAAATTTATTAGCATTCCACTTACTTTCAGTAGCTAAACATATGTATTACATACACAACAAGTGCCAAACGCTTCCCATAAGCGATTCATATGATTCTAACGCTTATTCAATTGCTTTCAATCAATTTATAAACCATTTCATTCAATTTCAATGGTTTGGAACTCAATCACTTACATTCCATTGATTTATAATTCAAATAAGCTCATATTCCATTTCAACTGATTCAAAATCAATTTTATTCGCTTCTATTAGTTTATAGAATCTCTTTACCTTCATTCACATCAAACGACATCTATATTATATTTTTTTATATGCAAATTTGGCGATATTTGCTTAATAGTGTATCCGTTTTAATTTATAACTACTACAAATCAATTCCAACTCATCATGTATTTAATTCCATTTCATTTCTAATTTATTCACCAACCATTCATTACATTTCATTTAATCTCCGCCTTGGATTCATTCAAAACAATTTATTAAACTCGGCCCATTCTTCAATCCAAGCTTTTATTTAATGGGCTTTCACTCTTATTCGAAGCCAAGCTTCCATAAACTTTAAACTTAAGTTCATTTATTTTAATTTATTCCAACATCAAACTTAAGCCTACTCCTATTTGATTCTCATTTAATCAACTTCCATTAAATTCAGTTAGTCATCCATTTTAAATTTAAATTTTAAATTCACCTTTTAATTTATCAAAATAATATCCAAGCACATACTTATCTCATTTATACTTCAAATTAATATACCACCAAATTTAAGTTTAGTCTGATAATCCAATTCCAATCACAACTTTGATTTAGTTTTTATTCAACCAGACTTCATCCATGTATTATTCAACTCAATTAACCTACCTAAAAATTTTAATTTACTTACATAATTCGTTATCGAATTTATTTTATTGATACAAAGTCATTTTCAATTTATTTCTATTCATTTGGGTTTTGTTTGCATCCCAACCATTTCTATTATTATTCACTTCCATATCATATGACAACACTTCTATTATATCCAATTTACTTGCAAATTTCATTAAATATTATTCAATTCACACTTGAATTTTATTTGTAATTCAAATCATCTCATTTTCAATCCAACTCTATTTTATTTTTTTATTTTACAACATCTCTTCTTATTTATTTCATTATCAAATCCAAGTCGAATTCTATTTACAATTTGAATCCATTGTCAAATTCCATTATTAACTTACAATTCCTTTTTATTTATCCGAGTTAAACTTTATTAATATACTCTATCGAATAATTATTTAACCAATTAGCTTTCTTCCAATTTCTAAACCAATATTCGATTTTTAATTACAAATTCACTTCATAAAAATTCCAGTTTGGATTTCCTTGATTTTCCAAAATTCCAACATCTTCATTTAAAAATTGTTAGAAATGTCTTTTAAATTTACATCCTACTATTAAAATAACTCTTTATAAAAATACTTTTTATAACTCGATGTCTCAACCAGTCCATCCTTATTCTCACAGAAATTCAGTCTTACATTGATCAGGCGTTGGTAAACCCGCTTTCAACATCCAGTGAAAATATTCGGAAATAAATTTTATTAAAAATATAGAAAACAGTTTTTGAAAATAGAGGAAATATCTTTGGTGATAATGCTCTGAAAATCATCACCCCATCCATGGTCACAGTTACATCCCAGGGTTACGTTGCCGTCGCAGCAAAAGTCCATGTAACTGCAGGCTCTCCGCGGCCTCTCAATTACGCCATGGATCCCACACAATAAATCACAGTTACATCCAAGGTTACGTTGCCGTCACAGCAAAAGTCCATGCAACTGCAGGCTCTCCGCGGCCTCTGATTTTCGCTATCAAAATGAAACCTCTCCACTCCTACATAGGTCGCAGTCTACCGAGATAAACTCAAACGCAGACTGTTGGCTCTCAGCGGCACACACGACTTTCGCTATGTGGTATACCATAGTGTCGCAGTCTACCGATATAAAATCAAACGCAGACTGTTGGCTCTCAGCGGCACACACGACTTTCGCTATGTGGTATACTCAACTCATAATCCTCAGGAACTAGTTTTGTCTGGACTCCTCACAGGATCAACTTTAAAACCCCCTTGGGCTCAAGGCAGCACCACCCGGTGGCACTCCTGAGAAGTTCATTTCAAGGTGGCGCTTTTTTTCCCAAAGCCATCATCAAACACTTTATACTATACACATAAAGTATCTTCCAAATCATACACCTAGTATGATCTCATACAAAGCTCCTTTACACAAAATCGATTATCCCAAAATCGATAATTCCCAAAATAGGCTTTCCAAATTCCAATATTGATTTTACCCAAAATCAAAAGCCTTTCCAAATCCAAAGGTTCCCAAAACCTTTTCCAAAATCCTCATAATATCCTTTATATATATACCTATATATATATATTTTAAAAACTTTGGACCACTATAAACTTTTATAAAATTCCTTTTATACTTCAAACACTTCCAAAATCCTTTTTCTTCCAACAATAAATTCAACAAGGGGTTTCATCTTAAATAAAACAAAGATATATAACTTTGTTTATCCAAAATCAAATATTCCAATTTGATTACTCTTTTCAATATCAATTTCTTTTCCATTCACTTATCCACCTTAACATTAATCCCCATTTGGATTATCACTTCAATTCCTATCTCAATTGGGTATTAAATCCATAACAGTTTGAACTCCGACCAGTTTATTTAGAAAATAGCTTGAAAATTTTAAAAACAGATAAGTAGTTGAAAAATAATTACTAGTCTTGTAAAATAGTTAGAAAATAGTTAACTAATCGTAAAATAGTTGAAAATAGCTGAACAATTTCAGAAATTTTAGATAATTGTAAAATAGTTGTAAAATAGTAATTAATTTGTAACATAGTTGAAAAATAGTAATTAGTTTAGAAAACAGTTGAAAAATGGTTAAATAGCTCCAAAAATAATTATAAAACAAGTATAAAATAATTTGGCTTTAAGAAAGAAAAGTTGTATATATTAAATAGCTTAGAAAAATAAATTTATATTAAAACAATTTATATTGAAAATAGTCAAGAGCCAAACTGTTCACTTCCCCAATAATTCAATGTACACTTCCATTTAAATTTATCCAATTCCAATTTGAATAACTCCAATTTCCATTGAAATTTATTTAATCCCATTTCAAGTTGAATCAACCTTGATTCCTTTCCCAATTTAAATCAAATTCCATTTAATTTTAATCATGTTCAACTTATATTATAATTTCAAATTATTCCAATCCATTTGAATTATTATCAATTGAACTCATTTCAACTTCAAATCATTTCAATATAACCCAATTCAGTTTCCCTTTTCAAATTTTTAAACTTATACATCTTCGATCACCAATCAATTAATTCAAACCAAATTTAATTTTGAACTAGTTCAATTTCAATCTTGAATTCAAACTATCTTGAATTATATAAATTCGAGTTAAATTCTCAAAGGTTGGTTTAACCTTCTAAAACAAATTAACTTTTATATCAAAGTGTTTAATCATTTTAATTTCTGAGCCTAATTTCTCAAAATTCTCATTTTAAACTATTTTTACTTATGTATTTCAAGGTGCAAATGAGAGTTCAATACAATTTTATTTTAAAATTTTAATTTATTATTAAATTTTATCTTCCCATTTGAAGTCAGTTCTTAAACAAGTTTATTTTACAATTCAATTATTCAAACTTATTTTATTTTATTTATACAATTCCATTCTCAATTTAACGATTTTTATTTACAATAGGAGGATATCATCCAATTTATTTTAAAACGTCCATCCATTTTAAATTTTTAGATCTCAAACCCTTTCGAGATCACACAAATTCCAATTCAAATCAACCATTTAACCTTCCAAGTTAAATTTCAAATTTCATCTCGAAATTTCCAATTCTGGTTGCTTTTCTACACTTATTTAACTTTCCAAAGTTAAATTCCAATTTACTTAATCCAATCAACCTTACTCAAATTCAAATTCCCACTTCAAATTTCAAAATTCTTCCCCTTTTATAAGTTCAAACTTATATCACTTTAGGTTTTCCCATCACACTTCAGGGAAAATCAAAACTCAACGCCTTAGAGTTTATTTCAAATTATCCTTGATATCATGTATATCCATACATATACATATTTATTTCTTGGCCCTCCCAGTCATGTTTTAAAATTTTAAACCATCCTTGGTTTTAAATGCAAATCAAATTTCAAACAACCCATTGTTTGCAACAAATCCCAGTTATCCAAATAATACTTATTTATTATTTTCCATTACCTTGAACAAAATTTTCAAATTCTAAAATCAGATTTAGAATTTCATTTTTAATCCATTAAATTTTAATTTGGTTGTATTTTTGTTTCTACATAATTTAATTTCAATTTAATACTTCAATTTCAGTTTGAATCCATTACAAATTAATCTTTATTTAATTTCAGTTTAGTTGCATTATATTACTTTTTAATTTTCATTTCAATAAATTAACAACTAATCACTTTAATATTTATTAGAAGAAAATATTGCTTTATATATCAAAATATATTTTATATAAAATCATTTAAAATCTTTATATATGAAAATAACAAGTACGTGCTCATATATATATATATACATATATATATATATATATACATACATATATATATATACTCAACTCATTCTAGAGTACTACATACTCTATTTAATGAGTAATCCCACCAGAGCCAAGGTTCTCTCTTAACCTTTCAGCTCCGATACCAAATGTAACGACCCGAAATTTTCGATCCCGAAAATTCCAGATAGTTATGAAAAAGAAAGAAAGATAGAAGAAGAAGAACAGAAATACCAACATCTCACATTCGCATCGGACAAAATATAATAATAAATAATAACAGTTTACAAGAGAAAACTATATCTGTCGATTACATTTATAATACATCAGAGTTTCACACATATACAGTCGCAAGGCTTAATCGCATACAAGCCAATTCAATTTACTTAAGTTGAATTTCAATCCTCAATTACTTAGATATCTTCATTTATTAATTTCCAAGCCAATTAATTAATCAATTCTTCCATAACACATCCAATCAAGTTATTCATCCAACTAATTATTTAAATTTAACCATTTAAATTTAAATAAAAATCCAAAAGCATGAGATTTACTCACCTTTAATTCTGCCGTTTGAAAATCTTCCCAAACTGGCTTTTTTCCATGATTTTACACCTTGAATAAACATCATACAATTTCTTAATATTTAAATTAACCAAACAATTAATTTCCCATTCAATAAATTTAAATTTGAACTTTCCTTTAATAAATTGCTTAGTGACTGAAATAATTAAATGTGTTAATTAACAATTCATCACCATAATGCATTATCCTCAACAGTAAGTTCTAAACATGCATATTTATTTTATTTCATTTATAAAAACTTACTGTTGATTTAAATAATAAGTCAATAAATTTACGAACTGCATACAACTAATCTATATAAGTTTTTTTTTAAAAAAAAAACTGATTTTATATGAACTCTCGTATATTTTATGTATTCAAAAATCTATACACTCACTGTCCCATATATATATATATATATATATATATATATATATATATATATATATATAAAACTGATTTCAAAATAAAATTATTTAAACCTTATGTTAATGTACTATTTGAAATCAGTAACTCCAGTCTTTCCCTTCTTTTTAAACTAAATAAAACAGGAAGGAAATATTCTCACCTGATCTCGCGGGAACCCCACTGCCTTCGAACTGGCGTCGGCACCACACCACAAACGCTAAACCATTCCAGCCTCACCCGTGTTCGCGCGAGCCTCCACACCTTCGTAAGAACCCTATTGACAATCGACTCCAACTTCCCGAACTCGACGACATGCCGACGACTTTGCCTCTCAACGACCCTCACGAGCACACGGCGACCCAGATTCGCCACCACCACAACGAAGCCCTAATTGCGATGCTCTGCCAAGGATTTATTATGGAGGAGAGATCGATTACAACGTAGCTGGGAGCTTCGATCAATTGATTTGGGAAAACCCTATTTTTCTCAATCGGCTCTAGTTTGAGAAGGACGGAGATGAAAAGGGTTTGGCCCTTTATTCGTTTTCTAATATCATACGAGAAGATGGACATATCACTGAGGTATCGACCATCTTTATTTTTAGATGATGAAATTTGATCTACTTCCAGAATAAAGAGGGACGGGGATAAGATATATGTTGGTGGGAGGCGTCTTGAGTACGCTTGTTAACTTATAAAATATCTTGTGTTGTTAAAAATATCTCGCTAAATCATTTTAAATTTAATTATATTATAAAACTTCCAAACGTCTCGTTAAGCATAACGCGAAATCCCATACCCCAAATCAGACATGCCAACAGGCATTTACAAGGTTTTACCCGCATTCCGAACACAATGGAATGTGTTTCGAAGGCTAGTTTGATCGTATGCGCGAGTTACGGAAGTAAACGATCAATTTTAAATTAAATCGATTAAAATAGTTCTAAGCTTATCGAGCTGCCAGGGTCAAGCGACAACTCCGATTGCTACGAAAATTGAAATCCGATAATAACTAACTATTACGGATCCAATGAAATTAGTTTCGTCAAATTCCGAGACTGTGCCTCGGAAGGCTAATTTTAAGTTCAATTTAAACAATATATTATCAAAATTGAACAAAACATTTCCAAACTCAATTTCAACACTTTCACTACTTTCAATACTATCAATATAAATCCTGTAAGCCTTCAAATTATTCTTAACAGACTTAAAAATTCCAGATTCAACAATTCATCCAATTTCAATTATTAAATTCAACGTTTAAACTATAAAATGCGATGATTTAATTCTCAAGTAAATATTGATATTTTGAAATTCAAGTTAAAATTAACTTTTAAATAATTAAAATCGATTAATTATTCCAATTTAATTCGTTAAAACTTCCGGTTTCTCACACATATACTTCCAGATACTAGGGCCAGACGTCTGGGAACACCTACCAGACGTCTGGAACTATTTAATTTGCCTATTTTGGCTATTTTTGAGTATATTTCCACCTTTAATCGATTCGTTTTGATTCCCTTTTTGTTGTTGTCATTTATTATGGACTTTGATGACATTTGCATCGTGGTTTTTGGGAATATCCATTTTGATGGATTCGGTATCGATTTCTTTGGATTTTATTCACGTCTTCGAATGTGAATTTTGATGATCGATTGTTTCTACAATCATTTTTAGTGATTTGTCACTTTAAAATATAAAGGTTTTCTATACTAGTAGTAAATATCAAAACTCTTTTTTCAAATGATTTCAACAATATTTTATTACAAAGCTCATTTCTTAAAACCGTTTTCCTATCTATTAGTATATACAAACCTTTACCTCACTCGTATGAGAAATCTAATTAAACGACTTAGTAAAACAAGTGGTATGAAACGCTTGTGTTTACTTCGTTGGTTAATTCTTGGACTTGTTCGATTGAATCTCTTATGACAATTTTCTAGTGGAGATCTACAATTTATTCGCAAATATTTAAGTTAACCTAGTGGTTATGGGACATGATGCTGAACTCATATATTTACTAGCTTATTGTAATTGAAACTTCTTGATGATCAATGATGATCATTTTATGGTTTAGACTAGCAATGTGCGATGTCTCTTTGTCCATGAGGAGGACTATACCTCAATTTTATTGAGCTCCGGCTCACCAGGAGGAGCTTCGGCTCAATGTCCGCAATGGGGGACTATACCCTGTCAGGAGGAGTTTCGACTCACCAGGAGGAGCTTCGGCTCAATGTCCGCAATGGGGGACTATACCCTGTCAGGAGGAGCTCCGGCTCGTTTTTTATGGAATTGGCCATCCTTTTATTGTGATTTCTGGATTTCTATTTGATGATTTCTGGAATTTATGTTTCACCAACTTTTACAATTGGCATTGATATGTATGTTATTTTATTGTGGCTTGGTGAATGAAATAAAGAATATGACATTCTTTTTGATGCTCTGAGATTCTTTGAGATATTGTATGACTTTTATGGATTTTCTAATGTATACTTGTCGTAGTATGACATTTTTGGTTATCATACGTCTTTTTATTATATCTCTTCTTATATCTCATTTTAACTGATAATTATAGCTAGACTGATCCGTTTATTATTTTCTTCTTAAATAATACTCGGGTCAGACTGAGATTTTACAGGTGCTTCTACTTGACTCCTTATCGGACCTCCATCTGATCCTTTGGCTAACTACTTTAGTTTTAGTAGTTTTTGTTGTATACTATTGAGATATTGACTCTATGATGTATACTTATTCTTTTGTCTAGTACTTGTATCTATTCTTTTTGATATTGTGGATCTTGTTTGACCACTACTCTGATGTACACTTTCATGTGTTATATTCATATCTATTTCCGCCTTTATGATATGAATTGTCTGTGACTGATTTATGTTATGTTTATTTCTATATTTGTTTCTGAAGATATTATAGCCACTGTGTAGTAGCTTTGTGTTTGTATCGGTATGTCGGATTTCCTCTTGAAACAAAATGCATGTTATACTATCTGACATATCGGTGCTCGCGCAAAGCAATTACACGGATGGTCGCTCCTCAACAGCCTTATTCTCCGTGCTAGTTGACAGCATTACACCGTAGTGTTCTTGGCTAGCGTGGGTATAGAGGTGGGGCATCACAGCTTGGTATCAGAGCCAAACTTCGGAACAATGTAGAATAATTTAGCAAGGATCATGTCCTAAGTCTTTCTTTGGAGTCGTGCTTTAGGATTTAATTCGTGTCTTCGTACCGATTCATCCTATTTTCTTTATGATTCCTTGTTTTATCAATCAAGTTTGATTGAAATTTATTTTGAGAATAACTTTTTCCTCTTCTTTCTTTCTTTCTTAAAGAAGAGAAATGGTTAGACCTGGCCGTCCCAGCGCCGGTCAATCTAGTGCTACTCCACCGGATGGTGTATTTATGTCTGCCCAGCAGCTTCTTGATCTAGTAAAGAATGCTCAAGCTGCCGGTCCTATTCCAGAGCCTACTCATCCTAGATCCGGTTTTTCACGCTTGTGCAGAGACTACACTGATTTGGATGGAAGTCCATTCAAGGGATCCGAAGGTGTTATAGAAATTCAAGCTTGGCTCAAATCATGCGATCGTATCTTTTCTCGCATGAACCTTATTGATCTACATCGAGTCCAGGTGGCTTCTAGCATGCTCCAAGAAAGAGCATTAATTGGTATGAGCTTTTAATTTCTGAAATCGTTGAAGCGGATCTCACTTGGGAGAAATTCCGAGAAAGATTCGAATTGAAATTCGTGCCAGAGGCTGAAAAAGTAACTTTGGCCCGTCATTTTACCGACCATGTTCAAGGTGAATCTTCTGTGACAGACTATGTCGCATCTTTCGAATCTCTTTCTAAGTACGGGGTCGAGTATATAAATACCCCATTGAAGAAAAATCAGGGATTTGTCTATGGCTTGAATAAGAATCTTAAGAAGCCATTACTCCTGAAACTTGAAGTTTCATTTGATAAGCTTATTGATATCGCTCTTCGTCTTGAAGAGGCCGATAGAGAAAGTGATGTCGAGGTTGGGAGTGCCAAACCGAGCGCCAACAACAACAAGAAGAGGCATCCCTTTATTAGGTTCGAAAGTCCTAATCCTAACAAGAGGGCGAAGCAAGAGACTTCTATAACAAATACTCCCATCCCTAATCGTGGAGAATGCTACAATTGTGGCTCTAGGGACCACTATATAAATAGGTGTCCAAGGCCTATTTCTTGCCGCTATTGCAAAAGTGCAGATCATTATATATCTTCGTGTCCCAAGCGTCAAAGCAGGAGAGAAGGAAAGCTGCAACCCCTAGCAACTCTTCCCTCAATCAAGGTATTTTACATTCAATCCTTGATGGCATTATTTATTTCGTGACCTTCTTATTCGAGTTCTTTTTGATATGGGTTTTATTTTTATATCAAAAGAACTTGTCGATTCTTTTTCTTTGAATATTTTGGGCTTGATGACTTCTTTGAGGATTGTGAATCCGGATGGTAGATCCGCAGCACTCAACTTGTCTTTATTGATGTCAAAATTATTTTATGCGATTTTTCTGTCCGAGCCGATTTTTACTTAGGCTTCAGAATTTAGTTTTGTAAGGATTGGCTTAATTATTATGAGGCCATATCTTTTGTCCCATGTGGACTATTCATCTTTGACATTTTCAATCTGTTAAGCAGATTTCTATTTTTCCTTTATGATTTTGATTCCAACTTGATGGCATCATTTTATTCCTTAAGCCCACTTATAAGGAAAGTTTTATTTCTCTCATTCATGTAGTTTGAGAAATTTTCCGGTATTTTTGAGCTTGTCTTAGGATTATCACCTAAGTAATCTTTTGTGTGGTGCTAAGGTCTTTTCAGTTTGACCTTACCACCGGTTTTCATTTGCTACGAGTTGCGGAAGTTAGCATTCCACTTACCGCATTCCGCACTTGTTATGATTCCTATGAATGAATTATTATGTCATTCAATTTGTCCAGCTTATTTCATCCATTTTAGGTATCGAGCATTCTATCGAATATCTCGATGATTCCATTTTTTTGCATTTATTGATTTTGGATGAAAATAGCAATTTAAAATTTTGCAAAATATTTTTCATAAGGTTTATTTAGAAGTATAACTGGATTTTTGTTCTTAAAACAAACAAAGAATATTCTTAGAAGTTTTTGAGAAATTTACTTATCCTATAGAATATGATTTTGTGATTGTATTGCTCATTTAGTGTTTTAAGAATTTTGGTCGATGCGCTTGATCAACGTTCTCGATAAGAATCTCCTAAACGCTTTGATGAGACAGTCAGACACGATATTTTGACTTGTAAAAATGTAAATTTTTGTAGAAAGATTATTACATAAAAATAAAAATGTAATTTTGAAAGTTTTAACTTTTCGGGAAAGAGGATTAATTAAAAGAACTCTTCCTTTCGATACTCTTATTCTTGTGATTCCTGAAGGGGAACCAAGACTTTGCTATTTGTACCGATACTAGTCATATTGGTTTGGATGCCATTCTCTTGCAAAGGAGAACGTGCTATCTCTTATGCTTCTAAATCATTATAGCTTATCGAGACTAGATATGCCACTCATGATCTAGTGCTCGCGGCTATTGTTTTTACTTTTGGAATTTGGCATCATCATATTTGGATGAGAAATTTGTTCTCTACCTCGATCATAAATATTTGGAATGTTTATTTTCTCATAAGGAACTTCATGTTGACTCGAGTTCCTAGTATCTTACGATCTGGATATTCTTTCTATTCCCGAAGGGGAAATCATGTTGCCAATACGTTTTGTCGTAGGCAACAAGGTGTTGATTCTTTGATGATGTCTGAATGGAATTATCTTTTTATCAAGTTCATCAGACATTTTGATATACTTCGTTTTATTGAGTTTCATCTCATCTCTTTTATGGACTAGCGTCCGATGTTCTTTTATGGTGTTTGGTTCATCGGATGTACTGTTATTATACTACATCGATGTTCCGTCTTATCTGGATCAATGGATGTACCATTATTATACTACATCGTTGTTCCGGTTTATTCGGTTCATTGGACGTACCGTTTTTGTACTACGTCGGTGTTCCGAAATTATTCGGGCTTTGGTTCATTGGGCGTACCGTTTTTGTACTACGCTGATGTCCCAAATTATTTGAGTTTTAGTTTCTCGAGCAAACTGTTATTATACTACGTCGTTGCACCAGCTCAATTTTCTGCTATTCTTGACGTTTTCTTACATCTTTCTACTACGGAAATGCCTTAGGGATTCCGATTTTTATTCTTGAGCCCGGTGTTATTGAGGGGATTGAAGTTTCACCAAATTTGACTTTTGAGCAACATTCTATTCGCATCATTGCTTCGGAGGTTGAGCGCCTTCGATATAAAGATATTCTTTTGGTAAAAGTTCAATGGTTCTCAAATCCTAAGGATTGCTCTTGAGAAATCTTGAGAATTCATCGAACGAAAACTTTTGGATTTACTCCTTCGTGCTCTTTATGGTGATTCAAATTTTCTTTTGTGTTGATATGCTTCCATGGTTGTTACTTCTTATTTTCCTCTTAAGAACTGCGAGGACGCAATTTCTTTAAGGAGGGGAATCTGTAACAACCCGCATATTATCGATTGTATATTTAAATATTTTATTTAAATATTTCACCGTCCGTCGGATTTTGGTCCGAAAAGCTACTTTTTGCAAACATTTGAATTGGGACTCGAGACCACCCCCATTGAGTTCAAAATGGCGTTTGCGACCTTTTTGAGTATAAATTTCGATATGTTTGGAGTTAGTCGAATTTGGCTACTTTTTCACTTAGGGCTTTGGTTTGTTGTCTCAGCCCATTAACCCCAGCTAAGCCCTAGCTCCACCCCCACTTATCTTCATTTTATTTCTAATTCCTAACCCTTCAAGCTTTAGCAACAATGGTGTAAGAGAGTGGAAATTAAAACTCCAAGCCCTAATCTTTATTAGCAAATCCATCTTCTAGCTCCAAACTCAAGTGAACCCATTGATAAGCCTCCTCCTCTTCTTCTCCAACTCATTCTCTTATCAATTTCAGAAATTCCTAAACCTAATTTAGGAAATGTTTCTCTTTTTAGCTTAGATTCAAGCTTGTTGAGTTGGAATTGAAGAGTGATTGTCATTATCATTGTTCTATAACTTCTTCCTCCTTGTTCTTGTGCATAAAAGTGAGATTTTTATCTCACATCTATGTCTATATCTGTCTTTGTTGTTAGGCATGAATTCCTAACACTTATTTATGTTCATTTGCTTTTGGTTTGGATTGATTTGGTGAATATTTCAATTTTTGGTGTTTTGTAGTTAAATCTTTAAAAATCCAATCTTTGATGTTTGAACATGTTTTTGGTGATGCATCGAAGAGCCTATAGTGCTGGGTTGTCGATTGGCATAAATCCTTAGCATCCATCGCTCGTTCGATCGCATTTCGGTTTGGATTTGTCATTTTTGGTCTAGGCTGTTTTTTTGCCTAGCAGAAGATTTCAGACGTCTGAAATTAATTTCAGACGTTTGAAACCAAATCCACACGTCTGGTTGAAAAATCCAAACGTCTGGAAAGGGGTCTGGAAAAGGCAAAGCCTAAATCCAGACGTCTGAAACAAATTCCAAACGTCTGAAATCAAATTCAGACGTCTTGTTGAAAATTTCAGACGTCTGAAATGGCCCAGGAATTAAAAATAGAAGGGAGAAAACACATATACTTCCAGATACTAGGGCCAGACATCTGGAAACACCTACCAGACGTCTGGAACTGTTTAATTTGCCTATTTTGGCTATTTTTGAGTATATTTCCACCTTTAATCGATTCGTGTTGATTCCCTTTTTGTTGTTATCATTTATTATGGACTTTGATGACATTTTCATCGTGATTTTTGGGAATATCCATTTTGATGGATTCGGTATCGATTTCTTTGGATTTTATTCACGTCTTCGAATGTGAATTTTGATGATCGATTGTTTCTACAATCATTTTTAGTGATTTGTCACTTTAAAATATAAAGTTTTTCTATACTAGTAGTAAATATCAAAACTCTTTCTTCAAATGATTTCAACAATATTTTATTACAAAGCTCATTTCTTAAAACCGTTTTCCTATCTATTAGTATATACAAACATTTACCTCACTCGTATGAGAAATCTAATTAAACGATTTAGTAAAACAAGTGGTATGAAACGCTTGCGTTTACTTCATTGGTTAATTCTTGGACTTGTTCGATTGAATCTCTTGTGACAATTTACTAGTGGAGATCTACAATTTGTTCGCAAATATTTAAGTTAAGCTAGTGGTTATGCGACATGATGCTAAACACATATATTTACTAGCTTATTGTAATTGACACTTCTTGATGATTCATGATGATCATTTTATGGTTTAGACTAGCAATGTGCGATGTCTCTTTGTCCATGAGGACTATACCTCAATTTTATTGAGCTCCTGCCCACCAGGAGGAGCTTCGGTTCAATGTCCGCAATGGGGGACTATACCCTGTCAGGAGGAGTTTCGACTCACCGGGAGGAGCTTCGGCTCAATGTCCACAATGAGGGACTATACCCTGTCAGGAGGAGTTTCGACTCACGAGGAGGAGCTTCGGCTCAATGTCCGCAATGGGGGACTGTACCCTGTCAGGAGGAGTTTCGGCTCACCAGGAGGAGCTTCGGCTCAATGTCCGCAATGGGGGACTATACCCTGTGAGGAGGAGTTTCGGCTCACCAGGAGGAGCTTCGGCTCAATGTCCGCAATGGGGGACTATACCCTGTCAGGAGGAGCTCCGGCTCATTTTTTATGGGATTGGCCATCCTTTTATTGTGATTTCTGTATTTCTATTTGATGATTTCTGGAATTTATGTTTCACCAACTTTTACAATTGGCATTGATATGTATGTCATTTTATTGTGGCTTGATGAATGAAATAAAGAATGTGACATTCTTTTTGATGCTATGAGATTCTTTGAGATATTGTATGACTTTTATGGATTTTCTAATGTATACTTGTCGTAGTATGACATTTTTGGTTATCATACGTCTTTTTATTATATCTCTTCTTATATCTCATTTTAACTGATAATTATAGCTAGACTGATCCGTTTATTATTTTCTTCTTAAATAATACTCGGGTCAGACTGAGATTTTACAGGTGCTTCTGCTTGACTCCTTATCGGACCTCCATCTGATCCTTTGGCTAACTACTTTAGTTTTAGTAGTTTTTGTTGTATACTATTGAGATATTGACTCTATGATGTATACTTATTCTTTTGTCTAGCACTTGTATCTATTCTTTTTGATATTGTGGATCTTGTTTGACCACTACTCTGATGTACACTTTCATGTGTTATATTCATATCTATTTCCGCCTTTGTGATATGAATTGTCTGTGACTGATTTATGTTTTGTTTATTTCTATATTTGTTTCTGAAGATATTATAGCCACTGTGTATTAGCTTTGTGTTTGTATCGGTATGTCGGATTTCCTCTTGAAACAAAATGCATGTTATATTATCTGACATATCGGTGCTCGCGCAAAGCAATTACACGGATGGTCGCTCCTCAACAGCCTTATTTTCCGTGCTAGTTGACAGCATTACACCGTAGTGTTTTTGGCTAGCGTGGGTATAGAGGTGGTGCGTCACATATTACCTCAAATGATTGTTTTGCCGAGCTAAGTGGAATTCAAGAAGAACTACGAGTATTGATTGCGAAAACGAATCCTTATTTGAAAGAATGGGATTTAGTATGAAAGCAAAGTTTGACAAATACTGGGGAAGTATAAGTAACATGAACAAAATTTTACTTGTTACGTGTGTGCTTGATCCAAGGTATAAATTTCAAATTTTGAAGTTATGCGTTGAAGACATGTATGATGAAGTAGTTGCAGATGACATATTAAAAAGTGTGAAAGATATTTTGATAAGGTTGTTTGACTTCTACGTGTGCAATTCTACATTTGGAACGCAAACATGTGATGAACCATGATCTAGTACTTCCATTGATAGTGAAAGTGTTGTGAATGTTAGTGATGTTCTTTCTGGAAAAAGAAATCCTTTTTTACGACAAGTTCGACAACGAGACAATGAATGCAATGAACTAGAAAAGTATTTAAATGCACCGATTGAGGATGCACCAAATGATTTTGATGTTTTACTATGGTGGAAGGTAAATAGCTCCAAATATAATGTTTTATCTCTAGTTGCTCGAGATCTCCTTGCTATTACGGTGTCCACGGTTGCTTCCGGATCTGCTTTTAGCACCGGAGGAAGGGTTATAGATCCTTTTCGTCGTACTTTGAGTGCACGAATGGTTGAGGCATTAATTTGTACTCAAAATTGGTTAAGGTCCATACCAAATTTGTTGACCACCGGATTGAGGTTCCAAACGATGATGTTTACTATTACAATGATGCTTTATCAGGTGATATTAGCATTCATAAAATAATCTAGTTTGATATTTGTTTGATTTTACATACAATACTCTAACTAATTTGTTTTTCATGTAGAATTTGTGCATGGTCATCAATGTGAATTGTCATTATCTTCAATTTTCAATGTGGATAGTCCATCTCCATCATCAATGTTTTCACCATGGTTAATATCTCATTAATCACAGTGTTTATATTCACTTCAATTTATTCGGTTTATTTCAATTTCAATCTAAGTATTCAAACATATGCATGTGTACTGTAGTGTAAACATATACTCACATTCATGTTTTCCTTAAACACTAGTCAAATATATGCAGGTTTTCATACAAACGATCATCATCGAAAGTATTAAAAATGAATTAGACTCTGATTATCTATGTTGGATTTATAATTGAAAAGTAGTCCGCAATCATTATTATATAACTGTATGTCCGATCGGCCTCTCCCTTTTAATAGATGTGGGAGTTGGTATAACCTAATACCAACCAAAACATCATGACAAATGTGGCTAATATAATACTTATTTATACCTAGCAGTTTGCATGTTGCCTCTTTCTTTCTATTGTTCGGTTCTTTCCATTTGTTAAGTACACTGATCGGTCCTTTGATGCTGAATATTTCATGCAGTAGACCATTAATATAATGGTAATAAAGGCATTATAACCATGAATATCCAGCATAATAGTTCTTAAATAACCATACAATAATTAATGAAAGTTGAAGGGGTTGTTCATCCAGTGGGTACAAACATTGATAAGACCAGCACAACACCCGTCTGCTTGTTTCAACAGATTAATAATTGAATCATGCACATCGCTATCATCTGAATTTACAAAATAATTGAATAGGTACTTGTGCTTTTATAACAGAAGATGTAAAAGCCTATATAGAATGAATCCATAGTGAATAAATCCAAGTTGCTGTCATCAGAAATTGCGAATGGTCGTATAGTGATTTGCACTAAAGAGGAACAAAAGTGCTGACATGGTCTAGTGCCATGCAATTTATTTTATTTTTCTACAAACCGATAAATTCTTATTATTTTATTTTCAGAAAATGTCGAATAATACGAGGATGGAGAAGAAAGTTCTTGTGATTTTTTATCGCCATGCAGCATTATCTAGTATCTACAAACCGATATTGTATTTACATCGTGTTCTGTATAACTTTTAGCTGCATGCAGCATTATTGTATTTGCAATGAACTGAGGTTTAAGTGTATGGTGACTTTATTTTAGCTGCATGCAACATTGTTGCATTATTTTCTAGATCATTATTGTATAATTTGTATTTGCAATGAACTGAGGTTTGTACACATAAAGAGGTTTAAGTGTACGTCTATGGTGACTTTACTTTAGCTGCATGCAGCATTGTTTTGCCGAGCTAAGCGTATGATGGCTGAGGTTTAAGTGTATGGTGACTTGTATTGTTCATGTTTATTACTTTATTTTATTTAGTTTCATTTACCTGATATACTATTAATTTAGCACATTAAGGTGCACATATCTGGATAATTTATTTTCTATGCAAACATTTCAAAATTGCAAACAATCAATCGGTTAACCGTTCTAACTTTACCGATTAACCGATTAACCGTTTAACCACGAATAATAGTCGGTTAACCGTTCTAGGTGACCGGTTAACTGCGGTTTAAATATTGCGGTTCGGTCGATACTACCAACATCGATTAACCGAATATCGGTTAACCGAGCCGCATATTAGTTTAGGTTAACCGTAAAAATTAATCGATTTGTACGGTTAATCGACCGCACCTACCCTTATGAAAAACTATCATATTTTATTAGTGGAAAAGAATCACTCACGAAAATGTATACATCATTAACGATTCTTATACTAACGTCATTGTATACTAATGTTATTTCCTAAAGTGATAGACCTATTACAACTGGCAGTCGTCGGCCTTAATATACGAAATTGTAATATGTTTATTACGTCTTACAAGCGTCTGTGATAGTTGCAAGCGACTATTGTAATAAGAATTTTTACAACATTTAACAGTAGGTGTCATAGATAATTTTACAACTGCAAATGCAAAAATAATCCGACTGACCAAATGACACCGCGGTAGCCCCTGGTGCCGCGGTGTCCTTAGTCATGCATTTACGGAAAATAATCCGACTTGGTCGGTATTAACATTGTCTTCGGCAAAGTTCAAGCACAAGGTGGTTGGGATTGTACTAATATGTTTATAAACTTAACAGGATCATTGCTTGAGTTTTCTCCATTTTCCTCGTTACATGGTGTTTGCTGATTTAAACAACATACGATGATACCCCTCTTTCCAAACCATGCTTTTACCCCTTCCTCGTCACCTCGCCGACACCAAACTACACCTGCACAACACCCAGCCTTTCATACAACCCTCCACTAGAGCCCCCAAATCGCGAGCTCCATCAGAACCCTCGATACACCGCCTAACAACCTAACCAGATCCACAAAATAAAATCACGATGCTTTTACATCTCATAATCGCAACAGCGTCAGATCTTGATCGATTTGACAATCCTGAACCTCATCAGCGATGCACGACCTCGCCTCCTAATCCGACCCATGCTCCCTGACTGTCGTCTTAAACCAAATCATTGATAGCTAAATCGAGTAAGCTTGCGTTGGAGCCTTTCGAGCTGGGTTCGATGTGTGAAATCGTCGATGGCTAAAGTTACAGATGAGAGTTTTCTTAGTTCCCTGAACTTGAATGAGGTTTAATATATTTGGATCTTGATTTGGAGGGATGAGATGAGGTGTTTTCTTAGTCGGAGATGTTTGAAGATATTATAGAACAAGGGATGGATCTGGAGAGGTGGAACTGGATCTGGAAGGGAAGGCCAAATGTATGACTTGAGGGAAATGTTTTGAGAGAAGATGAGAAGATAAGAAGACGTGTTTTCTTAAACGGAGATGCATTTGGGTTTGGAGGGGTAATGATAAGGAGTCGGCATAAAATAAAGGCTTAGGGAGGGAAATTATTTTGGAATGGAGAAAACTTTTTGGACTGAAGCCAAAATTTTCGAACTGGAGGATTAATTGATTGCTTAATCCATTATTTATATTTTGCCTCTCTTTTGCATACGAGATCCATCTTGGACGTCATCTCTTGCGTTGCGTTTTTGATGGATAGCTCTAGGACTTGGCGTTGGTTTGAATAGATTTGGTTGATGTGAGGTATATTGTCTCTCACCATGCTAAATTGTTGGTATAGTACTGAAACAAGGCAATATAGGATTAGAATATACCCCATAGCATAGGATTTCATGCATAGAGTATCGTGCACGATTACTCATCTGAAGATGAAGCATAATGGACTTGGAGATGCACTTCGAACTTTAGGGAAGATGCCAGACGTTTTCATTTGGTTTGTATTTAATCATTTTGGTTGAGTACACAACCAATAGTCGTTACCGAATACTCTGGAGTGGTCGATATCTACCACTATTTATGATGTTCGATTCATTCAATTTTGATGTGATAATGGAACGGCTTCAAGGAGTAGGATGGGATGATTCATTCGTTCATTCGACGCTCGATTTGTTGTTACTACTCTTCAACGAGTGGTTTTGGCGGTGAAGCGATCATGTGACGCTTGGATGTGATGACTCCATGGTTTGATGACGATCATGATGGGAAGTGACGGCTTCGATAATGGATAGTCATGCTTCGGGTTGCAGGGTAGGCGACAATGAGTTGGATTGATGTTACCGTCGAAGGAATGTTATAGGATGCAAGATGACACTTTATGACTTATGATGGTTGTCTATAGTAGTTGCCAACCACGATGACTTTAGCCGGGAGTTGTAAGTACAGTTCCAAGATCAGCTCTGCAATGGATGAGGAGTGCAAAGAGATCATTGATATCTGCAGGTTTTATGTATACTTGTGAAGCAACGGTATTTGTGATGATATCCGTTGGGGATACGATGTTCCCTGGATAATTTACTTAGAGATACGATGGCCCCCGAGGATAGGATGGCCCACAGATCACACGATGTTTAGATCTATAGTACCTCGGATCGTATACAATGGGCATTCTAGTTCCTGGCCTACTGAGTGGCATGGATTCGAGTAATAAGAATCCGGTACGTTGAGTAGCCCTTGACCTAATGATGGGGTCATATGAGTATCAAATATCAAAAGCACTGAGTGAGTGAATGTGAGGATGGATAATGGATGCCATGCTTTCTTTGGTTCACTTTAGGGATGTCACACGATGTGGATATTATTGATGCTGGTATTTGGAATGCCCTTAATACTTTGATGTATAGTACACCCATGGTGACTATGATATAGAGTAGCATATATCCTATGTTATGTGCTAATCTGTGGATGCAGTGATATGTCAGTTATGATTCTCTATACCCACTGTTCCATATGTTTTACCGACTTTTATAGTGTTCTGAAATTATTTATAACTCATTCTAGACTACCATCTGGCTCGAGGTTTTATGCTTTGCTTCTTAATATCTCAGGTGCTCTTAAATGAGTAGACTAGATAACAGATGTAAATAGCACTTGGAGCTGTGCATATGGTGATGCTTTCTCATATTTATATTTTGAGTTATTACTGTTTATTCCGCTGTGTGACATTATGGAGCCATGATAGTGGACTTGCTATTAGTAGAGAATTTATCAATTGAGTTTATTTATCTTTTGTACAAACTCTATTGAAATTTTGCATAACCGTAGAAGCCTGTGTACTCTGATTTTGTGGTTTGTATAGTTATCATTAACTCGCATGTTTTATACCTGTTATTACTACTATCTTTTACCTAATGTGCTGTGAGATATACGATAGGTTATGTGATTGTGTGAAGTTTTATTTCTTCCTCTTTTCTTCTATTCTCTTCCCTTCTTTTCTATTCCTCATCTTTATTTCTTTTAGTTTCCCTTGATAATCATCCCACATCGGTCGGATGCTCCAACACAGACTATTCAGATATATAAGCATCGTTGGTATAGGGCAGTCGTCACATTTGGTATCAAAGCAAAGGTTACGTGATTAACCAAAGCTGATACCATGATCCAGTAGAGATAGAATAACAGTTGTCACCTTAGACTGGATCGAGAGTACACCTACATACTAGGAAGTGCGTATATGTTATATATTTTGATTTTCAAAACTATATGGTACTATATATAGTATATAAGTTGTATTGCATACACGAGCACTATTGATGCAACTTTCTCTATGAGAGACCGATCATTCTTATTATGTGTTAAGAGTGACCTAGCGTATGAGAATACTGCTATTAACTCCATCTTCGGAGTTGAGGAGTGGGCAGATTCAGGGGGCACTAACCTAGACTTACAAAATATTTCGCATAGATTATGCGGGTCATTTTCTGGATTGCCCAAGTTGTTCCAAATGATTATGGTGCTCAAATGTAAACACCTGAGCCGTTTAAAGACTATATGAGTTTAAGAGGCAGACCGTTCCTTAGAACGGAGTTGACTATTAAGGTGCAAGATGGGATGAATATTTGCGAAAGAATCTTCGATGACTTAGAGTTAGATGACACCATGAGGTAGCAACTGACCTCCAGATGACTCCAGGAACGAACAATGAAATTGCGGAGTTTCTTATAGCTTTGATTCCCGAGGACCATTTTGCTTGGATTAGTTCATAGTTTTCTTTAAAGAGAAATTTATCTCGACCTTTCATAAGTCAATGTTGTTCAGGAAGTTCGCCAGCTTAAACTAAGGCGATATGTCTATGTTGGAGTATGTGGCTAAATTCGACGTGCTATTGAATTACGGTTTATCTTTCATTGATACTTCACTCGGAAAGAATGAAGAATTTATCATTGGGTTGATTGATCATCTTAGAAAGCGATTGATTAGTCATATTGACGAGAACTTCAAGAATTTAATCGATAAAAAGGCTTTATGATGTGAGAATCTGTACCAAATGTTGAAGGATTGTCCCAAACAATTTAAGTAGGGGAAAATAATGGAGGCATATGCGTTGAATGCCGTTTCAACCTTGTTGATTGCTTTATCGATGAAAGAGAAGGTAAAGGGCATTACCACCCAAGGTATGCTTTCCATTTATAATGTTTTATTCGACATCAAGGTTTCATGTTCCTTCATTTAATAGATTGGTTTTGAGACCCGATATTGTTGACTGGCCTTTAAATTATAACGAACCTTATTGGAGGCTCGGCTAGACTATGCATGTGTAATGTTCCATTTTATCACCAAAAAGCAATACTATGGATGACTACAGCGTCTATAGCGCTTATTTTCGGGCCTTAAAATTATTGAATGTTATCACATGGTTTGTCTACACTTAGCTTATACATGGTTTGTTGAAACTTTGTCTTATCGAGTCATGGACGTTTATCAATTTGTTTGTTATTGGTTGCTTTAGGTTAACTAGGTTTAATATCATAGTCTAGGAATTGACTGGCCAGGGGGGTACAGAAGAGTGGTGGATTGTGGAGGCTGTTGTTGATGACATGCATTGACAATGAGCGGAAGATAGTGTTTGGCTACCCAACTGATGATGAGGTGATGGCTAGCTTTCTATATTCGCTCGATATCCCACACGAGGATTTGTCATATGTTTCTGTAGCTAGAGAGTGTCCGAACACATTTGATGAGGTATCCTGATTACCACCATATAGATAGAGTTCCGCATCGATCTGGTTAGACATGCTAGACAAGTGTTATATCTTTAAGGAATATGATGCCAAAAGAGTAGAGGAGGCTAAAGGTACGAGCGGATGACCTATTGACATGAATGTTCATTCATAAGAACATATTTGGATGGGATGCACCTATACTATTTTCCGCTAGGGTGGATGGTTGTTTGAGGTTGTATATTGATTACCGTGAGCTGAATGAGAATGCGAACAAGTATCCACTCCCACTTATTGATGCTTGTTCGATCAGCTCTATAGCGCGAATGTGTTCTTTCAATTGGACCTTACAATGTAGCTTCATCCATTGAGGGTATCTAAAGATAGTACGTAGATCACAATATTTCATACGCTACTTTGATATTCGATTGGTTGGTTATGTCGTTCGGGCTAACCAATGTGCCAACATGCTTTATTGATTTCTTGAGCCATATTTTGTGAGATTACTTGAGTATGTCCGTGCTTGTGCTCATTGATGATATTTCCATTTACTCATAGACGAAAGAGGAGCACAAGACATGTTTGAAGATTGCGTTGGACATGTTGAGAAAACACGGATTGATGAGAAGTTTTTTTAGGTTAGTGGGATATTATAGATATACTACCAAGAGCTTCTCGGAGGTAGCAGCAGCAGTAACCGATTTGACGAGGAGGATCAGACTTTAATCTGGTATGCTAGGTGCAGACATGCGTTAATGGGTCTAACTGAGAGGTTAATGTGTGCACTAATGCTACTCATTCCAAGTGAGAATGAGGAGATGATAGTGCACATATGCATGTGGTACTTAATTGGGTATGGTATTGATACCGAAAGGTAAGTTGTCACATGTTAGTTGACAGCTGAAATTACACGAAAGGAAGTATCCAACTCTTAATTTGGAGTAGGATGCGATAGAGTTCATTTTGGAGATTTTGAGGCACTTTCTATTGGGAGAGATGTTTGAGTTATTCATTGATCCCATATCGTTAAATTATTTCTTCTCTGGGAATGGTTTCAATCTTTGCTAGCAGCATCGATGTTTTGAGTTCTTTGCCTCCTACGACTTTGACATTTCCTAGAAGTTCGTAAGGAAAATGTGGTCTTTGATTTGTTGAGTTGGAGACGTACAATTTAGGAGCAATATTCCTAGAGTGGGCATTGCTCAAGTTTATCAAAAGTTATGACTCTAGAACTCAATGTGAGCTAGTACCAAAGACGTTGGCCAGTTTGATAATCAGACCTACTTGGATTTAACAGACCGGTGCTAGTCAAAGGGGTGAAGCTAAACTAATGGAGATCATGTCTAAGTTAAAAGAATGAGTGGTGTCTACGGAGGTGACGCAGTGTGGACTCGACTGAGACGGTTGGTTCCATATGGATCATTACATCTATGAAATGCCAAAAACTAGAGGAAATATGATAGGATTTTAATCACAGTCGATAGAATGACAAAGATAGCTAAATTTATGTTCGTTAAGTGCGATAGAATGTCATCCAAATTAGTTTCATTACATGTGGAATGGATAGCGTGATTCCATTGTGTGTCAAGAGCATTGTAAATGGCCGAAACCCATTGTTTGCCAGTGGTTTTTGTTAGAACTTACATGAGGCGTTTGGAAATTTGGCACCAAATTGACTAGGTGATATCAAGACTAAACCAGTAACTTCGAGACCTTATAGGCCTATTCGTACCGATGATATGATATGAAACATGATAGGATTCCAGTGGAGTAGTAATGGTTCAATGGAGTGAATGCGAAGGAGATTGCATTTAGGAGACCGAGAAGAGCATGTGGACCGCTTGTTCGGAACTCTTTATTAGGTGAGATTTCTATTTTTTGCCAACTTTCATATTAGATATAATATTTGGTGTTTAAGTTAGAGAGTTTAGTATCCTGCATACTAGGATAGGCATGGATCTTACTTTTTGATATTTGATCTTATGTTTTCCTAGTTGATGTTTGATTGGTTGCACTTTATACAATTACTTTTGCTTATATGGTTGTTAGGCGTGCAAGATAGCTAAGATATGGTATATCATATTTATTTGAGATGATTGCCATATATATGGTCTAGTATGCTTGTTTACATTATGATGTTGCTATTGTGCTTAATCCTCTTTGTTGGGGCTTTACTAGATACATGGAAGCAAGTGTTGACTATTTGGTCTTACTCAATTTTATTCACATCCAAATGTTGTGCTCTTGTTATAAAAGAGGTATGTAACAAATGTAGTGTAGATTTGGTGACATATGTTTTGTTGTCCTTGGAAATGAGATGCCTCACATATGAGATGCCTCAAATATGAGATGTATATATGTTTATGTTGTATCAGGATATTCCCCAGACCTAACCATACAAAGGAGATACTGTCGAAGTTTTCTGTTACCTAAGCCCAAATTGAGAGAAAATCCAATGTATAGGATATTATACATTTGGATGGTTTAGGCAGTTTGTAGGGTGAGATCGTGTCTATCGAGATTGACCCGTTTGGGCAGGTGGCTAGGGTTTTGTGTCATCGGATAGTTGATTGGTGATATGCGAAATGGAATCCAAGGTTGGGATCTCCTTTGCGAATTGAACCTCGCCGCACCATTCACTTGAACTCTGACTCATTTAAAAATAATTATGACATTCTTGAAGGTCAATGACGTGGGCACGGTCATGATTCACGAGGAAGGACCAGAGGTGGCTTTTTTTAGCATGAACAACGAGCTCGCGTATAGAGGAATAACATATTCGTTGGTTCAAAGTTTCATTGAGAAATAAGTGAGATTGGGAGGAGAGAAGGTGTTCAACCAAGTGGGTTTCATTCGTGCACATGTATAGGTTATCTCTAATTTGGGGAAGATAGATTAACTAGGTAATTGATTTAATTATTAATTAAGTTAGTTAATTGATTACTTAGTCTGTGTCTTATACTTTGCATATCTTTTGCATACGAGGTTCGGTTGGTACACATTTTATTGCATTGCACTCATGATGGAAAGCTCTAGGACTTAGCGTTAGCATGAACAGATTTGGTTGAGGTAAGTATTGTCCCTCACCATACGATGACTGTTAATATAGTATTAAAATGACATTTTGAAAGGTTTCCTAATTTTAAATTGGGATTTCTAAAGTAGTTGAACCTATATCTTATTTTATAAAAAGAATTAAAAATATTTTTAAATGGCTTTAAATTAAATATCACATTTTCCTGTTGACCTGCTATTTTGACGATATCGATAAATTTGGACTATTTTTGACATTTATCCCACATTGGTTGCTTGGATGTATTGTACCGTATTATAGACGCATGTATGCGATTTTAATGTAGGCTCTTTTAGACGTTAGAATGCTTATTGGTTGCATGTATGCTAATTTGTTTATTAGTTGGTTGAAAACGCTATTCAAAGGTGATATAGGATTAGAATATATCCCATACAATAGAATTTCATGCATAAAGTATCATGCACGCTGACTAATCAAAAGACGAAGCATGGTGGACTTGGACATGCACATCAAACATCAAGGAAGATGCCGGACATTTTCATTTGGTTTGCATACCATTTTGGTTAAGTACACGACCAAAATGTTCATTACCGACTACTCTAGTGGTCAATATCTGCCACTATTGATGATTGCCGACTGGCCAATTTTGATGTGGACGATGGAGCGGCTTCGAGAAGTAGGATGTAATGGTTCCTTCATTTTTTCGACATTCAATTTGGTGTTATTGCTTTTCCACAAGTGTTTTTGGCGATTAAGTGAAGATGTGATGCTTAAACTTGTTGACTCCATGATTTAACGACGATGATTCCATGATGGGAAGTGACGACTTCGATGATGGATAACTATACATCGAGATGCAGGGTAGGTGATGACTGGTCAGATTGATGGAAATCTTGGAGGAAGCTTATGGGACACACGATGACACTCTATGACTTATGATGGTTGTCTAGAATAGTTCCCAACCGCGAAGAGTTCAGACGAGTCTTGCAAGGACAGTTTCCGAGTAGAGCTCCACTATGGATGAAGAGTGCAAAGGGATCGTTGATATGTCTAGGTTTCAATGTATACTCATAAAGCAAGAGTATTTGTGATGATATCTATTAGGGTTACGATGGCCCCTGGGGAATGATGGCCTCTGGATCACATGATGTTCAGATCCGTAGTACCTTGGATCACATACGATGGGCATTCTAATTCCTGGCCTACTAAGTGACATGAAGTTAAGTACCGAGAGACTGGGACGTTGAGTAGTCCTTTTCCTGATGATGGGGTCATATGAGTATCATATATCCAACACTTTGAGTGAGTGAATGTGAGGATGGATGATAGATGTCATGCTTTCTTTAGTTGCTTATCACTTTAGGGATGTCACATGATGTAGCTATTATCAATGTTGATATCTAGACACCCTTCGTACATTGATATATAGTACAACCATGACGACTATGATATATAGTGGCATATATCCCATGTTATGTGCTAACTCTGTGGAAGCAGGGACATGTCAGGTATTATTCTCCATACCCTCTATTCCATATATTACACCGACTTTATAGCGTTTTGAGATTATTTTTCGCTCATACCAGACTGTTGTCTGACTCGAAATTTTATTCTTTGTTTCTTATTATCTTAGATGTTCTTAAATGAGTAGAGTATATAGTAGTTGTAAATAGCACTTGGAGCTATGTAGATGGACTAGCAGATGGTGACGCTTTCTCATATTTACATTTTGAGTTATTGTTGTTTATTCCGCAGTGTGACTGTAACATCCCTCACTCTGAGCCCTAAAACTAATTGCCATGGATATTGTAGTCATCATTAGTTTTTAATTCTTGATGCCAAAATATGACTATGTTAATTATATCAATAATCAGGTATACATGAATATGAAAGAATTTCAACATAGTTCAATAACAAACTTTCATCTCATTACATAATTGATATTTCATATTCATTACATAATCTCATTTGTAAACCCACATTTAGAGAAATTTATTATTTCAAAGTATTCCTAGAGCGACATATGAAGACATCCCTTGGTTCATCGGAGTCAAATACTTGACAGTTATACAACATTATCGTCACATCCAAAAGACAAACTTAAACAACACAGTGGAAATAGATGAAAGCTCCTAATAGCTAGATTGCCTCCTACACATCTCCGGAAGTTTATTTGTTCTACTAAGAGACCTGAAAAACTCTTATTCTCAATGTGACGATCCGTAAATCCATACCCTTTGAATCGATAATAAACCACACATGTCCAACCCAAAAAGCATAGATTGACGGAAAGTCATGAGAAAGAAAAGTAGAGAGAAGAAGAGAAGAGAAGGAAGAGAGAAGAAAAAAAAACAATACAAAACCACACATCGCAGCGGAAAACATATAATATCATATCAATGACCTTTATAAAACAGAAACTTTGTATATATACATCAATCAGAGTTCAACAATTAATCACTAATCATCTGCCTGGACAGTTATAATAACATGTCCTTAAAATTGCAGACAAAAACAATGCAGCGGATAATAAACATATACGGGAATACGATTTGAAGACTTCCAGCTCTCCCGCTGAAGCTTCAAAGCACCAAATCTAAACCTGTAATATACTCGGTCTGACCCAGTATTGAAAGGGAAGAACGTCCAGATCAGTCTGGTAAACCAGCGTGAGAAACACACTCAACTGAATTTATTAAATAACCAAACTTTCCTTTTTAAAACAAAAGTATCTCGAAAGACACGCCTACACATAAACACGGACATGTTTTTTCCTTACGATAACCAAAACCCTTCATATCAAATTAGCTTATATTATAATCGTGTCTAGTATATAAATAATTTTAATCATAGCCGAAATTGTTACATTGATTAAATTCCAGCATATAGCCCTAAATGGGTAATACAATCAAAATATCCAGCATATAACCCTAAATGGGTAATACAATCAAAATGGTAGGCACATAGCGGAGTTTGGATTTCCATACAAATGACCAGGTGAAGGGACTACCTTTCGATGGGTACACCTCTAGATGGATGTCCCGAGGCACAGAACATCTGCCCAGTACCAACACAAGACCGACCTACCTCTATAACTAGGTAGTACCAAATATGTCATCCCTCGTTCATTAATGACCTTTCCGAGGGCTCTTATAGCATACAAGCCACATTAATTTATCTCTCTAACATCATAGCAGGATGAAATATATCTAGAAGAGGATGATCATATCGTAATTGAGAATGACCCACTTAGCCTTGCCACGTCTAACCTTTTCTCAGTCATTTCCGATTGATGAGGCCTGAGGTAATGATTACCTTTTATATATCACATATCACATTACTTTGAACGCCACATTGCCATTTCTATTGACTACTAGTTGACTTTCACAAAAATACAACCCTTGAGCTTGTACGTCTCAAGGAGGGTGTTAAGCTAAGAGAAGTTGTCTTCTACACCACCACCAATGTACATTTGTAAAAACCAATGTACGTAATCTTAAAAATGCAATGCCAGACACTCGTCCATACACTACTAGAAAAAAGCGAAATAGCGACGGGTGGGGGCGACGGCTTCCGACGGTTAATTTTCGACGGCTTCCGACGGGCCGTCGGCGGCCGTCGGAAGCCTTCGGAAATTCACGAATACCTGCAGTCGGCCGAGCTTTTTTTCCTCATTTTCCAGCTTTCCCCAATCTCACCAAAAACCCCCAAATCCACATTTTCCACCTCCATTCGCCAATTTCGTGATGTTTTCTCCTTCCACGCTGCTGATTCAACACCTCTTGCTCTCAATCTTAGGTATAATCTCTTATTTTTCTGAAAATTTCAGTTTTTACCCTAATTTTAGATTTGCATAAATTGATAAATTAGGGCGAATTAGCGATTGCAATTGTTTGCATTAGCGTAATAATGGTTTATAGCATCACATGGCATACATATTTCATCTTTTATCGTGAAATTGTGAAAAACACGTATACTTTGTGGTTGTTCATGTATATGTAAATTGTTGTGTATGCCCTGATTCGACGATTGTATACGTTATTTGGCATACGATAAAATGATTGAATGAACTAGGAGTATTATATTGTGCACGTATTTACTTATGAAACAAAAAAATGCATTACTCTAAATTATAATTGTGTGTATTAAAAAAAAGACAAAAATGTTAAACCAGCCTTTTTGATGCGTAATACGTCGAATAACTGTGTTAAATTTATATACATTTTTGTAAATATGAACAGTGAGTAAAACTGTATTTTTGAGTAAAATGCGCGCATGTTAACCGACAAATGTCCCTTAGAGAGTTTTTGGCCCCGTTTGACAAGTGTTGTACATGATCGTTGTATAAATAGTCATTTTTCTTGAAAAACGACCATTTATATTCATCTGGTACAATGTTTGTCGGATTTTTCCCTGTATTGGACAAGTTATGAACACAGTAAGAATTTACATTTTGTATACTACTTCGTCTCAAACCGTTCATAAAATTTTGCCCTAACTTTTCTTTTTTGTTTCCTGCGTACACGCATTTGTGTACAATGCAGGGAACAAAAGGGAAATGCTGCCGAAATTTTATTGAATCGTTTGAGACGAAGTAATATACGAAATGTAAATGCTTACCGTGTTTGTAATGGGAAGTAGGATGTCTGACCAATGAAAAAAAAATTATATATATTTTTAATCGTTACGTACATTAAAAAATGAAATGTGCCCTATTTGAAAATATTTTTAAATTTGTGAAGTTGTTCTTTTAATTCAAAATATTATACGACCATGAAAATAATCTTTTTTGAATTTGTATTCTTCAAAATAAATATTAATTTTTGAACTTCTCATTTTGTCAAATAGGAAAAATGATTGATTATTTTGTTGATCGGAGGAGATGGATGTACCAAACAAAAGGACTGAGGGGCTCAATAAAAGAAGATTTTTATAATGGTATAAACGTGTTTGTTGAATTCGCTTTAAGTAATAACGGAAATGATCCAGAAATTCGTTGTCGGTGTAGTAGGTGTAGACATTTGAAGTATTTGTTACCAAATATTGTGAAAGTTCATTTGTGCTAACACGGTTTCGTACCCGAATATTATGTTTGGGATCGGCATGGAGAAGTTGTAGCAAATACTTCTGTAGAGTCTGAAAGTGTCGTTAGCGCAATAGTTTCAACGACCCGTATAGAAAATATGGTCGAAGATGCAGCACGATCAATGTTTCCTATGGTTCAAGTTGACGATGATGATGGAAATGTTGAAGAACCAAATATTGAAGCTAAAAAATTTTACGATTTACTAGATGCAGCTAAGAAACCTATTTGGGATGGTTGTAAAAGCGGCACTCAGCTGTTAGTAATCGCAGAATACATTGCGATGAAGTCAAAATACAACATCACTGAAGCTGGGTTTACGGCTGTTGTACAAGCTGCAAAAAGACATATGCCGCCCGATAATCTAATGTGTGAAAATCACTACGAAGTTAAAAAACTTATGTCGGCTTTTGGTTTACCGTATCAGAAAATAGATACATGTTTAAAAGGATGCATGTTGTTTTGGAAAGAAGACACAAACCTTAGAAATTGTAAAGTTTGTAACCAGGAGAGATACAAACCAAGAAAAATGAAGGGGAAGGAAGTTCCGTACAAGCGTATGCACTACTTACCCATAACTCCAAGACTTCAAAGATTATATGCATCTTCTGTAACTGCGTCTAATATGAGATGGCATAGCGTGAGAACAGAGGAAGAGGGTACATTGACACATCCGGCTGATGGAGAAGCATGGAAGCATTTCGATAAAACATATCCAAATTTTGCAGCGGAGAGTCGAAATGTTAGATTAGGATTATGTATGGACGGTTTTTCTCCATTTTCTCAATTTGGTTCTAAATATTCATCATGGCCCATTATCGTCACACCGTATAATTTACCTCCATGGATGTGTATGAAAACGCAATATATGTTTCTTACTGTTGTCGTTCCTGGCCCCGACGATCCGACACAAGGAATCGATGTATATTTACAACCGTTGATTGAGGAGTTAAAAATACTGTGGAACGAAGGAGTAGAAACATACGATGTGTCCAAGAAGAAAATTTTTCGTATGTTTGCTTCTTTGTTGTGGACTATAAGTGATTTTCCTGCCTATACAATGCTTTCGGGATGGAGTATTGCCGGTCGTCTAGCATGTCCATATTGCATGGATGAAACACGAGCGTTTTCTTTACCTCATGGTAAGAAAAATTTACGGTTTGACTGTCATCGATATTTTCTCCATGTAAATCATCCCTTCAGAGGAGACAAGAAAAACTTTTTAGCTAATAGAGTAGAAACTAGACAACCACCGACGATATGGTCAAGCGAAGACATATATGAACTTGTTAAGGCTATCCAAAGATATATGAAATTGGAGAGCAAATAGAAATTGAAGGCAAATCAGTTGTTCATAACTGGTGCAAACAAACTATTTTTTGGGAGTTGCCGTATTGGAAACATCTTCTCCTTCGCCATAACATAGATGTGATGCACAATGAGAAAAATGTATTTGATAATGTTTTTAACACAATTTTGAATGTGAAAGGGAAGACGAAGGATGATTTGAAATCAAGACGTGATATAGAAGAATTATACAAACGTCCTGAGCTTCATATGAAACCAAATGACAACAAAAAACCCAAAGCTTGTTACGAATTAGATAATAATCAAGTTAAAGCTGTGTTAAAATGGGTGGAAGGGTTAAGATTTCCTGATGGGATATCATCAAATTTTCGTAGATGTGTTGACTTTAAAAATGGTAGATTAAGCGGAATGAAAAGTCACGACTGTCACATAATGATGGAAAATTTATTCCCCATAATGTTCAAAGAACTACTGCCGTTAAAAGTTTGGAAAGTAGTAACGGAGCTTAGTATGTTTTACAAAGAGCTTTGTTCGACTACTTTAAAAGTGCAACGTTTACGTAAACTTGAAGTGGACATTCCTATATTGCTTTGCAAATTAGAGAAAATATTTCCGCCTGGTTTTTTTAATGTGATGGAACATTTACATGTTCATCTCCCATCTGAAGCACGACTTCGAGGTCCTGTCCAATACGGATGGATGTATCCATTTGAGAGGTATGTAATATATATGTTATAACGTAATTTAATTGCATTTGAAAGATGAAGTTAATATAAATTAATGTTGCATAGATATTTGAATCACCTGAAGAAAAAAGTGAGGCAAAAAGCACGGGTTGAAGGTTCGATATGTAAATCTTACATCGAAGAAGAAGCTTCGTTCTTTTTCTCTCACTATTTCAGTGACCATGTGAATATTTCATTTGAAAGTGTTCCTCGTAATGACGAAGGCGACGAACAAGAGTCCACTCAAGCAATGTTGTCTATTTTTAGACAACATGGTCGGCCTTCTGAAAAATGTGTAGAAATATGGCTAGACGATAGAGATCTTCATGTAGCACACACTTATATTCTTCTAAATTGTGCCGAGGTTGCACCGTTTGTTAGGTAATCTGAAATAATAATTTGTATTTTATTCTTTTCTTATATGCATGCGCGTGTATAACCTAATGTAACAATTTGTTTATATAAACAGTGTTTATGAACGTGAACATCCGAACGGAGATCTCAGTAAAGAATTTTCCGGTTGGTTTTCAAATTACGTTTATGAGCCGAGAAATTGTGTTGTTGACGAAGGGTTGAAACATCTTGCGATGGGACCAAAAAGAGTGGTCAAGACATATCCAACATATTTCGTCAACGGATATAAATTTAACACCAAAGAATACGGTGCAGAAAAATTAACAAATAATACTGGTGTATTTGTTAAAGGTAGTGACGATCTAGAAAATCATTTAAATGATTTTTATGGCGTTCTGACACAAATTTTGCAACCGACATATTTCTCACGACCCGCGGAGGAGGTGTTTCTATTTAGATGCAATTGGTTTAACAATGTTCCAGGTTCTGGAATTAATGTGCACAAGGATTATAATCTTATCGAAATAAAGCATACATCGCACTATCACAAGTATGATCCTTTTGTAGTAGCCAAACAAGCATTGCAAGTTTATTACGCTCCTTATCCGTCTCTAAAAAGAGATAAAGTAGATTGGTCTGCAGTTTTTAAAACGAAGGCCAGATTCACATTCGATGGGAAGAATATTCCCGACGATCAAGCTTATCAGGCAGATCTTGAGCAAAATAACGAAATAAATATTTACAGACGATCATACAGATTTTGGTCCCTTGATCGATTAATCGAATATTTTGGTAGAAGCGTTTGACAGTGCAGAGGAAAATATCGTCGAAAACGAGACCGAATCTGAATCAGAAGACGATGATGACTGATACAAATCTGAATCTGTTTTTTTGCAATTGATGTAACCGTGTTAAATTCTTGTTGTATTATGAAAT
Organism: Allium cepa; assembly: GCA_030765085.1. NCBI lineage: Eukaryota > Viridiplantae > Streptophyta > Magnoliopsida > Asparagales > Amaryllidaceae > Allium > Allium cepa. The sequence continues at coordinate 594,568,845 of CM060945.1, forward strand.
TGATGTAACTATGAAACCAAATCCATTTACTATTGTTTGCATGTTGAATTCTTGATGTATTATTAAATTGATGTAACTATGAAACCAAATCCGTTTACTATTGCATGTTGAATTCTTGATGTATTATGAATCAGGTATAACACACTTCCATTTCTATTTCCATTTCAGTCATTAATTAAGCTGCAATTTGTACCGTTGATGTCATTTTCATATGAAATATATTTCATTATCATGTTTTTATACTCTTATATAATGATGTGTATATGTCACAGGTTTATCAGTATGTCGTATAGAGGTAGGAGCTCTTCCCGATCTTCATGAGGCGATGGCAGTGGCCCATCACAAGAGCCACAGCGTGCTGTTGTATCTTTGGTCCCTAGAGCAGAAGAGTAATTAGAATTAAATTTTATTCATCATCTTATTTTTTTCTGTGATATACGTATGTACTTATCTATATCGTACTTAAAAACAGGGGGTTCGACCTACTTCCCCCTAAGGTTGTGCTGGACGTCTCTAGAGCAGCATATCGCAGTAGGATGAGTGCGTGCTGGCCGAAGTGGGATTCCATCCCTCCTCACATCATAGAGTGCATATGGCAGGATGTTCTAGTATGTATAATTTTTCTATTTTCCATTTTTAATTCGTTTTTGTCGTTTTTCTATTGTTTATCGTTTAAAGTGTAATCTTTTTTTCACACAGGCTGAGATAGACATCCAGACAGACGATATGATGCTGGCACGAGCATACTGGATGAGGAAGATGCGCAAGAACTACAGAGACACGATATCTGAGATTAAGAAATCTGGTAAGAAACCAAAGTGGATGGGAGAGAGCGTGTATCAAGCTTGGTTGAGCTACTGGGAGACGGACGAGGCGAAGGCAAGTATACTATTTTTTTTTTTGAATTATTAATTTGACGTGATTGAAAAATAATGTATCAAATTTTGAATGTACAGGCAGAGTCGGATAGAAACTCTGCAAATAGAAATAAGAATCTCGTCACTCATCGCGGAGGATCGAAGTCGTTTCAGCAGTATCGGCAGGAGTTGGTAAATTTACTGAATAATAAATGTAAATAGTTTATGCTATATGATTCTAAATGTATAATAATTGTATGTAACAATCAAATTCAGGAAGCCGAGGCACAGGGTCCTGTCAGCTATATGGACGTGTTCACCCGTACGCATGCTGTCGAGCATGTTAATCCAGACGGGACTGTTTCGTACACATGGCAGGACGATAAATCCAGCAAAAGCCATGTAAGCATATTTCATTTTATCCACTATTAGTAATTGTTTTAATTGTTAAATTATGATGAAATAAGATATGATATTATTAATTTGTTAATGCAGGAGATGTTTATGGAGCAGCGGCAGAAACTCCTTGCTGATACAGGTCGAGAACAGCTGACGACCGATAAGGAGGACGTTATTTTTGAGTTCGTTATGACTCCAGCTGAGCATGGTCGACGATACGGATTTGGCAATTTAGTGGTAAATAATTTACTTTTTATTAAAATACTTAAAATATGGTATTTTTACCTTTTCAAAACAATAAACTTGGATTTTATTTATTTTTCAATTATTGCAGTCCAGTAGTCATAGTAGGGGACGACGGAGCAGACCACAAAGCAATTTAGCAAGTATAGAAGAATTGCGGACTAGAGTGTCCCAATTGGAGGAGCAGAACCGCCAAAATGCCTTGCAGACCGCACAGTTGTTAGAGTACATACAGCAGTTCGTCGTTCAGGCATGTTTTGTTTGTGTAGAATGATTTGATAGATGGTGCGGGTAATTATTGATTTGTATAATTATGTATGATACACCTGGTTTTCTAGTTTTATTAGGAAATATGCATGAGAATATTGATAAATTTATGTATTAACAATATGGTGGAACAGTTATTGTTAATGTTGGAATGGATATGTATGTTTTTTATATTATTTTGATTGTATTTTTATTTATTTGTGCGTTTGTTAAATATGTTGTAGTTTAGGTTTGGATCTTTGATTGGATTATTGTATATTGGGTTGTGAAATATTGATATCAGAGTATTTGGAAGAGAAATGTGGTTGGAAGGCTATGTTTGCAGCGAATATAATTTTTTTTTGCAGATTTCCAACGGCTACCGACGGATTATCGGTCAAAATTTCCGACGGCTTCCGGCGCATTGAGTCGGTCTATAACTCAGTATTTCCGACGGATTCCGGCGTACGTCGGAATCCGTCGGAATCCGTCGGAAACCGTCGAAATTAGTCGGAATAATATACGGCGCCGTCCGTCGGAAGCCATCGGAAGTACTGCTCCCCGACGCAGTCTTTTTCGACGGCTTTTTCCGACAGCGGCCGCCGACGGTTTCTGGCCGTCGGAAATTCTGTTTCTCCTTGTAGTGATACAAGTTGTCCTCGGCCGCCGAAGGTTTCTGGCCGTCGGAAATTCTGTTTCTCCTTGTAGTGATACAAGTTGTCCAAGAACAAGACAAATCGAAGGTACTTTCCTACAACATCATGTCGGGAAATTCCTAGGAATAGTAGCGGCAGCCCTTGTAATGTATATTTCATAACAAAGAGACCACTAATACTGGATGCATATTGGGATTTTCAACCCTAAACGATCAACAAGCACTCATTCACTATGAAAATCCTAAATATCAATATCATCACAACCTGCACAATCGAACACATATACGTTGGTCCGAAGTGGTTTTCGAATAAACTGATCTCGGTCTCTTTGCACTAACAACGCAAAAGCGTTCCTCAACCTCACATAGAAACTAAGTCTCACAGACTTATCACGTCTCCAACTTTCAACTTGCTATCCTTCATCCAAGAAGGAAGCTCGATAGATTGGAGCAATACTCCATACTACATGAATCGACATCCCCAACACAAACGATAATCAAGCCTACATAGATGGAACGTACGACTAAATAGTTCCCACATCGGTCAAATTTTGATAGTCGGTTATCTAACTATCAATGCAACAAATTAATATTTTGCAACATACGCAATCACTAGGCCCTTTTAATAAATCTTTTATTAATTAAATTACTTCTCAAATATTCACTTCCAAATATCTTTGAAAAGATATATTCTCAACAACATTTCAATAGTTCACTATTTGGAAAACATTTCATATACTTATTTCGACAGTATAAGCGTATTCACAAATCTCTTTAGGAAAGCTTAATATTTTTCAACATAGCCTTTATTAGCTCAAAACAATGTTGTGTAAAACATCGTAACAAAAACCCAAAATCAATAGTGTAGAGATTCGATAATTAGATAGATATATAAATCCCATATACTATACAAAACATCCCAATCATTTATTATAAAAATGGTGTTGTATCCATGCTTTCCCTGCTTCTCAAAAACGTCTATTTCAACAACAAATTTGAAATCTATGTTTTTAATGCTCACACCTTTTAAAACATCTTCAAACCATTTAACTCCATTTAAAAGATCACTTTTCAAAACAATTATTTAATTAAAGGATTATTCACTGTCCAAAATTGTGAATATAATCCATTTAACCAAATTCATTATTTCTACACATTTATTAAAGGATTATCCACTGTCAAAATCGTGACTATAATCCCATTAATAAACTTCCATGTTTAACTTATCAAATTCAATTGATTTCGGATTTATAAAACAATTTTTATAAATTCCATTTATATTTTATTTACTTCCATATACAAAATTCCTTACTAACAAATTTCATTTATATCTCATTTGTATGTCAAAATCCAATTATAAGTTAATTTACTTATAAATCTCTTATAACTTCCTTTATAACTTCCTTTATAACTTCATGAATTTATAAATCTTATTTACTTATATGATTCATTTATAAATTCATTTTAAACTTATAAAACTCATTTTAATTCCATTATTTTTATTTATAAAACATTAATTTTATAAATGTTATACATAGACCATTTATAATAAGTACGAACCCCAATTTAAATTATTTTTACAAAATATCAACTCCATATTTCAAAAATCATATTTAGGTAAAAATCATAACTTTTATAACATAAAAATTATAACTTCTTATTTATTTAAAATAATTTCATTTCCTTAACAATTCAAAAATTAATAAAACATATATTTTCAAAATTACTTTGAAATCCTTTTTAATTAGAAATCATCACTTTAGTATTTTTAAGTTTTCGAACTATGGCCCAATGCTACAACAGCACTAAATAAGGCGATTCACATCAATCACGGCATCCAAACAACATATATCACATGATAACATCATATATATCAATATATGTAAATAAAAATCAACAATTGTGAGGAATCTTGTTGGATCCCTCCAACCTGCTACCTGCAACAAGTATACATATGAGAAAATATGTATAATGTTCGCTTCGAGGCAGATGCACGTAAAAAGGATCATCCACTCATACATGGGAACATATAGGGTCTCATCTGCTCCAATAGGCAGGAATATATCCAAATCGATCACTATGTGTATAATCTATCTTATATCACCCAAACAATCATCACAAATAAAATTATACTCACTTATATAAAAATATAAGCGAGTCGGAAAAAGTGAGCGGTACTCACTTTGATTCAAATAGCCGTTGCAGCGTTTATTCCGAATAAAATTAAGCGGACGTTTAATTTTATCCAAAATTTTCACTAGCTCCAATCTACTCCAATCCAGCTCCATCGTGTAGTGTTCGTGAATACAAACCCAAGGCAACTTGTTTCGTTCGATTTTAACCTCCTATGACAAAGTTATACAATTTAAAGATTACACGATTTATAATATAATTTAATAAACAATTTCTTTTTCTTTTTAAATTTTAAACCTTCTTTTAAATCAAGGCCGTTGTTTTCCAAAGATCAATATCGCATCTTCTTTTCTTCACCGTTCCAATTCCAGGCATATTTGCATGAACGAATCCATAAACACATTCGATTCTTTGCACGCCGCTCCCACCTCGGCACCTAGAACATGATCAAGGACCCTCACGCTGTAGCCCATCACTATCGCCATCAACGCCCAAAGCCCGGTCGAGCTTGACTACATGTAGATCTTGAAAAACATGGTTGAACGGCCGAACTTTGAACAACATTTGCTGTTGATTTACTCAACTAAAATCGATCACAACCGTTGGATAGAGAAATCTCGTTGTACTCTTCATTTTTTTGTTGGAAGTTTCTCGAATCGTTTGATGGATCGAGAGATTTTGTGGGGGAAAGAATCAAACTTTTAGGGCCATTGAATATGAAGAATGGCAGCTAGGGTTTTGGTGAATGAATGTCCTTATATATACAATTACAAAACACTATTCACCTGAAATAATTCCGAACTCCAAACGAAGCGTGCCGCCAGGCGTTTATAATGCTTTACCCTAATTTCGAACACAATGGAATATATTTCGGGAGCCAATTCCATAATATTTGCAAGATAGGTTTTTGTAACAACCCTAGATTTTTGAAAATACTTTTAAATTAGATTTTATTTCATTTTGAATTTTTTTTAAAATTGATTTTATTTCAAGATTTTATATTAAAACGTTTTTAAAAGTGTAGTGGTAATTTCCAATGTTAATTGTGTTTTGTTTACAGTTTTAAATTCTAGTTTCAATTTAATAAATTATTTTCTTATTTATTTTCTATTTTCCTAAAAATATTCATTTATTCTTATTTCTACTTTATTTTATTTTCATTTTTATTTTATTTACTTGATTTTCTATTGTTTATCTTGAATTAAAAGGAATTAGAAATTTGAAGAGACAAAGACATTTCAACTTGTGACTTTTCATTTGACTTATCTTTTCATTTTCCTTTGGGTTTTCACTTGCCTTGTTTTGGCCGTACACTCCTATGCTATAGCCATGTGTTTCATTTAGTTTTCACGTGAAAAACTTTCTCATCATTTCAAAACTCACGGCTATCTCACTTGAAGAATATTTTTGTAAGTAATGGCTTTTCTTTTCTTACTTTTCTTCTTATTTTTATTGATTTTTGCCTTGCTTCTCTCTTGCCTTGCTCGGCCATAATACCTTCACCACCTTCACCGTCCACCACATCACTTCCTCCTCATCACCATCCATGACCTGACCTCCTCCTCCTCTGACCAATACTGGCTGTGACCATCCTATGATGCAAACTTTAAAAAAATTGCAAAACTCCACCAAAACATTGCCTAGCCGACCCATACTTCACCATCCCCTTCATATTTCACCACGGCCACACCCTTAGCCACCACTACCAGCAATTACACCACCTCTGGGCATCACTTCAGCCATCACTAAACCTGTACCTGACCAAGGCCGAGCCTACTTGACCTTTGGCCAAGCCTATGTGCGCAAAAACTCCACCTATTACACTTATCCCTTTGTATTCTTCATATTGTTACCCCTACCCCTTCATATTCTTTGCTAGCCGTGCCATATTGATCCATACCCGAGCCTATGTCCAGCCATGGCCGAGCATATGAACCCCTAAGCCTAGCACTTAAGTGGTTAAGGCAAGGTCAAGTAATTTTTTTTGTTGCTTTTTATTTCAAAATTGTTTCAATATTGTTTTGTGTTGAATATATATGTTTATATGGTCTTGTTTTGTTTGTTGTTTACAAGATCAACATCTTGGCTCTCCACTCACTTGAATCAAAAGCCGTGCCGTATCACGCTTTCTGGATTTATCTGTGTGTTTTGATTTGCTAACTCCAGCTAGAAAAGGTGAGTATTCACTCATGATATTCATACTTGTATAATTTGTGAAGTGACAACAAGTGAATGTGTAGAATTGTTATATCATGTTATACCTACCTATGATGTGAATTATATAATGTTAAACCCTGTTATAAACTTGTCACATCATCTGCTATGTTATATTCTGTCATACTGTTTATTTATTTCTGTTTCTCACACTGCAAGTTCCCTGTAGAATAGAATCACTATGGGTTGAAATGATACACACCCGAACGGACTTTAGAATAAGAAAAAAATCATTACGGGCTGAAATGATAGGCCTAAGTGATTTTTATTTATTTTAATTGACTTGGGATTGCGGGTTTGAAATGATAGAACCCGGATTTTTCTTTGTAAATTACAGATTGAAATGATATATTATCTGTATCACTTGACTTAGGTTGGAAAATATTATACAGACCCGTGGTTATTATATATTTTTCTGAAAATTTTAAAGTATTTTAAAAATGTAAAAATATGATAATTTGATTTAAATTTGAATTTAAAATGACTTAATAAAGTGTTATTGATTTTTCTATGAATTAAAATGGTTAAATAAATGAATGCTTAAAAGTGTAATTTGAAATATAACTTGACTTGGAAATGTGAAACTTGGTTTAAAAATAAAAGTTAAGTTAAGAAAATAAAATGGAAATTAAGTTTAATTTATGAAATGGTAAATTAAATTAAAGTGTAAAGTAAATGCAAAAACATTAGGGAAAATTGTACTTTGACTTTAATAAGTGAAGCGTTGAGAAATTTGATATTTATTTGTGAAATTTACTTTATAAAAATCATAAGTTAAAGGGTATTTAAATGACCATTTTAAAGTGGAAAATATGAAATTTTACAAGTTAAAATGGTTCAAATTGAAGTTTAATTATTGCTGAAATTCTATTGTAAATTTGGAAATTCTTTTAGTAGCACTTTAGAAATGTTATCGTTTCTGAAAATGAACTAAAATATGAAATAAATGAATCTGCAGCACTTTGTAAGTGCTGTAGTTGCAGAAGTGAACTAAAAGGCTAAAATTAACTAAGGGCTATTGCAGCACTTGGTAAGTGTTTGCGTAAAAAATGGCCGCAAACACCCAAAGTCGTATGAGTTGGTTGATTTTATGTTGTATTTAGTGATTTGGGTGATTTATGCAAATATATAAAAAGCAGGGACTAAACTGTAAAAGACACACAGATTTATAGTGGTTCGGCCAGAACGTGCCTACGTCCACTTTATATGTTATTCTCCTTTTTTCTTTAGATTACAAGTACAAAGCTTTGATTACAAGTATCTAAAGTTGTTTGAGAGTTCCTTCCAGGCTTGAGCTCCCAAACTTGTCTGCCATTGTTGTACCCCTGCCCCTCTATTTATAGAGTGAGGCTGAAGGCAGGGGTCTTGGATGTTTATAGCTGCTGGTGGGCTTGGGCTGAAGCAATCTGGACTGGCAACTTTGGTTCGGCATTCCTTGGTTCGGCTATGCTTGGAGAGAAGGATGGAGAAGCTTCGGTTCGGTGGTCACCTGGTTCGGTGGTAGGAAAGGAGTGGACCGGTGGAGCTTGGTTCGGTGGTGAGTTTGGAGGCATGTTTGGCCGAATGAGATCCGGAACTCTAAATGCCGAATGAGGCTCTGCTTCATACTGCCGAATGAATGAATACCGAATGTACTTTGGCACTGGGAATGCCGGATGACGCTGCCGAATGACGCTTTATTCTAGATATGCCGAATGACTCTGGTGATGATTACCGAATGAACCATATGTTGTAGACGCCGAATGGGCTTGAGTGTTGGAGCGCCGAATGAACTTTTATATGTGAAATTTGAGTGAAACCCTTGACTTATGTATGCTTGCTTGCTTCTTTTTGCTCCGGTCGTGGTGGAAACGCACACAACATGAATATCCTAGTTTTGACCAAAAAATGGGATAACACTTTGCCCCCCAAAATATGCCTTGCGGTAGGAAGGCGTGTTTTGTAATGCCATGAGCTGGATGTTCGTATCCTGTTGACAACCTGTAAAGAGCTTGATATTTTATATGGCCCCAAATGACGACCGTTCGGGATCGAGCTATTTGGGATGAAGCGCGGCCGTTCATGGTCAAGCGCCTAACTTCAAATGACGATCGTTCGTGATCAAGTCATTTGAGGTGAAGTGCGACCGTGCGCGGTCAAGCGCATAAATCCGTGCGTCGATCGTTCGGGATCGAGTCATCTGCAGTGAAATGTGACCGTTCAAGGTCAAGGGCTCAACTTCAAATGACGACCGTTCGGGATCGAGTCATTCGAGGTAAAGTGCGATAGTGCGCGGTCAAGTGCGTAAATCCATGTATCGATCGTTCGGGATCGAGTCATCTGTGGTGAAATGTGACTGTTCAAGGTCAAGCGCTCAACTTCAAATGACGACCGTTCGGGATCGAGTCGTTCGAGGTAAAGTGCGACAGTGCGCGGTCAAGTGGGGGATCCCAAATGACGACCGTTCGCGATCGAGCCATTTGAGGTGAGAGGAGTTGTGCCGTTCGGGGCGAGTTGTGACCGTTCGCGATCATGTGCCGTTCGAGGCGATTTGTGACCGTTCGCGATCGGGTGCCGTTCGAGGCGAATTGTGACTGTTCGAAGTCGGGTGCCGTTCGAGGCGAATTGTGACCGTTCGCGATCGGGTGCCGTTCGAGGCGAATTGTGACTGTTTGAAGTCGGGTGCCGTTCGAGGCGAATGAGTGTGCCCGGGGGGGACTTAATATTATCAGTGTTGGAGTCATTGTTTGGGGGAATTTTTCGAATCAAATACTTCGGCAGTTCGTTGCCATGCAATAGGTGCTCGTGGACCGTTCGCGATCCAACGGGCATACAAGTAAATAATTTTTTCATAGAATTGTAAATGATAAAGCAATAGTACCTTACAGCAGAAATGTCCAAACAGGAAGAATTCAAATGTTCAAATCAAAACAAAAGCAAAGCAAGGATGTCAAAGTGTAAGTTCCCACTCCGAAGCAGTCAATGATCATTCAGAGCATGCCTGGAGATCGTTCGCGATCTCGTACATGTGTAAACGATTTAATTGCGTTAGTGGAAGCTTACGACCTGTTCATCGTTATTTTAATCAAGCAATCAATGGATAATCAAATGGTGCCTTGATCCAGGGTCACCTCTAGCTGACGTAGAGGGCGGTTACTCTGGCTCCACCGCTGGAGTTCGCCTCCTCACATACTGAAGGAGCATACCGTTCCTGATATGCCCTTCTACCTCGTCCTTCAAATGCCTACAATCATTAGTGTTATGACCATTCAATTCATGAAATACACAAAACTTATCTGATTTTCTTTCGTCAGAGGTTGGATCCCTTCGCATTGGTCTACGATACGGAACCTGCCCCTTGGTATCCTGATAAATCCGTTCCAAACTCTCATTCAGCTCTGAATAGGTGGTGAAGCGTGGTTCTCTTCGTAGCCACTTTGTCCTGTCATCATTACCCTCAGCCTTTCTTTTTCCTTTGCTAGTCTCCGCACCCTTTCCAGGTGGGTTTCCGCTCTTGATTACGTAAACGTCATCTTCTTCCTCTCTTTCTGCACTAGCATCTTCCAAACGCAGAAACTTTTCAGCCTCATGATAGAACTCTCCCAGATTCATAGGCGGGTCCTTGGTTAATGAATTCTTGAACTCTGTGTTACCAGCTATTCCAGATACAGCCGCCATCATGACCATAGATGGATCCGGTCGATCCACTGATGCTGCCGCCGCATTAAATCGCGTTAGAAAGCTCCTCAAAGTCTCTCCAGTTTTCTGTTTCAAGGTTGCCAAAGTCATCACATTCTTGGGTCTCGCAATATGAACCCTGAATTGCCTCATGAATATCTCAGTTAAATCTGCCCATGTTCCTATGGAGCCGCTCTCCAGTTGCCTAAACCATAACGCTGCAATGTCCGTCAAATACAGTGGAAAGCACCGGGCCATAACCTTCTCTGATGCCCCCAGCACTTCCATATGTCTCATATACTTCGTTAGATGGACCGTGGGGTCCGTTTTCCCGTTGTACATGTCCAATGATGGTAGCTTGAATTCTGGTGGGTTTCTAGCCATCCTAATCACAGAAGAAAAAGGACTCCTGTTTACATCTTTCAAGTCTCTGTTTACTAAACCGCCTCTCATAGCTCTTCTGACCATCTCTGCTAATCTGTCATTGTCTCCAAGCTGTAGTTCTCGTTCACTGCCTTCGACCTGCCCCCCAAGTCCACGGGAGTTTTCATGTGTATGCCTCCCTGGCTGAACGTTCATTCCTCTATTGCTACCAGGTGGTTCGGATGCCCCCATCTCACTTCCCGGGGTTGGATCAACATGCTCTGCGTGAGTGCCCCCTAGCTCTGGTGCTGCGCCAGATGGTCCTGCCCCGTTCTGAACCCCAGTTGCTCCTTGGATTTGTGCTCCAATTTGCCCAATTTGTTGAAGTAAGTTCTGGATCATCTCTTCTTGTCTTCTCATCATGGCCTCCATCTCATCCCTAGTGATGAAGATCGACGCTTGATTCCCTCCTGAGGAAGCCTCTTGACTTCCTTGGTGTTCACTTCTCTCTGGCCTTTGCCTTCTACTTGTTTGTCTCGTCATAACTCTTAGATCTGAACTCTTAGATTTTCAAATTCAACTTCTATCCGATGTAGCGGGAGCTGGTTCTTCTCAGTGAAAGCACCAAAATGTTTGCGTAAAAAATGGCCGCAAACACCCAAAGTCGTATGAGTTGGTTGATTTTATGTTGTATTTAGTGATTTGGGTGATTTATGCAAATATATAAAAAGCAGGGACTAAACTGTAAAAGACACACAGATTTATAGTGGTTCGGCCAGAACGTGCCTACGTCCACTTTATATGTTATTCTCCTTTTTCTTTAGATTACAAGTACAAAGCTTTGATTACAAGTATCTAAAGTTGTTTGAGAGTTCCTTCCAGGCTTGAGCTCCCAAACTTGTCTGCCATTGTTGTACCCCTGCCCCTCTATTTATAGAGTGAGGCTGAAGGCAGGGGTCTTGGATGTTTATAGCTGCTGGTGGGCTTGGGCTGAAGCAATCTGGACTGGCAACTTTGGTTCGGCATTCCTTGGTTTGGCTATGCTTGGAGAGAAGGATGGAGAAGCTTCGGTTCGGTGGTCACCTGGTTCGGTGGTAGGAAAGGAGTGGACCGGTGGAGCTTGGTTCGGTGGTGAGTTTGGAGGCATGTTTGGCCGAATGAGATCCGGAACTCTAAATGCCGAATGAGGCTCTGCTTCATACTACCGAATGAATGAATACCGAATGTACTTTGGCACTGGGAATGCCGGATGACGCTGCCGAATGACGCCTTATTCTAGATATGCCGAATGACTCTGGTGTTGATTACCGAATGAACCATATGTTGTAGACGCCGAATGGGCTTGAGTGTTGGAGCGCCGAATGAACTTTTATATGTGAAATTTGAGTGAAACCCTTGACTTATGTATGCTTGCTTGCTTCTTTTTGCTCCGGTCGTGGTGGAAACGCACACAACATGAATATCCTAGTTTTGACCAAAAAATGGGATAACAGTAAGTGCTATAGTTGCAAGAACTAAAACTTGAACCTGAAACTAAAGAAAGAGCTACTGTAGCACTTGTTAAGTGCTGCAATTGACTGAAATGAGATTTTTGAATATAATTGAACTACTGCAGCAGTTTTATAAACGCCGTCTTTGCTGAATTAAATTAAATCTTTTAATTTGAACCCTGAACTATTACAGCAGTTTTGTAAATTATGTCTTTGCTGAATTGAACCATCTTTCAACTAAAACTGAACTATTACAGCTGTTTTTAAATGTTGTCTTTGCTGAATTGAATTGTTTTCAAATGTAACTTACCGTAGCATTTTCTAGGTGTTGCGAAAGATGAAATTTAAATGGTTTGTAGTTTTTAACTGAATAAATTAACTGAATAAAGGCTAATTTTTTGGGAATTGAATATTTGATTTGTAAGTATGACTTCGCTTTTAAATTGTTTAAATGAAGTATTTTAATTTGAAATATAACCCATTTTGAAATGTGATTTGGAATGGTATTTAAAATGAATAAAAAATGAATGAGATTTTGAAAGGATACAATATTTTGATATTTTGAAATGGATTTGAAATGATATTTGAATTTGATGTATAAAATACCATTTTGAAATTTATAACCACGTGTTATAATAACGATTGGTTGTTAAAGAGATCGGGATCAAATATGGACATACTCTTTGTCGATACCGAAAACCACTTTAACAACTGCGTACGCGGTGGAGTTTTCAGAATGAAGTAGGATGGTGGCAACGATCCTATTATGGTATGAACGTGGACCCGACTCCCATGAGTTGGCTTAAGGTGGCTAAAACAGGAGCGATCGACGAGCCAAGTGAGGTCATTCCTCCTATCGGACACATTTCTTCGATACTAAGCCCTTACTTGTGATTGATTCGATGGCCATCCTCCGATTTTGATTGGGAGTGTGTTCCGAGGTGGGCATAGTGGCCGCTGCGTTACCACCAGCCCGGAAGAGTAATTGGTATATCTACCCTGGCATTGCCTAGTTTTTCCATGTCAACTACCATAGTGAGCTTTAATACGAGTTTGTTTTCCTCCTGTGGTCCATGGAGTATTTAGGGTAGCCTCCCAATCTGGAGGTATGCTGATACTGGATGGACTACTGGGACTATTACGTGTTAAGGGCTGTATGGGTAACCCTTTAACGCTATTTAAAAGTAAGTTTAGTTTACTGTAGACATTATTATAATAGCGCAATATTACTACATTATAAATAGTTCAACAGATCCTTAGAGGATGGGTGGTCCCAAGCATCCTTTAAGTTATTGTACATTTATTACAGTTCACTTGAGTTGGTTTACATTATATAAATATGTATGTCCTGACTCGAGTGTTTGTGTTTTATTTAAGCTCGGGTCAGCCTGAGTATTCACATCTTTGGATTTCTCTTTCTGGAGCTAGGAATCGCTGGAGATTCTACTTATCTAGTTATTTATCTATTTCGGTTTCAGTTGTTCTACTTCAGCTCTTGTATTAGTGAACTTTTATGTATTTGAGATTTCTATTGTGTTTGATTTCAGACTGATATTATGTATTTATAGCTTTATGAACTACTATGGTATTTTAATTTCCGCTGCGAGTTATTCTGATATTTTTGTGTCTGTGATTCTGTGATTGGTTTTATTTGCTCCAAATTTTATTACAGTATGTTATTTTGAATTATTCAAGTCTGACATGTGTGGATTATTGTCGATTTGAATGGTCTAAAATAGTGGGTCGTTACAGTTTTTGACTCAAATTATTTTAAATTAAATTTTACTTAAACAAATTTACACGCGTTTCATCTTCGTATGATCAAATCTAAATCCGATTGACACGAAATTTGAAATCCTACAATAGTATAACATTGCGGATCCAATGAAACTGGTTTTGTCGAAATCCGAGACCATATCAAAAAATGACTATTTTTACACGTTAATTAAATATTAAAATTTTCAATTTTTATAGATTAACTTTTAATTCAATTTTAAAATTTTACTAACATCATTCTAATTCAAATAGAATTTATATCAACTTTATAAATCATTTTTCATTCACATTAAATTCAAAATCCAATTATTTACACAATTTCAAATATTAAATTAACTATTTAGTTATCCAATTAAATCCTTATATTCGAAATATAAGCTATTTAACTTATAAAATTAACTTGTGAATATTTAAAATCAAATAAATATCCAAATTTCAAATGACTAAAATTCTGGGTCGTTACACTCAATTTACTCAAATTACTTTTGAGCACTAGAGAGCTTAAGGGGGAAATCATAAACTTCGAGCCAGATAAAAAGTCTGGTATAATAGAAATATATCATTTCGAAACAATGGATATCTAATGAGACCAAGCCGCTGAGCAAAATAAGTTTTCCCCTCAGTAGTATCTTAACCAAAATAAATTTACCATATAATGTGCTCCTGATACATCCACAATGGTTAAAACATAATAATTTATAATGATATGCAAGGATGCAATGTACTTCGGATTATCCATCCCAATTTATCCAACTATTTGTCCAAATTTATAGTTCTTCTAAGGTCACTATGAACCTCTTAGTTTTCATGGGCTGACCAATAACCAGTTTCAATTCTTAGGAACAATCTATCCAACTTCATAGTTTTTGTAGAATCATAAAGAACCTTTTAGTTTTCATGGGCTGACTAGTAACCTTCGAATTATAATTTTCATGAACTTACTATGAACCTACTGGGTTCTATAATAACATCACTCAAATCAAAGTTTTCATGGGATCACTATGAACCTATTGATTTCTTTCAATAACATCATCTATATATAGTTTTCATGGGACTGTAGGAACCTATTGGACCCTTCCAATAACATTTCTCATGCTATAGTTTTTATGAGATGACTATAAACCTATAGGACCTTTCCAATAACCTGTATGATTCAATGACCTTTTGATCAGTTATGAGCATCCTATACTTCTGATCTTTTGGATGCAATTCTACTCACTTAGGAGTTAATTCTATTTATACTCGTTAATGGTCAACCTTGTTGGTTATTCTACCCCTTAATACCCCAAAATGCAGTTATGGGTCATAAATGATATGAGTTTGATAATAACAGCATGCATAATAACTGATCAAATAAACACAAAAACATATAACATCCATCATTCAATATGTTTAATTAATAATCTCTTTATGTCTCATAATTACTTAATCTTAAGTAATATTCTCTTTAGAAAGTTTTAACTCAAAACATATGCTGTTTCAATATTAAAATCCTCAAAATTACTTTTACCATGGTGTATGATTAATCTCGTTAAATTATATTTAAAATAAAGAAGTACTTAGCACTTTAAATAGCTCAAAATAAATCATCAACGTCTTCATCATTAATATGACGCCTCACCTCTAAACCAACTCTAGCCAATGACACTACGGTGTAATGCCGTCAACTAGCACGGAGAATAAGACTGTTGAAGAGAGACCATTCGCGTAATTGCATTGTGCGAGCACCGATATGTCAGATAGTACAACATGCATTTGGTTTAAGGAGGAAATACGACATACCGATACAAACTCAAACTACTACACAGTGGATGTATATATTCTTCGGAAACAAATATAGAAATAAACATAACACAAATCAGTCACAGACATCCATATCACAAAGGTGGAAATAGATATGAATATATAACACATAAATGTGTACATTAGAGTAGTGGTCAAACAAGATCCACAATGTCACAAAAGAATAGCTACAAGTGCTAGACAAAAGAATATGGATACATCAATGAGTCTATATCTCAAATGTATACAGCAAAAACTACTAATCTAAGTAGTTAGCCAGAAGTCAGGGTGATAATCCCAAATGTGAAGTCAAGCAGAAGCACCTGTAACATCTCGGTCTAACCCGAGTATTATTTAATAAGAAAATAATAAACAGATCAGTCTAGCTATAAATATCAGATAAAATGATATAGAACAAAAGATATGACATAAACATATGATAACCATAAAGCCATACTGTGATAAGTATGCAATTGAAAAATCAACTAGTGATTGATCAATATCACAAGAATCTTCTCAAAGATCAAAAGGAATGTCATACTCTTTATTTATATTCACCAAACCACAAATATGGACAATAATATCAATGCCAATCACAAAAGTTAATGACACACAAATTCACCAATGCACAAATATTGATAAAACATATCAATGCAAATCATAAAAATTGGTGAAAACACAAATTCCAGAAATCATCAATGGAAATCCAGAAATCACAAAAGGGGAAGGCCTATCACAAAACAGGAGCATGAAAACCCGCCAACACGTGTATCACAAAATGGAACGCTATTCCATAGTTGCTAACCATTAATTTTGAGCCGAAGCTCCACAAAACGGCCCGAAGACCATGGGTCGCTACCATACCAAATTGAGCAGAAGCTCCATAGAAACGGGGCTTAGTCTCCCTCGTAGACAAAGAGACATCGCACATTTGCTAGTCTAAATCACAAAAAAAATGATCATCAACGATCATCAAGAAGTGTCAATTACAGTAAGCTGGTAAATATATAAGCTTAACTTCATGTCCCATAACCACTAGCATAACTTAAACATTTACGAACAAATTGTAGATCTCCACTCGAAAATTGTCATAAGAGGTTCAATCGAACAAGTCCAAGAATTAACCGATGAAGTAAATGAAAGTGTTTCATACCATTTGTTTTACTAAGCCGTTTAATTAGATTTCTCGTACGAGTGAGATAAAGTGACAGATCAAAAAATGATTGTAGAAACAATAAATCACAAAAACTCACATTCGAAGACGTGACTAAAATCCAAAGAATTCAATTCCAAATCCATCAAAGTGGAAATACCCTTGCGACTTAACAGACTTAACGTAAGTCAACACAAGAAATCAGCGACTTAAGAAATAGCATGCGACCTAACCGCGTGACTTACATGGCGCGGTGCGACCAATGGCGTGCGACTTAAGGGGTGCGACCATGCAGAGCGGCCTAACACATGGCACGACCTAAGCAGGGCGCGACCTAAGGGGTAAGAGTAGGCCGAGCGACTTAAATGATGGAACGACCTAACAGGCCGAGCGACCTAAGGTTTAGCGCGACTTATAACAGGCACGCCCTAAGTTGTGAGAGGAGGCCGAGCGACTTAAGTGGGGAACGACCTAACTTGTCGCTACCTAAAGGATTACGGGATATAGCAGGTGCGGCCTAACATGGTTGAGCGACCTAAGGGGGCTGCGACCTAAGGAGCTAGCGGCATAACAGGCCGAACGACCTAAGTGATGCAACGACCTAAGAGAAGAGTAGGCCGAGCGACTTAAGGGTTTAACGACCTAAGAGGTAAAAGAAGGCCTAACGACCTAAGGGGTAAAGAAGGCCAAGCGACCTAACGACCTAAGATGCAGACGACCTATGGGTTGCGTGATATAGCAGGTGAGACAAATGGCGCGACCTAAGAGAGCAAGCGACCTATATGGATAGAACGACCTAATGGCCGAGCGACCTATGTTGGCGCGACCTAAGGAAGGCGCGACCTAAGGATGGCGCGACCTACATGCAGGCCGAGAAATTCGAATTGTGCAGGCCGAGCGACCTAAGAGGTTGAAGTGAAAAACTCTCTCAATTTGCAACCGATCCAGCACGAATGTTGTGGGATTATGCCTATCGGCTACCCGGTCCGATTGGCTCCTCGATGCATCACCAAAAACACGTTCAAACATCAAAATTATGATTTTTAAAGATTTACACCCAAAACACTAAAAATTGGGATTTTCACCAATTCAATCCAAACCAAGAGAAAATGCATATGAAAAAGTGTTAGGAATTCACACCCAACAATTAAAGATAGTTATAGACAAAGATGTGAGATAAAAATCTCACCTTTACACAAAATCAATGAAGAAGAAGCTTGAGAGCAAAGGAAGAATCAATGGCTTCTCTTTGAATTTAGAGTTAGATGTTGGATTTGCAAATGAACTAGAGCTTGGACTTTTAATTTTCCATTCCTTCCTCCATTTTTGATGAAGCTTGAGTGTTAGGAAATGAAAGTAAAGTTATGAAGGGAAGGGGGGTTTGAGCTAGAGTAAATAGTTTAGGCTAATGGGCCAAACCAAACCCAAAGCCCAAAGTGAAAAAGTGGCAAAATTCCACTAATCCAAACATATCAAAGTTTATAATCAAAAAGATCGCAAACGGTGTTTTGGACCTAATGGAAGTGGTTCCGAGTCCTAATTCGACCGTATGAAAAAAGTAACTTTTCGGACTAAAATCCGACTAACGATAAAATATTAAAATAAAATACCTAAATATTCAATCGTAAAATATGTGGGTTGTTACAGACTCCCCTCCTTTAAGAAGAAAATACAAGGTAATAACCATGAAAGCATATCAACACAAAAGAAATCTGAAATAAGAAATTCACCTCATAGAGCACGAGAAATCAAGTCCGGATGTGTTCGTTTGATAAATTCTCTAGATTCCCAAGAGCAGTCCTTAGGATTTGAGGGCCATTGAACTTTAACAAGCGGAACATCTTTATTTCGAAGGCGTTTGACCTCCGAAGCAATAATACAATAGGATGTTGCTCATAAGTTAAATTAGGCGAAACTTCAATTTCTTCCACAACACCGGGCTCAAGAATAGAATCGAAATCTCGAAGGCACTTCCGTAATTGAGAAACGTGAAACACGTCATGAATAGTAGAAAACTGAGCCGGTAATAAAAGGCGATAAGCCATGGAACCAATACGTTCGGTGATGGGAAATAGACCAATATATCGAGGTGCTAACTTTCCCGATCGGCTGAGACGTACAACACCCTTCATAGGTGAAACATGAATAAACACAAGATCTTCCACAGAAAATTCTAATTTCCTTCTCCGGTTATCGGCATAGGATCTTTGCCTACTCTGGGCTTCTTTAATCCTATGACGAATAAGGTCGATCTTCTCTGTGGAATCCTGAATAAAATCTGGACCTAAAACCAGCTTCTCACCGACCTCAAGCCAACAAGAAGGAGATCGGCATGGCCTTCCATAGAGTGCCTCGAAAGGTGCCATACCAATACTAGATTGGAAGCTATTATTATAGGAAAACTCAACAAGAGAAATATGATCTTCCCAACTTCCACCAAAATCAAGAACACACGCACAAAGAAGATCCTTAAGAGTTTGATTCACATGCTCGGTTTGTCCATCGGACTGGGGATGATAAGCGGTGCTAAAATTAAGGTTCGTTCCCAAAGCTTTTTGAAGACTCTTCCCAAAACCACTAGTAAACAATGGATTACGATCATTAACAATAGAAGAAGTAACTCCATGCAATTTTACAATTTCTTTAATAAAGAGTTTGGCCAAGAGAGGAACGGTTCGATTGGACCGAACGGGAATAAATGGGCAGATTTAGTAAGTTTATCTACTATTACCCATAAGCTATCATGACCCGAACGAGAACGGGGAAGGCCGTCTATAAAATCCATGGAGATTTGCTCCCACTTTCAAATTGGAATTTCTAAAGGTTGAAATAACCCACCGGGCCTTTGGTGTTCGGCCTTAATGAGATGGCAAGTCATGCAACACTTAACAAAGTTAGCAATATCAGACTTCATTCCCTTCCAATAGTAAAGTCGCTTCATGTCCGCGTACATTTTACTACTACCGGGATGGATGGTAAATTTAGAATGATGAGAATCTTCTAAAATGTCTTTACGAAGATTACTAACATTTGGCACGATAAGTCTACCAAATTTTCGAATACCGCCACGAGAATCAATATCAAAGTCTTTCAAACCTTCAATATCAATTTTATCCCTAAGATTTTGGCCAAGAAGAGCCAATTCGGGATCTAGCTTTTGAGCTTCAAGAATGCAGTCTAAAAGAGAAGGATGAGCCTCAAGGCTACATAAAACAAGAGATGAACATAAATCGAAAACACGATCTCGAATCTCACAAGTGGATAGAATTCCGAGATCATTCCATTCGGATATCATCATAGAAACAACCGCTTTTTTCTTATGACTAAGTGCATCCGCAACACGATTTCCCTTTCCGGGAGTATAAAGAATATCAAGATCATAAGCTGCAAGAAATTTGAGCCAACGTTGTTGACGCAAATTAAGTTCCTTTTGAGAAAATAGATACTTCAAAGATTTATGATCAGTGTAAAGAATAAATTTTTCACCCAAAAGATAATGACGCCAAATACGAAGGGCGAAAACAATAGCCGCGAGTTCTAAATCATGAGTGACATATCTAGTCTCGGCTGGCTTCAATTGCCTAGAAGCATAAGCAATAACACGTTCCCTTTGCATAAGAACGGCACCCAAACCAACGCGACTAGCATCGGTATAAACAATAAAATCTTTGTTTCCCTCAGGAATCATAAGAATAGGAGCATCGGAAAGGAGACCTTTTAATTTCTGAAAAGAAGCTTCACATTTGTCCGACCAAGTGTATTTAACTCCCTTCTTTGTCAAACTAGTAAGAGGCACAGAAATTTTGGAAAAGTCCTTTATGAAACGGCGGTAATAACCTGCCAATCCAAGGAAGCTACGGATCTCCGTCACATTCTCCGGTCTCTTCCAATTTTGAATCGCTTCAATCTTTGAAGGATCCACGGAAATTCCAGATTCAGAAATAATATGACCGAGAAACTTCACACGAGATTGCCAAAAGTGGCATTTAGAAAATTTTGCTTTTAACCGATTGCTCCTAAGAGTTTCCAACACAATCCGAAGATGTTTTTCATGCTCCTCCTTAGTTTTTGAATACACAAGAATATCATCAATAAAGATGAGGACAAACCGACCGAGGAAGTCTTTGAAAACTCTATTCATAAGGTCAACGAAATAAGCTGGAGCATTCGTTAAACCAAATGGCATAACAAGCCATTCATAAGATCCATAACAAGTACGGAACGATGTCAAAGGAATACTATCCTCTGTAATTCGAAGCTGATGAAAATCGGTAGCTATGTCTAATTGTGAAAAGACTCTAGTACCACTAATCTGATCAAATAAATCATCAATCCAAGGTAAAGGATATTTATTCTTGGTAGTAAGATCATTAAGCTTACAGTAGTCAACGCAAAGCCTAAGTGTGCCATTTGATTTCTTCACAAAAGTAACCAAAGCTCCCCAAAGCGAGGAACTAGAGCGAATAAATTGCTTCGTCTCCAATTCGGATAATTGTTTACGCATCTCCTCATTTTCTTTATTGGACATACGATAAGGAGGACGAGTAATAGGTTGAGCTCCAGGGATGAGATTAATTCTGAACTCAATTGCTCGCTTAGGTGGTAATCCTAAAATGGGCTCAAATATGTCGGAAAATTCATGAACAACGTGAATAATAGAAATAATATCTTCCTTATCATCATTATCATCATCATGAGGATTTAAAGAATATAAAGATGAAACCAAGCTGGAATCCGAATCTTTATGATCAATAGAAATCTGCTTAACAGATTGAGGATGTCGAAGATGAATAGTCCACTCAGGACATAGGATTTGAGCTTTATAGCGGTTAAGCCAATCCATTCCCAAAATCATTCCAAAGCCTAAGTAGCGCATAACATGCAAATCGGCTCGGAAAGAAAAATCACACAAAATAATCTCAACATCTTTACACAATAAACTAATTGTTGCGGATCCACCAACGGGATTTACAATTCTCAAAGAAGTCATTAAACACAAAACATCCAAAGAAACGGTATCAACAAGTTCTTTTGAAATAAAAGAATGGGATGCACCCGTATCAAAAAGAACTCGAATAGGATGATTACGAAACAAAATGATTCCATCAATGATAGAATGAGAAATACCTTTACCACGAGATGTGTTGCCAGGGGTTTGAGCAACATTAAGCTTTCCCTCCTTCCTGCCTTGAAGTTTGGGACAAGAAGATAAATAATGATCCGGGCTTTTGCAATAGCGACAAGCATGAGGCTTTGAACACTTGTTCGCATAATGGTCCTTAGAACCATAGTTGTAGCATTGCCCACCACTTGAGGTAGAAGTCTTGGTTGTCGGAGGGGCTTGCTTCCCTTTCTTATTGTTGGGATGAGGACCTTTGAACTTATTAGGCCTTTTCTTGTTGTTGAAGTTTGGTTTGGCACTCATAACTTCAACATCACTCGACCCCATATTTAGAAAGTGACTCGAATGATGCGACATAGTCTGTCACAGAGGATTCACCTTGAACAAGGTCAACGAAATGGCAAGCCAAAGTCACCTTCTCAGCTTTTGGCACAAATTTTAATTCGAAGCGTTCTCGGAATTTCTCCCAAGTAAGATCCGCTTCATTTATTTCAGAAATCAGCTTCTCATACCAATCTAATGCTCTTTCTTGGAGCATACTAGAGGCCACCTGAACACGGTGAAGATCAACAAGATTCATGCGAGAAAAGATTCGATCGCACGTTCTCAGCCAAGCCTGGACTTCAATAATAGTTTCAGAACCTTTGAATGGCTTCCCACCCAAATTGGTATAATCGTTGCACAAACATGCAAATCCAGACTTAGGGTGAGTAGACTCCGGATTAGATCCGGCTGCTTGAGCATTCCTTACAAGATCAAGAAGCTGCTGGGCAGACATAAATACTCCATCTTGGGGAGTAGCACCAGATTGAATGACGCTGGGACGACCAGGTCTAACCATTTATCTTCCTTTAGAAAGAAAGAAAGAAGAAGGGTAAGGTTATTCACCAAATGGATATCAAGCAGTCTTGATAGATAAACAAGGAATCATAAAGAAAATAGGATGAATCGTTACGAAGACTCGAATTAAATTTAAAAGCACGACTCCTAAGATGGACGTAGGACGATGATCCTTGCTAGATTATTCTACATTGTTCCGAATTTTGGCTCTGATACCAAGCTGTGACGCCCCACCTCTAAACCCACTCTAGCCAAGGACACTACCGTGTAATGCCATCAACTAGCATGGAGAATAAGGCTATTGAGGAGCGACCATCCGCATAATAGCTTTGTGCGAGCACCGATATGTCAGATAGTACGCCATGCATTTGGTTTAAGGAGGAAATCTGACATACCAATACAAACTCAAAGCTACTACACATTGGCTGTATATATTCTTCGGAAAAAAATATAGAAATAAACATAACAAAAATCAGTCACAGACATCCATATCACAAAGGCGGAAATAGATGTGAATATATAGCACACAAATGTGTACATCAGAGTAGCGGTCAAACAAGATCCACAATGTCACAAAAGAATAGATACAAATGCTAGACAAAAGAATATGGATACATCAATGAGTCTATATATCAAATGTATACAACAAAACTGCTAATCTAAGTAGTTAGCCAAAAGTCAGGGCGAAAATCCAGATGTGAAGTCAAGCAGAAGCACCTATAACATCTCGGTCTGACCCAAGTATTATTTAATAAGAAAATAATAAACGGATCAGTCTAGATATAAATATCAGATAAAATGATATAGAACAAGAGATATGACATAAACATATGATAACCATAAAGCCATATTGTGATAAGTATGCAATTGGAAAATCAACTAGGGATTAATCAATATCACAAGAATCTTCTCAAAGATCAAAAGGAATGTCATACTCTTTACTTATATTCACCAAACCACAAATATGGACAATAATATCAATGCCAATCACAAAAGTTAATGACACACAAATTCACCAATGCAAAAATATTGATAAAACATATCAACGCAAATCACAAAAATTGGTGAAAACACAAATTCCAGAAATCATCAATGGAAATCCAGAAATCACAAAAAGGGGGAGGCCTATCACAAAAGGGGAGCATGAAAACTCACCAACACGTATATCACAAAATGGAACGCTATTCCATGGTTGCTAACCATTAATTTTGAGCCGAAGCTCCACAAAACGGCCCGAAGACCATGGGTCGCTACCCCACCAAATTGAGCAGAAGCTCCACAGAACAGGGGTTTAGTCTCCCTCGTAGACAAAGAGACATCGCACATTTGCTAGTCTAAATCACAAAAAAATGATCATCAATGATCATCAAGAAGTGTCAATTACAGTAAGCTAGTAAATATATAAGCTTAGTTTCATGTCCCATAACCACTAGCTTAACTTAAACATTTACGAATAAATTGTAGATCTCCACTCGAAAATTGTCACAAGAGGTTCAATCGAACAAGTACAAGAATTAACCGGCGAAGTAAATGCAAACGTTTCATACCATTTGTTTTACTAAGCCGTTTAATTAGATTTCTCATATGAGTGAGATAAAGTGACAAATCACAAAAATGATTGTGGAAACAATAAATCGCAAAAATTCACATTCGAAAACATGACTAAAATCCAAAGAATTCGATTCCAAATCCATCAAATTGGAAATACCCTTGCGACTTAACAGCCACAGCTTATGACTTAATGTAACTTAACACAAGAAATCAGCGACTTAAGAAATAGCATGCAACCTAACCGCACGACTTACATGGCGCGACTTATGGCATGGGCGACCTATGGCGTGCGACTTAAGGGGTGCGACCATGTGGAGCGACCTAACACATGGCATGACCTAAGCAGGGTGCGACCTAAGGGGTAAGAGTAGGCCGAGCGACTTAAATGATGGAACGACCTAACAGGCCGAGCGACCCAAGGTTTAGCGCGACTTATAACAGGCGCGACCTAAGTTGTGAGAGGAGGCCGAGCGAATTAAGTGGGGAACGACCTAACTTGTTGCTACCTAAAGGATTGCGTGATATAGCATGTGCGACCTAGCATGGTTGAGCGACCTTAATGGGGTTGCGACCTAAGGAGCTAGTGGCATAACAGGCCGAACGACCTAAGTGATGCAACGACCTAAGAGAAGAGTAGGCCGAGCGACTTAAGGGTTTAACGACCTAAGAGGTAAAAGAAGGCCGAGCGACCTAACGACCTAAGGGGTAAAGAAGGACGAGCGACCTAACGACCTAAGATGCAAACGACCTATGGGTTGCGTTATATAGCAGGTGAGACAAATGGCGCGGCCTAAGGAAGCAAGCGACCTATATGGTTGGAACGACCTAATGGCCGAGCGACCTAAGTTGGCGCGACCTAAAGATGGCGCGACCTATATGTAGGCCGATAAATTCGAATTGTTCATGCCGAGCGACCTAAGGGGTTGAAGTGCAAAACTCTCTCAATTTCCAACCGACAGAGCACGAACGCTAGGGGATTACGCCTATCGGCTACCCCATCCTATTGGCTCCTCGATGCATCACCAAAAACGTGTTCAAACATCAAAGCTAGGAGTTTTAAAGATTTGCACCCAAAACACTAAAAATTGGGATTTTCACCAATTCAATCCAAACCAAGAGCAAATGCATATGAAAAAGTGTTAGGAATTCACACCCAACAATTAAAGATAGTTATAGACAAAGATGTGAGATAAAAATCTCACCTTTACACAAAATTAATGAAGAAGAAGCTTGAGAGCAAATGAAGAATCAATGGCTTCTCTTTGAATTTGGAGTTAGATGTTGGATTTGCAAATGAACTAAAGCTTGGAGTTTTAATTTCCCATTGCTTCCTCCATTTTTGATGAAGCTTGAGTGTAAGGAAGTGAAAGTAAAATTATGAAGGGAAGGGGGGTTTGAGCTAGAGCAAATAGTTTAGGCTAATGGGCTAAACCGAACCTAAAGCCCAAAGTGAAAAAGTGGCAAAATTCCACCAACTCCAAACATATCAAAGTTTATACTCAAAAAGATCGCAAACGGCGTTTTGGATCTAATGGAAGTGGTTCCGAGTCCTAATTCGACCGTATGCAAAAAGTAACTTTTCGGACTAAAATCCGACTAATGATAAAATATTAAAATAAAAGACCTAAATATTCAATCGTAAAATATGCGGGTTGTTATAATTAACGACGTCAACATAATAGCCCAAGGCTCTCCGCTTTTAATAGAGTAAAACCATTTACACTTGGCATTAAACAACGTCGGCCCTCATTTGGGTCGAAGTCAAAACTTAAGAACTTTATATATCTTACGGCTTACCGCCCAAGAGTTATAGGGTTGTCAACTGTAACGACCCGCTATTTTGGACTATTCGCATCCGCACATGTCGGACTTGAATAATTCAAAATACCGGATTGTTAATTTAAATTTGGCAAAACTCAGATATACAGCAAATAAATAATCACAGAAAACAGGCACAGAGTAATAAATATGCAGCAGAAATAAAAGAGATAGTAGTTCATGAAGCTACTATGTAAATATATAAGATACATCAGAGTTTACAACAAAGAGTAATACGGTACATCAGATACAAATCAGAATACATCACTGGAATCATCGAGTACTGAAAGCAGGATAGATGGCTAGATCTTAAAGTAAAGCTCCAACTCCAAAGGTGAGTCTCAAAGCTGAACCACTCAGTCTGACCCGAGCGTAAAGCAAAACACAAAACACTCGAGTCAGGATTAAGATTCTCATGTCAATAAATCCAACTCAAGTGAAATAGCAATCGAAATACAAGTAACTCAAAGGACAGTTGAGTGTAGAAATTGATAGCATTGAATTCTGGTAGTAATAATTATGACTTGTGGCTTTACAGCTTGCACGATTTGAAATGAATAGACAAAGGAAACGAAAGGGCTTGAGTCCAGCTGGTTACAGAGAAAGGAGCTAAGTAATTAATGAAAGCAGAGAAGTAAATGAGGGCAGAGGGTGCAGATATATTCAGAGTGCAAAGGTCAATGCAATGAAGTTCTCTGTAAAGGTGACAGCTATTAGGTTTCTGAAGGGTCAAGGCTCCTAGAGTTTTGAACGTTGGAAAGTTGGGTACCGGTTTGTGCTACGTAACGGACCAGTTTATACTCCGTTAAACAATTATAATTTGCAACGCCGAACTCCAATGGACACAAATAAAGATACCGTTTTGATCAGCGCGACGAGACGATCAAAACGGTATACAGATATCAGTGATTCGATTGAATTATAAATTTTGAAAATTTTCTACTGAAGGAAAACACAGTAAAACGTCGAAAAATAAGAACGACGGAGCTAAAGAAGTCCGAATTTGGAAAAACGAAAAATGACGTCTTGCTCAGAAGATGATTTAGAATTTTTCTATGTAAAAATATTTAGGTTTCGAAAATGGTTTATTTTCATCGATTACTAACTGATTTAGATTGAAGTAATTTTACGCACGAAATGAACTTTCATATTTTCGAACGAAAATTTACCAGTTGCTATATTTAATTTGACGCATTCCAAATATGAAGTTTGAATAGCATCGGAATTTGTTTGTGAAAATTCGAAATTCTACACTAAATAAGCGATTTTAAAATTTTTAACTGGGTCTGAATTTCAGGGTCGTTACATTCTCCCCCACTCAAAACTTTTCGTCCCCGAAAAGGAAGGGGCAGGAGAATAGAAACAACCAGAAGAAATAGACATGAATTACAAAATAAACAATTAATTTAAACCATAGAAATTCCAATTTAAATTAATTTATATTTAACAATTTGACTTTAAATTTAAGACTTTCATAAAATTGATCTGATTTCACATATATTAATGTTAGGTACAAGAGATTCCTTTCAAATGAAATTCAATTTAAATTCCATAAATTCAAGATATTCGCTTAAGTTGATTTAATTCAATTTATTAACTTTCAAAACAAAATTTTCTTCTATTAATCATACCTATTATTTATTCAACTTATTATTCTACTTATCTCATAAACATTTATAATTAGAATTTAAGTGAATAACATTTATTATACGCACTACATTTTATTTATAAAGACCATTTATATTATATATTATCCAATTTTTTAAATTAACAACTTCAAAGATCATAAATTTGAAGTCATTTATTATAATCAAACCTTCTTTGAAAATTTAATTCTTCTTTATTCCAAATCATTATTTATTCTACTTAATATACCCTATCACATATATATTAAGTATATTTGCATTTATTATAACTACTCAATTTATTAAAATTCCTTTGATATCATTTTCTACTGTATAATATTCAATTACATAATTACTTCTTTTTTTTATTTTATTTAGGTAAGTTATATATAATGCAATTGAGTATTATCCAAATAAAATTTTACAATTCAGTTATCTCAAGCTAAGTATTTATATAAAATAATTTGGCTTCATTTAAAATTGTAAAATTATCCTTTAACAACTTTAAGAATTAATTTCCGATTAGCTTCAACAACTTGAGATAAAATAAATATATATATTCATAATATATCAAATCAAATTTAAATCTTCAATATATATTATAAATTAAGTAATGTTTTAGAAATCCAAACCAATTTATTTTTCAAAAAAAACCATAGCAAAGCTACAGAATAGTCTCTCCACTTCGAAACTCGAAAATGAATGTCGACGATGCGGCCGTCATCACCGAAATTATTTTCCAGCGACAAAGAGAAGAGCACCGATTTAAACATCTAAAATTTCTTTGAAAAGATTTCTATTCGAAAATACTTTAAGTAATATACCTTTTAAAACTTAAAAGCCAAGTTTGAAATCACCGGAAATTAAATTCTCAAATTCTAATTTAAATCCATTTGAATTCCAATCAAAATATAAACAAGCTTTATAAATTCATTTATTATTATTCTAGACAACAAATTAACAATTTAATTTTAGAGAAATTTATACTTATATATAATATAATTATACAAAACTGTTTTATTCACCAAATCCGAAATACTATTGTGTCGGTTTGTTATGTTCAAGTGTTTTGGAAATCCTATCGATGGCGTTGATCAGACGAATCGATCAAAAACCCAAATCAACATCAACAACTCAAACAACACAATATATGTAAAACATTTTTAATATAAATTTTCAAAGATGCTTCCTCGCTCGACGATACAAGAATAGATTTCAAAACAAGTATAGAGATTAAAATTTGATGGAAATCAGTCAATGAGAATTTTGATTCGATAATAAGTTTGAAATAGAAGGTAAGGTAATTCAATTAACAGAATCGGGAGATGGACAAGCTTATTTAATTCACGGGCAACCTTAACCGAGTCGACCGTAACTTCATGAATAAGATCGATGCTGAATTCCGAGGTAAATCAACATTCGATCTCAAGAAATAGAATTTCAAGTATAGCAGGAGATAGATAGCATCGTAAACCGAGGATACAGAAATCTCCGTTAAATCAATGCCTATTGTAAAGGAGTTTCACCCCTTTTTTTTCTTTTTTTTACAAATCATTCAAAGATTTGCGAGACCACCGATCTATTTAGATACCATTCAAAGTGGAGTTATAGGAAGCTCCAAAATTAAAAGAAGACGAATAGTGAGGGACACGAATGAATTTTGGAACCGCAGGGAACGTTCCAAAATTCAAAGGAAACGAGTCAAGAAGAAGAGATTGAAACTCGAGTGGGAGTGATTCTGTAAATGCATTTACCCTATATGCTAAGTTTTGTCTAGAGCTACCAAAAGCTCTGATACCAACTGTAACGACCTGCTATTTTGGACAATTCGCATCCGCACATGTCGGACTTGAATAATTCAAAATACCGAATTGTTAATTTAAATTTGGCAAAACTTAGATATACAGCAAATAAATAATCACAGAACACAGACACAGAGTAATAAATATGCAGTGGAAATAAAAGAGATAGTAGTTCATGAAGCTACTATGTAAATATATAAGATACATCAGAGTTTACAACAAAGAGTAATACGGTACATCAGATACAAATCAGAATACATCACTGGAATCATCGAGTACTGAAAGCAGAATAGATGGATGGATCTTCAAGCAAAGCTCCAACTCCAAAGGTGAGTCACAAAGCTGAACCACTCAGTCTGACCCGAGCGTAAAGCAAAACACAAAACACTCGAGTCAGGATTAAGATTCTCATGTCAATAAATCCAACTCAAGTGAAATAGCAATCGAAATACAAGTAACTCAAAGGACATTGGAATAACCATCCCCTAAGGATCCGTTAAACTATCTACTAGGTAGTAATGTACGCTAAGTAGATAATGTCTATCAATAATATAAAATATTAAAATAGCGTTAAGGCATTACCATTATCCCCCTCAACACATTTTATAATGCCATAGTCTATACAGCACCGTAAACCCCACCGTAAACTAGTGGTTATCAGAGGGTACCCCATAGGTATAACACAAAACAAAACGTAGTGGTCGCGAATAGGATAATCAGTATGACAAGGTACATGAGGCGATACCAACTAGGATACTAGTAGTTGCGTGATCCGGACTGATGTTGAGCATAGCCAGCAGCTACCTCAACACCACGAAACAACACTCCTAAACCGAGGGGTGCACCCAAATCGAATCACAAAAGTAATAGATATGGTATCGAAGAAGTGTGTCCACTAGAGATGGCGAACCTCAATGGCCCGGCGCGGCTCCTGTTTTAGTCATGTCAAGGGTCATCCAATATCGTTCTCTTTCTTCAGTCAACGCGTTCACCAAACCATCCACTTCATTCTGGATCAACTCTCCTCGTATAATAGTTATTAAAGTGGTTTTCGGTATCGACAGAGAGTATGTCCATATTCCGATCCCGGTCTCTTTAATAACTACGTATTTATTACCCCAATTGGTCGTTTAATATATTTCAAAACAATCGATTTCAATTTCAATTAGAATTCGTAATAACATTCCATTTGTCTTTCTATATCAATTTCCGTAATTTACATTTCAAAACTTCCAAATTACCATTTCAAAATCTTATAATTCACTTTCAAATTATATTTAAACAATTCAAATATTGATTCAAGTTTGTACAAGAGTTTCATTCCGAAATTATTTAAATTAATTAAATTTAATAATCAAATCAATTTAAATTCATTTATCGATTTTATTCAAGATTCGTTAAGTTAATTTAACATCCAAAACAATTCTTTTTAATTTCCAAGACATTAAATCAATCACTTAAGTTAACTTCATTATATCAAAACTTACAAATTTAATCAAATTACATTTGTCAAATCAAATTCCTTAAATTACAATTCTTACACTAATTTCAATAAAACACATTTATTTCTTGTTAAGAAATTCAATTTCACTTATTCTTTACATAGTTACAAATTCCAAAACTCAATTAATAAAGAAACTGAATTTCATATATTCGAGAAATCAAATTTCACTTTAACTTACTTAAATAATCTTTCCAAACTTAAAAGAAACCTAATTTCATTTATTAACGAAGTTCAAATTCACTTATTCAAAAGTTAAATCTCTTATCATAGGATTCAATTTTTATTCACTTATCAAATACTTTAATCTTATTCAATTATTAAATAATTCCAACTTAATTATTAATAATTTCAACTTAATTATAAATTCAAATTTAATTATTAAATCATTTCAAACTTAATTAAATGAATAATTCCAAATTTTATTGTCAATAATTAATTTTAAAACAACGCTCTTTCAACAACTACTATGTAAATATTCGTTTCAGGTTTTAAATATTGACATTTTCCTTTCATTAAATTCAAATTCCAATTTTATTTCAAAACCTTATTCTTTACTCAAATAAAATCATTATTTTATTTTAAATCAAATTATTGACCAATCGGGATTTTATTTAATTTTCTATCCTAAGTCAAGTTCATTTGGGTATTTATCAATTCAACCCGATTCCATTTCAATTCAAAAATCAAAGCATAGCAAAGGGAACTTGCAGTGTGATAACAGGGATGATGTCAAAGTAAATAAACAAGCAATAACAACAATCAATAACAATTCAATAATCAATTCGAATAATCCTGAAATAATCGTATTAATTCACATTGTTATTTGTGCAAATTAATATAATTATTTCTAGAATCTACACTATCATTTCATGTAGATTAAAGATTATTACACTATTATTTCATATGGTTTTCCACTTGTCATTAAATTTCAATTTCATACTACAACAATCAATCCAATATACGTTCAATGGTTCAAAGTGTAATTTATCACTATTCTATATGTTAATTAATTTAATAATTAAAAGGGTCAAATTTAACTAATCAAATTCAATATATATGTCGGTTCAAATTTTAATTATCCTACGTCAAATTCAATTGCATAATATTTATCACTTTATACATTACAACTTAACATCCAATATAACAACAATCAATCAATTATCAACCAAACTGGATTATTTTTGCATACATAATAGATAACGGTGTCAGATGTCAAAGGTGAACTGATACATAAATAACAGTGCAATAAATAACAGTAGTATATTTCAATTGTCGTTCCAATTGAAATCAAATTTAATAAATAAAAGAATATTAATCGTGAGTGATTTCTCACCTTCCGAGGCTAGAGAATTTGACGAAGGAATGAGTTACAAATCCAAGCATGGATTTCAAAGCAAAGCATGATTGAACACGTATTCGACGGATAAGCTAATACCGAAATTGATAAGAATGATCTGTCAGTTTGATGTAGACAGAAAATAGATGTATTATTATTGTTGTTGTTATTATTTTATAAAACAATATGACAGATAATATAATAATATATATATGATTCAAACCCATTATAAAAACAATTAAAACCCACTTCATTATCAACCCGTATATATATACATCACTAACCAAAATTTCAAATGCAACAACCCGAAATGACAGAATCTAATATGTCCAGATTTATAGAATTTTTAATGCAACTTATATATATCTAACGGACGTGATGACCACATACAAACATAAATACTTATTCAAATACCAGCCTACATCTACTGCAACTTATGTTATGCGCAATGCTTCATATAAAGTATATACTATAAATGTTTATATGCATAAACAGCTTTGAAAACTGGGATATGGGCAACATGACAAGACTAATAATCTTAAAACATGGCATACATACTACTAGTAAAATATCACTTATAAACGACATACCTTTAAAATATAACGTACCCATATATATGTATAACAATTTAAATGCGTAATACAAATATGTGAACGTATAATAAGTAACGTGTAATACAATTGTTTCATTTATAAAACATATAATATACAACATTGGTACGGCTGAACAAAACGAGAGACTTATCCAGCAAAACATTATGTATTATATATAAAAGCTGTAAACAAAGTTATACTGCACGCACCAATTATATATTAACATAATAGAAAACTTCTAAAATAAACCATATAACTAATATAAAGTAATGCTATAAGATAAGTAATATATAAATAACTAATATATATAAACACTATCACAGCCGCAAATATAGAACTTATATTTATCCTTATATAAATATATATAACTATATGAAATTTAGGATCAAAGTAATAAAAGTATAACTTAGATAAATACCTCAAACACAAAGAGTATATAAATGGAAGCTGTTCGAGTGAAGGCTGGAAAAGATGCTTGTAGTCACTAGGGTGCTCGACAAGGAGTTGTTTGTTTGGTACGGTGGAAGTGAAATCACGGTTGATAGCTTGATAATGAGGGGTGACATGTTGTCTGCGGCAAAACAACGGTACATATTTGCAAACAAGTGGAGATACGCCTCCTACCGCCATGATTACCCAATTTTTTCACCATATTTTTTCTGAGGCAAGAAGAAGAACGGGTACACGGTGAAAAGAGAAAAACTTGCTTGCATGGGTTTTGGTGGAAGCAAACGGAGGGAGGAAGAACGAGCAGGGGATGTTCGCGGCTGTGGTTGAAGCTTTGGTGGTGGATGGCGGCACCTGCTGTGATCGGGTCGGCCTGAGTGGTGGGTCGTGCTTGGCTGGTGGGAGGCGCTCGACTTGATATATGAAGTATATAAAGAATAGAAAGGTATAGTATTGCTTTAGTGTAGAATAATTGAACGTATTATAGCAAATAGATTTTAGAAAGTTAGATCAGAGAATGAGAGAAATCGATTGAGAGAAATCGATTATGATTAAGTGATTTGAAATGAAGTTGGAGTTTGTATTTATAAAGGTTGGAAAGCAGCAACTGTTGGTGAAGACTTTTGATCGAAGTGTTGCGTCCGGATCATTTCGTCAAAGGTTCGCAACTCTTTACAAAAGTCGTGTCCTTTCAAAAAAATAGCTGTTGTAGAAATTCAGTCGACTGAGCTACAGAGTCAGCCGACTGAATATTCAAAAGTAATTTGAAATTTAAGTTCGTATATATTTATGTAACTGTGCATGCTGCACAAAAACCCCAGTGTCAGTCAACTGTCTCAGCAGGTCAGTCGACTGACCTAGTTAATTTTGTTCAGTTTGCACAATTGCATATATATAACTTTAGATGACTTTAATAATTTAAATGTGTGCTTATATATGTATAAATATTAGTAAACATAGTGATTAAATATTTAAGCTAGTGTAGACATAATCGAGGAGATATTTTAACAAATATTGACCTAAGACTTAACAACAAAATACCATAGTTGATGCACCGGTTTTTAAAGTCTCGTCTCCTTGTCTCTTTTTGTCGTAGAAGTCGTCAAATCTGTATGTTATAGTGATAGCATCGTGTCATGAATCATAACCAAGTCTCAACATTCTCCCCCTTTTTGATTGATGATAACTTGTAAATAGATACATATTATGATTGTGTATATAAAACATAAATACTTAATCCCCTTGAATCTTTGACGCTCTATATCCTGCATTCTAATGTGATGATATTTCTCCCCTTTTGTCATCGACAAAAAGGAATAAGTAATATGATAGTATAATGTGAAAGATAATATGAAATAAAAACAAGAACGATCATCCACACATTTAACATCCATAGTCAAGAGTGTTCAACATAAATAAACTAGAATGGCTATTTACTACAAGCCATACTAAAAAAACAAATGTCTTGAATGAAAGAAATGAACAACTTACTGCACCGGTTGTTTACCCATACCACTACCTCTTTCACCACCATCATCATCGCTACCACTAGCTTGATCGTCGTCAGAAGTAGACCATGTAAATACAGGTTGCTTATTCGGATCGCCTATTGTAGTAGTAGATGTACCGGAAGAGCATGATATACCTTGCCACAATCTGGTGAAAAATCCTTTGACTTTATCGATCTTTTTATCAACTTTGCTGATGTTTGATTGTAGAATTTGTTGATTACAGCACATTACATTGATGGCTCCACATGATTGAAGACCTATGTTTGGAATCATAATTTCTTCTTGTTGATAACGAGTCGACCTTTGACGAGATGGTTGGTGAGATGGCTCGCTAAGTTGTTCTGGTTGGACTTGAGCTATTTGCCTTTGGGTCCATTCTTTAAAAGATATTATATGAGGGGTCGGGCAACCATTAATTTCATCAAGGCTAAAGTCCGAGCGTTCAAACATCCAACGGTAGACACTGGAGAATCCGGTTTCGGAACTTCACAAGCTTTCAGAAGATGCATAATACATTCGCCGTAGTAAATTATATTCATCTTACCATTGTTGAAGCTTAAAAACTCATCAAGAATTAGGCGAAGCCAGTTTACTTTGATGTTCCCAAAAATTGCATACAAAACTTTAAAGTTATTTTCATAGACAAGTTCATAACTCCCGGTTGTAGGAGTTACGATTTTCATTAGAGCCCGACGAATAATTCGTGCCTTTGATCGTAAAGACATCGATTTTAATTGACGCATATCATGTTCTAAAAACAAATGGCTTATGCGGTCTCAAACAACCAAATCAACATCAATAGCAGCTAATTCAACACCATCATTTTCTGTTTGCAGAATATGAGCCATGCGGTCTAGAGAAAAGAAGATAGGCTTAGCACATACGAGACTCCATATGCAATCTTGTTGATTTGGAACATCTTGGTGACCCAAATTCAGGTTAGCGAGGAACAATTTCACCATAATTTGGTTCATTTTGTGTTTACTGTCGTCGATATCAATTAATGATTCTAAATTGCTCCTTCGAGCGAAATCTTGAATGTGATACGGTGAAAAATCAGGGAATTTGGCGAACGAACCTTTGAATATTCTTGAATCTTGCATCTGTCTCCACCTCTTCATTGCGGTGTCATCAAATAGCCACCTTTGTATTTATTCATTTGATGGAGGTTGAGATAAGGAGGAGGCTTGTCCTTTAAGTTTTGGAGCCAATTAAATTTGATTTTGAGAAGAAAAAAAATGGAGTTTTGGAGAGCTCAGGGTTTTGAAAACTTTGAAAATCTGAAGTGGTAAAGAGGAGAGAAGGTAAAGTGAAAGATAAAGGTGTCAAAGGGGTAGGTGAAAGGGTAAAAAGCAATTCAGATCTACGGCTCAGTCGACTGGCTCAGGGCATCAGTCGACTGATGTTGAAGATTGAAAATTTTCGATCTTCTGGTCTAGTCGACTGGGCATGTTAGTTAAAAAAAATTATTGCTGCGTCAGTCGACTGATGCTAAAGGTCAATAATTTTCAACATTTTGGTCCAGTCGACTGAGGCCCTACAACCGTGGACTGGCCATGTATATGTGCAAAAAATTGTTTGCAGTGTCAGTCGACTGATCTCCTGATCCAGTCGACTGACCTTTAGTATTTTGTACAAAGAATTTCGTATGATGTGAACTGTGTATATTTTATTTATTTTTTTTAATTTTATAAATATAGATAATTTTAATTTTAATGAATGATTTAGAACTAACTTTATTTTGTTGTTAAATGTTGATATTTTTTTATATATGAGTTATCGTTTATCGCATCAGAAATAAATTTATTCCAAATATAAACGTACATATATAAAGAATTTATTTGAAAATACAACGAAAAATGATTAAAAACTATGATTATTTCTTGGGACTCGGTGTCTTGAATTCTTTCAGTTGCTTACGATGAACATTCGAAGCTTCGTTGCGATCCCATGAATTTGGTAAGTATGGTGGTCACAGTGGAGATGAAGTCGATGGTCGTCTGATAGGCGAAACAGAATTTTCGTCTATCGGGTGTGACGATGCCCCATAGAATTTCATAGCGATGCGCTTGATTATTCCTATACATCTGAAGTTTATTTTTTGTTCGTAATACATCTCCCATTGTAGCATTAGAGATTCCTGCTGATAATGGTGGAGATCGTCGGTCCTTTGTTTTGTGTTTGGGGAAATATCAACGGTCTTCTTTCCTTTTTTCTTGTCCAAAGTATATTCGGTGTGGTAGACCGATGATGGTGAAACTTTATGGTCTAGAGTTTTTGGAGAGTTGGTCGAGGCAATGATTTTGATAGAGTCTGTTGTAGAGGAAGTTGACATTGTTTTAAAACTGCTATTAATTAATGCTTTACTTCAGAGAGAGAATCGAATGATGTCTTTGCTTTTATTTTAAGTGCATAGAAAAAGGACCTATTTATAGATTTAGTTTAGGAAAAATAGGATACTAATTGGTGGATTATTGTGACATCCCGGAAATTTGGGGCAATATTTATTTAATAATCTACATTAAAAATTAAATTGATTTAATAATATTTGTTAATAATATTTGAATTGATTTAATAATCTTCCTTTAAACAAATATTTAACTGATAATTTATCTTTTAAAAGCTAATTTAAATTGTTTCTATTTATAATGTATATGTGTATATTGGTATATATTATAAATAGATCAGTTTTGTTTTTAAATTAATAAATAAAGTTATGTTTTCTAATCTACTATTTTTGATAATTTGGAAATTTAATATTGAATAAACAATAATATGATCTTTAAAATACTCAAGATAAAGTTTAATTTGTTTTAAATGATTTTTAGCCTAGAGTTTAAATTTAAATAAAAAGATTGTTTTGTTCTTTTTACTTCAACTTTATAAAATAAGCAATTCATTTTTGTAGTGATTTCATTTATGAATCATTTTAAATTAGTAATGAGTGATTTTTTTTAAACAATAACAATAATGCAATATTTTTACAAATAGATTTTAATATAAAAGGAATCGTTATTTTAAATTCATTTATATATATATATATATATGTTTTGGAAAGCTATGTTTTGAAATATAAAATAAAATTTTATAAATATTAATGTAAGTATGAAGGGAATAATAAGTAAATAAAGTAATAAACCAAAACAAATGACTAAAACAATTTTTTTTATATAACTAAACAAAAGAATAATGTGTACATAAAGACTAAAAACAAACAAGGCTTTGTATAAATAAATAATTAGTGAGGCCTGTAGTAGTTTCAAAGGCAAGTATAAGTAGTCTGTAAATAGTTCTGCAAGGAAGTCTCAGGAAAGAAACATCTTTGTACAAAACAAGGTATAAAATATAAACAAAATAAGATATCTATGTACATAAGTACAAAAAGTTTAGGCAGGGAGGTAAAAATGTATAGGCCTGTAAAGTTGTGATGAAAAGGCAAGTAAACAAAGTACTTAAAACATTAAATGCTAGCATAGCTTTGGTCAATTCAAATTTTCTTAAAAATCAACTCAGCCCCCAAAACCAAATCTTGCCTGATAAGCTAAAAATAAAATCTCTGAGCAATCAGAAAATGTTTGTACAAGCTTATACATACCCTGTAAACTCATTTCTATATATCTCTCCTTGTTTCATTCGATCATCACAACAATTGCAAACCAGAGATGAAGTAAAGTCTGCAACTTTTCTATCAAAAGTTCATATAAATAACCTGTAAACCAGGATTGTTCAAGTGCAATCTGAGGCTAGAATATCAAAGCAAGCTTTCCAGTTTCTAATGTTTCAATCAAGACTAAGCTTTCAGAAATTTAAAACAACAATCAAACAAGATGATTGGAAAAAAAAAAAAAAGTTTAAGCTATCTGTTTTCAAAACAAAAGAAGGCTCTGTTCTTCAAAGTTTCAGGTGAGTAACATCACATCTATATATGTTTAAGTATATTTATTTTGCTATATGTTCTTTCTGAAAATTTAGTTTTTTTGTGAGTAACTCCATTTATAAACCTGAGTATCTGGTTGTTTACTTCAGCATGAAATTTATTTGCATACTGTTGAATACTTGTGTGTTTTGCAATGATGTCTGAATATTAAAAACCTGTGAGTAACTTTTCTTTTAAAATACTTAAGTAAAAATTGCATGTTGATGCCTGTGATAAGTATGGCCTGTGTAAATATGGATGAGTAAGTTTGTGTATATATATATATGGATATGGATGTGTGCATATCTGCTGATGTTTAAACCTCTCTGTTTCCATTTCAAACTAAGTATTCGAAGTAAAATACTTTATTTCATAAATCCAGACATTATTAATATTGAAAATTTAAACAGAATAGGTTAATTATATCATGAATTAAAGTTTTAACAATTTATTCATGTTCAAAGTATTTTGTATTGACCTCGAAAATCAAGAACAGCAGAGGAAACTCAATATAAGTTAAAAACCAAAACACTGTAAATCATCATTCAGGATTATAAATTGATTTCTTAACCAAAAACTAGATTTTTTTAAAACTAAAATCAAGATTTTTAGTTTGGGTTTGATGATGTAAATCTGGGTTGAACTCAATTTGAGTTTTTGAGTAATTCTGGGAATCTCGAAGTTTTGGAGGGCTGTAACTTGCTGTGGTGGTGCATGAGTGTTTAAGGAGTTGGGGAAAAATGCTTGTTAGTGGAACAGATCAACATGGTGAGGAGGGTTAATCGAGTTTGTCAGTAACCCTAGTTTTGGGTGCGTTGAAGAAAGTGATCGGTGTGATCCCTATGGTGGATCGAGTGCTGTATAACTTCGGGAAAGGGTAGCGAGAACGTGGAGGAAGCCGTGGCTGAAGGTGGAGGAATTCCGGTGGTCTTGGTCGCGAGAACGGCGATGTTTCAGGTTTCGAGGGGGAATGCCTGTTGCGTTTCCAGATTTGGGTTAGGCTTCGAGTTTTGGTTTCGAGATGATGCAGTGGGATTTGGGGGTTGTGTTGTGGTCGTGGATTGATCGGCGAGGGGTGGCGACTCTGGTGAGTGGCCGGAAGCGGCTGAAGGCACGGTGCACGTGCACCGTGCCATTGAAGTTATGTTGAGCTTTGGGTTGTGCAGAGTTTTTTTTAGCTAGGGAAAAACTCGGGTTCTTCTAGTGCATAACTCGAAGTAAGGGAAAGGAGGTCTCGGTGCAGTTTTTGGTTTGAGTGAGTAAATTGTTGTTCAGGTTTTTTTGCAGAAGCCTGGAAACAGAATTTGTTTTCTTTTCAACAAATTCCAATGTAACCTATTCAAAAATAAACAATGGATTTAAACTAAGCTAAAAATTCAGTTGTAGTATAAACTCGAACCTATATTTTGAAATCTAAAATACAGTTTAAATATTTAAATAAGTTTCAGGTCTACAAACCTGAAATTTCCAGATTTCAAATAAAATAGTTTTGAAAAGAGAATTGGTTTCAATAAATATTTAACTTGAATTTGAAGATTCTTTTATTAAAGATTTTTTTGAATGAAAAGTAAATAAATTGTTTAACGTGAAATTGCAAGTTAAAATATAAATGTATTTTGGGAATTTAAATTTAAATTAAGATTCAAGTAGTCTAGTTTAAAGGATTTTCTTATATAAGTTCATATGTAAATAATAAATGTTATTTACATTTCTTTAAAAGATTCTATTGAAGTTAAATTTGATAATGTTTAAAATAATAATCATTTTTGAATTTTAGAATTCAAATGATATTTGAATTTAAATCTAAAATGTAATGTTGATAAAGTCATTAATAAAGAAATAAATTATTGTAAAAATAAAAGGTTAATTAAGAAATGACTTGTGTATTAATAGTTTAGATTAATTTAAAATTTAAAATTAATTAAGAAAGTAATGCAAGAAATGTTATTAGTTAATAAAGATAATTAACTAAAGATTTCTAATTAATTAATCAATTAATGTGATAAATTTTGATAATTAATCAGATTAATTAGATAATCTATTGTAGGTGGTTAAGTGAAATTACTTAATAAAAGTAATTAGGAGATTAATTACTTATTGTAATTAATTTTGATTAAATGATTAATTTAAGTTAATTAATTTAGTTAATCAATTTAAGAAAATCATTTGATAATTGATAAGTATAACGACTTAGTGCATTCAATGGAGCAGAATTACTTACGGAAGTAATTAATGTTAATTACTGAATGTAATTAATGAAAGATGATATGTTAATGAAGTAATTTGGATAATTACTTTTGTAATTAAATCAGAGGATTAATTAATGGAGATAATTAATTATGGAATAATTAATTTATTAATAGAAGTAATTAACGATAGTTAATTACTGGTTGACATTGATCAAGGGTGATTAATAATTGTGTTTAATTAAAGATTAATCGCTTAATGTAATTAATTTAAATAAAGATTTATTTAAATTTAAATAAGAGATCATTAATTAATTAATATAATTAATGATGTAAATTAAGAATTGGTTAATTAAGAAATACTTAATAATGTGGTGATTAATTGATGTAATTAATTAAGAATAAATGTAATCAATTCTAAATGTAGTAATTTAATGTTAATTACTATAAATGATTTAGGAGAATTAATTTGTGG
Organism: Allium cepa; assembly: GCA_030765085.1. Classification (NCBI taxonomy): domain Eukaryota; kingdom Viridiplantae; phylum Streptophyta; class Magnoliopsida; order Asparagales; family Amaryllidaceae; genus Allium; species Allium cepa. Next base: position 594,610,539 of record CM060945.1, read on the forward strand.
ATTAATTAAAGACTAATAACCAATTGTAATTAGTGAATGATTAACCAAGATGTTTAATCAAGATAATTATTTAGAAGATGGTTAATTAATTTGATTTATAATTGTTTGCACAAAAAATGGACAAACACCCCCAAGTCGTATTATTTAGTTGATTATATGTGATTTTCAGTAATTTTAGATGAGTATGTAAATATGAAAGAAGTAGGGGCTGAAATGTAAAAGACACACAGATTTATAGTGGTTCGGCCAGAATGTGCCTACGTCCACTTTATATGTTATTATCTTCTTCCTTTCAGATTACAGGTACAATGCTTCGTAAATTAGTATATGAAAGTAGTTTGAAAGTTCCTTCCTTGCTTGAGCTCTCAAACTTGTCTGCCATTGTTGTACCCCTGCCCCTCTATTTATAGAGTGAGGTAGGGGGCAGGGGTCTTGGAAGTATATGGCTGCTAGCGGGCCTGGGCTGGACCAATCTGGCCTGGTAGCATTCTGGTTTGGCGAGGCTTCATTCGGCATGGAGCTTGGACTGGTGATGGTGACTTCATGGTGACTTCATCCCTTGGTCCGGTGGTGGTGTTGGAGTGGCAGTGGAGTTGGTTCGGCCATGGTTCATGCCAAATGGAATGGTGGTTGTGCCTTGCCGAATGGAGTGGGGGACCGAATGAGGTTGGCTCGGTAGGGGGTTGATCCGGTAGTGGAGTGGGAGTTGTAGCTTGGACCGGCATTGTGTGGTCCGGTGGAGATGTGGAGTATTGGACCGGCATTGTGTGGTCCGGTGTTGAGCTGGTGCCGAATGGACATGAGAGGAGAGAGCCGAATGAAGTTGAGGGCATGGACGCCGAATGAACTTGGGTTCATGGATGCCGAATGGACCATGGTACAAGGAGGTTCCGAATGGACATGAGCACTTGAGTGCAAGGAGATGACGCCTACTGTGCCTGTTGGTTTCAAATGTGCATGGGACATGACGCTTCACGGTCTCGTGGCCTTCTGGACGAGAATCCGCCCAACATTTGCCCCCCAAAGTGGGGCGCGTGCTTGCATGTGCCGCGCTTTGTTTTTCTTGTGGCAGGAAGATTGGCTTTGTAACGCCAGTGATTGGACGTTCGTATTCTGTTAATGTCCTGCAAAGGAATTTACAGTTTTAGTGTGATTTCGAATAACGGCCGTTCATGATCGAAATATTCGAGATGAAGTGAACTGTGCCGTTCGGGGTGAGTAAGTGTGCCCCGAGGGGGCTTAGCATTATCGATGCCAGGTTCACGTTCGAGTGGGTTCCTGGATCGTTTGTTAAGGTGGTTTATCGCCGGCTCAGAGCATGCCTAAGGATTGTTCTCAACCCCGTACATGTGTAAGTAGCTTAGCCATTTCATAATTATCAGAATCAAGGATCCTTTTAACCGGTGAGCTTAAAAAGGGATGTCAAAGTGTAAATTCTCACGGTGATAGGGTTAATAGCCATTCAGAGCGTGCCTATGGACCGTTCGTGGTCGCGTGCACGTGTGAATGATTAACCCATGTTAGTGAGAGATTCACGACTTATCCATTGTTATCATATTCTTTATTTTATTAGTAAGATCTGGAGTTCGGGACTTATCTGAGTGAGGCGCCCTACATGCCCCCTGTTTCTGGTTTCTGCTGGTAGAGACAGTTTCATTCGGTTTCGAGTAGGCATATATTCTTATTCGTTTGGAGGTTGGTTTGGTATGGAAGGTTTCATTCGGTACATAGTTGGTCCGGTTGTTGTTGGTCCGGTTGTTGTTGGCCCGGTGATAGGTTCTCGTTCGGCATGGGGTTGGTCCGGCAGTAGGTTCTCGTCCGGTATTCCAGAGCTCGCCTATATATAGAGGCTACACCCCCCTTAGTTTTTCTCTACCGAACAAGAGGAAGCCGAATCAAAAGTCCACCGAACCAAATATTTGCCGAATCAAATATTCGCCGAACCAGGTATATACTCTTTTACCGAATGAACTCTATAACCGAATGGGCTTATGCCGAATGGGCACGGAAGCGTTGTTTTGCCGAATGAACCTCAGATTCCATTGCCGAATGGAAGTCAGATCCCATTGCCGAATGAACTTGTACTGCCGAATGAACGTAAGACCCTAGTGCCGAATGGTCTTGAACCTCCAGTGCCGAACGAACTTTGTGTCTGGACTTTGAGTGGAACTCCGGACTTATGTATGCTTGTTTGTTTATACTGTCGTTCTAACATCATGCTTTTTACTTTTGTGTATGCAGATAAATGTCTCGCAAAGTTGAAACTCGATCGGGCAAGAAGAAATCCAGGGATAGCGGAGAAACTTCTGCCGTGCCCCCAGCTCAGCCAGATCCAGCACAGCACGGACCTGCTCCGAGGTCACTAGTCGATGGGTATGGTCCCCAGGAGCTTCTCGTCTCCCCTCCTGATTGCTATCCTAGCTCTCTGAAAGAGGAGCAACTTGATGTCATATCCCGTTCCTTCGGGATTGACAGAGCGCTTATGTTACTGCCGGAGGCTGGTGTCATGCCGTACAACCCTCCCGAGGGGTATTTTGCCTATAGCCGATATCATTGCATGTGTGGGGCCATTCCTCCTATCAACGCTTGGATAGTAAGCTTCACCACATACTTGAAGGTGGCTCCCTTCCAGCTTCAGCCTAACTCTTACGCCATCCTGGTGAGCCTCTTTGTTATCTTCCAGAGGAGGTACGGGCGTCCTCCTTCTAACCGAGAAATTCGATATTTGTACAACCTGAGGGGCTATAAGAAGGGGTCTCCGTATATTAGCTTGGAAGCGGCCGTGCCCTTCAAACCAGTCCTGGACTTGTATTCCAAGTTCACCATGTTCAAGAAAGAGTGGTTCTTCGTCAAGGACGATGCTGTTTCTTTCCGCCTTTTCACTTCCGGCTGTAAGATTGATTTCATTTATATTTTTCATGTGTTTTGACTGTAGTGTTTTTTTCTGACATGCTTCTATTTCTGGCTAGCGACAGGTGGTATTGCAGTCGTGGAGGACGATTCCTTAGTGCGAATGGCTGCTGAACTAAAGGCTATTCCGGCACGGGACCAGTCGGCCTCTTTCTTGATCAGGAACGCAACCCTCTTGGAGTATAATTTGATCTTACCGCGCCAGTCCGTGGTTAAGCAAAGGGATACGGCTGAGGAGAGGGCTGCTAAAGCTAAGGAGGGGGCTACGGTAAAGAGCGGTAAGAGGGAGCCTTTCGCAGCGCGTCCTGCGGTCGGGGGGAAGAAACTGAAGAAGTCCGATGGCCCTTCTCCAAGTACTTGCCCGACTGTCCCGGAGGAGGAAGGTGTAGAAGAGGAGGAAGGAGGCGAAGTTGGAGAAGGGTCGGAGGGTGGAGGAGATGGCGATGGTGAAGGTGGTAGTGGTGTTGCTGCTCTAACCTCTGAACAAGACCTCGAACTGGATGAGGCTCTCCGTCGGGCCTTCGGGGAGTCGGAGGGAGAGTCGGAAACGGAGAAGGGAAAGGAGAAGGAAACGGAGAAGGCAAAGGAAACCGGCAAAGCTGTGGCTTCAGCTAGGGTGACTCCGGCGATGCAAGGTGAACTTTTGTCTTCTGCCGGTTCTATTTTCGATAGGGACTTAGAAATTTTTTACGGTTCACTTCCGTCCTGGAATGAGATCCAGGACTTATTGCAGTATCCCACTCCTTCGCCGGGTTTGTATAATAGATGTGTTTCCTCACTTTTCTTTCTTTTTAACTTAGCACATTCTTTGAATTGCGGATTATTGTATGTTCGTAACACTTGTTCTTTATTCCAGGGGTAGGCCAGGCGGTTAAAACGTCGGATGTTCGACATCGCCTTGAACAATTTAAGTCGAGGAGAGCTTCTGCGAAACCTTCTACTGATCGCACTGGGGACGTAGTCAAGTACCGCCCTCTTCTTGGGGTCATCGAAGAGGGCATTCAGAAAAGGAAGCGGAGCCGTTCCTTATTTGAGTCGTCCCCTGGTTCGCAGCCTCCTACTCAGCCTCCTCGTGATACTACGGAGGAGAGCACGGAGCCCGGCCCCCCTCCTCCTCCTTCCAAGAGTCCTACTGTCATTCATATAAGGCGTCCCGATGCGCCTCGCCCCGTGCCTCGTGACCCTTTTGCTGGCCATCCTGATTTAGACCCAAGCTTTCGGGACATTTCATTCGATGAGACCACGGGCGAACACCTCCTTCCCCGCAACCCCATGGTAAGGGTGCTGGACGAGGCCAAATCTTTAGATCTTGATTTACTTACTACACGGGTAGTCACCATGGGGGATGAGGCCAAGGCTAATATCGACCGGGTGGCCGCAGAGACCAAGAAGTTAATGGAGCATCATGCTAAGTTGGTCAAGGCCGGGGAAGAGATCGGGAGTGCTAACATTCGGTTGAGGTTAAAGGTTGCCGATCAGGCCAAGCAGCTCGCCGACCAAGCCATCCAGATTTCCCAGCATGAGGAAGCCTCCAAGCGTCTGAAAGAGACCATGGAGAAGGCCAGTAGGGCGGAATTACGGAAGATGGAGGTCGCTTGCAGGGAGCGGATTAACATAGCTATCGCAACGGTGGATGAGGTTCGAAATGCGGATCTCGAGCGGGTAGAGGAGTTGTCAGGGAGGCTCGAGGCTGCGGAGATGGCTCAGGCCGAGTTGAAGGAGGAGATGGAGGAGATGAGGAGGTCCCTCAGGTTGAAGGAAGAGGAAATGAGGAGGTCACTCCAGGCTGACTGCTTGAGATACCAGTCGGAGAGGGACGTCGCCGTCGCCAAGTTGCAAGCTTCCGAGGCCCGGGTGAGGGAGTTTGAGGAAAACGAGGGGATGATGGATGAGATGCTGCAGGATATGTACTTCCACACTTGGAAGGAGGGCGGCTTGTCTTGGATGGACGATTACCCTCGGGTCATGGCCAAGGTGTATCTCCAGGCTTTAGAGGAGGCCAGGGTGAACGCGGGTAAGGAAGGCGGAGAGGCTTTCAACTTGAGTGCGGTTACTGCTCAGTTCTCAAAGGAGGAGCAAGCGGCGGTGAAAGAGGGGATGCGGCTGCTCGCTGCAGAGGAAGCGGGCGTGCAGTTGGATGATGAGGATCAAGCGGCGGATGCTGGTGAGTTATTCTCTTCCCTTTCTTTTCTTTCCGTGTTTTCATAACTTGATCGTTCGTTTAATGAATTCCTCTTCTGATCTGGACAGGTGGGACTTCAGATCCACATGCTGGGGGCTCTGATCCTGCGGCTAAGTAGGCTGGGGGAGTTGGTGATGGAGTGTGGATGCATCTGCCATCTTTTTGTTTCTTTTTTATCACTGTTTATGTTAGTCTTTGACATGCAACTGTAATAAAATTATTTGCAAAGAATAACTTCGTGTGATCTCATAATATAAGCTGATTTTGTCATGTTTAAATGTTGTTGCTATCTTTATGTGCCGTGTGAGAAGTATAATTATGTATATGCCTGTGATTCTAGTTGTGTTTGATGTTAAGTTTTTGCTTGAAATATAACTTCACGTTTTGCAATGTCAGTGTATGAATAAGCTATAGTTACGCATTTATGTACAAGAGAAGAGAGTACCGCCCTTTATGTTTTATTCGCAGGCGGTAGCTTTGAGTGTCTTGTGTAACTGTTTACGGGTATAGCCGAGCGCCCTGCCACCCAGTACGCAGGCTTAGAGCCTCATGAGTGAATGCTTCCTATTTGGTTTCCTGTACTTTAGAGTTTGTTATACAGGATAGGAGAAAAATATTTAAATGAAATGGAAATATAGTAAAAGTAAAACTTCCAGTCACGGAAGGCCGTCGATGTGCTTAAGTTCGTGGCAAACGGGTTTTGTAGTCACTTTCCCTAGCTGTGGGTCTTGGAGACATTTGTCACCCATCTTACGCCTCCGCGGGGAGTTTTCTTTTTTACCACAGCCGCACTTAAGACACATCGGAGCCGAGATCGCGCACGGTAACTACCCGAACCATTATGGTCCGTAATCGTGGGTATTATTCGATTTACCGTGGCCGGCTAGCGTGGGTGCCGTTGGCCGTGAACTACCCCTGGCTGGCCACACCTTATGTTGGGGCTTAAAGTAGGTTCACAGTTACCGACGAGCCGAACTCCGTAATGAGCTGCCATCGGCTATAGTCGGCCTTTATGATGACTTATAATCGGCTCATTACAGTTGGCTTTGAGGGCAGGCGCGCAATGAGTTAACCCGCAGCAGAGGGATGCTGGAGCAAAAGAGTCTCATTGGCGAGTGCATAGAATCGTAGCGTACCTGTTAGGCCTAGTCCAGATGAGGCCGCGGTGCGTCTTGAGTGGAGATGCCATAGGATTTTGTTCAACAGAAAGGGATAAAACTTAACAAGTAGCCAAGACATAAAGGAACAAGTTAAAAAGAGACAAGATTTTTTAAAGTGGTTCGGCACGAAAATGCCTACGTCCACTGATTCTCTTTGTTAATTCACTTCATATGGGCAGTACAAGTTAAGAAAAGTATCGACGGAGGTGTCGGATGTTCCATGCCCTCTGGAACACCTCTCCGTCCACAGTTGACAAAATGTAAGCTCCGTTGTGGAGATCTTTGTGAATTACATATGGTCCGTCCCAGATGGGGTCCAGTGCCTCGGGGCGCGGAAAGATTCGCCTGAGGACAAGATCTCCTTCTTGTAAGCTGCGATGCTTGACTTTGGAATTGTATAGTGCTGCCACTTTTTGTTTGTGAGCTGCTGCTTTGAGTGCTGCATCGTTTCTCCTTTCCTCAATCAGATCCAAAGACATGAGGAGGAGTTCTTCGTTTTCTTCTGGGTTGTAGTGGATCCTACGGTGGGAAGGCACAATAGTCTCAACTGGGAGCATTGCCTCCGATCCATATGCCAAAGAGAAAGGAGTATGTCCCGTTGATGTTCTGAAAGATGTGCGGTATGCCCATAGTGCCGTAGGAAGTTCGTCCACCCAAGCGCCTTTTGACTTTTCAAGTTTCTTCTTGATTAGGGTTTTGAGAATTTTGTTGACAGCTTCAACTTGCCCGTTTGCCTGAGGGTAAGCTACTGATGAGAAGCTTTTATGAATTCCATGCTCTTGGCACCAGTCGGCAAATTCTTCGCTGTCAAATTGGAGCCCGTTGTCTGATACGATCTTGAGGGGGACTCCATACCTGCACAGAATGTTTTTGATCAAGAAGTTGATAACTTTTGCTGAAGATATTTTATTTAAAGGTTCCGCTTCCACCCATTTGGTGAAATAATCGACTGCCACTATAGCATATTTGGCTCCGCCTCGGCCCGTTGGCAGTTCGCCAATTAAGTCAACTCCCCATACAGCAAAGGGCCAAGGGCTGGTCATTTGAGTAATTTCGTTTGTGGGTAGTCGAGGGATCTTGGCGAACTTCTGACATCTGTCGCATTTCTTAACGAAGTCTAGGGCATCTTTGTTTAGTGTGGGCCAGTAATATCCATATCGGAGTATCTTTCTTGCCAAAGTCTGTCCTCCAGTGTGATCTCCGCATCCTCCCTGATGGATGTTTGTTAATATCTCCTTGGCTTCCCTTCCGGCGACGCATCTTAATAGGGGGCTAGAGAAGCCACGCCGGTAGAGGATGCCTTCTTGTATTGTGTAGTGGGGAACTTTCCTCAAGATCTTCTTGGCTTCGTCACGCCTGTTGGGTAGTATGCCATCTTGCAAATATTTCCGGATAGGAGTCATCCAGGTTCCTTCTTCGATTGCAGTTATCAGATTCGCTTGTTCGAAACTCGGGGCTAGCTGCCTTGAGATTGCTAGTGCTCCGGAAATGGTGCTGTCCTTCATACTAGCTTGCTTTGCAAGTTCATCTGCCTCTTGGTTTTCTTCTCGAGGAATGTGTTTGATTAGATAATGGTCCAATCGATCGAGCAGCAGTCTGGTTTTCTTTAGGTATGCTGTGAGTCGTTCTCCTCGAGTCTGGAATTCTCCTAGTACCTGGTTTACGATAAGCTGAGAATCACTATGAATACATAAGGAATTGATTCCAATTTCTAGGGCCAGTTCCAATCCTGCTATTACTGCTTCATATTCAGCATCGTTGTTAGTGGCCGTGAACTCCAATCTTAATGCATAGTACAACTTTCTTCCCCTGGGGGTGATGATCACAATACCTGCCCCCAAGCCTTGTTCGTTTGATGCTCCGTCTACAAAGAGATTCCATTTGATGTTTTTTGCTACTTCGGATTGTTCCTTGCCTTCGTTGGTAGTGAATTCGGCAATGAAATCAGCCATGGCTTGTCCTTTGATAGCGGTGCGGGGATGGTAGGTGATATCATACTGACTTAGTTCGATGCACCATTTGAGGAGTCGCCCAGAAGTGTCAGGACGATGGAGCACCTGTCTTAGTGGTTGATCGGTTAGAACCCTGATGGAGTGAGACTGGAAGTAGTGTCGCAGTTTTCGTGACGCGATCAATAAACAATATGCTAACTTCTCAAGTTTAGGATATCTGGCTTCTGCCCCTGTAAATCTCTTGCTTACAAAGTAAACCGGGCGTTGTGTGCGGTCTTCTTCTCTTACCAAGGTGGCGCTTAGAGCATGAGATGATACAGCGAGGTATAGGTATAACACTTCACCTTCATTTGGAGTTGAGAGTACTGGTGGTCTCTGAAGGTGTTTGATTAGGTTGAGGAAGGCTTTTAAGCATTCGTCGGTCCACTCGAACCTCCCTTTGTCTTTCTTGAGTGCTTCGAAGAAAGGGACACACTTGTCAGTTGCCTTGGAAATGAATCTGCTCAGGGCGGCCACCTTTCCGTTTAGGCTCTGCATTTCTTTTCGAGTGGAAGGTATCCTTATTTCTTTTAAAGCCCGGATTTGTTCAGGGTTTGCTTCGATTCCTCTGGCGTGGACGATGAATCCTAAGAATTTTCCCGATGATACTCCGAAGGAGCACTTTAGAGGATTCAGCTTCATTCCATATCGGCGAAGTACCTGAAATGTACCGTCCAGATGGCTTACATGGTCGTTGGCTTTCTTGGACTTTACCAACATGTCATCCACATATACCTCCATAGTTTGTCCTATCAACTCTGCGAACATTTTGTTGACGAGGCGTTGATAGGTAGCTCCAGCATTTTTGAGTCCAAAAGGCATTACTTTGTAACAATATAATCCGCGGTCGGTGATGAAGCTAGTGTGGTCCTGATCGGGGGCGTGCATGGGGATCTGGTTATATCCGGAGTATGCATCCATAAAAGATAGGAGTTCGTGCCCAGCTGTGCTGTCTACGAGTTGGTCAATTCGGGGAAGTGGGAAGCAGTCTTTCGGGCAAGCGTCATTCAGATTGGAGAAGTCAATACATGTTCGCCACTTTCCATTGGCCTTTTTTACTAGCACTGGGTTAGCGATCCATTCTGGGTAGATGGCTTCCCGTATGAAGCCATTAGCAAGTAGATTCTTTACTTCCTCATCAAGGGCTGCCGATCGCTCTGCCCCCATGCTCCTCTTTTTCTGCTTTACTGGTACCTTGGTGGGATCGATGTTCAACATGTGGCATGCTATGTCTGGGGAGATTCCTGTCATATCGGCATGAGTCCACGCAAATACATCTAAGTTGTGGCGGAGAAAGTCAATGAGTTGATCCTTCAATTCCGTTTCCAACTGAGATCCGATTTTTAATAGTCTACTTGAATCATGCTTATCTACCGATACGAATTCCATAGCCTCTGCAGGCTCGGCGGTAGCCTCCTCCTCTTTATCCCTGGGGTCTAGTTCATTGAAGGGATCGCTTGTGTATCGAAGAGGAGGGGCTTTCTTTAGTTGCTATGCCTCCAAGCTTTTCATGCAGAGAGTAGTCTCTGCATCTTTTCCTTTATTCTTTCTGCGGTTATTGCGAAGTTCAGTTACGTAGCAGTCTCGGGCAGCATCTTGATCTCCTTCTACTTCTCCTACTCCGTTGTCTGTTGGAAATTTCATTTTCAGGCACCAGGGGGCTAATACAATCTGAAAGTCAGACAAGGCTGGTCTTCCCAAGAAAGCGTTGTAAGCCGAGTGGTTTTCTATTAGTACGAACGTTTGTTTTCGCACAACGGAGCGGGGATGACTTCCTATTTCGACGAAGAGGTCAAGTTGCCCGAGGGGCATCTTTGCATCTCCAGTGAAACCGTGCAGTGGTTTGTCACAGGGGGATACATCCTTCATTGATAACTTCATTTTGTCGAAAGCATGTTTGAACAGGATATTAACGGAGCTTCCCGTGTCTATTAGAATCCGAAAAACTTTAGCTGGACCAAACCAGGCAGAGATGACCATGGGATCCATATGTGGGTACTGTCTCCCTTCCAAATCATGCCTACTGAATACAATGTCATTGTTTTCTTTTCGTTTCGGGTGGCGTTCCTCCGTAATGGAGTTAACATATCCTTCGGCATTTCTAAGCGACTTGCCGTACCTTTCCATCTCTGCCCAACTTCTGTCGGCAATGTGTGGTCCTCCTGAGATGGTAAGGACCACTATCTTCTCTTGACTAGAGCCACTGGTGTTGTGATTGTTGCGATTCCCTCCGCCTACTTCTGGGAGGGGTTGCTTTGAGTTCTCATTGGCAGGAGTTGGAGTCCTGTTCTGACCTTTCACATAACGTTCCAGTCTCCTTCTTCTAATGTGTTCTTCGATCAAGTCCCGAAGATGGTGGCATTCATTGGTGTCATGTCCGTGGGATTCGTGGAAGCGACAGAACTTTCCGGACTTGAGTGCGTTATCTGATTCTTTCTTGTGCGGGGGGCGCTTGTATCCGAGTTCGCCCTGAGTGGCTAGGTAGATGTTTTCGATTGTTTCATTCAAAGGAGTATAGGAGTCAAATCTTGGCCCTGGTCGATATTGGCGCTTCTCAACCTTTCTGCCCCCCAGCATTGTCTCTAGATTCATTTCTTCGAGCGTCCTTAGCTGCAGTGGGAACCTTGTCCTGAACTATCTTGCCTTGTTGCCCTGACTGCCTCTCCGTAGCAGCGTCTTCAAGTCTCATATACTTTCCAGCTTCATGGAAGAAATCAGGCAAGGTAGCTGGTTTTTCCTTAGTTAATCTTCTGGCAAACTTGGTGTCTGGATGTACACCACTACAGAGGGCCATTAGAGTGAGTTTTTCATCGGCATCTTGAACTGCTGCCGCTGCGGCGTTGAACCGTGTTAGATATTGTTGCAGCGTCTCTCCGGATTTCTGTTTGACATTGGATAGAGAATAAGCATCCTTGGGTTGTTCCACATGGATGCGGAACTGGCTAATAAACCTTTCTTTTAACATCTCCCATGAGCTGATGGATCCTTGGGGTAGATGGCAGAACCAGGAGGTAGCTAGATCTGATAGGAATAGCGGAAAGCATTTACATAATACTCCTTCTGTTGCTCCACTCATGAGCATATGCTGGGTGTATCTCTGCAGGTGTACGATGGGGTCGGAAGTTCCTTTGTAAGGTTCCATGGTTGGCATTTTCCATTCCCGGGGAGTGATGGCAGTTTCGATATTTCGGGTAAAGGGACTGGTGACCCTAGCGCCTATTCCCCGGTCCCTTTGCTCCCGTTGGACACATTCTCTGAATAATCGTGCCATTCGTTCGTCAGAACTTGGAGCGGACAAAAATGAGCTCGGTTCTTCCCTGCGGGATCTATCTCGTCCAGATGTCCTGTAGGGATGGTACAGTCTATCACCTCTAGCATTATCCAGTGGTTGTCTTTGGCTGCTTGGATGCACGCTAGGACCAGCTACAGTTGCCCCCTGCCTTGATCTTCCCCTGTGGGGTTCTGTTTCGAGCACATCCATGGGGTCAACTTCGGGCTGGGTTCTAGCTCGGCTCCGTTCAGCGGGGTTTCTATGATTAGGTGGCATGACTGGCTCAGCTACATCCGACCCTCGCCTGGTGCCTCCCCCGCTAGGTTCGGTTCCAAGGGCTTCCTCGAGTCGGAATTCGGGCTGAGTCCGGGCGCGGCCCCTATCATCGTTTCTCCTGTTGATAGCTTGTTCGAAGAGTGAAGACCTTTGTTGCCTCCGGGATCCTCCGGATTGGGATTCACCCCATGATTCAGTGTTGCGGTTGGACTCTTCAGCATCCCTTAAGCGTGTCATGAGTTGGTCCACCAAAGTTTCTTGTTGGGATGTGAAGCGGTTAGTTACTTCAGCCACAACCCTATCCAGATCTGCCCTAGTGATTGGTTGTTCCGTTGCGGGACCAGTTGGATTTTCCTGATTTTCATCTGGTACTGCTGTTGAAATGGGCTGATCTGTGATTGCTGGATCTGGAAGGCTGCTAGTTGCGATGTTCTTTCCTTTGTTAACATCCCTTCTCTGTTTGGAAGGCATGATTTCTAAGCAACGAGTGATGTTGTTAGGAAGAAGGTTGAGTGGGAGAAGATGAAGTCTGAGTTCAATTCTCAGTGAAAGCACCAAAAATGTTTGCACAAAAAATGGACAAACACCCCCAAGTCGTATTATTTAGTTGATTATATGTGATTTTCAGTAATTTTAGATGAGTATGTAAATATGAAAGAAGTAGGGGCTGAAATGTAAAAGACACACAGATTTATAGTGGTTCGGCCAGAATGTGCCTACGTCCACTTTATATGTTATTATCTTCTTCCTTTCAGATTACAGGTGCAATGCTTCGTAAATTAGTATATGAAAGTAGTTTGAAAGTTCCTTCCTTGCTTGAGCTCTCAAACTTGTCTGCCATTGTTGTACCCCTGCCCCTCTATTTATAGAGTGAGGTAGGGGGCAGGGGTCTTGGAAGTATATGGCTGCTAGCGGGCCTGGGCTGGACCAATCTGGCCTGGTAGCATTCTGGTTTGGCGAGGCTTCATTCGGCATGGAGCTTGGACTGGTGATGGTGACTTCATGGTGACTTCATCCCTTGGTCCGGTGGTGGTGTTGGAGTGGCAGTGGAGTTGGTTCGGCCATGGTTCATGCCAAATGGAATGGTGGTTGTGCCTTGCCGAATGGAGTGGGGGACCGAATGAGGTTGGCTCGGTAGGGGGTTGATCCGGTAGTGGAGTGGGAGTTGTAGCTTGGACCGGCATTGTGTGGTCCGGTGGAGATGTGGAGTATTGGACCGGCATTGTGTGGTCCGGTGTTGAGCTGGTGCCGAATGGACATGAGAGGAGAGAGCCGAATGAAGTTGAGGGCATGGACGCCGAATGAACTTGGGTTCATGGATGCCGAATGGACCATGGTACAAGGAGGTTCCGAATGGACATGAGCACTTGAGTGCAAGGAGATGACGCCTACTGTGCCTGTTGGTTTCAAATGTGCATGGGACATGACGCTTCACGGTCTCGTGGCCTTCTGGGCGAGAATCCGCCCAACAATAATTAATTAAATGGTCGTATAAGCAGGATTTATAGATGAAGTAATTAATTTAATTTACTTTAAATTAATTAGAGATTGAAGTAGTTAATTTAATTCATTTTAAATTAATTACAAATGGTATGATTATAAATCATTGCTTATGGATGAATGATATTGATATTTCATTTGATGATGTGATCTGGCATGGATGCCTGGTTTAAGTATGATAAAATTTAATTATCTGTTTGGATGATAATATTGATTATCTGTTTATAAGATTATCTGTGATTATTTACTGTGATATTATGAATTATCCTTCTGCGTGTATGTTGATTATATTGAATTAAACTGTTAAGACTAAATAGACAACTTGGCCTTAAAAGACACGCTTTGGATTTCGATGAGACCGGGATCGGGTTTTCCGCATTAGGAACATCCGAAAACCACATCGATTCCAAATTAACGATAGGTCGTTAATCTGAAGTGAAGATGAAGATTCAGAGTGCAAGGGTTATCGTCGTTAACTCTGAGGGTGATTCCAAAATGAGTGTAACGAGATAATGCCTTCGGTTTCGTTCGAACCCGGAACGAACTTGTATGGATTGAATGCTTTCAACACATCGTCAGGCGGGCGATGAGTATTCTAAGAAAATATGTTCTTTAAAGGTAATCGCAGCCTCAAGCCTCATCAACCGGGAATGGCTAAAACAGGGGAGGTGCAGCAAGGTTAGGTGGGTCATGCCCAAGCAGGACAAGGATATTCCCCTGTCTAGATGTCCCTTTATTTTTCGGCTGTGTGGGCGGTTGATTGCAACAACTGCCGGGGTTTATCTTGTTCGGGACTATTCAGTAAGGAATGGTTCCGGCCTTGTGTTGCAGGGGATGAAGGGAGTAAATCCTCGGTACGGTGATCTAGGCCCCGTACTGTGACGGGCGGTACCCCAGTAGCCCTGCCATTGTATGGAATCCACAATCCAATAAGTGCCAACGGTTTTGATTGTATTACCCACTTTTGTGGCTAGTAGCTGGAATTTAATCATGTAACAATTTCGGCTATTTTCTATTTACTTGAAAACCCTAGACCTATTATAATATCACAGAATTTCCTATCAAATGTTTTGGTTAGCGTAAGGTAAAAACTTACCATATTTATTCGTGGGAAGTCTTACGTGATACCTTTTGTTTTCAAAAGATTTCAAAGTTAAGCAACTTTAACTTGTTACTCATACCAGACCCATGTCTGACCCGGAGTTTATTTTTGTTTTTCATAAACTCTCGGGTACCCAAATTTTTACGGGTAGCCAAGGGATTCAGGTTAGCTTTGACGAATTCTGGAGGAGCAATGGAGCAGGAGGCTTCAGCGTTGTAGATATACATATAGTGTTCCGCTGTGTTGGTCTCTCTGAGTTGTTTATCTGTATTGTATATTGACATGTATAACTAGACAGGTGTTTATAACTGTCTAGTATGTGTTGTATGATCTGTAACTCTGATATATGAAAAATTATGTAATAGTTATGTGATCTATTATATTTTATTCCATTCCGCTGTGAGATTCTGATGTTATTGTTCTTTCTTCTCTATCTTTTCTATTTTCTCATCCCTTTCTTTCTTAATGATGATACGTCTTTCTGGGCGTAGAAGGGCGGGTCGTCACAGTTGGTATCAGAGCGCTAGGTTGAGTGAATACCTAGGCTCTAAAGTAATTTCTTTCTTGAGAGAGCGTATTTGTAATTTTGATATATATATTTATATATTTATTTCTACCTATTTGTTGGGTTACCTGTTCGGGTTTTCCAACGAGCTATAAAGGTAGATAGGGTGGTGGTGTGTGTAACACAACTACCAATGGTTGGAGTTTGTATATTTGAGGTTGGAAGTGTAATTGTCGAGACTGTAGACCTAATACCGTCTCGCGTAAACTTTGGATGGTGTAAGGATTTCATCGATCTTTGAAGGAAACCTGTTAAGGTTTGGAGTTCATTTTGAGGTGTAATTTGATTGAGCTAGAGTTTGGATCTGTCGGTTGGGCAGAAGTAAGTCATGATATCTTGATACATCAAGGTGTAGTAGCTGTGTGATGAGACACAGTGACTTTGGGTGTCTTCGAAGATATTTCTTTGGGACAAGTTAAGGAAGTGTATCTGCTTCGGTAATGTGACTGGGTTCAGTTGGGTATTCCTGTTTGCTTTGAGGTCCGAGTTTCTCGAAGAGCTTTGGGTTAGGAAGTCTTCTGGCTTAGCAGCTTTTCTTGGGTAACTTCAGAAGCAGCAGAGTAGCTCCATCTTTTTCGATGGGTTGGCCACATGAGCGTAAGCTGTTCTGTTTGGTAAAGAGAGAGCAGTATCTCTGGAATTAGGCTGGATTGATCGCAAAAGTGACTTGCGATAATATGAGTGTTCTCTTGTGTTTCAGAGACATTTTCTGGATGTCTTCGAGAAGTCAGAGTCTGGTCAGCATCTGGAGATTGAGTTTGGTATCGATTGGATTCCAGAGGTGATACCAATTGTTCAGCTTAGTAATAGGATGATTTTTGCAGTTTGGTGAAGTAGCTCGGATTTTTGAAGAACTTCTAAGCTTTCTTTTTGGATCTGGAGAACCCTAATGTTGGAATGTGTTGTCCAGTCTGTGCTTGAGTTCATCATCAGCATTTTCATCTGCTCAGTCAGAGTTGCGTAGTGGAAGCATGGTGGCAGCTATTTTAAAGTGGAAGCAATTGGATGTTGCAGTGTTTGAATTGGAAGAGTTTTCTACAGAGAATTTTTCAGGATCTGAGGCCAGATTTGGAATGCATCTGTTTTATCTCTTCTGGATGAGAGGAGTGAGATCTGTCTTTTGATTTTGGATTAGAATTGTGTTCTGAGTTTTGGTCGATCTTGGGAAGATCATTTTGTTGGATTGTTTTTGGTCCAATTTATTTCTAGGAGCATCAGCAAGCGTTGAGCTGATCGGGAAAGATGAAGGAAGCCCAGGATCGTCCGAGGAGTTTTGTGGATAAGATACGAAGGAATTTGGATTTCGAAGTCGGAGATATGATTTTGGATAAGTGTTTGGTCTTCAGGATTGGATTGTCAGTTTGGATAACTGGAATTCGTTGTGTTTCACGTATCTCTGAGGGAGTACGTGTAAGATCTATCTCTGGTTGTAGAATCAGCAGTTCTGGGATGTTGGTTGTTGATTCAGACTTGTCTGTAGTCTGATATCCTGTCTTGTTTGTAGATCTAGATGAGTGTAAGCTCAATAGCTTAGTAGTACTGTTTGATTGGATTCTGTAGGGCGAGTAACCCGGTATTTATGCCTGGGGAACTCTAGGTAGATCTATCCTGATTTTGTCTGGATAATTAGTTTTGGGTGTTTGGATGAATTGGTTGCTATGGTTGTTAGCATATGATTAATATATGCTTATGTTTTAAAATTAAATATTTAAGAAGATTATTAAATCACCTTTGTTTAAATTTCGGGGACGAAATTCTTTTAAGGGGGGAAGAATGTGACATCCCGGAAATTTGGGGCAATATTTATTTAATAATCTACATTAAAAATTAAATTGATTTAATAATATTTGTTAATAATATTTTAATTGATTTAATAATCTTCCTTTAAACAAATATTTAACTGATAATTTATCTTTTAAAAGCTAATTTAAATTGTTTCTATTTATAATGTATATGTGTATATTGGTATATATTATAAATAGATCAGTTTTGTTTTTAAATTAATAAATAAAGTTATGTTTTCTAATCTACTATTTTTGATAATTTGGAAATTTAATATTGAATAAACAATAATATGATCTTTAAAATACTCAAGATAAAGTTTAATTTGTTTTAAATGATTTTTAGCCTAGAGTTTAAATTTAAATAAAAAGATTGTTTTGTTCTTTTTACTTCAACTTTATAAAATAAGCAATTCATTTTTGTAGTGATTTCATTTATGAATCATTTTAAATTAGTAATGAGTGATTTTTTTTAAACAATAACAATAATGCAATATTTTTACAAATAGATTTTAATATAAAAGGAATCGTTATTTTAAATTCATTTATATATATATATATATATGTTTTGGAAAGCTATGTTTTGAAATATAAAATAAAATTTTATAAATATTAATGTAAGTATGAAGGGAATAATAAGTAAATAAAGTAATAAACCAAAACAAATGACTAAAACAATTTTTTTTATATAACTAAACAAAAGAATAATGTGTACATAAAGACTAAAAACAAACAAGGCTTTGTATAAATAAATAATTAGTGAGGCCTGTAGTAGTTTCAAAGGCAAGTATAAGTAGTCTGTAAATAGTTCTGCAAGGAAGTCTCAGGAAAGAAACATCTTTGTACAAAACAAGGTATAAAATATAAACAAAATAAGATATCTATGTACATAAGTACAAAAAGTTTAGGCAGGGAGGTAAAAATGTATAGGCCTGTAAAGTTGTGATGAAAAGGCAAGTAAACAAAGTACTTAAAACATTAAATGCTAGCATAGCTTTGGTCAATTCAAATTTTCTTAAAAATCAACTCAGCCCCCAAAACCAAATCTTGCCTGATAAGCTAAAAATAAAATCTCTGAGCAATCAGAAAATGTTTGTACAAGCTTATACATACCCTGTAAACTCATTTCTATATATCTCTCCTTGTTTCATTCGATCATCACAACAATTGCAAACCAGAGATGAAGTAAAGTCTGCAACTTTTCTATCAAAAGTTCATATAAATAACCTGTAAACCAGGATTGTTCAAGTGCAATCTGAGGTTAGAATATCAAAGCAAGCTTTCCAGTTTCTAATGTTTCAATCAAGACTAAGCTTTCAGAAATTTAAAACAACAATCAAACAAGATGATTGGAAAAAAAAAAAGTTTAAGCTATCTGTTTTCAAAACAAAAGAAGGCTCTGTTCTTCAAAGTTTCAGGTGAGTAACATCACATCTATATATGTTTAAGTATATTTATTTTGCTATATGTTCTTTCTGAAAATTTAGTTTTTTTGTGAGTAACTCCATTTATAAACCTGAGTATCTGGTTGTTTACTTCAGCATGAAATTTATTTGCATACTGTTGAATACTTGTGTGTTTTGCAATGATGTCTGAATATTAAAAACCTGTGAGTAACTTTTCTTTTAAAATACTTAAGTAAAAATTGCATGTTGATGCCTGTGATAAGTATGGCCTGTGTAAATATGGATGAGTAAGTTTGTGTATATATATATATGGATATGGATGTGTGCATATCTGCTGATGTTTAAACCTCTCTGTTTCCATTTCAAACTAAGTATTCGAAGTAAAATACTTTATTTCATAAATCCAGACATTATTAATATTGAAAATTTAAACAGAATAGGTTAATTATATCATGAATTAAAGTTTTAACAATTTATTCATGTTCAAAGTATTTTGTATTGACCTCGAAAATCAAGAACAGCAGAGGAAACTCAATATAAGTTAAAAACCAAAACACTGTAAATCATCATTCAGGATTATAAATTGATTTCTTAACCAAAAACTAGATTTTTTTAAAACTAAAATCAAGATTTTTAGTTTGGGTTTGATGATGTAAATCTGGGTTGAACTCAATTTGAGTTTTTGAGTAATTCTGGGAATCTCGAAGTTTTGGAGGGCTGTAACTTGCTGTGGTGGTGCATGAGTGTTTAAGGAGTTGGGGAAAAATGCTTGTTAGTGGAACAGATCAACATGGTGAGGAGGGTTAATCGAGTTTGTCAGTAACCCTAGTTTTGGGTGCGTTGAAGAAAGTGATCGGTGTGATCCCTATGGTGGATCGAGTGCTGTATAACTTCGGGAAAGGGTAGCGAGAACGTGGAGGAAGCCGTGGCCGAAGGTGGAGGAATTCCGGTGGTCTTGGTCGCGAGAACGGCGATGTTTCAGGTTTCGAGGGGGAATGCCTGTTGCGTTTCCAGATTTGGGTTAGGCTTCGAGTTTTGGTTTCGAGATGATGCAGTGGGATTTGGGGGTTGTGTTGTGGTCGTGGATTGATCGGCGAGGGGTGGCGACTCTGGTGAGTGGCCGGAAGCGGCTGAAGGCACGGTGCACGTGCACCGTGCCATTGAAGTTATGTTGAGCTTTGGGTTGTGCAGAGTTTTTTTTAGCTAGGGAAAAACTCGGGTTCTTCTAGTGCATAACTCGAAGTAAGGGAAAGGAGGTCTCGGTGCAGTTTTTGGTTTGAGTGAGTAAATTGTTGTTCAGGTTTTTTTGCAGAAGCCTGGAAACAGAATTTGTTTTCTTTTCAACAAATTCCAATGTAACCTATTCAAAAATAAACAATGGATTTAAACTAAGCTAAAAATTCAGTTGTAGTATAAACTCGAACCTATATTTTGAAATCTAAAATACAGTTTAAATATTTAAATAAGTTTCAGGTCTACAAACCTGAAATTTCCAGATTTCAAATAAAATAGTTTTGAAAAGAGAATTGGTTTCAATAAATATTTAACTTGAATTTGAAGATTCTTTTATTAAAGATTTTTTTGAATGAAAAGTAAATAAATTGTTTAACGTGAAATTGCAAGTTAAAATATAAATGTATTTTGGGAATTTAAATTTAAATTAAGATTCAAGTAGTCTAGTTTAAAGGATTTTCTTATATAAGTTCATATGTAAATAATAAATGTTATTTACATTTCTTTAAAAGATTCTATTGAAGTTAAATTTGATAATGTTTAAAATAATAATCATTTTTGAATTTTAGAATTCAAATGATATTTGAATTTAAATCTAAAATGTAATGTTGATAAAGTCATTAATAAAGAAATAAATTATTGTAAAAATAAAAGGTTAATTAAGAAATGACTTGTGTATTAATAGTTTAGATTAATTTAAAATTTAAAATTAATTAAGAAAGTAATGCAAGAAATGTTATTAGTTAATAAAGATAATTAACTAAAGATTTCTAATTAATTAATCAATTAATGTGATAAATTTTGATAATTAATCAGATTAATTAGATAATCTATTGTAGGTGGTTAAGTGAAATTACTTAATAAAAGTAATTAGGAGATTAATTACTTATTGTAATTAATTTTGATTAAATGATTAATTTAAGTTAATTAATTTAGTTAATCAATTTAAGAAAATCATTTGATAATTGATAAGTATAACGACTTAGTGCATTCAATGGAGCAGAATTACTTACGGAAGTAATTAATGTTAATTACTGAATGTAATTAATGAAAGATGATATGTTAATGAAGTAATTTGGATAATTACTTTTGTAATTAAATCAGAGGATTAATTAATGGAGATAATTAATTATGGAATAATTAATTTATTAATAGAAGTAATTAACGATAGTTAATTACTGGTTGACATTGATCAAGGGTGATTAATAATTGTGTTTAATTAAAGATTAATCGCTTAATGTAATTAATTTAAATAAAGATTTATTTAAATTTAAATAAGAGATCATTAATTAATTAATATAATTAATGATGTAAATTAAGAATTGGTTAATTAAGAAATACTTAATAATGTGGTGATTAATTGATGTAATTAATTAAGAATAAATGTAATCAATTCTAAATGTAGTAATTTAATGTTAATTACTATAAATGATTTAGGAGAATTAATTTGTGGATTAATTAAAGACTAATAAGCAATTGTAATTAGTGAATGATTAACCAAGATGTTTAATCAAGATAATTATTTAGAAGATGGTTAATTAATTTGATTTATAATTAATTAAATGGTCGTATAAGCAGGATTTATAGATGAAGTAATTAATTTAATTTACTTTAAATTAATTAGAGATTGAAGTAGTTAATTTAATTCATTTTAAATTAATTACAAATGGTATGATTATAAATCATTGCTTATGGATGAATGATATTGATATTTCATTTGATGATGTGATCTGGCATGGATGCCTGGTTTAAGTATGATAAAATTTAATTATCTGTTTGGATGATAATATTGATTATCTGTTTATAAGATTATCTGTGATTATTTACTGTGATATTATGAATTATCCTTCTGTGTGTATGTTGATTATATTGAATTAAACTGTTAAGACTAAATAGACAACTTGGCCTTAAAAGACACGCTTTGGATTTCGATGAGACCGGGATCGGGTTTTCCGCATTAGGAACATCCGAAAACCACATCGATTCCAAATTAACGATAGGTCGTTAATCTGAAGTGAAGATGAAGATTCAGAGTGCAAGGGTTATCGTCGTTAACTCTGAGGGTGATTCCAAAATGAGTGTAACGAGATAATGCCTTCGGTTTCGTTCGAACCCGGAACGAACTTGTATGGATTGAATGCTTTCAACACATCGTCAGGCGGGCGATGAGTATTCTAAGAAAATATGTTCTTTAAAGGTAATCGCAGCCTCAAGCCTCATCAACCGGGAATGGCTAAAACAGGGGAGGTGCAGCAAGGTTAGGTGGGTCATGCCCAAGCAGGACAAGGATATTCCCCTGTCTAGATGTCCCTTTATTTTTCGGCTGTGTGGGCGGTTGATTGCAACAACTGCCGGGGTTTATCTTGTTCGGGACTATTCAGTAAGGAATGGTTCCGGCCTTGTGTTGCAGGGGATGAAGGGAGTAAATCCTCGGTACGGTGATCTAGGCCCCGTACTGTGACGGGCGGTACCCCAGTAGCCCTGCCATTGTATGGAATCCACAATCCAATAAGTGCCAACGGTTTTGATTGTATTACCCACTTTTGTGGCTAGTAGCTGGAATTTAATCATGTAACAATTTCGGCTATTTTCTATTTACTTGAAAACCCTAGACCTATTATAATATCACAGAATTTCCTATCAAATGTTTTGGTTAGCGTAAGGTAAAAACTTACCATATTTATTCGTGGGAAGTCTTACGTGATACCTTTTGTTTTCAAAAGATTTCAAAGTTAAGCAACTTTAACTTGTTACTCATACCAGACCCATGTCTGACCCGGAGTTTATTTTTGTTTTTCATAAACTCTCGGGTACCCAAATTTTTACGGGTAGCCAAGGGATTCAGGTTAGCTTTGACGAATTCTGGAGGAGCAATGGAGCAGGAGGCTTCAGCGTTGTAGATATACATATAGTGTTCCGCTGTGTTGGTCTCTCTGAGTTGTTTATCTGTATTGTATATTGACATGTATAACTAGACAGGTGTTTATAACTGTCTAGTATGTGTTGTATGATCTGTAACTCTGATATATGAAAAATTATGTAATAGTTATGTGATCTATTATATTTTATTCCATTCCGCTGTGAGATTCTGATGTTATTGTTCTTTCTTCTCTATCTTTTCTATTTTCTCATCCCTTTCTTTCTTAATGATGATACGTCTTTCTGGGCGTAGAAGGGCGGGTCGTCACAATTATATTAATTCTAGCCAAGAGACATCGGTTTTCTATTGGCTAAGTTAATTTGAACGATTTTAATATTTATAAAATTAGTAATGTAGATTATAAGGAGAAACATGACATTTTAATGTAATATAAAATACTTGTTACCATAAAATAAAATGGCCATAATAGACTAGAACAGAAAAAATTAATGGCTCAGTGGTTAAGACACTTGGGCTATTCACAACAGGTCACAAGTTTGAGTCTCGGCATCGTTAGAATTTCGAATTTTTCATAAAATTTTTATTTTTGAGTGTTTAGTTTAAAAATTTTATATTTTTTTATTTATATATCCTTACTTGAAATTATATCGAGCTCACGTCGCAATTTTATAAACGTATTCTCTAATAGTAGTTTAGTAAAAATATCGACTAACTGATTTTCTGATGGTACGTAGTCCAGATTTATTATATCTTTTTCTGTATTATCATGTAAAAAGTGATGTATAATATCTATATGTTTAGTTCTCGAGCGATTTATTGGATTTTTAGACAAATTTATTGCACTAGAATTATCGCAGTAAATTGTTGATTTTGATAGATTGATTCCAAAATCTTTAAGTGTCTGTTGCATATAAATTACTTGTGTGTAAGCTAGTGCTGTAGAAATATATTCTACTTCATAAGTTGATAGAGAGACATGGTTTTGTTTCTTAATAAACCGTGATATTAACGATTTACCAATGAAGTGACACATACCATTTGTACTTTTTCTATCTGTTCGTGATCCTTCGAAATCAGCAACACTATATGATACTAATTTGAACGAACACTCTTTTGGATAGAAAAGACCGAAATTTGTAGTTTTACTAAGATAGCATAGTATATGTTCTACTGCAGGTAGATATGATTCTTTCGGGTTGCTAGAAATCGTGCATATAGGCATACACTCATTATAATATCTGGTCTACTTGCTGTTAAATAAAGTAGTGATCCTATCATACTACGATATAATTTCTGGTCTACAACTTTGTCGTTTTCATCTTTATGAAGATGTGCTGTTGTACTCATAGGAGTTGGTTCGGCAGAAGTGTTTTCCATTCCAAAACGTTTGATAAGATTATTACAATATTTTTCTTAATTAATAAAAATTCCATTTGAAACTTCTTTTATTTGAAGTCCTAGAAAATATGATAATCTCCCATACGGGACATTTCAAATTCTCTAGTCATTATTTCAGAAAATTCTTTACATGATTCATTATTAGTTGAGCCAAATATAATGTCATCGACATATACTTGAACTATTAATATATCATTTTTAGAGTGTTTTATAAATAAAGTTTGATCTTCTTTTCTTATTTCGAATCCAGAATTAATTAGATAGCTTTTAAGACGTTCATACCAAGCACATGGTGCTTGTTTTAAACCATATAAAGCTTTCTTAAGTGTATATACATGATCTGGATATTTTTCATGAATAAATAAAGGAGGTTGTTCAATATAAACATTTTCTTTAATATAACCATTTAAAAATGCACTTTTAACATCCATTTGATAAGGTTTAAAATTATTAAAACATGCATATGCTAGTAAGATTTGTATTGCTTCAAGTCTAGCAACTGAAGCAAACGTTTCTTCATAATCTATTCTTTCTTCTTGATTATATCTTTATGCTACTAATCTTGCTTTGTTTTTATAAACCCATTTAGTTCCTATAACTGTCTGATCGGTTGGTCTGGGTACTAGTTCCCAAACTTCATTTCGTTCAAAATGATTTAATTCTTCTTGCATAGCAATAATCCAATTTTCATCGGATGATGCTTCTTTAGTATTTCTAGGTCTATAGTAGAGAGAAAAGCTACATTACTCATTAAATTTAATTGACTTCTAGTTCAAACATTTGAATTTATTTCTCCAATTATATTTTCTGTAGGATGACTTCGTAAAACTCTTCAAGGAGATCTTATTGTATTAGTAGTATTTCTATTTTCTAAATTATTAACAATGTTTTCATCTTCTCTAGAAAAAATGATATCGTCGTCATCTCTTGAATTGTTTATTATTGTTTTTGTTTATTAACATTGTCATTAATTGTAGTAGAAACAAGTTTAGCGTTTTCATTAAAAGATACATGGAGTGATTCTTTAATAGTATTTGTTCGTTTATTAAAAATTCGATAAGCCTTACTTCGATTCGAATATCCAAGAAATATTCCTTCGCCACATTTTGAATCGAATTTACCAAGCTGATCTTTAGTATTTAATATAAACATTTTAATCCAAATATTTTAAATTAAGATATGTTTGGTTTTCTACCATTAAATAGTTCGTAAGGAGTCTTTTTGGTGAGAGGCCTAATAGAAACACGATTCAAAACATAACAAGCAGTTGCAACAGCTTTTACCCAAAATTGTTTTGGTAACGTGCTTTCATTTAGTAAAGTTCTTGCACATTCTTGTAGAGTTCGATTCTTTCATTCTACAACTCCATTTTGTTGTGGAGTTCTAGGAAATGAAAAGTTATGTAATATTCCTTTCTTTTTACAATAGTTATCAAATTGTATATTTTCAAATTCACCTCAATAATCACTTTTAGTATTTTTAATTTTAATACTTTTTAAATTTTGAATTTTTTTAACAAATGTTTTGAAATTTTCAAAAGTATCACTTTTATTTTTCATAAAAATCGTCCATGTATGTCTAGAAAAATCATCAACTATTACAAATACGTATTTATTATGATTTATTGATTGTATTTAGGTAGGACCTAATAAATCCATATGAAGTAACTCGATCGATTGTAATGTCGAGACAACTTTCTTAGATTTAAATGAGGATTTAGTTTTTACCTAATTGACATGAGTCACATATATCATTGACTTTAAAATTCATATTTGGTAATCCTTTTACAAGATTATATTTAGAAATTTTATTTATATTTTTGAAATTGATATGAAAAAATCGTCTATGCCATTTCAATGGATCATTTTCTTTAGCTATTAAACACATATCTGAGTTATGATTAACTTTCATATTTAAAACGTAAATATTTTTATCTCTATTTCCCTCGAAAATAAGATTTTGATTTTGATCAAGAATGCTACACTTATTTTCAAAAAATGATATTTTAAATCCTTTATCGCACAATTGACTTACACTTAATAAATTATGTTTTAAATTCTTAACCAATAAAACATTTGTAATTAGAGGTAAATTAGATGTACCGTAATTGCTCACATCGCCTTTGCCGATGATATATCCCTTGGAATTGTCTTCAAAAGTGACAGAACCTCCATCTGAGTATGTAATATTTATCAGCATATCCTTATCTCCTGTCATATGTTTTGAGAAATCACTATCGAGTATCCTTTTTCCTCTTTTCTTGAGTGGGACTTGCAAAAAATATGAGATATCGTTGGTACTCACCTTTTTAATAGGGTCCTAAGAGTTAGATCTTAGAAACCCAACCCAAGAGGGTTTAGTTTTAAGTAACTATATACTTATAGAAATTAATCTATTTGAAGATGTGGATGTTTTTACTTTATTACTAGATTGTGACTCTTTTACTTTCTTTTTATATCCTAAACCATGTTTATTATTAACAGATTGTGAATTCTCAATAATTCTAGATAAATTTTCTCGTCCTTTATTAAAATTTGAAACATTTTTAGTGATTCCATCTAATTAGCTCTTTAGACTTGAATTTTCTAGTTCTACCATTTTAATATTAGTTTTAAAACATGATTCTTAGAAACAAGACTATCATTCTTTTCTTTTTGAGTTTCAATTTCTTGACTCAATAATATAAGTTGAGAATAACATTAGAGAGAGATTCTTGAGTTTTCTCAAGTTCTTCTTCCAATATTTCTTCTCATTTTCAAGCATATCTCTTTCGAATTCTGCCTTGTTCTGATTTTCTATAGCTTCTTTATATTTTCTTTCAAGAGTTTTTAAAGTATCTAATAATTCAGAATTTATTTCTATCATGTCATTAAAAGTAAAATCACTAACCTCATTAGCTTTAGCCATAAAACATACGTTAGCCTGTTCATTATTGCTGTCACTTTCACTTCTCGAAGAAGAGGATCTGAATCTGAATCATCCCATGTGACTAAAAAGGCTTTTCTATTGAATTTGTCCTTCCTTTTATTTCGGTATTCTTTCTTTTGACCTGGACAGTCTTTCTGCATTGCCCCTTTTTGTGATAGTTAAAACATTCCATAACTGATAAAGACGGTGGTTTGTTGCTGGTTGAGCTTCTCTTGCCATTATTTCGATTTCCTTTTCTACATTTCAAGAATTTCTTGAAGTTCTTTGCAATAAAAGCTAAGTCGTCTTTGTCTGAGTATGATTCTTCTTGTTCTGTATGAAATGCAGTATTCTTTTTATCTTGAGCCTGAACTCTTTTTTCCTGCAAATTCACTTCATAAGACATTAGGTTTTCTATTAATTCTTCTGGAGTTATTCTGGAAATATCATTTGCTTCTTCAATCCTGTAAATAGTGTGGAATAAAAAGCAATATAGTTAAATGACACCAGATATTTTTATACTGGTTCGGAGCACCGTCCTACGTCTAGTCCCAGACTCCTTCTAGAATTTCACTAAAACAACAACCCTCTCTTAACCTGGAGGAACAGGTTTATACACCCCTGAGCAGCCAAACGGGGACCTAAGTAGCAGAACAGGATTTCGCCCCAACAATCAAAGAGGACTTCACTCGCCTGAGCAGCTGAACAAGACTTCAACAAATACAGAAAATAGTTTTGACTTTTGTGTGTTCTGATAACATGGATTTGTCACTTGTAGTACACCCTTCCTATAATCTTCTCCTCGAATATAAATATATATATGAAGTATATGAAGAATAGAAAGGTATAGTATTGCTTTAATGCAGAATAATTGAAAGTATTATAGCAAATAGATTTCAGAAAGTTAGATCAGAGAGTAAGAGAAATCAATTGTGATTACGTGATTTGAAATAAAGTTGGAGTTCGTATTTATAAAGTTTAGAAAGCAGCAACTGTTGGTGAAGAGTTTTGATCGAAGTGTTGTGTCCGAATCTTTTCGTCAAAGCTTCGCAACTCTTCACAAAAGTCGTGTCCTTTCAAAAAAAATAGTTGTTATAGAAATTCAGTCGACTGAGCTATAGTGTCAATCGACTGAAGATACAAAAGTAATTTGAAATTTAAATTCGTATATATTTAGGTAACTGTGCATGCTGCACAAAAACCCCAGTGTTGGTCGACTGTATCAGCAGGTCAGTCGACTGACCTGATCGTTTTTGTGCAGTTTCCACAATTGCATATATATATACATATATTTATTTATTTCTATAACTTTAAATTACTGTAATAATTTAAATGTGTGCTTATATATGTATAAATTGTTTAGTAAATATAGTGCTTAAATATATAAGCTAGTGTTGACATAATCGAGGAGAGATTTTAACGAATATTGACCTAAGACTTAAAAACAAAATACCATAGTTGATGCACCAGTTTTTAAAGTCTCGTCTCCTTGTCTCTTTTTGTCGTAGCAGTCGTCAAATCTATATGTTGTAGTGATAGCTTCGTGTCATGAATCAAAACTAAGTCTCAACAACTATAAATTCAAACGCTATAAAATTTGAAATCCAAATATAATACACTACTACGAATCCTGTGGAACTGGTTTCGTCGAATTCTAAGACTGTGCTCCGGATCGATATATTAACGCGTCGATTAAATCGACGATTTCCAAAATTTACGAAATCGCTTAAAATTTCAGTTTTTAAAAATTATTAACTAAAGTAAAATTCTAAAACCAATACTTAAACTATTTAAATATTCAAAATCAATAACAAAAAATCGAAGTCATTATAAACTTTGACCATTTATTTATTAAATCCCAGTTTAGGTTCGTTCGGATTTAAACTCATTTCAATCGCACAATGATAAACAGAATTATTTACTAAGTGTCCCACAATGTTCACCTAAGTAAACATCTAACCATCACCTAGATTATTTAAATTACCACAAAACTAATTGAGACGATTTTCTCCGAATTACTCAAAAGAAACTGCATTCCCTATAAAATTTCTCATCCAAAATATTTATATTTAGAAATACTTCCAAGTAGCGCTACTATATATTTTTCAAAAACCTTTCGAAATTATTTCATATAATTTTGAGATTTAAATTCAAAGATCATTTTTTTAAAACATATTTCGTAAATCAAATTTATAAAAAAAATTACCTTTTATATAGAATCATTTTCATATTATAACGATTCCCCTTTATTATAACAAAATTTTCTCAATTATTTAGTCTCTAAATGTCTTATCTTATCATTTAGATTATACTGAACAACTATTATTAAAAGTTTTACTTTAACAAAACATTACAAAAAGGTGAATTTTAACTTAACTTTTTCTTCGAACACCTTATAGTCAAATTAAGAAACTTAATTCACAAAGTGGTTTGTTTAATACACTCGCAATTATTAAACAATAAACGCTCTTTAAACTAGATGGGCGTAAATTAACAAATAATAGTAAATGCCCCTTAACTATTTGAGCATGACAAATCAAATAGTTGTGATAATAAATATTATCATTTTCAAACAAACATACCAAAATAACTATTTAAATTTTGAAAATTATTCCTTTACATTTATACACACACACACACATATATATATATATACGTATATGTATATATAAAAGATAATCCTAGGAAAAATATTTCATTTTCCAAATTTTCAAAAATTAATATCATGTATGTTTACCTCGTTTGAGTGTTTAGAAATTCCTATCGATGTCGTAGTGTCCCACCTCTCGATGATAATTTACAAACAACTCAATAGACCAATTACTACAATACGTTATTATACCAATAACAAATACGCGGTCGTATATACAATACTCTTAAACCCATTCTAGTGAAACGACCGGCACTTCCGTACCCCTTGAGTCGACGCTATTCTCCATCAATCAACTCAAGATGAACGGAAATACGAACCATTTGGGTTAAAGAAGAAGAGGTAGAAGAAGAAAAAGAAAACATCAGAATCTAACCATCATAGCGGAATAAATATAATAGATAATAAATGATCTTTACACAAAAACAAATCTATTTATACATTACATCATCAGAGTACACATCACATCCAACTGAACAGTAATCATAACATGTCCTCACAAAACTGAATACACAGCTAAACAACACATCGGAATATTTAAAACAAATACGGGATTACGTATCGCCATCCAGCTCCACAACATCCATAATACTTGGTTTGACCCGAGCATTATAGTCAAATAACATCCGAGTTAGTCTGGAATACCAACGTGAGAAAACCACACTACAATTGGTTATTAAAGTTTTCAAAATCCTTTGAAATCAAAAGCATCTCATAAGTCCACGCCACAAATAAACATGTCGGATTTTTACCTTACGATGGCCAAAACACTTTTTATCAAATCCGTCTGATATTATAATAGTGTCTATAGAAAGTAAAATAGAATCTAACTGAAATGCTTGCATCTCACATTTCAACAATAGTTGGGCACAATCAAAACCGTACAGGTGCGTAGGGAGAATAGATTTCCAACTAATGACTAGGCATTGGGGTACCACCTGTCACAATACGTGGTCTAGATTACCGTACCAAGGATTACTCTCAATCCCCTACAACACAAGACCGGGACTACCCCTTACTGGATAATCCCGAGTAAGATCACCCCATGGCTGGGATCAGCAACCGCACACTAAGCCGAATAAAAGGGACATCTAGACAGGGATGACCTCACCCTAATAGGCGCTACCCACCTAGCCTTGTTGCATAACCCCTGATTTTCAGTCATTCCTGGTTGATTAGGTTTGAGGCCAAGTGGTACCTTTTTAGATAGTTTCACTTAGAATGTCCATCATCCACCTGACGATGTTCCGAAAGCATTCATCCATACAAGTCCGTCCCGGGTTCGAACGGAACCGAAGGCACTACTCCTACTACATCCATTTTGGAATCTCCTCAGGATTAGTAGCAACTAGCCCTTGCACTTCACTGCTCCATCTTTGAATCCAAACTCGTCTTCCTCACGAAAACGTTCAAACCGGATCGGAGTGGTTTTCAGGAAATAAATCTCAATCCCGGTCTCTTCGAAACGATCAGCGCATTGTGCAATATTGATAGTCGGTTATTTAACTATCAATTAACATTCACAAACACCCATCCAACATAAATAATTTCACCAAATTATTTATTAATCTCAAAATATCTTCGCAAGATATATTTCTATTTTCAACCCTTTTGAAAACAGTTTTCAAACCACACTTTCCACATGAAATAAATTTCCAAATATTTATTTCCACTAAAAAAACCAAGCGCAAAAACTTTACATTTTTAAAATAATTTAAAACACTTTATTTTAAAATAACCTTTAAAACATTTAAATTAAAACTAACTTTAATACTTATTCAAAATATATACTTTAAGAATATTTAAAATAAAACTACTTTGTACAATATAAAACTGAATTTCTAACTTTTAAAACATAATACCAAATCTCCTTTAAATAATTACTTCTATAATAGATTAAAAGAAAATACTTACTTTAGAATTTAAACATTAAGAAATAATAAGTTTTCTAAACATACTTTTTAAACAACTTAAAACCTTTCACTTATACTTAAAATTTGTTTAAAACGTACTTGGCTATTCAGGAAAATACGCTTCCCTTCCACATCTTTTGAAAATAAATCATCATTTATTTTTAAACAAATTTACCCATTCCTTTAATAAATTCCCACCGTGAATTTATTCTTTCAAATATCTACTATTATATTACTTCACTTTTATAACCCCAGTTTATAAATTCTAAAGTCACATTCTCCTTTAAATTTCCGATTTCAAACACTTAAATCAATTTCCGAATTAACTTCCAATTTACTCCATTTTGAAATAAATTCCTTTACTTACTCATTTATTTCAAAACCCATTGAGTTCAGATTTATTTATTCATTATGATTTAAAATCTTTTAACTGAAAACACCAATTTCAGATTTTCCCAAATTCCTTCTTTATACTTTTAAATAAATTCAAACCTTGAATTTTAAAATAAATTCTTTATTTCTTGATATAGCATCACTTAAGTTTAAAATTTATTATTTCTCTGTTTATTCAAAATCCCTTTTTCATACTCGGAACTTATTAGAATTTAAAAATCACTTTTCTTTCCAATTCATTCTTATTTTTATTCAAATTCTCTATAATTATTTTACTTAAAAATTCACTCATTTATTTTCTTTACAAAAATCCAATTCTATATATTTTGATAACTCGGTGTACCGAAATATATTCAAGCAAACCATAGCATTCAATATTCCAATTATCAATAATATTCATCACAGAATATCAAATATTCATAACACAGAATATGAAACAATCTAAATAAATTTGAGGAATCCAGTTGGATCCCTCCAACCTATTTCCCTACATCCACAGATGTTAGCACAACATAAAATACCAATTCCACTTCGAGGTGGAATATCGCGGTATATGGGATTAATATAATATCATCCGCTATTATGCGGCACATAGGGTGTCATCCGCTATATGATGCGGGAAATCAATCACTCCAATATTACTATTATAATATAGAACATCAAATCAATTCAATCATTCAACCAATTATTTATATTTAACCATTTAAATTTAAATTAAAACCCAGATGAGTAAGATTTACTCACCTTTCATTTTTGTTGTTTGCAATCCATTCTAAACTGGCTTGTCTCTTCACAGTTTTAGACCATGTATATTCATTAGGTGATTTATTAATATATGAATTAACCACACAAATTATTACAAATTATTACCATTTAACAAATTTAATATACTAAAAATTAAATTAAATTTAAACTAATAATTCTCTTCTCTTTTTTCTTTTAAAAAAAACATATATCCTTATAGTCTACATATAAACCAACTCATATATATACACCAAAATAATGAACTATATTATCTTTAAAATTTCTATCTTCCAAATCTTAGCTATATATCTAATTATTTTTGTTTACTGTTTATCTAAAAAAAAGAAATCTTAACCTTACTGTGATAATAAATTTCTATTTAAGTATACTATTCATATATAAAAATAACATCAAAATACTTTACTATAAATTATATATACATTTCCTTCAATTACTCACATACAAAATCTGCTGTTAAAATTTTATCTTGCTAAATAAAATTTCTATTCATAAACATCCTATCTATACCTTTAAAAATAAATAAAACAGAAAAGCAAAAGAATTACCTATTCCTCAAAATTTCCGTCACACGAGCCCCAAAGCACAACACCATACAAGACAGTGTCAAATCGCGACTATCCACCATGACCCAACCGGATCGCGACCTAACCCTATTCGTCGATGTTGAGCTCCATTCATTGTCGCGCCTTTCCACTACGCCATCCGCGATCATCACAACCCCATGAGCTGCCCTTCACCAATATCTCCTCCATCCCACGCCGTGCATCTCGCGCATGTGCACATCCCCTCAAGCCTATCGCAAAATCGAACATGGAATCGTCTCTCAGGCATCGCCACATCTAGGTCGAAATTAAATTGTATAGCCGAGGTGAAAATCGTGAAAACGATCGGGACTCCTCCGCCCATCTAAAATCTATCAACAATAATAGTAGTACTATACTCTTATCCTGATTATTTATCTTCCTGATTGGTTGAAAAAGAGAAATGGAAGTTGTGGATTTAATTTGAGAGGACGGAGGAGAAAAACTGGGATTCAGTTGAAAATAAGAAGAAGGGGCTCGCCATTTTCTAACTTAATATGGGAATGGTTTCGTGAAAATGAGGAGGTGTGATTCAAAACGAAGAGAAAGAGCGATGTCAGACTGAAAGGGAGCAACTGTCTGGAGTACGCTTCCTAGGTCAGCTAGGATGGCTTGCACAGGTATAGGATGGAGGCTGAGATGAAAGGCTGATGGTGAAAGAATTTCAACCGAAGTTGACAAGTCAAACAAAATAAGTATATTTGAATTTAAATCATCTCAATAAATGTAACTCAAAATCTCGGTCTCCTATCGAGGCATGCCGCCAGGCGTCTATAATGTTAAACCCCTATTATGTACGCAACGGAAAAGGTTACGAGTCCTAATTCGATCGTATGGAGAAGATAGATTTTTGGACCTAGTTATTATATTGAATTTCGATATAAATTTCAGCGCGTTTACATATCGTATGCTCACACAACAACTCCAACCTGTAACGACCCTGAAATACAGACCCAGTTTAAAATTTTAAAAATCGTATATTAGTATAGAAATTCGAATTTTCACAAACAAATTTCGTTGCTATTCAAACTTCACATTTGGAATGTGTCTAGATAGACATAGGCATACGCCAAATTTCGTTGAAAAATATTGAAGTAAATTTCGCTCGTCGCATTTACATATTAGTTTAAATTTTATGTGTAAATTTCCTATTATCCAAACTTAAATATTTTTCACAATGTTGCATAAGAAAAATATTCTGAACTTGACGACGCATTTCATTTCGTCAAATTTCGCTTTTAATTGCTAGTTAAAATGTTCGCTCGAGCAAATGGATCAATAAGATTAACCACTTCGCAAACAGTGCCAAACTATCAATGTCTTCATACCATTGTGTCCGCCTCGTTGCGCTGACCAAAACGGTATATTTGTTTGTGTAAATCGGAGTTCGGCGTTGCGAATTATAATTGTTTAACGGAGTACAAACTGGTCAATTACGTAGCACAAACCGATACCCAACCTTCTTCACTGTACAGAGTTTTAGGGATCTTTGGCCATTCAGAAACCCAATAGCCATCACGTTTACCAAAAACATCATTGCATTGACCTTTGCACTCTGAACCCCTCTGTATATATCTGCCTTCATTAATTCCTCTGCATACCAGCTCACTTCATTAATTGCTCACTGCATTGCTGGCTACTTCTCTGGTACGCACTCTCTTCTCCCTCCTTTTCCGTATTTCTTTTATTTTGTCTCCCCCTCGGTATGAAACTCACCCACACCTGCTCCAAGCTTCCACGCTCTCCCCTCCACTGCCCATGCACCAGCCCACCCTCAACCCATGCATGACCATCCGCATCCACACCCCGCCCGCGCCACGCAGCCACAACTGCATCACCTCCGCCCATTGGCCAACATCCACCAGCCCAGCTCGTCCACCTCCAACCCGGCTCGCCTCGTCCACCTCCGGCCCAACCCGCCTCCACGCCACCGTCCCGACCCCACTGCCCACTGCCGCATCGCCTGCTGTTCCGCCCTACATGGCTCCACTCGGTTCGCCCTGCATCACTAGCCTCTACCTTCGCCCACCCAGCCACCGCGCCCCACTGCTGCCGCACACCCACTGTCCAGCTCGCCTCCACCTTCGCCCATAGCCCGCGTCCACGTCGCCACCCACAGTCCGCCGCACCACCACACCACACCCACTGCCATCACTGCTGTGCCTCGCCTTGGCTGCCCGTGTTTCAGTGCAGATATATGCATGGAGCTGATAAATATATGCATGGAACTGTTAAATATATGCCTGAAATAGTTTGCTTACATACAATGTTTTACTGGTTTGCAGCTGCTGATCCGGGATCTCAGTCCTAGGCTTCATCCGGCTTGTTTGAATCTATCTAGTTTCTTTGTTTTGGTATGGTTTATATATATATATATATATATATATATATATATATATATTCAATCGATATATATATTGCAATAAACAAATTATTTATTAACTATTCGTTGATTGCAGTTGTGTTCATTTTACGTCGTGCTTGTTAGGATCTATTTCATCTATTCGTCTTCGTGCTTCGTCATCTTCTCTAACCACGCAAGGTGAATATTTCATTCACGACTCAATCTATTATGCTATGATAATCAAGTGATAATTGTTGTTAATATAAATTTGCATAAATTGTTGATTGTTAAAATTGTTGAAATAAAACTGTAAATTGCTATGCAAGTTAAATTTGAATATTGTTAGTTTACGACAAATAGTTGTGACACTAAATGTGTTATGTGATGTTGAATTTGGTTGTTACTATAAGTGAAATTTAATGTGAAATTTATTTTGATATAGGACAGTTAACAATATAAAATGGATTATATATGTTGAATTTGACCCCTTTAAATGATAAATAAATCGACGCGTAGAGATAGCGTTAACCTCACTTTAAACCATTGAATGTATGATTGATGTAGTAAATTGATAATAGACACCAAGTGAAACCATAATGTAATAATCTTTAATCTGCATGAAATGATAGTGTGGAATCTAGGAATAATTATATTAATTTACATAAATAACAAATGTAAATTAATACGATTATTTCGGGATTATTTAATAAATTGTTGAATTGTTATGTATGGTTGCTATTGCTTGTTTATTTACTTTGACACCATCCCAGTTATCACAATGCAAGTTCCCTTTGCTATGCTTTGTTTTATATTGAATGATATTGGGTTGAAATGATAAATACCCAATTAAACAACTTGGCCTAGGATAGATAATTTAAAAATAAGAAACCCGATTGGTCAACAAAAAAAATCAATTTTGAAATTGAAATATATTTTAAATTAAGGAATGAACTTAACAATTTGTTTGGAAATTAAGTAACGAACTGAAGGGATATAAATTGAAATAAATTAATGGATTTAATTGAAACAAATGAATAAACCTATTTAATTGAATAAAATGAATTGGCAAATTTAATTGAAATAGGATTAAGAAACAAGTAAGTTCCAGAATTTAATAACTTAAAAATTTATTAGATTTGTTAGATTTAGCTTTAAACTCGGTTTTAATAAAATAGATTTGGAACTTGTTATAAGTTTGATTTAAGATTAAGAAAATTTTGACTTAAGGGGAATACAAAACTAACTAAAGTTTTATGGGTTTAATTGAGTGATAATTTAAATTTTAAATGATTTTAAATTTAATTAATTAATCAAATCAGGTCATTTTAAACGGAATATGGATTGAGTTGATTTATAACTCGGAAATAACTTATTGGTGATGTGTTAAACCAAATAAACGGAAATGGATTTCTTTAGAAATTTAATTGAATTGGTAAATAAATAAAATGAAGTTTTGATAAAAGGAATTTAGTTAATGAAATTGATTTAATCGAATTTATGATAACAGTGGATGTAAACATGAGGTGAAATGAATAGAATTTGATTTAATGATTTAAACTAAGTTTACCATTAAATTGAATTCATTGATTATGAACTAAATTTAATAAGCGACATTTAGACCTTATTAAATTGAACTTGAATACTAAATTTTAATTGTTAATTCAAAGGTTTGAACTAAAAAATTTTCATTTGGAAATATGTTTTAAATATCTGAAATAAATTGAATCGTGAAATGTCAAATTTTGGAAGTCAAATTTGCACCTTGACTTTTGGACTTTGTGTAACAACCCGCATATTTATCGATTTTATATTTAAATATTTTATCGTTTGTCGGATTTTGGTCCGAAAACGCATATGGTCGAATTAAGACTCGGGACCACTCCCATTGAGTTCAAAATGACGTTTGCGACCTTTTTGAGTATAAACTTCGATATGTTTGGAGATAGTAGAATTTTGCTACTTTTCACTTAGGGCCTTTGGTTAGGTTTCAGCCCATTAACCCCAGCTGAGCCCTAGCTCCACCCCCACTTATCTTCATTTCATTTCTAATTCCTAACCCTTCAAGCTTTAGCAACAATGGTGGAAGAGAGTGGAAATTAAAACTCCAAGCCCTAGTTCCATAGAAAAATCCAAGTTCTAGGTCCAAATTCTAAGAGAAGCTTTGGTAAGTATCATCTTCTTCTTCTTCAACTCATTCTCACTTTGATTTCAGAAAATTCCTAAACCTAATTTAGGAAATGTTTCTCTTTTAAGCTAAAATTCAAGCTTCTTGTGTTGAGATTGAAGTGTGGTTGATCTTCCTTCGTCTTCTAGCTTCTCATTCATTGTTTTCGGGTTCAAAGGTGAGATTTTTATCTCACATCTATGTCTATATCTATCTTTGTTGTTAGGTATGAATTCCTAACACTTATTTATGTTCATTTGCTTTTGGTTTGGATTGATTTGGTGAATATTTCAATTTGTGGTGTTTTGTAGTCAAATCTTTAAAAATCCAATCTTTGATGTTTGAACATGTTTTCGGTGATGCATCAAAGAGCCTATAGGGCTGGGTTGTTGCTAGGCATAAATCCTTAGTCGTTGTTGCTCGTCCGATCACTCCCGATACGTTTTGGCCACTTTGGCCTAGGCAAATTGTTGTCCAGACCAGGTGACCAGACGTCTGGTGACCAAGTCCAAACGTCTGGTTTGGACCTGGAGAGGAAAAATATAGCCACGCAGAATATATAAAAAGGCAGAGACTAATTCCAGACGTCTGAAATTTAGGATCAGACATCTGGATAGGTCTCTCACGTCTGACTTGAAGTTTCAGACGTCTGGGTGTTCTCTGGATTATTCCTAGAGAACAAATCCAGACGTCTGGATTCTAAACCAGACGTCTGATTGGTTTTCAGACGCCTTGATTGGACCTCCAGATGTCTGGAACTGTTTAATTTGCCTATTTTGGCTATTTTTGAGTATATTTCCAACTTTAATCGATTCATGTTGATTCCCTTTTTGTTGCTCTCATTTATTATGGACTTTGATGACATTTTCATCGTGATTTTTGGGAATATCCATTTTGATGGATTCGGTATCGATTTCCTTGGATTTTATTCACGTCTTCGAATGTGAGTTTTTATGATTTATTGTTTCTACAATCAATTCTATGATCTGTCACTTTAAAATATAAAGGTTTTCTATACTAATAGTAAATATCAAAACTCATTCCTCAAAACGATTTCAATTCTACTTTCAATACCAAACTCGTTTATAAAACGTTTTCCAATCTACTAGTATATACAAACCTTTACCCACTCATATGAGAAATCTAATTAAACGGCTTGGTAAAACAAGTGGTATGAAACGCTTGCTTTTACTTCGTCGGTTAATTCTTGGACTTGTTCGATTGAATCTCTTGTGACAATTTACTAGTGGAGATCTATAATTTGTTCGTAAATATTTAAGTTAAGCTAGTGGTTATAGGACATGGAGCTAAGCTCATATATTTACTAGCTTACTGTCTCCTTGATCATGACGATCATTTTATGTTTTAGACTAGCATTGTGTGATGTCTTTTTGATTTGGTTCATCGGATGTCACGCTGTACGACGTCGTTGTTCCCTTTGATTTTGATTTAGTTCATCGGATGTCACCATGTACGACGTCGTTGTTCCCTTTGATTGTGATTTGGTTCATCGGATGTCACGCTGTATGACATCGTTGTTCCCTTTGATTTTGATTTGGTTCATCGGATGTCATGCTGTACGACGTCGTTGTTCCCTTTGATGGTGATTTGGTTCATCGGATGTCACGCTGTACGACGTCGTTGTTCCCTTTGATTTTGATTTGGTTCATCGGATGTCACGCTGTACGACGTCGTTGTTCCCTTTGATTTTGATTTGGTTCATCGGATGTCACGCTGTACGACGTTGTTGTTCCCTTTGATTGTGACATGGTTCATCGGATGTCATGCTGTACGACGTCGTTGTTCCCTTTGATTTGGATTTGGTTCATCGGATGTCACGCTGTACGACGTCGTTGTTCCCTTTGATTGTGATTTGGTTCATCGGATGTCACGCTGTACGACGTCGTTGTTCCCTTTGATTGTGATTTGGTTCATCGGATGTCACGCTGTACGACGTCGATGCACTGAATTATTTGATTTCTGGATTTCTTGTGTTGATTTCTGAAATTTATGTTTCACCAACTTTTACGATTAGCATTGATATGTATGTCATTTATTATGGCTTGGTGAATGAAATTAGGAGTATGACATTCCTTTTTATCTTTGAGAAGATCCTTGCGATATTGATTAATCTCTTATTGGTTTTTCAATTATTTATTTATCACAGCTTGGCATTGTGATTATTATACGGTTAGTCATATCTCTTATTCTATATCATTTCATCTGATATTTTTAGCTAGAGTGATCCGTTTATTATTTTCTTATTAAATAATACTCGGGTCAGACTGAGATTTAACAGGTGCTTCTGCTTGCCACCTTATCGGACCTTCATCTGATCTTTTGGTTAACTACTTAGCTTGTAGTTTTTGGTTGTGTACAATTTGAGTTATAGACTCCTTGATGTATACATATTCTTTTGTCTAGCACTTGTATCTATTCTTTTGTGATATTGTGGATCTTGTTAGACCACTACTGTGACGAACACTTTTATGTTTTATATATATTCATCTCTATTTCCGCCTTTGTGATATGAATTATCTGTGACTGATTTGTGTTATGTTTATTTCTATATTTGTTTCCGAAGACCTTTATAGCCACTGTGTAGTAGCTTTGAGTTTGTGTCGGTATGTCGGATTGCCTCTTGAGATGAAAAGTTATATTTTTATCTGGCATATCGGTACTCGCACAAAGCAATTATACAAATGGTCGCTCCTCAACAGCCTTATTCTCCGTGCTAGTCGACAGAATTGCTCCTTAGTGTTCTTGGCTAGCGTGGGTATAGAGGTAGGGTGCCACAGATTGGTATCAAAGCCAAACTTCGAAACAATGTAGAATAATTTAACAAGGATCATCGTCCTAAGTCCATCTTAGGAGTCGTGCTTTAGGATTTAATTCGAGTCTTCGTACCGATTCATCCTATTTTCTTTATGATTCCTTGTTTTATCAATCAAGTTTGATTGAAATTTATTTTGAGAATAACTTTTTCCTCTTCTTTCTTTTTTCTTAAAGAAGAGAAATGGTTAGACCAGGCCGTCCCAGTGACGGCCAATCTAGTGCTACTCCCCTAGATGGAGTATTTATGTCTGCCCAGCAGCTTTTAGATCTTGTTAAGAACGCTCAAGCAGCCGGACCCAATCCAGAGCCTACTCATCCTAGATCCGGTTTTGCACGCTTGTGCAGAGACTACACTGATTTGGGTGGAAGGCCATTCAGGGGATCCGAAGGTGTTATAGAAATTCAAGCTTGGCTCAAATCATGTGATCACATCTTTTCTCGCATGAACCTTATTGATCTACATCGAGTCCAAGTGGCTTCTAGCATGCTACAAGAAAGAGCATTAGATTGGTATGAGCTTTTAATTTCTGAAATCGTTGAAGCGGATCTCACGTGGGAGCAATTGATTCGAACTGAAATTTGTGCCGGAGGCTGAAAAAGTAACTTTGGCCCGGCGTTTTATTGACCTTGTTCAAGGTGAATCTTCTGTGACAGACTATGTCGCATCTTTCGAATCTCTTTCTAAATACGGGATTGAGTATATTAATACCCCGATGAAGAAAAATCAGAGATTTGTCTTTGGCTTGAATAAGAATCTTAAGAAGCCATTGCTTTTGAAACTTGAGGTTTCATTTGATCGGCTTATTGATATCGCTCTTCGTCTTAAAGAGGCTGATAGAGAAAGCGATATTGAAGTTGTGCATGCCAAACATAACTTCAACAACAACATGAAGAGGCCTATTAAATTCGAAGGCCCCAATCCCTTCAAGAAAGGGAAGCAACAAACTCCGGTAGCAAAGTCTCCTATCTCTAGTCGTGGACGATGCTACAATTGTGGTTCCACGGACCACTATGCAAGGGAGTGCCCGAAACCTCTCTTTTGCCGTTATTGCAAAAGTTCGGTTCATCTCATATCTACATGTCCCATTCTTCAAAGCAGGAGAGAGGGAGAGCTGAATATTTTGCAAGCTCCTGGTAACACTTCTCGTGGTCAAGGTATTTCTCATTCAATCCTTGATGACATTTGCTTTGTGATTATCTTGTTCGTGTTCTTTTTGATATGTGTTCCATCTCACTATTTTATATCAAAAGAGCTTGTTGATTCTTTTTCTTTAAACATTTTGGGCTTGATGACTTCTTTGAGAATTGCGAATCCGGTTGGTGGATCTGCAACACTCAATTTTCTTTTTATTGATGTCGAAAATTATTTTATGTGATTTTTCTGTCCGAGCCGATTTTTACTTAGGCTTCGGAATTTACTTTTATAAGGATTGGCTTAATTATTATGAGGCCATATCCTTTGTCCCGTGTGGACTATTCATCTTTGACATTTTCAATCTATTAAGTAGATTTCTATTTTTCCCTTATGATTTTGATTCCAACTTGGTGGCATCATTTTGTTCCTTAAGCCCACTTATAAGGAAAGTGTTATTTCTCTCATTCATGTAGTTTGAGAAATTTTCCGTTATTTTTGAGCTTGTCTTAGGATTATCACCTAAGTAATCTTTTGTGTGGTGCTAAGGTCTTTTCAATTTGACCTTACCATCGGTTTTCATTTGCTATGAGTTGCGGAAGTTAGCATTCCACTTACCGCATTCCGCACTTGTTATGATTCTTATGAATGACTTATTATGTCATTCAGTTTGCCATTCTTGTTTCGTCCATTTCATAAATCGAGTATTCTATGAATATCTCGATAAGTCCATTCTTGTATTTATTGATTTTGGATGAAAATAGCAATTTAAAATTTTGCAAAATCATTTTTCATAAGATTTATTTAGAAGTATAACTGGATTTTTGTTCTTAAAACGAACAAAGAATATTCTTAGAAGTTTTTGAGAAACTTACTTATCCTATAGAATATGATTTTGTGATTGTATTGCCCATTTAGTGTTTTAAGAATTCTGGTCGATGCGCTTGATCAACGTTATCGATAGGAATCTCCTAAACGCTTTGATGAGACAGTCAGACACAATAAATTGATTTGAAATAAGAAAATTTTTCTAGAAAGATTATTACATAAAAATAAAAATGTAATTTTGAAAGTTTTAACTTTTCGGGAAAGAGGATTATTTAAAAGAACTCTTCCTTTCGATACTCTTATTCTTGTGATTCCTGAAGGGGAACCAAGACTTTGCTATTTGTACCGATACTAGTCGTATTGGTTTAGATGTCGTTCTCTTGCAAAGGAGAACGTGCTATCACTTGTGCTTCTAAATCATTATAGCTTATCGAGACTAGATATGCCACTCATGATCTAGTGCTCGCGGCTATTGTTTTTACTTTTGGAAT
Organism: Allium cepa; assembly: GCA_030765085.1. NCBI lineage: Eukaryota > Viridiplantae > Streptophyta > Magnoliopsida > Asparagales > Amaryllidaceae > Allium > Allium cepa. The sequence continues at coordinate 594,653,198 of CM060945.1, forward strand.
TTGGCATCATCATATTTGGATGAGAAATTTGTTCCCTACCTCGATTATAAATCTTTGTAATATTTATTTTCTCATAAGGAATTTCATGTCGACTCGAGTTCCTGGCATCTTATGATCTTGATATTCTGGAAATCGTGTTGCCAAAGCGCTTTGTCGTAGGCAACAAGTTGTTGATTCTTTGATGTTGTCTGAATGGAATTATCTTTTTATCAAGTTCATCGAACGTTTTGATATACATCATTTTACTGAGCTTTATATCATTTTTTTTATGGACTAGCGTCCGATGTTCTTTTATGGTGTTCGGTTCATCGGATGTACTGTTATTATACTACATCGATGTTCCGTCTTATTTGGATCAATGGATGTACCATTATTATACTACATCGTTGTTCTGGTTTATCGGTTCATTGGACGTACCGTTTTTGTACTACGTCGATGTTCCGAAATTATTCGGGCTTTGGTTCATCTGGCGTACCGTTTTGTACTACGCTGTTGTCCCAAATTATTTGAGTTTCTCGTTTTTCGGGTGTACTGTTATTATACTACATCGTTGCACCAGCTCAATTTTCTGCTATTCTTGACGTTCTCCACGTCTTTTATCTACGGAAATGCCTTAGGGATTCCGGTTTTTGTTCTTGTGCCCGGTGATATTGTGGAAATTGAAGTTTCACCAGATTTGATTTATGAGCAACATTCCATTCGCATCATTGCTTCGGAGGTTGAGCGACTTCGAAATAAAGATATTCTTCTTGTGAGAGTTCAATGGTTCTCAAATTTTAGGGATTACTCTTGGGAATCTAGAGAATTCATCGAACGATCCCGTTCGTGCTAATTCTTTCGTGCTCTTTATGGTGAACTTCTTATTTCAATTTTCTTTTGTGTTGATATGCTTTTATGGTTGTTACTCTTTATTTTCTTCTTAAGTATTGCGAGGATGCAATTTCTTTAAGGAGGGGAGTATGTAACAACCCGCATATTTATCGATTTTATATTTAAATATTTTATTTAAATATTTTATCGTTCGTCGGATTTTGGTCCGAAAAGCTACTTTTTGCATACGGTCGAATTAAGACTCGGGACCACTCCCACTGAGTTCAAAATGACATTTGCGACCTTTTTGAGTATAAACTTCGATATGTCTGGAGATAGTAGAATTTTGCTACTTTTCACTTAGGGCCTTTGGTTGGGTTTCAGCCCATTAACCCCAGCTGATCCCTAGCTCCACCCCCACTTATGTTCATTTCATTTCTAATTCCTAACCCTTCAAGCTTTAGCAACAATGGTGGAAGAGAGTGGAAATTAAAACTCCAAGCCCTAGTTCCATAGCAAAATCCAAGTTCTAGCTCCAAAATCTAAGAGAAGCTTTGGTAAGTATCATCTTCTTCTTCTTCAACTCATTCTCACTTTGATTTCAGAAAATTCCTAAACCTAATTTAGGAAATGTTTCTCTTTTAAGCTTAGACTCAAGCTTCTTTTGAGATTGAAGTGTGGTTGATCTTCCTTCGTCTTCTAGCTTCTCATTCATTGCTTTCGGGTTCAAAGGCGAGATTTTTATCTCACATCTATGTCTATATCTATCTTTGTTGTTAGGTATGAATTCCTAACACTTATTTATGTTCATTTGCTTTTGGTTTGGATTGATTTGGTGAATATTTCAATTTTTGGTGTTTTGTAGTCAAATCTTTAAAAATCCAATCTTTGATGTTTGAACATGTTTTTGGTGATGCATCGAAGAGCCTATAGGGCTGGGTTGTCGCTAGGCATAAATCCTTAGTCGTCGTTGCTCGTCCGATCGCTCCCGATACGTTTTGGCCACTTTGGCCTAGGCAAATTGTTGCCCAGACCAGGTGACCAGACATCTGGTGACCAAGTCCAAACGTCTGGTTTGGACCTGGAGAGGAAAAATATAGCCACGCAGAATATATAAAAAGGCAGAGACTAATTCCAGACGTCTGAAATTTAGGATCAGACGTCTGGATAGGTCTTAGACGTCTGACTTGAAGTTTCAGACGTCTGGGTGTTCTCTGGATTATTCCCAGAGAACAAATCCAGACGTCTGGACTCTAAACCAGACGTCTGATTGGTTTTCAGACGCCTTGATTGGACCTCCAGACGTCTGGAACTATTTAATTTGCCTATTTTGGCTATTTTTGAGTATATTTCCAACTTTAATCGATTCATGTTGATTCCCTTTTTGTTGCTATCATTTATTATGGACTTTAATGACATTTTCATCGTGATTTTTGGGAATATCCATTATGATGGATTCGGTATCGATTTCCTTGGATTTTATTCACGTCTTCGAATGTGAGTTTTTATGATTTATTGTTTCTACAATCAATTCTATGATTTGTCACTTTAAAATATAAAGGTTTTCTATACTAATAGTAAATATCAAAACTCTTTCCTCAAAAGGGTTTCAATTCTACTTTCAATACCAAACTCGTTTATAAAACCGTTTTTCAATCTACTAGTATATACAAACCTTTATTTCACTCGTATGAGAAATCTAATTAAACGGCTTGGTAAAACAAGTGGTATGACACGCTTGCGTTTACTTCGTCGGTTAATTCTTGGACTTGTTCGATTGAATCTCTTGTGACAATTTACTAGTGGAGATCTATAATTTGTTCGTAAATATTTAAGTCAAGCTAATGGTTATGGGACATGAAGCTAAGCTCATATATTTACTAGCTTACTGTAATTGACACTTCTCTTTGATCATGACGATCATTTTATGTTTTAGACTAGCATTGTGCGATGACTTTTTGATTTGGTTCATCGGATGTCACGTTGTACGACGTCGTTGTTCCCTTTGATTTTGATTTGGTTCATCGGATGTCACGCTGTACGACGTCGTTGTTCCCTTTGATTGTGATTTGGTTCATCGGATGTCACACTGTACGACGTCGTTGTTTCCTTTGATTTTGATTTGGTTCATCAGATGTCACGCTGTACGACGTCGTTGTTCCCTTTGATTTTGATTTGGTTCATCGGATGTCACGCTGTACAACGTCGTTGTTCCCTTTGATTGTGATTTGGTTCATCGGATGTCACGTTGTATGACGTCCTTGTTCCCTTTGATTGTGATTTGGTTCATCGGATGTCACGCTGTACGACGTCGTTGTTTCCTTCGATTGTGATTTGGTTCATCGGATGTCACGCTGTAGGACGTCGTTGTTCCCTTTGATTGTGATTTGGTTCATCGGATGTCACGCTGTACGACGTCGATGCCCCGAATTATTTGATTTCTAGATTTCTTGTGTTGATTTTTGGAATTTATGTTTCACCAACTTTTACGATTGGCATTGATATGTATGTCATCTATTGTGGCTTGGTGAATGAAATTAGGAGTATGACACTCCTTTTTGTCTTTGAGAAGATCCTTGCGATATTGATTAATCTCTTATAGGTTTTTTAATTATTTATTTATCACATCTTGGCATTGTGATTATCATACGTTTACTCATATCTCTTATTCTATATCATTTCATCTGATATTTATAGCTAGACTGATCCGTTTATTATTTTCTTATTAAATAATACTCGGGTCAGACTGAGATTTTACAAGTGCTTCTGCTTGCCACCTTGTCGGACCATCATCTGATCATTTGGTTAACTACTTAGCTTGTAGTTTTTGGTTGTGTACAATTTGAGATATAGACTCCTTGATGTATACATATTCTTTTGTCTAGCACTTGTATCTATTCTTTTGTGATATTGTGGATCTTGTTAGGCCACTGCTCTGATGAACACTTTTATGTGTTATATATATTCATATCTATTTCCGCCTTTGTGATATGAATTATCTGCGACTGATTTGTGTTATGTTTATTTCTATATTTGTTTCCGAAGACCTTTATAGCCACTGTGTATTAGCTTTGAGTTTGTGTCGGTATGTCGGATTTCCTCTTGAGATGAAAAGTTATATTTTTATCTGGCATATCGGTACTCGCACAAAGCAATTATACAGATGGTCGCTCCTCAACAACCTTATTCTCCGTGCTAGTCGACCGCATTACTCCTAGTGTTCTTGGCTAGCGTGGGTATAGAGGTAGGGCGTCACACTTTGATTTGTTTAAACATTAATTTAACCAACCATCGGGTAATAAATACGTAGTTATTAAAGAGACCGGGATCGAGAATGGACATACTCTCTGTCGATACCGAAAACCACTTTAATAACTATTATACGTGGAGTGTTGATCCAGAATGAAGTGGATGATTTGGTGAACGCGTTGACTGAAGAAAGAGAATGATATTGGATGACCCCTGATATGGCTAAAACAGGAGCGGCGCCGGGCCATTGAGGTTCGCCACCTCTAGCGGACACGCTTTTTCGATACCATATCTATTACTTTTGTGATTCGATTTGGGTGCACCCCTTGATTTGGGAGTGTTGTTTCGCGGTGTTGAGGTAGCTACTGGCTATGCTCAACATCAGTCCGGATCACGCAACTACTAGTATCCTAGTTAGTATTGCCTCATGTACATTGTCATACCGATTATCCTATTCGCGACCGCTACGTTTTGTTTTGTGTTATACCTATGTGGTACCCTCTGACAACCACTAGTTTATGGTGGGGTTTACGGTGCTGTATAGACTATGACATTATAAAATGTCTTAAGGGGAATTATGGTAACGCTTTAACGCTATTTTAATATCGTACTTTACTGATTAGACATTATCTACATATTGTATTCTATTGTATATATAGATAGTTTATCGGATCCTTAGAGATGTTATTTTATTCATCTTTGAGTTATGGACTTTATTCCATGCACTTGATTATCCCGTATAAGATGTTGAGTCCTGACTCGAGTGTTTCTTTTTGTATATGCTCGGGTCAGTCTGAAGCTATCCAGTTGCTGATCAAGGTTGGTTGAAGATGCCGAAGACTTAGTATTTATCTTTATCAGTCTATTTCTATTCCTGTATTGATGTCCTAGTCTATTGGACATTTATGTATTTCCTTTTAGTAACTTTATGTTAAGACATTGTTGTACTTCATGTAGTAGCTTCATGAACTGCTATTATGACGATGTATTTTCCGCTGCATTATTCTGTTACTGTTCTGTGTCTGTGATGTTGTATTGATTCTCATTTACATTTATGTATTTATAATCCCATAATGATTCGTGTTTTGTATTATTTAAGTTAACATGTGTGGATTATTGTCAATTTAAATGGTCCAAATATACGGGTTGTTACAGTTGGTATCAGAGCTTTGGTTTCGCTAAAAACCTTAGTTTGGGGTTATATAAACTCATTAGAGATAGGGTAGCAATACCCTAGAATGAGGAGAATCGATTCAATATCCAGATCCTTAAAGTCAAACTTCTTTTGATTCGTTAATTAGAGTTTCTTTAAGCTTTACGATTTTTCTATCCTTGCTTCTAAATCTCTTTCGATATTTCAGGATGAGTACCGGAAGAAGCAATAGGGGAGGAAAAGGTCATGGGCCTGCCCAGGCTGCACTTGCCGCCCCAGCTCCAGTCAAATTCACCACTCTTAGTAAAGAGTATACCCAACTTGGGGGTATTAAGTTTTTCAGATCCATGACATTATCGAAGCCCAGCAATGGCTCAAAGGCTTAGAGAAGATATTTTCTGGATTGGAAATCACCGATGCTCAAAAGCGTCAGATTGCTGCTTGGCAACTTCAGGATGCCGCACAAGATTGGAAGTTAAGTAGATCTAAATTGAATGGAAATTGATTTGAATTGAAAGTGAACCAACTTGAATGTAAATTAGTGAATGTAAACTAATTGAAAACGAATAATTGAATGTCGTTGTAAATAAATTGATTGTAAACAATTACAAGTATTGTCAAAATCATATAAGTTGTTTATAAACCTTGTTTCGTATGCATTTCTTTTAATATGCATGTGTTGTAGTTGTTTAAAAGAGAAAAATGTTAATAACTTCTTATATATGTCACTTACGTGTTTATATTGAGTAAGTACAGGTACCGGGGCTACCGTTAGTGGGATTTGGTTACGCAAAATGCTAAATAAATAACTACTTTTCTTAAAAATGCCAAAAAGGTACACCTACGCAATAAAAATAGGAAATATGAACTGTTTTTCTGTTTTCCGACCGTGTGGGTCGATGTATATATATTTATCTCTATTGTGATATTGTAAAAGATCCTCCGTACAAAGGAGTTTATGGCGAAATTTTTTGAAAAATTAAGGCGTTAGAAAATTTTAGGGAAAAAGTTGAAACTTTTTTTTTGTGAAAACTAAGTTTTGATTTGAAGTTAAAGATTAAACGATATAGTTGGTTTTGAAAAGATAACCATATATGGATTTGAAAACTTAGTAAATATTTTGTAAGAAGTTTAACTATGGATTTTGGAAGAGTTAAACACTTAAGTGAATTTGAAATCAAATTTGAACGGTTTGTTTTGAAAAGTTAATGAATTCTGTAACTTTTTCTTACTTGGCAATTTCGAGGACGAAATTCTTTTAAGGGGGGAAGTTTGTAACGACCCAGAATTTCTGTTATTTAAAATTCAGATATTTAATTTATTTTAAACATCAATAAGTAAAATTTGTATGTCGAATAATTTATTTTTCAAATATATAGATTTAATTGGGTAACTAAATCGATAATTAATATTTGAAATTACAGAAAAAATTGGAAATTGGGTTTTATTTTGATTAAAAATGATTTATAAAGTTATATTAAATCATATTGGAGTTATAGTGATGTTATAGGACTTTTAAAATCGAGTTAAAAGTTAATTTGTGAAAATTGAATATTTTAATATTTAATCGACTAGTGAAAATAGCCATTTTTCAAACAGTCTCAGATTTCGTCGAAATCAGTTTCATCGGATCCGTCAAATTATTGTATGGTTTCAAATTTCCTGTCAATCGGATTTACCGTTTGTCCGGAGCAAGCTAAAACGCATAGAAATTTGGTTAACCGATTTAATTTAAGTTTGATCGTTTATTTCCATAACTCGCACATATGGTCGAATTAGCCTCCGAAACACGTTCCATTGTGTCCGGAATGCGGGGTAATCCCTAGAAACGCCGGTCACCGCGCGAGATTTGGAGTTCGGAAAAATCCGGGTGAATAGTGTTTTGGTGAATTTTCTATAAAAGGCCTCCATATTTCTAATTTGCACTCAGAAACCATAACCCTAATTGCAAACCTTTAGCCGCTATTTTCAACATTCAATGGCCGAAATTGCTCTCTCCTTTCTTCCTTAATCTCTCTCAATCCACAGCCTTTCGCGAGAAACTATCAACTAGGAAATTGAAGAGCCTTGCAAGGTCTACTCATCTATACAGAGATGATGGGATATGGCGCAACGATGAGGGGGGGTTTTGGCCGCGTTCGTGCTCGTCTTGCACGATTTCCGAGACCACATAGGGGGAGCTAGCTCCAAGATAATCAAGCTAATGATGGCTCTCGAGTTTGGCTACGAAATGGAGGTGTTGGATCGTGGTGAAGTTGAGTATAAGGAGCATGAAAATTCAACATAGAACGGCGACTATGGGTTTCTTGTTCGTGGTCGAACTAAAGGAACCCATGGGAGGGAAGATGCAAGTAGCGACCCTAATTTCGTGATGAAGGATCTATCGGCTGTAAATTGATGTAGGGTTGAAAATTAAAATGAAATTTGTAAATTGAATTTTTATTAAATCGCGTTAACTTTAAAAGTGTATAACTTTTTGATACGAGGTCGAAAAATCCCGAAACGAATTGCGTTGGCTTCGTTTTGTCAAGCATTACGCAATGGAGCTGGTTTGGAGCTAGTGATAATTTCGGGTAAAATTAAACGCACGTTTAATTTTATTTGGAGTCAAACGCTACAACTATTATCGGAAACTCAAGGTGAGAACTTCTCACTCAATCGAATTATTTCGATTTAAATTTTAAATAGTTAAATTTAAAATTGCTTGATTGTGTGATTGGATGATAAATTGTTATCGTTGTACTGAAATAGACCCTGTACGCCATATATTAAGCAGATGTTATTTATTAAAAACATATACCGCGATAATTCCAACTTGTATGGAATTGGTATTATATATGTATTTGGAGTTGTTTTCCTGCATTATATAGCGGATGAGACCCTATTGCGCCACATAATAGCGGATAGTATTTATAAATCTCATATACTGCGATATTCCGTCTTGAAGCGGAATTGGTATTGTGCTAACATCTTTGGATGTAGGGAAACAGGTAGGAGGGATCCAACTGGATTCCTCAAATGATTGAATTTGTTTCAATGTTGTGTGTTGATCTATTTATACTACGTGATTATCTTTGTGATTGAAATCGTTGAAGGCTAAAATTTAGCCGAATACATTTTTAGTATCGTTAGATGCCGAAAATAAATAAAATTGGATTTTTGAAAATTTAAGTTGAGAATTCATAATAAAATTTAATTTTGAAATTGATTCATTTTAAATAAATAAACGTTGTAATTTTTATGTTATAAAAATTATGATTTTTGTGAAATATAACCGAAATGTGATTTTTGAAATAAGTAATTGATTAAGTTATAAAATGGTTTAAATTGGGATTTTTAAATTATTATAAAAGATTTATAAAATTGATATTTATAAATTAAAACATTGGAATTATAAAACGAGTTTTTATAAGTGTTAAAATGAAGTATAAATGGATTTCGTAAGTGAGTGAAATCTATAGATTTATAAATTGTGAAGTTATAAAATGAATAGATTTTTGTAAAATAAAAGATTTATAAGTAATTAACTTATAAATTGGATTTTGGCGTGTAAATGAAATATGGATAGAATTTGTTAATAAAGTGATTTTATAAGTTGAAGTTGTTATAAAGTATAAATGGAATTTATAAACGTTGTTTTATAAATCCGAAATCGACTTATTTCAATAAGTTTAATTATTGTAGCTTATTAAAGGAAGTATATTCACGATTTTGGACAGTGAATAATCCTTTAAATAAAATATGTAGAAATTGAATTTGGTTAATGAAGTATATTCACGATTTTGGACGGTGAATTATATATTAAAGAAATATATTGGGAAAGTGATATTTTAAATAGAATTAAACGATTCAAAAATGTTTTAAAATGTGTTAAGTATCGAAACCATAGATTTCAACATTCATTGTTGAAATAGACGTTTTTGAGAAATAGAAGGAAATGGTGGACTATAACACTGTTGTTATAGTAAATGATTTCCGAAAGGAAAAGTATTTTATAGTGTTGGGGTTTATATATCTATCTTAATTTGGAATCCCTATACGAGTGATTTTGGGTTGTCATAAAGTTGTTTTACGCAACGTTCGTTTTGACCCAAATAAATGTGTTTAAGAGAATGTTTTCCTTATAGAATAAAACATATAATTAATTTGGATTTAAGTATATTGAATATTTTCCAAATGTTGAAAATAAATGGATTTGTGAATTACTTATTCTGGGGTAAGTATGGAAATGTCTTCCAATATGAAGTGAATGTTTTGAGATTTTATCTTTTAAAGATAAATTGAAAATGAATATTAGAAATCGATTTGGAAATCGTATATTCATAGATATTTTGGAAAGGTAAATTCACTATGGAATTTATAAAAGAAAGGGAAATTTGTTTTAAAAATAAACATTAATTTATTTTGATGTATGGAAATAAATTTACGGATTTGGAACGTAAGTTTAAAGTAAATCGATAAGGATTTAATTGACTGATTTAAATGAACCATTTTAAATTGAAAATGGATAAATATTTGGAAGTGTTTTCCGTTTAAGGAAATTGATTTGAAATTCGTTTTCAAAGATTGAAAGGTGGAAAATGATTTGAAATTTGTTTTCAAATGGTTAAAGTGTGGAAATTATATCTTGTACAGATTTTTTTTGAAAATAAATAATTTGGGAAATTATTTGAAATCGGATTATGTTGTGAATATTGATTGATAGTTAAACAACCGACTACCAATATTCACCCTTAAATGGCTATTTGTTGTGAGTTGGTTGAAATTGAATGCTACACTTATTTTTAAATTATTGCGCTCGTTATTCGGATTACCCATTCCGGATAGTGATACGACGTAATGGATAGCATTGAAGACCGGTGTTGAAGATCGACTATTTGTGAAAATGATAGGATGACCTATCGACACTAGTACAAAAAGTGCATATTGCTTCGCCTCATTTGCATCAGTTGAAGTAAAAACTGATGCAAATAGAACTATTTGCACCAGTTCTATCTTAATAACCGATGTAATTGGTACGTGGAAAACAATAGGTAATTAAAAAAAATCAAATTTGCATCAGTTCTCACCAACAACCGATGCAAATAGTTTTAGTCGCGTCGGTTTTAAAGTGAACCGATGCAACTACATGTTGATGGCAATATGAAATTTAGGTGGGAAATAATGAAAAATTGGCTCCAAAGTTTACTTGACAATAATAATAATAATAATAATAATAATAATAATAATAATAATACCGTTCCCTTCCATCCTTTTCATTTTCAAAATCAAACAAAAGAATAAAAAAATTAAAACTGAAGCTTTTGAAAATTTTTAATCGGCCACACCATCAGAATGATAAAGAAAACAAAAGAAACACACAAAACAAGGCCGAGACTTTGTGGATCGACCACGATAATGTCGCCATTATGATTGAGGGTGCTGGCGGTAAACTCCGAATTTTGGGTTGTTCTACGACTAGGCGAAGCGATTTGCAGGTCGAGGCTAATAGTTTTGGGCAGTGATTCGAGGTCGAATAATTCAGACGAAATTTGGGTGCTGCGGGGAATTGGTAGCGTTTTGGTAAATCTCGATTAAAGTTCGGCTGCCGATTGGATTTGTGGTGGCGACGGCATGATGAGTGGTTGGTGGAGAGGGAGGAATTTAGTTTGGGGTCGTCGATGGTCACAGCTGATTGTGTGGATGGAGGCAGAGTTAGCCAATTTGGGATGGTTGCAGTTTTGGCTCTGGTTGTGGTTGCAATCTGGGTATTCTGAAATCGCAAATTTGTAGCAGTGAAGTGTAGTTTTTTTTGAATCGTTGGTGTTGGTTGGTGTATGAACTTTGGTAGAGCAGTGATATCAGGCTGTTTGTGGTGGTTGCAGTACAAGGAGGTTGTAGAAGACGGTGATTGATGACAGTAAGTTAGTGGGTGGTGTTGTAATGGAGGAGTGACTGTTTGATGTAGTGGAAGGTTACGGTGGATGCTGCTCTGAATGAAGAGGTTGAGTGATAGGGTTGCACTGCTGTTTACAAGGCAGATGTTGTTGTCACAGCAAGTCAGTGTGGCAGTGACTTCAGTATTGAAGTGGTTGTTAATTTGCAATCAGTGGTGAATGTTTGAATGTTGGCGAGGCAGTATTGCTAGAGACAGTATGTGAATGAAGGTGAGGGTTGAATGATGATTGCAGTATCATATTTTGATATGGTAGTCTGGTGGTTACTGGTTGATTTCAGGGTTGAGGTTGGCCGAGATGATGAAGCTGAACCACTAGATACCCAAGAGAAAGACCTGAACTTTCCATGGATGGTATAGACTACAGAGGCACTCTCCCTCAAATGGCAATGGAGGTGCTCCTCCCTTTTAGTCCTATATTCATTGAGCTGTACTATATATTTGCAAGTGTATGGGGTCATAAGCTCTACACTATATACAGCATCCTTTTCATCGTCTTCATTACTCCTATAATTGCCATGGCTTTCATTACGGTGGCGTTGACTTACTTCCAGATTTGCTGTTGAGGATCATGAATGCTGGTGGAGGTAATATTTCTGTATTTAATCATGTAATCTTCACTTTGATTCTTTGGCATGTAATAAAATATTCTATGTCCTAATGCTGTTGAGGGGTTCTTTGGTGATAACCCAATTTTTAATGTAAATTTCTTAAGTAAATGTGACCTGCAAAAAGTAAACCATTGGGATTAAGTTGACTTCACACTTCACCAAGTAAAATTGATTTGTTAATGGAGATTACTTGTGTGCATTAGTCATGTTAACATAGAGGTATATTTTATTAATATAGTAATGGCTGACAGCTTTGTTGTTAATGGATATGTACATTGAACATACTAACAAATGTAATAATGGCTAAAGATGGTAATAGCATATAACTATTATAACACCATTTGGATGTAGGCCATTGATACTTTTTGTAAACCAATATTCTTATTCCAAAAAAGCAGTTGCTCAGATAGAATAGAATTTCACCAACAAAGAACAAGATTTGTTGATAGAAATATATTTATGCACGTCAAATGTACTAATATATACATGGGCTTTACTAATACAATAATAGGCAATAGCTTATTATTTATTGGTTAATCTTCTCAAAACCAACGACTTATTTTTTAACAATTATGCATTCATGCACATTGAATATGCTAACTTATAAATATATGTTCACTAATATAGTAATAGGTAATAAGCAATTGGCAGAAGGCATGGTAAAAGCCTATATACCTTCTACTAAATATGAATACTATAACACCATTTTGATGTAGCCATTAATGTTTTTTGAGAATTAATATTTTGATGAAATTCATAGATATGTATTTATGCTAAATGCTAATTATTTTGTCGTAGATATGTATTTACTGAATGTAATATGAGACATTTGGAACGTAATGCAATTACCTGATAATGAACGAGTTAGTGGGGCAGCATAGTGAAAACAAAGCAAACCTGGACATACATTTTTACAAATAAAAAAATTGTACAAACTAGTACGAACTCAAATCGTCATCTGTTCACGGCTGCATTCTTGATGTGTTTGTCTAAGAAATTGATTTCCAAAGAAAACAACCCTCTTCTTAAGCTCCATCTTGTCCATTCCTGAATTCTCTTATTTTACATCCAAAGAAGTAATACGATCCTTCTTTTCTCCTTTTGCTTGTTGAGCCAAAACTTTGTTTCTCAACAACATTTGTAAGCATCTAACTTTTCTCCTCTGGCTAGGCTGAGATGACTACACCAAGTTTTTCCCACTTGAATCATCTGACCAATGGCCCATGACATGGATATAAAAATATGCGTTCAAGTCAAAAATCATCGGTTTATATAGTTGCAACTAACTATCTACCTAATATGTAAATAACCCAACCGTTAGTTGCTCAACTTGTAGTTTGAAATAGAAAATATTTGTTTCTCAAATCATCAACGCATGATGGAAGAATTATTGCAAAGATGGATTTAGTAGAAGAATTGTATTTGTTTATCTCTACATTTGAATGAAAGAACTGTTGTATTGATTTATAAATGATTTTTGATACAATTAATTCATTATACAGGTAAGGTAGGCAATGGAGGTGCCGGGGGTGGATTTTCAGTTGAGCAATGTAGTTGGCTGTTGAATATGACAGTAAGGCTTGGTTGTATGAATGTGTGCAGTGGATTGAGAAGTGCTACAGGCACTTAGCAATGATGATGAAGGATTTCGTGGATCTTGGTTCTCTGGAACAATTATTGGGTTCAGCAATAATGATTTTGTCGTAAAGTATCATGACTTAAAAAACGACGACGGCGCAGATTTTTTGACTGAAACTATTGATGTATCACACATAAGGCCGTGTCCTCCTAAGTCTGAGACAGTCAACTTTAAATTGCTTGAAGAAGTTGATGCATTCTATAATGATGCCTGGTGGGTAGGAGTAATTTCAAAGGTTCTCAATGGTTTAAAATACTTGGTTTATTTTAAGTCTTGGAAGGAAGAAACTGAATATGGGCTTGGTGATTTGAGACTTCATCGTGAGTGGATCAATGGAGAATGGAGGCATGCTTCCCAGGTATAGTGTTTGTTCTCCTCCGTCGAAAGTAATCTAAATATATGTCCATAACAATACATCATACGAATTGTAGATTGACTTTGACAATTAGTTTTTCCTTTTCGTCATTTGTAGTTGTTGAAAGCATAGAGCTTATTGGTTTTCTTGGATACTTGGGAAATATGATTTACCTTGCACAATCATTTGGCAGATACAACTATTTATATTGCGAATATAGTGATCAGATTATTTGCACTATGACCGTATTTCTTTCTACCGAATTATTCAGATTGTTTTATAAGTAGGTGTATAGCTGAATTTCGGCATGAATTAAACTGTTGAAAAGAAAAGTTGGAGGAAATCTTTAGGTATCAAACAACAATCTTTTACCATATGTAAAATTTAAATCTTGCTTCTTGTCAGCAGATGCTCAATGTAGTCATTTGTTGAACCAACGTGCAAGTTGGAATAGTTATTGGGGAAATCAATATACTACAAATTCCCAACCATGAATTTACATTTTTGGATCTGAACCAAAATCAGCTGGAATTATCATTTCCTCTGAATCAAATTATTGTCATAATTTTGCTGTGTTTGTCATTGTTAGTCACAAATTCTTTATTGATATGTTTTTGGTTTTTTTTACTCTGCGTAAAAAAAAAGTCATGGTATTGGTGTGTACATATTGTAGTGTAACGACGCGGATTTTGCCCGCTCGAAAATCGACATCCATGCTTCATATCGTATTCGAATGCCATAGATTCGACCGTTCAAATCCGATTCGCCGGAGCTTATAACAACATTAAGTAAATAACACAGCGGAATAAGAGAATAATACATTGATATACAGCTTTGATACAATAAATAGCAGCGGAAAAGGAAAATAGATAACATCTAGCAGCGGAACAATACAACTCTAAGATAGTCTTCAAATGAGAACTCCGAGAACTGCAACTCCATTTCCAAGAACCAACCCAGCAATAGATCGAACTCCCAATAACGATGCACAAAGATAAGCAAGTGCGGTGTGATCCAAAGACTGAACTAGCTCCAGATAACCTACTAATCTGACTATCTGAAAAACCCAACTCTAGACTGCTCGTGTAGAAAATAATGAGCACCCAGAGTTTAGGAAAGAAACAATAAACTCTGGATCAGTCGTGGGACTGGTGTGAGCAACAAAAACAGTTTATCTTTTAAAACATTCAAAGAAATATTTTAAAGTTAATTCGCAATGCTTTTTGAAATGAGACTACCATAAGACCTCCCGCCACACACACAATGCAAACGCAGACTTGGAGGAGATTTCTTCTTATGATAGTCAAAGATGCTTGATACGCATTAAAAAGAAACATTTGATATTATTACTAGTGCATAGTGTAGAACAAATCATTTCGAAAGTAGAATATAAATCTTAGCCAGCATAGGTACCATTATAGTATGCTTACTATAACTACCATATTAGATGGCAGGTTCTACAACTAAAACCGTACAAGTGTCGTATTGTTTCTTTGGATTTCCAACAAATGGTCAGGCCAAGGAACTTCCCATTGCCACATGAGAACGCCTCTGGATGGACGTCCCCGAGAACCAAACCGGATCTCTACCAACACAAGGCCGGGTTACCCCTAACTGGGTAACTACTGACACGAGTATGCCATCCCCCGGTCCTTTGGGACCTTTAACCGAGCGCTCGTCACCATCATCACACAATCATAACAAAGTGTTTTCAACATGAGTAAGTATCTGGGCTCCATACCATGATACCACCCTTTTCCAGAAGGAAATGCACATACCCTAAAGGGAGCTACCCCTCATAACCTTGCTGCATCTTTCCTGTTTTGACCATTCCGGGGTGTGAGGCTCGACGAAGTCTCGTCCACAAAAACATACTTTATACAAAAGCCATGCTTTGGGTCAACAAATGATCATAGAAATGATCACCAGGATAGAC
Source organism: Allium cepa (assembly GCA_030765085.1). Lineage (NCBI taxonomy): Eukaryota > Viridiplantae > Streptophyta > Magnoliopsida > Asparagales > Amaryllidaceae > Allium > Allium cepa. The sequence goes on from CM060945.1 coordinate 594,668,886, forward strand.
GATCAAATAAATGATCCTATCACAAATAATCAACACAATGATCATTTCACAGCAACACTCAGCATGTCACATTACCAAATTGGGAATATATCGCTGATAACATTCAACTACATAACCTCTGAGCTCGTACGTCTCAGAGAAGGGTGTTAAGCTAAGAGAATAAATTCTCCGCCACCAACAGAAATATATTTGAAAGAAATCGTCTTTATATCTCAATTTGTAATGTCATACATACAATCCATACAAGTCTGTTCCGGGCTCGAACAGAACCGAAGGCACTTACAAAGAAGTCCTTGCAATCCGGATATTCACTAATCACGTTCGGACTTCCCATCACATATGGAGTCTCTATACCGGGGACCAGTCGATGCAAAGACATTCGACGAGTTGTCCTTTCGTTTTCGAAAATATCCGGTCTTCAACACCGGTCTTCAAATGCTATCCATAATGACATATCACATATTCGGAATGGGATATATGACACAAAGGTCCTCTCCCGGCTAAACCGAATAGTGAGCGCAGTATTTCAAAAACATATGGATATTGGGATTTCAATTAAGTCACAACTTATTACCCAAAACTTTCTTCCAAATGGTTTAAATCAATTACCATTTCAAATCTTTAAACAAAAAGATTTATTTCAAAAATATCCATTCATAGATTTCCAAAACAATTTCATTTCGATAGGATTAACCCGTTAAATCTTTAAATCCAAGATTTAACTTATAGCTTTCAAATCGTTTCTATAACTTGGAAATCATTTTCATTTTAAACTAGAAATCTTTTTAACACAAATTGGAAGTTCATTTCTTATGTGAAAGCTTTTATTATGAGAAAACAAACAGTTTTCGTTTCAGAAAAACCCAATTAATTTACACGAGTTAAAGTTCTTGAATTATATTCACATTCCTAAATCAATACTTTTAAAATAGTTTAACCCGTATATAACTGGTATAACATTTTTAATCCCTAGTTTTAAATCATAGAATTCAATTTCAAATCTTGAATTTAAGTTCAAATCAAAATTATTCAACTTCATATTTTATCGAGTTATTCAAAATAAATTTCATCTATGAAATTCCATTTCAAAAGCTTTTCACTTTAAAACCAATCCATTTCCAAAACATTTGAATTCAAATTTTCAAATTCAAAACTATTTCAAAAATCTGTGACTCAATCGATTTCCTCGTGAAATCCGTATTTGTGTGTGTATAAGTGTGGTCTAGGGTTTAACACAATAGTGCAACATCATACAATCATCACAGATCAGAATACAGAAATATAGTTGATAAGCAATATAAACTATAACGCTCATCGTCCATTCACAAATTCACAGATAATATATATCACAGATAAATAAGTCACACGGCTCAAATCAAAACAAAGCATCACATATCAGGGGTATCAAACAAACCAATTATTCAGCCAAGTCCAAACATTCACCAACGAACTTATTAATCAAATAATTAATTTAAATCGGATGTATCAATTGTTAATCCGGGTTAATTATCATAATCTAATTACAAATTATTTGAAATAAATTCCCTTTCACAATTTATTAGTTAACCCTTAATTATTAACTATCGTTCTTAATTAATGAATCAATTAATCTTTAATTGTTAAGTTAATCTTAATTAATCACATTATTAATTAATCCTTTAAATTTATTAACAAATAATTTACCCAAATTTCAAATCACCATTTAATTGATTACATTCATTAATTATCTATTAATTACTTCTCTAAGTAATTTTATTTTCAAAATTATTAAGTGATTATTCTGAATTAATTAACTTAAGAAATTTAGATTTTTAATAAATCAAATTAACTCAATTAGTTATGCTAAATAAATAAATTCCATAGTTTCTGTCATTAAGTAATTATACTTAGTAATTCCACAATTTATTATCATCAAATTTATTAATCTAATTTATTGTTAAAAATTTAATCACGTAAATTAATTGTTCAGATAATCTTAGTTAATGATTTCATTAACTATTAAGTTTCTTTGATTCCCTTTTTAAAGAAAATTTCTCACATTAACCATTATTAATTATAAATCGATTTACTATAGAAAATTCATTTCCTTTACTTATGCTTTATTTAACGTTTAAGTGTATACTTAAAACATTACACTTTTAAATCCAAATTTAAATTTCACTTTGGATTTAAAATCCAAAATGATTAACCATTTAAACATTAATCAAACTTAAATTTAATTTATAATCCTTAAAATTTATTAACACATAATTTACTCAAATTTCAAATTTCTTTTACTTAAAAAAAACTAAGATTCAGATTCAAATTTGAATCCAGATTTAAAATTAAGTTTAAATCTCTATTTTTATTTATAGCTTTACTTTTTATTTTATTTTAAACTCCTTCGCTTCGAATCAAGCACTTGGCTGACCCGAGACTTCCCATTCCATACTTCGAGTCGCACTCGTCCCATACAAACATAACAGGTTCAAATCTGTATCTCTGCAAAACAACCCATCCCCATCAACTTCGAGTCCCAAACCCCTTTGCTTCAAAAAAAAACACGATTCAGCCCGATACAAACGCGAGAACCCATTCCCTTCTTCCCCCAGAACAAACTGATACGCATGATAACCGTGCACTTGCACCACCACGGCAATCAACTCCGACCCCTCACGATCATCCTCGCAAGTCAACGGCCCTCTCCCAATGCCATACCGATCATCAATTCAATTGCAGAGGTCAAAAATCAAAATCGAGCATATGAGCTCAAACTGGAACAGATGTCGAATCTGGAAAAGCCTCGCCCTCCACGCTCCGACCACCGTTCGCCACCAAACTCCGGTCGTATCGTCGCCTCTCTCCCCCCTTCCACCTCCCAGAAGTGCGTGCGACTCGATGCACGAATGAGGTCGCGATGATTAAATTCTTCGAGTAACAGAAAACTAGGGTTTAAATTTTTAATCCTAAATCACCCCTGCCTCAATGCATTTATCCATTATTCAATAATTTTCCCTGTATCTTCGATCATTACTCCACTTCCAGAATCGATGCTGGCCAACCCAACCTCCTCGATCAACAGTTCTAACCCAAAACGTGATTTCTGGTTAAACCAAAAATGCTCCATCATTTTTAAACTAAAAATTATAATTTATGTTTTAAAAATCAAGTTTTAGTATAAGTAATCAACTTATACTTCTGGATCAAAGAATCTGGATATTTAAATTTTCACTTACCCAATGTTAGCCCTGTTATATTTTGTTTTCCAGAGCAGCTACTTCATTTTTAGTTTTAAATAAAAAAAAATTTTACACTTCCTTTTGTAATCAACAGTCAGGCCTTATTTTGATCCAAGTCCCAGAATTCAATGTATCAAGAGAAAATGGTTAAGAATTTAAAACTGAGTTTGAAATTTAAAAACAGGTTATCTTCCAGCTAAACAAACATTGATATCATGTATACTCAGAATTGCAAAAAAAATAGTATACATATAAACATACACATTTCAAGCATTACTCAAGCAACATATATAGTTATACTAAAGAAGTTACTCACCGTGTTTTAGCAAAGTGGCAGAGCTTTTTTATAGAAACATGCTTTTATCATAAAAAAACTGAGAATGTTTGCTTTGATCTTCCTCCAAATCAGCTTGTTTTGAAACTGTCTTGCTTATCCTCTAGTTTACTTATTTTTGATGAATGAAAATGAGATGAGAAGAAGGTGATATATGGAAGCAAGTTACTGGTGATATTATTTTTGTACACAGTGATATTATCTGTTTAGTACAATACAAAGCAGAGACTTTAGCCTTTGTTTTGAAGGCTGATATGATACGTTGAGGCTTGCATTATGGGCTGCTTTACAGAGAAGTTACACTTTGCTTGTACTTGTTTATGCATATGTACCTTTATGTTTTTATGCTTCCTATTTGTGTATGTGTAGATATTTCTATCTACCTTTATACTTGCCGTGGATACTAAGCTTCACATACATATATTTTTTATTTACCAGGTTTGTTTTCAACTTCATGTTCATGTATACTTTGTTTTGTTTCATTCTTTTTTTTTCCTTTTACTTGTTTATGTATATTTATATTTTGATTTGTTTATGCTTGCCTACATCTTTTAGCTCGGCTGTACCATATGAGATGAGATAGTGGTGGCTTCTTTCTTATCTTTGTACTTTGTTTGTTTATAGATAAAAATGTAGTTGTACTTTATGCTTTGTTTATTTGTAATACTTGGTGGCTGCAGATACTTGCATGCATATAGATATAGATAGAAAGTAGTTTTAGTTATGTTATAAAATTTTAACTTATGAATTTAGTATATGCTTATTACTCATCTTATGGCTTTGTTTTATCTTTTTATATTTAAACTTTGTTTTGTCATTTCTTTTATTCCATTGTCTTATTTGTATTCCTCTTTTATTTTAACTTAAATTGTTTACTTTACTTTAATATTTATTGTTTTATAATAAATTTATAAATTCAAATTATTATTAACCATCCATTGTAATACTTATTATTATCAATTATTATTAAACCATTCATTTACAATTCATATCTAATGTATATACATATATATTTCTATATTTATTTTTAAAACCATTTATTTAAGATTTTATTTCAAATCCAATTTAAATATATATTCACATATATACTAATTGTCAAATCCATATGACTTTATATATTTTCTAGTCGAATCGGGGAAACTCACTTCCATTTAAATCAGTTTATCTTACAATTTTATTAAAAAATTCATTTAATTATCAATTTAAAATTGATTAGAATTCGGGAGCGTTACATGTAGGGCGTATAATACATTTTTTCCTACGCTGTAAATTTGAATATTGGAGCAAATATTATTTCTTTTTATTCTCTACTTACACCTATTGTTTGCCCTTACCAGGCATTGGACCTGTAAGATCATGACGCTTGATGCCATTGGTTGATTATCTGTAAGTTTATGCTATTATTTACTAAGTAAAAATACGTGTTATGGATGAAGCAACGTTGATGGTTGTTGTGGATTTGATAGTAGTTGTGTGGATGGTTGAAGTGGGAAGTTCTATGTTGTATTGATGATGTAGCAGTTTGTAGAAGTGGTCGTGATGATGAATTGAAGGTTAAAGTTTGTTGTAACAGTTGTTGATGTAAATGAAGGTGCAGTTTGGTTTGGAACTGTAGTCTATTGTGATGAGTTGATGAACTGTGATGTTTTGAATAATGGAGATGGCTTTACTGTGTTGTATTGCAAGGTTGCAGTTGAAATGTGAGTGTGGGCAGAAATATAGAGTTGATGAGAGAAGTGTGTATGTCAGTGTGCAAGTGTTTGGCAGCAATTAATAGTAGTAGCAAGTGGTAAGTAGAGATGATGATAGTGGTAAGGGAAAATCCGAAGAGGTAGGTTTGGTAGGGGTAGAACCATGATCAGGTGGGCTTGTGATCTGGAAGTGTTTGATGAATGTTGTGTTGAATTGGCAACAGAACCATTTAGAAGAGGAACTTGTTCTTGATATTGAGGAGTGAAATAGTGGTGACAGTGGATGAACCTGTAGCAGATAATGTGCACAGAAATGATGGTAGATGAGAAATGTTGCACAGTGGATGTGACAGATATGATGCACAGAACTTGTATTGCTCAGTGTAGAAGTCTTGTTTGGGCAGCAAGGTGAAGTATGCGGTGGTATAGGAATTGGAAGTAGAGTTGATGGAATTTGATGTGTGGTAGTTTACAGTGACAGTGGATAGCAGATCGGGTAAGTGTGTATTGCTATGTTTGAACAAAGGGATAATAGTGAGGATATGTGGTAGTAGATGGTGACGGTCGATGAAGTGATGTGTCAGAGGATGTAGTTATAGGAGAAGTGATTTGTATGGGGTAGAGAAGTTGTTGACAGAGGTCAGGCAGTGTGAGGGAGTTTTTGTGGTGACTGATGTTAGTAGGCAAAGTCTGATGTTAGTCGATGAATTGGTTAAGTGGGAAATACAGTGGTGTTGTATGGTCAAAAGGGACGGTATGGGTTTGTATGGAGTTGTTGAATGGGATTGCAGTGGAAGGAGGCTGCAATGTGTAACAGAAGTGGCTCCGGGATTGTGCTGCTGTCTGGAAAGTGGGAATAGTTGGATGAAGAGAGTGTGTGTTTATGAAGTGGGCAGTAAGAATGGGTGGTTTATGGATGAGATGTTGCAGTTTGGTATTTGAATGTTAATGTGGTATTGGAATGTAGTGGCGGTCTTTTCACAGGAGACAGTTAAGAGGAGAATGGTGTGGTGATTTTGTTTGTCGTAGCAGATATAGCGAAGGGAGTGTTGTATTCAGTAGTCAGTAGGAAGACGATAATGAAGAATGATAGGAGTGTGATTGTGAACAGTCGAGTATGGCGACAGCAGTGGTATAGGCAGTGTGAAAAAAATGAAATCTGGCAGCACAGGGGTTCAGGTAAGCGGATGAAGCTGTGTGGATAGGTCAGACTTGTTTGTGGTTGTATGTATGTATGAAAGTGATATACTGAAAATATTGTTTTTCATTCTTTTGTAGAATTATTAAATCTGATTATGTATTTGCCATCAAATTTAATTTTGAATGATTGTAATATTGCATGCAATAATTGTTTGTTATAATCAATAATATATGTATAGTCTATTTGAGTACTGTAATAATGGTTTCTAAGAATGGCTTTTTTGCATCGGTTTTCAACAACAACCTATGCAACAAGTTCCTTTGTTGCATCGGTTTTCATTACAACCAATGCAACATGGGGGCTGTGTCCAAGCAACCGACCATGATATTTTGCATCAGTTGTCAATAACAACCGATGCAAAAAGGACCTTTTTGCATCGGTTTCAGAGCTGATGCAAAAGTGTTAAGCCTGTTGCATCGGTTGCATATGCATCAGTTGTTGAACTGATGCAAAAGGGGGGTAAACAACCGATGCAAATGGCCTGTTTTGTAGTAGTGCGATTATCTCTGCACCGTTAGCTACGGTATAGAGATTTCCTTTGTGATGGGAAATTCGATCGGGATTGTGAATACCCGGATTGCAAGGGCTTCTTTTGAAGTGCCTTCGGTTCTGTTCGAGCCCGGAACAAACTTGTATGGTTACATCTCTGACATTACATTTTGAGATATAAAGCAGATTTCATTCAAATACATTTCTGTTGGTGTCGGGGAATTTATTCTCTTAGCTGAACACCCTTCTCTGAGACGTACGAGCTCAGAGGTTTTGTAGTTGAAGGTTATCAGCGATATACTCCCAATTTGGTAATGTGACATGCTGAGTGTTGCTGTGTAATGATTATTTATTCATCATTTGTTGATCAAAGCGTGGCTTTGCGAAAAAGCGTAGCTTTGTGGACGAGACTTCGTCAGACCTCACAACCCGGAAATGGTCAAAACAGGAATATGCGGCAAGGTTATGAGGCTTGCGCCCTTTAGGGTATGTCATTCCCTTCTGGAAAAGGGTGGTGTCAGGTATGGAGCCCTGATGCTTAACCTATGTGGTTGCTCCAATCTCATTTTTCTGTGTGGTTGTTGCTTGGTGATAGAGGGCCCTCGGATAAAGGTCCCAAAGGACCGAGGAGTGGCATATTCGTGTAGTAGTTACCTAGTTACAGAGATAAACCAGCCTTGTGTTGGCAGAGAGCTAGTTAAGTTCTCGGGACGTCCTGCCAGAGGCGATCCCATGGGGCAGTAGGAAGTTCCTTAGCCTGACCATTTGTTGGAAAATCCAAAGAAACAATACGAGCCTTGTACAGTTTTAGTTGTAGAACTTGCCATTTAATATGGTAGCTATAGCAGGCATAATATAATGTTACCTATGCTGGCTAAGATTTATATTCTATTTTCGAAATGCTTTCATCACTATGCACTAATAATAATATCAAAAATGATTTGTTTTACGTAGTAAGCATCTTTGACCACCATAAGGAGAAATATCCTCCAATTTTGCGTTTACATTGTGTGTGTGCGGGGAGGCCTTTTGGTAGTTTCATTTTCCAAAAACATTGCAGATATTTTTCCACTTCCCTTGTTGTTGTTGTTTCAAAAGATAAATAACTGTTTTGAGTTCACACACCAGTCCCATGACTGACATGGAGTTTAATGTTCTCTTCCTAAACTCTGGGTGCCCATAATTTTCCACACGGGCAGTCTAGAGTCAGGTTATAAGGTCATTCTGGATTGAGGAGTGCTTGGGAGCTCAGGTGGCGAGACGTATTACTTGTATATGATATTATCTTTCCACTGTAAATTCTCTTGTGAAGACATGTTGTATAACTGTCCATTGTCCATTTGTGTTGTATATTGTTGTTGTTAACTTTGATGATAATGTAATGTAATAACCGATATAGTTCTTTGTTTTAAAGATTATTCATTTATCTATTATATGTTGTTCCGCTGCGATATGTGAGATTCTGATATTGTTTCTGTTCTGTTTCCTTAGTTCTTCTATCTTTTTCTTCTACCTCTTCTTTTTAACCCTAACAATTCGGTTTTCCGGCATTCGATTATGCGGCATTTGATACAGTGGACGTAGGAGTGCCGACCTTCGGATCCCGACAAAAGTGAAATGTTACACCATAAATCTCTGTGATTTATATCAATTCCTTTTACATTTTTCAAATATCGATTATATTCACTTATAATCTCTTTTATCTATTTATTACTTCTTTATGACTTCAAATTCAATCTTGAAGTTCTTGTTTCTAACGGTTTAGAACTTTCCTTAAGTTCACGGAATTTCATTATAAGATTTTCATTTATAAAATCCAACCCGTTAAATAAACTCTGTTTATAGATCTCGAGAGAATTTATAAATAAGTTCCGGTCATTCCAATTATTTAACTATCAACGAATTCGGCCAGATTTGATAACCGATTATTTAACTATTAAATAACATCCATAAGCAGTTACTAGGCCTTATTTAAATCTTCAAAATATTTACTTCAAAATATCCTCACCAAAATATCTATTTCGAAACTTTTCTAATTATTCAATATTAGAAAAAAACTCCAAACTATATTCATAAAATGATATTTCAAATCATATTTTACTTCAGCACTTAGTAAAATATTTACAAATTCGATTTATGATCCATTACTTAGGAAAATATCTCTATATAAATCAATCGTCGATATACTATTCCAAAAACTCTTTTTTTCTTATTTAGGAAAGTTTATAAATCATTTTTCCAAAATAATTTCTAATATCCATACTTAGGAAATATTTCATAACTCATCTCATAAATCTCTGTGATTTATATTATTTCCTTCTACATTTTTCAAAATCAATGATATTCACTTATAATCTCTTCTATCTTCTTATAACTTCTTTATGACTTCAAATTAAACCTCAAAGTTCTTGTTTCTAACATTTCGAAACTTTCCTTAAGTTCCCAGAATTTCATTATAAGATTTTCTTTTATCAAATCCTATCCGTTAAATAAACTCCATTTACAAACCTCTAGAGAATTATAAATAAATTCCAGTTATTCCAAATCTCCATGTATATATATAATAAGAATTTTAAAAGAATAATAATTTATTTTTGAAACATGTTCAAGTAATTATTTAAAATATCGAAAACACTTTTTATAAACATCAATAACTCTTTTTTAGATAACAAAAAGATTTACAAAGCTGATTATAAAAATTAGAATTAAATTTCAGTTAACATTAAATATTTGAAAATTTTACTTTCGAAGTATTTCAATACTAACTAATTTTAAATTACCTAGTTAAATAAATAGAATTTCCCTTCTTAAATCAAAATTTAACTTCTTAATAAAAATATATTTTTGAAATCCCAACAATCAATTCAAATTTATAATCCCTCTCCAATTACAACACATCGATCCCATTCCAATTTCCTAGCCATTTCACTTTCCAAAAATAGACTCTGCTATTTTTTCCAAAATTATTTTCATATCCTTACATAAATTCACGCTGCGAAATTTATATTCCCAATTTATCACTGATATCATTTCCCTTGTTTATGAGCATCGTTTATAAATTTACAAATTCCTTTGGTTTTACTTGCTTATAATACTAATTTCATTTATAAAAACTCATTTTATAAATCCATTTCTTAATAATTCTATTTATTTTTACAAACGTACTGAAAATATTTATTTTAACTTCCTTTCCTTTTTTTCCTAGAAATATCATTTTAAAATCCATTATTTAAAATCCCATGTATAAATTATTATTTTTAAATCAAACTGAATCGCATTCAATTTAATATAAAATTCAATTATCTTCAATAAATTCCAAGCCAATTTTTATTGTGAAATTCCGACCTCGCACAAGCAAATTATGAATTTTATAAGTTACCAAATAAATTAAATTTTGAATTAAATAACTTTAGTAAAACTACAAGTTTATCCACGCATCACTTTCTTTCCCAAACAAACATGTATAGGATTCTCATGTCATGGCCGTGCATGCTCGAGTCAGGATATGGAGCTATGGTTGTCGAAATCTGAATGCATCTACTCCAGCGACCTTCTCTACCCGAACTTGATCTGCCTAGCACTGAGAAACAACTCCCTATCGCCTCAATCAAAATGTGTCGACCATGCCTCCTTCCTCTGCACGCGACTGTCTCGATCCTCCCATGTCCATCCTTTTTTACCAGAACCTGCTAAGCGATGCGCCTTTGTCCCCTAGCTCCAAACCAAAACTCTGATTCTCGAATCAATATTCCAACCCAAAATCTCCCTCAGCCTAACTTTATAATCCAATGCCTCAACTTGCCGCAACTCATCAAATACCACACTCGTGCACACTGCTCCTCGACGAGGCGCGATTCCCCTTGACAAAATCATCGGCGATCCAAAATCCTAAATTTTGTCGACTTTGACTTCGCCTTCCAAGCGGGCCATACCTCCAATCAAAACTCGACCACACTGCGCCTTCATCCTTCAGCAAGCGCCGCCTACTCGCATACACTCGCGCATGCGATGCTCCACCAATCGTGCCTCCTTCCAGCCCACGCGATCGAGAATATGCTCTTCTTATTATCCTTTTTTTGGAAGACAAAGTGATTTCGTTCTCCTTTTTTCTTTTTTTATTATAACAAACTGATATCGTTTTAGGAAGAAGAATACATTATTTTGATTTTTGAGAGAAAAGGATTGAGATATAGTTGACTTCTTTTCAAGAGATTGGGCGGCATTAGGTACGATTTAGGATTACAGGGTAGGATAGGTTTTGACTTTGATTTTACTTCTATTATTTTTATATTCAAAATATCTCTCTGTATGTACTTTGAAATTTTCGAACCCTTATTGAGGAGTGCTTCCTGGTGTTTATAATGTTATACCGCTGTTCCATACTAAATGGAACAAGTCTTGAGCCCTAACTCGATCGTATGGAGAAGATAGCTTTTTAAATCGATAATTTAAATTAAATTCGAATAAATTATTCTAAGCATTTCTAGATCATACGACCAAACTGTTGAAAGTGTGCTATGGATCGTGTAATATGGATATGTGATAGTGCAGTGTATAATGATGATGATAATACTGTAAATAGTGTGGAATAAAAAGCAATATAGTAAAGTGACACCAGAGATTTTTATACTGGTTAGAAGCACCGTCCAATGTGTAGTCCCAGACTCCTTCTGGAATTTCACTAAAACAACAACCCTCTCTTAACCTGGAGGAATGGGTTTATACATCCTAAGCAGCCGAACGGGGACCTGAGCAGCAGAACAGGATTTCGCCTCAACAGCCGAAGAGGACTTCACTCGCCTGAGCAGCTGAACAGGATTTCAAGAAATACAGAAAATAGTTCGACTTTTGTGTGTTCTGATAACATGGATTTGTCATTTGTAGTACACCCTTCCTATAATCTTCTATATATATATATATATATATATATATATATATATATATGAAGTATATAAAGAATAGAAAGGTATAGTATTGCTTTAATGTAGAATAATTGAACGTATTATAGCAAATAGATTTTAGAAAGTTAGATCAGAGAATGAGAGAAATCGATTGTGATTAAGTGATTTGAAATGAAGTTGGAGTTTGTATTTATAAAGGTTGGAAAGCAGCAACTGTTGGTGAAGAGTTTTGATCGAAGTGTTGCGTCCGGATCTTTTCGTCAAAGGTTCGCAACTCTTTACAAAAGCCGTGTCCTTTCAAAAAAATAGCTATTGTAGAAATTCAGTCGACTGAGCTACAGAGTCAGCCGACTGAATATTCAAAAGTAATTTGAAATTTAAATTCGTATATATTTATGTAACTGTGCATGCTGCACAAAAACCCCAGTGTCAGTCGACTGTCTCAGCAGGTCAGTCGACTGACCTGGTTAATTTTGTTCAGTTTGCACAATTACATATATATAACTTTAGATGACTTTAATAATTTAAATGTGTGCTTATATATGTATAAATATTTAGTAAACATAGTGATTAAATATTTAAGCTAGTGTAGACATAATTGAGGAGATATTTTAACAAATATTGACCCAAGACTTAAAAACAAAATACCATAGTTGATGCACCGGTTTTTAAAGTCTCGTCTCCTTGTCTCTTTTTGTCGTAGCAGTCGTCAAATCTGTATGTTATAGTGATAGCATCGTGTCATGAATCAGAACCAAGTCTCAACATTCTCCCCCTTTTTGATTGATGATAACTTGTAAATAGATATATATTATGATTGTGTATATAAAACATAAATACTTAATCCCCTTGAATCTTTGACGCTCTATATCCTGCATTCTAATGTGATGATATTTCTCCCCTTTTGTCATCGACAAAAACGAATAAGTAATATGATAGTATAATGTGAAAGATAATATGAAATAAAAACAAGAACGATCATCCACACATTTAACATCCATAGTCAAGAGTGTTCAACATAAATAAACTAGAATGGCTATTTACTACAAGCCATACTAAAAAAACAAATGTCTTGAATGAAAGAAATGAACAACTTACTGCACCGGTTGTTTACCCATACCACTACCTCTTTCACCACCATCATCATCGCTACTACTAGCTTGATCGTCGTCAGAAGTAGACCATGTAAATACATGTTGCTTATTCGGATCGCCTATTGTAGTAGTAGATGTACTGGAAGAGCATGATATACCTTGCCACAATTTGGTGAAAAATCCTTTGACTTTATCGATCTTTTTATCAACTTTGCTGATGTTTGATTGTAGAATTTGTTGATTACAGCACATCACATTGATGGCTCCACATGATTGAAGACCTATGTTTGGAATCATAATTTCTTCTTGTTGATAACGAGTCGATCTTTGACGAGATGGTTGGTGAGATGGCTCGCTAAGTTGTTCTGGTTGGACTTGAGCTATTTGCCTTTGGGTCCATTCTTTAAAAGATATTATATGAGGTGTCGGGCAACCATTAATTTCATCAAGGCTAAAGTCCGAGCGTTCAAACATCCGACGGTAGACACTGGAGAATCCGGTTTCGGAACTTCACAAGCTTTCAGAAGATGCATAATATATTCGCCGTAGTAAATTATATTCATCTTACCATTATTGAAGCTTAAAAACTCATCAAGAATTAGACGAAGCCAGTTTACTTTGATGTTCCCAAAAATTGCATACAAAACTTTAAAGTTATTTTCATAGACAAGTTCATAACTCCCGGTTGTAGGAGTTACGATTTTCATTAGAGCCCGACGAATAATTCGTGCCTTTGATCGTAAAGACATCGATTTTAATTGACGCATATCATGTTCTAAAAACAAATGGCTTATGCGGTCTCAAACAACCAAATCAACATCAATAGCAGCTAATTCAACACCATCATTTTCTAGTTTGCAGAATATGAGCCATGCGGTCTAGAGAAAAGAAGATGGGCTTAGCACATACGAGACCCCAAACGCAATCTTGTTGATTTGGAACATCTTGGTGACCCAAATTCAGGTTAGCGAGGAACAATTTCACCATAATTTGGTTGATTTTGTGTTTACTGTCGTCGATATCAATTAATGATTCTAAATTGCTCCTTCGAGCGAAATCTTGAATGTGATACGGTGAAAAATCAGGGAATTTGGCGAACGAACCTTTGAATATTCTTGAATCTTGCATCTGTCTCCACCTCTTCATTGCGGTGTCATCAAATAGCCACCTTTGAATTTATTCATTTGATGGAGGTTGAGATAAGGAGGAGGCTTGTCCTTTACGTTTTGGAGCCAATTAAATTTGATTTTGAGAAGAAAAAAACTGGAGTTTTGGAGAGCTTAGGGTTTTGAAAACTTTGAAAATCTGAAGTGGTAAAGAGGAGAGAAGGTAAAGTGAAAGATAGAGGGGTCAAGGGGGTAGGTGAAAGGATAAAAAGCAATTCAGATCTACGGCTCAGTCGACTGGCTCAGGGCATCAGTCGACTGATGCCGAAGTTTGAAAATTTTCGATCTTCTGGTCTAGTTGACTGAGGCCGTGCAACAGTCGACTGGACATGTTATATAAAAAAATTATTGCTGCGTCAGTCGACTGATGCTAAAGGTCGATAATTTTCAACATTTTGGTCCAGTCGACTGAGGCCCTATAACCGTGGACTGGCCATGTATATGTGCAAAAAATTGTTTGCAGTGTCAGTCGATAGATCTCCTTATCCAGTCGACTGACCTTTAGTATTTTGTACAAAGAATTTCGTATGATGTGAACTGTGTATATTTTATTTATTTTTGTTAATTTTATAAATATAGATAATTTTAATTTTAATGAATGATTTAGAACTAACTTTATTTTGCTGTTAAATGTTAATATTTTTTTATATATGAGTTATCGTTTATCGCATCGGAAATAAATTTATTCCAAATATAAACGTACATATATAAAGAATTTATTTGAAAATACAACGAAAAATGATTAAAAACTATGATTATTTCTTGGGACTCGGTGTCTTGAATTCTTTCAGTTGCTTACGATGAACATTCGAAGCTTCGTTGTGATCCCACGAATTTGGTAAGTATGGTGGTCACGGTGGAGATGAAGTCGATGGTCGTCTGATAGGCGAAACAACATTTTCGTCCATCGGGTGTGACGATGCCCCATAGAATTTCATAGCGATGTGCTCGATTATTCCTATACATCTGAAGTTTATTTTTTGTTCGTAATACATCTCCCATTGTAGCATTAGAGATTCCTGCTGATAATGGTGGAGATCGTCGGTCCTTTGTTTTGTGTTTGGGGAAATATCAACGGTCTTCTTTCCTTTTTTCTTGTCCAAAGTATATTCGGTGTGGTAGACCGATGATGGTGAAACTTTATGGTCTGGAGTTTTTGGAGAGTTGGTCGAGGCAATGATTTTGATAGAGTATGTTGTAGAGGAAGTTGACATTGTTTTAAAACTGCTATTAATTAATGCTTTACTTCAGAGAGAGAATCGAATGATGTCTTTGCTTTTATTTTAAGTGCATAGAAAAAGGACCTATTTATAGATTTAGTTTAGGAAAAATAGGATACTAATTGGTGGATTATATTAATTCTAGCCAAGAAGTATGTAGAGACATTGGTTTTCTATTGGCTAAGTTAATTTGAACGATTTTAATATTTATAAAATTAGTAATGTAGATTATAAGGAGAAACATGACATTTTAATGTAATATAAAATACTTGTTACCATAAAATAAAATGGCCATAATAGACTAGAACAGAAAAAATTAATGGCTCAGTGGTTAAGACACTTGGGTTATTCACAACAGGTCACGAGTTTGAGTCTCGGCATGGTTAGAATTTCGAATTTTTCATAAAAAATTTATTTTCGAGTGTTTAGTTTAAAAATTTTATATTTTTTATTTATAAATCCTTACTTGAAATTATACTGAGCTCACGTCGCAATTTTATAAACGTATTCTCTAATAGTAGTTTAGTAAAAATATCGGCTAACTGATTTTCTGATGGTACGTAGTCCAGATTTATTATATCTTTTTCTGTATTATCATGTAAAAAGTGATGTATAATATCTATACGTTTAGTTCTCGAGTGATTTATTGGATTTTTAGACAAATTTATTACACTAGAATTATCGCAGTAAATTGTTGATTATGATAGATTGATTCCAAAATCTTTAAGTGTCTATTGCATATAAATTACTTGTGTGTAAGCTAGTGCTGTAGAAATATATTCTACTTCATAAGTTGATAGAGAGACATGGTTTTGTTTCTTAAGAAACCGTGATATTAACGATTTACCAATGAAGTGACACATACCATTTGTACTTTTTCTATCTATTCGTGATCCTCCGAAATCAGCAACACTATATGATACTAATTCGAACGAACACTCTTTTGGATAGAAAAGTCCGAAATTTGTAGTTTTACTAAGATAGCGTAGTATATGTTTTACTACAGGTAGATATGATTCTTTCGGGTTGCTAGAAATCGTGCATATAGGCATACACTCATTAAAATATCTGGTCTACTTGCTATTAAATAAAGTAGTGATCCTATCATACTACAATATAATTTCTGGTCTACACTTTTGTCGTTTTCATCTTTATGAAGATGTGATGTTGTACTCATAGGAGTTGGTTCGGCAGAAGTGTTTTCCATTCCAAAACGTTTGATAAGATTATTACAATATTTTTCTTAATTAATAAAAATTCCATTTGAAACTTGTTTTATTTGAAGTCCTAGAAAATATGATAATTCTCCCATACGGGACATTTCAAATTCTCTAGTCATTATTTCAGAAAATTCTTTACATGATTCATTATTAGTTGAGCCAAATATAATGTCATCGACATATACTTGAACTATTAATATACATTTTTAGAGTGTTTTATAAATAATGTTTGATCTCCTTTTCTTATTTCGAATCTAGAATTAATTAGATAGCTTTTAAGACGTTCATACCAAGCACGTGGTGCTTGTTTTAAACCATATAAAGCTTTCTTAAGTGTATATACATGATCTGGATATTTTTCATGAATAAATAAAGGAGGTTGTTCAACATAAACATTTTCTTTAATATAACCATTTAAAAATGCACTTTTAACATCCATTTGATAAGGTTTAAAATTATTAAAACATGCATATGCTAGTAAGATTTGTATTGCTTCAAGTCTAGCAACTGAAGCAAACGTTTCTTCATAATCTATTCCTTCTTCTTGATTATATCTTTATGCTACTAATCTTGCTTTGTTTTTATAAACCCATTTAGTTCCTATAACTGTCTGATCGGTTGGTCTGGGTACTAGTTCCCAAACTTCATTTCGTTCAAAATGATTTAATTCTTCTTGCATAGCAATAATCCAATTTTCATCGGATGATGCTTCTTTAGTATTTCTAGGTCTATAGTAGAGAGAAAAGCTATATTACTCATTAAATTTAATTGACTTCTAGTTCAAACATTTGAATTTATTTCTCCAATTATATTTTCTGTAGGATGACTTCGTAAAACTCTTCAAGGAGATCTTATTGTATTAGTAGTATTTCTATTTTCTAAATTATTAACAATGTTTTCATCTTCTCTAGAAAAAATGATATCGTCGTCATCTCTTGAATTGTTTATTATTGTTTTTGTTTATTAAAATTGTCATTAATTGTAGTAGAAACAAGTTTAGCATTTTCATTAAAAGATACATGGAGTGATTCTTTAATAGTATTTGTTCGTTTATTAAAAATTTGATAAGCCTTACTTCGATTCGAATATCCAAGAAATATTCCTTCGCCACATTTTGAATCGAATTTGCCAAGCTGATCTTTAGTATTTAATATAAACATTTTAATCCAAATATTTTAAATTAAGATATGTTTGGTTTTCTACCACTAAATAGTTCGTAAGGAGTCTTTTTGGTGAGAGGCCTAATAGAAACACGATTCAAAACATAACAAGCAGTTGCAACAGCTTTTACCCAAAATTGTTTTGGTAACGTGCTTTCATTTAGTAAAGTTCTTGCACATTCTTATAGAGTTCGATTCTTTCGTTCTACAACTCTATTTTGTTGTGGAGTTCTAGGAAATGAAAAGTTATGTAATATTCCTTTCTTTTTACCATAGTAATCAAATTGTATATTTTCAAATTCACCTCAATAATCACTTTTGGTATTTTTAATTTTAATACTTTTTAAATTTTGAATTTGTTTAACAAATGTTTTGAAATTTTCAAAAGTATCACTTTTATTTTTCATAAAAATCGTCCATGTATGTCTAGAAAAATCATCAACTATTATAAATACGTATTTATTATGATTTATGGATTGTATTTGGGTAGGACCTAATAAATCCATATGAAGTAACTCGATCGATTGTAATGTCGAGACAACTTTCTTACATTCAAATGAGGATTTAGTTTTTACCTAATTGACATGAGTCACATATATCATTGACTTTAAAATTCATATTTGGTAATCCTTTTACAAGATTATATTTAGAAATTTTATTTATATTTTTGAAATTGATATGAAAAAATCGTCTATGCCATTTCCATGGATCATTTTCTTTAGCTATTAAACACATATCTGAGTTATGATTAACTTTCATATTTAAAATGTAAATATTTTTATCTCTATTTTCCTCGAAAATAAGATTTTGATTTTGATCATGAATGCTACACTTATTTTCAGAAAATGATATTTTAAATCCTTTATCGCACAACTGACTTACACTTAATAAATTATGTTTTAAATTCTTAACCAATAAAACATTTGTAATTAGAGGTAAATTAGATGTACCGTAATTGCTCACATCGCCATTGCCGATGATATATCCTTTGGAATTGTCTTCAAAAGTGACAGAACCTCCATCTGAGTATGTAATATTTATCAGCATATCCTTATCTCCTGTCATATGTTTTGAGCAACCACTGTCGAGTATCCTTTTTCCTCTTTTCTTGAGTGGGACTTGCAAAAAATACGAGATATCGTTGGTACTCACCTTTTAAATAGGGTCCTAAGAGTTAGATCTTAGAAAACCAACCCAAGAGGGTTTAGTATCCCTTTTGTTAATTTTTACTACTATGAACATCTTTTATGAATGAACTAATATACTTCTTTCTTATTAGTTTGTTATTAGTTCTAGGTAACTATATACTTATAGAAATTAATCTATTTGAAGATG
Organism: Allium cepa; assembly: GCA_030765085.1. Lineage (NCBI taxonomy): Eukaryota > Viridiplantae > Streptophyta > Magnoliopsida > Asparagales > Amaryllidaceae > Allium > Allium cepa. The sequence continues at coordinate 594,687,915 of CM060945.1, forward strand.
TGGATGTTTTTACTTTATTACTAGATTGTGACTCTTTTACTTTCTTTTTATATCCTAAACCATGTTTATTATTAACAGATTGTGAATTCTCAATAATTCTAGATAAATTTTCTAGTCCTTTATTAAAATTTGAAACATTTTTAGTGATTCCATCTAGTTAGCTCTTTAGACTTGAATTTTCTAGTTCTACCATTTTAATATTAGTTTTAAAACATGATTCTTAGAAACATGACTATCATTCTTTTCTTTTTGAGTTTCAATTTATTGACTCAATAATATAAGTTGAGAATTAACATTAGGGAGAGATTCTTGAGTTTTCTCAAGTTCTTCTTCCAATATTTTCTTCTCGTTTTTAAGCATATCTCTTTCGAATTCTGCATTGTTCTGATTTTCTATAACTTTTTTATATTTTCTTTCAAAAGTTTTTAAAGTATCTAATAATTCAGAATTTATTTCTATCATGTCATTAAAAGTAAAATCACTAACCTCATTAGCTTTAGCCATAAAACGTACGTTAGCCTATTCATTATTGCTGTCACTTTCACTTCTCGAAGAAGAGGAATCTGAATCTGAATCATCCCATGTGACTAAAAAGGCTTTTCTTTTGAATTTGTCCTTCCTTTTATTTCGGTATTCTTTCTTTTGACCTGGACAGTCTTTCTGCATATGCCCCTTTTTGTGATAGTTAAAACATTCCATAACTGATAAAGACGGTGGTTTGTTGCTGGTTGAGCTTCTCTTGCCATTATTTCGATTTCCTTTTCTACATTTCAAGAATTTCTTGAAGTTCTTTGCAATAAAAGCTAGGTCGTCTTTGTCTGAGTCTGATTCTTCTTGTTCTGTATGAAATGCAGTATTCTTTTTATCTTGAGCCTGAACTCTTTTTTCCTGCAAATTCACTTCATAAGACATTAGGTTTTCTATTAATTCTTCTGGAGTTATTCTGGAAATATCATTTGCTTCTTCAATCCTGTAAATAGTGTGGAATAAAAAGCAATATAGTTAAATGACACCAGATATTTTTATACTGGTTCGGAGCACCGTCCTACGTCCAGTCCCAGACTCCTTCTAGAATTTCACTAAAACAACAACCCTCTCTTAACCTGGAGGAACAGGTTTATACACCCCTGAGCAGCCGAACGGGGACCTAAGTAGCAGAACAGGATTTCGCCCCAACAACCAAAGAGGACTTCACTCGCCTGAGCAGCTGAACAAGACTTCAACAAATACAGAAAATAGTTTTGACTTTTGTGTGTTCTGATAACATGGATTTGTCACTTTTAGTACACCCTTCCTATAATCTTCTCCTCGAGTATAAATATATATATGAAGTATATGAAGAATAGAAAGGTATAGTATTGCTTTAATGCAGAATAATTGAAAGTATTATAGCAAATAGATTTCAGAAAGTTAGATCAGAGAGTAAGAGAAATCAATTGTGATTACGTGATTTGAAATAAAGTTGGAGTTCGTATTTATAAAGGTTAGAAAGCAGCAACTGTTGGTGAAGAGTTTTGATCGAAGTGTTGTGTCCGAATCTTTTCGTCAAAGCTTCGCAACTCTTCACAAAAGTCGTGTCCTTTCAAAAAAAATAGTTGTTATAGAAATTCAGTCGACTGAGCTATAGTGTCAGTCGACTGAAGATACAAAAGTAATTTGAAATTTAAATTCGTATATATTTAGGTAACTGTGCATGCTGCACAAAAACCTCAGTGTTGGTCGACTGTATCAGCAGGTCAGTCGACTGACCTGATCGTTTTTGTGCAGTTTGCACAATTGCATATATATACATATATTTATTTATTTCTATAACTTTAAATTACTGTAATAATTTAAATGTGTGCTTATATATGTATAAATTATTTAGTAAATATAGTGCTTAAATATATAAGCTAGTGTTGACATAATCGAGGAGAGATTTTAACGAATATTGACCTAAGACTTAAAAACAAAATACCATAGTCGATGCACTAGTTTTTAAAGTCTCGTCTCCTTGTCTCTTTTTGTCGTAGCAGTCGTCAAATCTATATGTTGTAGTGATAGCTTCGTGTCATGAATCAAAACTAAGTCTCAACAACTATAAATTCAAACGCTATGAAATTTGAAATCCAAATATAATACACTACTACGAATCCAGTGGAACTGGTTTCATCGAATTCTAAGACTGTGCCTCGGATCGATATATTAACGCGTCGATTAAATCGACGATTTTCAAAATTTAGGAAATCGCTTAAAATTTCAGTTTTTAAAAATTATTAACTAAATTAAAATTATAAAACCAATACTTAAACTATTTAAATATTCAAAATCAATAACAAAAAATCGAAGTCATTATAAACTTTGACCATTTATTTATTAAATCCCAGTTTAGGTTCGTTCGGATTTAAACTCATTTCAATCGCACAATGATAAACAAAATTATTTACTAAGTGTCCCACAATGTTCACCTAAGTAAACATCTAACCATCACTTAGATTATTTAAATTACCACAAAACTAATTGAGACGATTTTCTCCGAATTACTCTAAAGAAAATGCATTCCCTTTAAAATTTCTCATCCAAAATATTTCTGTTTAGAAATACTTCCAAGTAGCGCTACTATATATTTTTCAAAAACCTTTTGAAATTATTTCATACAATTTTGAGATTTAAATTCAAAGATCATTTTTTTAAAACATATTTCATAAATCAAATTTATAAAAAATTACCTTCTATATAGAATCATTTTCGTATTATAACGATTCCCCTTTATTATAACAAAATTTTCTCAATTATTTAGTCTCTAAATGTCTTATCTTATCATTTAGATTATACTGAATAACTATTATTAAAAGTTTTACTTTAACAAAACATTACAAAAAGGTGAATTTTAACTTAACTTTTTCTTCGAACACCTTATAGTCAAATTAAGAAACTTAATTCACAAAGTGGTTTGTTTAATACACTCGCAATTATTAAACAATAAACGCTCTTTAAACTAGATGGGCGTAAATTAACAAATAATAGTAAATGCACTATGTGAGCATGACAAATCAAATAGTTGTGATAATAAATATTATCATTTTCAAACAAACATTCCAAAATAACTATTTAAATTTTGAAAATTATTCTTTTACATTTATACACACACACATATATATATACGTATATGTATATATAAAATATAATCCTAGGAAAAATATTTCATTTGCCAAATTTTCAAAAATTAATATCATGTATGTTTACCTCGTTTGAGTGTTTAGAAATTCCTATCGATGTCGTAGTGTCCCACCTCCCGATGATAATTTACAAACAACTCAATAGACCAATTACTACAATACGTTATTATACCAATAACAAATACGCGGTCGTATATACAATACTCTTAAACCCATTCTAGTGAAACGACCCGCAGTTCCGTACCCCTTGAGTCGACGCTATTCTCCATCAATCAACTCAAGATGAACGGAAATACGAACCATTTGGGTTAAAGAAGAAGAGGTAGAAGAAGAAAAAGAAAACAACATCAGAATCTAACCATCATAGCGGAATAAATATAATAGATAATAAATGATCTTTACACAAAAACAAATCTATTTATACATTACATCATCAGAGTACACATCACATCCAACTGAACAGTAATCATAACATGTCCTCACAAAACTGAATACACAGCTAAATAACACATCGGAATATTTAAAACAAATACGGGAGTACGTATCGCCATCCAGCTCCACAACATCTATAATACTTGGTTTGACCCGAGCATTATAGTCAAATAACATTCGAGTCAGTTTGGAATACCAGCGTGAGAAAACCACACTCCAATTGGTTATTAAAGTTTTCAAAATCCTATGAAATCAAAAGCATCTCATAAGTCCACGCCACAAATAAACATGTCGGATTTTTACCTTACGATGGCCAAAACACTTTTGTTCAAATCCGTCTGATATTATAATAGTGTCTACAGAAAGTAAAATAGAATCTAACTGAAATGCTTGCATCTCACGTTTCAGCAATAGTTGGGCACAATCAAAACCGTACAGGCGCGTAGGGAGAATAGATTTCCAACTAATGACTAGGCATTGGGGTACCACCTGTCACAATACGTGGTCTAGATTACCGTACCAAGGATTACTCTCAATCCCCTACAACACAAGACCGGGACTACCCCTTACTGGATAATCCCGAGTAAGATCACCCCATGGCTGGGATCAGCAACCGCACCACTAAGCCGAATAAAAGGGACATCTAGACAGGGATGACCTCACCCTAATGGGCGCTACCCACCTAGCCTTGCTGCATAACCCCTGATTTTCAGTCATTCCGGTTGATGAGGCTTGAGGCCAAGTGGTACCTTTTTAGATAGTTTCACTTAGAATGTCCATCATCCACCTGACGATGTTCCGAAAGCATTCATCCATACAAGTCTGTCCCGGGTTCGAACGGAACCGAAGGCACTACTCCTACTACATCCATTTTGGAATCTCCTCAGGATTAGTAGCGACTAGCTCTTGCACTTCACTGCTCCATCTTCGAATCCAAATTCGTCTTCCTCACGAAAACGTTCAAACCGGATCGGAGTGGTTTTCAGGAAATAAATCCCAATCCTGGTCTCTTCGAAACGATCAGCGCATTGTGCAATATTGATAGTCGGTTATTTAACTATCAATTAACATTCACAAACACCCATCCAACATAAATAATTTAACCAAATTATTTATTAATCTCAAAATATCTTCGCAAGATATATTTCTATTTTCAACCCTTTTGAAAACAGTTTTCAAACCACACTTTCCTCATGAAATAAATTTCCAAATATTTATTTCCACTGAAAAGACCAAGAGCAAAAACTTTACATTTTTAAAATAATTTAAAACACTTTATTTTAAAATAACCTTTAAAACATTTAAATTAAAACTAACTTTAATACTTATTCAAAATATATACTTTAAGAATATTTAAAATAAAACTACTTTGTACAATATAAAACTGAATTTCTAACTTTTAAAACATAATACCAAACCTCCTTTAAATAATTACTTCTATAATAGATTAAAAGAAAATACTTTAGAATTTAAACATTAAGAAATAATAAGTTTTCTAAACATACTTTTTAAACAACTTAAAACCTTTCACTTATACTTAAAATTTGTTTAAAACGTACTTGGCTATTCAGGAAAATACGCTTCCCTTCCACATCTTTTGAAAATAAATCACCATTTATTTTTAAACAAAATTACTCATTCCTTTAATAAATTCCCACCGTGAATTTATTCTTTCAAATATCTTCTATTATATTACTTCACTTTTATAACCCCAGTTTATATATTCTAAAGTCACATTCTCCTTTAAATTTCCGATTTCAAACACTTAAATCAATTTCCGAATTAATTTCAAATTTACTCCCTTTTGAAATAAATTCCTTTACTTACTCATTTATTTCAAAACCCATTGAGTTCAGATTTATTTATTCATTATGATTTAAAATCTTTTAACTGAAAACACCAATTTCAGATTTTCCCAAATTCCTTCTTTATACTTTTAAATAAATTCAAACCTTGAATTTTAAAATAAATTATTTATTTCTTGATATAGCATCACTTAAGTTTAAAATTTATTATTTCTCTGTTTATTCAAAATCCTTTTTCATGCTCGGAACTTATTAGAATTTAAAAATCACTTTTCTTTCCAATTCATTCTTATTTTTATTCAAATTCTCTACAATTATTTTACTTAAAAATTCACTCTTTTATTTTATTTACAAAAATACAATTCTATATATTTTGATAACTCGGTGTACCGAAATATATTCAAGCAAACCATAGCATTCAATATTCCAATTATCAATAATATTCATCACAGAATATCAAATATTTATAACACAGAATATTAAACAATCTAAATAATTTTGAGGAATCCAGTTGGATCCCTCCAACCTATTTCCCTACATCCACAGATGTTAGCACAACATAAAATACCAATTCTACTTCGAGGTGGAATAACGCGGTATATGGGATTAATATAATATCATCTGCTATTATGCGGCGCATAGGGTGTCATCCGCTATATGATGCGGGAAATCAATCACTCCAATATTACTATATATATACTACTATATATAATATAGAACATCAAATCAATTCAATCATTCAACCAATTATTTATATTTAACCATTTAAATTTAAATTAAAACCCAGATGAGTGAGATTTTCTCACCTTTGATTTTTGTTGTTTGCAATCCATTCTAAACTGGCTTGTCTCTTCACATTTTTAGACCATGTATATTCATTAGGTGATTTATTAATATATGAATTAACCACACAAATTATTACAAATTATTACCATTTAACAAATTTAATATACTAAAAATTAAATTAAATTTAAACTAATAATTCTCTTCTCTTTTTTCTTTTAAAAAAAACATATATCCTTATAGTCTACATATAAACCAACTCTATATATATACACCAAAATAATGAACTATATTATCTTTAAAATTTCTATCTTCCAAATCTTATCTATATATCTAATTATTTTTGTTTACTGTTTATCTAAAAAAATAGAAATCTTAACCCTTACTGTGATAATAAATTTCTATTTAACTAATACTATTCATATATAAAAATAACATCAAAATACTTTACTGTAAATTATATATACATTTCCTTCAATTACTCACATACAAAATCTGCTGTTAAAATTTTTATCTTGCTAAATAAAATTTCTATTCATAAACATCCTATCTATACCTTTAAAAATAAATAAAACAAAAAAGCAGAAGAATTACCTATTCCTCAAAATTTCCGTCACACGAGCCCCAAAGCACAACACCATACAAGATAGTGTCAAATCGCGACTGTCCACCATGACCCAACCGGATCGCGACCTAACCCTATTCGTCGATGTTAAGCTCCATTCACTGTCGTGCCTCTCCACTACGCCATCCGCGATCATCACGACCCCATGAGCTGCCCTCCACCAAGATCTCCTCCATCCCACGCCGTGCATCTCGCGCGTGTGCACATCCCCTCAAGCCTATCGCAAAATCGAACATGGAATCGTCTCTCAGGCATCGGCACATCTAGGTCGAAATTGAATTGCATAGCCGAGGTGAAAATCGTGAAAACGATCGAGACTCCTCCGCCCATCTAAAATCTATCAACGATAATAGTAGTACTATACTCTTATCCTGATTATTTATCTTCCTGATTGGTTGAAAAAGAGAAATGGAAGTTGCGGATTTAATTTGAGAGGACGGAGGTGAAAAACTGGGATTCAGTTGAAAATGAGAAGAGGGGGCTCGCCATTTTCTAACTTAATATGGGAATGGTTTCATGAAATGAGGAGGTGTGATTTAAAACGAAGAGAAAGAGCGATGTCGGACTGAAAGGGAGCAAGTGTCTGGAGTACGCTTCCTAGGTCAGCTAGGATGGCTTGCACAGGTATAGGATGGAGGCTGAGATTAAAGGCTGATGGTGAAAGAATTTCAACCGAAGTTGACAAGTCAAACAAAATAAGTATATTTGAATTTAAATCATCTCAATAAATGTAACTCAAAATCTCGGTCTCCTATCGAGGCATGCCGCCAGGCGTCTATAATGTTAAACCCATATTCTGTACGCAATGGAAAAGGTTACGAGTCCTAATTCGATCGTATGGAGAAGATAGCTTTTTGGACCTAGTTATTATATTGAATTTCGATATAAATTTCAGCGCGTTTACATATCGTACGCACACACAACAATCCAACCTGTAACGACTCTGAAATTCAGACCCAGTATAAATTTTAAAAATCATATATTAGTATAGAAATTTGAATTTTCACAAACAAATTCCGTTGCCATTCAAACTTCACATTTGGAATGCGTCTAGATAGACATAGGCATACGCCAAATTTCGTTGAAAAATATTGAAGTAAATTTCGCTCGTCGCATTTACATATTAGTTTAAATTTTATGTGTAAATTTCCTATTGTCCAAACTTAAATATTTTTCACAATGTTGCATAAGAAAAATATTCTGAACTTGATGACGCATTTCATTCCGGCAAATTTCGCTTTTAATTGCTAGTTAAAATGTTCGCTCGAGCAAATGGATCAATAAGATTAACCACTTCGCAAACAGTGCCAAACCATCAATGTCTTCATACCGTTGTGTCCGCCTCGTTGAGCTGACCAAAAAGGTAATTTTGTTTGTGTAAATCGGAGTTCGGCATTGCGAACTATAATTTTTTAACGGAGTACAAACTGGTCAATTACGCAGCACAAACCGGTACCCAACCTTCTTCACTGTACAGAGTTCTAGGGATCTTTGGCAATTCAGAAACCCAATAGCCATCACGTTTACCAAAAACATCATTGCATTGACCTTTGCACTCTGAAACCATCTGTATATATCTGCCTTCTTTAATTCCTCTGCATACCAGCTCACTTCATTAATTGCTCACTGCATTGCTGGCTACTTCTCTGGTACGCACTCTCTTCTCCCTCCTTTTCTGTATTTCTTTTATTTTGTCTCCCCCTCAGTATGAAACTCACCCACACCTGCTCCATGCTTCCACGCTCTCCCCTCCACTGCCCATGCACCAGCCCACCCTCAACCCATGCATGACCATCCGCATCCACACCCCACCTGCGCCACGCAGCCACCACTGCATCACCTCCGCCCATTGGCCAACATCCACCAGCCCGGCTCGTCCACCTCCAACCCGGCTCGCCTCGTCCACCTCCGGCCCAACCCGCCTCCACGCCGACGTCCCGACCCCACTTCCCACTGCCGCATCGCCTGCTGCTCCGCCCTACACGGCCCCACTCGGTTCGCCCCGCATCACCAGCCTCTGCCTTCGCCCACCCAGCCACCGCGCCCCACTGCTGCTGTAACGACCCAGGATTTTTAATAATTAAAATTTGAATATTTAATTAATTTTAAATATTAATAAGTGAATTTATATGTCGAATAAATTTTTATTTGAATTATTGGATTTAATTGAATAATTAAATCGATAATTTAATACGTTAAATTATGGAAATAATTGAAAATCAAGTTAAATATGATTGAAAATGATTTGTAAAATTTTATTTTATCATGTTGGAGTTAGAATGACATTTTAGAACATTTAAAATCGAATTAAGAATTAATTTGTGAAAATTGAATATTTTAATATTAAAATCGACTAGTGAAAATAGTCAATTTTTGAACAGTCTCAGAATTGAACGAAACCAGTTTCATTGGATCCGTAATAGTTAGTTATTTCCGGATTTCAAATTTCGTGTCAATCGGAGCTATCGTTTGATCGTGGCAGCTCGAAACGCATCGATTTATTTTTAATATTAATTTGGCGAGTTAAAATAGCCATTTTTCAAAAAGTCTCGGATTTCGACGAAACTAGTTTCATCGGATCCGTAATGTGATATTATTGTATGGTTTCAAATTTCGTGTCAATTGGATTTACCGTTTGTCCGGTACGAATTAAAACGCCTAGAAATCGATTTAAATCGGTTTGATTTAAATTGAGCGTTTGTTGCCATATCTCGCACAGATGTCCGAATTAGCTTTCGAAACCTGTTCCATTGTGTCCGAAACACGGGATAAACCCTAGGTACGTCAGTTTCGGCGCGTAAATCGGAGTTCGGAATTTTCGGGATGAATAGTGTCGTTCGAAATTCTATAAATAGGCACCCTCACTCTAAAAAAAAAAAACAGAATAGAAACCCTAGCCGCCAGTTATGGGTCAATGGCCGAAAATCACCCTCGCTTTTCTTCAATTATCTCTTCATCCACTCAACGATTCGACAAACCTTCAACTAGAAAGTTGTAGGGGGCACTACAATCTACATTCTCAACGGTCAAGATCGAAGATGGTGGAGCGAATCAACGGGAAATGGAGCTGGAAGCGCGCGCGTTCATTCTCGAACTGCATGCACAGGTGGGGGCCGAGCTCTGAGCTACTCACGGCGTGGGTGGTGTTCGGGGTGGCGAGTCGCATGGAAGTCCCTGATCGTTGCATAGGTCGTCGTGTTGGATGTAAAATTTAACCCTAGTTGATGTAAATTGGGTTCGGTCTCTTACCTGATGATGCGTGAATGAAGAAGAAAGAAAGGAGCGGCCCAGATGAGAAGGGGATGGATCCTGTGGCTATGGTTTAGTTTGGTATAAAATTAGTTAATTAATGTTGTAATTAGTTTATAAAAAATCGAGTAAACTTCATAAAATCATATCTTTTTCATACGAGGTCGAAAACGCGCGAAACCAGTTGCGTTGGAATCGTATGGACGAGCACTACGCGATGAAATTGGATTGGAGTCGTTTGGAGTTAGTGAGAATTTTGGGTAAAATTAAACGTCCGTTTAATTTTATTCGAAATAAATCGCTAAAACGGAATTGAAATCAAGGTGAGAACTTCTCACTCAATCGAATCAGTTTCGATTTTATTTTAAATAGTTAGATTTAAAATTTTTGAATGCATGTTTGAATGATGATTGTTATCTATTTATTTTTAAAATAGACATTACACGCCGTTAGTAAGCGGATGTTATTTATTAAGAACATATACCGCGAATATTTCATAAACAGTGAGATTGGTATTATATATAATAGCAATATATATATATTGGCATATGTATACATTGGAGTTATTGATTTCCCGCATTTTTGTTTAGCGGATGAGACCCTATTGCGCCGTTATTAAGCGGATAATATTTAATAAGAACATGTACCGCGATAATTTCGTACTGGAGCGAAATTGGTATTGTGCTAATGTTTGTGATGCAGGAAAACAGGTTGGAGGGATCCAACTGGATTCCTCAACAGTATTTATTTGATTTCAGATATTTTGATATTTGATGGATTATCATATCGATATATGATATCGTTGTTGTCGTGATTGACTATTTGGTGTGTAGCATCATTGGACCAAATTTGGAATTTTAAAATGATTTCAAAGTGATTTTGAAAGTATACGTTTATAAAATATTTTTGGAATTGATTCATTTTAAATAAATAAACGTTATAATTTTTAAAGTTATAAAAATTATGATTTTTGAGAAATATAGTTAAAACTGATTTTTGAGAATATGATGCTATTGATTTTATAAAATGGTTTAAAATCGGGACTTTTGAAATTATTATAAAAAGTTAAATATAGGATTTATAAAATTTGATTATTTTATAAATCAAAATGATGAAGTTTTTAAAGGAATTTAAAGACGTTTTAAAGAATAATATAAATTAATTTATATTAAGAGATTTATAAATGGATATTTATAAATTGAAATATAGACATTATAAAACGAGTTTTTATAAGTGTTTGAATGAAGTGAAAATAAATTCCATAAATGAATGAAATTTATAGAATTATAAACGGTGAAGTTATAAATAGAATTTTATAAACAGTAGGTTTATAAAATTTATAAAGTCATTAAAAGAATGGTTTTGGATAAATAATTGAATCTTATAAGTTATAAGATTTATAATTATGAAGTTCAAAGGAACGATTTTTGTGAACGAATAAATTTTAAGTATTTAACTTATAATATGAACCTTTAGTTTATAATTGAGTTATAAATCGAATAGGTTAATAAAAGAATTTATAAAAGGAAGTTTTTATAAATAAATAAATAGAAATGGAATTTATAACCGTTGTTTATAAATTCACAAACGACTTATTTTGATAAGCAAAATTGTTGAAAACCTATTTATGAAGTTATATTCACATTTTTGACTGTGAATAATCCTTTGAAATAAAATGTATAAAAGGATGAAAATTGTTAACGTAGTATATTCACGTTTTTGAATAATGGATAATATGTTAAAGAAATTGTTTTGAATGTGATATTTCAAATAGAAATTAAAACGATCTAACGATGTTTTAAAATGTGTTATGATTCGAAACCATAGATTTCAACAGTGATTGTTGAAATAGACGTTTTCGAGAAATAAAAGGAAATGGTGGACTATAACACTGTTGTTATAGTAAATGATTTCCGAAAGGAAATGTTTTGTATAGTATTGGGATTTATATATCTATTTTAATTTCGAATCCCTATACTAGTGATTTTGGGTTGTCGTAACGATGTTTTACGCAACATTCGTTTTGGCCCAAATAAATATGTTAAGAGAATGATTTCCTTAAAGAATGAAATATATACTTAATCTCGATTTAAGTATATTGAATATTTTCTAAGTGTTGAAAATAAATAAAATTCGTGAATTACTTATTTAATAAGTATGGAAATTGTTGAATATGCGCTTATATGATTTTTGTTTGATGATAATAAACATATATACATTCGTTTAAATGTATTTGATAATATACTATTTATTTTCACAGATTAAATAAATATTTGCTGAATAAAATAAATAACACAGAATTTGAATTCAAACGAATATTTTATTCAAATAAATATTTATTACAATTTTGAATAGTATACAAATTCAAGCTCTCACTATTCACTATACAACTTTGATACAATTTCAATTACATCACTATTTTACATCAGCACCTCACTACATATCACTCACACTCGTATTTATCTTCAACTGCATTCAAGTTTGAATCCAGCATCTGAGCAATCTGCAAAAATATAAACTAACGCAGTAAAATTGAAAATAAAATATTTTTGCGATATAAAATAAAACGTGAATTTTGAAAATGATATTTGCCTCAGTTATTTGGGTTGTTCGTCATCATTTAAATTTGAATTCATCATACACGAACAACTTGTGACATACACAGTATATTACTGTATATGCCACAAGGCCGTGCACGCCGATATATACACTTGATTGATTTACAGGGACATGCAAGCACAGGTCAAACCCAAATGAAAAATCGGGTTCAACTCACGTGCAATAACATTGAAAATCACGACACAAGCACAAGGTCAAATCCGAGTTTTGAAACTGGATTCAACACAAGGCGACATGACATGAATGCAACGAAGACCAACATTAAAATGGACTGCAACATGGATATCACAATCAAACTGCAACAAGGCAACTAGGAATGAACAGAACATAACAGCACCAATGCAAGCAAGTCAGTGGCAAAACACAAACTGCAGTGGACAGACCAGAGTGCATCAGTGCCAAGAAACTCAAGTGCACGACTAAACTGACGATGAATACAACTTGAAGCATACAAGCTCAATGAAGATTGCAGCAACAACAGTGAGCACACTCATATGAACAAGTGCAAAGAACAATGAAGTATGCACAGCAAATAACATACACCAAAGCTAAAAGCAGTGTCAAGAAATGAAACACTGCAACTCAGTGCATCAACCAAAGTTAAGGCGACATGAAGTCAGCAAACTGCAACAAACACATATATGGTCTAAGTGAATCAAGCAAATGAATATAGTGAATGAAATGCACAAAGACATAGCATCTGTCTCAGGTTAATAAACCAGAGAAATGCACAGTGGAATGAAGTCAAGTGATGCACATATACTTGAAAGCTACAGCATCAAGTAGACCAGGTTCATATGCAATGAGAGGAACATCAAAGACAAGACTAAGTGCAGCATCAGTGAAGACAGTTACTTCACAATGAACAAGTGCACAACAACTTCAACAAAGACTCAAGCTACAGTGCATAATGGTCAACACAGTAAGACATGAAGCAATGGTCAAGAGAAGTTCAAAGCAGTAGGGTACATGAAGCAAACAACAACACGAATGCAAGTGCAGACGATAGCTACTCATTGTAACTCAGTAATACAAGGCAAACTGACAACAACAAACATGAATACAACTCGATGCAACAGTCACAAATCAAGTACATGAAGATGGCAACCCACAGTATCCACAACAAACAACTCAGTAACCAGAAGCAACAACATGTACAGTGATATGCAGCAAAGTAAACAGCACTTTGAATAAAATCGAGCATGAGTACAGTTTGAACAATATCCAGAAGAGCAGTATAAAAAAAATTCAAAATGGCCGAAGTCATCAGGTAAAAGAAATTGAACTCACGAGTTAAAGTCAGAGCCTTAGCAATAAAGCTATTCACAGAGCCATGTAACCAAGTCAAAGCAAGTGATAACCAAACATCTCAAATTCATGGCATCGAGTCAAGTCAGAGAAATTCAAGGAGCCAGGATTGAACATAAATTCAAAGCCGTCGTTTTTAAACCAAGTCAACCAACAAATAATAAGAATAATTCGCATATGAATTAGTCAAGATAAATCGCAATCATCCAAGCATAAACGATCGGCAAAGATAAAATCAAATATATTTTGTGCGAACGAAAATCTAGGGTTACAAACCCTATATAAGAAAATCATCATCGGCAATCTTATCTATCAGAGTTCGAATACTAAAATTAAAAAAGTAACGAAGCATAAATTCATACCAGAAGCAAAAATCGAACTCATCGAAGTAGCCAGTGAAAGCAACGAGATTCGATCGAGAAAGGCAACACTTATTCAACCAGAGATTCGATCAAATCTAATAGGCGCTTCGAAAAAGCCCTAATTTTTAATCAGGAAGAAGGAATGAAGGAAGCCGCCATACTTTCTCACAAAGGACTGAGCAAATAGAAGTGGATCGGGCCACATAAAAAGGGGACGGCTTGAATAATATAAAAGGATTCTTGTTTATATTAAGGGCTATTTACTTTTTATGTTTGTGTTTCTTTTAATCTTAAAATTCTCTTTTAAACCGTGGTAATTTTCTAGTCGTGTGACTAGGGTACAAACTACGGTGTGTAGTTTGGGAATTCACAACTCGGTAATTGAGTTGTGGTCAGGGTTTTGAGCGTAGAGTTAGATTAGTCAATAGCGGCTATAGCGAGTTTACGTGTGTAAGCGAGGGACTATCTAATTTCTAGTAGAAACCTTGGGGGCAGCACGTAGGCAGGTTTTTGCCGAAGCTGGGTAAATTCTGTGTTGTTCTATTTTGTTATTTATATTCTGCTATATCTGTGCTGCTATTCTGTGATCTGTGTTAATATTAATTAACTTCTGCAATTAAGTTTTTATAATTTACACTATCACCCTATTCACCCCCCTCTAGGGTGAAATCGATCCTACAAGTGGTATTAGAGCTAGGAATAGAAGTCAACATTTGTTTTAAAAATTCTATTTTTTTTGAAAAAATCAGTTTTTGTTTAAAAATTCAAACTTTTAAAATGGCTTCTTTTAATAATGCTTTTGCAGAAGGTCAATCCATAGTTAGACCACCAATGTTCAATGGTGAATATGCTTTTTGGAAAAATAGGATGAATTTTTTTTTGAAAACCATTGACGCTTGGGATATTGTTGAGACAGGTTATAGAATACCAACTATAACTGTAGATGATCAAGAAATAGAGAAACCAAAGGAACCATGGACAGAACTAGGAAATAAATTACAGAATACTAATGCCAAAGCTATGAATTCTATTATCTGTTCATTAGATCAATTTGAATTTAATCGTGTCTCACATTGTCTAACTGCGCAGGAAATATGGCACATATTAGAAGTAACTCACGAAGGAACATCTCAAGTCAAAGAATCTCGCCTTGCCATGCTAAGCAGCGAATACGAGAACTTTACAATGGCGAAAGAAGAAAATGTCAAAGAGATGTACGGACGACTTTCCAACATCGTATACAAATCAAAAGCTCTCGGAAAAACATACACCGAATTGGAAATAGTCCGTAAAATCCTTAGAGTCCTTCCACGAAGCTTTGAAGCAAAAGTAACTGCCATTCAAGAATCGAAAGATTTAAAACAACTCAAAGTCGAAGAACTCATCGGAAATCTCACCACTTATGAGCTAGAAATGAAATTCAAGGAAGAGCGTGAAGGTGGAGATACTCGAAAGAAATCAATAGCTCTCAAAGGAACAACTGAAAGTGATGATGAGAATGATGACGATGATGATGGAGCAGCAGAGCTAGCGCTACTAATAAAGAAATTCAAAAAGTGGAATCGCAAATACGGAAATCCAGCTCGAAATCATGAATTGAAAAACAGAATAGGCAAAGCACTAGACAACCCAGAAGATCAGAAAATCATCTGTTACAAATGCAACAAACCCGGCCATATCAAGCCACAATGTCCTCAAAAACGATCAAATCAAGGAAAGAAACTAAAGAAGAAAAGCTTTGCGGCTACTTGGGATGAAACTGACGAAGATGAAAGTGATAACACCGAGAGTGAGAGTGAAAAAGCAAATATGTGTCTTCATGGTGAAGTTACAGACAGT
The DNA here is from genome assembly GCA_030765085.1 of Allium cepa. Lineage (NCBI taxonomy): Eukaryota > Viridiplantae > Streptophyta > Magnoliopsida > Asparagales > Amaryllidaceae > Allium > Allium cepa. Next base: position 594,704,095 of record CM060945.1, read on the forward strand.
GATGACGACGAGCCAAGCGAGGTATCAAAACTCACTCATTCTGAATTACTAATTTATTTCCATGAAGTAAATGGCTGTTATGAACGACTTAGGGAAAAATATGCTAAACTTGAATCTCAAAAGGATACTTTGATAGAATGCAACAAACAACTTGATCAATTAGTTAAGAACTATCAATGTAGAATTCCTAAGTGTGATAAGTGTCCAACATTTGAAGAAGAAATTAAAAAATCGGAAATCAATATAAAATCACTTGAAAATGAAATTCTGATTTTAAAAGAGAATGAAAATACTAGGAGAGAGAATTCTATTAAAAAGTGCACACAATTGTTAAACGAAAATGAATCTCTCAAATCACAAGTCCAACAATTGTCAACGACTTTAGATAAATTTTCAAAAAGTGAAAAATCGTTGAATATGCTATTAGGAAAGCAAACTGTTAATACGGTTAGACAAGGACTTGGATATAATAATTCGAAAATTGTTGAAAACAAGATTAATCAAGTTAATTCTATGTGCACAATTTGTAGAAAATTTGGACACGGTCACAATAATTGTTGGTATAGACCCAAACATGTGAAAACTATACCGATTTGGGTTTCAAAAGGCACAAATATAAAATCTCTCAAAGTTAAACAAATTTGGGTGCCAAAGGGAACAATTATAAATAGTTTTGGGTCTACACAAAATCATTTTTCAAAATTTTCTGCCACTAACAACCATGGACCTATAAAAACAAATAGGTCACTAAACTCTCTTCTCGTGTAGGTATGCTGGCAGGCTAAGGAACAACAGCAATGGTACTTGGATTCTGGTTGTTCCAGGCACATGACAGGCGATAAATCAAAGTTCCTTAGCCTAGAAAAGTACAAAGGTGGCAGAGTCACAATGGGGAACAATGACAAGTGTAAAATTGTCGGTAAAGGTAAAGTAGGTAACAATACATTTACCTTGAATGACGTTTTATATGTTGAAAATCTGCACCACAATTTGATATCAATCAGCCAGCTATGTGATAAAGGTATGAATGTTATCTTTGATTCTGACATGTGCAAAATTGTTGACAAATCATCAAAAGAAATCTTATTTTCAGGAAAAAGGAAAGGTAATATATATTCTCTATCTTTTGATGATCTCATCCTCTCTAAATGTTTGGTAGCTAAGGATATAGAAGTGAATTTATGGCATAGACGTTTAGGGCATGCTAGTATGAACTTATTAAACAAATTAAAAAAGAAAAGTTTGGTAAGAGGGTTGCCATCACATGAGTTTGAAACTGAAAACATCTGTAAAGCATGTACTTTGGGAAAACTTAGAAAATCATCGTTTCATGCCAAAAACAATGTAAGCACTTCTAGAGTTCTTGAACTAATTCATATGGATCTATTTGGACCTAATGACATTGCTAGCTTAGGAGGTAAGAAATATTGCTTTGTGTTAGTTGATGATTACTCAAGATATACATGGGTATACTTCTTAGCTAAAAAATCAGAAACTTTTTCATACTTCACAAGATTCGCAAAATTTGTGCAAAATGAAAAAGAAGTCTCTATTGTTTCGTTAAGAAGTGATCATGGTGGAGAATTTGAAAATTATGAATTTGAAACTTTCTGTGATGAAAGCGGAATCAAACATGAGTTCTCTGCACCACGTACTCCACAACAAAATGGGGTAGTTGAGAGAAAGAATCGTACTTTACAAGAATTGGCTAGGTCTATGTTAAATGAATATGAACTACCTCTGCATCTCTGGGCAGAAGCTGTAAATACAGCATGTTATGTAATGAATAGAGTTATCATCAGACCGATTCTTAACAAAACCCCCTATGAGTTATGGTTCAACAAAAAACCAAACATCGCTTACTTCAAAGTGTTTGGATGTCCTTGCTATATTCTTAATACAGGTGATCAGTTAGGAAAATTTGAAGCAAAGGCTGATGATGACATCTTCATGGGTTACTCTTCGAGAAGCAAAGCTTATAGAGTCTACAACAAAAAGACTAAAACAATCGTAGACTCAATCAATGTGAAATTTGATGAAGGCATTGACGAACAGAATACATCCAAAAGCAACGTTGAAGAGGAGAAAGAAAAAGATGAATTTGAAAAACCAAAAGAAACTGCTGATGCTAGAGAAACTACCACAACTCAAGAAGTCAGAAGAAATCTGGATCCAGAAAAGCTGAAATACAAAACTGACCATCCACCAGAATTGGTAATTGGAAACCCTATAGCAGGTATACAAACTCGTTCATCTTTTAAAAATCTATGTGATCTGTGCTTATATAGTGGATTTATTTCAGAAATAGAACCAAATAACATAGATTCAGCCCTTAATGATGAAAACTGGTTCATGGCCATGCAAGAAGAGCTAAATCAGTTTGAACGAAATAATGTTTTGAGTCTAGCACCTAGACCTAAGGATTATCCAGTTATAGGAACAAAATGGATTTTTAAAAATAAATATGATGAATCTGGAAATATAATTAGAAATAAAGCTAGACTAGTTGCTAAAGGATACAATCAAATTGAAGGAGTTGACTTTGATGAAACTTTTGCACCTGTAGCTAGACTAGAATCAATTAGAATATTGTTAGCTTTTGCTTGTTACAAAGGATTTAAACTAAGACAAATGGACATTAAGAGTGCTTTTCTTAACGGAGTTTTAAAAGAAGATGTGTTTGTTGAACAACCAGAAGGTTTTGAAAGTCATGAATATCCAAACCATGTATACAAACTAAGGAAGGCATTATATGGATTAAAACAAGCTCCCAGAGCTTGGTATGAATGTCTTACTTCTTATCTCCTTGAAAATGGGTTCAAAAAGGGATGTATAGATACCACACTATTTCTGTTGCATGAAAACAATGATATTTTGATTGTTCAAATATATGTTGATGACATCATTTATGGTGCTACTAACAAGTTATTGTATGAGAAATTTGAAAAAGTCATGCAGGAAAAGTTTGAAATGAGCTTGGTTGGAGAGTTAAAATTCTTTTTAGGATTTCAAATCCAACAAAGCAATAAAGGCACATTCATTTCTCAAACAAAATATATTAAGGAACTTGTCAACAAATTTGGATTGAAAGATGCTAAACCAGCAAGAACTCCCATGAGTACAACACTTAAACTTGACAAAGATGAAAAGGGTAAGACAGTTGATCAAAAGCAGTACAGAGGTATGATTGGATCACTCCTTTATCTTACCGCCTCTAGACCTGACATCATGTTTTCTGTCTGCTTATGTGCGCGTTTTCAATCTAACCCAAAAGAATCTCATTTAAAAGCTGTTAAAAGAATTATAAGATATTTATTGCACACCCCACGGTTTGGTCTTTGGTATCCATCAAATGATAATTTTGAATTGAAAGGTTTTTCAGATGCTGATTATGCTGGAAATTTGGTTGATAGAAAAAGTACTAGTGGAGCATGTTTTATGTTAGGACATTCATTAGTTGCATGGTCGAGTAGAAAACAAAATTGTATTGCATTATCCACAACAGAAGCAGAGTATATTGCTTTGAGCGGTTGCTCTGCTCAAATCTTATGGATGATACAAACTTTGCATGACTATGGCCTAAATTTTAAACGTGTACCACTAATGTGTGATAGCAAAAGCGCAATTGATCTCACAAATAATCCTGTACATCATTCGAGAACAAAACATATAGATGTAAGACATCATTTTATTAGAGATCATATTTCCAAAGAAAATATCTGCATAAATTTTATTTCAACTGATTCTCAATTGGCAGACATCTTTACAAAACCCCTACCAGAAAATAGTTTTTGTAAACTACGACTCAGTCTAGGTGTTTTAGAAATTTGCTGAATATTTAACATTTTTTTTTTCTCCCTACAAATCATTGAAAAGAAAAATAGTGATTGAAAAAGTGATGAGTGTTGATATTGATTATATATTATAACTCGAGAAAGTATAATTAGAAAATTTCCTTAGAAATGTAAACAAGAGTTATAAAACTTTTTGTTGGTAAAAATTCCATGACCATCTCTATACCTATCATATTTCTATCAACCATCACTCATCAAAACTCTATATAGTTTGTCGATATGTGGTACTTTAAACAGGAATCGTTCGTTTTTCATTTTTTTAAAATAATAAAAAAAAAATTAAAAAAAAAATTAATAACAATAAATAAATACCAAAGTATTCACTCTCATTTAAAAGTCCTCACGGTTATGCATGGGTGAATTACTTGGAATTTGTTATGTGCTTCCATGCTCATTTAAAAGTCCTCACGGTTATGCATGTATGGAACACATATCAAAAGTTGATTTTTTAAAAAAAAAAAATAAACAAGTTGATTCTAATCCCATTTAAAAGTCCTCACGGTTATGCGTGGTTAGAAGATACTTGAATTCATTTTTCTAAAATAAATTTGGAATACTACTAATCTCATTTAAAAGTCCTAACGGTTATGCATGAATAGTAGATATTCAAATTCTTGATATAAAAATACCACAAACAGACACAATTGTATGGTTTTATATGATGACATCATCTCCATCATTCTAAAAGTGGAATATGCGCCTAACAAAAATTTTATGATTTTTGTTTGATTTTTTATTGAAATTTGATATTTATATTCAATTGAGTTTTAATGTTGGATAGATATCGATTACTTTATCTCTATTTTCTCTAACACTATTATTCTTTTGCTGATAACAAAAGGGGGAGAGAAAAGTTAAGATTTTGTCAAATAGAATCAAGCAAAGGTCAAATAATTTTCCATTTGCATATAGGCTCATTTATATATTTCTATTTGTATGCATATATGTAGGGGGAGCTTTGTGTAGAGAGGAAGCATTTAAATAGGGGGAGCAATTAGGATATATCAATGATCAAATACATTTAACATATTCAAAATCTTAAATATATGTTTGTTATCATCAAAAGGGGGAGATTGTTGAATATGCGCTTATATGATTTTTGTTTGATGATAATAAACATATATACATTCGTTTAAATGTATTTGATAATATACTATTTATTTTCACAGATTAAATAAATATTTGCTGAATAAAATAAATAACACAGAATTTGAATTCAAACGAATATTTTATTCAAATAAATATTTATTACAATTTTGAATTGTATACAAATTCAAGCTCTCACTATTCACTATACAACTTTGATACAATTTCAATTACATCACTATTTTACATCAGCACCTCACTACATATCACTCACACTCGTATTTATCTTCAACTGCATTCAAGTTTGAATCCAGCATCTGAGCAATCTGCAAAAATATAAACTAACGCAGTAAAATTGAAAATAAAATATTTTTGCGATATAAAATAAAACGTGAATTTTGAAAATGATATTTGCCTCAGTTATTTGGGTTGTTCGTCATCATTTAAATTTGAATTCATCATACACGAACAACTTGTGACATACACAGTATATTACTGTATATGCCACAAGGCCGTGCACGCCGATATATACACTTGATTGATTTACAGGGACAGGCAAGCACAGGTCAAACCCAAATGAAAAATCGGGTTCAACTCACGTGCAATAACATTGAAAATCACGACACAAGCACAAGGTCAAATCCGAGTTTTGAAACTGGATTCAACACAAGGCGACATGACATGAATGCAACGAAGACCAACATTAAAATGGACTGCAACATGGATATCACAATCAAACTGCAACAAGGCAACTAGGAATGAACAGAACATAACAGCACCAATGCAAGCAAGTCAGTGGCAAAACACAAACTGCAGTGGACAGACCAGAGTGCATCAGTGCCAAGAAACTCAAGTGCATGACTAAACTGACGATGAATACAACTTGAAGCATACAAGCTCAATGAAGATTGCAGCAACAACAGTGAGCACACTCATATGAACAAGTGCAAAGAATAATGAAGTATGCACAGCAAATAACATACACCAAAGCTAACAGCAGTGTCAAGAAATGAAACACTGCAACTCAGTGCATCAACCAAAGTTAAGGCGACATGAAGTCAGCAAACTGCAACAAACACATATATGGTCTAAGTGAATCAAGCAAATGAATATAGTGAATGAAATGCACAAAGACATAGCATCTGTCTCAGGTTAATAAACCAGAGAAATGCACAGTGGAATGAAGTCAAGTGATGCACATATACTTGAAAGCTACAGCATCAAGTAGACCAAGTTCATATGCAATGAGAGGAACATCAAAGACAAGACTAAGTGCAGCATCAGTGAAGACAGTTACTTCACAATGAACAAGTGCACAACAACTTCAACAAAGACTCAAGCTACAGTGCATAATGGTCAACACAGTAAGACATGAAGCAATGGTCAAGAGAAGTTCAAAGCAGTAGGGTACATGAAGCAAACAACAACACGAATGCAAGTGCAGACGATAGCTACTCATTGTAACTCAGTAATACAAGGCAAACTGACAACAACAAACATGAATACAACTCGATGCAACAGTCACAAATCAAGTACATGAAGATGGCAACCCACAGTATCCACAACAAACAACTCAGTAACCAGAAGCAACAACATGTACAGTGATATGCAGCAAAGTAAACAACACTTTGAATAAAATCGAGCATGAGTACAGTTTGAACAATATCTAGAAGAGCAGTATAAAAAAAATTCAAAATGGCCGAAGTCATCAGGTAAAAGAAATTGAACTCACGAGTTAAAGTCAGAGCCTTAGCAATAAAGCTATTCACAGAGCCATGTAACCAAGTCAAGCAAGTGATAACCAAACATCTCAAATTCAAGGCATCGAGTCAAGTCAGAGAAATTCAAGGAGCCAGGATTGAACATAAATTCAAAGCCGTCGTTTTTAAACCAAGTCAACCAACAAATAATAAGAATAATTCGCATATGAATTAGTCAAGATAAATCGCAATCATCCAAGCATAAACGACCGGCAGAGATAAAATCAAATATATTTTGTGCGAACGAAAATCTAGGGTTACAAACCCTATATAAGAAAATCATCATCGGCAATCTTATCTATCAGAGTTCGAATACTAAAATTAAAAAAGTAACGAAGCATAAATTCGTACCAGAAGCAAAAATCGAACTCATCGAAGTAGCCAGTGAAAGCAACGAGATTCGATCGAGAAAGGCAACACTTATTCAACCAGAGATTCGATCAAATCTAATAGGCGCTTCGAAAAAGCCCTAATTTTTAATCAGAAAGAAGGAACGAAGGAAGCCGCCATACTTTCTCACAAAGGACTGAGCAAATAGAAGTGGATCGGGCCACATAAAAAGGGGACGGCTTGAATAATATAAAAGGATTCTTGTTTATATTAAGGGCTATTTACTTTTTATGTTTGTGTTTCTTTTAATCTTAAAATTCTCTTTTAAACCGTGGTAATTTTCTAGTCGTGTGACTAGGGTACAAACTACGGTGTGTAGTTTGGGAATTCACAACTCGGTAATTGAGTTGTGGTCAGGGTTTTGAGCGTAGAGTTAGATTAGTCAATAGCGGGTATAGCGAGTTTACGTGTGTAAGCGAGGGACTATCTAATTTCTAGTAGAAACCTTGGGGGCAGCACGTAGGCAGGTTTTTGCCGAAGCTGGGTAAATTCTGTGTTGTTCTATTTTGTTATTTATATTCTGCTATATCTGTGCTGCTATTCTGTGATCTGTGTTAATATTAATTAACTTCTGCAATTAAGTTTTTATAATTTACACTATCACCCTATTCACCCCCCTTCTAGGGTGAAATCGATCCTACAGAAATGTTTTCCAATATAAAGTGAATATTTTGAGAATTTATCTTTTTGAAGATAAATTGAAATGAATAATTGAAATCATATATGCATGGATATTGTGAAATATAAATTCACTATGGAATTTATAAAAGGAAGTGGAACTTGTTTAAAAATAAATATTGATTTATTTTTGAAGTGTGAAATTATATATCTAGTAAAGATATTTTTGGAAAAATAAATAATTTGGGAAATTATTTGGAATCTGGTGATGTGTGCATATCCATTGATAGTTCAATAATCGACTATCAATATTTCCCTTTGAATGGGTATTTGATGTGATTTGTTTGAATTTGAATGCCACACTTAATTTTGAATAAGCGCTCACTATTCGGGTTAACCGGGAAAGGACCATGGGGTCGTATAACCCATTCCGAATATGTGATACGTCGTTGTGAATTGCATTGAAGATCGGTGTTGAAGACCGGTATTTGCGAAAGCGATAGGATGACCTATCGATTGTCTCTGCACTGAGTTGCAACGGTATAGAGACTCCCTAAGTGATGGGAAATCCGATCAGGATTATGAATATCCGGATTGCAAGGACTTCTTTGTAAGTGCCTTCGGTTTTGTTCGAGCCCGGAACAGACTTGTATGTATTGTATGTCTGACATTACAAGTTGAGATATAAAGCCGATTTCTTTCAAATATATTTCTGTTGGTGGCGGAGAATTTATTCTTTTAGCTTAACACCCTTCTCTGAGACGTACGAGCTCAGAGGTTATATAGTTGAAGTTATCAGCGATATATTCCCAATTTGGTAATGTGACATGCTGAGTGAAGCTGTAAATGATCATTGTGTTGATTATTTGTGATAGGATCGTTTATTTGATCGTCTATCTTTGTGATCATTTCTATGATCATTTGTCGACCCAAAGCATGGCTTTTGTATAAAGTATGTTTTTGTGGACGTGACTTCGTCGAGCCTCACACCCCGTGAATGGTCGAAACAGGAAAGAAGCAGCAAGGTTATGAGGGGTAGCGCCCTTTAGGATGTGTGCATTTCCTTCTGGAAAAGGGTGGTATCATGGTATGGAGCCCAGATACTTACTCATGTTGAAAACACTTTGTTATGATTGTGTGAATTGATTACGAGCGCTCGGTGAAAAGGTCCCAAAGGACCGGGGGATGGCATATTCGGTCAGTTGTTACTCAGTTAGGGGTAACCCGGCCTTGTGTTGGTAGAGATCCGGTTTGGTTCTCGGGGATGTCCATCCAGAGGCATTCTCATGTGGAAATGGGAAGTTCCTTGGCCTGGTCATTCGTTGGAAATCCAAAGAAACAATACGAGACTTGTACGGTTTTAGTTGTATAACCTGCTATGGAATGTGGCGGTAACCTGCTATTGAACATAGTTAGCTATAGTAGGCATACGATAATGGTCGTATGTTGGCTAAGATTTATATTCTACTTTCGAAATAAATTTTTCCTACAATATGCACTAGTAATAATATCAAACGTTATTTTTAAATGCGTATCAAGCATCTTTGACTATCATAAGGAGAAATCTCCTCCGATTCTGCGTTTGCATTGTGTGTGTGTGCGGGAGGCCTTATGGTAGTCTCATTTTTAAAAGCATTGCGAATTGAAATAAAAATATTCCTCTATTTTGATTTTTAAAGTTAAATAAACTGTTTTGAGTTCTCACACCAGTCCCATGACTGACTTGGAGTTTATTGTTTTCCTTCCTAAACTCTGGGTGCCTACCAATTTCCACACGGGCAGTTAAGAGTTAGGTTTATCAAGATATTCTGGATATTCTGGAGTTGCTGGAGGCAAGCTGGATGGCATGGCGTATTATTAGTATATAGTATTTCTTTTTCCGCTGCACTGTTTGTTGTTGTATGATGTTGTACACTCTGATGATGATATGATGTAAAGTATAAAATGTAATAACTGATATAGTTCTTTGTTTAAAGATTATTCATTTATTATTATATGTTGTTCCGCTGCGAATTGTGAGATTCTGATGTTGTTCTGTTGTTTTCTGTTCCGTTCTATTTTCTATTTTCTATTTTCTTTTCTATGTTCTTCTATTTTCCATTTTCTTTCTCTCTATTTTAAAATTTTCTATCTCTTCTCTATTTTCTATTCTCTTTTCTCTCCTCCCTATCTTCTTCTTTCTTTTTCTTTTCTTAAATTCTTTTTCTTAAACCATAACATTTCGGGTTTTTGGCCTTCGATTTCTCGACAGTCGATAAAGTGAGTATCGATGTTGAATTATCGAAAGTCGAAAATTTTCGGGGCGTTACAGCTGCCGCACACCCACTGTCCAGCTCGCCTCCACCTTCGCCCACAGCCCGCGTCCACGTCGCCACCCACAGTCCGCCGCACCACCACACCACACCCACTGCCATCACTGCTGTGCCTCGCCTTGGCCGCCCGTGTTTCAGTGCACTTCAGTTTGCATATAAATATATGCATGGAGCTGATAAATATATGCATGGAACTGTTAAATATATGCCTGAAATAGTTTGCTTACATACGGTGTTTTACTGGTTTGCAGCTGTTGATCCGGGATCTCAGTCCTAGGCTTCATCCGGCTTGTTTGAATCTATCTAGTTTCTTTGTTTTGGTATGGTTTATATATATACATATTCAATCGATATATATATTGCAATAAACAAATTATTTATTAATTATTCGTTGATTGCAGTTGTGTTCATTTTACGTCGTGCTTGTTAGGGTCTATTTCATCTATTCGTCTTCGTGCTTCGTCATCTTCTCTAACCACGCAAGGTGAATATTTCATTCACGACTCAATCTATTATGCTATGATAATCAAGTGATAATTGTTGTTAATATAAATTTGGATAAATTGTTGATTGTTAAAATTGTTGAAATAAAACTGTAAATCGCTATGCAAGTTAAATTTGAATATTGTTCGTTTACGACAAATAGTTGTGACACTAAATGTGTTATGTGATGTTGAATTTGATTGTTACTATAAGTGAAATTTAATGTGAAATTTAATTTGATATAGGACAGTTAACAATATAAAATGGATTATATATGTTGAATTTGACCCCTTTAAATGATAAATAAATCGACGCATTGAAATAGTGTTAACCTCACTTTGAACCATTGAATGTATGATTGATGTAGTAAATTGATAATAGACACCAAGTGAAACCATAATGTAATAATCTTTAATCTGCATGAAATGATAGTGTGGATTCTAGGAATAATTATATTAATTTACATAAATAACAAATGTAGGTTAATACGATTATTTCGGGATTATTTAATAAATTGTTGAATTGCTATGTATGGTTGCTATTGCTTGTTTATTTACTTTGACACCATCCCAGTTATCACAATGCAAGTTCCCTTTGCTATGCTTTGTTTTATATTGAATGATATTGGGTTGAAATGATAAATACCCAATTAAACAACTTGGCCTAGGATAGATAATTTAAAAATAAGAAACCCGATTGGTCAACAAAAAAATCAATTTCAAAATTGAAATATATTTTAAATTAAGGAATGAACTTAACAATTTGTTTGGAAATTAAGTAACGAACTTAAGGGATATAAATTGAAATAAATTAATGGATTTAATTGAAACGAATGAATAAACCTATTTAATTGAATAAAATGAATTGGCAAATTTAATTGAAATAGGATTAAGAAACAAGTAAGTTCCAGAATTTAATAACTTAAAAATTTATTAGATTTGTTAGATTTAGCTTTAAACTCGGTTTTAATAAAATAGATTTGGAACTTGTTGTAAGTTTGATTTAAGATTAAGAAAATTTTGACTTAAGGGGAATACAAAACTAACTAAAGTTTTATGTGTTTAATTGAGTGATAATTTAAATTTTAAATGATTTTAAATTTAATGAATTAATCAAATCAGGTCGTTTTAAACGGAATATGGATTGAGTTGATTTATAACTCGGAAATAACTTATTGGTGATATGTTAAACCAAATAAACGGAAATGGATTTCTTTAGAAATTTAATTGAATTGGTAAATAAATCAAACGAAGTTTTGATAAAAGGAATTTAGTTAATGAAATTGATTTAATCGAATTTATGATAACAGTGGATGTAAACATGAGGTGAAATGAATAGAATTTGATTTAATGATTTAAACTAAGTTTACCATTAAATTGAATTCATTGATTATGAACTAAATTTAATAAGCGACATTTAGACCTTATTTAATTGAACTTGAATACTAAATTTTAATTGTTAACTCAAAGGTTTGAACTAAAAAAATTTCATTTGGAAATATGTTTTAAATATCTGAAATAAATTGAATCGTGAAATGTCAAATTTTGGAAGTCAAATTTGCACCTTGACTTTTGGACTTTGAGTAACAACCCGCGTATTTATTGATTTTATATTTAAATACTTTATCGTTCGTCGGATATTGGTCCGAAAACGACTTTTTGCATACGGTCGAATTAAGACTCGGGACCACTCCCATTGAGTTCAAAATGATGTTTGCGACCTTTTTGAGTATAAACTTCGATATGTTTGGAGATAGTAGAATTTTGCTACTTTTCACTTAGCGCCTTTGGTTGGGTTTCAGCCCATTAACCCCAGCTGAGCCCTAGCTCCACCCCGACTTATCTTCATTTCATTTCTAATTCCTAACCCTTCAAGCTTTAGCAACAATGGTGGAAGAGAGTGGAAATTAAAACTCCAAGCCCTAGTTCCATAGCAAAATCCAAGTTCTAGCTCCAAATTCTAAGAGAAGCTTTGGTAAGTATCATCTTCTTCTTCTTCAACTCATTCTCACTTTGATTTCAGAAAATTCCTAAACCTAATTTAGGAAATGTTTCTCTTTTAAGCATAGATTCAAGCTTCTTGTGTTGAGATTGAAGTGTGGTTGATCTTCCTTCGTCTTCTAGCTTCTCATTCATTGTTTTTGGGTTCAAAGGTGAGATTTTTATCTCACATCTATGTCTATATCTATCTTTGTTGTTAGGTATGAATTCCTAACACTTATTTATGTTCATTTGCTTTTGGTTTGGATTGATTTGGTGAATATTTCAATTTGTGGTGTTTTGTAGTCAAATCTTTAAAAATCCAATCTTTGATGTTTGAACATGTTTTTGGTGATGCATCGAAGAGCCTATAGGGCTGGGTTATCGCTAGGCATAAATCCTTAGTCGTCGTTGCTCGTCCGATCGCTCCCGATACGTTTCGGCCACTTTGGCCTAGGCAAATTGTTGCCCAGACCAGGTGACCAGACGTCTGGTGACCAAGTCCAAACATCTGGTTTGGACCTGGAGAGGAAAAATATAGCCACGCAGAATATATAAAAAAGGCAGAGACTAATTCCAGACGTTTGACATTTAGGATCAGACATCTGGATAGGTCTCAGACGTCTGACTTGAAGTTTCAGACATCTGGGTGTTCTCTGGATTATTCCCAGAGAACAAATCCAGACGTTTGGATTCTAAACCAGACGTCTGATTGGTTTTCAGACGCCTTGATTGGACCTCCAGACGTCTGGAACTGTTTAATTTGCCTATTTTGGCTATTTTTGAGTATATTTCCAACTTTAATCGATTCATGTTGATTCCCTTTTTGTTGCTATCATTTATTATGGACTTTGATGACATTTTCATCGTGATTTTTGGGAAAATCCATTTTGATGGATTCGGTATCGATTTCCTTGGATTTTATTCACGTCTTCGAATGTGAGTTTTTATGGTTTATTGTTTCTACAATCAATTCTATGATTTGTCACTTTAAAATATAAAGGTTTTCTATAATAATAGTAAATATCAAAACTCTTTCCTCAAAACGATTTCAATTCTACTTTCAATACCAAACTCGTTTATAAAACCGTTTTCCAATCTACTAGTATATACAAACCTTTACCTCACTCGTATGAGAAATCTAATTAAACGGCTTGGTAAAACAAGTGGTATGAAACGCTTGCGTTTACTTCGTCGGTTAATTCTTGGACTTGTTCGATTGAATCTCTTGTAACAATTTACTAGTGGAGATCTACAATTTGTTCGTAAATATTTAAGTTAAGCTAGTGGTTATAGGACATGAAGCTAAGCTCATATATTTACTAGCTTACTGTAATTGACACTTCTCTTTGATCATGATGATCATTTTATGTTTTGGACTAGCATTGTGCGATGTCTTTTTGATTTCGTTCATCGGATGTCACGCTGTACGACGTCGTTGTTCCCTTTGATTTTGATTTGGTTCATCGGATGTCACGCTGTACGACGTCGTTGTTCCCTTTGATTGTGATTTGGTTCATCGGATGTCACGCTGTATGACGTCGTTGTTCCCTTTGATTTTGATTTGGTTCATCGGATGTCACGCTGTACGACGTCGTTGTACCCTTTGATTGTGATTTGGTTCATCGGATGTCACGCTGTACGACGTCGTTGTTCCCTTTGATTTTGATTTGGTTCATCGGATGTCACGCTGTACGACGTCGTTGTTCCCTTTGATTTTGAGTTGGTTCATCGGATGTTACGCTGTACGACATCGTTGTTCCCTTTGATTGTGACTTGGTTCATCGGACGTCACGATGTACGACGTCGTTGTTCCCTTTGATTTTGATTTGGTTCATCGGATGTCACGCTGTACGACGTCGTTATTCCCTTTGATTGTGATTTGGTTCATTGGTTGTCACGCTGTACGACGTCGTTGTTCCCTTTGATTGTGATTTTGTTCATCGGATGTCATGTTGTACGACGTCGATGCTCTGAATTATTTGATTTCTGGATTTCTTGTGTTGATTTCTGAAATTTATGTTTCACCAACTTTTACGATTGGCATTGATATGTATGTCATTTATTGTGGCTTGGAGAATGAAATTAGGAGTATGACTTTCCTTTTTATCTTTGAGAAGATCCTTGCGATATTGATTAATCTCTTATTGGTTTTTCAATTATTTATTTATCACAGCTTGGCATTGTGATTATTATACGTTTAGTCATATCTCTTATTCTATATCATTTCGTCTGATATTTATAGCTAGAGTGATACGTTTATTATTTTCTTATTAAATAATACTCGGGTCAGACTGAGATTTTACAGGTGCTTCTGCTTGCCACCTTATCGGACCATCATCTGATCTTTTGGTTAACTACTTAGCTTGTAGTTTTTGGTTGTGTACAATTTGAGATATAGACTCCTTGATGTATACATATTCTTTTGTCTAGCACTTGTATCTATTCTTTTGTGATATTGTGGATCTAGTTAGACCACTACTCTGATGAACACTTTTATGTGTTATATATATTCATATCTATTTCCGCCTTTGTGATATGAATTATATGTGACTGATTTGTGTTATGTTTATTTCTATATTTGTTTTCGAAGACCTTTATAGCCACTGTGTAGTAGCTTTGAGTTTGTGTCGGTATGTCGGATTTCCTCTTGAGATGAAAAGTTATATTTTTATCTGGCATATCGGTACTCGCACAAAGCAATTATACAGATGGTCGCTCCTCAACAACCTTATTCTCCGTGCTAGTCGACAGCATTACTCCGTAGTGTTCTTGGCTAGCGTGGGTATAGAGGTGGGGTGTCACAGATTGGTATCAAAGCCAAACTTCGAAACAATGTAGAATAATTTAACAAGGATCATCGTCCTAAGTCCATCTTAGGAGTCGTGCTTTAGGATTTAATTCGAGTCTTCGTACCGATTCATCCTATTTTCTTTATGATTCCTTGTTTTATCAATCAAGTTTGATTGAAATTTATTTTGAGAATAACTTTTTCCTCTTCTTTCTTTCTTTCTTAAAGAAGAGAAATGGTTAGATCAGGCCATCCCAGCGACGGTCAATCTAGTGCTACTCCCCTAGATGGAGTATTTATGTCTGCCCAGCAGCTTTTAGATCTTGTTAAGAACGCTCAAGCAGCCGGACCCAATCCAGAGCCTACTCATCCTAGATCTGGTTTTGCATGCTTGTGCAGAGACTACACTGATTTAGGTGGAAGGCCATTCAGGGGATCTGAAGGTGTTATAGAAATTCAAGCTTGGCTCAAATCATGCGATCGCATCTATTCTCGCATGAACCTTATTGATCTACATCGAGTCCAAGTGGCTTCTAGCATGCTCCAAGAAAGAGCATTAGATTGGTATGAGCTTTTAATTTCTGAAATCGTTGAAGCGGATCTCACTTGGGAGCAATTCCGAGAAAGATTCGAACTGAAATTTGTGCCGGAGGCTGAAAAAGTAACTTTGGCCCGGCGTTTTATTGACCTTGTTCAAGGTGAATCTTCTGTGATAGACTATGTCGCATCTTTCGAATCTCTTTCTAAATACGGGATTGAGTATATTAATACCCCGATGAAGAAAAATTAGAGATTTGTCTATGGCTTGAATAAGAATCTTAAGAAGCCATTGCTTTTGAAACTTGAGGTTTCATTTGATCAGCTTATTGATATCGCTCTTCGTCTTGAAGAGGCCGATAGAGAAAGCGATATTGAAGTTGTGTGTGCCAAACAGAACTTCAACAACAACATGAAGAGGCCTATTAAATTTGAAGGCCCCAATCCCATCAAGAAAGGGAAGCAACAAACTCCGGTAGCAAAGTCTCCTATCTCTAGTCGTGGACGATGCTACAATTGTGGTTCCACGTACCACTATGCAAGGGAGTGCCCGAAACCTCTCTTTTGCCGTTATTGCAAAAGTTCGGGTCATCTTATATCTACATGTCCCATTCTCCAAAGCAGGAGAGAGGGAGAGCTGAATATTGTGCAAGCTCCTGGTAACACTTCTCGTGGTCAAGGTATTTCTCATTCAATCCTTGATGACATTTGCTTTGTGATTATCTTGTTCGTGTTCTTTTTGATATGGGTTCCATCTCACTATTTTATATCAAAAGAACTTGTTGATTCTTTTTCTTTAAACATTTTGGGCTTGATGACTTCTTTGAGAATTGCGAATCCGGTTGGTGGATCCGCAACACTCAATTTGCTTTTTATTGATGTCGAAAATTATTTTACGTGATTTTTCTGTCCGAGTCGATTTTTACTTAGGCTTCGGAATTTACTTTTGTAAGGATTGGCTTAATTATTATGAGGCCATATCCTTTGTCCCGTGTGGACTATTCATCTTTGACATTTTCAAATGTTAAGCAGATTTCTATTTTTCCCTTATGATTTTGATTCCAACTTGATGGCATCATTTTATAACTTAAGCCCACTTATAAGGAAAGTGTTATTTCTCTCATTCATGTAGTTTGAGAAATTTTCCGGTATTTTTGAGCTTGTCTTAGGATTATCACCTAAGTAATCTTTTGTGTGGTGCTAAGGTATTTTCAGTTTGACCTTACCACCGGTTTTCATTTGCTACGAGTTGCGGAAGTTAGCATTCCACTTACCGCATTCCGCACTCGTTATGATTCTTATGAATGACCTATTATGTCATTCAGTTTGCCCATCTTGTTTCATCCATTTCATAAATCGAGTATTCTATGAATATCTCGATAAGTCCATTCTTGTATTTATTGATTTTGGATGAAAATAGCAATTTAAAATTTTGCAAAAACTTTTTTCATAAGATTTATGTAGAAGTATAACTGGATTTTTGTTCTTAAAACGAACAAAGAATATTCTTAGAATTTTTTGAGAAACTTACTTATCCTATAGAATATGATTTTATGATTGTATTGCCCATTTAGTGTTTTAAGAATTCTGGTCGATGCGCTTGATCAACGTTATCGATAGGAATCTCCTAAACGCTTTGATGAGACAGTCAGACACAATAAATTGGTTTGAAATAAGAAAATTTTTCTAGAAAGATTATTACATAAAAATAAAAATGTAATTTTGAAAGTTTTAACTTTTCAGGAAAGAGGATTATTTAAAAGAACTCTTCCTTTCGATACTCTTATTCTTGTGATTCCTGAAGGGGAACCAAGACTTTGCTATTTGTACCGATACTAGTCGTATTGGTTTAGATGCCGTTCTCTTGCAAAGGAGAACGTGCTATTACTTGTGCTTCTAAATCATTATAGCTTATCGAGACTAGATATGCCACTCATGATCTACTGCTCGCGGCTATTGTTTTTACTTTTGGAATTTGGCATCATCGTATTTGGATGAGAAATTTGTTCCCTACCTCGATCACAAATCTTTGGAATATTTATTTTCTCATAAGGAACTTCATGTCGACTCGAGTTCCTGGCATCTTATGATCTTGATATTCTGGAAATCGTGTTGCCAACGCGCTTTGTCGTAGGCAACAAGTTGTTGATTCTTTGATGTTGTCTGAATGGAATTATCTTTTTATCAAGTTCATCGAACGTTTTGATATACATCATTTTATTGAGCTTTATCTCATTTTTTTTATGGACTAGCGTCCGATGTTCTTTTATGGTGTTCGGTTCGTCGGATGTACTGCTATTATACTACATCGATGTTCCGTCTTATTTGGATCAATGGATGTACCATTATTATACTACATCGTTGTTCCGGTTTATCGGTTCATTGGACGTACCGTTTTTGTACTACGTCGATGTTCCAAAATTATTCGGGCTTTGATTCATCTGGTGTACCGTTTTGTACTACGCCGTTGTCCCAAATTATTTGAGTTTCTCGTTTTTCGGGCGTACTGTTATTGTACTACGTCGTTGCACCAGCTCAATTTTTTGCTATTCTTGACGTTCTCCACGTCTTTTATCTATGGAAATCCCTTAGGGATTCCGGTTTTTGTTCTTGTGCCCGGTGATATTGTGGAAATTGAAGTTTCACCAGATTTGATTTATGAGCAACATTCCATTCGCATCATTGCTTCGGAGGTTGAGCGCCTTCGAAATAAAGATATTCTTCTTGTGAGAGTTCAATGGTTCTCAAATCTTAGGGATTACTCTTGGGAATCTAGAGAATTCATCGAACGATCCCGTTCGTGCTAACTATTTCGTGCTCTTTATGGTGAACTTTTTGTTTCAATTTTCTTTTGTGTTGATATGCTTTTATGGTTGTTACTCTTTATTTTCTTCTTAAGTATTGCGAGGACGCAATTTCTTTAAGGAGGGGAGTCTGTAACAACCCGCATATTTATCGATTTTATATTTAAATATTTTATTTAAATATTTTATCATTCGTCAGATTTTGGTCTGAAAAGCTACTTTTTGCATACGGTTGAATTAAGACTCGGGACCACTCCCATTGAGTTCAAAATGACATTTGCGACCTTTTTGAGTATAAACTTCGATATGTTTGAAGATAGTAGAATTTTGCTACTTTTCACTTAGGGCCTTTGGTTGGGTTTCAGCCTATTAACCTCGGCTGATCCCTAGCTCCACCCCCACTTATCTTCATTTCATTTCTAATTCCTAACCCTTCAAGCTTTAGCAACAATGGTGGAAGAGAGTGGAAATTAAAACTCCAAGCCCTAGTTCCATAGCAAAATCCAAGTTCTAGCTCCAAAATCTAAGAGAAGCTTTGGTAAGTATCATCTTCTTCTTCTTCTTCAACTCATTCTCACTTTGATTTCAGAAAATTCCTAAACTTAATTTAGGAAATGTTTCTCTTTTAAGCTTAGATTCAAGCTTCTTCTGTTGAGATTGAAGTGTGGTTGATCTTCCTTCGTCTTCTAGCTTCTCATTCATTGTTTTCGGGTTCAAAGGTGAGATTTTTATCTCACATCTATGTCTATATCTATCTTTGTTGTTAGGTATGAATTCCTAACACTTATTTATGTTCATTTGCTTTTGGTTTGGATTGATTTGATGAATATTTCAATTTGTGGTGTTTTGTAGTCAAATCTTTAAAAATCCAATCTTTGATGTTTGAACATGTTTTTGGTGATGCGTCGAAGAGCCTATAGGGCTGGGTTGTCACTAGGCATAAATCCTTAGTCATCGTTGCTTGTCCGATCGCTCCCGATACGTTTTGGCCACTTTGGCCTAGGCAAATTGTTGCCCAGACCAGGTGACCAGACTTCTGGTGACCAAGTCCAGATGTCTGGTTTGGACCTGGAGAGGAAAAATATAGCCACGCAGAATATATAAAAAAGGCAGAGACTAATTCCAAACGTCTAAAATTTAGGATCAGACGTCTAGATAGGTCTCAGACGTCTGACTTGAAGTTTCAGACCTCTGGGTGTTCTCTGGATTATTCCCAGAGAACAAATCCAGACGTCTGGACTCTAAACTAAACGTCTGATTGGTTTTCAGACACCTTGATTGGACCTCCAGACGTCTGGAACTGTTTAATTTTCCTATTTTGGCTATTTTTGAGTATATTTCCAACTTTAATCGATTTATGTTGATTCCCTTTTTGTTGCTATCATTTATTATTGACTTTGATGACATTTTCATCGTGATTTTTGGGAATATCCATTTTGATGGATTCGGTATCGATTTCCTTGGATTTTATTCAAGTCTTCGAATGTGAGTTTTTATGATTTATTGTTTCTACAATCAATTCTATGATTTGTCACTTTAAAATGTAAAGGTTTTCTATACTAATAGTAAATATCAAAATTCTTTCCTCAAAACGATTTCAATTCTACTTTCAATACCAAACTCGTTTATAAAACCGTTTTCCAATCTACTAGTATATACAAACCTTTACCTCACTCGTACGAGAAATCTAATTAAACGGCTTGGTAAAACAAGTGGTATGAAACGCTTGCGTTTGCTTCGTCGGTTAATTCTTGGACTTGTTCGATTGAATCTTTTGTGACAATTTACTAGTGGAGATCTACAATTTGTTCGTAAATATTTAAGTTAAGCTAATTGTTATGGGACATGAAGCTAAGCTCATATATTTACTAGCTTACTGTAATTGACACTTCTCTTTGATCATGACGATCATTTTATGTTTTAGACTAGCATTGTGCGATGTCTCTTTGATTTGGTTCATCGGATGTCACGCTGTACGACGCCGTTGTTCCCTTTGATTGTGATTTGGTTCATCGGATGTCACGCTGTACGATGTCGTTGTTCCCTTTGATTTTGATTTGGCTCATCGGATGTCACGCTGTACGACGTTGTTGTTTCCTTTGATTGTGATTTGGTTCATCGGATGTCACGCTGTATGACGTCGTGGTTTCCTTTGATTTTGATTTGGTTCATCGGATGTCATGTTGTACGACGTCGTTATTCCCTTTGATATTGATTTGGTTCATCAGATGTCACGCTGTATGACGTCGTTGTTCCCTTTGATTGTGATTTGGTTCATCGGATGTCACGCAGTACGACGTCGTTGTTCCCCTTGATTTTGATTTGGTTCATCGGATGTCACGCTGTACGACGTCGTTGTTCCCTTTGATTGTGATTTGGTCATCGGATGTCATGCTGTACGACATCGTTGTTCCCTTTGATTGTAATTTGGTTCATCGGATGTCACGCTGTACGACGTTGATGCCCCGAATTATTTGATTCCTAGATTTCTTGTGTTGATTTCTGGAATTTATGTTTCACCAACTTTTACGATTGGCATTGATATGCATGTCATCTATTGTGGCTTGGTGAATGAAATTAGGAGTATGACATTCCTTTTTATCTTTGAGAAGATCCTTGCGATATTGTTTAATCTCTTATAGGTTTTTTAATTATTTATTTATCACAGCTTGGCATTGTGATTATTATACGTTTACTCATATCTCTTATTCTATATCATTTCATCTGATATTTATAGCTAGACTGATCCGTTTGTTATTTTCTTATTAAATAATACTCGGGTCAGACTGAGATTTTATAGGTGCTTCTGCTTGCCACCTTATCGGACCATCATCTGATCTTTTGGTTAACTACTTAGCTTGTAGTTTTTGGTTGTGTACAATTTGAGATATAGACTCCTTGATGTATACATATTCTTTTTTCTAGCACTTGTATCTATTCTTTTGTGATATTGTGGATCTTGTTAGACCACTACTCTGATGAACACTTTTATGTGTTATATATATTCATATCTATTTCCGCCTTTGTGATATGAATTATCTGTGACTGATTTGTATTATGTTTATTTCTATATTTGTTTCCGAAGACCTTTATAGCCACTGTGTAGTAGCTTTGAGTTTGTGTCGGTATGTCGGATTTCCTCTTGAGATGAAAAGTTATATTTTTATCTTGCATATCGGTACTCGCACAAAGCAATTATACAGGTGGTCGCTCCTCAACAACCTTATTCTCCGTGCTAGTCGACAGCATTACTCCGTAGTGTTCTTGGCTAGCATGGGTATAGAGGTGGGGCGTCACACTTTGATTTGTTTAAACATTAATTTAACCAACCATCGGGTAATAAATACGTAGTTATTAAAGAGACCGGGATCGAGAATGGACATACTCTCTGTCGATACCGAAAACCACTTTAATAACTATTATACGCGGAGTGTCGATCCAGAATGAAGTGGATGATTTGGTGAACGCGTTGACTGAAGAAAGAGAACGATATTGGATGACCCCTGACATGACTAAAACAGGAGCCGCGCCGAGCCATTGAGGTTCGCCACCTCTAGCGGACACGCTTCTTCGATACCATATCTATTACTTTCGTGATTCGATTTGGGTCACCCCTTGATTTGGGAGTGTTGTTTTGCGGTGTTGAGGTAGCTGCTGGCTATGCTCAACATCAGTCCGGATCACGCAACTACTAGTATCCTAGTTGGTATTGCCTCATGTACCTTGTCATACCGATTATCCTATTCGCGACCGCTACGTTTTGTTTTTTGTTATACCTATGTGGTACCCTCTGATAACCACTAGTTTATGGTGGGGTTTACGGTGCTGTATAGACTATGACATTATAAAATGTCTTAAGGGAAATTATAGTAACGCCTTAACGCTATTTTAATATCGTACTTTACTGATTAGACATTATCTACATATCGTATTCTATTGTATATATAGATAGTTTATCGGATCCTCAGAGATGTTATTTTATTCATCTTTGAGTTATGGACTTTATTCCCTGCACTTGATTATCCCGTATAAGATGTTGAGTCCTGACTCGAGTGTTTCTTTTTGTATATGCTCGGGTCAGTCTGATGCTATCCAGTTGCTGATCAAGGTTGGTTGAAGATGCCGAAGACTTAGCATTTATCTTTATCAGTCTATTTCTATTCCTGTATTGATGTCCTAGTCTATTGGACATTTATGTATTTCCTTTTAGTCACTTTATGTTAAGACATTGTTGTACTTTATGTAGTAGCTTCATGAACTGCTATTATGACGATGTATTTTCCGCTGCATTATTCTGTGACTGTTCTGTGTCTATGATGTTGTATTGATTCTCATTTTACATTTATGTATTTATAACCCCATAATGATTCGTGTTTTGTATTATTTAAGTTAACATGTGTGGATTATTGTCAATTTAAATGGTCCAAATATACGGGTTGTTACAATTGGTATCAGAGCTTTGGTTTCCCTAAAAACCTTAGTTTGGGGTTATATAAACTCATTAGAGATAGGGTAGCAATACCCTAGAATGAGGAGAATCGATTCAATATCCAGATCCTTAAATTCAAACTTCTTTTGATTCGTTAATTAGAGTTTCTTTAAGCTTTACGATTTTCCTATCCTTGGTTCTAAATCTCTTTCGATATTTCAGGATGAGTACCGGAAGAAGCAATAGGGGAGGAAGAGGTCATGGGCCAGCCCAGGCTGCACTTGCCTCCCCAGCTCCAGTCAAATTCACCACTCTTAATAAAGAGTATACCCAGCTTGGGGGTATTAAGTTTTCCGGATCCGAGAGCATTATCGAAGCCCAGCAATGGCTCGAAGGCTTAGAGAAGATATTTTCTAGATTGGAAATCATTGATGCTCAAAAGCGTCAGCTTGCTGCTTGGCAACTTCAGGATGCCGCACAAGATTGGTGGGAATCCGTTACTTCTCGTATCGAGGAGAACACCATCACTTGGGCCCAGTTTAGGTATAAATTTGTTTGGATTTCGTAGTCTAACTTCTTCTTTCAATCTTTGAAATGTTATTTATCTAGTCTATCTTTTGATTAGGGATACTTTCTCGGCACTATGGATGCCCGCTGCGGGGAGAACCCAACTTTATAGAGCTTTTATGGTTCTTAAGCAGGGCAGTATGACTTTTTCCGAGTACGAGAGGAAATTCAACGAACTCTCCAAGTTTGGCCCGGGATTGGTTGATACACCCCTTCAAAAGATTGAGAAGTTCATTTTGGGAGCTAGACCAGAGTATTATGACTTGCTTACTGGCCACACTCACTGCACCTTCACAGAGCTTGTTGATTACGCTCTTAGATATGAGGCAAAGCCAAGGGGACCCACTGCTAAGGCCACTCCTACTCAGTCCTCTTCTAGCCAGCTCGGAAAGAGGAAGATGAGCTTTGATCTACAAAAGAAAGCTTGGCAAAAGACTACAGGATTGGGATATGCCCAGAAAAGCCCAATCGGCCTTGCTAATATCACTTGCTTCAAATGCGATAAGAAAGGCCATTATGCTAATAGTTGTTCATCTACTGGAGCAGCTATTCCACCACCTTCTCAGATGAGGAGTGATTTTTGCCATGCCTGCCTCTAGCCTGGTCACTACAAGAGAGATTGCCCATTGCGGAAGAAAGGCATGCCATCTGGAGTATTTTCTATCACCACTTCTGCACCACCTCCACCACCTGCTCAGGATGACCGAGGTACCTTACGAAGTACTTTTTCATTACATGATTCACCTGTTAGGGTATTATTCGATACCGGTGCTTCTCATAGCTTCATATCTATTGATCTTTGTAATAAGCTCAAATTAGAACCTACTCTTGCTACTACTTCCGTATGTGTCTCCAACCCTATTGGAGAACTTGCCAACCTCAGTAGAATTTATAAAGAGGTTGTGCTTTTGTATGGAAGATATCGATTCACTTGGGATTTTTATGTGCTTGGCTTCGTAGCATTTGACATTTTGTTAGGTGCTAATTGGTTAAGAAAATTTGATGTTGTTATTTCTTGCAAAGCTCGTTCTGTTTCTCTAGTCAATGACAAGGGTCTACCGCTTGTCATCGAATGCAAATCACATCAGAAATATGCCGGAAGCTTCATATTCTCTCTTGATGCTCACCCGGATGATCTTAGTATCACTCCTATTGTTCAGAAGTTTCCTAATGTATTTGGAGAGGTCAACTCTCTACCGCCAAAGCGAGAAATTGATTTCCGCATTGACCTTATTCCCGGAGCTACTCCCATAGTTCTTCCTCACAGAAGAATGGCTCCTAAGGAAAAAGCTGAACTTAAAACTCAAATTGATGATCTATTTGCTAGGAGTTTGATTAGGAGAAGTTGTTCTGAATAGGGCGCCGCAGTCGTATTTGTCACCAAATCAGATGGATCTCTTTGCATGTGTGTTGATTATAGGGAATTAAACAAACGCACTCTCAAAAAACGCTATCCGACGCCTCGCATAAATGATTTATTCGATCAGCTCCATGGAGCTAAAGTCATCTCACAACTTGATCTAGCCACTGGGTTCCACTAACTCAGAGTAGCAGAAGATAGTATCCATAAGACAGCTTTCCGTACCGAGAGCGGATTCTATGAATGGTTGGTTATGCCGTTCGGGTTGACCAACGCACCTGCTTATTTCGCCGACTTGATGAATCGAGTCTTCCGTGACGTCCTTAACAAGTTTGTTCTTGTCTTCATCGATGATATTCTTGTCTTCTCCAAAGATGAGAAAGAGCATGAGAAACATCTTGATTATGTTTTGGAAACACTCCGAAATCATCAACTTAAAGCCAAGTTCTCGAAATGCCACTTCTGGCGAGACGAAGTACGATTCCTTGGCCATATTGTTTCTGAAAATGGGATTTCGGTCGATCCAGCTAAGATCGCTGTAATCAATGTAGGTTCTATCATATTCGTTGTTTCTATTCGATCCATCTTATTTCTTTCTAATTTGAAAATTTATCTACAGGATTGGGAGACTTCCAAAACTCCTACTGATATGCGTAAATTCTTGGGCCTAGCCGGTTATTATCGCAGATTTATTAAGCACTTTGCCCGGATTTCTGCCCCACTTACTGCTTTAACTCGAAAGGATGTCAAGTTTGTTTGGAGTGAGAAGTGCGAATCAGCTTTTAATGAGTTGAAACGTAAGTTAACTTCAGCCCCAGTTCTTGAGGTAATTGATGGGAGTGAAGAATTAACTGTCTATACCGATGCTTGTCGAGAAGGTTTAGGCGCTGTCTTGATGCAAAATGGCAAGGTTGTTGCCTATGTTGGTCGTCAGTTGAAGATCTATGAAGTAAACTATGCAACCCATGATTTAGAGTTTCTTGCAGTTGTATTTGCTTTGAAACTGTGGAAGCATCATCTCTTAGGAACCAAATTTGAATTATTCACAGATCATAAGTCCTTGCGGTATATCTTCTCTCAGAAGGATTTGAACCAGAGACAAGTCCGATGGCTCGAATTCTTAGCTGCATATGATCTCGACATCAATTATACTCCTGGAAAAGCAAATGTTGTAGCTGATGCTTTGAGCCGTAGCAAAGCATTGTCGTGTTGTAATCTTGTAGAAGACATGCTATTTCAGCTTGTTATCTCCCCATCTCTTATGGATCGCATCAAAGCTAAGCAATATGAGGACACCTTACTCTATCGCATGAAGGAGTTAGTTCTTGGTAGAGTCGGAAATGCTGACAGTAAAGTGGGAGCACTGATAGATAGTAATGGAGTTATAAGGATTGACAACCGTACTTGTGTTCCAAATGTCGATGGATTGAGACAAGAAGTTCTTAGAGAGAACCATCAGTCATCACTTTCATTTCATCCTGGTGTCACCAAGATGTATCGAAATATGAAGCGTTTATATTGGTGGAGTGGGATGAAGAGAGATATCTCTATATATGTCAGTAGATGCACCACTTGCCAACAAGTTAAGGCCGATCACCGGAGGACGGCAGGATTACTTCAAACCCTAGAGATTCCGTGTTGGAAATGGGATCAGATTTCTATGGACTTCGTTGACGGATTACCGAGGACCCGAAAAGGTAACGAGAGTATATGGGTGATTGTTGATAGGTTGACCAAATCTGCTCACTTTATTCCTGTTAAGACCACTCGTACTGCTTCGAGTTTGGCCAAGATTTATATGAGAGAGATCGTTAGACTCCATGGAGTTCCATCTAGTATTGTATGCGATAGAGATCCTTTGTTCACTAGTAGATTCTGGAAGGCATTTCAGGACGTCTTGGGCACTACACTAAATCTGAGTACAACTTATCATCTTCAGACAGATGGCCAAACTGAGAGGGTAAATCAGATTTTGGAAGACCTTCTCCGAGCTTGCATTATTGATTTCGGTGGATCTTGGGAAGACCATCTCCATTTGGTTGAATTCACTTATAATAACAGTTATCAGGTAATCAAAAAATTTCAATTTGAATAGGTACAATTGAATTGAAATTTAACTATCTTTATAATTAGGCAAGTATCGATATGGCACCGTTCGAAGCTTTATATGGACGGCCATGCAAATCGCCAGCTTGTTGGATTGAGCCTGGTGATCGATTAATTCTTGGCCCAGACATGATTATGGAAGCATCCTAGAAGGTTAATGAGATCAGAAGGAAGATGAAAATCGCACCGTATAGGCAGAAGAGCTATGTAGATATGCATAGAAGAGATTTAAAATTCCAGGTTAGGGATGAGGTATTTCTTAAGGTATCACCTTTGAAGAATGTTATTCGATTTGGTCGTAGAGGAAAGCTCGCTCCTAGATTTGTTGGACCATTCACCATCACTGAGAGGATTGGTACACTAGCCTACAGAGTTGCACTGCCGGAGAAATTTTAGGGCGTGCACAATGTATTCCATGTTTCACATCTTCAGAAGGTTGTACATGATCCATCCATGACCATTCCTATTGCTCAGTTAGGTGAGGTTGATATTGAGCCGGATTTGACTATAGAGAGGAGACCACTTCGTATTATTGATAGGGATACGAAGCAGCTTAGAAGGAAATCTTTTAGCCTAGTCAAATTCCAATAGAGTCCCGATGATCGTGATTGTACTTGGGAAACCGGGGAGAGTATCCAGGATTCTAATCCAGAATTTTTTGTTGAAGGTAAATTCCATTCTATATTATACTTTATTCGATAATCTATTCTATATCCATCGTATCTCCCTTATCTGTTCTTCCACTCTTTACTTTGTTCCTTTTCGAGGACGAAAAGTTTTGAGTGGGGGAGAATGTAACGACCCTGAAATTCAGACCCAGTTTAAAATTTTAAAAATCATATATTAGTGTAGAAATTCGTATTTTCACAAAAAAAAAATTGTTGCTATTCAAACTTCACATTTGGAATGCGTCTAGATAGACATAGGCATACGCCAAATTTCGTTGAAAAATATTGAAGTAAATTTCGCTCGTCGCATTTACATATTAGTTTAAATTTTATGTGTAAATTTCCTATTGCCCGAACTCAAATATTTTTCACAATGTTGCATAATAAAAATATTCTGAACTTGACGACACATTTCGTTTCGTTAAATTTTGCTTTTAACTGCTAGTTAAAATGTTCACTCGAGCAAATGGATCAATAAGATTAACCACTTCGCAAACAGTGTCAAACCATCAATGTCTTCATATCGTTGTGTCCGCCTCGTTGCGCTGATCAAAACGGTATATTTGTTTGTGTAAATCGGGGTTCGGCGTTGCGAATTATAATTGTTTAACGGAGTACAAACTGGTCCGTTACGCAGCACAAACCGGTACCCAACCTTCTTCACTGTACAGAGTTCTAGGGATTTTTGGCCATTCAGAAACCCAATAGCCATCACGTTTACCAAAAACATCATTGCATTGACCTTTGCACTCTGAACCCCTCTGTATATATCTGCCTTCACTAATTCCTCTGCATACCAGCTCACTTCATTAATTGCTCACTGCATTACTCGCTACTTCTCTGGTACGCACTCTCGTCTCCCTCCTCTTCCGTATTTCTTTTATTTTGTCTCCCCCTCGGTATGAAACTCACCCACACCTGCTCCATGATTCCACCCTCTCCCCTCCACTGCCCATGCACCAGCCCACCCTCAACCCATGCATGACCATCCGCATCCACAACCCGCCTGCGCCACGAAGCCACCACTGCATCACCTCCGCCCACTGGCCAACATCCACCAGCCCAGCTCGTCCACCTCCAACCTGGCTCGCCTCGTCCACGTCCGGCCCAGCCTGCCTCCACGCCACCGTCCCGACCCCACTGCCCACTGCCGCATCGCCTGTTGCTCCGCCCTACACGGCCCCACTCGGTTCGCCCCGCATCACCAGCATCCGCCTTCGCCCACCCAGCCACCGCGCCCCACTGCTGCCCCCACACCCACTGTCCAGCTCGCCTCCACCTTCGCCTACAGCCCGCGTCCACGTCACCACCTACAGTCCGCCGCACCACCACACCACACCCACTGCCATCACTGCTGTGCCTTGCCTTGGCCGCCCTGTTTTAGTGCACTTCAGTTTGCATATAAATATATGCATGGAGCTGATAAATATATGCATGGAACTATTAAATATATGCCTGAAATAGTTTGCTTACATACAGTGTTTTACTGGTTTGCAGCTGCTGATCCGGGATCTCAGTCCTAGGCTTCGTCCGGCTTGTTTAAATCTATCTAGTTTCTTTGTTTTGGTATGGTTATATATATATATATATATATATATATATATATATATATATATATATATATATATATATATATATATTCAATCGATATATATATTGCAATAAACAAATTATTTATTAATTATTCGTTGATTGCAGTTGTGTTCATTTTACGTCGTGCTTGTTAGGGTCTATTTCATCTATTCGTCTTCGTGCTTCGTCGTCTTCTCTAACCACGCAAGGTGAATATTTCATTCACGACTCAATCCATTATGCTATGATAATCAAGTGATAATTGTTGTTGAAATAAATTTGGATAAATTGTTGATTTTTAAAATTGTTGAAATAAAACTGTAAATCGCTATGCAAGTTAAATTTGACTATTGTTAGTTTACGACAAATAGTTGTGACATTAAATGTATTATGTGATGTTGAATTTGGTTGTTACTATAAGTGAAATTTAATGTGAAATTTAATTTGATATAGGACAGTTAACAATATAAAATGGATTATATATGTTGAATTTGACCCCTTTAAATGATAAATAAATCGATGCGTAGAAATAGCGTTAACCTCACTTTGAACCATTGAATGTATGATTGATGTAGTAAATTGATAATAGACACCAAGTGAAACCATAATGTAATAACCTTTAATCTGCATGAAATGATAGTGTGGATTCTAGGAATAATTATATTAATTTACATAAATAACAAATGTAAGTTAATACGATTATTTCAGGATTATTTAATAAATTGTTGAATTGTTACGTATGGTTGCTATTGCTTGTTTATTTACTTTGACACCATCCCAGTTATCACAATGCAAGTTCCCTTTGCTATGCTTTGTTTTATATTGAATGATATTGGGTTGAAATGATAAATACCCAATTAAACAACTTGGACTAGGATAGATAATTTAAAAATAAGAAACCCGATTGGTCAACAAAAGAATCAATTTCGAAATTGAAATATATTTTGAATTAAGGAATGAACTAAACGATTTGTTTGGAAATTAAGTAACGAACTTAAGGGATATAAATTGAAATAAATTAATGGATTTAATTGAAACGAATGAATAAACCTATTTAATTGAATAAAATGAATTGGCAAATTTAATTGAAATAGGATTAAGAAACAAGTAAGTTCCAGAATTTAATAACTTAAAAATTTATTAGATTTGTTAGATTTAGCTTTAAACTCGGTTTTAATAAAATAGATTTGGAACTTGGTATAAGTTTGATTTAAGATTAAGAAAATTTTGACTTAAGGGGAATACAAAACTAACTAAAGTTTTATGGGTTTAATTGAGTGATAATTTAAAATTTAAATGATTTTAAATTTAATGAATTAATCAAATCAGTTCATTTTAAACGGAATATGGATTGAGTTGATTTGTAACTCGGAAATAACTTATTGGTGATGTGTTAAACCAAATAAATGGAAATGGATTTCTTTAGAAATTTAATTGAATTGGTAAATAAATCAAATGAAGTTTTGATAAAAGGAATTTAGTTAATGAAATTGATTTAATCGAATTTATGATAACAGTGGATGTAAACATGAGGTGAAATTAATAGAATTTGATTTAATGATTTAAACTAAGTTTACCATTAAATTGAATTCATTAATTATGAACTAAATTTAATAAGCGACATTTAGACCTTATTAAATTGAACTTGAATACTAAATTTTAATTGTTAACTCAAAGGTTTGAACTAAAAAATTTGCATTTGGAAATATGTTTTAAATATCTGAAATAAATTGAATCGTGAAATGTCAAATTTTGGAAGTCAAATTTGCACCTTGACTTTTGGACTTTGATTTGTCTAAACGTTAATTTAACCAACCATCGGGTAATAAATACGTAGTTATTAAAGAGACCGGGATCGGGAATGGACATACTCTCTGTCGATACTGAAAACCACTTTAATAACTATTATACGCGGAGTGTTGATCCAGAATGAAGTGGATGATTTGGTGAACGCGTTGACTAAAGAAAGAGAACGATATTGGATGACCCTTGACATGACTAAAACAGGAGCCGCGCCGGGCCATTGAGGTCCGCCACCTCTAGCGGACACGCTTCTTCGATACCATATCTATTACTTTTGTGATTCGATTTGGGTGCACCCTTTGATTTGGAAGTGTTGTTTTGCGGTGTTGAGGTAGCTGCTGGCTGTGCTCAACATCAGTCCGGATCACGCAACTACTAGTATCCTAGTTGGTATTGCCTCATGTACCTTGTCATACTGATTATCCTATTCGCGACCGCTACGTTTTGTTTTTTGTTATACCTATGTGGTACCCTCTGATAACCACTAGTTTATGGTGGGGTTTACGGTGCTGTATAGATTATGACATTATAAAATGTCTTAAGGGGAATTATGGTAACGCCTTAACGCTATTTTAATATCGTACTTTACTGATTAGACATTATCTACATATCGTATTCTATTGTATATATAGATAGTTTATCGGATCCTTAGAGATGTTATTTTATTCATCTTTGAGTTATGGACTTTATTCCCTGCACTTGATTATCCTGTATAAGATGTTGAGTCCTGACTCGAGTGTTTCTTTTTGTATATGCTCGGGTCAGTCTGAAGCTATCCAGTTGTTGATCAAGGTTGGTTGAAGATGCCGAAGACTTAGCATTTATCTTTATCAGTCTATTTCTATTCCTGTATTGATGTCCTAGTCTGTTGGACATTTATGTATTTCCTTTTAGTCACTTTATGTCAAGACATTGTTGTACTTCATGTAGTAGCTTCATGAACTGCTATTATGACGATGTATTTTCCGCTACATTATTCTGTGACTTTTCTGTGTCTGTGATGTTGTATTGATTCTCATTTACATTTATGTATTTATAATCCCATAATGATTCGTGTTTTGTATTATTTAAGTTGACATGTGTGGATTATTGTCAATTTAAATGGTCCAAATATGCGGGTTGCTACACAACCACTACGAAAATTGAAATCCGATAATAATACAATATTACGGATCCAATGGAACTGGTTTCGTCAAAATCCGAGATTATGCCTCAGAAGGCTATTTTCAAATACCAATTTAAACAATATAATTTCGAAACTTAACAAAACACTTCCAAATTAAATATTAACACATTCATTATCTTCAGTTCTATCAATATTAATTTTACAAGCCTTCAAATTAGTTTTAACAAGCTTAAAACTGAAGATTCTATATTTCACCCAACTTCCAATTATTAAATTTAATAATTAAATTACCTGATAGATGGTGATATTTGAATTCAAGATAAAAATTAACATTTAAATATTTAAAATCAATTAAATATTTCGATTTCAAATGCTCAAAAATTCCGAGTCGTCGCATTCCTCCCCCTTTAAAAGAATTTCGTCCCCGAAATTACTTGTTAGGAAGAATTATCCAATACCCATTACCATTTTCCAAAACCAAACAGTTTTATCAACTTGCCATAACATATCCTTTATTAAAGACCCACTATTACTTCAACCAACTTTCCAAAACCTTCCATAGTTTCCAACAACATTATTTACTCCACTTATTCAAATTTAAATTTAAATCCAAACTTAAATTATCAAAACTTCCTCAAAAAATTTCTAACTCTCTAAATTTCCAAAAAAATTCGCCAGCGTCTCCTTTGCGTGGCTAGCTCAGTAGAACTACAAAATGCCTCTATGGGCTCCCAAATTCCAAAATAAAACAAAAAGCCAAGTGGCTAGATCAAAAACCCAATCAAATTTCATATTGGAATTTTAAACACGTGCCTTTTTGTCGAGCAATTCAAATTTATTTTCTGAAATCAAAAATTTCAATTTTCCTTTTTTAATACCTGTATATCTTACATAGCAATAACATCCAATCACAACATTCAAAAACATTTTATTGACTTCCTTACAAAATTTCGATATCTATTCATTCAAGTTTGTATGATGTACATATATCATCCGTACGCAATATCAAATTCGATCACTCGCTCGATCACACAATTTCACTTTCGAACTAGTATCGTCCACTCGACTTCCTAGCGTAGACTCTGATCTGGTTTCTTGATCAGAAACCGTCATTCTCCTTGCATAGTCCTAAACTATGATGGAGAATTTCCAAAATCAATCAAAAATCCATATCCAGGGTTTGCCTTCGAAAATTGAGTGAAAAATCCTAACTCGGATCGATATAACTATCTCAAAATTCGGTGCTCGAATCCGGATCAAATTGCTATGCCAATAGAATAATATACGTACATCCTACGTATTTATCTCAATTGATTATCAACTATATCAATTCTCTTTGTATTCACATTCATGTTGATTTCTATTCACTTATCAACGCTTACCATTTCACATATTTTTATTAAATCTTCACTCATATGCTTATTCGATATATTTTCCAGACACCCATATTACTTAAGAATTTCACCATCTCTTCTTAAGTTCAATATAAGTATTTTGTACGCTTCTTATGTTTATTTTCACTTTACCAGTTTAGTTTGTATCTACTTCTATTCAAATTGGTTCTCCCATTTCCATATGAATTCAGTTTATCTTCAATGTTGAATATTGAATTCTATCTTCCATTTATGACTGATTGATATCATTATTTTAAATTAGTTTCATCCACTCATTTATTTCAATTTTCAATTTAAAATCGTTTTGTCGCTAACAAAAAATTTTCCAAAAATTTTCAAAAAAAATTCTAACTCCCAAAATTTTAGAAAAATTTTTGGCAGAGTCTCATTTGTACGGAGGAGCTTTTTCAATTTGACAACGGATATAAATATATATACATCGACCCACACGGTCCGAAAACAAAAACAGTTCATATTTCCTAATTTTTTTATTGCACAGGCGTACCTCTGTTTAGCATTTTAAGCAAGCGGCTTATTATTTAGCAATTAGCGCGCCCAAAATCCAGCCAAACGGCTTCCCGATACCTGTACTTACTTAATTTAAACATGTAAGTGCCAAAATCATTTAATTTAACCACATATTTAGCTAGCAAACATACAAGTTTATATAAGCAATGCAGGTTAAACAATATTAATAAGCAACTTATAGGGTTTCGACATTAATTTTAATTGTTTACAACCAATTCGTATACACTTCATTCAATTTAAATGGTTTGCAACTCAATTGCTTACATTCAGTTAACTTTTAACCCAAACAACTCACATTTATTTCAGTTGATTCCAAAAATCAATTTTATTACCTCTACCAATTCATAGAATTTTATTTAATCTCATTTTCGTCCAAAGACAATTATTTCTATGCAAATTCGGTGATATTTATGTGAATAAACAATTACTTAAGCTTATAATCATTTTAAATTGATTCCAATACAATTTATATTAAATTTTATTCCATTTTAAATTTATTCACAATCCGTACATTTTTAAAATCATTTCAATGAGCTTGACAACATTCGATTCTTATATTAATAACCACTTTCCAAATTAATTTAACCCAAACTTTTATTTAATGAACTTTCTTTCTTACTCGAAGTTGAGCTTCTAATTATTTTAACTTAAATTAATTTACTTCAATTTATTCCAACCTCAAAACTTAAGCTCACTTCATTTGCAAATAAATTTTCTTTTTTACTTTAACTTGATTCCATTTCAATCAAATCTCATTTCAATCTACAAATTTATTGGATTAGTTCTTTTGTTTCTTTAATTACAAAGTTTGATTTCCAAATTCAATTCATTCACGACTCATTTAATTCAATTAGCCATTCTCATAATCCATTTAAATTTTAATTCCACTCTCATTTCGTTAATATAATATCCAAGCATATATTTAACTCATTTATACTCGAATTGGATTTTATTTGCAACTCAAGTCATATCTATTATAATCCAATTCCATTTCATTTGACAACTTCGATTCATAATTAATCCACTTACAATATGCGATGGATATTATTTATACTCAAGTTCTATTTCTATCATTTAATTCACAAACCAATTTTATTAACTCACAATTCAACTTTTATTTAACCAATTTAAACTTCCATTAACATACTCACTTAACCAATTTATTCAAATTAGTTCATTTCCCACTTTTAATTCAATATTTGACTTTTACCTTCCAAAAATCACTACACTTAATTTCTTGAGTTCAACCTATTTTATAATTCAAGTTTTTGAATTTTTTTATTCATTTCTCAAAATCCTTTGCGTTTCTAAAATCAACCCAACTTTTGCAAACAATTTCAATTCAAAACAATTTGGTAGCAATTCCTCTCTTGGAAACTCGAAAATGAACATCAATGATGCTGCAGTCATCACCGAAGTTATTTTCTAGCGACCGGAAGAGTTCAATGCTTTTATCTATTTAAAAACATTTCCAAATATTCTTAATTTCACGTCTTACCAGATTTCAAATCCAATTCAAAATATTTTCGGATAATATTCCTAATATTCCTTCCCAAAATCTTTGAAAATAATTTTCAAACCTAAAGGAATTTAAACTTTTCCCAAAAATTCCAAATCCATCCAATTCATATTCAAACATTTCTATGGAATTCTTTTTCAAATTATAAATCACTTTTACAAATCCCATTTGTACATGAATTTATTTCTTAGCTTTTGGTTATGGTTTCAATTTCTCAATATAGATTTTACACAACAATGATAATAATTTAATATTATCATTTTCTAACAACCAAGCATCCATATATAACTATAATAATTTACAAAAATTATTTGTTTTATGTACAAAAATAATTTGGGTAAAATTTATTTCATTTACCCTATTTTAAAACAATA
This sequence comes from Allium cepa, assembly GCA_030765085.1. Taxonomy (NCBI): domain Eukaryota; kingdom Viridiplantae; phylum Streptophyta; class Magnoliopsida; order Asparagales; family Amaryllidaceae; genus Allium; species Allium cepa. The sequence goes on from CM060945.1 coordinate 594,740,155, forward strand.
CTGTGTCGATTTATCTTGTTTAAGAGTTTAGAAACTCCTATCGATGACATGGCATCCCACATATCGACCAGAATATATAAACACTCAACCGATAAGCCAACACAATATAAAAGCAATTTTTATATTCACTAAAAAATACGTGCTCATATCTATTAATACCCTCAAACTCATTTTAGAGTATTACGAACTCCATTTCAATGAGTAATCCCCACCAGAGCCAAGGTTATCATCAATCTGGCTCTGATACCAAGTGAAATGACCTGCAGTTTCGTACCCCTTGAGTCGACACTATTCACCATAAATCAACTCAAGATGAACGGAAATACGAACCATTTGGGTTAACGAAGAAGAGGTAGAAGAAGAAAATAGAATAAAACATCAGAATCTAACCATCGCGGCGGAATAAATATAATAGATAATAAATGATCTTTACACAAAAACAAATCTGTTTGTACATTACATCATCAGAGTACACAACACATCCAACTGAACAGTAATCATAACATGTCCTCACAAAATTGAATACATAGCTAAACAACACAGTGGAATATTTAAAACATGTGACAACCCGGAATTTTCTAGCAATATCAATTTAATAATCTGCATTAAATATTAAATTGATTTGATATATTTTTGTTAATAAGATCTGAATTGATACTTTTCTTTTAATAAATATTTAATTGGTAAATGATATCTGTTAAAATTAATTGTTTGTTTTCTATTTATAAATGTATATATTTGTATACATTGTAAATAGATGAGATTTGTTTTAAAGTTTAACTAATAAATTATGTTTCAAATGCTAATATACATTTTAGTGAATTGGAAATTATGATTTATTTAATATAAACTTTTCAAAGCTAAATAAATAAATAAATAAATATAGGATTTTAAATACATAGGATAAATGCTTAGATAGATTAAAACTTATTTAAGCTTAAATTAAAATTTTAATTTATTAACAAAAAGATTTGTTTTCTTTTCTTTTTAGTATAGCTTGATTAAAATATGGATTTAAAGTATATATGAGTATTAATATAATTTTGTCAAACGATACTTTAATATAAATTATAAAATATGTAGTTTATAATAAAAAGATAATTTATTTATTTATCATTTCAAATTGTTAAATGAGTTACTTTAAAATTATGTTAACAAAAAAATAAAGAAAAATATAAATACAAGACTATAAGATAAATTAGGGAAAAAAATATAAAGTAAGTACATTGGTTAAATTATAATAACATAACAACTATAAAGTTCTTTTAGTTTTCAAACAACAAAACAAAAACGATAACATTCATATACATTTCAAAATAATAATAAGACAATAATTAATCTAGAAACAGATAAATTTTCAAGTTTGCGAACAATCATAAGAAAAACTGTAGTGTGATAGGCATGAACATGAAGCAAATGACAGTAACAAAGAATATTCAAGTTGAATATGTACAGGCCGAAATAAATAAGACAAAAACTCTTGTACAAAATGTTTAGGTCAGCAAAGTATTATAGTGTAAACCCAAATGAATACATTCAGTACAAACAAAGCCTGTAAATATTTTTGTAAATGTATGTGTCAGCCAATACTAATTAGTGTATACAAATTCAAAGACATAAACATTTATTAGCCACCTTTATATCTGAAACAAAAAATCTTCTAGCCGAAATACTCAAAGCATCTCAGGTTTTAGTACATATAAAAAAAATATAGCAAGATATTATGCCAAGCTGAAGCTTGTTCCAGAAGACATTATGTTCAAATTTATAAATGTTTGTTTACATCGTTTCTTATCCTTTAGCTCATTTGAACTGCAAAAGAAAAGGAAAAAAAACCAAAACCTTGTATTCTCAAGCTCAAACAAAAATTCAGAAAGCAAAAAGGAAGTTTACAGGAATTCAACACTTTAACTGCAGGTTGTTTCATTATCAAACTGGCCTCTGTTCTTTCACATATCTGGTGAGTAACTCCACTTTTAAAAGGAATTTAAAGTATAAATTAGTTTGAATGTTATTGCAGTGATGAATATTGTATTGAAAAGTATGGTTGCGTGTTTATATTTTTGAATTCCTGAAGTATGATGTGTGCAGGTATTTGAACTTTTGTACTTTCTCTGTTTCCAGTTTTGTTCATTTAAATTCAAATTCTTTAATTAATCTTTGTTTAGCCTTAAGATTTAAATGAAATCTGTAAGTTTCATTTCAAACATTAGTTAGGATTTTACTTAAATCAAAGTAATAAATATATGACTCTGGAAACCGAAAAAGAAAAAAAAACTGTGCATCTCAATAATAGCAAAAATTCGAACATCTTGATTCATAAATTCAGGTACATGGATCGAATCGTTGAACCAAACTATGATTTTTAAAATGAATATGGTGATTTTTAGTGGAGGGAGTGAGGTGCAGTTTGATTCGTCCATTTTGGGCATTTTGAGTGGCCGTGGAGTATCGTGTTGATCGGGGAGGTCGTGATTGGAACTGGAGATGCGGGGTTGATCGTGGGGTCTAGGAAAAATGTTTGGAGGTTGATCTAAACCTTGTGGTGGCGGCGGGAGGCGTTCAAATTCTGGTGACCTAATTTTGAGGTGCCGCGGGTTTTTCGTTCATACGACGTCACCGTGCGATCGAGTGTCAAGTGCTGCTGGGGTTTGGTAGGGGAGTGGTTGGCGTAGCGGTGACCAGAACTTCAGGGGTTCCAGTGGGCGAGGTGGAGAGGTCAGCAAGGTTTCAGGTATGGTGGTGAAGAGGCTTGTGTGTTTCCAGGTGTGGAATGAAGGTCTCGAATTCGAATTCGAGAATTGGGAAACGATCTGATGATTGTACTTGGGTGTATGGGTGTTTGTTGACGTGAGAGGATCATCAGCGGCGGTCTGAGTTGGTCGGCGACTGTAACGACCCGGTATTTTCAACCATTCGCATCCGTACATGTCGGACTTGAATTGTTTAAAATACCGCGTTGTAAAAATAAATTTGGCAAAACTCAGAATATGCAGTAAATAAATCAAAGAATCACAGACACAGATATCAGAAAACTTGCCGCGGAATTTAAAATACTTAGTGGTCATGAAGCCACTATAAAAAAACTCAACCAACTAGAAATTACATAGTTTTAAAATCTCCAATACAGTTTAAAACATCAATAACAATCCAATATTCCAAAGTCTCGATTACATAAATAAGATATAGACTGAAGATTGCCGACAGCTTGAAAGATCTACAGAATGTCCTAGCTCCGGGGTGAAAACTGAACTGCAACTCAGGCTGACCCGAGCGTAAAATAAAACATAAACACTCGAGTCAGGACATACATACTTATATAGTGTAAGCTAATTCAACTGTACTGTAATATAGAGCAAGTAACTTAAAGGATGCTTGGGACCGCCCATCCTCTAAGGATCCGTTAAACTATTTACAATGTAGTAATACTTCGCTATTATAATAGTGTCTATTAGTAAAATAAACTTACTTTTAAATAGCGTTAAGGCTTTACATTTTCCACCTTAACACATAATATATCCCCATAGTCTATACAGTACCGTAATCTCCCCCGGAATGGGCGTCGTCAGAGGGCACTCCATAGGTATGGTACAAAACCAAAATCGTATAAGGCTCGCTATGGTAGGTGACACGGCACAACTAAGCAATGCCAGGGTAGATATACCAATTATGCTTCCGGACCGATGGAAACGCGTAGCGCGCAGCTACCGCCCACCTCGTACAACACTCCCAAATCAAAGGTGTGCACCAAAACAATCACAAAAGTAATAGAATGGCATACGAAGAAGTGCGTCCGATCAGAGGTGCTGCCTCATTAATCCGTCGATCGCTCCTGTTTTAGCCACCTTATGCCAACTCACGGGAGTCGGGTCCACGTATTTACCTTAAAGGAACCGTCACCACCATCCTACTTCATTCTGGATTCTCCACCGCGTACACGGTTGTCAAAGTGGTTTTCGGTATCGACAGAGAGTATGCCAGATATCCGATCCCGGTCTCTTTAACAACCAAACGTTATTATAACCCGTGGTAACAACTTTTAAAAATGGTATTTAAAAAATAAAAATAAATTTCAAATACATTTCAATATCATAATATCATTTCAAACATCATTTATTTAAACATAAGTCATTTCATTTAATATAAAATACCACTTAAATCTATTCAATTTATTTAGGAATTAATTGCCTTTCAAATCACATTTAAAAGTTAAATTCTTCCGTTTAAACCATTTAAAGTCAATTCCTTATTCTTATTTATTCATATTATATTCCAAACTTTAAGCTCTTTTTTTTCCAAAGATTATTTCCATAAATTTTATTAAAACAATCAAAATTCAGTTTCCGTAGCACTTATAAAATGCTACCTAAAGTTATAGGTTAAAACAGTCTATTTACAAAAGACAGCATTTAAGTGCTGTAATAGATTATTAACTTAACAATTAAGTTTAAATTCCCAAATATAACTTATTATCAAAATTTTACTTAACTGAAATCTTACTTTTAACAAAAATTCCGAATTTCCCAAAATAAGTTATATTCCAGAATTTTATTTAAACATTTATTTATTTAACATTTTTGACTTATTCAAAATTATTACAAACTTTATAAAATCTTTAAATACATTTAAAACAGAATATTATAAACTTCCATTTAAAATAATTTTAAAATATTTCAGAAAAATATTATATAAGCCACGGGTCTGTATATAGTTTTCTAGCCTAGGTCAAGTGATACAGATTTATATCATTTCAATCCGCAATTTACAAAACCCCGGGTTCTATCATTTCAAACCCACAATCCCAAGTTAACAAATAAATAATTAAAAAATTAAATAAATGAACAAATGATTATCATTAAGGCCTATCATTTCAGCCTATAACGATCTCAAATTTACAGGGAACTTACAGTGATGATTTAATCAGTAAATAAGAATTACATAGTATAACTGAAATAATATTACAATAGATAAACAACTGATGAGGTGTCAATTTAAAATGGGGTTTAACATCATACGTTATATCACAGGCAGATAAAATTTAATAAATAATTTACAAATACACTTGTGATAAATCACGGATATATAGGTATGTTTGTCTAGTGAGAAATACTCACTTTAAAGCTGCAGAAATTTTGATTCAAAATGAAATCCCCCGAAAAAGAATCGCACAGCGGGTAAGGATCAAATTTTCCCCGGATGTCACGCCTAGATTCAAGATCCAAATACCGAATACGTGACTTTAAAAATTACGGTCAAAGCAAAAATTTTGAGACAATTGGAACGAATAGAGTAAAAGAAATTTTGGTTCAGCTTTTGCTCGACTACCTCACCCCACATCCCGACCCCAACTTCATAGGCTTGGCAATGCTATTTATTATTATTATTTATATATATATATATATATATATATTATTTATATATATATTTTTTTTCCTTCTTTTTTTTTCCAACGGCATGTCCAACTTATCTAGTTTGAAAAATATGTATTTACACAAAGCTTGCGTCTCTGCCTAATGCAGACTCTCTCTGTTCATAAATACAACACGTCTCTGCCACTTTAATTTCAAAACATGCACACATGCACCTATACACGCTACTTCATAAACCATATACGTGTACTCTGCACTCCTATTCTCTTTCTCTACCAAATATCAATTTTCTTTTTCAATACGTGAACTAGATTTGCAAAATTATAAACACTTTGGAAAAAATATGCAGACAACACTTATGCATGGCACACGCAACTACTATATCACAAAGTATACAGATGGCTCCAAATATATTCCCATTTGCTAACTCACATCACTATGACTCACGCATCTATGATATATGTTTAAAAATGATATTGCACTGCTTCGTAGTTCAACACGCTCAGCCCAAAATTTAATAAAAACTGAATGCATGCTTCATGTATCTACAATATATGCACGGCCCTGCCTATTCACGAAACTGACATGTATGTGTGCAAATATGTTTTGTTTGAGGTGAGGGTATGCTCTAGATATTAGTTGATGAAATTTATATGCTCGGTTATGAAAACTTAGAGGGACGTGCCGTGGTGGAGAAGTAGCCGAGCAAGGCAAAAGGGAAACAGAGAACAACAAGAAGAAGAAAGGGAAAAACTGGAAGAAGAAAAGAAAAAGTAAAACCATTACCTGCTAGAGGCTTCAGCACAAAAGAAGAAGAAGGCTAAACTATGAGATGCAGAGGAAAGTTTTGGACGAGGCTATGTATTTATAAAGAGGAGTTGCTTTGTATGCAAGGAAGTAAAATATACACGTGAAAATTCAAGGCAAGTTATCTCGGTAAGATTTATGATTCCCAGTCTACGCAAATTTGATTGAGATAGCAGTGAATTTTGTACTAAATAAAAATGGAAGTGTTGATTTTTTATTTTATTTTTGTGGATAAGGCTTGCGTGATTTACTTCCCAGTTTTCTTTAGTTTGATTTCTAGAAAAATATGCGCGATTTATATTGCCAGATTTGAATGGATAAGGCTTGCATTGTTTAATTAGCAAGGTTTAAATGCAGAGAAGAAATGGAAAGCATTGATGGAAGATAATTTATACGTGATTAATATTGTCAATTTTCTTTCATTCGAATGGATAAGACTGAGTGATTTTAAATGCAGAGAGGGAAGAATTTGAACCATTCCAAGTTATACGAAAATTCTTGATTTAATGCATTCATTCTGATGCGTGAATTAAAAATGAATATAGAGACATGCGCAAGAAATAATAGATAAGGAAGGTAAGAGGCAAATGCCAAAAATGTTAAAAGAATAAAATTTTATGTCACGCGCAATGGAAGGCAAATTGATTTTCTCTCAGATGATATATGCGTGATTTACTGCCAGATATATGGAAAATTTAATTTCAACGTTATCTCTTTTTATTCTCTCCCCAATTAATAGTTGCGTGATTTATATAGTCTGAGAGATTTATATACAAAGAATCAGCAAGTATTAATTTGCTTTGGATGCTACTTCAAGGACAGATTTGAATGCATGCGTTGATTTATGTCAGAAGAGAAAATGGTAAGAATTTAATTTTCTGATTGATTGAATTTTAGAAGGCAAGCAATTATATTTGATTGAGAGGAATGAATGGCAAGTGGAATAAAATTTATTTGTGAAAGTTTTTAAATCAAATCTCTATAAAGAGGCAAATGACAAAGATTTTAAAGGAAATAAATTTCACTGATATGTCATGCGCAAGGAAAGCAAGTTTGATTTCTTTCCAGATGATATTTGCGTGAAAGGGAAGCACGATTTTGAAAACAATATTGGTAGTGGGAATCTCCTTAATCAGTGCATGATTTTAGAGAAACGGATAGGCACGAAATCAATACGTTTTGGTTGGAAATCTCCTAACTGATTTTATTAATCCATATAGATATTGAAATATAATTTTTTTAAAATACGCCAAACTGACGCATTACCATACGCTCAAATTTTTTTGCAAAAGTAACATTTTTAATTTATACGTTTATACGTTACTTATACCATTACAATGCATGCCCTTTTTAAATTCGAAATTATCAGTTTATTAATATGCTATAAATTCTTAACATTTATTACTAAATTAAAAAGATAAAACTTTGGTTACATCTATCTCTGATTCTTATTACCATAAACAGGCGATTTATTATCCAAATGGACCAAATATTACAAATTTTTAAAGCAAGTATATAATCCAATTTTTATTTTTATTTTATTAAAATTCCCATTTAGAGTTATCCTTAAACAAAGTGAAACTTTCATTTATTATTTAGCGTTTTGGAAATGATTTGATCAAATTAATATATATATATAAATTGGGAAGTAAATTTTACTAGAAAGAGAAAAATAACGTAAGAGATATGAGTAAAGAGAAAAACGCATATGAAATAGGCAAGCAGATAGGAGAATGGATACTGTGCATGACTGAGATTTAGGAGAAAATTGTGTTTTGAAAAATGCAAGAAATAAATTTTGTTGAATGGAAAAAAAAATCTATGGAAATCAAATTTTTAAAGTAATGCGTTGAATTTAGAGGCAACATATTTGATTTGAACGCTAGAATATTCCTTCCCTCTAAAACACATGCCACTGATAAATTTACTCATTTACACTATGGTCATATTTTAAGAATGTGTACCATAGCCATAATATTTTATGCCCAAAATATACCGAAATAACGGATTAAAATTCTATACGTTTCCTTATATATATATATATATATATATATATATATATATATATATATATATACATACGGTATTTATTCCCTAAATTTACACGCCCTTTTTAACGCGTAATTACCCAGTTCATTTATACACTAAAAAAACTTGAAATTCTGACCGTGTTGAGACTCGAACTCGTGACCTATCGTGAATAGCCCAGATGTCTTAACCACCTAAGCTATTAATGTTTTCTTAATTAAAACTTGATTTTGCTAGAAATTAAGTTATTTACCATCTTCGACAAAAACCCAAATTTCCAAATTAAAGTTAATTCTTAACCATGTCAAAATTTCAGAGATCTTATTGTTTAATTAAAAATTTGGTCAATTGTTTATATTTTTATTTTAATCACTTTAAAATTTAGATTTTTATATAATAAACCCCAAAGTTTTTAAAATACAAGTGAAAAATACTTGTTAAAAATTTGGGCTGTTACACTCTCCCCCACTCAGAACTTTTCGTCCTCGAAAAGGAAGAAGGTAGGGGAATAGAAACAACCTGAAAGAAAACTAAATTGAAACTTAAATTAGAATCATTAATCTAAACAATAAAAATTCAATTTTAAATTAATCATTGATTTCATCTATTTATACTTAGAATTTTAACATTTATTTATTTACATATTCACTTGTATAATATCCCTACACTTAAAAAAAATCATTCATTTTTTTTTATCCAAATTTTACACAAGGTAATATAACATTTTAATTTAAAATGTTTAATTTTAATCCAAATTTGAAATGGTAATTTAACTTAATTGTTAAAGTAAATTTACCATTTCCCAAAATAAACTAAATTCCCCATTTAGTTTCTTATTTATTCCAAACTATAATTAAATTTATTTCTCTCAATATATTTTTCTCATCTATGTCAAATATGTTTACACTCATTACAACTGTTTAAATTTATTCTTAGTTCCTTAACATCATTTTATATTAAAAATTATTCCATTACCCTTTAATTTTATTTTCCTCTGTTAATCTTTTTATAACTAGAGTTTAAGTGTATAACATTTATTATAACCACTCAAATTTTATTTATAGATCTTTTTATATTGTATATTATCCAATTACATAGTTAATTTCTGAATGATTTAGGTAAGTTATATTGGCACGCAATTATACAAGTAAAAAAAAATTCCAATTCTATTATTCAAGTTTAAATATTCATTCAAAATTTGACTTTATTTTATCATTGGAATCACCTTTTAACATAAATTTATGAATTAAATTTCCAATTAACTTCAAACCCTTTAGAGATAAATAAATACATACATATAGCATATGTCAAATCAAATTTAAATCATATATCTATATATATTATAAATTAAGTCATATTTAGAAATTCAAATCAATTAAATTTTTGAAGCAAAACTACAACATGGTCTCTTTACTTCGATACTCGAAAATGAATGTCGATGATGTTGTAGTCATCACTGAAATTATTTTCCAGCGACAGAGAAGAGCACTAATTTTTAAAACTTTAAAATTCTATGGAAACAAATTTATATTCAAAAATAATTTAAATAATAATATATCCTTTTAAGACTTTAAACACAAGGTTTGAAACTATCAGAAATTAAATTCTTAAATTCTTATTTTAAATCCATTTCTGTTTCCAAATAAATTTATAACCATGTTTTATAGTTCAATTATTTATGTAAGACGAAACCAATGGTTTACAAAACCATAAATAAAATCAAACACTATTATCTCTAAACAACTAGTTAAATTCTGAAAATTATACTTATATATATAATATTGGATTTTTCCCAAATATAGGAATAAATTTTTCAAAACAAGAATAGAGATTCTAATTTGATGGATTCAAATCAAAGAGAATTTTGATTTAAAGATAAATTGGAATTAGAAGATCCGATGATTACACAACAGAACAAGGAACTAGATAAGTTTATATAAATCGTGGGCAACCTTAACCTGGTCAACCGTGACTTAAAGAGTCAGATCGAATGTAGATTTACCATTCGATCCGAAGAGATAGAGTTCGGAATAACCAAAGATACTAGCGTCTAAACCGAGGTTAAATATAAATCTTTAGTGAATCAATGCTAATTGTAAAGGAGTTTCACCCCTTTATTAGAATATTGGCGAGACCGCCAATTCACTATAAAGATCATCTGAAGTGGAGTTATGGGATACTCCAGAATCGAAAGAAAATGAATAGTGAGGGACACGAATGAACTTCGGAACCGCAGGGAACGTTCCAAAATTCAAAGAAAATCGAATCAAAAGGAAGAGATTCAAGCTCGAATGAAAGTGATTCTGTAAATCAAATTTACCATACATTCTATGTTTTGCCTAGAGCCAAAGCTCTGATACCAACTGTAATGACCCGGTATTTTCAACCATTCGCATCCGCACATGTCGGACTTGAATTGTTTAAAATACCGCATTGTAAAAATAAATTTGGCAAAACTCAGAATATGCAGTAAATAAATCAAAGAATCACAGACACATATATCAGAAAACTTGCAGCGGAATTTAAAATACTTAGTAGTTCATGAAGCCACTATAAAAAAACTCAACCAACTAGAAATTACATAGTTTTAAAATCTCCAATACAGTTTAAAACATCAATAACAATCCAATATTCCAAAGTTTCGATTACATAAATAAGATATAGACTGAAGATTGCCGACAGCTCGAAAGATCTACAGAATGTCCTAGCTCCGGGGTGAAAACTGAACTGCAACTCAGGCTGACCCGAGCGTAAAATAAAACATAAACACTCGAGTCAGGACATACATACTTATATAGTGTAAGCTAATTCAAGTGTACTATAATATAGAGCAAGTAACTTAAAGGATGCTTGGGACCGCCCATCCTCTAAGGATCCGTTAAACTATTTACTATGTAGTAATACTTGGCTATTATAATAGTGTCTATTAGTAAAATAAACTTACTTTTAAATAGCGTTAAGGCTTTACATTTTTCACCTTAACACATAATATATTCCCATAGTCTATACAGTACCGTAATCTCCCCCGGAATGGGCGTCGTCAGAGGGCACTCCATAGGTATGGTACAAAACCAAAATCGTATAAGGCTCGCTATGGTAGGTGACACGGCACAACTAGGCAATGCCAGGGTAGATATACCAATTACGCTTCCGGACCGATGGAAACGCGTAGCGCGCAGCTACCGCCCACCTCGAACAACACTCCCAAATCAAAGGTGTGCACCAAAACAATCACAAAAGTAATAGAATGGCATACGAAGAAGTGCGTCCGATCAGAGGTGCTGCCTCATTAATCCGTCGATCGCTCCTGTTTTAGCCACCTTATGCCAACTCACGGGAGTCGGGTCCACGTATTTACCTTAAAGGAACCGTCACCACCATCCTACTTCATTCTGGATTCTCCACCGCGTACACGGTTGTCAAAGTGGTTTTCGGTATCGACAGAGAGTATGCCAGATATCTGATCCCGGTCTCTTTAACAACCAAACGTTATTATAACCCGTGGTTACAACTTTTAAAAATGGTATTTAAAAAATAAAAATAAATTTCAAATACATTTCAATATCATAATATCATTTCAAACATCATTTATTTAAACATCAGTCATTTCATTTAATATAAAATACCATTTAAATCTATTCAATTTATTTAGGAATTAATTGCCTTTCAACTCACATTTAAAAGTTAAATTCTTCCGTTTAAACCATTTAAAGTCAATTCCTTATTCTTATTTATTCATATTATATTCCAAAATTTAAGCTCTTTTTTTTTCCAAAGATTATTTCCATAAATTTTATTAAAACAATCAAAATTCAGTTTCCGTAGCACTTACAAAATGCTACCTAAAGTTATAGGTTAAAACAGTCTATTTACAAAAGACAACATTCAAGTGCTGTAATAGATTATTAACTTAACAATTAAGTTTAAATTCCCAAATATAACTTATTATCAAAATTTTACTTAACTGAAATCTTACTTTTAACAAAAATTCCGAATTTCCCAAAATAAGTTATATTCCAGAATTTTATTTAAACATTTATTTATTTAACATTTTTGACTTATTCAAAATTATTACAAACTTTATAAAATCTTTAAATACATTTAAAACAGAATATTATAAACTTCCATTTAAAATAATTTTAAAATATTTCAGAAAAATATTATATAAGCCACGGGTCTGTATATAGTTTTCTAGCCTAGGTCAAGTGATACAGATTTATATCATTTCAATCCGCAATTTACAAAACCCCGGGTTCTATCATTTCAAACCCGCAATCCCAAGTTAACAAATAAATAATTAAACAATTAAATAAATGAACAAATGATTATCGTTCAGGCCTATCATTTCAGCCTATAACGATCTCAAATTTACAGGGAACTTACAGTGATGATTTAATCAGTAAATAAGAATTACATAGTATAACTGAAATAATATTACAATAGATAAACAACTGATGAGGTGTCAATTTAAAATGGGGTTTAACATCATACGTTATATCACAGGCAGATAAAATTTAATAAATAATTTACAAATACACTTGTGATAAATCACGGATATATAGGTATGTTTGTCTGTTGAGAAATACTTACTTTAAAGCTGCAGAAATTTTGATTCAAAATGAAATCCCCCGAAAAAGAATCGCACAGCGGGTAACGATCGAATTTTCCCCGGATGTCACGCTTAGATTCAAGATCCAAATACCGAATACGTGACTTTAAAAATTACGGTCAAAGCAAAAAATTTGAGACAATTGGAACGAATAGAGTAAAAGAAATTTTGGTTCAGATTTTGCTCAACTGCCTCACCCCACATCCCGACCCCAACTTCATAGGCTTGGCAATGCTATTTATTATATATATATATATATATATATATATATATATTATTTTTATATATTTTTTTCCTTCTTTTTTTCCAACGGCATGTCCAACTTATCTAGTTTGAAAAATATGTATTTACACAAAACTTGCGTCTCTGCCTAATGCAGACTCTCTCTGTTCATAAATACAACACGTCTCTGCCACTTTAATTTCAAAACATGCACACATGCACCTAAACACGCTACTTCATAAATCATATACGTGTACTCTGCACTCCTATTCTCTTTCTCTACCAAATATCAATTTTCTTTTTCAACACGTGAACTAGATTTGCAAAATTATAAACACTTTGGAAAAAATATGCAGGCAGCACTTATGCATGGCACACGCAACTACTATATCACAAAGTATTCAGATGGCTCCAAATATATTCCCATTTGCTAACTCACATCACTATGACTCATGCATCTATGTTATATGTTTAAAAATGATATTGCACTGCTTCCTAGTTCAACACGCTCTGCCCAAAATTTAATAAAAACTGAATGCATGCTTCATGTATCTACAATATATGCACGACCCTGCCTATTCACGAAACTGACATGTATGTGTGCAATATGTTTTGTTTGAGGTGAGGGTATGCTCTAGATATTAGTTGATGAAATTTATATGCTCGGTTATGAAAACTTAGAGGGTCGTGCCGTGGTGGAGAAGTAGCCGAGCAAGGCAAAAGGGAAACAGAGAACAACAAGAAGAAGAAAGGAAAAAACTGGAAGAAGAAAAGAAAAAGTAAAACCATTACCTGCTAGAGGCTTCAGCACAAAAGAAGAAGAAGGCTAAACTATGAGATGCAGAGGAAAGTTTTGGACGAGGTTATGTATTTATAAAGAGGAGTTGCTTTGTATGCAAGGAAGTAAAATATACACGTGAAAAATAAAGGCAAGTTATCTCGGTAAGATTTATGATTCCCAGTCTACGCAAATTTGATTGAGATAGCAGTGAATTTTATACTAAATAAAAATGGAAGTGTTGATTTTTTTTTTGTGTAGATAAGGCTTGCGTGATTTACTTCCCAGTTTTCTTTAGTTTGATCTCTAGAAAAATATGCGCAATTTATATTGCCAGATTTGAATGGATAAGGCTTGCATTGTTTGATTAGCAAGGTTTAAATGCAGAGAAGAAACGGCAAGCATCGATGGAAGATAATTTATACGTGATTAATATTGCCAATTTTCTTTCATTCGAATGGATAAGCTGAGTGATTTTAAATGCAGAGAGGAAAGAATTTGAACCATTCCAAGTTATACGAAAATTCTTGATTTAATGCATTCATTCTGATGCGTGAATTAAAAATGAATACAGGGACATGCGCAAGAAATAATAGATAAGGAAGGTAAGAGGCAAGTGCCAAAAATGTTAAAAGAATAAAATTTTATGTCACGCGCAAAGGATGGCAAATTGATTTTCTCTCATTTGATATATGCGTGATTTACTGCCAGATATATGGAAAATTTTATTTCAACGTTATCTCTTTTTATTCTCTCCCCAATTAATAGTTGCGTGATTTATATAGTCTGAGAGATTTATATACAAAGAATCAGCAAGTATTAATTTGCTTTGGATGCTACTTCAAGGACAGATTTGAATGCATGCGTTGATTTATGTCACGAAGAGAAAATGGTAAGAATTTAATTTTCTGATTGATTGAATTTTAGAAGGCAAGCAATTATATTTGATTGAGAGGAATGAATGGCAAGTGGAATAAAATTTATTTGTGAAATTTTTTAAATCAAATCTCTATAAAGAGGCAAATGACAAAGATGTTAAAGGAAATAAATTTCACTGATATGTCATGCGCAAGGAAAGCAAGTTTGATTTCTTTCCAGATGATATTTGCGTGAAAGGGAAGCACGATTTTGAAAACAATATTGGTAGTGGGAATCTCCTTAATCAGTGCATGATTTTAGAGAAACGGATAGGCATGAAATCAATACGTTTTGGTTGGAAATCTTCTAACTGATTTTATTAATCCATATAGATATTGAAATTTAATTTTTTTTAAATACGCCAAACTGACGCATTACCATACGCTCAAAAATTTATGCAAAAGTAACATTTTTAATTTATACGTTTATACGTTATTTATACCATTACAATGCGTGCCCTTTTTAAATTCGAAATTATCAGTTTATTAATATGCTATAAATTCTTAACATTTATTACTGAATTAAAAAGATAAAACTTTGGTTACATCTCTCTCTGATTCTTATTACCATAAACAGGCGATTTATTATCCAAATGGACCAAATATTACAAATTTTTAAAGCAAGTATATAATCCAATTTTTATTTTTATTTTATTAAAATTCCCATTTAGAGTTATCCTTAAACAAAGTGAAACTTTCATTTATTATTTAGCATTTTGCAAATGATTTGATCAAATTAATATATATATATATATATAAATTGGGAAGTAAATTTTACTGGAAAGAGAAAAATAACGTAAGAGATATGAGTAAAGAGAAAAACGCATATGAAATAGGCAAGCAGATAGGAGAATGGATACTGCGCATGACTGAGATTTAGGAGAAAATTGTGTTTTGAAAAATGCAAGAAATAAATTTTGTTGAATGGAAAAAAAATCTATGGAAATCAAATTTTTAAAGTAATGCGTTGAATTTAGAGGCAACATATTTGATTTGAACGCTAGAATATTCCTTCCCTCTAAAACACATGCCACTGATAAATTTACTCATTTACACTAAGGTCATATTTTAAGAATGTGTACCATAGCCATAATATTTTATTCCCAAAATATACCGAAATAACGGATTAAAATTCTATACGTTTTCTTATATATATATATATATATATATATATATATATATAATATATATATATATATATAAAAGGTATTGACTCCCTAAATTTACGCGCCCTTTTTAACGCGTAATTACCCAGTTCATTTATACACTAAAAAAATTTGAAATTTTGACCGTGCTGAGAATCGAACTCGTGACCTATCGTGAATAGCCCAGATGTCTTAACCACCTAAGCTATTAATGTTTTCTTAATTAAAACTTGATTTTGCTAGAAATTAAGTTATTTACCATCTTCGACAAAAACCCAAATTTCCAAATTAAAGTTAATTCTTAACCATGTCAAAATTTCAGAGATCTTATTATTTAATTAAAAATTTGGTCAATTGTTTTTATTTTTATTTTTAATCACTTTAAAATTTAGATTTTTATATAATAAACCCCAAAGTTTTTAAAATACAAGTGAAAAATACTTGTTAAAAATTTGGGCTGTTACAGCGACCATGTGCACGTGCACGAAGGAGAGATTGGAGGAACTGGGTTTGTTAGTGGTGCTGGGTGATTTTGTGATGGTCTTGAGAAGGGCTCGGGTTTTTGTTCGAAGACTTTGGGGTTGGTCTCGAAGTAATAGGGTAGAGTCTGGTTTTGTTTTGGTTGTTGCGCGCCTGGGGAAAACCCGAAGTAGGTGGATGTTTTTCTCGAGAACTTCGTGTGTTTTCTCGAAGTAAACCAGAGGTGGCTCGGGCTGTAGTATTTCAGGTTTTGAAACCTGTAACTGTTTTTTTACAGTTTTGAAATCTGGGTTTAAAAATTTAATCAAAGTCAAGCCTTGTTTTAAATCAAGTTTAAATAGTGAATTTAAGTTAGTTTTGAAATGTAGTTGGAAATAATAAAGTTTTCATAATTTAAATTATTTTAATAACTCAAAGGTGGTTAATAATTAAAGTATTTTTAAACTAGAGTTGAATTCAAATGAAATTTAAACTGTTAAAAAAAGATTTAAACAAGTTAACTCAAAAATTGAGATCAGGACTTAGATATGAAATTCTAGATTTGGAACTAAAATAAGTTTTATAATTTAAATTGATTCAAATAAGTTTTAATGCTATTAAATATGTAAGTTTAAAAGGTTTTGGAAAAAATTAGTGTTAAAACTTTATTAAGGATAAATTGGTTTTTATTTAGAAAGTAAATTAAAATAAATGTTTAAACATATTGGAAGTGAAAATTTAATCAATAATAAGGCAGTTTACTTTAAGTAATGAAGACTCAGAATTTATATTCATTAACCTTTAAGTTAATTAAGTATGAATAATTTATGATTGATATTATTTAAATTAGTATTAATCAAAGTTGAATAATGAATTAAGTAACTAATATGTGATTAAGAACCATAGATTAGAATTTTTTATTTAAATTAATAAATTCTATAGTTAATCAAACTTATAATTAATAATGATTAATACAAGTTAATTATTTTAGAAGAAATAATTAAATAAGTGTTAATAAAGATCATGAACTAGATTATTTTATAATTAATTAATGTAATTGATTTTAATAAATTAATTGGATTAATTAATTCAATAATAATCATTGTAATAGTTTAAATGTAATTATTTATTTGGAAAGTAATTAAGAAATTAATTACTTATTAATTGTGTAAATTGATCTTAGTTAATTAATTTAGTATAATTAACTGATATTTTGGAAGTAAATTACTTAGAGAAGTAATTGAAGGATAATTACGGGATGTAATTAATTGGTTGATGTTGTTAATAGGAGTAACTGGAGTATAATTACATGAAATTAATCAAGGGATTAATTAAGCTTGTTATTGGGATGTAATTAATTAAGAACGATTAATTACTGAATGTTATTAATCAAGAGGATTAATATTTGTGATTTGAAGATTTGTATTCTTAATATAATTAACAAATGAAAATGTAATTAGAAATCATTAATTAATATAATTAATAATGGGATTAAAGATTGATTTATTTGGGAATAATAAATCAACTAGATAATTAAATAGTAATAAATCTATATAAATGAAATTAATTAATGGATTTATTCAAGATTAATTTCTACAAATAAATTAAAGGAAATTACTGGAATGCAGCAAAAGATATTTAAATCAAAGATGATTAGTTTAAATATATATAAGTAATTGATAATAAGATTTAAATTAAGTTAATTAATTAATTTTAGAAATCATTTGATGATTTGGTATGCGTAATTACTTAGTGTAATTAATGGAGTATAATTACTTAGGAAAGTAATTAGATGATCATTACTTGATGAAATTCATACAAGATGATTTGTAAGTGAAGTAATTTGGGTAATTTCTTTTGTAATTAATCAAAGGATTAATTTATGGAATTAATTAATCATGGGATGATTAATAAGTAATTAAAGGTAGTTAATTACTGATTTGTTATTAAT
Source organism: Allium cepa (assembly GCA_030765085.1). Classification (NCBI taxonomy): domain Eukaryota; kingdom Viridiplantae; phylum Streptophyta; class Magnoliopsida; order Asparagales; family Amaryllidaceae; genus Allium; species Allium cepa. The sequence goes on from CM060945.1 coordinate 594,758,440, forward strand.
CAGGGGTGATTAATAATTGTGTTTAAGTAAAGATTAATCACTTAATGTAATTTAAATAAAGCAATTTAATATAAGTTGGAGATCATTGATTAATATAATTAATGATGTAATTAAAAATTGTTAATTAAGGAGTAATTAATAGGGGAGTAATCAAATGTTAATCTGCTATAAATGATTTAGAATAATTTATTTGAGAAATTAATTAAAGACTAAATTATTTCTTGTAATTAGAGAATGATTAATTAATTTGATTTATAATTAATTAATAATTGTGAGAGCGGGATTTATGGAATGAGTAATTAATTTAATTTATTTTAAATTAATTAAGGATGGAAGTAGTTAATTTAGTTCATTTTAAATTAATTATAGCTTGTGATTCATAAATCATTGCTTATGGATGATATTGATATTTCTTTGATTGATTGTGATCTCAGATATGAGATGGATAATATCTGTGATATGGATGTATGGTTTAAGTATGATGATATTTAATTATCTGTTTGGATGATGATATTAATTATCTGTTTATGATGATAAGGTGATTGTCTATTATGAGATGTGAATTATCTATCTGTGTGTATATTGGTAATATTGAATTGGACTGTTAAGACTAAATAGACAACTTGGCCTTAAAAGACATGTTTTGGATTTCGATGAGACCGGGATCGGTTTTCCTTATCTGGAACATCCGAAAACCACATCGATTCCAAATTAACGATAGGTCGTGAATCTGAAGTGAAGATGAAGATTCAGAATGCAAGGATTATCGTCGTTAACTCTGAGGGTGATTCCAAAATGAGTGTAACGAGATGATGCCTTCGGTTTTGTTCGAACCTGGAACGAACTTGTATGGATTGAATGCTTTCAGCACATCGTCAGGCGGACGATGAGCATTCTAAGAGATATGTTCTATAAAGGTAATCGTAACCTCAAGCCTCATCAACCGGGAATGGCTAAAACAGGGGAGGTTCAGCAAGGTTAGGTGGGTCATGCCCAAGCAGGACAAGGATATTCCCCTGTCTAGATTCCCTTTTTATTCGACTGTGTGGGCAGTTGGTCTGCAGCCAACTGCGGGGTTATCTTGTTCGGGACTGTTCAGTAAGGAATGGTTCCGGCCTTGTGTTGCAGGGGGTCGGGAGTGATCCTCGGTACGTTGATCTAGGCCACGTACTGTGACGGGCGGTACCCCAGTAGCCCTGCCATTGTATGGAATCCAAAATCCAATAAGTGCCAACGGTTTTGATTGTATTACCCACTTTTGTGGCTAGTAGCTGGAATTTAATGAATGTAACAATTTCGGCTATTTTCTATTTACTTGAAAACCATAGACCTATTATAATATTATTGGATTTCCTATCAAATGTTTTGGTTAGCGTAAGGTAAAAACTTTTCCATGTTTATGTGTGGGAAGTCTTACGTGATACCTTTTGTTTTCAAAGGATTTTCAAAATTAAGCAACTTTAACCTGTTACTCACACCAGACCCATGTCTGACCTGGAGTTTATTTTGTTTTTCATAAACTCTCGGGTACCCAAATTTTTTACGGGTATCCAAGGGATTCAGGTTAGCTTTGACAAATTTTGGAGGAGCAATGGAGCAGGAGGCTTCAGCGTTGTAGATATATATATATAGTTCCGCTGTGTTGGTATCTCTGAGTCATATTGTTTGAGCTGTATTGTATTGAGTTGTATAACTAGACAGGTGTCTATAACTGTCTAGTATGTGATGTATTATCTGTATAACTCTGATTGATGTATATATTATGTAAATACTTATATGATTACTATAATTTATTCGTTCCGCTGTGAGATTCTGATGTTGTTGTTCTTTCTTCTCTATCTTTTCTATTTTCTCACCCTTTTCTTTCTTTAAAAACGATACGTCTTCCTGGGCGTAGGAAGTCGGGTCGTTACAGTGGTATCAGAGCGCTAGGTTGAGTGAATACCTAGGCTCTTGAGTGATTTCTTTCCTGAGAGAGCGTATTTGTAATTTTGATATATATATATATATATAGTTATTTCATCTATTTGTTGGGTTAGCTGTTCGGGTTTTCCAATATAAGTATAGGGGTAGACTGAGTAGTGGTGTGTGTGACACGACTACCTGCGTTTAGAAGTATATCTGACGAGACTGTTGACCTAATACCGTCTCGAGTAAATTCGTGCTGTAAGGATTTTATCAAATCTCTTGAGGAAACCTGTTAAGATTTGGAGTCCATTTTTGTTGTACAAGTTTGGATGAGTAGAATTTGGATTTTGTCAGTTGAGCAGAAGTTAGAAATATTATCTTAGTAACTCAAGAAGTAGTGGTTATGTGTTGAGATGCAGTAGCGATGGATTGTTTCCGAAGAAATTCCCAAGGATTTTTGGATAAGGAAGTGTGTTGCACTAGTTTTGAGGTTGAGTTCAGCTGAATGTTGTGTTTGGCTTTGAGTCCCGAGTTTTTCGAGGAGTTTTGGATTAAGAAATTTTTGGCATCAGTAGCAGTGTTGCAGCTCAGATTGTTCTGCCGGCACGCGAGGAGGTCATTTGTCAGCAGTTCTTTAGAGGTGAAGTCCAGAGGCAGTTTTGTGGATCCATTTCTTCAATGGATTGGCTAGATAAGCTTAAGCTGTTCAGATTGGTAAGGAGAGAGTAGTTTTCTTGGATATTAGCTTAGGTTGATCGCAAAAGTGACTTGCGATAATTGGGCATTCTCTTGGTTTATCAAAAAAATCTTTTTCTGGATATCTTTGAAGAGGTCAGTGGTTTGCCTTTGCATCTGAGGAGTTGAGTTTCATATCGACCAGATTCCAGAAGTAGTGCCGATGGTTCAGCCTAGTAGTAGAATGGTTTCGAGAGAGAGAATTTGGTAAAGCGGCTCAAGTTTTGGAGGAACTTCTGAATTTTATTTTAGATCTGTTGAACCATATTTTTATAATGTGATGTCCAGTTTGTGCTTATGTGTATCATCGGCATTTTCATCTACCCCAGATCAGAGTTGTGCAGCGGAAGCAGTTGGAAGTGCATCTGTTTTTCTTTTCTGGAAAAAGAGTTGTTTTCTACTGAGGATAGTAAAGGTTGAGTTCTTGGTTTTGGTTGGTTTTGAGAAAATCATTCTACTGGATTGTTTTTGGATCCAGATGGTTTTAGGATTTATCCGCAAAGGTTGAGCTGATAAGTAGGTTGAAGGCAGCCCTGGATTGTCAGAAGTATTTGGTGGATAAGAGATGAAGGAATTTCGATTTCGGAGTCGGAGATTTGATTTTGGATGATTTTTTCTCCAATTCAAAGGAGTTCTATAGATTAGTAGTATAGACTGTTTGAATTCTATAGATCGAGTATTCCGGTATTATACTGGGAAACTCTAAGGAGCTCTATCCAGAATTTTGTCTGGATAGTTAGCCTTGTTGATTGAGTAGATTGTTTGTGATGATTGTAAGCATGTGATTGATATATGCTTGTGATTTAAAATTTAAAATCCTAAATAGAGTATTAAATTACCTTTGCTTTTAAATTTCGGGGACGAAATTCTTTTAAGGGGGGAGGAATGTGACAATCCGGAATTTTCTAGCAATACCAATTTAATAATCTGCATTAAATATTAAACTAATTTGATATATTTTTGTTAATAAGATCAGAATTGATACTTTTCTTTTAATAAATATTTAATTGGTAAATGATATCTGTTAAAATTAATTGTTTGTTTTCTATTTATAAATGTATATATTTGTATACATTGTAAATAGATGAGATTTGTTTTAAAGTTTAACTAATAAATTATGTTTCAAATGCTAATATACATTTTAGTGAAATGGAAATTATGATTTATTTAATATAAACTTTTCAAAGCTAAATAAATAAATAAATAAATATAGGGTTTTAAATACATAGGATAAATGCTTAAATAGATTAAAACTTATTTAAGCTTAAGTTAAAATCTTAATTTATTAACAAAAAGATTTGTTTTCTTTTCTTTTTAGTATAGCTTGATTAAAATATGGATTTAAAAGTATATATGATTTTTAATATAATTTTGTCAAACGATACTTTAATATATATTATAAAATATGTAGTTTATAATAAAAAGATAATTTATTTATTTATCATTTCAAATTGGTAAATAAGTTACTTTAAAATTATGTTAACAAAAAAATAAAGAAAAATATAAATACAAGACTATAAGATAAATTAGGAAAAAAAATATAAAGTAAGTACATTGGTTAAATTATAATAACATAACAACTATAAAGTTCATTTAGTTTTCAAACAACAAAACAAAAATGATAACATTCACATACCTTTCAAAATAATAATAAGACAACAATTAATCTAGAAACAAATAAATTTTCAAGTTTGTGAACAATCATAAGAAAAACTGTAGTGTGATAGGCATGAACATGAAGCAAATGACAGTAACAAAGAATCTTCAAGTTGAATATGTACAGGATGAAATAAATAAGACAAAAACTCTTGTACAAAATGTTTAGGTCAGCAAAGTATTATAGTGTAAACCCAAATGAATACATTCAGTACAAACAAAGCCTGCAAATATCTTTGTAAATGTATGTGTCAGCCAATACTAATTAGTGTATACTAATTCAAAGACATAAACATTTATTAGCCACCTTTATATCTGAAATAAAAAATCTTCTAGCCGAAATACTCAAAGCATCTCATGTTTTAGTACATATAAAAAAAATATAGCAAGATATTATGCCAAGCTGAAGCTTGTTCCAGAAGACATTACGTTCAAAGTTATAAATGTTTGTTTACATCATTTCTTATCCTTTAGCTCATTTGAACTGCAAAAGAAAAAGGAAAAAATAAAACAAAACCTTATATTCTCAAGCTCAAACAACAATTCAGAAAGCAAAAAGGAAGTTTACAGGAATTCAACACTTTAACTGCAGGTTTTTTCATTATCAAACTGGCCTCTGTTCTTTCACATATCTGGTGAGTAACTCCACTTTTAAAAGGAATTTAAAGTATAAATTAGTTTGAATGTTATTGCAGTGATGAATATTGTATTGAAAAGTATGGTTGCGTGTTTATATTTTTGAATTCCTGAAGTATGATGTGTGCAGGTATTTGAACTTTTGTACTTTCTCTGTTTCCAGTTTTGTTCATTTAAATTCAAATTCTTTAATTAATCTTTGTTTAGCCTTAAGATTTAAATGAAATCTGTAACTTTCATTTCAAACATTAGTTAGGATTTTACTTAAATCAAAGTAATAAATATATGACTCTGGAAACCGAAAAAGAAAAAAAAAACTGAGCATCTCAATAATAGCAAAAATTCGAACATCTTGATTCATAAATTCAGGTACATGGATCGAATCGTTGAACCAAACTATGATTTTTAAAATGAATATGGTGATTTTTAGTGGAGGGAGTGAGGTGCAGTTCGAGTTCCTCCATTTTGGGCATTTTGAGTGGCCGTGGACTATCGTGTTGATTGGGGAGGTCGAGATTGGAACTGGAGATGCGGGGGTGATCGTGGGGTCTGGGAAAAATGTTTGGAGGTTGATCTAAACCTTGTGGTGGCGGCGGGATGCGTTAAAATTCTGGTGACCTAATTTTGAGGTGCCGCGGGTTTTTCGTTCATACGACGTCACCGTGCGATCGAGTGTCAAGTGCTGCTGGGGTTTGGTAGGGGAGTGGTTGACGTAGCGGTGACTAGAACTTCAGGGGTTCCAATGGGCGAGGTGGAGAGGTCAGCAAGGTTTCAGGTATGGTGGTGAAGAGGCTTGTGTGTTTCCAGGTTTGGAATGAAGGTCTCGAATTCGAATTCGAGAATTGGGAAACGATCTGATGATTGTACTTGGGTGTATGGGTGTTTGTTGACGTGGGAGGATCATCAGCGGCGGTTTGAGTTGGTCGGCGACCATGTGCACGTGCACGAAGGAGAGATTGGAGGAACTGGGTTTGTTAGTGGTGCTGGGTGATTTTGTGATGGTCTCGAGAAGGGCTGGGGTTTTTGTTCAAAGACTTTGGGGTTGGTCTCGAAGTAATAGGGAAGAGTCTGGTTTTGTTTTTGTTGTTGCGCGCATGGGGAAACCGAAGTAGGTGGATGTTTTTCTCGGGGAATTTCATGTGTTTTCTCGAAGTAAACTAGAGGGGGCTCGGGCTGTAGTATTTCAGGTTTTGAAACCTGTAACTGTTTTTTTACAGTTTTGAAATCTGGGTTTAAAAATTTAATCAAAGTCAGGCCTTGTTTTAAATCAAGTTTAAATAGTGAATTTAAGTTAGTTTTGAAATGTAGTTGGAAATAATAAAGTTTTCATAATTTAAATTATTTTAATAACTCAAAGGTGGTTAATAATTAAAGTATTTTTAAACTAGAGTTGAATTCAAATGAAATTTAAACTGTTAAAAAAAGATTTAAACAAGTTAACTCAAAAATTGAGATCAGGACTTAGATACGAAATTCTAGATTTGGAACTAAAATAAGTTTTATAATTTAAATTGATTCAAATAAGTTTTAATGCTATTAAATATGTAAGTTTAAAAGGGTTTTGGAAAAAATTAGTGTTAAAACTTTATTAAGGATAAATTGGTTTTTATTTAGAAAGTAAATTAAAATAAATATTTAAACATATTGGAAGTGAAAATTTAATCAATAATAAGACAGTTTACTTTAAGTAACGAAGACTCAGAATTTATATTCATTAACCTTTAAGTTAATTAAGTATGAATAATTAATGATTGATATTATTTAAATTAGTACTAATCAAAGTTGAATAATGAATTAAGTAACTAATATGTGATTAAGAACCATAGATTACATTTTTTATTTAAATTAATAAATTCTATAGTTAATCAAACTTATAATTAATAATGATTAATACAAGTTAATTATTTTAGAAGAAATAATTAAATAAGTGTTAATAAAGATCATGAACTAGATTATTTTATAATTAATTAATGTAATTGATTTTAATAAATTAATTGGATTAATTAATTCAATAATAATCATTGTAATAGTTTAAATGTAATTATTTATTTGGAAAGTAATTAAGAAATTAATTACTTATTAATTGTGTAAATTGAGCTGAGTTAATTAATTTAGTATAATTAACTGATATTTTGGAAGTAAATTACTTAGAGAAGTAATTGGAGGGTAATTACGGGATGTAATTAATTGGTTGATGTTGTTAATAGGAGTAACTGGAGTATAATTACATGAAATTAATCAAGGGATTAATTAAGCTTGTTATTGGGATGTAATTAATTAAGAACGATTAATTACTGAATGTTATTAATCAAGAGGATTAATATTTGTGATTTGAAGATTTGTATTCTTAATATAATTAACAAATGAAAATGTAATTAGAAATCATTAATTAATAAAATTAATGATGGGATTAGAGATTGATTTATTTGGGAATAATAAATCAACCAGATAATTAAACGGTAATAAATCTATATAAATGAAATTAATTAATGGATTTATTCAAGATTAATTTCTGCAAATAAATTAAAGGAAATTACTGGAATGCAACAAAAGATATTTAAATCAAAGATGATTAATTTGAATATATATAAGTAATTGATAATCAGATTTAAATTAAGTTAATTAATTAATTTTAGAAATCATTTGATGATTTGGTATGCGTAATTACTTAGTGTAATTAATGGAGTATAATTACTTAGGAAAGTAATTAGATGATCATTACTGGATGAAATTCATACAAGATGATTTGTAAGTGAAGTAATTTGGGTAGTTTCTTTTGTAATTAATCAAAGGATTAATTTATGGAATTAATTAATCATGGGATGATTTATAAGTAATTAAAGGTAGTTAATTACTGGTTTGTTATTAATCAGGGGTGATTAATAATTGTGTTTAAGTAAAGATTAATCACTTAATGTAATTTAAATAAAGCAATTTAATATAAGTTAGAGATTATTGATTAATATAATTAATGATGTAATTAAAAATTGTTAATTAAGGAGTAATTAATAGGGGAGTAACCAAATGTTAATCTGCTATAAATGATTTAGAATAATTTATTCGAGAAATTAGTTAAAGACTAAATTATTTCTTGTAATTAGAGAATGATTAATTAATTTGATTTATAATTAATTAATAATTGTGAGAGCAGGATTTATGGAATGAGTAATTAATTTAATTTTTTTTAAATTAATTAAGGATGGAAGTAGTTAATTTAATTTATTTTAAATTAATTATAGCTTGTGATTCATAAATCATTGCTTATGGATGATATTGATATTTCATTGATTGATTGTGATCTCAGATATGAGATGGATGATATCTATGTGATATGGATGTATGGTTTAAGTATGATGATATTTAATTATCTATGATGACCCGCCCTTCTACTACCAGAAAGACGTATCATCATGAAGAAAGAAAGGGATAGAAATAGAAGAGAAAGAGAAGAAAGAACAACAACATCAGAATCTCACAGCGGAACGGAATAAAATATAATATATCACATAACAATTTCATAGTTTTACAAATATCAGAGTTATACAATATTTTACACTTGACAATTTCATATACATCAGTCACTAAATACATCACATTATATATCATACTCTAACCAACACAGCGGAACTATGTAGATACCTATATACGTCTGGGCTCCTGCTCCAAGCTCCTCCAGAACTCAACAATCCAAGAACCTATCACTTGGCTACTCATAAAAATTTGAGTACCCAAGAGTTTATGAAAACACAAAATATAAACTCCGGGTCAGACATGGGTCTGGTATGAGTAAACAGTTTAAGGTTGTTTAACTTGAAAAAAACATTTGAAAATAAAGGTATCACGTAAGACTCCCCATACATAAATACGGGTAAGTTTTTACCTTACACTAACCAAAACATTTCATAGGAAATTCTGTGATATTATAATAGTGTCTAGGGTTTTCAAGTAAATAGAAAATAGCCGAAATTGTTACATTATTAAATTCCAGCTACTAGCCACAAAAGTGGGTAATACAATCAAAACCGTAGGCACTTATTGGAAAATGGATTCCATACAATGGCAGGGCTACTGGGGTACCGCCCGTCACAGTGTGGGGCCTAGATCACCGTACCGAGGAGTATGCCCGCTCCCCTACAACGCAAGGCCGGAACCATTCCTTACTGAACAGTCCCGAACAAGATAAACCCCCGCAGTTATCGCGAACCAACCGCCCACACAGCCGAAATAAAAAGGGACATCTAGACAGGGGAAATATCTTGTCCTGCTTGGGCATGACCCACCTAACCTTGTTGTATCTCCCCTGTTTTAGCCATTCCCGGTTGATGAGGCTTGAGGCTACGATTACCTTTAGAGAACAATTTCCTTAGAATGCTCATCGCCCGCCTGACGATGTGCTGAAAGCATTCAATCCATACAAGTTCGTTCCGGGTTCGAACGAAACCGAAGGCATTATCTCGTTACACTCATTTTGGAATCACCCTCAGAGTTAACGACGACAACCCTTGCATTTTGAATCTTCATCTTCACATCAAATTCACGACTTATCGTTAGCTTGGAAGTCGATGTGGTTTTCGGATGTCCAAGTGTGGAAACCCGATCCCGGTCTCATCGAAAACCAAAAACGTGTCTTTTAGGGCCAAGTTGTTTTAAAGTTTTAAAACAATTCAATTTCAATTATCCAAATACACACAGATAGATAATTCACAATATCACAATAGATAATCAACATTATAAACAGATAATCAATATTATCATCACAACAGATAATTCATATTATCATCATATTTCAATCAAGCATACATTTCATATAGCATCGTTATCTCAAACTAAAAAATCTCAAATCATTCAAGACAAACAATATCATCCATTCATACATAAATAATCATATCAGCTATAATTAATTTAAAATAAAATAAATTAATTACTTGCATCTCTAATTAATTTAAAGTAAATTAAATTAATTACTTAACCATTTAAATCTTGCTTATATAACCATTGACCAATTATCAATCAATTAATAAATTAATCACACTTGATTAATTAACATTAAATTTTATTCAAGTAATCATCTTTTAATTATTTTCACAAATTAATTATCTTATCCTAATATAGAAATTAACTTTCAATTACAGACATTACATTACTTCTTAATTATACAAATTAATTACTCTTTAATTCCTTGTTATTATTTATATTTATTAATGATTACTAATTACATTTTAATCTCATTATTCTGTATTAAATTAATTACCTTAAGTAATTAATCTTCAATTAAACTATATTTATTTATCACCCTTGATAAATACTATTCAGTAATCAACCACCTTTAATTACTCTTATCACTTCACTTAATTACTCCTCGCTGATTTCCTTTGATCAATCCTTTGATTAATTGTCCAAAGTAATTATACCCAAATTACTTCCATTTCATCCTCAATCAATTGCTTTTAGTCATTATCATTAATTACTTCTCCAAGTAATTATACTTATCATATCATCAAATAATTATTAAATTAAGTAAACTTAATTAATTAACTTAAACAATCCATATTTAAACTTCATTAATTACAATAAGTAATTAATCCCTTAATTCCTTAATTAGCTTTTCCTTAATCACTCAATCACTTAATCAATTTGTTTAACCTTAATTTCTTAATTAACTATTCTTCAATCATGGATTAACTTCTTATTAAAATTTAATTATCCATTTATTAAGTACTAATTACTTAGTTAATTATTAATTCTTAATTTAATTCCTTAATTAATTAACTATTAAACATTTATTAATTAACTCGAAGCAGTTACTCACTTAAACATTAATTAATCTCTAATTACAATTGTAAAGTATTATCTTGATTACTTCTAAAATAATTAGTTAATTACTATTTATGTTTTGAAAGAATCTTCTTTAACTTTGAATATCAATCTATTATTAGCTACATAACTTAAATGTCAATTAACTTTATACTTAGCTTAAATTAATTGCTTAATTAAAATAATCATTAAGTGTTAAAAACCTTATTAAAGTATTTACTAAAATAATTAGGACTTGTATTAAGATCTTTAATTTAACTTGTGAAATAGTTTTTAACTTTACAGTGGTTAAACTGGTGAAAATAATTTTCTTTATTTTGCAATCTGATGGAAAACAGAGCCTCCCCTATACAAACCCGAGAATCATACCAACTTACTCGAGTGTTACTCCGAGAACTTCACGCCTTTCCCCGAGTCTTCCCCATGAACACAACTCTTCTTCTTCCTCTTTTTTTTTCTTTCTGTAATTAGTTTAAGTTTAATAAGATGACAACAAGCATCGGGCTCAACCACGATCGGACTCAACCTCCACCCCGAAGAAATCATTCAAGAAACTCACGCACGACTCGAACCTATACACAGACACAACTCAGTCCCCTCCTCCCCGCCGTGCACGTGCACGGCGGCACCACTGACCACCGGCGAGCACCCACGACGCAGTCACATCACAATCTACTTCCCTATTCGAAATCCAAAGGCAAAATAATTTCAGATATGTCGAAACGAAAATCGACTGTTCAACCCATAATAGAACTTGAAACACCCCCAACATATTCACCTCGTCACCGCCGCCGTGACCACCTGAAGCCCCCAAACTTTGGCCGCACCTCGACAACACGCCACTTTTCCATTTCCCGAAGTTTCAAATAGCTCGATCACAAATTGATGATGAACTTGTCGCATATACAGGCATGCCAAAAACTAGAATAGAAACCCTAATTTGATTCAGTTTTACAAATTTACACAATGAAAAATATATAGCATATTTTTCCCGATATTACTGATGATCATACTATCCTCAAATCAAATTTCATTGATTAAAATTGATCACAGTGTTTAAATTTTGTAAAAGTGTAACTTTTATTTACATACAAACTGCTCTTCAAATACTAACTTACAAATCCTAATTTTTGTTTTAGAAATCATGAATTGCAATATGAATTCAATATATAAACTTGACTTAATGTTTCACAACATTTGATTTTATCAATTTTCTACTACTTACCTGTAAAATAAGGTTACAGTGCATATTTCAACAGGATTTTTAAACAATCTTTAAGATCTAAATTTTAAGTTTTTAAATCTCTTGCTCGAATTGAAAAGAAAATTAGCCTTAACAATAAATAACTCCAGATAGATTTAAGGTTTGAAGCAAACACCCTGTAGCAATCTCAGAGGAACACAGAACATCACACAAACATGTGCAAACTAAAGCATACTCAAACCAAATATCAATAAGGGTTGAACTGATTTTAAATTGACTTAAAACTTAAAAAAAAAATTGTTTACTCACGGAAAGTAGTTGAAACAAAAAGCACAGATTTGTTGAAGAACTGCAGTTCGAATTTCCTGAAGCTCTTTCTGCTTTGCTGTTGAGTTTGTTAGCATTTTTGTTTTCTTTCAGGTATACTATGTTACTGACTAAACTAAATAAAAGATGAATAGCTCTATATATATGTATGTATATATATATATATAGAATATAAGAAGTTACGTATGTGTGGAAAAAGATTTTAACCAGGTAGGTGTTATCTATAAGTACACTGTTTAATTTTGTTTTATCAGGCATGCTTCTTCTTTCTTTTTCTTTTTTATATATAAGGCTGATATGATTTCTTGACTTTGACCCAAATTTTTTGCTGAGATGCCAAACATTAAATGCTAATGTACTAACTGTCTACACTTAATCCATTAATACATATATATTTTGATCACTTGCCTGCATAATCTCCTACAGGTTATACATAATACATATTTACTTACTGAAAACATACTGCTTATGTACATACTATCCTCTGTTTTATGTATTTTGATCAAATCTATTCACTGCAAAAATAAAGATTTGTAAATCTTAAATAGGCATAAAGATATGCTCGAACAGAGGAGCATTAATTTATATGTTGCTTAATTTGTTTACATAATCATGACTAATTGGAAATATAGAGTTGGCATGAAAAGTACATTTGTAAGTAAGCTTGTATCTGAAGATGTTTGTCAGGTTTCTTGTATATCATAATTATTGATAGAAATTTACATTTTGTTTGCCTAATAGGTTTACATAATTATGATTTGTTTTGCTGTGTGAAGATGTTGTATGTACCATACACTTATGAAGGTAGGCTTGGCTTATGAATGAAGATATGTTCACATATCATAATTAGGTTTTGTTGTAGATACATAGATATCAGTATAAAAATGTTTGTTTTATATATAAAGATATGTTGTATTGTTATTTATTTCCAGTTTGAATAATATACTGCATATGTTTGTATTATACACTTGTATCTTGGTTTTGACTAAAAATATTTAAGTTATATTCAATGTGGTGACTTACATTAGCTTTATACATTTGTTTGTATTTTTATTTTAGCTATAAATATTGAAATTATATTTTCATAAGTTACTTACCTATATTTAAATTTACTTCTATTTGTACTTTTCTATCATTATTTAAATTAAATTATATACACATATTCGATTTATGTTTCACATTTATATTTTACATTTATATTTTATTCTGTTAAGAATTAGATTTTAAATTTAAACATAATCATCCATATGTATATTTCCAAATGTAAGCAAAGTACAGTATTTTAATTTAGTTATAAAAGGTAAATATTATTAAGAAGTTTTATTTAAATTTCCAGGATCAAATTTTCTTTTAAAAAAAACAAATTTATATAAACAAATAGCGATTATTTCCAAAATCATATCCATTTGAAAATAAATCAGTTCACACTTTATTTAATTTGGTTAAATATTTATTAAAATAAACAGGGCCAAAACTCAGGGTCGTTACATTCCTTCCCCCTTAAAAGAATTTCGTCCCCGAAATTTAAAACAAAGATAATTTAAAAGTTGTTATACCAACCATTCACACATACATATCATTCATACAATAGCAAACAATCAAACAGTTTATCCTAACAAGCAACACTAGCTATCCGAACACAAATCCGGATAAACTGCCCTAGAACTATCCAAAATCTCCCAGGTGCAATCACTGAGATTCTCGCTCTACTGCACTCAACAAGCTTCACTACTTACTCCCGAGTTGCCTCTTGGTTTGATCAACAATCCGAACAGGATTCCTGACTACAGTCAAACTCTGCTTGACTTCCAAATCTCCCTGAACTACTGGTTCTACAATTAATGATGGATCCTAAACAAAATTCCAAGATGTGATGTATGGAATACGTTATGAATTCCAGATATCCGTTCTGGCAATTCAATCCTATAAGGTACAACACCAATTCAAGTTGAAATTTATATATAACTCAAGGTCTCAGCCTCCCATTCATTTTAATTCACAATCAAATTTTATTAATTCAACATCCAACTTATTTGGCCAATTTCATTTACATACTTAATTTACTAATTTGTTTCAAATTAGCTTATTTCCACTTCCAATTCAATATTTGATTTCATCACAAAATCACTTCATTATAGTTCTTGAGTTCATTTTTAGTTTGTAATTCTGGTTTGGATGTCTATTCCATTTCCCAAGTACAAAATAATTTTATTTTGGCTTATCATTTTACTCTTTAACTTTAAGAGTCACAAATTTATTTATTCGCCACACTACAACCAATTACTCTTAATCACATTCGTTTTCACTTTAAACCCCAGATCTCATTTGTATTAACAAGTATACTTTGTATTTCAAATATTTAAATTCTTTTGATAAGCCATCAGAATTTATTTATACAAATTTAATTTCTCATCCAACTATTTTTATTCGAATAAAGATTTTATTTCATTCAATTTAAATTATTTAAGCTTTCACAAAATAACTCTCACTTCCCTCGAAACTACGCTTCTATAAAGTTTAATCTTAGGTTAATTTATTTGTTTCAATTTCACACTTAAATTTATTTCCAATTTATTTGATACTCCCAAGATCAACTTCCATTTATTTTATTAAGATTAAATCCAAGGCCATCTTTATTTCATCCATACCTGAATTAGATTTTATCTTCAAAAATCATCTTATTATTATTTCTGTGTTTAATTTTATTTTATAATTCAAGTTTGGATTTTTATCCCATTCTCCAGATACACAACAATCTTATCTGGGCATACTATTTAATTTCCCCATATTTTCACATTTTACCCAATTTAAGCTTGAATATATTCATGTTTCATTTTAACTCGAGATTGAACACTCATCTATAGCCAAAAATATTCGAAATCAATGTGTTGCCAATTTCCTTTACAAGTTATCGGAATATATTTATTCCAATCCAATCCAATTCCATTTCAACTTACTTTTATCTATTTAAGTAAGAATTTAATTTATTTAACATCATCTATATCTCAACTGAATTCTATTCCAATTCAATTTGTTTATCTTGGTTTCCATTAAATTAAGCACCATACTATTTTCTTCAATCTACCAACCTACTTGGATTTGATTAAATAAGAACTTAATTCCATTTGATATCATTCATATCTCACTTCATCTTATTTCAATCTTAAATTTAAAATTCAATTATTAAACTTAAGTTAATTCAACCAGAATTTTATTTCTATTAAATTTCCCAATCCAATTTATTTACATTGTAAATTTGATGTACTTCATTAATTTATTTATATCCTTATTATTATTATATTTTTAATCATTAGTTTAATTCCAAACTTAATTCAAAATAAATTCTCATTTTTAAATTTACTTTTAACTTTAATTCCAAATTCAATCTCATACTTCCCTTGGTTACGCAAGCCATTGTTAAAAAAAAAAAATTAATCCTATTTGTCTATTAACACTATCACCCGAACCCTATAATAATTATAATAATTTGCAAAAACATTTTTTTTAATATCAAAATATATTTTGGATGAAATTATTTAATTCACCCACTTTTGAAAGCAATATCATGTCGAATTGTTCTATTCAAGTGTTTAGAAACCCCTTCGGTACAGTTGTGCAGACTGCATTGACGAAGGTTCATATACCACTTAATAAATCAATCAACATAATATAAAACCATTTTATATTCACTAACAAGTACGAGCTCATATCTATTATTACGCTCAGACTCATTCTAGAGTACTACCGACTCAATCTCTAATGAGTAATCTCCACCAGAGCCAAGGTTCTCACTTAACCTTTCAGCTCCGATACCAACTGTGACGACCCGCCCTTCTACTACCAGAAAGACGTATCATCATGAAGAAAGAAAGGGATAGAAATAGGAGAGAAAGAGAAGAAAGAACAACAACATCAGAATCTCACAGCGGAACGGAATAAAATATAATATATCACATAACAATTTCATAGTTTTACAAATATCAGAGTTATACAATATTTTACACTTGACAATTTCATATACATCGGTCACTAAATACATCACATTATATATCATACTCTAACCAACACAGCGGAACTATGTAGATACCTATATACGTCTGGGCTCCTTCTCCAAGCTCCTCCAGAACTCAACAATCCAAGAACTTATCACTTGGCTACTCATAAAAATTTGAGTACCCAAGAGTTTATGAAAACACAAAATATAAATTCCGGGTCAGACATGGGTCTGGTATGAGTAAACAGTTTAAGGTTGTTTAACTTGAAAAAAACATTTGAAAATAAAGGTATCACGTAAGACTCCCCACACATAAAAACGGGTAAGTTTTTACCTTACGCTAACCAAAACATTTCATAGGAAATTCTGTGATATTATAATAGTGTCTAGGGTTTTCAAGTAAATAGAAAATAGCCGAAATTGTTACATTATTAAATTCCAGCTACTAGCCACAAAAGTGGGTAATACAATCAAAATCGTGGGCACTTATTGGAAAATGGATTCCGTACAATGGCAGGGCCACTGGGGTACCGCCCGTCACAGTACGGGGCCTAGATCACCGTACCGAGAAGTACGCCCGCTCCCCTACAACACAAGGCCGGAACCATTCCTTACTGAACGGTCCCGAACAAGATAAACCCCGGCAGTTGTCGCGAACCAACCGCCCACACAGCCGAAATAAAAAAGGGACATCTAGACAGGGGAAATATCTTGTCCTACTTGGGCATGACCCACCTAACCTTGCTGTATCTCCCCTGTTTTAGCCATTCCTGGTTGATGAGGCTTGAGGCTACGATTACCTTTAGAGAACAATTTCCTTAGAATGCTCATCGCCCGCCTGACGATGTGCTGAAAGCATTCAATCCATACAAGTTCGTTCCGGGTTCGAACGAAACCGAAGGCATTATCTCGTTACACTCATTTTGGAATCACCCTCAGAGTTAACGACGACAACCCTTGCATTTTGAATCTTCATCTTCACATCAGATTCACGAATTATCGTTAGTTTGGAAGTCGATGTGGTTTTCGGATGTCCAAGTGTGGAAACCCGATCCCGGTCTCAACGAAAACCAAAAACGTGTCTTTTAGGGCCAAGTTGTTTTAAAGTTTTAAAACAATTCAATTTCAATTATCCAAATACACACAGATAGATAATTCACAATATCATAATAGATAATCAACATTATAAACAGATAATCAATATTATCATCACAACAGATAATTCATATTATCATCATATTTCAGTCAAGCATACATTTCATATAGCATCATTTTTCTCAAACTAAAAAATCTCAAATCATTCAAGACAAACAATATCATCCATTCATACATAAATAATCATATCAGCTATAATTAATTTAAAATAAAATAAATTAATTACTTGCATCTCTAATTAATTTAAAGTAAATTAAATTAATTACTTAACCATTTAAATCTTGCTTATATAATCATTGACCAATTATCAATCAATTAATAAATTAATCACACTTGATTAATTAACATTAAATTTTATTCAAGTAATCATCTTTTAATTATTTTCACAAATTAATTATCTTATCCTAATATAGAAATTAACTTTCAATTACAGACATTACATTACTTCTTAATTGTACAAATTAATTACTCTTTAATTCCTTGTTATTATTTATATTTATTAATGATCACTAATTACATTTTAATCTCATTATTCTGTATTAAATTAATTACCTTAAGTAATTAATCTTCAATTAAACTATATTTATTTATCACCCCTGATAAATACTATTCAGTAATCAACCACCTTTAATTACTCTTATCACTTCACTTAATTACTCCTCACTGATTTCCTTTAATCAATCCTTTGATTAATTGTCCAAAGTAATTATACCCAATGTGACGCCCCACCTCTATACCCATGCTAGCCAAGGACACTACAAAGTAATGCCGTCAACTAACACGGAGAATAAGGCTGGTTGGGAGCGACCATCTATAGCCTTGCTCTAATTATCTATTGAATGCATCGACAATAAACATACCAAGCAGGTCGACATACCCAATGAATACTTAAAACAAAACCATAGGTGGTTGAAGGATCTATCAAAACAGAATATGACAACTCAAATGTAATATACATCACAGAACAGTAAATCATCATATACACATATACTGATACATTGCAGAGTATACAAAATAATACATGTCGAGTGGTATAGCAAACCACAATATACAGACGAGTTCCAGATGAATACATATCAGAGTTACTACAAAATGGGACTACACAAAAAGCTATGATAAAAAGAAGCTAGCGGAGTAGTCCATGCGGAAGCAAAATAGGCTAAGTCCAAAAGCACCTAACCTGAAACAACTCGGTCTGACCCGAGTATAAAATACACGGATCAGTCAAGCTAAACAAATCAGTTAGATAAACTGAACAACAATAAACCTGCAAGGTTACAAAGCATAATAGATATCTCTAAAAGAGATAACACAATCATCTAACGAAAGATGAATCATATAGAACAAGCCTCATATCATCGGCAACATATAGAAACAAAGGATAAGAATATCCCAAAGCAAGCCATAAAGGCAAACAACAAATACCGATATATACGAGTTCCACAAGGTAAACGCTATATTTCGTGTGGCTCCAAAGAACCAATACAGAAAAGCAATACCTAGGGAATATACATATAAATGAAACATCATGAGCGGTGGTGAAGAAACCACTCCGATATCTCTTGAGCGGTGGTGAAGAAACCACTCCAATATCCCTTTAGCGGTGGTGAAGAAACCACTCCAATATCTCTTGAGCGGTGGTGAAGAAACCACTCCTAAAGCAATACTAAAGGTAACCGACAACCCCAAATATCTTTCGAGTCAGGGCAAAGGACCAACTCCAAAAGCGATATTAAAGGCAACAAGCCAGAGGAGACAGTCCGAAGACACTATCCCAAAGGCAGCATGTGTCACAAACTCCCAGAGAGGAATCCGAAAAGTGGTAACGTGAGTCCCATAACCACCCGTTCGCACTAAACGGTTTACTATCCATTAGTTAATTTCACACTCGAAGCAGTACAAAGTTCACCTCATATCCTCAGTAAACCAAACCCGAAGGTCAAAACGATCAATTGAATAGGCCGTGGATTAATCGGAAAGATAAACACACATATTCATGGTTCGTATTTTGCCCAACCATTTAATCACCCTTCCACTTCGCTCGAAGTGCGAAATGTGCGTGTGTTTAAATAGAATTTATAAATTAGAGAAACGAGCTTTTAATATGATTAGAAAGATTATTTTATAAACACCCGTGGATGAAGTCAAAAATAAGTTATCAAAGTCAAAGAGGCAATAACAACCACTAAGAAGCAACTTGAATCGATAAAATTTGGAAAACAAATCAAAATATGCAAAACTAGGCAAAACAGGCAAAACATGAGCAGGTCCGTCGACCGGTTGCAGGGCTCGGTCAGCTGGCCAGATGCAGGAAATAATAAAAACTCGACATGAGCAGGTCGGTCGACCGGCTACAGGGCTCGGTCGGCCGAACTGCATAAATTTGCAGTTTCTGCCCTATTTCAATGAAAATGCAAATTCTTCCAAAATGCGACCGTTCGAGCAATGGAGTTAAGGAGCCTTAGCCAATAGATACCCCAGCTCCATTAACTCTCCGATTCGCAACCAAAAACATATCAAACATCAAAGTTAGGATCCTTAAAGAATTGAACCCAACACTAAAAATTTGGATATTCTCCAATTCATTCCAAACCAAAAGCAAGTGCATATGAAGAAGGTGTTAGGAATTCATACCCAACATCTATGATATCAAGAGAGGTAGATGTGAGTTCAAAACGCACCTTTTAACCTCACAAACAAAGAAGATGAAGGAGCTAAAACACAAGGAGAAGACCAACTAATCACTACTTCAACCCAACAAGCTTCAATCTAAGAACAAACAAGTATTTTCCTAAGTTAGGTTTAGGAAAACTTTCTGAAATTGAAGGAGAAAGACTTGGAGAAGAAGAAGAGAGACTTACCTATGGCTTCTCTATGATTTTGGAGCAAGAAATCAAGTTACAAAGGAGAAACTAGGGCATGCAATTTCTATTTCCTCTTCCCTTCCACCATTTTCAGTTTTACTTGAGAAATGAAAATGAAAGAAGATGAAATGAAGAGAAGGGGTTGAGTTAGAGGGTTAATTAAGCTAGTGGGCTGAACCCAAACCCAAACCCAATAGAAAAAGTAGCCAAAATTTCACAAACTCCAAACATATCAAAGATTATACTCAAAAAGATCGTAAACGCCATTTTGGAACCAATGGAGGTAGTTTCGAGTTCCAATTCGGCCATTTGTAGAAAGTAACATTTCGGACCAAAATCTAACTAACGATGCTATATTTAAATTAAACATTTAAATATAAAATCGTTAAATATGCGGGTTGTTACAGATCTCCCCTCCTTACAAAATTGCGTCCCCGCAATTCCTAGAGACGATATTTGTAACAACTACATACAATCAATCAAAAGAAAAGAAAATAAGCTTGAGATGAAAAGACATACTCACCGTTCTCAAGCTAAGAAAGAAAACCTGGATAAGATCGCTCAATAAATTCTCTGGTTTCCCAAGTACAGTCATTGGGATTAGCGGACCATTGAACTTTAACGAGCGGCACGTCCTTGTTTCGAAGGTGTCGCACCTCCGTGTCAAGTACGCGAATAGGTTGCTGTACAATAGATAAGTCCGGTGAGATCTCAAGCTCTGGCAAATCAGGAGAAGTAATAACAGAATCCGACTCCCGAAGACACTTCCGAAGTTGCGAGATGTGAAACACGTCATGAATGCCAGATAAATGAGCTGGAAGTGAAACTCTATAAGCCACAGGGCCAATACGTTCAGTAATAGAAAATGGTCCTATAAAGCGAGGAGCCAATTTCCCAGTCGCACTGAAACGCATAACCCTCTTCAAAGGAGAAACACGAATAAAAACAAGATCACCAGTTGAGAATTCGAGAGGCTTCCTACGGTTATCCGCGTAGGATTTCTGGCGGCTCTGCGCCTCTTTCATTCTCAACCGAATAAGATCAATCTTCTCGGAAGAATCACGAACAAAATCTGGACCAAGAATAAGCTTCTCACCAGATTCTAACCAACAAGAAGGTGATCGACATGGCCTTCCATATAAGGCTTCGAAAGGAGCCAAACCGATACTAGACTGAAAACTATTGTTGTAGGAGAACTCTACAAGAGGTAGGTGATCTTCCCAACTACCACCAAAATCAAAAATACAAATACGGAGAAGATCTTCCAAGATACGATTCACCCGTTCAGTCTGTCCATCAGACTGCGGATGATAAGCTGTAGAAAAATTAAGCTTTGTTCCCAAAGCATGCTGAAGACTCTTCCAAAAATGACTCGTGAATAAAGGATCACGATCACTCACAATAGAACTAGGAACACCGTGAAGTCTCACGATTTCCTTGACATACAACTTAGCCAAATGCGAAGCAGTCCTATTAGACTTAATAGGGACAAAATGAGCAGACTTGGTAAGTCGATCAACAATAACCCAAATGCTAGAATGGCCTGATCTCGAACGCGGTAGGCCGTCAATGAAATACATAGATATCTGATCCCATTTCCACAATGGAATCTCAAGGGGCTGAAGAAGACCTGAAGGACGCTGATGCTTGGCCTTGAAACGCTGACAAGTTATGCAATTGCTCACATAACTCGCCACATCGCGCTTCATGCCTTCCCAATAATAAAGACGACGCATATCCGCATACATCTTACTACTACTGGGATGAATGGTATACTTAGAACGGTGACAGTAATCAAGAATGTCATGCCTAAGTGCAAAATCAGAAGGCACAAAAAGACGGTTCTTCTTGCGAAGACACCCATGAGAATCAATGCTGAAATCTTACAACGCCTCATCACAAGATCCAGACTCACAAAGCTGAATAAGATGCAACAATTCAGGATCACGCCGCTGACCATTGGTAATACGATCCAATAAAATAGGTCGAGCTCCCAAACTAAATAATAGAATAGGAGAATCAGAAGATGAACCTCGATCATGAATTTCATAAAAAGATAGAGTCTCAAGAACATTCCATTCGGCAAGCATCATAGAAATAACAGCCGAATGTTTGCGACTAAGCGCATCTGCAACACGATTACCCTTACCAGGGGTATACTGGATATCAAAGTCATAAGAAGCAAGAAACTCGAGCCAACGCTGTTGCCTCATATTGAGTTCCTTCTGAGTGAACAAATACTTCAAAGATTTATGATCAGTATAGAGAATGAAGCGCTCGCCCAATAAATAATATCGCCAAATCTTCAAGGCAAAGACAATGGCGGCAAGCTCAAGATCATGAGTGGCATAGCGAACTTCATTCGGACGCAGTTGCCTAGAAGCATAAGCAACTACCCGATCCTTCTGCATAAGAACAGCACCGAGACCACTACCACAAGCATCGGTGTAGACAATAAGATCATGATTCCCTTCGGGAACCACAAGAATAGGAGCATTAGTGAGAAGTTCCTTCAATGTCAAAAAGGAAGCTTCGCACTTGTCGGACCAAATAAAATGAATGCCTTTCCGAGTAAGGCAAGTGAGAGGAAGCAGAACCCGGGAAAAATCCTTAATGAACCGACGGTAATAACCCGCCAATCCAAGGAAACTACGAATCTCATGAACATTCTCAGGCCTCTTCCAATTCTGGATGGCTTCGATCTTTGAGGGATCGACAGAAATGCCATCGGAAGATACAACATGGCCTAAGAACTTAACCCTATTCTCCCAAAAGTGGCACTTGGAGAATTTGGCTCTAAGTTGATGACGACGAAGAGTACTCAAGACAATTCTCAAGTGATTAGCATGCTCGGCTTCAGATTTAGAATAAATAAGGATATCATCAATGAAGACAAGGACGAACTTGTCGAGATATTCCCGGAATACCCGATTCATGAGATCAACAAAGAAAGCAGGAGCGTTCGTCAAACCGAACGGCATAACGAGCCACTCAAAAGATCCATATCGAGCGCGGAAAGCTGTAAGAGGTATGCTATCCTCCGCGACTCGTAACTGATGAAATCCTGTGGTAAGGTCAAGCTGAGAAAAGACCTTAGCACCACTCAATAGATCGAACATATCATCGATCCTAGGCAATGGATACCTATTTCTAATGGTCAACTCGTTAAGCTTGCGATAGTCAATGCAAAACCTAAGAGTTCCATCGGACTTCTTCACAAAGACAACCGCGGATCCCCATGGAGAAAAACTGGACTGAATCAACTGCTTGGACTCAAGCTCTAAAAGCTGCTTCTTGAGTTCCTCATTTTCCTTTGTAGACATCCTCGTGGGAGGACGACTAACTGGCTGCGCGCCTGGAATGAGATCAATGCGGAACTCAATTGCCCGTTTGGGTGGCAAACCCGATACAGGCTCAAAAACATCAGAAAAATCACAAGCAACAGGAATACGAGATATATCATCATCGTCTCGCGAGTCAAGAGAATAAAAAGCCATTTCGGAATTATCCACATCCCGAAGAATAAGAGATAACTGAGTAGGCGAATCCGGATGTCGAAGATATAAAATCCTCTCCGAACAAATAATCCTGGCATCATATCTCACTAGCCAGCCCATTCCCAAAATCATATCAAATCCCAGACAAGAAATAACGTGCAGATTCGCACGGAAAGAAAAGCCACATAAAACAATCTCAACATCATCACACAGCAAACTAAGGGTCGCGGATCCCCCAATAGGATTCGCAATCCTTAAAGAAGTAACCATACAAGAAACATCCAAAGATAAATCATCAACGAGCTTTTTCGATACGAAAGAATGTGAAGCACCCGTATCGAAAAGAACTCGTATACTATGGTCATAAAATAAAATAGAACCTTCCAAAATAGATGGTGATATACCTTTTGATTGAGAAGGACCTCCAGAAGCATTCACTACATTTAACTTGCCAGATGAAGAATTATTCGGAGCAATGGGACAAGTGGAACTACGATGACCTTCCCTCTTGCAATAACGGCAGAAGAGAGGCTTAGGACAAGCTCGAATAATATGACCCGGAGAACCACAATTAAAACACTTTCGAACGAAAGGTGTTCCGGAAGACTGAGGCTGAGAACTAGGACCACCAGTCTTCTTCTTCTTAGAAGGAAAAGGCTTCTTCTGAATTAGAAACGGCCTCTTGTTGGGGTTCTTGGAAACCTCAACATCAACATCACTATCACACTCCTTCTCGATGGTCTCGAGGTGAAGTGCCGAATCAACCAACTCCTCAAAAGAAAGCTTAAGCTGGAGCAACAAGGACTTTTTGAGATATTTCTTAAGACCAGAGACAAACTTCAAATTCTTCTTATAAGAAGTGCTGATGAATTCAAGACCATACTTAGATAAAGCCTCGAATGATGCAACATACTCAGAAACAGAAGATTTCCCTTGCTTCAACTCAAGGAAGCGACGGGTCAATAAAACTTTTTCAGATTCAGGAACGAACTTGAGTTCAAATCGTCCCCGAAACTGAGTCCAAGAAAGAGTAGACTCATCAATTTCGGCTACAAGAAGCTCATACCAATCAAGAGCACGCTCTTGTAATAAGCTAGAAGTTACAAGAACTCCCCAGAAAGATCCATGCGAGAGAAGATACGCTCGCACGTGCGAAGCCAAGCTTGGACTTCAAGAACAGACTCGGAGCCCTTAAACGGCTTTCCTCCAAGATGAGAAAAATCACTGCACTGACGTGCAAAGGCAGACTTGCAAGGTGGAGATACTCGAGGAAGAACTGGAGGTTGAGTACTCCTAAACAATTCCATAAACTGATCAGCGGACATATAAACGCCATCCGGATGTGAGCCACTGGATTGCCCAGCATCCGAACGTCGTCCCCTGCCTCTTCCAGCCATAAGCTGAAAGTAAGATAAGAACAAGATTATTCACAAGGTAGATACTTCATTACGGAATACTACGGAATAAAATGCATTCCTAGACGTATTCCCCAAATTCTATCTAACCTTGATGGAATAAAGAGACACGATGATTCAAAGGTTTGTATCACTTGTACACTTTGATGTACCGTAATATGTGCATCTATTCTGTGTTTATCATATTTTGTCCTGAACCTCGCTCTGATACCACGCTGTGATGCCCCACCTCTATACCCACGCTAGCCAAGGACACTACAAAGTAATGCCGTCAACTAACATGGAGAATAAGGCTAGTTGGGAGCGACCATCTTAGCCTTGCTCTAATTATCTATTGAATACATCGACAATAAACATACCAAGCAGGTCGACATACCCAATGAATACTTAAAACAAAACCATAGGTGGTTGAAGGATCTATCAAAACAGAATATGACAACTCAAATGTAATATACATCACAGAACAGTAAATCATCATATACACATATACTGATACATTGCAGAGTATACAAAATAATACATGTCGAGTGGTATAGCAAACCATAATATACAGACGAGTTCCAGATGAATACATATCAGAGTTACTACAAAATGGGACTACACAAAAAGCTATGACAAAAAGAAGCTAGCGGAATAGTCCATGCGGAAGCAAAATAGGCTAAGTCCAAAAGCACCTAACCTGAAACAACTCGGTCTGACCCGAGTATAAAATACACGGATCAGTCAAGCTAAACAAATCAGTTAGATAAACTGAACAACAATAAACCTGCAAGGTTACAAAGCATAATAGATATCTCTAAAAGAGATAACACAATCATCTAACGAAAGATGAATCATATAGAACAAGCCTCATATCATCGGCAACATATAGAAACAAAGGATAAGAATATCCCAAAGCAAGCCATAAAGGCAAACAACAAATACCGATATACACGAGTTCCACAAGGTAAACGCTATATTTCGTATGGCTCCAAAGAACCAATACAGAAAAGCAATACCTAGGGAATATACATATAAATGAAACTTCATGAGCGGTGGTGAAGAAACCACTCCGATATCTCTTGAGCGGTGGTGAAGAAACCACTCCCATATCTCTTGAGCGGTGGTGAAGAAACCACTCCAATATCTCTTGAGCGGTAGTGAAGAAACCACTCCGAAAGCAATACTAAAGGTAACCGACAACCCCAAATATCTTTCGAGTCAGGGCAAAGGACCAACTCCAAAAGCGATATTAAAGGCAACAAGCCAGAGGAGACAGTCCGAAGACACTATCCCAAAGGCAGCATGTGTCACAAACTCCCAGAGAGGAATCCGAAAAGTGGTAACGTGAGTCCCATAACCACCCGTTCACATTAAACGGTTTACTATCCATTAGTTAATTTCACACTCGAAGCAGTACAAAGTTCACCTCATATCCTCAGTAAACCAAACCCGAAGGTCAAAACGATCAATTGAATAGGTCGAGGATTAATCGGAAAGATAAACGCACAGATTCATGGTCCGTGTTTTGCCCAACCATTTAATCACCCTTCCACTTCGCTCGAAGTGCGAAATTGTGCGTGTGTTTAAATAGAATTTATAAATTGGAGAAACGAGCTTTTAATATGATTAGAAAGATTATTTTATAAAAACCCGTGGATGAAGTCAAAAATAAGTTATCAAGTCAAAGAGGCAATAACAACCACTAAGAAGCAACTTGAATCGATAAAATTTGGAAAACAAATCAAAATATGCAAAACTAGGCAAAACAGGCAAAACATGAGCAGGTCGGTCGACCGGTTGCAGGGCTCGGTCGGCTGGCCAGATGCAGGAAATAAAAAAAGTCGACATGAGCAGGTCGGTCGACTGGCTACAGGGCTCGGTCGGCCGAACTGCATAAATTTGCAGTTTCTGCCCTATTTCAATGAAAATGAAAATTCTTCCAAAATGCGACCGTTCGAGCAATGGAGTTAAGGAGCCTTAGCCAATAGATACCCCAGCTCCATTAACTCTCCGATTCGCAACCAAAAACATATCAAACATCAAAGTTAGGATCCTTAAAGAATTGAACCCAACACTAAAAATTTGGATATTCTCCAATTCATTCCAAACCAAAAGCAAGTGCATATGAAGAAGGTGTTAGGAATTCATACCCAACATCTATGATATCAAGAGAGGTAGATGTGAGTTCAAAACTCACCTTTTAACCTCACAAACAAAGAAGATGAAGGAGCTAAAACACAAGGAGAAGACCAACTAATCACTACTTCAACCCAACAAGCTTCAATCTATGAACAAACAAGTATTTTCCTAAGTTAGGTTTAGGAAAACTTTCTGAAATTGAAGGAGAAAGAGTTGGAGAAACAGAAGAGAGACTTACCTATGGCTTCTCTATGATTTTGGAGCAAGAAATCAAGTTACAAAGGAGAAACAAGGGCATGCAATTTCTATTTCCTCTTCCCTTCCACCATTTTCAGTTTTACTTGAGAAATGAAAATGAAAGAAGATGAAATGAAGAGAAGGGGTTGAGTTAGAGGGTTAATTAAGCTAGTGGGCTGAACCCAAACCCAAACCCAATAGAAAAAGTAGCCAAAATTTCACAAACTCCAAACATATCAAAGATTATACTCAAAAAGATCGTAAACGCCATTTTGGAACCAATGGAGGTAGTTTCGAGTTCCAATTCGGCAATTTGTAGAAAGTAACATTTCGGACCAAAATCCGACTAACGATGCTATATTTAAATTAAACATTTAAATATAAAATCGTTAAATATGCGGGTTGTTACACCCAAATTACTTCCATTTCATCCTCAATCAATTGCTCTTAGTCATTATCATTAATTACTTCTCCAAGTAATTATACTTAATATATCATCAAATAATTATTAAATTAATTAAACTTAATTAATTAACTTAAACAACCCATATTTAAACTTCATTAATTACAATAAGTAATTAATCCCTTAATTCCTTAATTAGCTTTTCCTTAATCACTCAATCACCTAATCAATTTGTTTAACCTTAATTTCTTAATTAACTATTCTTTAATCATGGATTAACTTCTTATTAAAATTTAATTATCCATTTATTAAGTACTAATTACTTAGTTAATTATTAATTCTTAATTTAATTCCTTAATTAATTAACTATTAAACATTTATTAATTAACTCGAAGCAGTTACTCACTTAATCATTAATTAATCTCTAATTACAATTGTAAAGTATTATCTTGATTACTTCTAAAATAATTAGTTAATCACTATTTATGTTTTGAAAGAATCTTCTTTAACTTTGAATATCAATCTATTATAAGCTACATAACGTAAATGTTAATTAACTTTATACTTAGCTTAAATTAATTGCTTAATTAAAATAATCATTAAGTGTTAAAAAACTTATTAAAGTATTTACTAAAATAATTAGGACTTGTATTAAGATCTTTAATTTAACTTGTGAAACAGTTTTTAACTTTACAGTGGTTAAACTGGTGAAAATAGTTTTCTTTATTTTGCAATCTGATGGAAAACAGAGCCTCCCCTATACAAACTCGAGAATCATACCAACTTACTCGAGTGTTACTCCGAGAACTTCACGCCTTTCCCCGAGTCTTCCCCATGAACACAACTCTTCTTCTTCCTCTTTTTTTTTCTTTCTGTAATTAGTTAAGTTTAATAAGATGACAACAAGCATCAGGCTCAACCACGATCGCACTCAACCTCCACCTCGAAGAAATCATTCAAGAAACTTGCGCACGACTCGAACCTATACACAGACACAACTCGGTCCCCTCCTCCCCGCCGTGCACGTGCACGGCGGCACCACTGACCACCGGCGAGCACCCACGACGCAGTCACATCACAATCTACTTCCCTATTCTAAATCCAAAGGCAAAATATTTTTAGATATGTCGAAACGAAAATCGACTGTTCAACCCATAACAGAACTTGAAACACCCCCAACATATTCACCTCGTCACCGCCGCCGTGACCACCTGAAGCCCCCAAACTTTGGCCGCACCTCGACAACACGCCACTCTTCCATTTCCCGAAGTTTCAAACAGCTCGATCACGAATTGATGATGAACTTGTCGCGTATACAGGCATGCCAAAAACTAGAATAGAAACCCTAATTTGATTCAGTTTTACAAATTTACACAATGAAAAATATATAGCATATTTTTCCCGATATTACTGATGATCATACTATCCTCAAATCAAATTTCATTGATTAAAATTGATCACAGTGTTTAAATTTTGTAAAAGTGTAACTTTTATTTACATACAAACTGCTCTTCAAATACTAACTTACAAATCCTAATTTTTGTTTTAGAAATCATGAATTGCAATATGAATTCAATATATAAACTTGACTTAATGTTTCACAACATTCGATTTTATCAATTTTCTACTACTTACCTGTAAAATAAGGTTACAGTGCATATTTCAACAGGATTTTTAAACAATCTTTAAGATCTAAATTCTAAGTTTTTAAATCTCTTGCTCGAATTGAAAAGAAAATTAGCCTTAACAATAAATGACTCCAGATAGATTTAAGGTTTGAAGCAAACACCCTGTAGCAATCTCAGAGGAACACAGAACATCACACAAACATGTGCAAACTAAAGCATACTCAAACCAAATATCAATAAGGGTTGAACTGATTTTAAATTGACTTAAAACTTAAAAAAAAATTTGTTTACTCACAGAAAGTAGTTGAAACAAAAAGCACAGATTTGTTGAAGAACTGCAGTTCGAATTTCCTGAAGCTCTTTCTGTTTTGCTGTTGAGTTTGTTAGCATTTTTGTTTTCTTTCAGGTATACTATGTTATTGACTAAACTAAATAAAAGATGAATAGCTATATATATATATATATATATAGAATATAAGAAGTTATGTATGTATGGAAAAAGATTTTAACCAGGTAGGAGTTATCTATAAGTACACTGTTTAATTTTGTTTTATCAGGCATGCTTCTTCTTTCATTTTTTTCTTATATATAAGGCTGATATTATTTCTTGACTTTGACCCAAATGTTTTGCTGAGATGCCAAACATTAAATGCTAATGTACTAACTGTCTACACTTAATCCAGTAATACATATATATTTTGATCACTTGCCTGCATAATCTCCTACAGGTTATACATAATACATATTTACTTACTGAAAACATACTGCTTATGTACATACTATCCTCTGTTTTATGTATTTTGATCAAATCTATTCACTGCAAAAATAAAGATTTGTAAATCTTAAATAGGCACAAAGATATGCTCGAACAGAGGAGCATTAATTTATATGTTGCTTAATTTGTTTACATAATCATGACTAATTGGAAATATAAATTTGGCATGAAAAGTACATTTGTAAGTAAGCTTGTATCTGAAGATGTTTGTCAGGTTTCTTGTATATCATAATTATTGATAGAAATTTACATTTTGTTTGCCTAATAGGTTTACATAATTATGATTTGTTTTGCTGTGTGAAGATGTTGTATGTACCATACACTTATGAAGGTAGGCTTGGCTTATGAATGAAGATATGTTCACATATCATAATTAGGTTTTGTTGTAGATACATAGATATCAGTATAAAAATGTTTGTTTTATATATGAAGATATGTTGTATTGTTATTTATTTCCAGTTTGAATAATATACTGCATATGTTTGTATTATACACTTGTATCTTGATTTTGACTAAAAATATTTAAGTTATATTCAATGTGGTGACTTACATTAGCTTTATACATTTGTTTGTATTTGTATTTTAGCTATAAATATTGAAAT
This sequence comes from Allium cepa, assembly GCA_030765085.1. Lineage (NCBI taxonomy): Eukaryota > Viridiplantae > Streptophyta > Magnoliopsida > Asparagales > Amaryllidaceae > Allium > Allium cepa. The sequence goes on from CM060945.1 coordinate 594,789,411, forward strand.
TACATTTTCATAAGTTACTTACCTATATTTAAATTTACTTCTATTTGTACTTTTCTATCATTATTTAAATTAAATTATATACACATATTCGATTTATGTTTCACATTTATATTTTACATTTATATTTTATTCTGTTAAGAATTAGATTTTAAACTTAAACAAAATCATCCATATGTATATTTCCAAATGTAAGCAAAGTACAGTATTTTAATTTAGTTATAAAAGGTAAATATTATTAAGAAGTTTTATTTAAATTTCCAGGATCAAATTTTCTTTTAAAAAAAACAAATTTATATAAACAAATAGCGTTTATTTCCAAAATCATATCCATTTGAAAATAAATCAGTTCACACTTTATTTAATTTGGTTAAATATTTATTAAAATAAATAGGGCCAAAATTCAGGGTCGTTACATTATCTGTTTGGATGATGATATTAATTATCTGTTTATGATGATAAGGTGATTGTCTATTATGAGATGTGAATTATCTATCTGTGTGTATATTGGTAATATTGAATTGGACTGTTAAGACTAAATAGACAACTTGGCCTTAAAAGACACGTTTTGGATTTCGATGAGACCGGGATCGGTTTTCCTTATTTGGAACATCCGAAAACCACATCGATTCCAAATTAATGATAGGTCATGAATCTGAAGTGAAGATGAAGATTCAGAATGCAAGGATTATCGTCGTTAACTCTGAGGGTGATTCCAAAATGAGTGTAACGAGATGATGCCTTCGGTTTTGTTCGAACCCGAAATGAACTTGTATGGATTGAATGCTTTCAGCACATCGTCAGGCGGACGATGAGCATTCTAAGAGATATGTTCTATAAAGGTAATCGTAACCTCAAGCTTCATCAACCGGGAATGGCTAAAACAGGGGAGGTGCCGCAAGGTTAGATGGGTCATGCCCAAGGAGGACAAGGATATTCCCCTATCTAGATGTCCCATTTTATTTGGCTGTGTGGGCAGTTGGTCTGCAGCCAACTTCGGGGTTATCTTGTTCGGGACTGTTCAGTAAGGAATTGTTCCGGCCTTATGTTGCAGGGGTCGGGAGTGATCCTCGGTACGTTGATCTAGGCCACGTACTGTGACGGGCGGTACCCCAGTAGCCCTGCCATTGTATGGAATCCAAAATTCAATAAGTGCCAACGGTTTTGATTGTATTACCCACTTTTGTGGCTAGTAGCTAGAATTTAATGAATGTAACAATTTCGGCTATTTTCTATTTACTTGTAAACCCTAGACCTATTATAATATCACTGGATTTCCTATCAAATGTTTTGGTTAGCGTAAGGTAAAAACTTTTCCATGTTTATGTGTGGGAAGTCATACGTGATACCTTTTGTTTTCAAAGGATTTTCAAAATTAAGCAACTTTAACCTGTTACTTACACCAGACACATGCCTGACACGGAGTTTTTTTTTTTTTTTCAATAAACTCTCGGGTACCCAAATTTTTTACGGGTAGCCAAGGGATTCAGGTTAGCTTTGACGAATTTTGAAGGAACAATGGAGCAGGAGGCTTCAGCGTTGTAGATATATATATAGTTCTGTTGTGTTGGTATCTCTGAGTCATATTGTTTGAGCTGTATTGTATTGAGTTGTATAACAAGACAGGTGTCTATAACTATCTACTATGTGATGTATTATCTGTATAACTCTGATTGATGTATATATTATGTAAATACTTATGTGATTAATATAATTTATTCGTTCCGCTATGAGATTCTGATGTTGTTGTTCTTTCTTCTCTATCTTTTCTATTTTCTCACAATTTTCTTTCTTTAAAACCGATACGTCTTCCTGGGCGTTAGAAGTCGGGTCGTTACAAAACAAGTACGGGAGTACGTATCACCATCCAGCTCCACAGCATCTATAATACTCAGTCTGACCCGAGCATTATAGTCAAATAACACCCGATTCAATCTGGAATACCAACGTGAGAAAACCACACTCCAATTGATTATTAAAGTTTTCAAAATCCTTTGAAATCAAAAGCATCTCGTAAGACCACGTCAAAAATAAACATGTTGGGTTTTTACCTTACGATAGCCAAAACACTTTTTATCAAATCCGTCTGATATTATAATAGTGTCTATAGAAAGTAAAATAGAATCTAGCTGAAATGCTTGCATCTCACGCTTCAGCAATAGTTGGGCGCAATCAAAACCGTACAGGCACGTAGGGTGAATGGATTTCCAACTAACGACTAGTTACTGGGGTACCACCTGTCACAGTACGTGGCCTAGATCACCGTACCGAGGATTACTCCCAATCCCCTTCAACACAAGACCTGGACTACCCCTTACTGGATAATCCCGAGTAAGATCACCCCACAGTTGGGATCAGCAACCGCACCACTAAGCCGAATAAAAGGGACATCTAAACAGGGATGACCTCACCCTAATGGGCGCTACCCACCTAGCCTTGCTGCATAACCCCTGATTTTCAGTCATTCCTGGTTGATGAGGCTTGAGGCAAAGCGTTACCTTTTTAGATCGTTTCACTTAGAATGCCCGTCGTCCACCTGACGATGTTCCGAAAGCATTCATCCATACAAGTCCGTCCCGGGTTCGAATGGAACCGAAAGCACTACTCCTACTACATCCATTTTGGAATCTCCTTAGGATTAGTAGCGACTAGCCCTTGCACTTCACTGCTCCATCTTCGAATCCAAACTCGTCTTCCTCACGAAAACGTTCAAACCAGATCGAAGTGGTTTTCAGGAAATAAACCCCGATCCTGGTCTCTTCGAAACGATCAGCGCATTGTCCAATGTTGATAGTCGGTTATTTAACTATCAATTAACATTCACAAACACCCATCCACATAAATAATTTCACCAAATTATTTATTTATCATCAAAATATCTTCGCAAGATATATTTCTATTTTCAACCATTTTGAAAACAGTTTTCAAACCACACTTCCCACATGAAATAAATTTCCAAATATTTATCTCCACTGAAAACACCAAGCACAAAAACTTTAGATTTTTAAAATAATTTAAAACACTTTATTTTAAATTATCCTTTAAAACATTTAAATTAAAACTTACTTTAATACTTATTCAAAATATATACTTTAAGAATATTTAAAATAAAACTACTTTGTACAATATAAAACTGAATTTCTAACATTTAAAACATAATACCAAACCTCCATTAAATAATTACTACTATAATAGATTAAAAGTTTAGAATTTAAACATTTAGAAATAATAAGTTTTCTAAACATACTTTTTAAACAACTTAAAACCTTTCACTTATACTTAAAATTTGTTTAAAATGTACTTGGCTATTCAGAGAAATATGCTTCCCTTCCACATCTTTTAAAAATAAATCACCATTTATTTTTAAACAAATTCACCCATTCCTTTAATAAATTCCTGTAACAACCCGCATATTTATCGAGTTTGTATTTAAATATTTTATTTAAATATTAACTCGTTAATCGGATTTTGGTCCGAAAAGCTACTTTTTGCAAACGGTCAAATTAGGACTCGAGACCACTTCCATTGAGTTCGAAATGTCGTTTACAACTTTTTAAGTATAAACATCGATAGGTTTGGAGTTAGTGAAATTTCACTAACTTTTCCCGCTTTGGACTTTGGGTTAGTTTAGCATATTAAGCCCAAGTTCCAACCCTCTTCTCCTCACTCTTCATAAATTTCCTAACTAATCAAGCTTTGGCATTAATGGTGGAGGGAATGGGAAATTAAAATTCCAAAACTCAAATTCAATTGCAATCCATCTTTCTACTCCAAATTCAAGAAGAAGACATTGGATTCAAGCTTCTTGTGCTTAGATAGAAGAAGGATTGATTCTTGCTTGCTTAAAACTTCATTTTCATTGATATTTGGTGCAAAGGTGAGATTTTTATCTCACAAATCTAGCCTATAACTATATTGGACTGTTGGGAATGATTCCCTATCACTTTTGCATGCATGTTAGCATTTGGTTTGGATTGGATTGGCGAAAAACTCCAATTTTTAGCGTTTTGGTGAATTTTCTGCACTTAGGTCGTTCTGGCCATTTTTAGGTCGTTCGGAGTTAAGTCGTTCGCCCATAGGTCGTGAGTCGTTCACGAGTTAACACTAGGTCGTTCTGGACCCCCGCGACCTAACCGGGCACAGGTCGAACCCCGTAAGCGGTGGCGTTGCCCCCGCACCCCCACCTAGGGGGGTTGCCACCCCCCCTGGACCCCCCCTCCGTAGGGGATCTTATCTGAAAAACATTGAGCTGATTTCCTTGGATTTTATTCACATCTCCGTATGCGATTTTTGTGACTGATTGTTTCTACAATTGCTTCTGTGTTTTGTCACTTTATAATATAAAGGTTTCAATACTAGTAGTAAATATCAAAACTCTTTTAACAAACAATTTCAACTCTATTTTTAATAACAAAGCTCTTTTCTTAAACCGTTTTCCAATCTATTAGTATATACAAACCTTTACCTCACTCGGATGAGAAATCTAATTAAACGACTTAGTAAAACAAGTGGTATGAAACGCTTGCGTTCACTTCGTCGGTTAATTCTTGGACTTGTTCGATTGAACCTCTTGTGACAATTTTATTAGTGAAGATTTACAGTTTGTTCGTAAATATTTAAGTTAAGCAAGTGGTTATGGGACATGAAGCTAAACTTCTATATTTACTAGCTTAGTGTAATTGACACTTCTCGTTGATCATGACGATCATTCTGATGATTTAGACTAGCAACTGTGCGATGTCTCTTGTTGCGAGGTTAGACTAGACACCACTTGTGTGATTCCACTCACACATACCTTTTTGCTTTTTGGTTAGTCTGGACCTTAATCTGTGTGATTCCATTCACACATGTGGGGTAGCTCCCCTTGGTCTTCGGACCGTCATGTGATAGGCATCTTTCTCTTTTCTATGATTTCTGGACTTCTTGCATTGATTTCTAGAATTTATGTCATTGACTTGTTATGAGTACAAGTTTGGGGTATGATGCCCTTTCCGAATCTTTGAGAAGATTCTTGTGATATTGATTATCTCTTATTGATTGATCTTCTGTTGATCATTATTTACATACTTATAGTGGTATGTCATTATGGATGTTTATGTTTATGCCATATCTTTTATGTTATATCATGTCATCTGATATTTATAGCTAGACTGACCCGTTTATTATTTTCTTAAATAATACTCGGGTCAGACCGAGATGTTACAGGTGCTTCTGCTTGACTTCTTCCCAGGGATTCATCACTCTGACTTTTGGCTAACTGTTTAGATTAGCAGTTTTTGTTGTATACACTTGAGATATAGACTCATAGTTGTATTCTTTTGTATAGCACGTGTTGCTATTCTTTTTTATTATCGTGGATCTTACTGACCACTACTCTGATGTACACTTTCATGTGTTAGTTATATATTCATATCTTCTTCCCCCTTTGTGATATGGATATCTGTGACTGATTTGTGATATGATTATTTCTATGTTTGTTTCCGAAGATTATTTATAGCCACCGTGTGATAAGCAATTACATGGATGGTCGCTCCTCAACAGCCTTATTCTCCGTCCTAGTTGACAGCACTACTCTGGAGTGTTCTTGGCTAGCGTGGGTATAGAGGTAGGGCGTCACAATTCCCATCGTGAATTTATTCTTTTAGATATCCACTGATATATTACTTCACTTTTATAAACCCAGTTTATAAATTCCAAAGTTACATTCTCCTTTAAATTTTCAATTCAAACACTTAAATCGATTTCCAAATTGATTTCCAATTTACTCCATTTTGAAATAAATTCCTTTACTTATTCATTTATTTCAAAACCATTGACTTCAGATTTATTTCTTCATTATGATTTAAAATCTTTTAACTGAAAACACCAATTTCAGATTTTTCCCAAATTCCTTCTTTATACTTTTAAATAAATTCAAACCTTGAATTTTAAAATAAATTCTTTATTTCATGATATAATATCACTTAAGTTTAAAATTAGATATTTCTCTGTTTATTCAAAATTCCTTTTTCATTCTCGGAACTTATTAGGATTTAAAAATCACTTTTTTTCAATTCATTCTTATTTTTATTCAAATTCTCTTTAATTATTTTACTTAAAAATTCACATTTTTATTTTCTTTTCAAAAATCCAATTCCATATATTTTGGTAACTCAATATACCGAAATATATTCGACCAAACCATAGCATTCAATATTCCAATTATCAATAATATTCATCATAGAATATCAAATATTCACAACATGGAATATTAAACAATCTAAATAATTTTGAGGAATCCAGTTGGATACATCCAACCTGTTTCCCTACATCCACAGATGTTAGCATAACATAAAAGACCAATTCCACTTCGAGGTGGAATATCACGGTATATGGGATTAATATAGTATCATCCGCTATTATGCGACGCATAGGGTCTCATCCGCTATATAATGCGGGAAATCAATCACTCCAATATATATTGTATATACTACTATATATAATATAGCACATCAAATCAATTCAATCATTCAACCAATTATTTAAATTTAACCATTTAAATTAAAATTAAAATCCAGATGAGTGAGATTTACTCACCTTTGATTTTTGTTGTTTGCAATCCATTCTAAACTGGCATGTCTCTTCACAGTTTTAGACCTATATAATCATTAGGTGATTTATTAATATATGAATTAACCACACAAATTATTACAAATTATTAACATTTAACAAATTTAATATATTAAAAATTAAATTAAATTTAAACTAATAATTCTCTTCTTTTTTTTTCTTTTTAAAAAAAACATATATCCTTATAGTCTACATAGAAACCAACTCTATATAAATATATACCAAAATAATGAACTATATTATCTTTAAAATTTCTATCTTCCAAATTTTATATATATATCTAATTATTTCTGTTTATTGTTTATCTAAAAAAAATAGAAATCTTAAACCTTACTATGATAATAAATTTCTATTCAACTATATTATTCGTATATAAATTATTTAAATTAAAATAACATCAGAATACTTTACTGTAAATTATATATACATTTCCTTCAATTACTCACATACAAAATCTGCTGTTAAAATTTTTAGCTTGCTAAATAAAATTTATATTCATAAACATCATGTCTATACCTTTAAAAATAAATAAAACAGAAAAGCAAAAGAATTACCTATTCGAGAAAATTGCCGTCACACGAACCCCAAAGCACAACACCACATAAGACAGTGTCAAATCGCGACTGTCCACCATGACCCAACCGGATCGCGACCTAACCCTCTTCGTCGATGCTGAGCTTCCAGTCACCGTCATGCCTTTCCACTACGCCATCCGTAATCATCCCGACCCCATGAGCTTCCCTCCACCAATATCTCCTCCATCCCACGTCGTGCATCTCGCAAACTTGCGCGTCCCCTCAAGCCTGTCGCTAAATCGAACATGGCATCGTCTCTCAGGCATCGGCACATCCAGGTCGAAATCAAATCGTTTAGTCGAGGTAAAAATCGTGAAAGCGATGCGGGACTCCTCTGCCCATCTAAAATCTATCTACAATAATAGTAGTGCTATACTCTTATCATGATTATTTATCTTCCTTATTGGTTGAAAAAGAGAAATGGAAGTTGCGAATTTAATCTAAGAGGACGGAGCAGAAAGACTAGGATTCAGTTGAAAATGAGAAGAGGGGGCTCGCCATTTTCTAATTTAATTTGGGAATGGTTTCGTGAAAATGAGGAGGCGTGATTTAAAACGGAGAGAAAGAGCGATGTCGGACTGAAAGGGAGCAAGTGTTTGGAGTACGCTTCCTAGATCGGCTAGGATGGCTTGCACAGGTATAGGATGGAGGCTGAGATGAAAGGTTGATGGTGAAAGAATTTCAACCGAAGTTGACAAGTCAAACAAAACAAGTATATTTGAATTTAAATCATCTCGATAAATGTAACTCAAAATTTCGGTCTCCTATCGAGGCATGCCGCCAGGCGTCCATAATGTTAAACCCCTATTCTGAAGGCAATGGAAAAGGTTTCGAGTCCTAATTCGATCGTATGGAGAAGATGGCTTTTTGGACCTAGTTATTATATTGAATTTCAATATAAATTTCAGCGCGTTTACATATCGTACGCTCACACAACAACTTCAACCACTACGAAAATTGAAATCCGGTAATAATACAATATTACGGATCCAATGGAACTGGTTTCTTCGAAATCCGAGATTATGCCTCATAAGGCTATTTTTAAATACCAATTTAAACAATATAATTTCAAAACTTAACAAAACACTTCCAAATTAAATTTTAACACTTTTACTATCTTCAGTTCTATCAATATAAATTTTACAAGCCTTCAAATTATTTTTAACAAGCTTAAAACTGAAGATTCAATATTTCACCCAACTTCCAATTATTAAATTTAATAATTAAATTACCCAATAGATGGTGATATTTGAATTCAAGATAAATATTAACTTTTAAATATTTAAAATCAATTAAATATTCCAATTTCAAACGCTCAAAAATTTCGGGTCGTCACATTCCTCCCCCTTTAAAAGAATTTCGTCCTCGAAATTACTTATTAGGAAGAATGATCCAATACCCATTACTGTTTTCCAAAACCAAACAGTTCTATCAACTTGCCATAACATATCCTTTATGAAAGACCCACTATTACTTCAACCAACTTTCCAAAACCTTCCATAGTTTCCAACAACATTATTTACTCCACTTATTCAAATTTGAATCTAAATCCAAATTGAAATTATCAAAACTTCCTCAAAAATTTTCTAACTCTCTAAATTTTCGAAAAATTTCGCCAGCGTCTCCTTTGCGTGGCTAGCTCGGTAAAACTACAAAATGCCTCTACGGGCTCCCAAATTCCTAAAGAAAACAAAACGCCAAGTGGCTAGATCAAAAACTCAATCAAATTTCATACTGAAATTTTAAACACATACCTTTTTGTCGAGCAATTCAAATTTATCCCCTGAAATCAAAAATCCCAATTTTCCTTTTATAATACCTGTATATCTTTCATAGCAGTAATATCCAATCACGACATTCAAAAACATTTTATTGACTTCCTTACAAAATTTCAATATCTATTCATTCAAGCCCAAACGATGTACATATATCATCCGTACGCAATATCAAATTCGATCAATCACTCGATCACACAATTTCACTTTCAAACTAGTATCGTCCACCCGACTTCCTAGTGCAGACTCAGATCTGGTTTCTTGATCAGAAACCATCATTCTCCTTGCATGGTCCTAAACTATGATAGAGAATTTGCAGAATCAATCAAAAATCCATATCCAGGGTTCGCCGTCGAAAATCGAGTGAAAAATCCTAACTCGGATTGATATAACTATCTCGAAATTCTATGCTCGAATCCGGATCAAATTGCTATGCCAATAAAATAATATACGTACATCCTACGTATTTATCTCAATTGATTATCAACTACATCAATTCTCTTTTTATTCACATTCATTTTGATTTCTATTCACTTATCAACGCTTATCATTTCACATATTTTTATTGAATCTTCACTCAAATGCTTATTCAATATATTTTCTCGACACCCATATTACATAAGAATTTCACCATTTCTTCTTAAGTTCAATATAAGTATTTTATATGCTTCTTTTATTTATTTTCACTTCACTAGTTTAGTTTATATCTACTTCTATTCAAATTGGTTCACCCATCTCCATATGAATTCAATTTATTTTCAATGCTGAATACTGAATTTGATCTTCCATTTATAACTGATTCATATCATTATTTTAAATTATTTTCATCCGTTAATTTATTTCAGTTTTCAATTTGAAATCGTTTTGTTGCTAACAAAAAAATTTCCAAAAATTATCAAAAAAAATTCTAACCCCAAAAATTTTCGAAAATTTTTGGTGGAGTCTCCTTTATACGGATTTTACAATTTGACAAGCGATATAAATATACATACATCGACCCACACGGTCGGAAAACAAAAACATTTCATATTTCCTAATTTTCTTTATTGCGTAGGCGTACCTCTGTTCAGCATTTTAAGCAAGCGGCTTATTATTTAGCAATTAGCACGCCAAAAATCCAACCAAACGGCTTCCCGGTACCTTTACTTACTTAATTTAAACATGTAAGTGCCAAAATCATGTAATTTAACAACAATTAACATATTTAACTAGCGAACATACAAGTTTCTATAAGCAATGCAGGTTAAACAATATTTATAAGCAACTTATAGGGTTTCGACATTAATTTTAATTGTTTACAACCAATTCGTATACACTTCATTCAATTTAAGTGGTGTGCAACTCAATTACTTACATTCATTTCATTTTTAACCCAAACAACTCACATTTGTTTCATTTGATTCCAAAAATCAATTTTATTTACCTCTACCAATTCATAGAATTTTATATAATCTCATTTTCGTCAAACGGCGATTATTTCTATGCAAATTCGGTGATATTTATGTGAATAAACAATTACTTAAGCTTATAATCATTTTAAATTGATTCCAATACAATTTATATTAAATATTATTCCATTTTAAATTTATTCACAATCCATACATTTTTCAAATCATTTCATTGAGCTTGACAACATTCGATTCTTATATAATAACCACTTTCCAAATTAATTTAACCCAAACTTTTATCTAATGAACTTTCATTCTTACTCGAAGTTGAGCTTCTAATTATTTTAACTTAAATTAATTTACTTCAATTTATTCCAACCTCAAAACTTAAGCTCACTTCATTTGCAAATAAATTTTCTTTTTTACTTTAACTTGATTCTATTTCAATCAAATCTCATTTCAATCTACAAATTTATTGGATTAGTTCTTTTGTTTCGTTTATTACAAATTTTAATTTTCAAATTCAATTCATTCACGACTCATTTAATTCAATTAGCCATTCTCATAATCCATTTAAATTTTAATTCCATTCTCAATTCGTGAAAATAATACGAAGCACATATTTAACTCATTTATACTCAAATTGGATTTTATTTGCAACTCAAATCATTTCTATTATAATCCAATTCCATTTCATTTGACAACTTCGATTCATAATTAATCCACTTACAATATGCGTTGAATATTATTTATACTCAAGTTCTATTTCTATCATTTAATTCACAAACCAATTTTATTAACTCACAATTCAACTTTTATTTAACCAATTTAAACTTCCAGTAACATACTCACTTAACCAATTTATTCAAATTAGTTCATTTTCCACTTTTAATTCAATATTTGATTTTTACCTTCCAAAAATCACTTCACTTAATTTCTTGAGTTCAACCTATTTTATAATCAAGTTTCTAGATTTTTTTTTCTTTTTTTATTCATTTCTCAAAATCCTTTGCATTTCTAAAATCAACCCAACTTTTGCAAACAATTTCAATTCAAAACAATTTGGTAGCAATTCCTCTCTTGGAAACTCGAAAATGAACATCGATGATGATGCGGTCATCACCGAAGTTATTTTCTAGCGACCAAAAGAGTTTGATGCATTTATCTATTTAAAAACATTTCCAAATATTCTTAATTTCAAGTCTTACCGGATTTCAAATCCAATTCAAAATATTTTTGAATAATACTCCTATTATTCCTCCCCAAAATCTTTGAAAATTATTTTCAAACCCAAAGGAATTTAACTTTTCCAAAAATACCAAATCCACCCAATTCATATTCAAACATTTCTTTGGAATTCTATTTCAAATTATAAATCACATTTACAAATCCCATTGTTATATGAATTTATTTCTTAGCTTTTGGTTATGGTTTTAATTTCTTAATGTAGATTTTACACAACAATGATAATAATTTAATATTATCGTTTTCTAAAAACCAAGCATCCATATATAACTATAATAATTTACAAAAATTATTTCTTTTGTGTACAAAAATAATTTGGTATAATTTATTTCATTTACCATATTTTAAAACAGTACTGTGTCGGTTTTTCTTGTTTAAGAGTTTAGAAACTCCGATCGATGACATGGCGTCCCACATATCGACCAGAATCCATAAACACTCAACCGATAAGTCAACACAATATAAAAGCAATTTTTATATTCGCTAACAAATACGCGCTCATATCTATTAATACCCTCAAACTCGTTTTAGAGTACTACGAACTCTATTTCAATGAGTAATCCCCAGTAGAGCCAAGGTTATCACCAACCTGGTTCTAATACCAAGTGAAATGACCCGCAGCTCCGTACCCCTTGAGTCGACACTGTTCTCCATCAATCAACTCAAGATGAACGGAAATACGAACCATTTGGACTAAAGAAGATGAGGTAGAAGAATAGAATTCAAATATCACCATCTATTGGGTAATTTGACTATAGTAAAATGATGTAAATAATTTGAAAACTGAATATTTAATTGATGTAATAATTTGAAATCGGAATATTTAATTATATTAAACCGATGTAAGAACAAGAGGTAGAAGAATAGAATTCATATGCGAGGAAGTAGGGGAAACAAAAGAAAACTGAAAATAGAAGAAAATCCAAAGCATAGGAAAAAGATGTAAATAACGCATAAATAACAATAAATTAAAATACTGTAAATAAATCGTAAATAAATGGAAGACTTATAATAAACAGAAATTAACAAAAATTAACAGAAAAGAATAGCTAAAAAGAAATAGATTGAAAATAAATTTAAAACTAAAAATAACTGATAAAAAGGTATTTCCAAAATCGTAGAAAAACTACAACTATTGGAAACCTTATTATTTTAAATTGCTTAAAATATAAATTAATTACAATCACTCGCCTATAGTCCTGAGCTCTTCCCTTTAGGTCTTCCCTGATCCACTTGGGGTTGTTAAATATTTTAATTTAAAACCTTGGAAAAATATTCCATTTAGGGTCCTTTCTGAAAAGGTGAACCCAGTTGGATAAAATCTTCAAATGAGAAAAAGTGTTAGGTCTAGGGCCTTATTATAGAGGCAGAAGTGGATCTCAGACCGTTGGATTTGGAGATAGAACAGGATGCAACCACGTACAAAAACCACGTGTAAAAAAATTGCTGGAACAAACAGGAACGAAGGAAATTTCCTTCGCTTCACATTCGACCGGTCAGTCGATCTCCCAACATATAGTTGTAAATGTGATTTGTAATTTGAAGTAAAATTCCAGAGGAATATTTGGAAATGTTTTGAAAGGGTTTGCAATTTGGAAAAGATTAAATTCCTTTTTTAAGTTTGAAAATGATTTTCAAGGGTTTTGGAAAATTGTTTTGGAGGGATAAAAGCTCTAAACTCTTTTCGGTCGCTGGAAAATAATTCCGATGATGATCGCGACATCATCGGTGTTCATTTTCGGGTTTCCAAAAGAGGGAATTACTGCCAAGTTGTTTTAAATGGAAGTTGTTTGGAAAATTTTGGGTTCGGGTTTTGAAATTCAAAGGATAATTGAGTTGGTTTCAAAAATGGTTTTGGAAGATTGAAAAGACTCTGGAATGTTATATAAAATGATTGGAATACAATTATTAAGTTGGAAAATTAATTGTGAATGAATAAATAAAATTTGCAAGTGCAAGAAAATGAAATTGAAATCCATTTCGAATTTGTAAGTAAATAGAACTGGAATTGGAATCTGAATTGGATTTATAAGTGGAAATTTAAGTTAAGTTAAACAAATGATGTTTGAAATGGTATATAACTTAAGTAATGTTGAATGAAGTTGATTTTGGTATCGAAGTAAAATAATAAAGTGAATTAAATGGATGTGAACTTGAGTTATATAAATGAAATTCAACTTTATATGGTAAAATGAATTAGCAATTGAATTGAACTAATGAATTGAATATTAATCAATCCAATGTAAATGAATTGATATGGAATAGTGGATGTAGTTGTTCATTCATTTAAAAGCTAATGAAATCGAGGATTGAATAATTCAATTAAAGATAACTAAAAGTGTTAAACCAAATTCAATGTGAATTTAATAATTTGGTTATGATTTGGTTGTTATATGATTGTTAGTTGATTGTATATAATTCATTAAGTGTTAATGAAGTTGAATTGAAAAAAAATTGGAAGCTATGAAATTTGATTTGAATACGGAAGGGAACTAACTTGAATGTAAATTAGTGAATAAAAACTAATTGAAAATTGAATAAATGAAAGTTAGTAAAAATCCAACGTTAATGAATCAAATGTGATTAAATGAAAAAAAACCAAATTCATTGAATATTAATGAGAAGTGAATGCTAGTTGGTTGATGGTTGGATTTGTTGTCGTTTGTTACATTTGCTATATTGGCATATGTAGTTGTTGTTCTGATATATGTTGTATATTGATATTACTTTCATATATACATGTTTCTCATGGTCTGTTGAGTGTTTAGTAGGTGTGGATTGCGCTTGCTTCGCATTTGGAGCTCGTTTTCGCGCTATATTAGCCGTATATGCTCGCTAATAATATATAAGGTACATATCTCGGATTACATATCGTACTTTTACACTTTTTCCCCTGTGGGATGCCTCATTACTTTGATGGATGTATATTTGTGATATATATATTGCCATTTTTTTTGGATCGAACCACGCAAAGGAGATTATGACGAAATTTTCTGAAAATCTAAGGCGTTAGAATATTTTTGAGAAAATTGGAAAAAATTGAAAAGATAACTAAATATGATTTGAAAATTTAGTAAAGTTTTTATAAGAAGTTTAACTATTGGATTTTGGGAAAGTTAAACACTTAAGTGAATTTGAAATCTAATTTGAATGATGTTTCCAAAGTTAATGGATTTCAAGACTTTTTCTTACTTGGTAATTTCGAGGACGAAATTCTTTTAAGGGGGAAGTTTGTAACGACCCAGAATTCTTGTCATTTGAAATTCATATATTTAATTGATTTTTAAATATTAATAAGTAAAATTTGTAAGTCGAATAAATTTTATTTTGAATATAAGGATTTAATTGGATAATTAAATCGATAATTTAATATTTGAAATTACAGAAATAATTGGAAATTGGGTTTAAAGTGATTAAAATTGATTTGTAAAGTTGTATTAAATCATATTGGAGTTAGAATGATGTTATCGAACTTTTAAAATTGAATTAAAAGTTAATTTGTGGAAATTGAATATTTTAATATTTAATTGACGAGTAAAAATAGCCATTTTTCAAACAATCTCGGATTTCGACAAAACTAATTTAATCGGATCCATAATGTTATATTATTGTATAGTTTCAAATTTCATGTCGATTGGATTTACGGTTTTTCCAGAGCGAGCTAAAACGCGTAGAAATCGATTCGAGTGAATTTTAAATTTAAATAGTCGATTCAAAAACTTATCTTCCAAATATGATCGAATTGGCCTCCGATATATATTCCATTGCGTTCGGAATGGGGTAAAACATTATAAATGCCAGGTGGCACGCTTCGTTTGGAGTTTGAAAAAATTTCGGGTGAATAGTGCATGGAAGTTTTCTATATAAGGCCCCTATTTTCATTATTTTGCACTCAAACCCTAATTCAGAAACCCTAGCCGCTAGCCTTGATTTTAATGGCCGAAATTTTGTTTCGTTCTCCCCTCCAAATCTTCAAATCAGTAAGCAATTAGCAAAACTCTTCAACTACAAACATGTAGAGCACGACGAGAGCTTTTAGATCAACGGTTGTGATCTGATTTGGAGCGTCGTGGTGGTCGCTAGGAGGCCGCGTCCATCGTGCGTTCATGCACGAATTTCGAGGGCTAGAGGGGACCGAGCTTCACATAGCTCTAGCCGTGGGCAGCTCGCGTGATGGGTATTCAAGTGGTGGTGCCTGATCGTCGTAGAAATAAACGAGGATGGCTCGATAATTTGATGAAGATGGCGGCCATAGTGGGTTCGGGTGCGTTCGTTACCTGATGAAGGAGAAGAGGCTAGCATCGGCCTTGATTTCATCAAGGAAAATGGATGGCCAAGATTAGCAAAGGTTGAAAATATAAAATAAAATTGTAAATATAATTATATTTATAAATCGTTAAACTTTAAAATGCTGTAACTCTTTCAAACGAGGTCTGTTTCGCACGAAACGAATTGCGTTAGCTTTGTATTGACGAACACTACGTGTAACGATCCCGAATTTTTATTAATTTTAAATTGATAATTTATTTCATTTTTTAATAAAAAAATTTGGAAATAAATTGTTAGTTTATATAAAATATTAAGTAAAATAAATAGATATGTAGTCATACAAGACAATAGGTATTAAAATTTCAAATAAATATTTAAATTAGAAATAGAAAACATATTTATAAAGATAATGATAAAAAATATAAAGTAAACAATTAATTGCTAAACATTTCAACAGCAAAATAGAACTTCATTAAATTTTCAATTAACAAGACTAAAACAAAATTCAACATAAGACATACAAAACAAATTAAATTAATTTTCAATTAACAAGACACAATGTAAAAAAATTTATTAAAGCATCTAGGCGGTAAACAAAAGCATAGAAAATAAAATACTTATACCTAATATTGTACAAACATAAAATATATTCAAGTATAATAAAGGCCAGCACCCATTACATCATCTCAGCCGAAATGTAAGGCAGTGAACCAAAAGAAATCTATCAGCCACTAAAGGAAATATGCTTGTAAACTAATATGCAAGCAAGAAATGGACAAAAAACAATATAAAGTAAATACATTAGCTAAAAAAAGAATTAACAACACATTAAAATAGAAGTTATTTATAGTATAAAGTAATATACTTTAACCTGGAAACGAGTACGCTAGGCTAGGCTGGAAAAAAAACAAGAAGACAGTAAACAAATATGAGAACAACCAAGTACATAATATTATCTCTAAGCATTCAAAGTAAAAGACAAGCGTGTACACATGAAAAAGACAATGTCTTTAGCCACTAAACAAAATCAATTCAGTCGAAAACAAGTTCTAAGTAGTAATGCAAGGTAAGGTGGAGACATAAAGGACTTAAGCATTGAATGCTTACATCTCAACAAAAATAAACTAAGTCAATTCGAAAGACACTTCAGCCACCAAGAAAAGAGAAAAATCTATGTCCTAATGTCCTATGTTGTATAAACAAATAGCAACTTGTACAAAGTCTTTCTCTATATGTACACCTATTCCACCTCATTCAACAATTAAACAAAGCCAGGGAGAAAAAAAACAAAGCTCGATTCATATCTTAAACAAAAAGAAAAAAAATCATTTCAGAAAGTTAAAATCTACAACCTGGAAGCAGATCAAGTTCAAGATGCAGTTCCAGGCTTTGCTTTTCTATGCATAGTCAAGTGAGTAACATCACAAATTTAAGTTCTTTAAGTTAAAAATTTTGTTGCATTCTCATCTCTGAAAATAATAGGTTTGTGATGTGAGTATTTATCTGTGAGCATGCTGTTTAGAAGTGCCCTGTTTTTTTATTTTCCAGTTTTCAAACTTTTCAAGAAAAAAAATCATTTCTTGACAACCTATTCAATGTTGTGATTTATAATATAATCGAATGATGATTTTTTGATCCTGAACTAAGTTCGAAAAAATTAATTAAAGTTAAAACAACATATGAGGTCTCTGAAAAATCAAAGAACTGAGCAAAGCTCAATTTTAGCAAAATTTCGAATGTTTTAAATCATGAATCCAGGTATACAAATTCAATTCACTATGATTTTCAAAGCAAAACTTATGATTTTTTGATCAAAGGATTGAGTGCAGTTTGTTTTTGTTTGGAATTTGGGTTTGGATTAAATTCTGTTGACTGGAAGATTGTTGGTGGCCGAAGATTTGCGTAGAGGTGGAGGAACCTACGGTGATGGATGGAAAAATAGCCGAAGGTGGCAAAAATGACGGCGGCGACGGCGACGATGCAGTTAAATCTGTAGCCCTAGTTTAGACGTGGTTAAGTATTCTGATTCGTTCGTTCTCTGTAGTGGATTGAGTGTTATGAGTTTTTGGGGGATGGTCGAGGGAGTATGGACAAAGGCTTGGGCGAAGGTGGTGTTATTCCGGTGGTCGGAGTTCGGAGCAAGGCACGTTGATAGGTTTTGGTCAGGAGACGTCCCAATGTTTTCCAGGTTTGAGTTTAAAACCTAAATTTGATTTCGCATGTGTTTTGGGGTGCTGATGATTGGAAGTCGGTTTGGGAACGTTCGTCGACATGCTCAACGTTATGGAGATGACCGAAGATGGTCGACGACCATGTGCACGTGCACCGTGCATTGCGAAACTGGTGAGCTGATTGGTGCAGTGGAATTTGCCTGGGAAGAACGGGGGGAGTCTCGCGTCGTACTCGAGTAATTCGAGTAGCATACCCGAAGCAAGAACAAAGGGTGCTCGAGTTAAAGTTATTACAGGTTTTCAACCTGACACTGTTTCCTGGTTTGGGAATTTTAAACCAAAATTTAAATTTTAAATCAAGGTTTTAAAACTGAGGTTTAAATCAAAATGTAAATAAAAATTCAAGTTTAAATTGGAACTTAGTTTGTAAGTAAAATAAAGTTTAAATTCAATTTGGTTTAATAACTTCAAAGCACTCAAGTGTATTAAAGAAGTTTGAATTCAAAAATAGAATTGAATTGTAAATGGAAATTTAAACAAGTTGAAGATTTAAAGTTTAAACCTGAAATAAATTTTAAATCAGATTTTTTTAAATTTTAAAATAAATTTTAATTTATAACTTAAGTGTTTTAAAAATAAATTAAAATATACTAAGTTAAAAGAGGAAAGGTAAAAAAAATAAGAATTCATTTCAATCTTGAATTTAAAATGGAACTGAAAAGGGAATTTGAAAACAATAAATTAGGTTGATCTATTTAATAATAATTATTTGTGTAATTGTGAAGTGTAATTACTTAATGACAGTAATTAAAGAATTAATTATTAAATATAATTAAGTGAGTTAATTGGATTAGTTCAGATTTATCACTTAAGTTAATTAACTTAGAATAACCGCCTGAAAATTTTAGAAATCATAATTACTTAGAAAAGTAATTAATTGATAATTACAGGATGTAATTGATTAAATGATAATCAGTAATTTGGGTATAATTATGTGTTAAGGGGTTAGTTTAATTTATTAATTAAAGAATTAATTAATAATTGTCATAAATTAAGATAATTAAATAATTAAAGGTTAAATTGATTCATTAATTAAGATTGATTAGTCCATAATTAAAAGTGAATTAATAAATGATAAAAGGGAATTTTATTCTAAAATAAATTGAAATTAACTTAGGATAATTAACCCAGATTTATATTAATACAGTTGATTCAAATTTATCAGTCAACTAATGAATTTTTCTTGTGGATGTTTGAACTTGACTGAATAATTAATTTGTCTGATATCCCTGATATTGATGCTTTGTGATATATCCTGATTTGGTGTTATGATCTGAAATGTAATTTATTTATCTGAGATAAATGTAATTATTATCTGTGATATATATATCTGTGTTCTGTGAATAAAAGATAAGCGTTATGGTTTATACCGCTTATCAAATATAAGCGTTATAGTTTATACCGCTTATCAAATAAGTTTCTGTATTTGATATGTGATGGTTGAATGATGTTGCACTATTGTGTTAAAGCCTTGGACCACACCATACACACAATTATGGATTTCACGAGGAAATCAGTTAAGTCGCAGATTTTTGAAATAGTTTTGAATTTGAATTTTTAAATTCAATTGTTTTGGAAATGGAATCGGAATAAATGTGAAAAGCTTTTGGAATGGAATTTCAAGATAAATTTTATTTTTAAATTACTTGATTGAGTTTTGGAATTTAAATATTTTGATTTAAACTTAAATTCAATATTTGAAATTGAATTCTATGATCTGGAAACTACGGACTAAAGATGTTATACCAGTTTATATGGGTTAAACTATTTTAAAGGTATTGATTTGGGAATTTGAATTTAAATTCAAAGGCTTTAACTCATGTAAATAAAATTGGATCTTTCTGAAATGAAACTATTGTTTTTAAATAATAAAAGCCTTCATATAGGAAGTGAACTTCCAAATTGTGTTAAAAAGGATTTCAAGTTAAAAATAAAAATGATTTCCCAAGTTATGGAAACTGTTTGAAAACTATAAGATAAATCTTGATTTAAAGATTTAAATGAATTAGTCCAATTAAGATGAAATTGTTTTGAAATCCGGGAATGAATCTTTGTGAAACTAGATGAACTTTATGAGGTAAATCTTTTGTTTAAAAGATTTGAAATGGTAATTGGTTAAAACCATTTGAAAGAAAGTTTGAATTATTAAGTTGTGACTTAATTGAAATCCCATATCCATATGTTTTAAATATTGCGCTCAATATCCGGTTTAGCCGGGAAAGGACCTTTGTGTCGTATAACCCATTATGAATATGTGATTCAACGTTATGGATAGCATTTAAAGACCGGTGATGAAGACCGGGTATTTGCGAGAGCGATAGGATGACCTATCGATTGTCTCTGCACCGAGTCGCGTCGGTATAGAGACTCCCTAATTGATGGGAAGTCCAATCGGGATTGTGAATACCCGGATTTGCAAGGACTTCTTTGGAAGTTCCTTCGGTTCTGTTCTAAATCCAAAACAGACTTGTATAGATTGTACGTCTGACATTACATTTTGAGATATAAAGCAGATTTCTTTCAAATACATTTCCGTTGGTGGCGGAGAATTTATTCTCTTAGCTTAACACCCTTAGAGGTTATGTAGTTGAAGGTTATCAGCAATATATTCCTAACTTGATAATGTGGCATGCTGAGTGCTGCTGATCATTTGTTGATCAAAGCGTGGCTTTTGTAAAAAGCGTAGCTTTGTGGACGAGACTTTGTCGAACCTCACAACCCGAAAAATGGTCGAAACAAGAAAGATGCAGCAAGGTTTTCAGGGATCGCGTCCCTAGGATATGTCCATTTCTTCTGGATAGGGGTAGTATCATGGTATGGTGCCCAGATACTTACTCATGTGGATACACTATATCTATTACTATGTGGTGTTGTGGTACCGAGCGCTCGGATAAAGGTTGGTTACGACCGGGGATGGAATATCTGAAGTCGATACTCCTAGGCAGGGAGTGCATCGGCTTTGTGTTGGCAGAGATCCATTTGGAATGCTCAGGGACGTCCTTCTAGAGGCGTTCCATTTCGGTATGGGAAGTTCATTGGCCTGACCATTTGTTGGAAATCCAAAGAAACAATACGAGCCTTGTACAGTATTAGTTGTATAACCTGCCATGGAATGTGGCGGTAACCTGCTATTGAACATGGTAGCTATAGTAGGCATACGATAATGGTCATATGCTGGCTAAGATTTATATTCTACTTTCGAAATGTTTTCCTGCACTTTGCACTTATAGTAATAATATCAAAGAATCTACGTATCAAGCATGTTTAACTATCATAAGAAGAAATCTCCTCTAATTCTGCGTTTGCATTGTGTGTGTGGCGGGAGGTCTTATGGTAGTTTCATTTTCTAAAAGCATTGCGAATTGATTTCGAAATCATTTGTTGATTGTTTTAAAAGATAAACTGTTTTTGTTGCTCACACCAGTCCCAAGACTGATCCGGAGTTTATTGTTTCCTTCCTAAACTCTGGATGCTCAAAATTTTTCTACACGGGTAGTCTAGAGTCGGGTTTTCAGATAGTCAGGTTTAGTAGATTATCTGGAGCTAGTTCAGTCTTTGGATATGGACGAGACTTGCTTGTCTTAGTGCATTGTCATTGGGAGTTCGAGCTATTTCTGGATTGGTGCTTTGAAGATGGAGATTATCCGCTGCTGGTGTTATCTATTTTCTTTTATGCTGCTATTCTATTATATCACATCTCTGATGTATATTGATATCTATTGTATCAGATATTGTATCAATGATGTATATCAATGTATTATTAATTTTTATTCCGCTGTGTTGTTTACTTAATTGTGTTATAAGCTCCGGTGACTCGGAATTGAACGGTCGAATCTACGGCATTCGAGTACGATGTGAAGTATGAATGTCGATTTTCGAGCGGGCAAAATCCGTTTCGTTACATTTGGTATCAGAGCTAAGGTTGAATTTAGCTCAGGAGTATAACACGTTAAGTAGCTCATTAGAGATAGGGTGAAGTATACCCTAGAATGAGTGTCTCCCTAAGATATCCGTTCGTATGCCTCAGTAAATTCTCTTACTATTCACTGATAGTGAGTATGAGTGCAAGAAGAAGACGAGATAGGGGACAGGGAAGTACCACTGTAAATGGCCAATACCCTGCAATAGTGGAAACAATCTTTTCTCTTTCAATTTCTTTTGATTCGTTTCCAAATTCTTTTGATTTCTTTGTGACAGCTCCAGAAAGAAGTTTTCAGTGTGATGATGGCCCTACGGATCGTCGTAGAAAATTCTTACTTCGTATTTCATCGGTTTCTTATCAGCTTTTCAATTTAAGCTCTAATGAATTTGAAATTTGGAATTGAAAATTTTAAATAAATTAGAAATTTTAAATTGATTTAAATTGATTAATAGGATATAAAGCTAAATTTGAATTGAATCAATAAAACAATTTTGTTTAAAACCAGATTTGAAATTTCATTGTAATTTCTTGAGAATATCAAGTCCGAAGAGGGACAAGTTATATATATACCCCAAAGTATAAGTATTCCGACTTGAATTTGGAATCCATATCTTATGTTCGAAGAATTATAAGAGATCGAATCCATCTATCTCTGTGTTGTTTTCGTGCCCGTAAATTTCGAGGTCGAAATTTCTTAAGGAGGGGAATCTGTAACGATCCTTTTTTATTAATTCTAAATTGATAATTTATTTCATCTTTTAATATAAAAAATTGGAAATAAATTTTTAGTTTATATAAAATATTAAGTAAAATAAATAGAATGTAGTCGTACAAGACAATAGGTATTAAAATTTAAAATAAATATTTAAATTAGAAATAGAAAACATATTTATAAAAGATAATGATAAAAATATAAAGTAAACATAAACATTTCAACAGAAAAATAGAACTTCATTAAATTTTCAATTAACAAGTGTAACGACCCCACTTCCTACGCCCAGGAAGAAGTATCGTTAATAAGAAAAGAAAGAGGTGAGAAAATAGAAAAGATAGAGAAGAAAGAACAACAACAACAGAATCTCACAGCGGAACGAATAAAATATAATATATCATATAAGTATTTACATAATATACCACATCAATCAGAGTTATACAGATAATACATCACATATTAGACAGTTATAAACACCTGTCTAGTTAATACAACTCAACTCAAACAAATGACTCAGAGATACCAGTACAGCGGAACTATATATATCTACAACGCTGAAGCCACCTGCTCCGTTGCTCCTCCAGAATTCGTCAAAGCTAACCTGAATCCCTTGGCTACCCGTAAAAATTTGGGTACCCGAGAGTTTATGAAAAACAAAAATAAACTCCGGGTCAGACATGGGTCTGGTATGAGTAACAGGTTAAAGTTGTTTAACTTTGAAAATCTTTTGAAAACAAAAGGTATCACGTAAGACTTCCCACACATAAACATGGAAAAGTTTTTACCTTACGCTAACCAAAACATTTGGTAGGAAATTCTGTGATATTATAATAGGTCTAGGGTTTTCAAGTAAATAGAAAATAGCCGAAATTGTTACATCTATTAAATTCCAGCTACTAGCCACAAAAGTGGGTAATACAATCAAAACCGTGGGCACTTATTGGATTGTGGATTCCATACAATGGCAGGGCTACTGGGGTACCGCCCGTCACAGTACGTGGCCTAGATCAACGTACCGAGGATTACTCACTTCATCCCCTGCAACACAAGGCCGGAACCATTCCTTACTGAACAGTCCCGAACAAGATAACCCCGCAGTTGGTGTACATCCAACCGCCCACAAAGCCGAATAATAAGGGACATCTAGACAGGGGAAAATCTTGTCCTGCTTGGGCATGACCCACCTAACCTTGCTGCACCTCCCCTGTTTTAGCCATTCCCGGTTGGTGAGGCTTGAGGCTACGATTACCTTTATAGAAAACATTTCTTAGAATGCTCATCGCCCACCTGATGATGTGTTGAAAGCATTCAATCCATACAAGTTCGTTCCGGGTTCGAACGAAACCGAAGGCATTATCCCGTTACACTCGTTTTGGAATCACCCTCAGAGTTAACGACGATAACCCTTGCACTCTGATTCTTCATCTTCACTTCAGATTCACGACCTATCGTTAATTTGGAAACGATGTGGTTTTCGGATGTTCCTAATGCGGAAAACCCGATCCCGGTCTCATCGAAATCCAAAACGTGTCTTTTAGGGCCAAGTTGTCTATTTAGTCTTAACAGTTTAATTCAACATAATCAATATACACACAGATGTATAATTCATAATATCACAATAAATAATCACATCATCTCACATATAGATAATCAAAATTACCATCCATCAGATAATTAAATATTATCCTACTTTAACCAAGCATCATAAGATATTACCCATCTCATACCAAATGAAATATCAATATCATTCATTCATAAGCAATGATTTAAAATCTTACCATTTGTAATTAATTTAAAATGAATTAAATTAACTACTTCTATCTCTAATTAATTTAAAGTAAATTAAATTAATGACTTCATTACATTAAATGATTCATTTTTAATCAAACCCAATTATTAATCACTCTTGATTAATATCAATCAGTAATTAACTATCATTAATTACTTATATCAATAAATTAATTATCCCATAATTGACTATCTCTATTGATTAATCCCTTGATTAATTACAAAAGTAATTATTCAAATTACCTTATTAACACATCATTTTTCACTAATTACATTTAGTAATTAATATTAATTACTTTCTTAAGTAATTGTGCTCCATTGCATACACTAAGTAATTACACTTATCAATTTATCAAATGATTCTCTTTAAATTAATTAAAATAGCTTGATTAACTTGAATTAATCATCCTATCAAAATTAATAAGTGATTAATTCTTAATTACTTTGGTCAAGTAATTTCATTAACAATTTACAATAGATTATCCAATTAATCTAATTAATTATCCAAAATTAATCCTATATATGAATTAATTAATAATTTCTACATTACTAATAACATTCCTTAATTTACTTCTTAATTGATCTTTAGTTATAAATCAATTTAAATTATTAACTTAAATACATAAGTCATTCCTTAATTACACTATTATTCTCAAGATAATTTATTTCTTAATAAATGATTATTAACATCACATTTTAAATTTGCATTCAAATATCATTTGAATTGAAGATTCAAATGTCTATAATTTAAATTCAATTTAAGATCTTTTTAAATAAATGTAAATAACATTTATTATTTACATATGAACTTATATAAGAAAATCTTTTAATTTAAACTACTTGAATCTTAATTCAAATTTAAATTTCCAAAATACATTAATATTTAACTTGCAAATCTCAAGTTAAACAATTTATTTACTTTTCATTCAAAAATCTTTAATTAAAGAATTCTCAAAATCAAGTAAATTTTATTTGAAACAAATTTACGTTTCAAAACTATTTTAGTTGAACTTATTTTTAAAACATTCATATTCAAACTGATTTAAATTTTCAGATTGAATTCTAGGTGATCTTGAATCAAGTTATCTTTAATTCCAAACTTTTGATTTAACTTCCTAAACAAAACTTGAATTGAAAACTGACTTTTCACATCTAAATCCATTTTAAACTTTTAAAATTCAAATATCCATTTGAATCAATACCTTTAAACATTCGAATTTACTGCTGCAACATTTTGTTTCAGGTCTAACTTTGAAAATCTGGAAACTATCACGTTTTAAAACCTGAAACTCATTTTAGTATTAAAAACTGCATTTTAGATTTAAAACATAAATTTGAATTCATACTTCTAATTAGATTTAGACTTTGTTAAATCTTAGTTGACAACTTAAAATTCAAATACATCATGATTTCAACTAACTTACAATTAATTTTTCTTTAAATTTGGTTTAAATTTTAAATGTACAGGTGTTTACACAACCTGTAGGAATTTGAACTTCCACCTGAACCCAAACAAATTGCTTCGGGTCAACTAGCTCTGTGCTTCGAGAAAAAATGAAATTTGCTCGAGACTTCCCCGAGTCCAAAACCCTGCATACTAAAAACTAAGGCCAAACAAAACTGGAACCACCAAAACACCAACCCTCTTCAGTGCTTCGAGTCTTCCACCACCTTGCTTCGAGTCATTTACTCAAGTTACTCGAGTATTCCCTCAGGCCAAACTCTGCACACCAAGAAATCAGCACCACCATACTTCACTGGCACGGTGCACGTGCACCGTGACCCCAGCCAACTCCGGCCATCCCCTAGCACCCCCACACGACACCAGTCACCCCCAGATCCAAACACAACCCCAAGAAACTAACCACTAGCTCAAAAACAAAAACAAGCATTCTCCTCTACAACCTGGAACACCAACAAACAACAGCCCAAAAACCTGAAACCTCCCCGCTCTTCAAACTCCGACCACTGGAGTACCACCGCCTCTGGCTACAGCTTCTACCATACCCCCACAACCATTCCCCAGAGTTTCCTCGAACTCGATCCTTTCTTGGCCCCGAAACGACCAAGTTTCCAGGCATAGGCAAAACTAGGTCTAGGAGGTAAAGCTCGCAACCACCGTCACCTCCGGTCATAGATGAACTTCCTGACAATTTTATCGGCCTCACCGACCATCCAACTAACTTCAAAACAATCCTTAAACCCTCCGATCAACTACACTTCCAGAGACAACCCAACTTGCTTGAATGGTTCAACCCAGTAAAGCATGTTCATAGCTCAACTAAAAAATGTAATTTGAGCTTTAAAAATCCTAATTTTGATGTAGTAATAAGTTCATAAACTTGAATTGATGGATCATGTCAACTGAAGTTTTGACTTGTTTTATAATTTGTTCTGTTACTTCATTTTATTTTCTTTTCAGGCTTACTCAAATATGTATCTATCTTTCTTATAAATTTTAACCATCCATTTATGCTAATTCAAAAAAATTTAGACTAAGTCCTAATCCAAATCAGTAAGGAAGTAAAAAGATGGTGACTTTTAAATCACCCTGATACTTGAAGTAAGAACAGAAAGTTGCAGAAATAGTTATACAGAGATATCACAAACACAAACAGTATATATATATATATATATATATATATATTATAGACATCAACCAAGCAACCATAGCTAAAATTTAAACCTCAAAGATGATGTTTACTCACAGCAATGGGAAAACAAAGCAAGTTTGTAATTGAACAGTTTGGATCTGCAGGCTTAAAACATACAGTAATTCCCTTCTCATAATAATCCAGAGTAAAATGAATATATAAATATTCAATCAATATATTCAGGCATTCACATATTTGCATGTAACAGGTTTAAAAAAACTTAAGAAGTTT
Organism: Allium cepa; assembly: GCA_030765085.1. Classification (NCBI taxonomy): domain Eukaryota; kingdom Viridiplantae; phylum Streptophyta; class Magnoliopsida; order Asparagales; family Amaryllidaceae; genus Allium; species Allium cepa. The sequence continues at coordinate 594,816,807 of CM060945.1, forward strand.
GAAAGTGTTACTCACCTAGTTTTTGAAAATAAACAGATTACTTCTTTATGTCTGAAACAAGTGAATCTTCAAAACTGAAAAGTAATTTCCTTCAATTCCTAAATCTTCTTGTCTTTGTTGGATTTGCAAAAATTACTTAAGTTTGTATAGATGAAAATGTTTGCCATTTTCTTGTTTCAGGATTGATATGTATATTTTTTATGAACGAACCAATATAATATGACATATATAAAGAAGTTTCCAGGGAGGTAATAACTGGGTATAGCCTTTCTTTGAACAGATAAATTTTGTTTTTATTAGGCAAAAATATCTTTCTTATAGAGGCTGAAATGATCCTCATGCAAATTCGAAAAGACTTGTTTGTATGCTGAGAAATGGAAACATTTAATGAAGTAGTACTTTATGTTTCACTTACTTCATCTTTTGTCTCTACAGATATTTCTACTTTGTTTTTATACTTCATGCATAGATATGTTATCATGTTTTACATGCTTGTTCTTTTTTACTATCCTATTATATGATTCTTGCCTGCATCTATTTTTGTTTTTATTATTTTTATTATTTTTACAGGCTACTCACATAATTATGTTTAACTGCTAAAAACATGTGTAAGTGTACAATGCACAGACTAAAGTTTTAGCTTATATATGAAGCTACTGTTATAGATATTTGTTTATTTGTTTCTAGTTCGAACTATAGTATACATTTTTTTGTGAACTGTTATTTCATACTTTGACTAATTCCATTTGACTTGAATGAAGATATTTTGTTTGTATCTTACAGGTAGATGCTTTTATGAAAGAAGGTTACTTTGTTTTATACTTTGTTCTTGTTTTATTCATTGGTTACAAATTTATAGTTTGTGTTTCACTTCATTTCTTATTTGTATTTACATTTGTATTTTAACTATGACTAACAAATATTTTAATTACTTATTATTATTTTATTTTATACTTATATTAATATTAATAAATGTTTATTTTAATTTGAACTTTTTATTGAAACCTTTATTTTTAATTATCAAATCATAAATTTCATTCAAACACACATATAAATAAAGTTGACATTATTAAAAATTCATTTGTAAACATTTACATAATTAATAGAGCTCGTTATTAAGTCAAAAAATTTTTAAAAGTATTTATCTATTAATAAACTGTTTATTTTTATCAAGATAAATTTAAAACAAATTAAAGAAAAAACCTTTTTGCTAAATTTAACTGTAAGCTAAAATTATTTTAAACAACTAAACTTAAATCTTAAAATCATATAATCATTTATTAAATAGCTTAAATATCAAATTTCTAAATTATCAAAATATTAGAATTAGAAAACATATCTATTTATTAAATTAAAACAAAGATTTTCCATGTACAATATATATACAGATATATATACATTATAAATAGAAGGCAATTTGACTAACTTCTAAAAGATAATTTATCAGTTAAATAATTATTTATAAGAAGATTATTAAATTATTGACAAATATTATCTAATCAATTTAATTTTTAATGTAGATTATTAAATTGATATTGTCCCAAAATTCCGGGATATCACAACAAGACTAAAACAAAATTCAACATAAGACATACAAAACAAATTTAATAAATTTTCAATTAACAAGACACAATGTAAAAAAATTTATGAAAGCATCTAGGATGAAAACAAAAGCATAGAAAATAAAATACTTATACCTAATATTGTACAAGCATAAAATATATTCAAGTATAATAAAGGCCAGCCCCATTACATCATCTCAGCCGAAATGTAAGGCAGTGAACCAAAAGAAATCTATCAGCCACTAAAGGAAATATGCTTGTAAACTAATATGCAGGCAAGAAATAGACAAAAAAAACAATATAAAGTAAATACATTAGCTAAAAAAAGAATTAACAACATTTTACAATAAAAGTTATTTATAGTATAAAGTAATGTACTTTAACCTGGAAACGAGTAAGCTAGGCTAGGCTGGAGAAAAAAACAAGAAGACAATAAACAAATATGAGAACAAGCAAGTACATAATATTATCTCTTAGCATTCAAAGTAAAAGACAAGCTCGTACACATGAAAAAGACAATGTCTTTAGCCACTAAACAAAATCACTTCAGTCGAAAACAAGTTCTAAGTAGTAATGCAAGGTAAGGTGGAGACATAAAGGACTTAAGCATTGAATGCTTACATCTCAACAAAAATAAACTAAGTCAATTCGAAAGACACTTCAGCCACCAAGAAAAGAGAAAAATCTCCGTCCTAATGTCCTATGTTGTATAAACAAATAGCAACCTGTACAAAGTCTTTTCTCTATATGTACACCTATTCCATTTCATTCAACAATTAAAGAAAGCCAGGGAGAAAAAAACAAAGCTCGGTTCAGATTTTAAATAAAAAGAAAAAAAATCATTTCAGCAATTTAAAATCTACAACCAGGAAGAAGATCAAGTTTAAGATGCAGTTCCAGGCTTTGCTTTTCTGTGCATAGTCAAGTGAGTAACATCACAAATTTAAGTTGTTTAAGTTAAAATTTCTGTTGCATTCTCATCTCCGAAAATAATAGGTTTGTGATGTGAGTATTTATCTGTGAGCATGCTGTTTAGAAGTGCCCTGTTTTTTTTATTTTCCAGTTTTCAAACTTTTCAAGAAAATAAGTTCATTTCTTCACAACCCGGAAAATGGTCGAAACCGGAAAGATGCAGCAAGGTTTTCAGGGATCGCGTCCCTATGATATGTCCATTTCTTCTGGATAGGGGTAGTATCATGGTATGGAGCCCAGATACTTACTCATTTGGATACACTATATCTATTACTGTGTGGTGTTGTGGTACCGAGCGCTTGGATAAACGTTGGTTATGATCGGGGATGGAATATCTGAGGTCGATACTCCCGGGCAGGGAGTGCACCGGCTTTGTGTTGGCAGAGGTCCATTTGGGATGCTCGGGGACGTCCTTCTAGAGGCATTCCATTTCGGTATGGGAAGTTCCTTGGCCTGACCATTTGTTGAAAATCCAAAGAAACAATACGAGCCTTGTACAGTATTAATTGTATAACCTGCCATGGAATGTCGCGTTAACCTGCTATTGAACATGGTAGCTATAGTAGGCATACAATAATGGTCGTATGCTGGCTAAGATTTATATTCTACTTTCGAAATGTTTTCCTGCACTTTGCACTTATAGTAATAATATCAAAGAATAGTAATAATATCAAAGAATCTACGTATCAAGCATGTTTAACTATCATAAGAAGAAATCTACTCCAATTCTACGTTTGCATTGTGTGTGTGGCGGGAGGTCTTATGGTAGTTTCATTTTCTAAAAGCATTGTGAATTGATTTTAAAATCTTTTGTTGATTGTTTTAAAAGATAAATTGTTTTTGTTGCTCACACCAATCCCATGACTGATCCGGAGTTTATTGTTTCCTTCCTAATCTCTGGATGCTCAAAATTTTTCTACACGGGAAGTCTAGAGTTGGGGTTTTCAGATAGTCAGGTTTAGTAGATTATCTGGAGCTAGTTCAGTCTTCGGATATGGACGAGACTTGCCTGTCTTAATGCATCGTCATTGGGAGTTCGAGCTATTTCAGGATTGGTGCTTTGAAGATGGAGATTATCCGCTGCTGGTGTTATCTATTTTCTTTTCCGCTGCTATTTTATTGTATCACATCTCTGATGTATATTGATATCTATTGTATCATCTGTTGTATCAGATATTGTATCAATGTCGTATATCAATGTATTATTAATTTTTATTCCGCTGTGTTGTTTACTTAATTGTGTTATAAGCTTCGATGGCTCGGATTTGAACGGTCGAATCTACGGCATTCGAGTACGATGTGAAGTATGGATGTCGATTTTCGAGCGGGAAAAATCCGTGTCGTTACACTACGCGATGGAGCTGGATTGGAGTTGATTGGAGCTAGTGTAAATTTTGGGTAAAATTAAACGCATGTTTAATTTTATTTAAAATAAAACGCTAAAACTGTTATTGAAAGCAAGGTGAGAACTTCTCACTCAATCGAATTGTTACGATTTAAAGTTTAAATAGTTAAATTTAAAATTGCTTGATTGTATGCTTGGATGATAAATTATTATCTTGTAACGATACTGAATTTTGAACAATTTAAATTGAAAATATTTAATTAATTTTAAATATTTGAATGATGTTTTGACTTGAATTTCAAATTATCAGAATGAATTTTGCGATTAAATTTTAGAATTTAATCTATTGAAAGTTGAATAAAAAATTTGAATTTGACTTTGGGGTTTGAAATTGAATATGAAATTTGTATTTAAAATTCGAACTAACGACTTAGGAAAATAATTAGGATTTAAGAATTATTATTTATGTAAATTAATAGATTGATGGTTAGTTTTAATAACATTTTTCTTTAACTTAAATAAAATGGAATAAATTTTTTCAACACAAAATACAAGTATAAAAATCTAATTGTAAAACATGTTAATATAAATTGATGTTTGATAGTTTAACTACAAAAACGTTAATATATCTATGAAGCTTACTAAAGAAGATAAAAAAGACAAAAGAAAAGAATATGTGTGTGACGCCCCACCTCTATACCCACGCTAGCCAAGAACATTACGGTGAATGCTGTCAACTACCACGGAGAATAAGGCTGTTGAGGAGCGACCATCCGTGTAATTGCTTTGCGCGAGCATTGATATGTCAGATAGTATAACAATCCGGCATACCGACACAAACTCAAAGCTACTACACAGTGGCTGTAATATCTTCAGAAACAAATATAGAAATAAACATAACATAAATCAGTCACAGATAATTCATATCACAAAGGCGGAATAAGATATGAATATTACACATAAAAGTGTACATCAGAGTAGTGGTCAGAAAGATCCACAATAACACAAAATAATAGCAACATGTGCTATACAAAAGAATACATCAATGAGTCAATATCTCAAGAGTATACAACAAAAACTACTAATCTAAGTAGTAAGCAAAAGGTCAGAGTAATGGATCCCTGGAGAGAAGTCAAGCAGAAGCACCTGTAACATCTCGGTCTGACCCGAGCATTATTTAATAAGAAAATAATAAACGGATCAGTCTAACTATAAATATCTGATGAAACGATATAGAATAAGAGATATGACTAAACACATAATAATCACAATGCCAAGCTGTGATATATATAAGTAATTGAAAATCAACGAGAGATTAATCAATATCACCAAATCTACACAAGAATCAAAGAAATGTCATACTCCTCATTTCGTTCACCAAACCATAAATATTGACAATTATATCAATGCCAATCACAAAAGTCAGTGACACACAAATTCACCAATGCACAAATATTGATAAAACTTATCAATGGAAATCACGAAAATTGGTGAAGCACAAATTCTAGAAATCATCTCAAGAAATCTAGAAATCACAAAAAGAGGGAAGGCCTATCACAAACGGGAACATAAATCCCACCAACACGTGTATCACAAACGGAACGCTAATTCCATGGTTGCTAACCATCACAAATTGAGCCGAAGCTCCACAAACGGCCCGAAGACCATGGGTTGCTACCCCACCAAATTGAGTCGAAACTCCACAAAACGGGGTTTAGTCTCCCTCGTAGACAAAGAGACATCGCACATTGCTAGTCTAAATCACAAAGATGATCGTCATGATCAACGAGAACTGTCGATTACAGTAAGCTAGTAAATATATGAGCTTAGCATCATGTCCCATAACCACTAGCTTAACTTAAATATTTACGAACAAACTGTAGATCTCCACTAGAAAATTGTCACAAGAGTTTCAATCGAACAAGTCCAAGAATTAACCAACAAAGTGAATGCAAGCGTTTCATACCACTTGTTTTACTAAGTCGTTTAATTAGATTTCTCATACGAGTGAGGTAAAGGTTTGTATACACTAATAGATTGGAAAACGGTTTTATAAACGAATTTGGTATTAAAATAGTATTGAAATCGTTTGAGGAAAGAGTTTTGATATTTACTACTAGTATAGAAAACCTTTATATTTTTAAAGTGACAAATCACAAAGAAGATTGTAAGAACAATCAATCACTAAAATTCACATTCGAAGACGTGAATAAAATCCAAAGAAACCGATAAAGAATCCATCGAAATGGATATTCAAAAATCCCTAAATAGGAGTCATCAAAGGCATAATAAATGATAACAACAAATAGGATCATCACGAATCGATTTAAATTGGAATTCTCAAGCGAATAGGCAAAATAGGCAAAACACAGCAGTTTCAGACGTCTGAAACAAGTGGTTCAGACGTCTGAATCTGGAAATATAAAGATTTCCAAAACACAATTCAGACGTCTGAATCAAGTGTTTCAGACGTCTGAAATAGACACTTTTTAGCCTATTTCCTTTCTGGTTCCAATTGAACCAATTCAGACGTTTGAAACCATATATTCAGACGTCTGAATTTGGGAATAGAAATCTTCCCAGAATAATATTCAGACGTCTGAATATTACGTTTCAGACGTCTGAATGAAGGGTTCAGGGCATTCCCTGAACCTAGGCCAAAAACGGCCAAACGAATATCGGAAACGATCGAATGAGCAAATGGCGATGACTAAGGAATTACGTCGAACGACAACCCAGCCTAAACGGCTCTTCGATGCGCCTCAAATATCAATGTCCAAATATCCATAATAGGATTTTCATAAATTAGACCAAAACACCAAAAATTGGAATATACACAAAATCAATCCAAATCAAAATCAATTGCACAAGAATAAATGTTAGGAATTCATATCTAACAATCGAAGATAATTATAGACTAAGATGTGAGATAAAAATCTCACCTTTTTACAAAATAAAACAAGAAGAAGCTTGAAAGCAAATGGAGAATCAACCTCTCTTCAACACAACCCAAATGAGCTTGAATCAATGGGTTCTCTTGAATTTGGAGCTAGGAATTTGAGGTTGCAAGAGGAACTAGGGTTTTGGAGTTTTAATTTCCAATCTCTCCCACCATTATTGCCTTAGAACTGTAAAGAGGAAGAAGTGAGGGTGAATGGGGAAGAGTGGTTCAGTTTTGAGTATAAGTTGGCTAGCGGGCTGAACCCAAACTCAAACCCAAAGTGAAAAAGGTCAAATTTTTGACTAACTCCAAATATATCAAAGTTTATACTCAAAAAGGTCGCAAACGGCATTTTGAAATCAATGGAGGTGGTCTCGAGTCCTAATTCGGTTGTTTGCAAAAGGTAGCTTTTCGGACTAAAATCCGACTAACGATAAAATATTTAAATAAAATATCTAAATATAAAATCGATAAATATGCGGGTTGTTACAATATGAATATCTTTGTACAAGCAAAAGGGCAAATGAAGAAACAAATATTGATATGTAAGCTAGCAAATGAAGGACATGCATTAAATGCTGGCAACATTTTTTGTCAAATTCGAATTGTTTCTAATGCAAGAATTCAGCCAACAAAAGATAAAAATAAGGCAGGAAGGACATAAGCAAGTAATGCAAACACGATCTATCATCCTAAAATTACGCCTTTGTTTCAGCCTAAAATCACGTCTCCCCTTCTGTTTTATATTCGTTCGAAACCCTATCATTTCAAAGCAGAACGAAATTTGTTTTAATGGCGGCCTCGAGTATTCTTCGTTCGTCTTCCTCTTTGTGTCTGAATTAGGGCTTTTCAAAATCAAAAGCGCCGGCTTCAAATTTTCTCGATCGACACTTCCTTCGTCTCTGCTTCGATCTCGGCTCTTCGTTCTAAGGTGAGTAATTCTAGTTACTCACATCTAGTTCATCTCTAAAATGGATATTCTGCAAATTTGGTTTATATTTTGGTGATTTTTTGTTCATCCAGTAGCATACTTGACTTATTTGATTTTTGGTATCACTTGTTCGAATTTCTGGAAATTAATTTTTTGTTTCACTGTTGATTTTTCCTTGGACTACGGTCTATAGCACACGGCTTGTTCATGTGTCTTCGGCTGTGACTTTGAGCATTTTTCTGTTGACATTGGTCTTGACCAAATTAAACTTGATGTTTGCCTCGGCTTGTACTTGATCATGTATTAGCTTTGGCCATTATAATTCTGACCTTGTTCCAAAGTATGGCTTTCTTTGATGTTGGGATCGACACTGTCTTTGGTTTGTGAAAAAAAATTACAGACTAAATTTTTTTGAAATTGTTCATTTGACTTCAACTTGCAATATTTTGATGTGATGATTTCTTGTTTCCTGGTTATCACAGCATCATTGTATCTCGTGGCCACCACGGCTTCATTTGACTTCGAATTCATACATGCGTAAAAGAAAATTTTTATTACCAGGCCTTAATTTGTGATAGCACATTACCCAGGTCACACTAAATTGCAATTTTGTATTGATTTCATATTTGTTTAAAACTTTGGTACAGGTTACTAGTATAAATAACTAGAATAAAACATTTTAAAACCCAGGTCCACTTCAAAGTTTTTTTTTGCATGCATAAGTAAGTATTTCCAGGTTGGGGGTTAGTTCATTTGCATGCAAGTTATAACTCATTTAATTTGTAAGACACGAAAATGTCTTCCAGGACATGTGAAATGAAGTCTCTGGATAATATGCAGCTTACAAATGGGTTTGTTTTAAAACATGTGTACATTAACAAAGGAAATAAACCATACGTAATATGATCTGATAAGTAATGCTTACATTCTTGCAAAATAAGAAAAATAAAAATGCAAGTTATTGTAGTACTCAGTCACTGCTCTTCTGAACCATTGCCTAGTTTGAATTTTGATCAGTTTGGGTGTGAAGTTGTTCATCCTGACTTGTTTCATTTTCCTGCATTGCTTGAGCATGAGGGGGGTAGCTTGTATTTGTGAATTTAATGAAGGGGTTTTGCCTTGTGGTCTACCCATTTGGAATGGTCTCTGACCTAAGACTTGTTGTTGGTTATCTCCACTTGACTGGGTCGAGCTTGTATCTGTTGTCACCCTGATCTAGTGCCTGTAGTGTTGTTGTCATTGACTTGAGTTTGAGTTGTACTTCATCCTCCCTCTGCCTGTACTTAGTTTTGGGACTGACTTCGAGTCTGTTGTGGTGCTGAGGCATTTAACTTGCTAAATGTTGTGCCTGTTACACTGCCTGGTGCTTTTGAACCTATAGCTTTTGAGTTTACTTGTTCGTTGAATTGTTGTATCACTTTTTGAGACAGTTGCATGCCTTGGACTACTTGTGCCTGCACCTTGCTAACCTGTCTTGTGCAGTTGCATTTTGGTCTTGTTTGTATTATTCATTTCTTTGTTGTAAGTATGTTGACTTCAAGTTTGAAATATTTAAAGCTCTGTAGCTTGTACACTTCACGTGGGGGCTGCAGTCTTGTTTGCGGTTGCCCTTGTATTCAAGTGAAGGCTACAGTTTTATTTTTGTATGAAGTTTTGCCTGAGGTGATTTTGGTCATTATTGCACTTGGTCTGGTTTATGATAAACTGCACTTAATTTATTTGTGCAGACTTTGGTTGCATTGAGTTGCACCGGTTCATGATTTAACTTGAATTTGTTACACTGCTTCTATGTTGTACCAATTTTGTTTGCATTCATTTCTGGTTTCATTTGCAAGTTGCTTAAAGGTTTGGAGTCTTTGTTCGACCATATTGATAGTATTTGGTCCGGACAGTGTTGTATTATAGCTTGTACATTGATTTGTACATTGAGTTGAATCCAGCTAAAATGCTCGAGCTTGACCTTGTGCTCATTTGTGAACTTCCATTGAGCTTTTGGGTACATCATCACTATAGTGGCAGGGCGGTGCATGCACGCGTGGACTGCAGCCACATGGCATGTTTTTTTTTTTATTGATATCCTATTTTGTTTTGATTTATGATCTTTTGCATATTCCATATACGGTAATGGCGAGGCAGTGCACGCAAGCGTGAACTGCAGCCACATAGAATTAACGTTTTAAATGTGGCGAGGCCGTACACGCGTGCATGTACTGCAGCCAATCGGTTTTGATGTTATTAAGTGACACTTCAATTGTTTGAATTGATTTGGTTATAATTTGATGATTTTGTTGTTAATTGCCGTTTAGGAAATTTTGATGTTTTTCTTTTTTTTCTAAATTATCTTCATTTTTAATTCCTTCATCTATCTTCGTTGATAATTTGAATCTGCTGATTTATTGTCTAAACTGTTAAGTGTCATATTTACCGTTATCCGATTTCTTTGTTAAAGGATCGGATAGGTGAATTTATATTTGACCATCGTCTAATTGTTATTTGATTATTATTGCCTCTATGCACTAATAACTGAGTTTGAATTAGACTGACCCGTGTATTATTTTCTTTTGAATGCAATACTCAGACGGACCCAGTATTTTACAGCTTGAAGATTTTCGGGCAGCGAAGTTAGAGAGAGAGGGGAAAACGCTTCACTTTAGCTTTTCGGGGATTTATTTTGTACTTAAAGAAATATTCCGCTGTATAAATTAATGCATTGTACAAACTCTGATATATGTAAGAAAAATTCATTTATGTGAAATAAAATTATTCTGTGTTTCTGTGGCTGATTCTGTTTAAACTCTATAAACTGAATAACAATCCGTCATTTTGAACGTTTCAAGTTGGTTTAGTTACCGACTATGGGCGGTCAGAATGGCGGGTCGTTACAAAAGTGGTATCAGAGCTTTGGTTTATACAAAGCTCGGTTTATGATGTTTAATATGAATAGTTACTAGAATCATTTTAAAGAAAATGTTTTTCAAATCTAAAGAAGTATAAAAAAAATTGTTTTTTGAAAATAAAAGGTATTTTTGAAAATTCAAATCTTTATGGAAATTCCCCTCTCTAAATTTAGGTTTATGATAGTTTCTCTTCGGTAAGGTCTCCTTAGATTTGAGTTTCGATCATTCGAAAACCATTATCGCTTTGTTGAGATTTATGAAAAATAAAGTATAAGTTAAGTGAATTAATGAATTGGTTTAAATCCAATATTTTGAATATCTCCAAAATAATAATTGTGAAATAAAATGACATGTCATTTTAGTATAGCCAAGAGGATCATTAAACTATAACTTGGGAATTTGATTTTTGAATTCTTTTGAAAATTGATTTCAAATGTTTGAAATAAAATCCGGAGTTGAATCTCAAATTTGATTGAATAATAATCCTATATATCAGGATAATGTAAATTTGCAAATTGTCTTGGGAAAATGATTGAATAATCCAACATTTGCTAATAATGATTGTAATTTTAATAGGAAACTTCAAAAATATCTTGTTAATTAAAATGGCGAAAACTGAAGCACAAAAAGCAGCACACCGTGAACAAAGAGAAATTGCCCATAGAGAAGCAGTAGTGGCACTTGCGGAAATCGAAAGGAAAATAAATGAAAGGCAAGCACCTGGTCCCTATGATGATGTTATCTGTTATCGATGTCATAAAAAGGGACATTATGCCATTAAGTGCCGAGAGAAGAGAAAGAAAAGGAAATGGTGGACTATAACACTGTTGTTATAGTAAATGGTTTCCGAAAGGAAATGTTTTATATAGTATTGGGATTTATATATCTATTTTAATTTCGAATCCCTATACTAGTGATTTTGGGTTGTCGTAACGATGTTTTACGCAACATTCGTTTTGGCTCAAATAAATATGTTTAAGAGAATGATTTCCTTAAAAGAATGAAATATATACTTAATTTCGATTTAAGTATATTGAATATTTTCCAAGTGTTGAAAGTAAATAGATTTGTGAATTACTTATTATTAAATAAGTACGGAAATGTTTTCCAATATGAAATGGAAAGTTTGAAATTCTATCTTTTAAAGATAAATTGAAAAGTGAATATTTGAAATTTGTTTTAAATGGTTAAGTATGGAAAATTATATATATCTTGTAAGGATGTTTTTGGGAAATTTGGACAATTAGTTCAACTTGAATTTTTTCAAAAAAAAAAGATTGAATCTTGAGTTAAATTGAGTTTAACTTCGACACCAAAAACAATATAAGTTGAGCTTTGAATTTCGGGTAGTCGATTGGGATTGTATGTCTAACATTGTGAATTGATGACATAGCAATTGATCTCTATTAAATATATATCTGTTTGGTGGGCGGAGAATTTATTCTTTTAGCTATATACACCCTTCTCTGAGACGTACGAGCTTAGAGGTTATATATCGGTAGACATCAATTATGTGTTGAGAATTGACGATGTAACATGAAATCCAAATCGAATGTGAAGTCGATAATGAATTGGATTATGAATGTGAATTGGGTTTGAGATTACCTTAAATTTTCAAAATTGATTTAGAGGAAAATTTTAAATCGGTAACGAGATGGAAAATTTAGAAATCCTCTATTTATTATGGGTATAGGATATTGTGGTTTTCGAAACTTATATATGTGAATGTAATAGTTCGAAAGCCATCAGTTTGGAAAGTCATTATTATGAAAATCCTATGTAAATTTACATAGGTATGATATGTACGAAATGTGAAATGAAGTACTATATGTATATGACATTATGTTTTCTAAACTGAGGATATGGACAAGTACCTTCCATTTGAAATTTGTGAAGGTGCTGGAACTCGGTGTGAGTGTCCATTTGAAATTCGTACCTACGTAGAATTTCCATAAGTTGGAATGTCCATTTGGATTAGAATCCCTCATGATGGATCATCGTGATGGGATCATGTGAATTGATGATGATGTATGCTAGCGTAATTCGTGGGGCGTGATGCCTACAGTTACAAGCGATTCCACTGCGATAGTGGCGCAACCGTCACGTAAACTGCGATCTAGAGGTCAAAGCGTAATTTGAGGGGCGAGAGTCCTACGGTCACAAGCGATTCTGCTGGGATAGTAGCGTAACCGCCATGTGAACCGCGATCTATGGCAACAACCATGGCGAAATTCAAGAGATGTGAAATCTACATATTACAAGCATTTCTACTGGGAGAGTAGCGTAATCGCCGGGTAAAATTGTGATCCATGGGGGAACGTGCTTTCCATATCCATTTTTAAAAGAACTTTTAAAGGTATTTTCACTGGGAGTTGAAGCAAGTATATTTAGTACTTGGAGATTTTTAGTCCTGCGCCTGGCCAGCGTATGCCTAATGTCTGTAAGAACGACGATAGACTTGTTAAATTTCGAGTTAGCAAGTATTTTCAAAACTTTAGACAGCAAATCAATAGCCTGAAATTAGAATTACATAATTCCAACCTAATTGAATTAAGCAAGAAGATCTTTAAAATATCTTGAAAGTCTACAGCTTTGAAAAGTATGTATATATATATATATATATGATATGCAAATCTCTAACATGAATAATTTCAAGTTTAAATCTGAGTTTTTTAAGTCAAAAAAAATTTTGGTAAAAGACTTTTGTGTCTTGATTGTGGAAATCAATGAATAAAGAAGATAATGAACAAAGCTAGTGAGATAAAATAAATGGAATGAATCCTATATTTATTTATAAGTTTAGAACTTGGTAAAATCATGTAGGGTATAAATATCAGTAAGATGTTAGCAATCGTTTTCCTAACTTATAATTTCGGGACGAAATTCTTTTAAGGAGGGAAGATTGTAACGATACTGAATTTTGAACAATTTAGATTGAAAATATTTAATTAATTTTAAATATTTGAATGATGGTTTGACTTGAATTTCAAATTATCAGAATGAATTTGGCAATTAAATTTTAGAATTTAATCTATTGAAAGTTGAATAAAAAAATTTGAATTTGACTTTGGGGTTTGAAATTGAATATGAAATTTGTATTTAAAATTCGAACTAACGACTTAGGAAAATAATTGGGATTTAAGAATTGTTATTTATGTAAATTAATAGATTGATGGTTAGTTTTAATAAAAAAATTCTTTAACTTAAATAAAATGGAATAAATTTTATCAATACAAAATACAAGTATAAAAATCTAATTGTAAAACATGTTAATATAAACTGATGTTTGATAGTTTAACTTCAAAAACGTTAATATATCTATGAAGCTTACTAAAAGATGTATTGTATTATTATAGACGCATGTAGACTATTATAAACGTTAGTATGCTTATTTGTTGTGTGTATGCTAGTTTGTTTGTTAGCTGGTTGAAAATGTCATTCAAAGGCGATATAGGATTAGAATATACCCCATTGCATAGGATTTCATGCACAGAGTATCGTGCACGATTACTGATATATAGATGAAGCACAATGGACTTAGAGATGCACTTCGAACTTTAGGGAAGATGCCAGACGTTTTCATTTGGTTTGTATTTAATCATTTTGGTTGAGTACACAACCAATAGTCGTTACCGAATACTCTGGAGTGGTCGATATCTACCACTATTTATGATGTTCGATTCATTCAATTTTGATGTGGATAATGGAACGGCTTCAAGGAGTAGGATGGGATGATTCGTTCGTTCGTTCGACGCTCGATTTGTTGTTATTGTTCTTCAACGAGTAGTTTTGGCGATGAAGCAAAGATGTGACGCTTCAATGTGATGACTCCGTGGTTTGATGACGATCGTGATGGGAAGTGACGGCTTCGATAATGGATAGCCATGCTTCAGGTTGCAGGGTAGGCGACAATGAGTTGGATTGATGTTACCGTCGAAGGAATGTTATAGGATGCATGATGACACTTTATGACTTATGATGGTTGTCTATAGTAGTTGCCAACCACGATGACTTTAGCCGGGAGTTGTAAGTACAGTTCCAAGATAAACTCTGCAATGGATGAGGAGCGCAAAGGGATCGTTGATATCTGCAGATTTTATGCATACTTGTGAAGCAACAGTATTTGTGATGATATCTGTTGGGGACACGTTGTTCCCTGGATAATTTACTTAGAGATATGATGGCCCCGGGGATAGGATGGCCCATAGAACACACGATGTTTAGATCTATAGTACCTCGGATCGCATACAATGGCCATTCTAGTTCCTGGCCTACTGAGTGGCATGGATTCGAGTAATAAGAATCCAGGACGTTGAGTAGCCCTTGACCTAATGATGGGGTCATATAAGTATCAAATATCAAAAGCACTGAGTGAGTGAATGTGAGGATGGATAATGGATGCCATGCTTTCTTTGGTTCACTTTAGGGATGTCACACGATGTAAATACTATTCATGCTGGTATTTGGAACGCCTTTAATACTTTGATGTATAGTACATCCATGGTGACTATGATATAGAGTAGCATATATCCTATGTTATGTGCTAATCTGTGGATGCAGGGATATGTTAGTTATGATTCTCTATACCCACCGTTCCATATGTTATTCTCTGCCAACACAAGGTCGGGTTACCTCTGTAACTAGGTAACTACTACTCGAGCAAGTCATTCCCCGGTCCTTTGGGACCTTTATCCGAGGCGCCTCTAAGCAACAACCACACAGTACATGAGATTGGAGCCACCACATAGGTAAATATCTGGGCTCCATACCATGATACCACCCTTTACCAGAAGGGAATGACACACCCTAAAGGGCGCGACCCTCATAACCTTGCCGCATCTTTCCTGTTTCGACCATTTCCGGGGTGTGAGGTCCTGATGCAGTCTCGTCCACAAAGCCACGCTTTGGTACAAAGCCATGCTTTGGGTCAACAAATGATCAAAGTAATGATCACAAAGATAAATGATCAAACAAATGATCATATCACAAATGATCAAACAATGATCATCAACACACAGCAGCACTCAGCATGCCACACTACCAAATTGGGAGTATATTGCTGATAACCTTCAACTACATAACCTCTGAGCTCGTACGTCTCAGAGAAGGGTGTTAAGCTAAGAGAATAAATTCTCCGCCACCAACAGAAATGTATTTGAAAGAAATCTGCTTTATATCTCAAAGTGTAGTGTCAGACATACAACCATACAAGTCTGTTTCGGGTTCGAACAGAACCGAAGGCACTTCCAAAGAAGCCCTTGCAATCCGGGTATTTACAATCCCGATCGGACTTCCTATCACTTAGGGAATCTCTATACCGTAGCTACTCGGTGCAGAGACAATCGATAAGTTATCCTATCGTTCTCACAAATACCAGGTCTTCAACACCGGTCTTCAAATGCTATCCATAACGACGAATCACATATTCGAAATGGGTTATATGACACAAAGGTCCTCTCCCGGCTAAACCGAATAGTGAGCGCAACATTTAAAACATATGGATATGGAATTTCAATTAAGTCACAACTTAATAATTCAAACTTTCTTTCAAATGGTTTAAACAAATTACCATTTTCAAATCTTTTAAACGAAAGATTTATTTCAAAAACCTTCAACGGTTTAAACAATTTCCACACTTTAATCTTTTAAACAAAAGATTTAATTCACAAAGTTCACCCCATTCACCAAGATCCATTTATGGATTTCAAATCAATTTCTATTTCAATCGGATTAACTCATTTAATATCTTTAAATTTAATATTAACTTATAGCTTTCAAACCGTTTCCATAATTTGGAAAATCATTTCCATTTTTAAACTCGAAATCCTTTTTAACACAATTTGGACGTTCATTACTTAAGTGAAAGCATTTATCATTTGAAAACAAATAGTTTTCATTCTAGAAATATCCAATTACATTTACACGAGTTAAAGCCTTTGAATTTAAATTCAAATTCCCAAATCAATACCTTTAAAATAGTTTAACCCATATAACTCATTTATAAGTTGAATAGCTTTTCTAAACTCTAGTTTCCAACTTATAGAATTCAATTCAAATATTGAATTCAAATTTAGATCAAAATATTTAAATTACAAAATTCAATCAAGTTATTCAAAATAAATTTCATCTTTGAAATTCCATTTCAAAAGCTTTTCACTTTAATCCCAAAACATTTTCCAAACCATTTGGATTTTAAATATTCAACTTTTAAACTATTTCAAATCTATGACTTAATCAATTTCCCCGTGAATCCATATTTGTGTGTGGATGAGTGTGGTCCAGGGGTTTAACACAATAGTGCAACACATCAATCATCACAGATCAAAACACAGAAATATAGTTGATAAGCGGTATAAACTATAACGCTTATCTTTTATTTACAGATCACAGGTATATATATATCACAAATAAATAAGTCACACAGCTCAAATCAAAACAAAGCATCACATATCAGGGGTATCAAACAATACAATCATCCAGTATAAGCCAAACATTCACAAAGGGATTTTATTATTCAACTGATTAATCTAAATCAGGTGTATTACTTATGAATAAATCATTAATCCTGGTTAATTACTATTAATTAACTCCAACCTATTTGATTAATTATCCTTTAATCATGTATTAATCAACATTTTAATATTAATTAATTGTTATTTAATTAATTATTCTTAATTGGTTACAACAATTGATTTACTTATAATTAATTACAAGATTTATTAATTCTAAATAAATAAACATCCCTTAATTACTTTCCCAAATTAATTACCCTTTTATTTATTGTTCATTCTCAAATTGATTATCTTAATTAATCAATTCCAACCTTTAATTATTTTTTTAATTAAATCCAAATCAATAATTAGTTAAATAATTTATCCATTTTTAATTAACTTAATAATTTAATGAATTTCAAATCATTAAATCCCAATTAACTTTTAAAAAGAACATTATTCTTATTAATGATTAAATTATCATTTACAAAGCCTTTTAAAACAATTTACTTTCAATTTTATTTTCATATTTTCATTTTATACTTAAGATTTAAAATGAATACAATTTTAACTTTAACAAAGTTAAGGACAATTCAAAACAATTTAAATATTTAGCCTTAACCTATTTTTTTCCTTGAAATCTATTTGAAAGCCTATTAACATTTACACTTTATAAAACTTATTTATTTACACATTTTGATTTAACTTTGTTTAAATCCTTTCCTTTACAATTTAAGTTTCATTTTTAAAATTCAAATTTCCTTTTCAATACTTAAACATTTTTTTTTAATTAAAATGATTTTAATTCCATCTTAAGATTCAAAAGTTCCATCTAAATTTTACTTAAAACTTTGAATGCAAACACGGTTTAAATCCTGGTTCAAATTTGAATTAAATCTAAAAAAAAATTGTTTACCTCTTTATCTTAAGGTTTAATGCGGCTAACCCTGGGAATTGAAACCCGAAGACAACAACGTGATTACTTGAGTAAAACCCGTGACTTCCCAAACCTTTCTCGCGCCTATCTCCTGCCTTCCTCTTCTCCTTCCTCTGTTCTTTCTTCTTCTTTTGTTTTTTTTTCCAAGTTTAATTTTCAAACTACTGTAAACAACTCACACACGACCCAGAGAAAGAAAACCCGAAGCCAACCTCAAACGGACCCGAAGAAAACTTAGAAATTCTCGAGCAAAACACGCAATGCCTCCCGGACTTCATTCAACAGACATGGCGCCACCGTGCACGTGCACGGTGGTTCGCCACCCCTCCGGTGGCTCACGTCACCACCCACAAACCCCAATTTGACTCCATGATCGAAAACAAGACCCAGATTTTCATAAAAAGGCGAATCAAAAAAAAATGGCCTGAAGCTCGAACTTGAAACACGAGCACTTCACCGAAAACCACCACGTTCGCCCAATATTGACCACCGGAGGCGAAACCACCTCGCCTGTGCCGTGTCCAGACCCTCCTCCACCTCCTCCTTGACCCGCGACGCACTCGATCAACATAGGATGCCGCAAACGAAAAAATTACAGAGCACTGTAAAACTCATGAACGAAACCCTACTTTAATCTCAACCTCAAAATCTATGCATTCGAAAATTTATTTGGCATTTTTCCTGTGTTAAATCGTATTCAAGCTTACTTCATATCAAATTACAACAATTAAAATTAATAGAATCATCCAAAATTGACAGAAATCAATTTCGGCTCCCTTTTAAAACTGCACCTATCATCTTTGCTTAAAAATCATAATTTTTATGTCAAAAATCCTAACTTTGTATATGTAACCAAAATATGTTATTAAATTCACAAATTAAAATATTTGAATTTTGACTTTTTAATCTCTTTTGCCTATAACTTGAATAAACAGTATTTATAGAATACTGTTAGACTTCAAACAAGGTTGCAGATCTTTGATTTAAGAAAAAAAAACATAATTAGCTTCAATTCCTAAGATTAAATCAGTTTAAATGAAGCATATTGGCTTTCTTCACTTCTTTACTCATAGCTATATGAATACTGAAGATCATCACATGTTTTAAATTTCCAGAAAACATTCCAAAACCACATACTACAATATATATATATATATATATATATATATATATATATATATATATATACCAACACAAGATATAGAGGAACCAACTTAACTTAAAAAATTAAAAGTTTACTCACTGATAGAAATACCGGGTTAAGTTACTCACTGTGTTTTTTTCCCAGAGAAATGAAACAGAGCTTGAATTTCTTTCTGCTTGCTGAACCCATTTCTTTGATTCTCTGGCTTTGATTTGATTTATGTTGTTGTTTAAAACTGAAGCTTCTTTTTTTTGTTTTAAGTTTGAAGCTGAGCCAAATCTAAAGCTTGAAAGCTTAATGTTGATCTTGCATGCTTGATCAGGTTGTTTTTCCTGGAATGCTAAGTTTTTGTTTGAACAAAACTGAAATGAATATGATATATTATTGTTGAAGTTAAATTTGTTTATGGTTTTCGAATTAAAATGAAAAGGCAGAGATATATAGCAAAGAGTTGCAGGAGATATTATTTTGTACAGCAAAGATCAGATATAATTTCAAATGGTGGCTAAAGATATTGCATTTATTATGTTTGTATTTAGTCAGAGATTTTTGTTGGCTAAGCAAAAATAAATTTCGGCTGAGAGTTTATTTTGGTGGCTATAAATCTTGTTTGTATGCTTGCATTAATTATCATTTGTCTTCTTAAGCAAGCTTCCTTATATATATATACTTTTGTTTCCTTTGTATTTTGCTATGCTGAGATAAATCTTGGCTGATATGTATGATATTGTGTACTTGCATTTACTTGTTTGAATACTTATGGTAATGTTTATAAGATATATATATATATATTTTGTTTCTTTCTTTAGCTAGTTGTACATACTTATACTTATATTTACATTGTATTTATATTTTACTTTATTTATTTTGTAAGTATATTTTGTTTGTTTATTTGTTTATCTTCCTTTGTAAGCTTTTATGTTTTATTATTTGTAAAGACATTTTATTATTAATATCGTTTTTTTTTTAAAATAACTCAATATTAATTTAAAATATTTTATAAAAGAAACTATCTCTTTCTTAATAAATAACATATTTAAATTTGGATTTGGATAAACTCAAATCAATTTATCATTTAATTTCACAATTTTAAATCAAAAATAAATTAAATTATCAATTTAAAATAAATTAAAATTCGGGATCGTTACAGACTTCCCCCCTTAAAAAGAATTTCGTCCCCGAAATTCGCAGGCACGAAAATAACAAAGATAGATAAACAAAGATAGAGAAACAATTTTCCAGATCAAACTGGATATATTTATTCTGCATTCGGCTTACCAAATCAGAATCATCACTAATAGATATAAGAACTAATCTATTTAATTTTCCACAGGATATTCGGGTTATCCAGATCTACGAAATATGCAGTGGCATTGGTTAGTTCGAAAGGATAACTAACCATTCGTAATATATATCTGGACCCAAATATTGACGCAGCGGATTAATCAAACAAACTTCAATCGATGGAATGTAGCAATCGGTGAGTTGAAGATACCAAAATGCCCAAGTTCGTTGATCCAAAGATACCGAACTCTAGCTATCTCAAACACGTTGATAGCGCACTATACCGTGTTCAAAGATCTACGATTCTTCGCACGTTGATCTAGCGCACTAGATTCCGTGAATCGGCTTCAAAAAACGTGGATTCGAGCGCACTCGAATGACGTAAGTGGAGATAGGAGATTACACTCAACTACCAATTGGAGAAGAAAGCACAAAGCAATCAACAAGAAATTTTATTTCAAAATCAACTATCTTTACAAATGACACACACGGCTATTTATAGCATTTACAACTCACGCCACTTCTTAAGTCGTATGCGACTCATGAAACCCCCCCCCCCCCCCCCCGACTCATCATAAGTCGTTGCCGACTTAACGACACAACACAATTTACACGACTCAAAGATGTACGACTCAACTTATCTACTTACAGGACCGACTCAGGCTATTGCCGACTCAACATTTAGGTCGTACACGACTTAGTACTATACATACTTACAACAACATATCTTACGACCTATACTAAGTCGGTAACGACTTATACACCCACGACTCAACACAACACTTCATCACACAACGACTCATACGACTCAAGGCTTCACCGACTCATAGCCTCCCTTCGGCATGTCTCTTCAAGCGAGTTAACTCTGGCCGACTCATCTAGATCGTGACTCGTTGACTCGGCACAGTCTCCTTTTGATAGCCAGTTAGCTCGGGAACGACTCATATCTTCACTGACTCGTTCACGACTCAAATTAGGTCGACTCATCATGAGTCGTAACTCGTTGACTCGGCACCCTTCCTCTTTGTATCCAGTTATCTCTTCCTTCAGTCTTTCCTTAGGTCGCTGCCATCCTTCCTTAGCTCGTAACCGACTCAAGCTATCATTGACTCGCGACCGACTCAAATCCGATACCTTCTCTATGCGACTTATGGTTATCACTCCCCCCTGTAACTCCTTAGGTCGGAAACGACTCAAACCTGCATTGAGTTGTGGACAACTCATCATACTACACTGCGTGAGACTCTTGCTTAAAAATTGTACAACTTCTTCTTTGACCTTAGCTGCATCACATTCAGTCAGCTCATCAACAAAATCAACAGCTCGTTTAACTGTCCCCTTCGACTGTGGTACTACTGCCAAATCCAACGGTCCCCTGGGTAAATTTGAATAAACAATCTGAAACGGACTGAATCCCGTGCTACGATTTACTGCATGATTATGTGCAAATTCAGCTTGGCATAACTTCATGTCCCAACTTTTCAAATTATCCTGTACAAGACATCGCAACAAATTTCCCAATGACCTGTTAACAACTTCTGTCTGTCCATCAGTTTGTGGATGATAAGCACTACTAAATTTCAGCTTCGTTCCCACCATCTTCCACAAACTCAACCAAAAATGACTCAGAAAACGAGTATCTCGATCAGAAACAATAGATTCTGGTAAACCATGAATTCGATAAATCTCCTTGAAAAATAACTGCGCCACTCGAACTGCGTCCGCTGTCTTTTTGCAAGCAACAAAATGTGCCATCTTCGAAAACCTGTCCACCACAACAAATATCGAATCATTTCCCCTTTGAGTTCTAGGCAAACCCAAAATGAAATCCATGCTAATATCAACCCATGGCTTAGACGGCACAGGCAACGGCATATACAACCCTGCATTCGTCGCTGTTCCCTTTGACACCTGGCAAATATGGCATCTCTCCACGAATCTTTCAACCTCTTTTCTCATCAACGGCCAAAAGTAAGATTGTGAAATCAATTGCAAAGTACGATCACGGCCCACATGCCCTTCCTCATGTAACTCTTTGACAATTTTCAACCTCAAGCTACAGTCTGGAATACACAAACGATTCCCTTTAAACAGAAAACCATCAACCAACGTAAATTCATCGGTACTCTCACCCTTCACTTTCTCAACATATTTCACAAAGTAAGGATCTTCATTAATCATCTCCGGCAACATCTCAAAACCCGTCACTTCAACTTTCATTGTCGTTAATAAATGACTCCTCCTACTCAAAGCATCAGCTACTCGATTTGTCACCCCTGATTTGTGCTTAACGACAAAAGTAAACTGCTGTAAATATGCAATCCAAGATGCATGTCTCGCTGAAATCTTATCCTGCCCCTGTAAATGCTTTAAAGCTTCGTGATCAGTGTACAGAACAAATTCCTTCTGAAATAGATAATGTCTCCAATGTTTAATCGTTTGCACCACAGCATAGAATTCAACGTCATATGTACTGTATCTCATCTTCGCCCCTGACAACTTTTCACTGAAATAAGCAACTGGCTTCCCATTCTGACTCAGAACTCCTCCAATACCAACCTTCGAAGCATCAGTATGCAATTCAAACAATAACTGAAAATTAGGTAGAACAAGAATTGGTGCAAACGTCAACAATTCCTTGATCTTCTCAAAAGCAACCCCCGCTTCTTCTGACCATACAAATTGTTTCCCTTTCATGCAATCGGTAACTGGTGCCATCACACTACTGAAATGTGGAATGAACCTTCGGTAGAATGATGCCAATCCATGAAAACTTCTAACTTCAGTGATAGTTCTCGGCTGTGGCCAATTTCTAATAGCTTCAACTTTACTCTGGTCCACTTGAATACCCTTTCCTGAAACAACATAACCCAGGAATAAAACACTGTGCGTTATAAACACACATTTCTTCGTAGCAGCATAAAATTGTTCTTCACGAAGAATAATCAATACTTCCCTCAAATGTAGAACATGCTCCTCCATACTCCCGCTGTAAATCAGAATATCATCGAAGTAAACTACGACGAACTTCCCAATGAATGGTCTAAAGATTTGATTCATCACCCGCATGAATGTACTAGGTGCATTTGACAAACCAAACGGCATAACCAACCATTCGTATAGTCCCTCTCTTGTCTTGAAAGCTGTCTTCCATTCGTCTCCAGGTCTGATTCGAATTTGATGATAACCACTCTTCAAATCAATCTTCGAAAATATAGTTGCCCCACTCAATTGATCTAACAAATCATCCAACCTTGGCATAGGAAACCTATATCGGACAGTGATCTTATTTAAAGCTCTACTATCTGTACACATCCTCCATGTTCCGTCCTTCTTTGGTACTAACAATGCTGGCACGGCACAAGGACTCAAGCTTTCCTGAACATGTCCCTGTTCCAACAACTCTTCCACCTGCCTTCGTAACTCCTCATGTTCCTTCGGACTCATTCGGTAATGTGGTCGATGTGGTAACACTGCTCCCGGAACAAGATCGATTTGATGTTGAATGTCTCTCAGTGGCGGTAACTCCTTAGGCAACTCCTCTGGAAATACATCTTCGAATTCTTTCAAAATTGGCTTTGCCGCTTCTGGAATTTCAACTTCTTCATCTTATCCCACGATTCTATCTTTGACTTCCCCATTCTCTCCCTTGTAAGTTTAGTTTGCTGCCACCACGCCAAAGCTCTCCCTCTCAACCTAGTAGCAACCAACTTCACCCTTCTATGCTCAGGAACCTCCTTGAAATCAAAGATCTCTTCAACATTTGAAACCCAATCTAAGAACTCTTCAGCAACCATCCCGCCTTTAAACTCCGGAATTTCCATTTTCATACCCGATTCCCAACGTCTATCATCTTCAACATCCCGATTAGAATTTCGAACTTGGTCTCGATCTCGATAATGAATACTAGCTCTATCACCTTCTTCAACAAAATCAAAAGTACGTCTACATCGATCTCGACCATTATCATCCCTTCGTTCATGCATGCTTCTTTGACTAAGTCTCTCTTCATCCCTATATGCTTCATGGTCAAATTCACGTTGACTTCTTCTCTCTTCATGTGCATAGTAATGATGATCTCTTCGTGATGAAATTGACGTTTCTCTTCTATCTCTACAAGAATGTGGCGATACCCTCCTCGCTTCCGTAACCGATGGCGAAACTAGGTTTCCTCCATGGTTCGAGTTTGGTGATCTCCTCCTTTGATTCAAATCATTCATCAATTTCTCCAATTTTCCAATGCCTTCATCAAACTTTTCATTAATACGTTGTTCCATAAGCTCGGCTTCTTCTCTACGATACAAAGCTTCAACGTTTTGATGACGATTAGCTCTCCTTGGTGGCATGATTGAAAAACTTCACAAACTTCAACAATTCGAACACAAAAATTCAAGCTTTAACAAAAGAACAAGTCACGGCTCAACACTTAACTCTTCAAGGCTTTAGCTCGGCAATGGTTTAACACGGCTCAACCTTGACTCGGCTATGACTTGCCTCAGTCTAACTTGTCTCGGTTACAAATTCAAGCACTTCAAACCTTGGCGCGCAAAAAAAACAAGATAGATCCAAACAATTTCCAACTCCTCGATCCAAAATGAAATGAATCAAACACTCTAATGTTGTTATAAATTCAACAAGAACACAATGAACTCCTTCAAACTTCAAAAGCTTCAAAAACTTCAAAAACTTCAAAAACTTGGCTCCAAGAATCAACTTAGCTATGATTGGCTAAGTATGGCTCTGATACCAATAATGACGCAGCGGATTAATCAAACAAACTTCAATCGATGGAATGTAGCAATCGGTGAGTTGAAGATACCAAAATGCCCAAGTTCGTTGATCCAAAGATACCGAACTCTAGCTATCTCAAACACGTTGATAGCGCACTATACCGTGTTCAAAGATCTACGATTCTTCGCACGTTGATCTAGCGCACTAGATTCCGTGAATCGGCTTCAACAAACGTGGATTCGAGCGCACTCGAATGACGTAAGTGGAGATAGGAGATTACACTCAACTACCAATTGGAGAAGAAAGCACAAAGAAATCAACAAGAAATTTTATTTCAAAATCAACTATCTTTACAAATGACACACACGGCTATTTATAGCATTTACAACTCACGCCACTTCTTAAGTCGTATGCGACTCATGAAACCCCCCCCCCCGACTCATCATAAGTCGTTGCCGACTTAACGACACAACACAATTTACACGACTCAAAGATGTACGACTCAACTTATCTACTTACAGGACCGACTCAGGCTATTGCCAACTCAACATTTAGGTCGTACACGACTTAGTACTATACATACTTACAACAACATATCTTACGACCTATACTAAGTCGGTAACGACTTATACACCCACGACTCAACACAACACTTCATCACACAACGACTCATACGACTCAAGGCTTCACCGACTCATAGCCTCCCTTCGGCATGTCTCTTCAAGCGAGTTAACTCTGGCCGACTCATCTAGATCGTGACTCGTTGACTCGGCACAGTCTCCTTTTGATAGCCAGTTAGCTCGGGAACGACTCATATCTTCACTGACTCGTTCATGACTCAAATTAGGTCGACTCATCATGAGTCGTAACTCGTTGACTCGGCACCCTTCCTCTTTGTATCCAGTTATCTCTTCCTTCAGTCTTTCCTTAGGTCGCTGCCATCCTTCCTTAGCTCGTAACCGACTCAAGCTATCATTGACTCGCGACCGACTCAAATCCGATACCTTCTCTATGCGACTTATGGTTATCACTCCCCCCTGTAACTCCTTAGGTCGGAAACGACTCAAACCTGCATTGAGTTGTGGACGACTCATCATACTACACTGCGTGAGACTCCTGCTTAAAAATTGTACAACTTCTTCTTTGACCTTAGCTGCATCAAATATTGACAGATATATTGATACAATTTCAAAATGTTGAGTTTAAGACCAATTTATACCTATCAACCATAGCAACCAAAGCCAACAAAACAACCAATACATCCAAACAAACAATTTTTGGTATATCCGGAGTTTGTGTCCCATATTGATATATCGAATCTTCTTCCTGGATCTACCAAGAACCATCGAAGTATTTACAAGAGATGCTGGATAAAAGAGATGGATTTAATCTTCTATAAGTTTTTTCAAATACTAGAAATGGATTCCAAATTCAAGTCGAAACATCTCAAAGTATATATATAATTTGTCCCTCTTCGGACTTTGATCTACCCAAGCAATTACAGCAGAATTTTAAATTTGGGTTTTAAACAATATTGTTTTATCGATTCAATTTATCTTCATATTCCATTAATCAAGTTAACTCAATTTAAAATTTCCAATTTATTTAAAATTTTCAATTTCAAATTTCAAATTCATATTCATTTCGGTTTAAATCAAAAACTGATAAGAAATCGATGAAACACGAAGTAAGAATTTCCTACAACGATTCGTAGGCCATCATCACACCGAACTTCTTCTGGAGCCATCACGAAACAATCAAAAGAACGAATCAAAGAAAATTAATAGAGAAAGATTGTTTCCGCTGTTGCAGGGTAGTGACCACTTGTAGTCGTATTCCCCTGTCCCCTATCTCGTTCTCTTCTTGCACTCATACTTACTATCGATGAATAGTAAGAGAATTTACTGAGGCATTCAAATGGATATCTTAGGGATTTACTCATTCTAGGGTTTACTTCACCCTATCTCTAGTGAGTTACTTAAGGTGTTATACTCCTGAGCTAGAGTTTTAACCCTCAGCTCTGATACCAAATGTAACGATCCTGACTCGACCTTCGAAAATCGGCACCGAATACGACACTCATATTCTAATGCCGCAGATCCAAACGTCGAACCTGGTGCGCCGGAGCTTATAACACAATTAAGTAAACAACACAGCGGAAGAAATAATGAATATCAATACACCACATCCAGATACAACAGATGATACAATAGATATCGATATACATCAGAGATATGATACAGTAAAATAGCAGCGGAAAGGAAAGTAGATAACATCAGCAGCGGAACAAATAACTCTAAGATAGTCTTCAAGGGAGAACTCCAATAGCAGCTCGAACCAACATCACATTTCACCAAGACAAGCAAGACTGGTGTGCATCCAAAGATTGAAACTAGCTCCAGATGATCAACTGAACCTAACTATCTGAAAAACTCAACTCTAGACTGCTCGTGTGGAAAAATAGTGAGCACCCAGAGTTTAGGAAAGGAACAATAAACTCCGAGTCAGTCATGGGACTGGTGTGAGTAACAAAAACTGTTTATCTTTTAAAATAAAACAAGATTTATAAAGAAAATCCGATATGCTTTTTAGAAAATGAAACTACCATAAGACCTCCCGCCACACACACAATGCAAACATAGAATTGGAGGAGATTTCTTCTTATGATAGTCAAACATGCTTAATACGTAGAAAATTTCTTGGATATTATTATTATAAGTGCACAGTGCAGAAAACATTTCGAAAATAGAATATAAATCTTAGCCAACATACGACCATTATCGTATGTCTGCTATAGCTACCATCCAAACAGTGGTGACCACCATAAGTGAATGGCAGGTTCTACAACTAAAACCGTACAGGGTTTCGTATTGGATGAATGGATTTCCAACAAATGGTCAGGCTAAGGAACTTCCTACTGCCACATGGGATCGCCTCTGGCGGGACGTCCCGAGAACCTACCCGGCTCTCTGCCAACACAAGGCCGGGTTACCTCTGTAACTAGGTAACTACTACTCGAGCAAGTCATTCCCCGGTCCTTTGGGACCTTTATCCGAGGCGCCTCTAAGGAACAACCAACAGTACATGAGATTGGAGCCACCACATAGGTAAATATCTGGGCTCCATACCATGATACCACCCTTTACCAGAAGGGAATGACACACCCTAAAGGGCGCGACCCTCATAACCTTGCCGCATCTTTCCTGTTTCGACCATTTCCGGGGTGTGAGGTCCTGATGCAGTCTCGTCCACAAAGCCACGCTTTGGTACAAAGCCATGCTTTGGGTCAACAAATGATCAAAGTAATGATCACAAAGATAAATGATCAAACAAATGATCATATCACAAATGATCAAACAATGATCATCAACACACAGCAGCACTCAGCATGCCACACTACCAAATTGGGAGTATATTGCTGATAACCTTCAACTACATAACCTCTGAGCTCGTACGTCTCAGAGAAGGGTGTTAAGCTAAGAGAATAAATTCTCTGCCACCAACAGAAATGTATTTGAAAGAAATCTGCTTTATATCTCAAAGTGTAGTGTCAGACATACAACCATACAAGTCTGTTCCGGGTTCGAACAGAACCGAAGGCACTTCCAAAGAAGCCCTTGCAATCCGGGTATTTACAATCCCGATCGGACTTCCCATCACTTAGGGAATCTCTATACCGTAGCTACTCGGTGCAGAGACAATCGATAGGTTATCCTATCGTTCTCACAAATACCAGGTCTTCAACACCGGTCTTCAAATGCTATCCATAACGACGAATCACATATTCGGAATGGGTTATATGACACAAAGGTCCTCTCCCGGCTAAACCGAATAGTGAGCGCAACATTTAAAACATATGGATATGGAATTTCAATTAAGTCACAACTTAATAATTCAAACTTTCTTTCAAATGGTTTAAACAAATTACCATTTTCAAATCTTTTAAACGAAAGATTTATTTCAAAAACCTTCAACGGTTTAAACAATTTCCACACTTTAATCTTTTAAACAAAAGATTTAATTCACAAAGTTCACCCCATTCACGAAGATCCATTTATGGATTTCAAATCAATTTCTATTTCAATCGGATTAACTCATTTAATATCTTTAAATTTAATATTTAACTTATAGCTTTCAAACCGTTTCCATAATTTGGAAAATCATTTCCATTTTTAAACTCGAAATCCTTTTTAACACAATTTGGACGTTCATTACTTAAGTGAAAGCATTTATCATTTGAAAACAAATAGTTTTCGTTCTAGAAATATCCAATTACATTTACACGAGTTAAAGCCTTTGAATTTAAATTCAAATTCCCAAATCAATACCTTTAAAATAGTTTAACCCATATAACTCATTTATAAGTTGAATAGCTTTTCTAAACTCTAGTTTCCAACTCATAGAATTCAATTCAAATATTGAATTCAAATTTAGATCAAAATATTTAAATTACAAAATTCAATCAAGTTATTCAAAATAAATTTCATCTTTGAAATTCCATTTCAAAAGCTTTTCACTTTAATCCCAAAACATTTTCCAAACCATTTGGATTTTAAATATTCAACTTTTAAACTATTTCAAATCTGTGACTTAATCAATTTCCCCGTGAATCCATATTTGTGTGTGGATGAGTGTGGTCCAGGGGTTTAACACAATAGTGCAACACATCAATCATCACAGATCAAAACACAGAAATATAGTTGATAAGCGGTATAAACTATAACGCTTATCTTTTATTTACAGATCACAGGTATATATATATCACAAATAAATAAGTCACACAACTCAAATCAAAACAAAGCATCACATATCAGGGGTATCAAACAATACAATCATCCAGTATAAGCCAAACATTCACAAAGGGATTTTATTATTCAACTGATTAATCTAAATCAGGTGTATTACTTATGAATAAATCATTAATCCTGGTTAATTACTATTAATTAACTCCAACCTATTTGATTAATTATCCTTTAATCATGTATTAATCAACATTTTAATATTAATTAATTGTTATTTAATTAATTATTCTTAATTGGTTACAACAATTGATTTACTTATAATTAATTACAAGATTTATTAATTCTAAATAAATAAACATCCCTTAATTACTTTCCCAAATTAATTACCCTTTTATTTATTGTTCATTCTCAAATTGATTATCTTAATTAATCAATTCCAACCTTTAATTATTTTTTTAATTAAATCCAAATCAATAATTAGTTAAATAATTTATCCATTTTTAATTAACTTAATAATTTAATGAATTTCAAATCATTAAATCCCAATTAACTTTTAAAAAGAACATTATTCTTATTAATGATTAAATTATCATTTACAAAGCCTTTTAAAACAATTTACTTTCAATTTTATTTTCATATTTTCATTTTATACTTAAGATTTAAAATGAATACAATTTTAACTTTAACAAAGTTAAGGACAATTCAAAACAATTTAAATATTTAGCCTTAACCTATTTTTTTCCTTGAAATCTATTTGAAAGCCTATTAACATTTACACTTTATAAAACTTATTTATTTACACATTTTGATTTAACTTTGTTTAAATCCTTTCCTTTACAATTTAAGTTTCATTTTTAAAATTCAAATTTCCTTTTCAATACTTAAACATTTTTTTTTAATTAAAATGATTTTAATTCCATCTTAAGATTCAAAAGTTCCATCTAAATTTTACTTAAAACTTTGAATGCAAACACGGTTTAAATCCTGGTTCAAATTTGAATTAAATCTAAAAAAAAATTGTTTACCTCTTTATCTTAAGGTTTAATGCGGCTAACCCTGGGAATTGAAACCCGAAGACAACAACGTGATTACTTGAGTAAAACCCGTGACTTCCCAAACCTTTCTCGCGCCTATCTCTTGCCTTCCTCTTCTCCTTCCTCTGTTCTTTCTTCTTCTTTTGTTTTTTTTTCCAAGTTTAATTTTTAAACTACTGTAAACAACTCACACACGACCCAGAGAAAGAAAACCCGAAGCCAACCTCAAACGGACCCGAAGAAAACTTAGAAATTCTCGAGCAAAACACGCAATGCCTCCCGGACTTCATTCAACAGACATGGCGCCACCGTGTACGTGCACGGTGGTTCGCCACCCCTCCGGTGGCTCACGTCACCACCCACAAACCCCAATTTGACTCCATGATCGAAAACAAGACCCAGATTTTCATAAAAAGGCGAATCAAAAAAAAATGGCCTGAAGCTCGAACTTGAAACACGAGCACTTCACCGAAAACCACCACGTTCGCCCAATATTGACCACCGGAGGCGAAACCACCTCGCCTGTGCCATGTCCAGACCCTCCTCCACCTCCTCCTTGACCCGCGACGCACTCGATCAACATAGGATGCCGCAAACGAAAAAATTACAGAGCACTGTAAAACTCATGAACGAAACCCTACTTTAATCTCAACCTCAAAATCTATGCATTCGAAAATTTATTTGGCATTTTTCCTGTGTTAAATCGTATTCAAGCTTACTTCATATCAAATTACAACAATTAAAATTAATAGAATCATCCAAAATTGACAAAAATCAATTTCGGCTCCCTTTTAAAACTGCACCTATCATCTTTGCTTAAAAATCATAATTTTTATGTCAAAAATCCTAACTTTGTATATGTAACCAAAATATGTTATTAAATTCACAAATTAAAATATTTGAATTTTGACTTTTTAATCTCTTTTGCCTGTAACTTGAATAAACAGTATTTATAGAATACTGTTAGACTTCAAACAAGGTTGCAGATCTTTGATTTAAGACAAACAAAACATAATTAGCTTCAATTCCTAAGATTAAATCAGTTTAAATGAAGCATATTGGCTTTCTTCACTTCTTTACTCATAGCTATATGAATACTGAAGATCATCACATGTTTTAAATTTCCAGGAAACATTCCAGAACCACATACTACAATATATATATATATATACCAACACAAGATATAGAGGAACCAACTTAACTTAAAAAATTAAAAGTTTACTCACTGATCGAAATACCGGGTTAAGTTACTCACTGTGTTTTTTTTTCCCAGAGAAATGAAACAGAGCTTGAATTTCTTTCTGCTTGCTGAACCCATTTCTTTGATTCTCTGGCTTTGATTTGATTTATGTTGTTGTTTAAAACTGAAGCTTTTTTTTTGTTTTAAGTTTGAAGCTGAGCCAAATCTAAAGCTTGAAAGCTTAATGTTGATCTTGCATGCTTGATCAGGTTGTTTTTCCTGGAATGCTAAGTTTTTGTTTGAACAAAACTGAAATGAAGATGATATATTATTGTTGAAGTTAAATTTGTTTATGGTTTTCGAATTAAAATGAAAAGGCAGAGATATATAGCAAAGAGTTGCAGGAGATATTATTTTGTACAGCAAAGATCAGATATAATTTCAAATGGTGGCTAAAGATATTGCATTTATTATGTTTGTATTTAGTCAAAGATTTTTGTTGGCTAAGAAAAAATAAATTTCGGCTGAGAGTTTATTTTGGTGGCTATAAATCTTGTTTGTATGCTTGCATTAATTATCATTTGTCTTCTTAAGCAAGCTTCCTTATATATATATATACTTTTGTTTCCTTTGTATTTTGCTATGCTGAGATAAATCTTGGCTGATATGTATGATATTGTGTACTTGCATTTACTTGTTTGAATACTTATGGTAATGTTTATAAGATATATATATATATATATATATATATTGTTTCTTTCTTTAGCTAGTTGTACATACTTATACTTATATTTACATTGTATTTATATTTTACTTTATTTATTTTGTAAGTATATTTTGTTTGTTTATTTGTTTATCTTCCTTTGTAAGCTTTTATGTTTTATTATTTGTAAAGACATTTTATTATTAATATCGTTTTTTTTAAAATAACTCAATATTAATTTAAAATAATTTTATAAAAGAAACTATCTCTTTCTTAATAAATAACATATTTAAATTTGGATTTGGATAAACTCAAATCAATTTATCATTTAATTTCACAATTTTAAATCAAAAATAAATTAAATTATCAATTTAAAATAAATTAAAATTCGGGATCGTTACACTATATGAGTTTAAGAGGCAGACCGTTCCTTAGAACGGAGTTGACTATTAAGGTGCAAGATGGGATGAATATTTGCGAGAGAATCTTCGATGACTTAGAGTTAGATGACACCATGAGGTAGCAATTGACCTCTAGATGACTCCAGGGACGAACAATGAAATTGTGGAGTTTCCTCATAGCTTTGACTCCGCAGGACCATTTTTGTTGGATTAGTTCATAGTTTGCTTTAAAGAGAAATTTAGCTCGACCTTTCAGAAGTCAATGTTGTTTAGGAAGTTCGTCGGCATAAACTAAGGCGATATGTATATGTTGGAGTATGTGGCTAAATTCGATGTGCTATCGAATTATGGTCTATCTTTCATTGATACTTCACTCAGAAAGAATGAAGAATTTATCATTGGGTTGAGTGATCATCTTAGAAAGCGATTGATTAGTCATATTGACGAGAACTTCAAGAAGTTGATCGAGAAAAGGCTTTATGATGTGAGTATCTGTACCAAATGTTGAAGGAATGTCCCAAAAAATTTAAGTAGGGGAAAATAATGGAGGCATATGCGTTGAATGCCATTTCGACCTCGTCGATTGCTCTATCGATGAAAGAGAAGGTAAAGGGCATTGCCACCCAAGGTATGCTTTCCATTTATAATGTTTTATTCGACATCAAGGTTTCATGTTCCTTCATTTGATAGATTGGGTTTGAGACTATGGATTGGGTTCCACATTTTGTCACCAAAAAGCAATACTATGGATGACTGCAGCGTATGTAACACTTATTTTCGGGCCTTAAAATTATGGAATGTTATCACATGGTTTGTCTACGCTTAGATTATACATGGTTTGTTGAAACTTTGTCTTATCGAGTCATGGACGTTTATCAGTTTGTTTGTTATCGATTGCTTTAGGTTAACTAGGTTCAATATCATAGTCTAGGAATTGACTGGCCAGAGGGGTACAGAAGAGTAATGGATTGTGGGAGTCCGTTGTTGATGACAGGTATTGACAATGAGCGGAAGGTATTGTTTGGCTACCTAACTGATGATGTGGTGATGGCTAGCTTTCTAAATTCGCTCGATATCCCACACGAGTATTTGTCATATGTTTCTGTAGCTAGAGAGTGTCCGAACACATTTGATGAGGTGTCTTGATTACCACCATATAGATAGAGTTCTGCATCGATTTGGTTAGACTTGCGAGACAAGTGTTATATCTTTAAGGAATATGATGCCAAAAGAGTAGAGGAGACTAAAGGTACGAGCGGATGACCTATTGATATGAATGTTCATTCGTAAGAACATATTTGGATGGGATGCACCTATAGTATTTTCCGCTAGGGTAGACGGTTGTTTGAGGTTGTATATTGATTACCGTAAGCTGAATGAGAATGCGAACAAGTATGCACTCCCACTTATTGATGCTTGTTCGATCAGCTCTATAGTGCGAATGTGTTCTTTCAATTGGACCTTGTGATGTTGTAACAACCCTGTATTTTGTGATTTTTTTTTACATTTTAATTATTTTAATTGAATTTTGATCTAAAAACTTATTTTATTTATTTTGAATGATTAATTTTGTTACTTTAAATATTAACTTTAGTTTTGATATGAATTATCATTCCAAAGCATGACTAAAAAGAATATTTTCCAAAAAGTGAATTTTGGTCAAAATAATCAAACTTTGACTTTTAATTTAAATTTTTAAAAGTTTGAAAATTTAAATTTTATCTTTTATTATGAAAGTGCATAAAATTTTAAGAACACTGGTTTTCGTTTCGTTGAAAACGGATTTAAATTGCCAAAGTTATACTGTTTTCAATATTGTGTGTATATTGGGTTATTCAGCAATAGTCTTTATTTTAAATTATATAAATGACATTTTTATTTGATACATCTTATTCTAACTTGTATATTTATGTTATATTATGTATATTTTGACTTTTAATTATTTTTAAAATGATAATAGAATTTTTTCGAAATTTACTGTATTTATTTCCTATTTTTAAAGGCTGTTTCTATTTTTTTGCTATTTCTTCATCTAAACTATATTTAAATAAAAAAAATTAATTTATTTTGTGAATGTATTTTTTTTGTTATTATCTTTATTTATAAATATTTTTCAAGTATATAGAATTTTTCCAAAGTCCATTGCATTTATTTTCAAATTTTCTAACCTAGTTTCTGTTTTCATTGCTATTTCCTTAATTTAATTATATATAATTAAAATTTAGTAATTTATTTTATAAATTCACTTTTATTTGCTGTGTTTTACTTCATTAATATTCATTTTTCATGTATTTAAATTTGAATAGATTTTTCCAAAGATTATTTGAGTTGTTTTTCAATTTTAAAGCCCAGTTTGCAATTTCAAGCCATTTTCTTAATTTAAATTCTATTTAATTAAAATTTAATTATTTATTTTAGATATTTATTATTATTTATTATTTTTTATCTTTATTTCTCAGTTTATATGTATTTATAAAACTACAAATTATATATATGAAATTTGAAAGGTTTAAAGGCTAAGAAACGTAATGTCGTTTCACGTTTCTTTTACAGTTTCTTTTGTCATCAATACATCCGTTATTTTAGCCACACCTTACTCTATCTCCAGCCGACTTCCCTTTCTTATTTTTCATGAAATTTTCTCTTTCTCAAACCCTAAAAAAATCATGGCCTCCATCTTGCAAGTTTTGGTAATGGCTTCCCTTTCTTTTTCTTATTTTTCTTCTTATTTTCTATGAATTATGCCTTGTTTTCTCATGCTTTCTGCTAGCCTTCTCCTCCATAGCCGTAGCCACAAACTCCTACACCTCTTCCCTGCCATCACCACCACCTATGCTTCCAGCCATGACCAAGGCTGAGCCATCCATGGTGGTCAAACCCTTCAAAATTGCAACCTACATGCCAAAAACAATGTTTGTTGACCATTTTGGCCTCATCCCCTTCAACCACCACCCTAACCACCACCATAGCAGCAACCACCACCTCTGACCTGATCACCACACACCCCTCCAACATCTGTCCAGTTATGGTGCACCCACAGGCCGAGCACACTTCCATGGCCGAGCCCTCTAGCCAACCAAAACTCCTTTGTTTGCCTAAGACCCTTCACCTCTTCATGTATGAAACTCCACCTTGCTCATGACATGAACCCGACCCATGCTAGCCTAGACCTGAGCCAAAACCTAACCAAATCTGAACCAAACTATACCTAGGCCATGACAAAGGTTTGAGGAAGCAAGGCAAAAAGTTTGGCAATTCGTTTCTCTTTTATATCAAAGTTATTGCATTTTAAAGTCGTATTGAATTGTGTTGTTTTGATTGTTTGTTTTGGGTTGTACACAAGAGTTGTAGCTTGGATTCGCTCTCCACTCAAGTCCGTAATTGTGTCATCGTGCTTTGTTTTCTATTGTGCCTTTGGATTTGACATCTTCAGCAATTAGATGTGAGTAAAGCTCACATGACATTTATACTTATGCAGTTGTGAAACAACAACAACTGAATGTGTAGAATTAAATATAATGTTATAACTGCCATGTGATTTTTTTTATATATGATGTTAAACCTGTTAAATTTCATGTCATATCATCTGTTATCATATATATGTTGTTACTGTTCATTTATATATGTTTATCACACTGCAAGTTCCCTGTAAATTAGAAATCACTATGGGTTGAAATGATACATACCCGAACGGACTTTAGAATAAGCGAAAATTGTTATGGGCTGAAATGATAGGCCTGAATGATTCAATTTATTTCATTTACTTGGGACTGCGGGTTTGAAATGATAAAACCCGAATTTTCTTTGTAAATTACGGGTTGAAATGATATATTACCCGTATCACTTTTCCTACTGTAGAAAATTATATACAGACCCGTAGTTAATATATGTTTTCTAAAAAATTTAAAATTATTTTAGAAATGTAAATATTAAAACATTTTGATTTAAATCTAATTAAAAAGGATTTTTGTAAAATATTACTGATTTTCTGAATAATTGTAAGTAAAATGAATTAGTGAAAAGTTAGAAAATTTTAAACGTAAGTTTTTTTGGAAAATTTGATTTAATTATAATTGGAAATTAAATTGAATGTGAAATTATGATAAATTTATGATAATTTGAATTTAAATGAATTCAAAGTGATTTTATATCATATTAATGATTTTTAATAAAGTTGAAATGTGAAATGAATGGATACTTTAAGTTGAAATTTTGAAATATAACTAAATTGGAAATTTATGAAATTGACTTAAAAGTGAAATTTTAGTTAAGCAAATAAAAATAAAACTAAGTTATATTTGAGAATTTGAACTTAAGTGTTAAGTTGAAATTTAATGCAAGGAATTTAAAATTGAACATTGCAATTTAATAAGTGAATTATTATTAAATCTTGATTTTTGAATGGGAATTTAACTTTATAAAATCATGAACTTGAGGAAAATTAAATGATGTTTATAAATGTGAAAATGTATGATTTTATGAGTTAAAAATGTTTTAAATAAAAATATAATTGGCTGAGAAATTATATTGATTATTTGAAGTTAATTGAGTGCATTTTTGAAATGCTATTAATTACAATGTAAATGATATTACAGTATTTGTAAATGCTGTAGT
Source organism: Allium cepa (assembly GCA_030765085.1). Taxonomy (NCBI): domain Eukaryota; kingdom Viridiplantae; phylum Streptophyta; class Magnoliopsida; order Asparagales; family Amaryllidaceae; genus Allium; species Allium cepa. Next base: position 594,854,716 of record CM060945.1, read on the forward strand.
TGATGATAATGAACTAAAAAGCTAAATTGAATTAAATTTTGTAAGTGCCATAATTTTTAAATTTAACTAAGTTTATTTGAAATTTAAGTAAACCCTATTACAACATTTTAAAATGTTGTCTTTTGTTAAATTGAACTGTTTGAATGTATCTTTCCGTAGCGTTTTCTAAATGCCACGAAAAGTGAATTTTCACTGTTTTGATAAAGTTAAGTGAATAAATGAACTTTGGAGGTTGAAAATTTTGGAAATTTAATAATTTAATTATTGAACATAATAACTTCATTTTAATGATTAAAAATGATTTTTTTTGAATATAAATTGTTTTGAAATGGTATTTTAAATTGAATAAAATGAATAATGATTTGAAATGAATGTGGTTTTGATATTTTGATATATTAAATGATTGAAATGTGGTTTGAAAAGATATGATATTTTGATATATTAAAATGATTTGAAAGGAAGTTTTGAAAGGATATGATAATTTAATATATTGAAATGGTTAGAAATGACTTGATATTTATTTTGATAAATATTTGAATCGAAAGATATGGTATGATGATATATTGAAATGGTTTGGAAATAATTTAATCTTTATTTTGATTAAGATTTGGGTTGAAATGATATTTTATTTTGAAGTGTAAAATATATTTTTTAAAAAGTTATAACTACGGGTTATAATAACGATTGGTTGTTAAAGAGACCGGGATCGGATATTGTCTTATAGCCGGCCAATACCGAAAACCACTTTAACAACTGTTTACGCGGTGGAGATTCCAGAATTAAGTAGGATGGTGGCGACGTTCTCGAGGTATATTACGTGGACCCAACTCCCGTGAGTTGGCATAAATGACTAAAACAGGAGCTATACCGGGCTACACAAAGGGTCGCACCCTTTCATCGAGCATGCTCCATCGGAAACCATTCTATTACTTTTGTGATTCGATATGTGGCGCCACTTTGATTCGGGGGTATTGTTCGAGATAGGCGGAAGCTGTTGGCTTGCCGCCGCCACCACCGGTCCGGGAGTGCAAACGGTGTATCCACCCTGGCATTGCCTCGCGTGCCGTGTCATCTCCTTATAGCGAGCCCACTACGATTTTGGTTTTAAAGATCCGACCGCGTTAAGGTTCACCATCCCCTTAACGCTATTTTCTATATGATTATACTTTACTGATTAGACACTACTGTATATAGCATATATTACTACATAGTAAATAGTTTAACGGATCTTTAGAGGATGGGCGGTCCCAAGCATCTTCTAAGTTACTTGTACCTTTGCTACAGTTCACTTGAGTTGGTTTACATTGTATAAGTATGTATGTCCTCACTCGAGTGTTTGTATTTTTAATTACGCTCGGGTCAGCCTGAGTTATTCACAAATTTGGATTTCCACTTTCTGGAGATTGGAATCGCTGGAGATTATCTACTTGTCAAGTTTCATCTTTTCAGTTCGGTTGTTCTATTCAGCTTGTACTTGGTTATCATATTTAAACTTCTGTTGTATTTTATTTCTTCTACTGTATCTTATGTAACTCTGATATATTTATATAGTAGCTTCGTGAACTACTACCTCTTTTACTTCCGCTGCATTATTATTACTCTGTGTCTGTGATCTGTGATTTTTATTTACTGCATATTCTGAGATTTGCCAAATTTTTATTTACAACGCGGTATTTTGAGCAATTCAATTCCGATATGAGTGTCTACCTATACACTTATAATGGATGCGAATGGTTGAAATTACCTGGTCGTTACAGTTGGTATCAGAGCTTTGGTAGCTCTAGGCAAAACTCAGCATATGGAGTGAATGTAATTACAGAATCACTTTCATTCGAGTTTGAATCTCTTCCTTTTTAACTCGGTTCCTTTGGATTGGAACATTCCCTACGGTTCCAAGATCCATTTGTATCCCTCACATTCATCTTCTTTTTGACCTTGGAGTATTCCATAACTCCGCTTCGAATGTTCTTTTTAGTGAGTTGGAAGTCCCGCCAATCTCAAAAATTGAATTGTAAAAGGGTGAAACTCCTTTACAATTAGCATCGATTCACCAGAGATTTATATCTATCCTTGGTTTAGATGCTAATATCTTTTGTTATTCCAAACTTTATCTATTGAGATCGAATGTAGATTTACCCTAGAAAAATCCACATTGATCTTATTCTTTAAGCTACGGTTGACCCGGTAAAGGTTGCCCGCAATTTATTTAAGCTTACCACCTCCCTACTCTATTATTTAATCATCTTGTCTTTTGTTTCCAATCTATTCTTCCAAACATTTTGAATTGTACTTGTATATCTATGTTTTTTTTATATATTGTGTTGTTTGAGTTGTTGATGTTGATTTGGGTTTCCGATCGATTCGTCTGATCAGCGTTATCGATAGGATTTCTAAAACACTTTGACAAAACATACTGACACAATATTATTTTAAAATTTGGTTAATGAAATAAATTTTGATATATAAGCAAATTTATGGAACTTAATAAATTGATTTAAAATTGATCATTTGAAATGATAATACTTGATTTATCATTTATTGTTCTATAAATGAATTTATAGATAGTTGTTTATAAATTTATTTGGGAACTGAAATGAATTTAGAACAAGAAATTTTAGAATTTAATTCCCGATGGTTTTAAACCTTGTGTTTAAGTTTTAAAGTATATTATTTAAAGTATTTTCGAATAAGAATTTGTTTCCAAAGAATTTTAAAGTTTAAAATTAGTTCTCTTCTCATTGTCGCTGGGAAATAACTTCGGTGATGACTGCAGCATCATCGACATTCATTTTCGAGTTTCGAAGTGAAGAGACCGTTCTGTAGTCTTGCTACAGCTTTGTTTTGAAAATCAATTTGATTTGAATTTCTAAAATATGACTTGATCTATAATATAAATAGACATATGATTTAAATTTGATTCGATAAATTATGTACATACATTTATTTATCTCTAAATGGGTTGAAGAAATCAAAAATTTAATTCTTAAATTTTATTTTAAAGAATAATTTCAATTATAAAAAGAAAATCAAAATTTTTGAATAAATGATTTAAGCTTGAAATGATTGAATTGGAAAGTTTTATTTGTATAATATTCAATTGCATTCCAATACAACTTACCTTAATTTTTCAAAAGTTAACAATGTAATTGGACAATGTACAATATAAAAAGATTTTATAAATAAAAATTGAGTGGTTATAATAAATTTTATATACTTAAATTTTAATTATAAAATGATTAACATAGGTAAATATAATAAAGGGTAATTGAATAACTTACAATAAAATAATGTTAAAAGAACTAAGAATAAAAGAAAGCAGTTATAATAAGTGGAAGCATATTTAACATGAGTGATAAATATATTGAGAGGAATAAATTTAATTTAAATTAGGAATAAAGAAGAATAAAATTTATTAAGTATATTGTGAGTGTAATACATGATTATTTTTCAAGCCCATGGTTTTAAAAATTGTTAATTTTAGGTAACTGGATAATAAGATAATGAAATTTGAGATAGTTAAGATTTATTTAACTTGTGTAAAGATTTATTCTCTATTTAAGATGAAATTTCCATGCTTTCAAATTTATTTCCTTATTTTGTTTTTCAAATTATCTTTTGTTGTCCTTATTATTCTTATCTTCCTATAGACTGGTATAGGTATCTTTCTATAATCTTTCTGTTTAGAAATCTTTCTATAATCTTTGATAAATCTCCACCTTGCGAAACTTACCTATAACAATAGTTATCATGTATAATTTCATTCTCCTTGTCATCTTGTCCTAATCTTGTTTCACTCTATCTTTTTCTGTGCTTTCCCATACCTCATTCCTTTTCAGGGACGAAAAGTTTTGAGTGGGGGAGAGTGTAACAACCCTGTATTTTGTGATTATTTTTTTTATATTTTAATTATTTTAATTGTATTTTGATCTAAAAACTTATTTTATTTATTTTTAATGATTAATTTTGTTACTTTAAATATTAAATTTAGTTTTGATATGAATTATCATTCCAAAGCATGACTAAAAAGAATATTTTCCAAAAAGTGAATTTTGGTCAAAATAATCAAACTTTGACTTTTAATTTAAATTTTTAAAAGTTTGAAAATTTAAATTTTATCTTTTATTATGAAATTACATAAAATTTTAAGAACACTGCTTTTCGTTTCGTTGAAAACGGATTTAAATTGCAAAAGTTATACTGTTTTCAATATTGTGTGTATATTGGGTTATTCAGCAATAGTCTTTAAAATTATATAAATGACATTTTTATTTGATATATATTATTCTAACTTTTATATTTATGTCATATGATGTATATTTTGACTTTTAATTATTTTTAAAATGATAATAGAATTTTTCCGAAATTTATTGTATTTATTTCCTATTTTTAAAGGTTGTTTCTATTTTTCTGCTATTTTCTTCATCTAAACTATATTTAAATAAAAAAAAATTAATTTATTTTGTGAATGTATTTTTTTTGTTATTATCTTTATTTATAAATATTTTTCAAGTATATAGAATTTTTCCAAAGTCCATTGCATTTATTTTCAAATTTTCTAACCTAGTTTCTGTTTTCTTTGCTATTTCCTTAATTTAATTATATATAATTAAAATTTAGTAATTCATTTTATACATTCACTTTTATTTGCTGTGTTTTAATTCATTAATATTCATTTTTCATGTATTTAAATTTGAATATATTTTTCCAAAGATTATTTGAGTTGTTTCCAATTTTAAAGCCTAGTTTGCAATTTTAAGCCATTTTCTTAATTTAAATTCTATTTAATTAAAAATTAATTATTTATTTTAGATATTTATTCTTATTTCTGATTTGTTATCTTTATTTCTCATTTTATATGTATTTATAATATTACAAATTATATATATGAAATTTGAAAGGTTTAAAGGCTAAGAAACGTAATGTCGTTTCACATTTCTTTTACAGTTTCTTTTGTCATCAATACATCCGTTATTTTAGCCACTACTTACTCTATCTCCAGCCGACTTCCCTTTCTTATTTTTCATGAAATTTTCTCTTTCTCAAACCCTAAAAAACTCATGGCCTCCATCTTGCAAGTTTTGGTAATGGCTTCCCTTTCTTTTTCTTATTTTTCTTCTTATTTTCTATGAATTATGCCTTGTTTTCTCATGTTTTCTGCTAGGCTTCTCCTCCATAGCCACAGCCACAAACTCCTACACCTCTTCCCTGCCATCACCACCTATGCTTCCATCCATGACCAAGGCCGAGCCATCCATGGTGGTCAAACCCTTCAAAATTGCAACCTACATGCCAAAAACAATGTTTGTTGACCATTTTGGCCTCATCCCCTTCAACCACCACCCTAACCACCACCATAGCAGCAACCACCACCTCTGACCTGATCACCACACACCCCTCCAACATCTGTCCAGTCATGGTGCACCCACAGGCCGAGCACACGTCCATGGCCAAGCCCTCTAGCCAACCAAAAGTCCATTTGTTTGCCTAAGACCCTTCACCTCTTCATGTATGAAACTCCACCTTGCTCATGACATGAACCCGACCCATGCTAGCCTAGACCTGAGCCAAAACTTAACCAAATCTGAACCAAACTATACCCTAGGCCATGACAAAGGTTTGAGGAAGCAAGGCAAAAAGTTTGGCAATTCGTTTCTCTTTTATATCAAAGTTATTGCATTTTAAAGTCGTATTGAATTGTGTTGTTTTGATTGTTTGTTTTGGGTTGTACACAAGAGTTGTAGCTTGGATTCGCTCTCCACTCAAGTCCTTAATTGTGTCATCATGCTTTGTTTTCTGTTGTGCCTTTGGTTTTGACATCTTCAGCAATTAGAGGTGAGCAAAGCTCACACGACATTTATACTTATGCAGTTGTGAAACAACAACAACTGAATGTGTAGAATTAAATATGATGTTATAACTGCCATGTGATTTTTTTTATATATGATGTTAAACCTGTTAAATTTCATGTCATATCATCTGTTATCATATATATGTTGTTACTGTTCATTTATATATGTTTATCACACTGCAAGTTCCCTGTAAATTAGAAATCACTATGGGTTGAAATGACACATACCCGAACGGACTTTAGGATAAGCGAAAATTGTTATGGGCTGAAATGATAGGCCTGAATGATTTTCAATTTATTTCATTTACTTGGGACTGCGGGTTTGAAATGATAAAACCCGTATTTTCTTTGTAAATTACGGGTTGAAATGATATATTACCCGTATCACTTTTCCTAGTGTAGAAAATTATATACAGACCCGTAGTTAATATATGTTTTCTAAAAAAATTAAAATTATTTTAGAAATGTAAATATTAAAACATTTTGATTTAAATCTAATTAAAAAGGATTTTTGTAAAATATTATTGATTTTCTGAATAATTGTAAGTAAAATGAGTTAATGAAAAGTTAGAAAATTTTGAACGTAAGTTTTTTTGGAAAATTTGATTTAATTATAATTGGAAACTAAATTGAATGTGAAATTATGATAAATTTATGATAATTTGAATTTAAATGAATTCAAAGTTATTTTATATCATATTAATGATTTAATAAAGTTGAAATGTGAAATGAATGAATACTTTAAGTTGAAATTTTGAAATATAACTAAATTGGAAATTTATGAAATTGACTTAAAAGTGAAATTTTAGTTAAGAAAATAAAAATAAAACTAAGTTATATTTGAGAATTTGAACTTAAATGTTAAGTTGAAATTTAATGCAAGGAATTTAAAATTGAACATTGCAATTTAATAAGTGAATTATTATTAAATCTTGATTTTTGAATGGGAATTTAACTTTATAAAATCATGAACTTGAGGAAAATTAAATGATGTTTATAAATGTGAAAATGTATGATTTTATGAGTTAAAAATGTTTTAAATAAAAATATAATTGGTTGAGAAATTATATTGAATATTTGAAGTTAATTGACTGCATTTTTGAAATGCTATTAATTACAATGTAAATGATATTACAGCATTTGTAAATGCTGTAGTTGATGATAATGAACTAAAAAGTTAAATTGAATTAAAAGCTATTATAGAAATTTTGTAAGTGCTATAATTTTTGAATTTAACTAAGTTTATTTGAAATTTAAGTATACTCTATTACAACATTTTAAAATGTTGTCTTTTGTTAAATTGAACTGTTTGAATGTATCTTTCCGTTGCGTTTTTTAAATGCCACGAAAAGTGAATTTTCACTGTTTTGATAAACTTAAGTGAATAAATGAACTTTGGAAGTTGAAAATTTTGGAAATTTAATAATTTAATTATTGAACATAATAACTTCATTCTAATGATTAAAAATGATTTTTTTTTGAATATAAACTGTTTTGAAATGGTATTTTTAATTGAACAAAATGAATAATGATTTGAAATGAATGTGGTTTTGATATTTTGATATATTAAATGATTGAAATATGGTTTGAAAAAATATGATATTTTGATATATTAAAATGATTTGAAAGGAAGTTTTGAAAGGATATGATAATTTAATATATTGAAATGGTTAGAAATGACTTGATATTTATTTTGATAAATATTTGAATCGAAAGATATGTTATGATGATATATTGAAATGGTTTGGAAATAATTTAATCTTTATTTTGATTAAGATTTGGGTTGAAATGATATTTTATTTTGAAGTATAAAATATATGTTTTTTGAAGTTATAACTACGGGTTATAATAACGATTGGTTGTTAAAGAGACCGAGATTGGATATTGTCTTATAGCCGGCCAATACCGAAAACCACTTTAACAACTGTTTATGCGGTGGAGATTCCGAAATGAAGTAGGATGGTGGCGACATTCTCGAGGTATATTACGTGGACCCAACTCCCGTGAGTTGGCATAAATGACTAAAACAGGAGCTATACCGGGCTACACAAAGGGTCGCACCCTTTCATCGAGCATGCTCCATCGGAAACCATTCTATTACTTTTGTGATTCGATATGTGGTGCCACTTTGATTCGGGGATATTGTTCGAGGTGGGCGGAAGCTGCTGGCTTGCCGTCACCACCGGTCCGGGAGTGCAAACGGTGTATCCACCCTGGCATTGCCTCGCGTGCCGTGTCATCTCCTTATAGCGAGCCCACTACGATTTTGGTTTTAAAGATCCGACCGCGTTAAGGTTCACCATCCCCTTAACGCTATTGTCTATATGATTATACTTTACTGATTAGACACTACTGTTTATAGCGTATATTACTACATAGTAAATAGTTTAACGGATCCTTAGAGGATGGACGGTCCCAAGCATCTTCTAAGTTACTTGTACCTTTGCTACAGTTCACTTGAGTTGGTTTACATTGTATAAGTATGTATGTCCTGACTCGAGTGTTTGTATTTTTAATTACGCTCGGGTCAGCCTGAGTTATTCACAGATTTGGATTTCCACTTTCTGGAGATTGGAATCGCTGGAGATTATCTACTTGTCAAGTTTCATCTTTTCAGTTCGGTTGTTCTATTTAGCTTGTACTTGGTTATCACATTTAAACTTCTGTTGTACTTTATTTCTTCTATTGTATCTTATGTAACTCTGATATATTTATATAGTAGCTTTATGAACTACTATCTCTTTTACTTCCGCTGCATTATTATTACTCTGTGTCTGTGATCTGTGATTTTTATTTACTGCATATTCTGAGATTTGCCAAATTTTTATTTACAACGAGGTATTTTGAGCAATTCAATTCCGACATGAGTGTCTACCTACACACTTATAATGGATGCGAATGGTTGAAATTACTTGGTTGTTACAGATGTAGCTTCATCCATTGAGGGTATCTGTGATTGATGAGAAGTTTTTTTGGGTTAGTGGGATATTATATATATATTACCAAGAGCTGCTCGGAGGTAGCAGCAGCATTAACCGATTTGACGAGGAGGATCAGACTTTAATCTAGTACGCTAGATGCAGACATGCATTAATGGATCTGACTGAGAGGTTAATGTGTGCACTAATGCTACTCATTCCAAGTGAGAATGAGAAGATGATAGTGCACATATGCGTGTGGTACTTAACTCGGTGTGGTATTGATATCGAAAGGTAAGTTGTCACATGTTAGTTGACAGCTGAAATTACATGAAAGGAAGTGTCCGACTCTTAATTTGGAGTGGGATGCGATAGAGTTCATTTTGGTGATTTTGAGGCACTTTCTATTGGGAGAGAGGTTTGAGTTATTCAATGATCCCATATCGTTAAATTATCTCTTCTCTAGGAATGGTTTCAATCTTCGCCGGCAGCATCGATGGTTTGAGTTCTTTGCCTCCTACGACTTCGACATTTCCTAGAAGTTCGTAAGAAAATTTTGGTCTTTGATGTGTTGAGTTGGAGACGTACAGTTTAGGAGCAATATTCTTAGAGTGGGCATTGCTCAAGTTTATCACAAGTTATGACTCTAGAACTCAATGTGAGCTAGGACCAAAGACGTTGGCCGGTTTGATAATCAGACCTACTTGAATTTAGCAGACTGGCGCTAGTCAAAGGGGTGAAGCTAAACTAGTGGAGATCATGTCTAATTTAAAAGAATGAGTGGTGTCTATGGAGGTGATGCAGTGCGGACTCGACTGAGACGGTTGGTTCCATATGGATCGACTACATCTATGAAATGCCAAGGACTAGAAGAGAATATGATAGGATTTTAATCAAAGTCGATAGAATGACGAAGATAGCTAAATTTATGTTCGTTAAGTGCAGTAGAATGTCATCCAAATTAGTTGCATTATATGTGGAATGGATAGCGTGATTCCATTGTGTGTCATTAGCATTGTAAGTGGCCGAAACCCATTGTTCGCCAATGGATTTTGTGAGAACTTACAGGAGGCATTTGGAAATTTGGCACCAAATTGACTAGGTGATATCAAGACTAAACCAGTAACTTTGAGACCTTGTAGTCCTATTCGAAATTATAGATATGATATGAAATATGATAGGAGGAAGACAGTGGAGTAGTAATGATTCAGTGGAGTGAATGCGAAGGAGATTGCACTTAGGAGACCGAGAAGAGCATGTGGACCGCTTGTCTGGAACTCTTTATTAGGTGAGATTTCTATTTTTTGCCAACATTCGTATTAGATATAATATTTTATGTTTATGTTACAGAGTTTAGTATCCTGCATACTAGGATAGGCATGGATCTTACTTTTTGATGTTTGATCTTATGTTTGCCTGGTTGATGTTTGATTGGTTGCACTTTATACAATTACTTTTGCTTATATGTTTGTTAGGCGTGCAGGATAGCTAAGATATGGTATAGCACATTTATTTGAGATAATTGCCATATATATGATCTAATATGCTTATTTACATTATGATGTTGCTAATGTGCTTAATCCTCTTTGTTGGGGATTTACTAGATACATGGAAGCAAGTGTTGACTATTTGGTTTTACTCGGTTTTATTCACATCCAAATGTTGTGCTCTTGCTATTAAAAGAGGCATGTAACAAATGTATTGTAGATTTGGTGATATATGATTTGTTGTCCTTGAAAACGAGATGCCTCAGATCTGAGATGCCTCAAATATGAGATGTATATATGTTTATGTTGCATCGGGATATTCTCCAGACCTAACCATACAAAGGAGGTACTGTCGAAATTTTCTGTTACCTAAGCCAAAATTGAGAGAAAATCCAATGTATAGGATATTATACATTTGGATGGTTTGGGAAGTTTGTAGGTGAGATCGTGTCTATCGAGATTGACCCGTTTGGGCAGTTGGCTAGGGTTTTGTGTCATCGGATATTTGATTGATGATATGCAAAATGGAAACCAAGGTTGGAATCTCCTTTGCGACTTGCACCTCATCGCACCATTCACTTGAAATATGACTCATTTAAAAATAATTATGACATTCTTGAAGGTCAATGACGTGGGCATGGTCATGATTCACGAGGAAGGACCAGAGGCAGCTTTTTTTAGCATAAAGGACAAGCTCGCGTACATAGGAATAACATATTCGTCGATTCAAAGTTTCATTGAGAAATAAGTGAGATTGGGAGGAGAGAAGGTGTTCAACCAAGTGGGCTTCATTTGTGCACATGTATAGGCTATCTCTAATTGGGGGAAGATAGATTAACTAGGTAATTGATTTAATTATTAATTAAGTTAGTTAATTGATTACTTAGTCTGTGTCTTATACTTTGTATATCTTTTGCATACAAGGTTCGTTTTGTATATATTTTCTTGCGTTGCACTCGTGATGGAAAGCTCTAGGACTTAGCGTTAGCGTGAACAGATTTGGTTGAGGTGAGTATTGTCCCCCACCATACGATGACTGTTAATATAGTATTAAAATGACGTTTTGAAAGGTTTCGTAATTTTAAATTGGGATTTCTAAAATAATTAAACCTATAACTTATTTTATAAAAAGAATTAAAAATATTGCTAAATGGCTTTAAGTTAAATATCACATTTTTCCTGTTGACCTTCTATTTTGACGATATTGATAAATTTAGGCTATTTTTGACATTTATCCCACATTGGTTGCTTGGATGTATTGTGTTGTATTATAGACTTATGTATGCTATTTTAATGTAGGCTCTTTTAGATGTTAGTATGCTTATTGGTTGCATGTATGCTATTTTGTTTATTAGTTGGTTGAAAACGCTGTTCAAAGGGGATATAGGATTAGAATATATCACATAGGATAGAATTTCATGCATAAAGTATCATGCACGCTGACTAATCTAAAGATGAAGCACGGTGGACTTGGACATGCACTTCAAACATCAAGGAAGATGCCGGACATTTTCATTTGGTTCGCATACCATTTTGGTTAAGTACACGGCCAAAGTGGTCGCTAATGACTACTTTGGAGTGGTCAATATCTGCCACTATTGATGATTGCTGACTGGCCAATTTTGATATCGACGATGGAGCGGTTTCGAGAAGTAGGATGCAATGGTTCCTTCATTTTTTCGACATTCAATTAGGCATTACTGCTTTTCCACAAGTATGTTTGGCGGTTAAGCAAAGATGTGATGCTTCGACTTGTTGACTCCATGATTTAATGACGATGATTCCATGATGGGAAGTGACGACTTCGATGATGGATAACTATACATCGAGATGCAAGGTAGGTGATGACTAGTCGGATTGATGGAAATCTTGGAGAAAGGTTATGGGACACACGATGACACTCTATGACTTATGATGGTTGTCTAGAATAGTTCCCAACCGCGAAGAGTTCAGACGAGTGTTGCAAGGACAGTTTCTGAATAGAGCTCCACTATGGATGAAGAGTGCAAAGGGATCGTTGATATGTCTAGGTTTCAATGTGTAATCATGAAGAAAGGGTACTTGTGATGATATCTATTAGGGGTATGATGGCCCCTAGAGAATGATGGCCCCTGGATCACACGATGTTCAGATCCATAGTACATGGATCACATACGATGGGCATTCTAATTCCTGGCCTACTAAGTGGCATGAAATTAAGTACCGACAGACCGGGACGTTGAGTAGTCCTTTTCCTGATGATGGGGTCATATGAGTATCATATATCCTATGCTTTGAGTGAGTGAATGTGAGGACGGATGATAGATGTCATGGTTTCTTTGGTTGCTTATCACTTTAGGGATGTCACATGATGTAGCTATTATCAATATCGATATTTAGACACCCTTCGTACTTTGATATATAGTACAACCATGACGACTATGATATATAGTAGCATATATCCCATGTTATGTGCTAACTCTATGGAAGTAGGGACATGTCAGGTATTATTCTCCTTACCCTCTATTCCATATATTACACCGACTTTATAGTGTTTTGAGATTATTTATCGTTCACACCAGACTGTTGTCTGACTCGAAATTTTATTCTTTGCTTCTTATTATCTTAGATGTTCTTAAATGAGTTGACTATATAGTAGTTGTAAATAGCACTTGGAGCTATGCAGATGGACTAGCAGATGGTGACGCTTTCTCATATTTATATTTTGAGTTATTGTTGTTTATTCCGCAGTGTGACTGTAACATCCCCCACTCTGAGCCCTAAAACTAATTGCCACGGATATTGTAGTCATCCTTAGTTATTAATTCTTGATGCCAAAAAATAACTATTTTAATTATATCAATAATCAGGTATACGTGAATATGGAAAAATTTCAACATAGTTTAATAACAAACTTTCACCTCATTACACAATTGATATTTCATATTCATTACATAATCTCATTTGTAAACCCACATTTACAGAAATTAATTATTACAAAGTATTCGTAGAGCGACATATGAAGATACTCCTTGGTTCATCGGAGTCAAATACTTAGCAGTTATACAACTTTATCGTCACATCCAAATAGACAAACTTAAACAACACAGTGGAAATAGATGAAAGCTCCTAATATCTAGATTGCCTCCTGCACATCTTCGGAAGTTTATTCGTTCTACTAAGAGACCTTTAAAACTCTTACTCTCAATGTGATGATCTGTAAATCCATACCCTTTGAATTGATAATAAACCACACATGTCCGACCCAAAAAGCATAGACTGACGGAAAGTCGTGAGAAAGAAAAGAAGAGAGAAGAAGAGAAGAGAAGGAAGGGAGAAGAAGAAAAAAAACAAAACAATACAAAACCACACATCGCAGCGGAAAACATATATATCATATTAATGATCTTTATAAAACAGAAACTGTATGTACATACATCAATCAGAGTTCAACAATCAATCACTAATCATCACCCTAGACAGTTATAATAACATGTCCTTACAATTGCAGACAAAAACAATGCAGTGGATAATAAACATATACGGGAATAAGATTTGAAAACTTCCAGCTCTCCTGCTGAACCTTCAAAGCACCAAATCTAAACCTGTAATATACTCGGTCTGACCCGAGCATTGAAAGGGAAGAACGTCCAGATCAGTCTGGTAAACTAGCGTGAGAAACACACTCAACTGAATTTATTAAATAACCAAACTTTCCTTTTTAAAACAAAATATCTCGTAAGACACGCCTACACACAAACACGGACATGTTTTTTCTTTAAGATAACCAAAACCCTTCATATCAAATCAGCTTATATTATAATAGTTTCTAGTATATAAATAATATTAATCATAGCCGAAATTGTTACATTAATTAAATTCCAGCATATAGCCCTAAATGGGCAATGCAATCAAAATTTCCAGCGTATAGCCCTAAATGGGTAATATAATCAAAATGGCAGGCACGTAGTGGAGTTTGGATTTCCATACAAATGACCAAGTGAAGAGACTACCTTCCGATGGGTACACCTCTAGATGGATGTCCCGAGGCACAGAACATTTGCCCTCTACCAACATAAGACCGATGTTATCCCGCCTTTTTCAGCAAGGTCGTGATATCAAAAGATCGACCGAGAAAATCAAGATAGCTCGTCTCAAAGATTGGTCAGCTCATCATCTCAACAAAGCAAGTTCTGTTGAAAGATTCCTCATCTAAGATCCCCTACAGAGGGGGTTCCAGGGGGGTGCCAACCCCCTAGGTGGGGGTGCGGGGGTAACGCCACCGCTACGATGTTCGACCTGACCGGTCAGGTCGTAGGGGTCCAGGGGGCAGCGCCCCCGGCGGGGTGCGGGGCAGCTCCCCGTCCAAAACGGTATGCGACCTGGGGCATGGAGTATCCAACGAGCTAAAACTTCCAGCGAGTTAACGGGTTAGAGCTTCCAGCGACCTAACTTCCCCAGCGGACGACCTAAAGCATGACCGACCTAATGATTTACGAAAAGGCGCGACCTAACTGCCTAAAGGACTAAGCGACTCAATGGTCCAACGACTTACGACTTAGTGAGCTGAGAGGTTCAGCGACCTAAAAAGTTAAGAGGTCTTGCGACCTAAAGAGCTAACGACCTAAGAAACTCCACGAGTTAGCGACTCAGTGACTTGATGAAGCCACGGCCTATCAACCTACCGACCTAGAGGTCCTAGCGACCTAAGCCATGCTACCTCCAAGTTAGATCGCTCGCGACCTAAGCACTGCTTCATCCTAGATAGGTCGCTCACGACCTAAACCCTATACTACCTCCCCCGATAGGTCGTTCACGACCTAATCTTCTACTAGGTCGCTCACGACCTAAGCCTACCGAAGTTCCTTCACATGCCACAACTCCGTAAATCACTACCTCCTCTCCTTAAACCGTAGGTCGCTCACGACCTAAACCCTTAACCCGTAGGTCGCTCACGACCTAAACCGTATCCTATCTCTTCCCTTAGGTCACCCCGTGCCTCAACAGCCTTAAGAGATCACTTCTCTAAGTCGCTACTCCCTAAGACGTAGCTCCCTAGGTCGCCGATCCCTATGCCACTGCATCTTATGTCGCTAACGACCTTCGACCTATGCCTTAGGTCTCTATCCTCTCTCCTGCCACTCCATAGGTCGCTCGCGACCTATAACCCAGCCGACCTAACCCCAAGATCTCCTATAAATTCTCCACCAACTCCACATTCGGGGGGGACTTTCCGAATTCAAAAGGGGCCGAGACTCTGCCACTTTATGGTCTCTTTCGACACTTCAACCATAGAAGAATCTTCGACAAGAGATCTACTTCATTCAACATGAATCCAAGAAGCCATTCATGGTCAAAGTTCTAATCTCTCTCTTCAATTGTGTTGTAAACTCGAAAGTGAATTGTAAAAGTGTTGTATTCAATCAATCGTGTTGTAAAGGTGTTGTAATCTTGTAAAAGTGTGTTCGAAGAAGATAATGGAGGATGTAAAGTGGATGTAGGCTTGCTAGAAGCCGAACCACTATAAAAATCTCTGTCTCTTTTACTTTTCTGCTATTTATTTTGTTTACATTGATTCCCGTGCAAGCGAGTGGTGCTTTCACTTCATCACGATATACACCGGGTGTTAGCGTTAAAGCTATTTTTACCGTTAACAACCGACCTACCTCTGTAACTAGGTAGTACCGAATATGTCATCCTCGGTTGTTAATGACCTTTCCGAGGGCCCTTATAGCATACAAGCCACATTAATTTACATCTCGAACATCATAGCAGGATGAAATATATCTAGAAGAGGATGATCATATCGTAATTGAGAATGACCCACTTAACCTTGCCGCATCTAACCTTTTTTCGGTCATTTCCGGTTAACGAGGCCTGAGGTAACGATTACCTTTTACATATCACATATCACATCACTTTGAATGCCACATTGCCATTTCTGTTGACTACTAATTGCCTTTCACAAAAATACAACTCTTGAGCTTGTACGTCTCAAGGAGGGTGTTAAACTAAGAGAAGTTGTCTTCTCCACCACCACTAATGTACATTTGTAAAAACCTGTAACGACCCAGAATTTATATTAATTTAAATTTGAAGATTTAATTCAATTTAAATATTAATAAGTGAAATTTATAAGTCGAATAATTTATTTATCGAATATTGGATTTAATTGGACAATTAAATCGATAATTTAATAATTGAAATTCCAGAAATAATTGAAAATTGGGTTTAATATGATTGAAAATGATTTGTAAAATTTCATTATATCATATTGAAGTTATAATGATGTTATAGAACTTTTAAAATCGAATTAAAAGTTAATTTGTGGAAATTGAATATTTTAATATTTAATCGACTAGTGAAATTAGCCATTTTTCGAACAGTCTCAGAATTGGACGAAACTTGTTCCATTGGATCCGTAATAGTTTGTTATTACCGGATTTCAATTTTTGTAGCAATCGGAGTTTTCGTTTGACCGTGGCAGCTCGAAACGCATCGAAATTGTTTTAATATTAATTTGGCGAGTTAAAATAGTCATTTTTTTCAAACAGTCTCGGATTTCTACGAAACCAGTTTCATCGGATCTGTAATGCTATATTATTGTATGGTTTTAAATTTTATGTCAATCGGATTTACGGTTTGTCCGGGGCGAGCCAAAACGCCTAGAAAATCGTTTAATCGGTTTAATTTTAAATTGAACGTTTATTGCCATAACTCGCGCAGATGACCGAATTAGCTCCCGAAACCCATTCCATTGTGTTCGAAACCCGGGGTAAACCTTATAAACGCCAACCGGCATGCTCCGTTTGGAGTTCGGAAAATCCGGGATGAATAGTGTTTTCAAAATTTTCTATATAAGCCCCCATAATTTTCATTTTGCAAAAGAAAAACAAGGCTAGGGTTTAGAAACCTTCAGCCGCCGCTTGTTTAAACTAATGGCCAGAATTTTCTTTCGTTTCCTCCTCAATTACTTCCAATCCATGCAATATTTCATGAAATCTTCAACATGAAAGTTCAAGAGCTCGAGGAGAGCTTCGAATCTATGCGGTGATGATGAGGTATCGCGCAGCGTGGAGGTTCTAAAATGGCCGCGTCCTTCTGTAGTTGCGCACGCAAATCAAGACGATGGGGGAGGCCGAGTTGCATGGGGCGGTGGCCGAAGGTAGAGGAGGAGATGGCGGTCAAGATGGAAGCTTCTGATCGTGGTGGATGTCGACGAGGAGGTCGCGGATTTTAACCCTAGTTTCGAGCTATGGGTTCGTGCGTGTATCATCGGCCTGGGAACGTGAAGAAGGAGGAGGAAGGGTACGGTCCAGATGGTTGAAGGAAAGGATCAACGGCTGTGATTAGGTTGAGGGTTAAAAATAGAAATAAATGTTGTAAATTTTATAAATATAAATTCGTGTAACTTTAAAATCACGTATCTTTTTCATACGAGGTCGAAAACGCACGAAACTAGTTGCGTTGGGATCGTATGGACGAGCACTATGCTATGGAAATAGATTGGAGTCGTTTGGAGTTAGTGAGAATTTCGGGTAAAATTAAACGTCCGTTTAATTTTATTCGAAATAAATCGCTAAAACGAAATTGAAATCAAGGTGAGAACTTCTCACTCAATCGAACAGTTTCGATTTAAATTTTAAATAGTTAGATTTAAAATTTGCTTGAATATATGTTGAATGATGATTGCAGTTATTGATTGCTGTTTGATTGTGATAGTATATATAGTAGGATATATCTATATATATATATATATATATATATATAGCAATACATATATATTGGCATATGTATATATTGGAGTTGATTTCCCGCATTGTATAGCGGATGAGACCCTATTCACCGCATAATAGCGGGTAATATTTTATAAATCCCATATACCGCGATAATTCCGTACTGGAGCGGAATTGGTATTGTGCTAACATCTTTGGATGCAGGGAAACAGGTTGGAGGGATCCAACTGGATTCCTCAACTATAGTGATTTATTTACAGATATGGTTGTATATTCTGTTATCATATTGTTATATGATTTTTGATCGCCGTGATTGATTATTTGGTTCTATTGCATCATCGGATCCATTTTTGAAGTTTAAAAATATCGATTTTGATTTAAAAAGAGATTTTTAAAGTGATTTTTGAAAGTATACGTTTTATTAAATTTTTAAATTGATTTATTTTAAATAAAATAAACGTTAAAATTTTAATATTTTAAAATTATGATTTTTTTCGAAATATAACTGAAATATGATTTTTGAAATAAGTAGTTGATAAATTATAAAATAGTTTAAATTGGGATTTTTGAATTATTATAAACAATTTATATAATAGTTGTATAAAATTGATATTTATAAATTAAAATATAGAAATTATAAAACGAGCTTTTATATGTGTTAAAATAAAGGTTGAACCTAGATTCATAAATAAATAAGAATTTTTGATTTATAAATTATTGTTGATATAAAAGAATGGATTTGTGAATAAATGAATTATAAGTAATTTACTTGTAAACCGGATTTCGACATGTAAATGAAATATAAATAGAATTGTTTAATAAAGGAGATTTATAAAACGAAGTTGTTATAAAATATAGAAATGGAATTTATAGACATGGTTTATAAATCCGAAAACGACTTATTTTGATAAGTTAATTATTATAGCTTATTAAAGGAAGTATATTCACGATTTTGGACAGTGAATAATCCTTTAAATAAAAATGTGTAGAAAAGTTGAATTTGGTTAACGAAGTATATTCACGCTTTTGGACAGTGAATATATTATTAAATAAAAAGGATTTATTTTGGGAAGTGATGTTTTAAATAGAATTAAAACGTTTTAAAGATGTTTTAAAATATATTATGAATCGGAACCATAGATTTCAACATTTATTGTTGAAATAGACGTTTTCGAGAAATAGAAGGAAATGGTGGACTATAACACTGTTGTTATAGTAAATGGTTTTCGAAAGGAAATATTTTGTATTGTATTGGGATTTATATATCTATTTTAATTTCGAATCCCTATACTAGTGATTTTGGGTCATCGTAACTAGGGCTGTCAATTTCCTACACGACCCGAAACCCGCACGGAAATTAGCAGGTTAACCCGACCCATTTAATTGGCGGGTCATTTTCGGGTCAACCCGAATTTGACCCGTTTATAAACGGGTGGGTTTCGGGTTGACCCGCCAACCCGAAACTGACCCGTTAACAACCCGTTTATATAGTATATAGGTTAAGCTGACCCGTTTACGACCCGCTCCGACCCGTTTATGACCCGTTTGTACCTTATACGGGTTATACGGGTTGACCCGACCCGTTTATGACCCGTTCCGACCCATTTACGACCCAATTATACCTTATACGGGTTGACCCGACCCGTTTACACCTTATACGGGTTGGCCTGACCCATTTACGACCCGACCCGACCTATTTATAATCGGGTTACACGGGTTGGGTCGGGTCAACCCGTTTATAAACGGGTCGAGTTCGGGTTGAGCGTTTTCGACCCGTTTAATAAACGGGTTGACCCGACCCATTTAAAATCAACCCGAACCCGACTTGACCCGACCCAAACCCGACCCGACCCGACCCATTGACAGCCCTAATCGTAACGGTGTTTTACGCAACATTCATTTTGACTCAAATAAATGTGTTTAAGTGAATGTTTTCCTTAAAGAATGAAATATATACTTAATTTCGATATTAAGTATATTGAATATTTTCTAAGTATCGAAAATAAATGGATTTATGAATTACTTATTAATAAATAAGTATGGAAATGTTTTTCCAATGTGAGATGAAACATTTTGAGAATTTATCTTTTTGAAGACAAATTGAAAATGAATATTAGGAATCGATTTGGGAATCATATATTCATAAATATTTTGGAATGTAAATTCACTATGGAATTTATAAATGAAAAGGGGAATTAATTTACGGATTTGGAACGTAAATATAAAGTAAATCGGTAAGGATTTATTTAATTGGTTTGAATGAACCATGTTGAAATGAAAGTATTTAGCATAAGGAAAATGATTGAAATTTGTTTTCAAAGATGGTAAATGTGAAAAGTGATTTGAAAATTTGTTTTCAAATGTTGAAGTGTGGAAAATATATATCTTGTAAAGATATTTTGGAAAGTAAATAATTTGGGAAATTATTTGGAATCTGGTGATGTTGAACACGCCTACTGATAGTTAAATAACCGACTATCAATATTTACCTTTAAATACGTATTTGTTGTGATTGTTTGAATCGAATGCCACACTTTTTTTTTTGAATAAGCGCTCACTATTCGGATTAGCTAGGAAAGGACCTTGGGGTCGTATAACCCATTCCGAATATGTGATACGTCGTAATGGATTGCATTTGATGACCGGTGTTGAAGACCGGATATTTTTGAAAACGGAAGGATTACCGTTAGTTACTCTGCATCGGCTGATCTCCGATATAGAGGTTTTATTACCCTTAGTGACGGGAAGTCCGGACGTGATTAGAAATTATTCGGAATGCAAGGACTTCTTTGTAAGTGCCTTCGGTTTTGTTCGATCCCGGAATAGACTTGTATGGATTGTATGTCTGACGTTACAATTTGAGATGTAAAGCTGGTTTCTATCAAATATATTTATGTTGGTGGCGGAGAATTTATTCTCTTAGCTTAACACCCTTCTTTGAGACGTACGAGCTCAGAGGTTATGTAGTTGATGGTTACTAGCGATATATTCCCAAATTGGTAGTGTGGCATGCTGAGTGTTGCTGTAAGATGATCATTGTTTGATCATTTGTGATATGATCATTTGTTTGATCATTTATCTTGGTGATCATTACTTTGATCATTTGTTGACGCAAAGCACAGCTTTTGTATAAAGCGTGGCTTTGTGGACAAGACTTCGTCGGACCTCACACCCCGGAAATGGTCGAAACAGGAAGGATGCAGCAAAGTTATTAGGGGGTAGCGCCCCTTTAGTGTATGTCATTCCTTCTGGATAGAGGTGGTATCATGGTATGGGGCCCAGATACTTAACCTATGTTGTTGCTGCAAATTTATTGCTTTGTGGTTGTTGGAAATCAAGGATCCTCGTATAGATCAGTCACGATCGGGGTATGACATATTCGTGTCAGTAGTTACCCAGTTAGGGGTAACGCGGCCTTGTGTTGGCAGAGATCCGGTTTGGTTCTCGGGACGTCATTCCAGAGGCGTTTCCATGTGGCAATGGGAAGTTCCTTGGCCTGACCATTTGTTGGAAATCCAAAGAAACAATACGATCTTGTACGGTTTTAGTTGTAGAACCTATCATTCACTTATGGTGGCACCCCACTGTTTGGATGGTAGCTATAGTAGGCATAAGTGCGAAATGCCTATGCTGGCTAAGATTTATATCTTTATTTTCGAAATGAATTTTGCCTACACTATGCACTAGTAATAATATCAAATGTTTCTTTTTTATGCGTATCAAGCATCTTTGACTATCATAAGGAGAAATCTCCTCCGATTCCGCGTTTACATTGTGTGTGTGTGTGCGGGAGGCCTTATGGTAGTCTCATTTTCTAAAAAGCATTGCGAATCTATTTTAAAATTATCCTGTTCTTTGTTTTAAAGATAAACTGTTTTAGTTCTCACACCAGCCATATGACTGACTCGGAGTTTATTGTTTTCCTTCCTAAACTCTGGGTGCCCACTAATTTCCACACGGTAAGTCAAGAGTTAGGTTATCAGGATATTCTGGAATTTAGGAGTTGCTGGAGGCAAGCTGGATGGCATGGCGTATTACTAGTATATAGTATTTCCTTTCCGCTGTTTGTTGTTGTTTGTTGTTGTACACTCCGATGATGAAATGTAATGTAATATGATGTAATGTAATAACTGATATAGTTCTTTGTTTAAAGATTATTCATTTATTTATTATATGTTGTTCCGCTGCGAATTATGAGATTCTGATTTTGTTCTGTTGTTTCTTTCTGTTCTGTCCTGTCTTTTCTCTCTCTTCTTCTATCTTTTCTTCTTCTTAAACCACAACTATTCGATTTTTCGGCAACGAAAAATCGCAATCGTTACAAAACCAATGCACGCAATCTTAAAAATGCAATGTCAGACACTCGTCCATACAAGTTGTCCAAGAATAGGACAAATCGAAGGTACTTTCCTACAACATCCTGTCGAGAAATTCCTAGGAACAGTAGCGACAGCCCTTATAATGTATATTTCATAACGAAGAGACCACTAATACTGAATGTATATCGGGATTTTCAACCCTAAACGATCAACAAGCAGTCCTTCACTATGAAAATCTTAAATATCAATATCATCACAACCTGCACAATCAAACGCATATACGTTGGTCCATAGTGGTTTTCGAATAAACTGATCCTGGTCTCTTTGCACTAACAATGCAAAAGCGTTCCTCAAGATCACATAGAAACTAAGTCTCATAGACTTATCACGTCTCTAACTTTCAACTTGTTATCCTTTGGCCAAGAAGGAAGCTCGATAGATTGGAGTAATACTCCATACTACACGAATTAATCATCAACACAAATGATAATCAACCTACATAGATGGCTACGTACGACTAAATAGTTCCTACATCAAGTCGAAGAACTAAAATGGTCAAAATATGATAGTTGGTTATTTAACTACCAATGCAACAAACAAATATTTTGCAAGATACGCAATTCATTAACTAAATCACTTCCCAAATATTCGCTTCCAAATATCTTTAAAAAGATATATTCTCAAAACCATTTTAATACTCGCTATTTGGAAAACATTTCCATATGCTTATTTTGATAGTATAAGCATATTCACAAATATCTTTAGGAAAGCTTAATATTTTTCAACATAGCCTTTATTGGCCCAAAACGAATGTTGTGTAAAACATCGTTACAACAACCCAAAATCATTAGTATAGAGATTCACTAATTAGATAGATATATAAATCCATATACTATACAAAACATCACAATCATTTACTATAACAACGGTGTCGTAGTCCATGCTTTCCTCGCTTCTCGAAAACGTCTATTTCAATAACAAATTTGAAATCTATGTTTTTAATGCTCACACCTTTTAAAACATCTTCAAACCATTTAACTCCATTTAAAAGATCACTTTTCAAAACATTTATTTAGTTAAAGGATTATTCACTGTCCAAAATCGTGATTATAATCCCTTTAACCAAATTCATTATTTCTACACATTTATTAAAGGATTATCCACTGTCAAAATCATGAATATAATCCCATTAATAAACTTCCATGTTTAACTTAACAAATTCAATTGATTTCGGATTTATAAAACAATGTTTATAAATTCC
This sequence comes from Allium cepa, assembly GCA_030765085.1. Lineage (NCBI taxonomy): Eukaryota > Viridiplantae > Streptophyta > Magnoliopsida > Asparagales > Amaryllidaceae > Allium > Allium cepa. The sequence goes on from CM060945.1 coordinate 594,878,264, forward strand.
ATTTATATTTTATTTACTTCCATATACAAAATTCCTTACTAAAAAATTTCATTTATATCTCATTTGTATGTCAAAATCCAATTATAAGTTAATTTACTTATAAATCTCTTATAACTTCCTTTATAACTTCATGAATTTATAAATCTTATTTACTTATATGATTCATTTATAATTTCATTTTAAACTTATAAAACTCATTTATAATTCCATTATTTTTATTTATAAAATATCAATTTTATAAATATTATACATAAACCGTTTATAACAAGTCCGAACCCCAATTTAATTTATTTTTACAAAATATTAACTCCATATTTCAAAAATCATATTTAGGTAAAAATCATAACTTTTATAACATAAAAATGTAACTTCTTATTTATTTAAAAATAATTTCATTTTCTTAACAATTCAAAAATTAATAAAACATATATTTTCAAAATTTCTTTGAAATCCTTTTTAATTTGAAATCATCACTTTAATATTTTTTAAATTCCGAAATATGGCCCAGTGCTACAACAGCACTAAATAAGGCGATTCACATCAGTCACGGCATCCATACAACATATATCACATGATAACAGCATATATATCAATATGTGTAAATAAAAATCAACAATAGTGAGGAATCTTGTTGGATCCCTCCAACTTGCTACCTATAACAAATATACATATGAGAAAATATGTACAATGTTTGCTTCGAGGCAGATGCGCGTACAAAGGATCATCCGTTCATACATGGGAACATATAGGGTCTCATCTGCTCCAATAGGCAGGAATATATCCAAATCAATCACTATATATATAATATATCTTATATCACCCAAACAATCATCAGTCATCATAAATAAAATTATTCTCACTTATATAAAAATATAAGTGAGTCGGAAAAAGTGAGTGGTACTCACTTTGATTCCAATAATCGTTGCAGCGTTTATTCTGAATAAAATTAAACGGACGTTTAATTTTATCCAAAATTTTCACTAGCTTCAATCTACTAAAATCCAGCTTCATCGTGTAGTGTCCGCGAATACAATCCCAAGGCAACTTGTTTCATTCGATTTTAACCTCGTATGACAAAGTTATACAATTTAAAGATTACATGATTTACAATATAATTTAATATACAATTTCTTTTTCTTTTTAAATTTTAAATCTTCTTTTAAATCAAGGCCGTTGTTTTCCAAAGATCTATATTGCATCTTCTTTTCTTCACCGTTCCAATTCCAGGCATATATGCATGAATGAATCCATAAACACATTCGAATCTTTGCACGCCGCTACCACCTCGATGCCTAGAACATGATCAAGGACCCTCATGTTGTAGCCCATCACATGGTTGAACGGTCGAACTTTGAATAACATTTGCTGTTGATTTACTCAACTAAAATCGATCACAATCGTTGGATAGAGAAATCTCGTTGGGCTCTTCATTTTTTTATTGGAAGTTTCTTGAATCGTTCGATGGATCGAGAGATTTTGAGGGGGAAAGAATCGAACTTTTATGGCCATTGAATATGAAGAATGGCGGCTACAGTTTTGGTGAATGAATGTCCTTATATGTACAATTACAAAACACTATTCACCTGAAATAATTCCGAACTCCAAACGTAGCATGCCGCCAGGTGTTTATAATGCTTTACCCTTATTTCGAACATAATGGAATATATCTTGGAAGCCAATTCCATCATATTTGCAAGATAGGTTTCTGTAACAACCCAAGATTTTTGAAAATATTTTTAAATTAGATTTTATTTTATTTTGAAAATATTTTTAAAATTGATTTTATTTCAAGATTTTATTTTAAAACATTTTTAAAAGTGTAGTGGTTCCAGTGTTAATTGTGTTTTGTTTACAGTTTTAGATTCTAGTTTCAATTTAATAAACTATTTTCTTATTTATTTTCTATTTTCCTAAAAATATTTATTTATTTTTATTTCCGTTTATTTTGTTTTCATTTTTATTTTATTTACTTGATTTTCTATTGTTTATCTTGAATTAAAAGGAATTAGAAATTTGAAGAGACAAATCCATCTCAACTTGTGACTTTTCATTTGACTTGTCTTTTCATTTTCCTTTGACTTTTCACTTACCTTCTTTTGGCCGTACACTCCTATGCTATAGCCTGTGTTTCATTTAGTTTTCACATGAAAAACTTTCTCATCATTTCAAAACTCATGGCTATTTCACTTGAAGTAAGTAATGGCTTTTCTTTTCTTACTTTTCTTCTTATTTTTATTGATTGTTGCTTTGCTTCTCTCTGGCCTTGCTCGGCCATAACCCCTTCACCACCTTCACCGACTACCACTTCACCTCCTCCTCATCACCATCCATGACCTGACCTCCTCCTCCTCTGACCAATACTGGCCGTGACCATCCTATGATGCAAACTTCAAAAAAATTGCAAAACTCCACCAAAACATTGCCTAGCCGACCCATACTTCACCATCCCCTTCATATTTAACCACGACCACACCCTTAGCTACCAGCAATTACGCCACCTCTAGCCATCATTTCAGCCATCACCACACCTGTACCTGACCAAGGCCGAGCCCACTTGACCTTTGGCCGAGCCTATGTGCACAAAAACTCCACCTATTGCACTTGTCCCTCTGTATTCTTCATATTGTAACCCTACCCTTTCACATTCCTTTCTAGCCGTGCCATATTGATCCATACCCGAGCCTATGTCTAGACATGGTCGAGCGTATGAACCCCTTGGCAGAGCACTTGAGTGGTTAAGGCAAGGTCAAGTCATTTTGTTCTTTGTTGCTTTTTATTTCAAAATTATTTCAATATTGTTTTATGTTGAATATATATATATATATATATATATATGGTCTTGTTTTGTTTTTTGTTAACAAAATCATCATCTTGGCTCTCCACTCACTTGAATCAAAAGTCATGTTGTATCATGCTTTCTGGATTTATCTGTGTGTTTTGATTTGCTAACTCCGGCTTGAAAAGGTGAGTATTCACTCATGATATTTATACTTATATAATTTGTGAAGTGACAACAAGTGAATGTGTAGAATTGTTATATCATGTTATACCTACCTGTGATGTGAATTATATGATGTTAAACCCTGTTATAAACTTGTCACATCATCTGCTATGTTATATTCTGTCGTACTGTTTATTTATTTATGTTTCTCACACTTCAAGTTTTCTGCAGAATAGAATCACTATGGATTGAAATGATACATACCCAAACGGAATTTAGAATAAGGAAAATTCATTACGGGCTGAAATGATAGGCCTGAGTGATTTTTATTTATTTTAATAAACTTGAGATTGCGGGTTTAAAATGATAGAACCCGGATTTTTCTTTGTAAATTATGGATTAAAATGATATATTATCCGCATCACTTGACTTACGTTAGAAAATATTATACAAACCTATGGTTATTATATATATATATATATTTCTGGAAATTTTTAAAGTATTTTAAAAATGTAAAAAATATGATAATTTGATTTAAATTTGAATTTAAAATGACTTAATAAAGTGTTATTGATTTTTCTATGAATGAAAATGGTTAAATAAATGAATGCTTAAAAGTGTAATCTAAAATATAACTTGACTTGAAAATGTGAAATTTGGTTTAAAAATAAAAGTTAAGTTAAGAAAATAAAATGGAAATTAAGTTTAATTTATGAAATGGTAAATTAAATTAAAGTGTAAAGTAAATGCAAAAAAATTAGGGAAAATTGTACATTGACTTTAATAAGTGAAGCATTGAGAAATTTGATATTTATTTGTGAAATTTACTCTATAAAAATCATAAGTTAAAGGGTATTTAAATGACCATTTTAAAGTGGAAAATATAAAATTTTATAAGTTAAAATGGTTTAAATTGAAGCTTAATTGTTGCTGAAATTCTATTGTAAATTTGAAAATTCTTTTAGTAGCACTTCAGAAATGTTATCGTTTGTGAAAATGAACTAAAATCTGAAATAAATGAATCTACGGCACTTTGTAAGTGCTGTAGTTGCAGAAGTGAACTAAAAGGCTAAAATTAACTAAGGGCTATTGCAGCACTTGGTAAGTGCTATAGTTGCAGGAACTAAAACTTGAACCTGAAACTAATGAAAGAGCTATTGTAGCACTTGTTAAGTGCTGCAGTTGGCTGAAATAAGATTTTTGAATATAATTGAACTGCTGCAGCAGTTTTGTAATCTCTGTCTTTGCTGAATTAAATTAAATCTTTTAATTTGAACCCTGAACTATTACAGCAGTTTTGTAAATGATGTCTTTTCTAAATTGAACTATTTTTCAACTAAAACTGAACTATTACAGCAGTTTTTAAATGCTGTATTTACGGAATTGAATTGTTTTCGAATGTAACTAACCGTAGCATTTTCTAAGTGCTGCGAAAACTGAAATTTAAACTTTTTGTAGTTTTTAACTGAATAAATTAACTCAAAAAGGGTAAATTTTTGAGAATTGAATATTTTATTTGTAAGTATGATTTCACTTTTAAATTGTTTAAATGGAGTATTTTAATTTGAAATATAACCCATTTTGAAATGTGATTTGGAATGGTATTTAAAATAAATAAAAATGAATGAGGTTTTGAAAGGATACGATATTTTGATATTTTGAAATGGATTTGAAATGATATTTGAATTTGAAACGATGTTTGATTTTGAAGTATAAAATACCATTTTGAAATTTATAACCACGGGTTATAATAACGATTGGTTGTTAAAGAGACCGGGATTAGATATGGACATACTCTCTGTCGATACCGAAAACCACTTTAACAATTGTGTACGCGGTGGAGTTTCCAAAATGAAGTAGGATGGTGGCGACGATCCTATTATGATATGAACGTGGACCCGACTCCCATGAGTTGGCTTAAGGTGGCTAAAATAGGAGCGATCGACGGGCCAAGTGAGGTCAATCCTCCTAACGGACACATTTCTTCGATACTATACTGTTACTTGTGATTGATTTGATGGTCATCCTCTGATTTTGATTGGGAGTGTGTTTCGAGGTAGGCGTAGTGGTTGCTACGTTACCACCAGCCTGGAAGCGTAATTGGTATATCTACCCTGGCATTGCCTAGATGTGCCATGTCACCTACCATAGTAAGCTTTAATACAAGTTTGTTTTTCTCTCGTAGCCCATGGAGTATTTAGGGTAGCCTCCCGATCTGGAGGTATGCTGATACTGGATGGACTACTGGTACTATTACGTGCTAAGGGCTATATGGGTAACCCTTTAACGTTATTTAAAAGTAAGTTTATTTTATGTAGTCGTTATTATAATAGCGCAATATTACTACATAGTAAATAGTTTAACGGATCCTTAGAGGATGGGCGGTCCCAAGCTCCTTTAAATTACTGGTACATTTATGACAGTTCACTTGAGTTGGTTTACATTGTATAAGTATGTATGTGCTGACTTGAGTGGTTGTGTTTTATTTACGCTCGGGTCAGCATAAGTATTCACAGCTTTGGATTTCTCTTTCTGGAGCTAGGAATCGCTAAAGATTTATAACGACCCATAATTTCGCTACTTCGTAAATGATAAATTTCATTTGTTTTAAATTTAAAAAGGTTCAAAACATAAATAAATAAGTTATAGATAATAGATAATAATAGAGAAATTATTTATTCTTATAGTTAATAATTTAAAAAAAAATATAAATTTGAATTTTAGAACAAATCAATAAAAGTTAAGTTTTGTTAAAAATAAATAAATGCTTAAATAAATAGGTTTAAATATTTATTTAAAAATATAAATCTTATCGAAAACATCTAATAAAGATAATAAAAGTATATTTATATATTTAAAAATTTGTTAATAATCGTTTTACAAAAATAACCAAATTTTGTCGCATTTTGTCAGTTTTACATACACCGTAAAATTAGAGATTTTGATATTATTTAAATATGATTTTAAAATATAAAGAGACATGTTTTAATTTATATAAAGAAGTAAAAATTTCATTTTTAAATTTGGTTTACATAAATAAACAGTTTAACTAAAACGTCAAAATATGGACGTAAAACATTTTGTCGAAAAACGACGTCTTATCGATTAAAAGTTGTCGCAACGTCGTCGAACCATTATTTTCTTATGTAGGAACATATATTCAAATAGTATAAGTATTAATTAATTCAGTAATCAAGTTTACTTTTACTAAACAATGTTAGAAACTTCTAGAAAACAATTAAGAAAAAGTAAGCACAAAAAGACAAAACAAGTACAAAAGTCAAAAAGTAAAACATCAAATCAAAGAAACATAATTATTACTTACTTTACTTAATATCTAAGTGAAAATGACATAAAATAATAATTTGAAATGTGACGTTAAGTGTTGAAAAAAAATAAGATTACTTTATAAGTAAGTAAGGTTATTTTGGTAATTTGGTAAAAGGATATTTTGGTAATTTACCACTTCATTTCTTTTTCTATAAATAAGACCACCACTCTTCCACTTTCTTTACACATTTCTACCTTCTTCTTCTTCCTCCTTGAAGCTCTCTTTAATGGCTTCTTCTTCTCTTCCATATCCTTACTAACTTTTTCAAAACCATATCAAATCAACTCCAAACACCACCAAACTTTGCCAAAGTCCTTAGAATACCATTTAAACATGGTTTAGCATCTAAGAAGTGAAGAAACGATGGAGGAAGGGAAAGAATAAGGCATGGCCGAACCTATGAGGAAGAGGAGCAAGTTTGTCAAGCTTCGGAGTAAGAAAAAGAGGAGGAAGTGCTGCGGAATCAAAAGGAAAGTCTACGGAAAAGATTTGATGAAGATAAGGGGATTTAGTGAAGTGTTGGATAATATGAATGTTGGTAGGAAGTGAACGATTTGGTTAAAAGGTGAGTACTCTTATTTACTAATTAATCCATAAGTTATTTCAAGTAATGATTTGAAAAGTTTAAATATGTTAAATGAGTGTTTGATAAGTTGGTTGCAAATTGGTTGATTATGTGATTGATTATGTGGTTGATAACTTGTTTAATAAATGATAAGAGAAATGGTTAGTAATTAACCATAGTTAACTAAATGAGAATTAAATCCATACAAATGTGTGTATGAAAATTATTTAGCCTCTTAATGATTTCAAAATATCTAAAAAGATTGAAAATGATATTATAATAATATAATATTATAATATAAAATGAAATGAAAAATGAATTTGAAATGATAGAAATGTTGTTTAAAATGAGTTTAAAATGATTAGAAATGTTTTATAAACATTTAAAAGTGTTTCCAAGAAGTTTGAAAAGAGATTGGAAAACAAGTCAAAACTATGCGCGTCGCGTAACAGTAATTCGCGATTTCGCGCCGTAAAAGTTAAATGTGTGTACACAGTGAAATATAGCTCCGAATTCTTCGAGATAAGAATTTTATGGTCCATTATGTCCATAGTTTTTCAACGAAGAAAGAAAATCAAGATTTCATCAAGTAAATTTTGAAATATGTCCAAAACAATTTTCTAAAAACATTGCGGTTTTATAGTTCGGAATCCAAAATGGGATTTCTTTATAAATGATATTTTTAAATGATTAAAAATATGAAATAAATTTGATAAATATATTAAAATGGTTTGAAAGAGATTTGGAATGAAAATTATGAATTTTAAAATATTTAAAAGTTGTTTAAATCAAATAAGCTTATATAGCACTTTCTATAGCACTTTTCTGCTACGAATTCTATAGCTTTTGAAATATAGTTTTAAACTTAACAATTCTTTTCTAAATCTTTTGTGAATGAGCTTAAAGGAATAATTAAGTAATGTAAAGATGATTTGGAAGTTTTAATAAGAGCTTGAGTAGATTGTTAAGATGAATTGTTTATACGACTTAAACAAAAAGTGAAGAATATTGAATGCAATAACAAATTGAGTGTGTGGAAACGACTAGTACATTTGTCCCTCCTGTAAGATCTGAAGATAAAATAAGGTGTTTAACTAAGATTAGGGATGGAGCAACTAGTGCCTTGAACTTACCTGGCCTATGTTTTCTCTTCTTAGATGAAGGGTGGAACAGATTGAAAGGAAAGCCCAGATGCTCTAAAAGATCATATTTAAGTTTTTCCAAGATAAAAGAAAAGAAAATCCCTTCAAACTAATTTTGGAAATAAAATATATTTAAGACAATGATCTTTAAAGACAAAGATATTCATAATGTAGGATTACTTGTCGTTTGTCCCTGGATGTGAAACTTGCCATTAGTCCCTGGAGGTGAAATTTACCATATTTAAAGTGGCAGTAGTACTATGTTATGAAAGTCTTTGATTTGTAAGAATATGATTTGAAGTTAAAAAAGAAAATATTTGATTAAGATTTAATGAATGATGTGGGAATATTTTTCCCAAGTTTAAAAGTTATAACTTGAATATAAGAAATCTTTGATTTTGATTTAATGAATGATTTGAGAATATTTTCCCTAAGTTAAAAGTTATAACTTAAATATAAGAAATCTTTAATTAAGATTAAATGAATGATTTGGAAAAGATTTCCTCAGTAAAAGAGAAAATGATTTGGAATTATTCCAAGATTTAAGAAAGGTTTAAATAAACCAAATGATTTGATAAATGAGGCTTAATGATTCCATATACATTTAAAAAGAAAATGGAATAAATTGAAAAGAATATATCTAAGAAAGATATTTGATTAAGATAAAAGATGAAGCAATTGATTGATGATTGATATCCACGTATGAACTTAACATTTTTAAAACGATGATTGGCTTCGAAGGAACCGGAGTCGGATTTGGATGATTCCTATCCGAAAACCACTTCGAACCAATATATACGTTCGAAAGTGAAGACATGCTGAAGATGATGATTATTGAAGACCGTGGATCTTTATAGAATAAGGGCTGCTTGTTAAACATGCTCTGGGTAGCTCCCATTATAGAGTTATTTATAGCAGTGGTCTCCTCGTGATGGAGATTTTTTCGGATTGCAAGGGCTTCTCGCCTAGTAATGGCCGAGAAAAGTGCCTTCGGTTTTGTTTAGTCCTAGAACAAGCTTTTTATGGGTGAATGTCCGACATTGCATTTCGGAGACACAACATTTGTCTTTTACAAATGTACATCAGTGGTGGCGGAGAAGGCAACATCTCTTAGCTTAACGCCCTCCTTGAGACGTACGAGCTCAAGGGTTGTATTTTTGTGGGAGTCAAATAGTGATCAAAGGAATGGTAGTATGGCATTCAAAGTGGAACCTGTTGATCAAAGCATGGCTTTGAAGAAATTGATCGTAGCTTCGCGAGCCTCACACCTCGGTTGTGATGGGATTCTATATGGTCAGATGTATGCTCGCATTTCGGATAGTAGTGAATTGGGTTATCAGATGTTCTGAGCCCTAGGTATCAGATACGTCTGGGCCTCAAGGCATTTATTTCCCCATGTGGATAAAGTGGTTAGCTTGAGAAAAGCAGGGAACTACCGACTATCATTTGTAGTGTAGCAAGTATAGTTTCCAAGTGACTAGTTTGAGAAAAGCGATTAAGGCACCGTGGGAACTATGTTTGTTATGTGTGGATCGGAGAAAAGGTCACTTGTTTCCTATCATGTTGGAAATCCAATCCCTATGAGATTTATGATTTTGATTGTATTCCCAAAATAGCAGTAATGACTTGAAAACATTTCAGCTACCCCTTTTTGGTATCATCTATTCCGTTGGTATATTCCGTTAACCTAGTCCGGATATATTACCTTAGACTTAGTCCAGATATTGATATATTATTTGAATAAGTTTATTTGAAAAGTGTTTTCAAAAGAATGTCATTAGAAATAATAACAAACATTTTGATATATAAAAGTGTTTTAGTTATCATAAGGTAATCGACTAGTGAAATTAGCCATTTTTCGAACAGTCTCAGAATTGGACGAGACCAGTTTCATTGGATCCGTAATAGTTTGTTATTTTCGGATTTCAATTTTCGTAGCAATCGGAGTTTTCGTTTGATCGTGGCAGCTCGAAACGCATCGAAATTGTTTTAATATTAATTTGGCGAGTTAAAATAGTCATTTTTCAAAAAGTCTCGGATTTCGACGAAACCAGTTTCATCGGATCCGTAATGTGATATTATTGTAAGGTTTCAAATTCCATGTCAATTGGATTTACCGTTTGTCCGGTGCAAGCTAAAACGCCTAGAAAATCGTTTAATCGGTTTAATTTAAAATTGAACATTTATTGCCATAACTTGCACAGATGACCGAATTAGCTCCCGAAACACGTTCCATTGTGTTCGGAACGAGGGGTAAACCTTAGAAACGCCAACCGGCATGCTTCGTTTGGAGTTCGGAAATTTCGGGATGAATAGTGTTCGTCGTTTTTCTATAAAAGCACCTCAACTCTTCACATTTGCAACCATTTGAAACCCTAACCCTAAATTGAAGCCAGCCGTCACCTCCTAAACCAATGGCCAGAAATCATCTTCTTTTCTTCCTCAATTACTCCAAATCCACACGTTTTTAGCAAAAGTTTTCAACTAGGAAAATGTAGAGCACAATGCAATCTAGAGATCTATACGGAGTTGATCGAGAACGGGGCGTTGTGGTGGTCGCTAGGAAGGCGCGTTCGGCTGCAGTTCGGCACGCATTTCGAGGGGAATTTGAAGGCCGAGCTTCATGCCCTTGGGACCGAAAGTGGAGCTAGTGGTGGCCTTCGACGTGGGGTTGCTTGATCGACGTGAAGATGAGTGTGGGTGGTGGAGAAATTAGGGCTAAAAGTGGCGGTTTGGGTAGTTTGAACGTGCGTTTCCTGATGTTGGGGAAGAGGATAGATGCGGCCACGATTTTGCAAAGGAAAATCAACGGTCCAGATAGCCTGTAGGGTTTTGAAATTAAAATTAAAATGTAAATTGATATGTAAATGTTTAAAATGATGTTTCTCTTTCATACGAGGTCGAAAACGCACGAAACCAGTTGCGTTGGAATTGTATGGACGAGCACTACGCGATGGAATTGGATTGGAGTCGTTTGGAGTTAGTGAAAATTTCGGGTAAAATTAAACGCACGTTTAATTTTATTCGAAATAAAAGGCTGGAATGGAATTGAAATCAAGGTGAGAACTTCTCACTCAATCGAATCGGTTTCGATTTTAATTTAAATAGTTAGATTTAAAATTGCTTGATTGTATGTTTGAATGATGATGGTTATCTATTGTTTGTTAAAATAGACATTATGCGCCGTTAGTAAGCGGAGATTATTTATTAAAAACATATACCGCGAATATTTCATAAACAGTGAAATTGGTATTATTTATGTACTTGGAGTTGATTTCCCGCATTGTATAGCAGATGAAACCCTATTGCGCCGTCTATTAAGCGGATAATATTTTATAAATCGCATATACCGCGATAATTCCGTACTGGAGCGGCATTGTTATTGTGCTAACATCTTTGGATGCAGGGAAACAGGTTGGAGGGATCCAACTGGATTCCTCAACTGTATTGATTTATTTACATATATTTTGATATTTGTTGATTATCATATCGATATATGATATTTGGATGTCGTGATTGACTATTTGGTGCTGCTGCATCATCGGATCCATTTTTGAAGTTTTAAAATAATGATTTTTGGTTTTAAAAGGAATTTTAAAGTGATTTTCAAAAGTATACGTTTTATTAAATTTTGAATTGTTAAAAATAAATAAACATTTTTATTTTATGGTTATAAAAGTTATATTTTTGGGAAAATAATACTTAAGTGTAATTTTGGAGTTATATAAGTTTTAAATAACGTTTTGTAAATTAATAAAGAGATTGGTTCATTTAAATTAAGATTTTTGAATTATTATAAACGGTTTATATAAAAGATTTATAAAATTTATATTTAATAAGTTAAAGGTATTGGAATTATAAAACGAGCTTTTATAAGTGTTAAAATAAAGTTGTACTTAGTTTTATTGTAACGACCCGCAAATCCGTACCCCTTGAGTCAATACTATTCTACAACAATCAACTCAAATTGCACAGAAATACGAACCATTTGGGTTAAAGAAGAAGAGGTAGAAGAAGAGAAAACAAAATCAACAACAGAATCTAACCATCGCAGCGGAATAAAATATAATAGATAATAAATAATCTTTACTCAAAATCAAATATATCTGTTTACATACATTACATCATCAGAATACATCAGTCACAGCTCACATCAATAACATATAATGGGTACACAACAACTCAACAGCGGAAATATATATATACAAGTACGACTATACGTATCGTCAATCCAGCTCGTCTCCTTAACTCCACAGCATCATATCCTGTATTCTATAATACTCGGTCTGACCCGAGCATTATAGTTAAATAACACCCGAGTCAGTCTGGAATACCAGCGTGAGAAAATCACACCCAATTGATTATTAAAGTTTCAAAAATCCTTTGAAAACAAAAGCATCTCGTAAGACCACGCCACAAATAAACATGTAGGGTTTTTACCTTACGATAGCTAAAACAATTTTTATAGAAATCCTCTGATATTATAATAGGGTCTATATACAAATACTTATAAAATAGCCGAAATTGTTACATCTATTAAATTCCAGCTACTAGCCACAAAAGTGGGTAATACAAACAAAACTCGTACAAGGCTCGTAGGGAGAATGGATTTCCAACAATGACTAGGCACTGGGGTACCACCTGTCACAGTACGGGGCCTAGATCACCGTACCGAGGATTACTCCCTTCATCCCCTGCAACACAAGGACGGAACCATTCCTTACTGAACAGTCCCGAACAAGATAAACCCCGTGGTTGGCGCGACCAACCACCCACTAAGCCGAAATATATATAAGGGACATCTAGACAGGGGAATTATCTTGTCCTGCTTGGGCATGACCCACCTAACCTTGCTGCATATCCCCTGATTTTCAGTCATTCCTGGTTGATGAGGCTTGAGGCTAAGCGTTACCTTTAGAACATTTTCACTTAGAATGCCCATCGTCCACCTGACGATGTTTCGCAAGCATTCGTCCATACAAGTCCGTCTCGGGTTCGAATGGAACCGAAGGCACTATTCCTACTACATCCATTTTGGAAATATCCTTAGGATTAGTAGCGACTAGCCCTTGCACTTCACTGCTCCATCTTCGAATCCAAAATCGTTTACACGAAACGTACAAACCGGATCGAAGTGGTTTTCGAGAAATTAATCTCGATCCCGGTCTCTTCGAAACGATCAACGCATTGTCCAATATTGATAGTCGGTTATTTAACTATCAATTAATATTCACAAATATCCATCATCCAATAAATAATTTCCCAAATTATTTATTAATCTCAAAATATCTTCACAGGATATATTTATATTTTCAACCCTTTTGAAACCAGTTTTCAAATCATTCTCTTCCCATTGGAAAGAATTTCCAAATATTAATTTTCACTGGAAACAACCAAGCACATTTAGATTTCGAAAATAATTTAAAACTCTTTATTTTAACTTATCCTTTAGGACATTTAAATCAAAATTACTTTAATAATTTATTAAAATATATACTTTAAAATGAGACTACTTTATAAAATATAAAACTAGATTTTCTCTTTTTAAAACAAATACCCAGTCATTTTAAAATAAGTACTACTATAGTAGATTTAAAGAAAATATTTACTTAGAAATAATATATTTAATAAAACATGCTTTTTGAAATAATATTAAATTGTTAACTTATATTTAAAAATTTACTTTGGAAACGTACTTGGCTATCCAGGAAAAATTCCAATTTTAAGCACTTAAATCACTTTCTCAAATTGATTTCCAATTTATTCTATCAAAAATAAATTTCTTTACTTGCTCGGTTCATTTCAAAATTAATTATGGACTTCATATATTCTTTTATTTTTATTATTATTTACTGTTTGATTTTAAATCTTTTAACTGAAATATACAAATTTCAGGCTTTTCCCACTTCTTCTTTGTTCCTTTCAAAATTTAAAATCTTAGATTTAAAATAAATGTTCAGTTCCTTTAAATATTAGCATTGGAGTTTACAATTCATTAACTTTCTATTAATTCAAAAATCTCCTTTCTATATTCAAGATTTATTAATTAGAATTCTTATGTCACTTTATTTAATTTCATTCTTAAATTTATTCAAATTTTCATAATTATTTTACTTACAAATTCACTTCCTTTCTTTTCTTTCCAACTTCTTTCTAGAAATTCATTATACCTAATTATCCAATCAAACCATAGCATTTAATATTTCAACATAATCCATCATAAAATATCAAATCATCATAACAGGGTAATTTAAATAATATAAATAAATGTTGAGGGATCCAGTTGGATCCCTCCAACCTGTTTTCCCTACATCCACAGACGTTAGCATTACATCATATGCCAAATTCAAATTATACTATACTCTATCACATCAATCAATCCAACCATACAATCAATTATTTAAATTTAATCATTTAAATTTAAATTGCAGCTGAGTGAGATTTACTCACCTTTGATGTTGCATTTGCCATTCACTTCAATATTCCTTTGGTTTCTCGATTTTTTTGACCTTGAATAAACATTATGGTTTATTAATACTTGAATTAACCGAACAATTCATTTTCTTAAATAAATTTAATTAACCAAAAATTTAATTTACTAATAATTTATTTTTAAACTGATAATAAATTTATAACAGAGTGTTACCCTTACATGTGACAGGTCTTGATCAAAATATATTATGACGACCCAACTGGATTATTAACTTATTCCAATAGGAGTTTCACAGCCTTAAATATAACTTTATATATTCTTAGACCGTGACCCATAAATAATCCTAGTTTATCATTTAATAAGTATTAAATTATCAGTTTATTCGCTTATTAAATTTCCAAATCCTAACCTAATTTATTGAAATTGCCCAGAACTTAACTCACTGTAATACACATATGTTTATACAAAATTAACAAAAAAAGAAAAAAATCGAACAGAATCTACCTCGCAGCAACAAAGCCTAGCTCCACTCGAGCTTCTGCCCTAAATACCCCTGTTGTCGCCGCCTTTAATCACACGCGAGATCAACTCGAGCGTTTCCCCACCTTCCCTGACTTCGACATCCACCTTGGCTTCGAAAACCCTCCGCAATCTTGCCAGCGCACCCCTCCAGACTCGACAGCGTCATCACCTCGAACGGTCGAGTGCTCTGGGACGCGAATCGATCGCGAGGCCTATGTCCCTCTTCCCCAAAGTCGAATGAATTCAATTGCTCGAATTGGTTCGAGATTTGAACGTGAGTTGCCCTGACTTCGAAAATCACTGGGTCGAAGAACAAAAGCATGAATGCGATTTTGAATGCCTGAAGGAAATTTATTTGAATTGGCCAGATAAAGGAAAAAGAATGCGATTCGAGTACGCGTGTTCCCCCCCCCCCCCCCCCCCCTCTGCCGATCGAACACAAACTCGAAGAAGCTTCGATTCCGACTAACCCTAGGGACGACGAGTTCGACTTCAGATTCAAATTGGTTTATACGAATTGCTTTGTGCTTTGATTGATTTTTAACAGGGATGAAATCGATTTGAACTAATTTGAAGATGATGGCATCGGCCAAAAATTTATTCTTTGTTTTATTTTATTTTATAATTTCCTAAACAACAAATGTTCTTTATTAACAATGAAGCGTATTGAAGGAGGTAGCACGTGCTTTTTGAATCCAGGTGTTTATATTTGATTTTCGATATAAATTTTCAAACTTAACCAACCCTTTTACATTTGATTTCATCACTCCTATTCTCTTCAGTATTATCAATATCAATTTTACAAGCCTTCAGATTATTTTTAATAGGCTTAAAATTCGAGATTCAACAATTCACTCAGCTTCTAATAACTAAATTCTATTATTTAATCATCAAACAAATAGCGATACTTGTAATTCCAGTTAAAATTATCATATTGAATATTTAAAATTAATTAAATATTCCGATTTTAAATGCTTGAAAATTTCGGGTCGTCACATTTATAAGTAAGTAAGAATTTTAGATTTATAAACAAATGATGACATAAAAGAATGGATTTGGGAATAAATGGTTTATAAGTAATTTACTTATAAACCGAATTTCGACATGTAAATGAAATTTATAGACATAGTTTATAAATTCGAAATCAATTGAATTTGATAAATTGAATACAGAAGTTTATGAAATGTAATATATTCGCGATTTTGGATAGCGAATAAATTCTTGAAATAAAACGTGTTGTAAGTATTGAAATTGGGTTAGTGAAGTATATTCACGATTTCGGACAGTGAATATATTATTAAGTAAAATGGATATGTTTTGGGAAAGTGATATTATTAAAAGAAGTTGATTATTTTAACGACGTTTTAAAATGTATTATGAATCGAATACATAGATTTCAACATTCATTGTTGAAATAGACGTTTTCGAGAAAGAAGGAAATGGTGGACTATAACACTGTTGTTATAGTAAATGGTTTCCGAAAGGAAATATTTTGTATAGTATTGGGATTTATATATCTATTTTAATTTTTAATCCCTATACTAGTGATTTTGGGTCGTCGTAACAATGTTTTACGTAACATTCGTTTTGACCCAAATAAATGTGTTAAGTGAATGCTTTCCTTAAAGAATGAAATATATACTTAATTTCGATATTAAGTATATGGAATATTTTCTAAGTATTGAAAATAAATGGATTTGCGAATTACTTATTAATAAATAAGTATGGAAATGTTTTTCCAATGTGAAATGAAACGTTTTGAGAATTTATCTTTTTGAAGATAAATTGAAAATGAATAAGTGAAATCGTATATTCATAAATATTTTGGAATGTAAATTCACTATGGAATTTATAAATGAAAATGGGAATTTGTTTAAAAATAAACATTGATTTATTTTTGAAGTGTGGGAATTAATTTACGGATTTAGAACGTAAATATAAAGTAAATCGTTAAGGATTTATTTAATTGGTTTAAATGAACCATGTTGAAATGAAAGAAATTCCGCGTAAGGAAAATGATTGAAATTTGTTTTCAAAAGTGATAAAGGTGAAAAGTGATTTGAAAATTTGTTTTCAAATGGTTGAAGTGTGAAAAATATATATATCTAGTAAAGATATTTTAGAAAGTAAATAATTTGGGTAATTATTTGGATTTGGTGATGTTGAACATGCCTATTGATAATTAAATATCCGACTATCAATATTTACCTTTAAATAGGTATTTGTTGAGATTTGTTTGAATTTGAATGCCACACTTATTTTTGAATAAGCGCTCACTATTCGGGTTAGCCGGGAAAGGACCTTGGGGTCGTATAACCCATTCCGAATATGTGATACGTCGTTATGGATTGCATTTGATGACCGGTGTTGAAGACCGGATATTTGTGAAACAGAAGGATTACCGTCGAGTTACTCTACATCGGCTGATCTCCGATATAGAGGTTTTATCACCCTTAGTGACGGGAAGTCCGGTCGTGATTAGTGAATATCCGGATTACAAGGACTTTTTTGTAAGTGCCTTCGGTTCTGTTCGAGCCCGGAACAGACTTGTACGGATTATATGTCTGACATTACAAGTTGAGATATAAAGCTGATTTCTTTCAAATATATTTCTATTGGTGGCGGAGAATTTATTCTCTTAGCTTAACACCCTTCTCTGAGACGTACGAGCTCAGAGGTTATATAGTTGAAGGTTATTAGTGATATACTCCCAATTTGGTAGTGTGGCATGCTGAGTGTTGCTGTGAAATGATCATTGTTTAATCATTTGTGATAGGATCATTTATTTGATCATTTATCTTTGTGATCATTTCTATGATCATTTGTTGACCTAATGCATGGCTTTTGTATAAAGCGTGGCTTTGTGGACGAGACTTCGTCGGACCTCACACCCCGGAAATGGTCAAAACAGGAAGGATGCAGCAAGGTTATTAGGGGGTAGCGCCCCTTTAGTGTATGTCATTCCTTTTGGATAGAGGTGGTATCATGGTATGGAGCCCAGATATTTAACCTATGTTATTGCTGCAAATTTTGTGGTTGTTGGAAATCGGGGATCCTCGGATAGATCGGTTACGATCGGGGGATGACATATTCGTGTCAGTAGTTACCTAGTTTGAAAGGTAACCCGGCCTTGTGTTGGCAGAGATCCGGTTTGGTTCTCGGGACGTCATTCCAGAGGCGTTTCCATGTGGCAATGGGAAGTTCCTTGGCCTGACCATTTGTTGGAAATCCAAAGAAACAATACGAAACTTGTACGGTTTTAGTTGTAGAACCTGCCATGGAATGTGGCGGTAACCTGCTATTGAACATGGTAACTATAGTAGGCATACGATAATGGTCGTATGTTGGCTAAGATTTATATCTTTACTTTCGAAATGAATTTTTCCTACACTATGCACTAGTAATAATATCAAATGTTTCTTTTTAATGCGTATCAAGCATCTTTGACTATCATAAGGAGAAATCTCCTCCGATTCTGCGTTTGCATTGTGTGTGTGTGCGGGAGGCCTTATGGTAGTCTCATTTTTAAAAGCATTGCGAATTGACTTTAAAAATATTCCTCTATTTTGATTTTTAAATATAAATAAAATGTTTTAGTTCTCACACCAGTCACATGACTGACTCGGAGTTTATTGTTTTCCTTCCTAAACTCTAGGTGCCCACCAATTTCCACACGGGCAGTCAAGAGTAAGGTTTATCAGGATATTCTGGAATTCAGGAGTTGCTGGAGGCAAGCTGGATGACATGGCGTATTACTAGTATATGATATTTCTTTTCCGCTGTTGGTGTTGTTTGTTGTTGTACACTCTGATGATGTAATGAAATGTAATGTAATGTAATGTAATAACTGATATAGTTCTTTGTTTAAAGATTATTCATTTATGTATTATATGTTGTTCCGCTGCGATTGTGAGATTCTGATGTTGTTCTGTTGTTTCTTTATGTTATGTTCTATCTTTTTCTCTCTTCTTCTACCTTTTTCTTCTTTTTCAACCCTAACGGTACGGTTTTCCGGCCTTCGATTGCTCGGCAGTTGATACAGTGGACGTATTGATGTCGGTTTTCGAGCGATGAAAAATCGCGTTCGTTACACCAAGCAAATATTTATTTCAGCAAATAATATTATCCTAGGAAGTTGTGACTAAAAGTGTAACGACAGCCTTTCTTGCATCGAAAGATGAGCCATTAAGGGTAGAAGAAAACGAAAGATAAGCAGAAACTATACAATCACAAAATCTCACCACGAAGCAGAACAACATATAATAGATAACATAGGATATTATATGATTGTTTCCATATATATAATAGACCAGAGTCATTACATTACGACCTTCAATCGAGTAGTTATAACTACTTGCTCGGACAAAAATACATAGATCATACATAACACAGTGGAACAAAATAACAACTAGCTAACAGTGAAGCCACCTGCTGTAGGTCCTTCAAAATACTTCTGTAAGAAACCTGGATCACTTGGCTACTCATACAAATTTGAGTACCCAAGAATTTTAAGAAAATAAAATAAAATTTTGGGTTAGACATAGGTCCGTTGTTAGTAAACTCAAATAATTTAATTTTTACTTTTATAAAACACTTTGAAAATAAAAGGTATCTCATAAGATCACGCCATACATAAACACAGACGGTTTTTACCTCATGATAACCAAAACACTTTATATTGAAATCAAGTGATAATATTATAATGTCTAAGGTTTTACATTAATTAAATCCAACATAATAGGTATACAACTAAGGTGAAAGGCACTTCTTAGAGAATGAATTCCATACAATGATTGAGCTACTGCGGTACCGCCCGTCATGGTCCATTTCTAGATAAAATAACACCAATGTCAAACCTACCAACCCTTGCCAACACAAGATCGGCCTACCATTTACTACATAGTATCGAATAAGACACCCCTCGGTTGGGATCGACAATCGTACCGAAGCATAAATGAGTTAATAGTAGGGACTGGAGATAGGGATGACCTTACTCTCTTGGGAGCGACCCACCTAGCCTTGCTGGATCTCCCTTGTTTTAGTCATTCCCGATTGATGAGGCCTGAGGCTACATTTACCTTTGTTATAGCATTGCCATTTGGAATGCCAACATTGCCTTCCATATGTTAGCATAATGCAATCACTCATTCATACAAGTCATTCAAGAGATGAACGAACCGGGCACTATCTCCACTGCACGCATTTTAGAACTACTCTCAAGGTTAGTAACAAACATCCCTTTCATTTTAAACTCTCCGTCTTGGAACTTGCCTTTACTATTTCCAATTAAAACATCAATATTGGTTGGAAGTGGTTTTTCAAATAATAACTAATATCCAATCCCAGTTTCTTCAAACTAATGTTCGATAATTCAAAAGGTCAAGTTGTTTATAGCGGACTATCACACTATCAAGGTGTAAAGATTTACATATGTAAATACGTTCCATATGCTTATATTATCATAACCGACTTATGGAAATTGACCCCCTTGTATTCATCACGTTCTTGAACTACAGGACATGTGATAGTACAGGTCGATTTACTTTCAACAAAAAGCATCATCGTTTTATTGCAACTATTTTAATTCATTTGGCTACTTAATAGCATTTATAAGAGTTCTTCTGTTTTAAATTTTTTACTTAAATATAAAGAATCGATGGAGTTTTAAAGAAACTTTTAAAATAAATAAACTTTAATTAAATTATAAGTTACAGCTTAATTAACTTAGTTAATCTTAATTAAATCGGGATTAATCATAAATAAAACTTAATTTATCTTGTTCAGCCTTGATTTATTTAACTATTATTAACCCTTGACTAAGATTGGTTAGATCCTAATTGACTAAGGTTGATTAAATTTTTACTTTTAAAACACTTTGAAAATAAAAGATATCTCATAAGACCATGCCACATATAAACACAGACGGTTCTTACTTACGATAACCAAAACACTTTATAAAGAAATCAAGTGATATTATCATAATGTTTAGGGTTTTCAAGTAAATAATTCACATAGCCGAATTTGTTACATTAATTGAATTCCAACATAATAGGTATACAACTAAGGCCGAAGGCACTTATTAAAGAATGGATTCCATACAATGATTAGGCTAATGGGGTACCGCCCATCATGGTGCATCTCTAGATAAAATAACACCAAGGTCGAACCTATCGACCCTTGCCAACACAAGACCGACCTACTCTTTACTGGATAGTACCGAATAAAATCACCTCTTAGTTCGGATCGACAATCATAGCAAAGCATAAATGAGTTAATAGTAGGGACTCGAGATAGGGATGACCTTACTCTCATGGGACTGACCCATCTAGCCTTGCTACATCTCCCTTATTTTTGTCATTCCCAGTTGATAAGGCCTGAGGCTACATTTACCTTTATTATAGCATTGCCAATTAGAATGCTAACATTGCCTTTCATATGTTGACACAATGTTAGCATTCATCCATACAAGTCGTTCATATGATAAACGAACCGAAGGCACTATCTCCACTACATCCGTTTTGGAGTCACCCTCAGGGTTAGTAGCAATAGCCCTTACATTTCAAAGTCTTCATCTTGTACCTTACCTTTACTATTTCCAATTCGAACGTTTACTTGGTTCGAAGTGGTTTTCGGATAACAACTAGCATCTGGTCCCGGTCTCTCCAAACCAATGTTCGATAATTTAAAAGGTCTAGTTGTTTAAAGTGGACTATCCTACTACCAGGGTGTAAAGATTTACATATGGACATACATTTCATATGCTTAGATTCTCATGACCCGCATATCGAAATTAGCCCCCTCGTATTCCTCACGTTCTCGAAGTGCGGTATTTATGATATGTACCTGTCAACTTATAATAAAACGCGTCATTGTTTTATTACAACTATTTTAATTCATTTGGGTATTTGATAGCATGGACAAGCGATCCCTTGTAAAACAATTTACTTAAATATAACGAACCGATAGAGCTATAAAGAAACTTTTAAAATAAATAAACTTCAATTAAATTATAAGTTAAACTTAATAACCTAAGTTAATCTTAATTAAATCAGGATTAATCATAAATAAAACTTAATTTATCTTGATCAATCCTTGATTTATTTAATTAGTAATTAACCCTTGACTAAGCTTGGTTAAATCCTAATTAACCAGCAATTAAATCTAACTAAAAATTATTTAATTAATTTTAATTAAACTTTAATTATATAAAATTCATTTAAAATTTAATTCTAATTAAGTAAAAACTAAGTAAATAATTATCCTTTTATTTAATAATAATTAAATAAACAATTAATCTAATTACTAGTTAATTAAAATAATTAAACTTAATTAAGTGCAAACTAATTACCTTTATCTTATCAATCATTATTTAAAATTTCACTAATCAAAATAATTAACTTGGTTAAGTATTCCTTAAATTCTAATTTATTAATCTACTTAATTAATAAATTAATAATTACCTTAATTAATAAATTAAACGAATAAATTATTAGTTTAAAAAACACTAACTTAAACTAACTTAATTAGTTTGAATTGATTTTTCAAAAAAATCAATCCAAAATAAATCACTTTAAAACTTGAAATTGTGAACTTTCTCGAACTGCATCATAGCGACTATTGCTATAAACGCAGTTCACTGGAATTGATTTTTGGATGGAAATCTCACTTAACACTTACTGCGCCATGTTTTGAAAACTTAATTGAAAGGTTTCGAAAACTTTAAACAAAAGGTATAAACTTTGAAAACATTTCCAAAAGCCAAGACTAAAAAGAAAGCTTTTCTTTTTCCATCACATCTCAAGTCCTTTTTGACCATTTAAAGCGCTAGTTTCATAACCATTTCACAACATGTTTGGTTTTGTTCACAGACAATACTACCACCACATCATAATCCAATGCCATATATTCATATCCATATATATATATATATATATATATATATATATCCAAACATATCAACATATTATCCAAATCGCAAATATATACCAGTCAACCAACTTGCTATATCATCCAAACAACATGATAATTCAACACAACAAACAATATATTTTCACAACATATAGGTCATTAAAAATAAGTTGTTTTTATTTTCCAAAAATATTTGTTTTGCTTACCCTTTTTTAAATCAAAGCGAACTTTTTGCGAAACTTGAAAACACTTTAGAAATTTTGCAAAAATTGAACTTTGCTTGCCCGAACCCTCGAAATGGCTTGAACAAGTGGACTTTGGGTTCGAAAATTGGGCATAGCCATGACTAGTTTGGGCTCGGCCATGTGGTTTTAGGGTGGGTGTTTGCTTGTAGCTTAGAAGAGAGATTTTGAATGGTTTGAAGAAGTGGTTTTGTGAAATGAAAAGGAGATTTTTGGAAAAATTAAGTGGATTTTCTCACTTTGAAACTATGAAGGGGAGACCATGGATGTTTTGCTCAAGCTTTTAGGATTTTGAAATGAAGAAGGAGGTTGTAAAAATGAGTATATGAAGATAAAAGGGGATAATAGGCTTAGGGAATTAATAGAAAAAAAAAATATAAGTGATTATATTTAAAATATATGTATGCATGCATTATCACATCCCTCCCTCACTTAAACCTGTCCTCTCCAATACCTTGCCTCCTCTCTTTTCATTATTCAAGCCATATCATAAGTACTTGCGTTGAAAAGGTATATTTTTAAATATGTTATGCATATATATTTTTATGAAATAAAATTTTATTTTAACTTATATACTTATATGCATTAGAGAGCTAATGTGTACATGCATGTTACCTATACACACCATGTTAAAATGGTTTATATTATGTGCACGAACGTTTATAAAAGTGCTATACATTTTACTTAACTTTTAACCAATGACAAATCGATATTTCGGAGAAAAAACATTTCGGTCGCATCTTCTATTTCTCTATAAACTATATATTGGTAAACAAATTTTGAAAATGATTTTACCATCGTTAGTTATTATTTAAAATAGTTTTATTTGTTAAAAAATCCATTTATTAATTATTTTAAAATATAATTAAATATTCATTTAAATAGTGATTAAATTCTGGGATGTTACACTCTCCCCCTATAAAAGAATTTCGTCTCAAAATTAGCAATAAAGGAGATGGTCTAAACCACACAAAAAGCTATATATTCATATCATAAAAACATACAGATACATGTCCTAAGCATCTATAACAAACCAATATACACTACACATATGACACACACTCAACTAACTATCCTAACATCAACTCGAGATAGGGTTCTCTTATACTTCCAAACGCAAATTCCAAATCCCTTCGCCTCTTATCAAAACAACTCTTTTGGCGATCTTGGGCCTCTTTCATCCTTTTCTTAATCACTGCAACTTTCTTTCTAGCCTCTTGAATCATGTCCGACTAAAGTACTAATCTGTCTCCGATCTCAGTCCGACATATTGGTGACTTGCGCTGTCTTCCATATAGGGCTACATATGGTGTCATTCCAATGCTCGACCAAATGCTATTATTGTAGAAGAACTCAACTAAAGGAAATGGCCCTCCTATGATCCACCAAAATCCAGAATACATGCTCTCAAGAGATCCTCTAGAATTTGATTAAGTCACTCCTTCTGTCTATTTGTTTGGGGGTGATATGTTGTGCTTAACATCAACTTTGTCCTTTGAGTTATTTGCAATGCTTCCCAAAATTGACTAGTAAATATGGGGTCTAGATCACTTACTATGCACACAAGAACTCCATGCAACCTGACTATCTCCCTCAACACAATTTTAGCTAAATAAGTAGCGGTCCTTGTTGGTTTCACTAAAATAAAATGTACGCTCTTCATTAGCCGATCCACAATAACCCATACTCCCTCATTTCCTTTACTGGTTCAAAGTAAACTATCGAAAAAATCCACTGAAATCATTTCTCGTTTCCATTTTGTTGTTTCCAAAGGTTGTAATAATCCAGTTATCTTCTAATGATCATCTTTGATTTGTTGATAGCAAGAACACCGGCTAACAAAGATAGGGATATCTCTCTTCGTTCCCTTCCGCCAAAACATGTGTTTCATATCCATGTGCATCTTTGAGACACCTTGATGGATTTTCAACTTAGAATGATGGCATTCTAATAAAACTTCTTGCCTAAGGCTATTGACCTTGGGTACATAGATCCGTCCATTTATCCTCAAAGCTCCTCGGTTATCAATCTTAAAACTTGTAAACTATCCCTCTTCAACATTCCTGATGATCCTACGAAGCTCTGTCCTCTCTTTACTTGCTCACCATTCTTTCTAGGAGAGTCGGGGTAACCTCAAAAAGAGTCAAATGACATTCTTGCTCAAGGCATCTACCACCATATTAGTTTTTCCTAGCGTATAAAGACTACCTAAGTCATAAGCCGTCGGAAACTCCAACCGTCTCTGTTGCTCGGGTTCAGATCCTTCTAAGAAAAAAGATACTTCGAGGAATTATGATTCGTAAACAGCTTGAATTTTTCAACTAATTAAAGAAAGAAAACTTACTCCTAAAATCTCTAAAGATTAGAAAGAAACTAAGAGGAATAGAAGGATCCTTATCCATCAAGTAGCGTCTCCACATTTTCAATATAAAGACAACATCTAGAAACTCCAGGTCATGCGTAGCATAGTTCTTCTCATGAGGCTTCAAGTGCCTGCTTGCATATGCGATCACCCTACCATGCCGCATCAGAATAGCACCAATCCCACTCCACACGCATCGGTGTAAACCATGAAACCTACTATTTCCATCTGGAACAGCCAAAACCGGTGCATTGGTCAATCTCTTTTTTAATTCTAGAAATGCATCTTCACGCTTGGGAGTTAGTATAAACTTCTCCCCCTTCTTAGTCAGATTAGTCAAATGAGTGGAATCTTGGAATAATCTTGAATAAACCTCCTATAGTATCCAGCCTACCCCAAGAAACTGCGAACCTCGGTAGGAGTTTGCGGTTACTTCTATTCCTGAACAGCTTCCATCTTTGTTGGATCTACTGAAATACCTTCTCTCGTCACCATATGTCCTAAGAATCTTACCTCCATTCCAAAAATGGCACTTAGAAAATTTCGCTTTGGGACATGTCTCCTCAATGTCTGCAACCCAACTTCCAAATGATGTTTATGCTCCTCCTCGGACTAGGAGTAAATAAGAATGTCATCGATGAAAACTGACATAAACTTACTAAGACATCATAGAAAACACAGCTCATGAGATCTACAAAATATGCAGGTGCATTAATTAGCTCAAAAAGCATAACCAACCATTCAAAGAAGCAATCGGGGCATCTAAAAGCAATTAAGGGTATACTATCTTCAGCAACCTTCAATTGATGGAATCCAGTAGCAAAATCCATATGAGAAAATACCGTAGCTCCATGAAGTTGATCCAAAAGATCATCGATATGGGGTAAGGGATACTTGTTCCCAATGGTCAGCTTATTCAACTCCCGATAGTCCATGCACAACCTTAAAGATCCATCCGACTTAGCCACAAACACCATAGTTGATTCCTAACTTGAATGACTAGATCCAACCAACCCTCTTCTTAAAAGGTCATTGGTTTGCTTTTCTAATTCATTCCACTCTTTCGGGGCCATCCTTCTCTTGGGTTGAATCACAGGTCTAGCACAAGGGACCAAATCCATAGGGAACTCTATCTCTCGGTGTAGGGGTAAGCTATTGACTTCTTCAAACACATCAAGAAAATTTATAACAACCTCTACATAACTTAACTCATCTTGGGATGATTCCAGGGCATACAAGAAACTACACATATTAATACCAGGATTCTTGCATGATATTTTAGCAATTCTTCCCAACTTAGTTTCTAACGATATGGTCCTTTCAACACAATCTAAAATAGCTCCATACTTCGATAACCAATCCATACCTAGAATAATATAAAATCCCATAAAGTCTAAGACATATAGATAGCAAGAAAAGTGATGATTAAGGTAGAAAATTGGCACATCTTCTTGAGTCATATACAAATGGGTTACGCCACCTATAGGGTTAGACACACACATAAAGTTTTCTACAATACTAGGAATAAGATGAAATTTACCTACTATTCATAAGAGATAAAACTATGAGAGGCACCAGTATCAAATAATGCTCAAACGAAAATACCATTAGTTAGTACGGTGCCATCAAGAATGCTTTTTCCCTTCACACCAGTTGAAGTCGACGGTTCATTCTTAATAGCATACACCTTCTTCATGAGTAGGTAGACCTTAATCCTATAGCCCAACTAATGACAATTAAAACAAAGAGACTTTAGGACCATAGGAGGGATGGGCCACTGTGCTGCTTCGAGGTTTCACGTTTCGGACGGGACCTTGAAATATGACCTCTCAATTTTCAAAGGTAACAAAAAATATTCCTAAACTTGCCTCCTTGACCTTCTCCCTATTTCCTTTTCCTTAATTCTTCCAATTTGGATTGAACTTCCTGTTTTTAGAACTATCTCCACTGGTATTTCCACCGGCTGGTGCTACAAGAGTAGGCTTCTTCTTTTCCAAGGCCTCGTACCTTAGAGCCATATCAACTAAATCCATAAAAGTTTCTTCTTTTCCAACACCTCATACCTCAGAGTCATATCAACTAAATCAACAAAAGTACCCTTAATGCGAGCAGTCATTTTCTTATAGTACTCTTCCCTCATACCCAAAACAAATATCTTGTTTTTCTTTAGTGGGGTGTTGATCAATTCCAGTCCAAAACAAGATAGCTCATTGAAATTCATCTCATATGCTGCTACATATAGATCCCATTGCTTCAAATCCATGAAGTTCCATTATACCTCATCCTTCCTATTGTTGGCAAGAATTAGTCCTCAAAAACTTCTCTAAATCGATCCCATGAAAATTTTCTTCTGGAACATTTGCAGTGAGGGAGTCCCACCAAGCTGCCACTCCCTCTTACAGTTGCCATGCTACTAAGAATCTTCCCTATAAATCAAATAAACCAAGACCATTAAAAATATTTTCACAAGATTGCAACCAGACTTGCACTTCCATTACAGACTCAGTCCCCTTAAATGGTTTCCCTCCTGGATTGGTGTAATCCTTGCATAAGGTGCGAAATTCACTTTTGTTACTCTGGCGTTGTCTCTTCCGCCATCCAAACTCCTCCAGGATATGGGGTTCGACCATTTGTAGTTGTAGTACTATGTAACAACCTGCATATTTTACAATTGTATATTTAAATATTTTATTTAAATATAACATTCATTAGTTGGATTAAAGTCCGAAATGCTACTTTTTGCAAATAGTTGAATTAGGACTCGAGACCCCTTCCATTGAGTCCAAAATGGCATTTGCGACCTTTTTGAGTATAAACATCGTTACATTTGGAGTTGATTAGAATTTTGATATATTCGTTTGGGGCTTTGGGTTTGGGTTTGGGGTTGGGTTTCAGCCCATTGAGAGAACCCAACTCCTCTACATAATAACTCCCACTCCACTCCTCCTCTCTTCATTCATTTTTCTTTTCCTAACACTCAAGCAAAAAGAAAAAATTGAGGAAGAGAAAAGAAATCAAAATTCCTAATCCTTAGTTTGTTAGAAAATTCAAGTTATTGCTCCAAAATCAAAGAGAAACTTAGGTAAGCATCGTCTTCATCTTTTCCATCTCAATTCCTCTTCAATTTTAGAATTTCCTATAACCTAACTTAGGAAAACTTCACCTTTGATAATAGAATGAAGATTCTAGAGGTGTATTGAAGAGGAATTGATCTTGCTTTGTTTTAAAGCTTCTCAATCCTTGTTTTTGGGTTTAAAGGTGGGTTTTTGAACTCACATCTACATCTATAGCTTTCATTGTTGTTAGATATGAATTCCGAACATCTATTCATGTTCAATTGCATTTGATTTGAATTGGCTTGTTGAATTTTCCAATTCTGGTGTTTTGAAGTCAAAATCTTTAAAGATCCTATCTTGGATGTTTG
Organism: Allium cepa; assembly: GCA_030765085.1. Taxonomy (NCBI): domain Eukaryota; kingdom Viridiplantae; phylum Streptophyta; class Magnoliopsida; order Asparagales; family Amaryllidaceae; genus Allium; species Allium cepa. The sequence continues at coordinate 594,907,134 of CM060945.1, forward strand.
GACATGTATTTGGTGGTGTATCGAAGAGCTTAGAGGGTTGGTTTTTCGATGGGCATAAATCCCTAGCATCCATCACTCGATCGCATATCAGTTTGGATTTACTCTTTTTGGGCTAGGTGTTTTTTGCCTAGTAGAAAAATTCAGACGTCTGAAACCAAATTCAGACGTCTAAAACCAAATTCAGACGTCTGAAACCAAATTCAGACATCAGATTGAAAATTCCAGACGTCTGAAATGGTTCTGGAAATAGAAAAAAGGCAAAGACAAAATTCAGACGTCTGGTTGAAAATTTTAGACGTCTGAAATGGATCTGGAATTAAAAAGAGAAGGAGAAAAACACTATACTTCTAGAACCTAGGGCCAAACGTCTAGAAGGACCTACCAGACGTCTGGAACTGTCAATTTTGCCTATTTTGGCTGTTTTTAAGTGAATTTTCGATTTTGTCGATTTTGTCGATTCGGTTAGTTATTATTAATTATTATCGACTTTGATGACTTCTTTTCTAGATTTTTAGGAATATCCATTTGATGGATTTGATATCGATTTTTATGGATTTAAATCACATTATCGTATGCGAATTTTTGGTGATTGATTGTTTTTACAATCATTTCTATGAGTTGTCACTTTAAAATACAAAGGTTTCTATACTAGTAGTAAATACTAAAAGTCTTTCATCAAAACAATTTCAACATTTACTTTCAACATAAAGCTCGCTTTTAAAACCGTTTTCCAATCTACTAATATATACAAACCTTTACCTCATTCGTATGAGAAATCAAATTAAACGGCTTGACAAAACAAGTGGTATGAAACGCTTGCGTTTACTTCGTCGGTTAATTCTTAGACTTGTTTGATTGAACTCTTGTGACAATTTTCGAGTGGAAATCTCATTCTGTTCGTAAATATTAAGTTATGCCAGTGGTTATGGGACATGAAGCTAAACTTATTTATTTACTAGCTTAGTGTAATTTACACTTATCGATCAATGATGATCATTTTGTGATTTTAGACTAGCGATGTGCAATGTCTCTTTGTCCATGTGGGGGACTGTACCTTGTTTTATGGAGCTTCGACTCATTTTTATGGGCTAGCTACCCATGGTCTTTGGACCGTTCATGGAGCAATCGGCTCGATAAGTCAGAGCATGGGGGGTATCTTTTTAGGGGCGTTGATGTTGTCTATGCATGGGTCGTATCTTTTTAGGTGCCTCGATGTTCGACTTTGCATAGGGCATATGTTTTTAGGTGCGTCGATGTTAGACTTTGCACGGGGAGTATCTTTTTACATGCGTCGATGTTTGCTTGTGCATGGGACGTGTCTTTTTAGGTGCGTCGATGTTCGGTCATGGGATAGCATCTCGTTTATGATGCACACGTTGGTGAGTTTTCATGCTCCCGTTTGTGATAGGCCTCCCCCTTTGTGATTTCTGGATTTCTAATTGATGATTTCTAGAATTTATGTTTCACCAATTTTTGAGAGTTATATTGACAAGCTTTATCAATATTTGTGTTTTGGTGAATAATTTAAAGAATATGACATTCTTTTTGGTATTTAAGAAAATTTGAGATATTGTATGATTTTATTGTTATCTGATGTATACTTGTCACAGTATGGCATTATTGTTATCATATGTTTTTGTTATATCTCTTATCCTATATTTTTTATATGATATTTATAGCTATACTGATCCACTTATTATTTTCTTCTCAAATAATACTCAGGTCAGATCGAGGTATTTTAGGTGCTTCTACTTGACTCGTTATCTGGGACTGTCTTCTGACTTTTGGCTAACTACTTTAGTTTAGTAGTTTTTGTTTTTATACATTCGAGATAGAGACTCCTTGACGTATACATATTCTTTTGTCTAACATCGTACCAATTCTTTTATGATGTGGTGGATCTTACATGACCACTAATATGATATACACTTTTATGTGTTATATTCATATCTGTTTCCGCCTTTGTGATATGAATATCTGTGACTGATTTATTTTATGTTTATTTTATATTTGTTTTCGAAGATCACATAGACATTGTATAGTAGTTTTGAGTTTGTAATTGATGTGTCAGATTTCCTCTTGAAACGAAACACATGCAATACTATCTGACATATCGGTATCAACACAAAGCAATTACGCTGATGGTCGCTCCTCAACAGCCTTATTCTTCATGCTAGTCGACGACATTACCCCGTAGTGTCCTCGGCTAGTGTGAGTATAGAGGTGGGGTGTCATATGCTACTTGCTCCCCTAACTTGTCAACCTCTATTACTCATGTCTTACTACCTGGACATAGTACGATAATCTTAGAATACTTGGACGAGATAAATCTTTAAAGAAGGTACTAATCAAACCTCTCAAGATGATCTATCTATCATACACACACAAACACACACAAAAATAAAAATTACAAGTAGGCACTCTCAAGTTTAACCTTAACCCAAAGCCTAAGTGTTTGCTCAACCTGGCTTTGATACCAAAATTGTAACGATGGCCTTTCTTGCATTGAAAGACAAGCCATTAAGATTAGAAAAAAAAATATAGACTACAAAATCATAGAATCTCACCATGAAATAGAACAACATATAATAGATAACATTGGATATTACATAGTCATTTCCATGTAAATAATACATCAAAGTCATTGCATTACAACCTTCAACTAGGCAGTTATAACTACCTTCCCATACAAAAACACATAGATTATACATAACGCGATGGAATAAAACAATAACTAGCTAACGGTGAAGCCACCTGCTCCAGCTCCTTTAAAATGCTTTCGTAAGAAACCTGGATTGCTTGGCTACTCATACAAATATGAAACCCAAGAGTTTTAGTAAAAGAAAATATAACTCCGGGTCAAACATGGGTCTGCGTGAGTAAACACAAACAGCTTAATTTTTACTTTTATAAAACACTTTGAAAATCAAAGGTATCTCGTACGACCATGCCATATATAAACACAGACGGGTTTTTACCTTACGATAACCAAAACACTTTTATAGAAATCAAGTGATATTATCATAATGTCTAGGATTTTCAAGTAAATAATTCACATAGCCGAAGTTGTTACATTATTTGAATTCCAACATAATAAGTATACAACTAAGGCCGAAGGCACTTATTAGAGAATGGATTCCATACAACGACTGGGCTATCGGGGTACCACCCGTCGCAGTGCATTTTTAGATAAAATAACACCAATGTCAAACCTACCGACCCTTGCCAACATAAGACCGGCCTACCATTTACTAGTACCGAATAAGATCACCCCTCGGTTGAGATCAGAAATTGTACCGAGGCATAAATGATTCAATAGTAGGGACTCGAGATAGGGATGACCTTACTCTCATGGGAGCAACCCACCTAGCCTTGCTGGATCTCCCTTGTTTTAGTCACTCCCAATTGATGAGGCCTGAAGCTACATTTACCTTTATTATAGCATTGCCACTTGGAATGCCAACATTGCCTTCCATATGTTGACATAATGCAATCACTCATCCATACAAGTCATTCAGGAGATGAATGAACCGAAGGCACCATCTCCTCTACACCCATTTTGGAATCACCCTCAGGGTTAGTAACAAACAACACTTGCATTTCAAAGTCTTCATCTTGGAATTGCCTTTACTATTTCCAATTTGAACGTTTACGTTGGTTCGAAAAGGTTTTCAGATAATAACTAATATCCGATCCCAGTATTATCAAACTAACGTTCGATAATTTAAAAGGTCAAGTTTTTTATAGTGGACTATCCCACTATCAGGGTGTAAAGATTAACATATGGAAATATGTTCCATACGCTTATATTATCATAACCTACTTATGGAAATTAACCCACTCGTATTCATCACGTTCCCGAACTACGGTACATGTGATAAGTACAAGTCAAGTTAATTTCAATAAAATGCGTCATCGTTTTGTTACAACTATTTTAATTCATTTGGCTACTTAATAGCATTGATAAGAGATCCTCTGGTTTAAAAATAGTTACTTAAATATAAAGAACCGATAGAGTTTTAAAGGAACTTTTAAAATAAATAAACTTCATAAGTTAAAACTTAATTAACCTTAGCTAATCTTAATTAAATCGGGATTAATCATAAATAAAACTTAATTTATCTTGGTCAAGCCTTGATTTATTTAACTAATAATTAACCCTTGACAAAGATTGCCTGATTGACAAGTTATTAAACCTTAATTAAATAATAATTAATTAATTAATTAATTTTAATCAAACTTTAATTGAAAAACATTCATCCAAAATTTGTTTCTAATTAAGTAAATAATTATCCTTTTTATTTAATAATAATTAAATGAATAATTTACCTAATTAATAATTAATTATAATAATTAAACTTGATTAAGTGAAAACTAATTACCTTTAATCTTAATTAATCATTATTTAAAATTTAGTTAATCAAAATAATTAACTTGGCCAAGTATTCCTTAAATTCTAATTTATTAATCTAATACTTAATAAATTAATAAACTAATAATTACCTTAATTACTAAATTGAAAACATAAATTATTAGTTCATAAAACATTAACTTGAACTTAATTAGTTAGTTTAAAATGATTTTTCAAAAAAGACAATCCAAAAGAAATCATTTTAAAACTTAAAATCGTGAAATTTCTCGAACTGCATCCATAGCGACTACCGTTATAAGCGTAGTTCACTAGAATTGATTTCTAGGTGGAAATCTCACTTAACACTAGTTTCACCATGTTTTGAAAAATTAATTGAAAGGTTTTGAAAATTTTAAACAAAAGGTATAAAATTGGAGAACATTTCCAAAAGCCAAGACCAAAAAAAAGCTTTTCTCTATCCATAGGTTCTCAAGTCCTTTTTCGACCATTTAGAGGGCTAGTTTCATAACCATTTCACAATATACTTGGTTTTTTTCACAAATAATACTACCATTATATCATAACCAATATCACACATATACATATCCAAACATATCAACATATTATCCAAATCACAAATCTATACCAAACAACCAACTTGCAATCGTATATCATCCAAACAACATGATAATTCAACATAATAAACACTATATTTTCACAACATATAGATCATTAAAAACAAGTTGTTTCTCTTTTCCAAAAATATTTGTTTTACTAATTGAATTTTTTTAAATCAAAGCGAACTTTTGCCAAAACTTGAAACACTTTAGAGACTTTGCAAAAATTGAACTTTTGCTTGCTTGAACACTCGAATGGTTCGGCCAAGTGGACTACAAGCTTGGCCTAGGCCTTATTGGGCACAACCATGACTAGTTTGGGCTCGGTCGTGCGATTTTGGGGTGGGTGTTTGCTTGTAGTTTAGAAAAGAGGTGTTGAATGGTTTGTAGAAGTGGTTTTGTGAAATAAAAAGGAGAATTTTGACAAAATTAAGTGGATTTTCTCGCTTTGAAAATTATTAAGGGAAGGCCATGGATGTTTAGCTTAAGCTTTTTGGAATTTAAAACGAAGAAGGAGGTTGAAAAATGAGAATATGAAGATAAAGGGGTATATATAGGCTTACAGAATTAATAGAAAAATATACATGTGATTATTTTTGAAATATATGTATGCATGCATTACCATGCCCCTCCCCCTTTAAACTTGTTCTCTCTAGTACCCTCCCTGCTTCTCTTTTCACTATTCAAGCCATGTCCTAAGTACTTGTGTTGAAAAAGTGTATTTTTAAACATGTTATGCATGTGTGTGTATTTAACTTTAAGAGAGCTAATGTGTACGTGCATATGTACATGTACATACCATGTTAAAATGGTTATATTCTGTGCATGTGTGTTTACAATAGTGTTATGACATGTCAATCAACTTTTAACCAATGAAAAATCGATATCTCGAAAATTAATTTACGGTCACATTTTCCATTTCTCTATAAACTATCTATATTGGTAAACAAATTTTGAAAATAAATTTACCATCATTAGTTATTATTTAAAATAGTTTGTTTGTTAATAAAAAACCATTTATTAACTACCTAAAATATAATTAAATATTCATTTAAATAGCGATTAAAATTTGGGTAGTTATAAAAAGTTCAAACCTATATATAGTTGATTATGGATGAAAATCTTTCCTCTGTGGTTGGGAACCCCTCCTCCTAATAAATACCCACAATTATGGGAATGCCTGAATGGTTCAAGCAATACCTAAGGCATGTAAGGTAAGTTCCCATTCCTCAACAAGTTGCACCACTAGCACCCGCTGCCCCGCTTGCTGAAGTAGCACCTCGCCCACTAGATATCCCTAAATTCTGCAAAGACTCCAGAATATGGGAGGACGGGTGCATAATGAAGCTGAAGGTTTCATGGGGACAAAGGCTTGCATTAACGACTATGAGTGTATATTTTGGGACCTTGGATGGGAAGATTATATCAAGAGAAGGATGGCTGCATAGCATCTTAAAGGAAAGGCGCTAGATTGGTGGACTATAGCGGCTAAGGAAAATGCTGAGGAAGGAATCACTTGGGCTAAATTCAGAACTCGCTTTAAGTCACGATTCATGTCCAAAAATGAAGTAAGTTTGCAATTGGAGAAGTTTATACAAGTTAGGCGGGGAGACTCGAGATCGATGGAGTATATCAATAAGTTCACAGAATTGGTTAAATTTGGATTGAGTTTGATTGATACCTCCGTGAAGAAGGCTGCAAAATTTGTTAAAGGCCTAATTACCCACTTAGAGAGCTACTTTTGACCTAAGTGAACACGGGCGCCACTTATGAGATGATATTGAAATGTCCCAACTGCAGACTGTGGGTGGTTAGGAGAAGGAGAAGGTGGGACTGACACAAAATCAAAGAAAGTAGGATTTTGGGTTGACAAGAAGGCCAAGAGGGAAATCAAAAAGGGAAGTGTTACATGCTATAGATTTCAAAAGAAGGGGCGTTTTGATATGGATTGCAAGAGAGCTAGATGAAGGAGGAGCTTAAAGGGAGATTATACCGCTGCCATGAAGAGAGACACTACAAGAATTAGCATCCAAAGCAAGCTAAAGAGGGACAAAGTGGACAAGCTTATGCCCTTGAGACTATACCTATCTCGAGCAGACCTTCTCCTAGAGATCAAGGAAAGGTTGCAATGGAAAAAGGCTGCAATGGAAGGTACAACTATTATTTTCGAGAATACTATAATTCGCACCTTATTTAACTCAGGAATATCTCATCCATTCGTAGCTAGAAAGCTAAAAATGTAGTTAACTCCTTAATTCTAAAAACCCATGTTGTCACAGACCTAATAGTCGTATCAAATCCTATTAGGGGGTCAATACACCTTTTTTAATTTGTGAAGACCTAGATGTGGATATATGTAATGTCGATTTTACATAAAACGTGTACGTTACTAGTTTCGAAGGGTATGGACTTATCTAAGGGATGGATCAGTTATCTTACTACGAGGTTGCCTTAGACTGTGATAAGAGGATTGTAGGTTAAGGAGTTGTAAGGGGCAAGATATAGATGTTCATTGTATACCATAAACTCAATCGAAGTAAGCTATTTATATCCGCTGAGCCTACCATAAGATGAGCTCTAATCTATGCTCGTAGTTTGAGAATCTCCTAACATTTTTGAAGAAGTCTCTGATCTTCCACCTCGAAGGGAGATATAATTCGAAATCGATTAGGAGAAGGACGCTAGACATTGATAGTGTTAGGGGTATGCTCTAGTGGCAATTCTGTAATTATTAACTTCGAAATATATTCTTGTTCGAAATAAAGATGTTTCTTCTTTTTGTTATATATTTGTTATAATGTGTTATAAATAATTAAATGTTTAATTAAAAATATATTTAACAAAAAAATCCATAAATGATATGTTTGTAATAGTAATTACAATTAGTTGTAACCGTGAGTATTGGATCACATTGTTACAAAACACATCATTTTAAATGTTCATAGTCATGATGCATCAACAGTGGATATCGATGTATTTGTTGAGACTAAAGTATGTAATACTCTCCAAATTGGGCAATGTATTACTCATCACTGTTGGGGGCACCTAGAGGTTATGTACTGATAGTTATTGGATAACTATAGAACAATTCACTCGGTAGTTTTCTATTGGTTAATATAACAAAGGTCAAACAGAAAATATCGATATAACAAAGTTACACAATTCTTTCAACTCGAGAATACTGTCAACCTTCATTATGAAAAACACTGCTTTCATTATAGTCAAATCATGGAACGACATCCATCAAGTGGTTATAGTTGGGTCGGGTGGAAGTATTGGAAGGAAGGCACTATTCAAGAGAGGATTCGTTACTTCGGTTATATGAAGTTATTACCATGGTCAACTCAAGTCAACCCAAAGTCAAAATCTCTAACTAGAGTAGTACGGTTAATAATAATTGTTATTATTGAACCAAGGATTTTGTGTTTGGACTATAGAGTTGAATATGTTAATATTGGAATTTTGACCATTATCAAATTCCATAAATCCAAAGTGATACAGTTTTGACGAAGAGAATTGGTGTATATAAATGTCACAAACGGGTAACGCCTATTAAATTAAATAAGATTTTACTGAAAAATGTATAAGCGATAAATTTGGCCATAATGTCACACCACTTGCTAAGTGACGTGTGAACGTTAACATTCGAATAATTCAGTGTTAATTGCTGATCAAATTTACACCCAAGAGTTACACATCTTAAATGATGAATTCCCTAAAGATCAAATGATTTGATTAGTTTATAATTGTTATAAATAAATTAAAGTAATTAATACTTATGAAATATTAATTATAAATTTTGAATATGGTTTGAGAAATAAAAATTGTTATATATTTATAATATAAGTGTGCCGATCGATATACGATATCGATAAGCGATTAAATTAGATTTAATTGCATAGAATTTTGCTTGGGCTTAAATGGGTTTAAATCCCATCATTAAGGCTACAAATTTTGGTTTTGATAAGTTATTGGAGGCGGCTAAAACTTAGGATTAGACCTATAAATGGATGGCTATGATTAAGAGAGAATAGTTAATGAGATTGTCCTAATATCTCTCGTGTACAAGGCTACATATATGGATCTCTAAACCCTTAATTAAAAACAACTTTTGGCTACCATAATTATCAAGTTTTCTAGCCGAAATTAATCCCCATATCAATTCTAAGAATCCCAAATCAATTCAAGTTCCAGACTTGCAATCTGACGGATTGAGCATAACTAGAGAAGGGAATTCATTGATTCAAGTGGACTAAAAGGCATTATCTCTTTATATATTACGGTAATAATATCATATTTATGATTTAACATTGATTAATCTCAAATCTGTATGTACATTAATGTTGTAAATCTAGTTAGGTGATATTTTCGTAAGTATACGTAGATGTCATAAATTAGTTTGGTAATGTGCATGGTTATATTATTATATGTTATAATTTATATATAAACTAATCTAATTTACTATAAAAAACAAATTTTGTCACTATTAATTATTTTATGTATATTTATATATTAATTTAAATATAGACTAATGTATATTTTAAGCATATAATTACATATATGTATATTTATAACGTATAAACGGCTTAGAATTTTTCCTTACACCTGTATATACATAATATGAATTATCAAATCTGATAATAATTTTTTTATATATATAAATAATTATAAATTATTTTTTATTAATTATTTGAATTGTTTACTATATCTAAAATAATTATTGCACTAAAAATTTGACTTTATATTTTTTTAAATTACTACATACATGTAGAAACCCGTGGAAAAGTTTTCATAATTTTTCGTTAATATGTAATATTTTTAATAATTGAATTACTTCGGTTGAACATTTCTTTTATTTATTAAAAATAATATTTTATTTCAAAAAATTAAGAAAAAAATTGAACATGTATTTTATGATTCTAAATTTTCATAAATTTTAGAATTTGATTTTTTAATATTTATTGCTAATATTTTTAATTATTGCGATCAAAACTATTTATTAATATATAATAATGATAAAATTATTATTTTATGTTTTTTATGCTAAATTTCGATCTGGAAATAATTTAAAATATATATAATTATATTTCAAGCTTGAATGTAATTAATTATTCATATATATGTATATTATTTAACCTTATATATATATAATTTTAATTATTATATGTATGTATGTATGTATGTATAATTTTACATGTTTAATTATGTATATATATTTATACAAATGTTTTAAATTATATTTGTGTGTGTGTGTATATATATTTCTTTTGGAGACTTTTAGTTATAAAATATATTTTAAATATACGCATACGTAGTCATATAAATATACATTGCATTATAAATTTATGCACATATTTAGACAATACACAATACATACGAAATGAGCTAATGTGTATGTTGCGATGTAAATCCCAGTATCTATATACAGGTATGTTATACCCTTCATAGATTATTATGTTACACATGCACACATATGTATATGTATGTGATACACGTATGTGTATATATATAAATTAAATCACTCGAATTAACTTTACATTACAAAATACTTAAATTTAAATTAAATACATGATTTTATTTAAAAAAAATTAGAATTGTTATAAATGATTTAGAGTTCATAGGCCCAATAAAGATCAAATAGGATAAAAAAATATGAAATACACCCACCATTACCGCTACGAGCTGGCCCAGTTCCAACAATAGTATCGGAGCCCAATAGCCTATACGGTTTAAATTAGTCATATTAAGGCTAACTTATTAAGCTTTCCCACTCAGTACTGTCAGTACCCTGTCCTACCTGGCTACCGGCCTAGCTTGAAAGGCAAAGTTAGCGCAAAGATTGCCCCTAATAGAAAAGGCCCAACTTAATTTGGGCCTTGGGTAATTTTCAAAATTGCCTTGAAAAATAAAGTAAAAGATTTTAAATTTAATTGTTAAATTTAAAATAAAATATATGTTTGTTATAATAGTTATAATGTAACATATTTTTCAAAATGTTTAAAAAACAAAATAACATAATTTTCGAAGATTATAAATTTAATTAACAAGTTAATTAATAAAAAGTATGCGCATGTAGTAAATATATTATGACATATGTTATGATTTTTAAAATGTTTAAGATATCATAAATATGCACGCATACATATGAATAATGATTTTCGAAATCAAGATAATTTAATGTAATTAATTTAATTAAAAGGTTAATTAATTGAAATTATAATTACACGTGTATATGATATATGTGTTATATTATAAAGGTTATAGTACATAATAAATATAAATGTTATATCAATATAAAATTAATTGAAATTTTAATTAATTAAAATTAATTAAATATGGTTTAACTAATATAATATTATATACAAGACTATTATATAAGTAATGTGAAATATAAAAACTATATAAATAAAATTATATAATATGAATGTATAAAACCCATAATAGGCTTAAGAAATAAACACATAAGTAATCGTGCGTATATCGTGATTTCTGATGTGTTCGATACTTGAATCACGAGAGTAGTTCATAACAATTACATTATTTCATAAGTTGATACCACTCAATTTAATGTTGTCCTCTACCATATATATGTTAATAAATTACTTGCATACTCCTTATTTGTTGAGCAAACTCAAGTTAAGGATGTTATGTGTAATATTATTAATATATTGAATAGATTAGGTAAGATAACTATATGTATTTGTTAAGCAAACTCAAGGTACATATACTATGCTTAGGCCATCACGTTATGGTAAGTACTAGTGAATAATTTCATTTCGATTTGTTGAGCAAACTCAAGGTCGATATGAAATTAGGACAAGGTTCTAAGGGTTAGGAGTTGTATGTGATAGAACCAATAAAAGGTTATCCATTGTTCGTGGAGCTATGACTAGTTGAGCAAACTCAAGGTCGTCATTCTAAGATGAACAAGTCCTAACACCTACTAATGAAGTCGTAAGACTTCTATGTTTCGACTTAGGGTTTGGCGAAACATAAAATACTAGTGGGAGCTTATTCGTAAAATGAAACATAGTGTTTAACCTTTCTGATAACGTCGGTCATGTTTTGTCCTAGTAATCTACTGTTTAAACTTGCAGAAAATGTCGACTCCAAAACTGTTTTCTGAAAGTGATAAACTCACCGGACCTAACTATACCGACTAGCTAACAGCAATTAAAAAAGCATTGACTTATGAGCGCCTTTGGACATCTATTACATGTGAACCCAAAACAGAACCTGCTGATGGTGTAGACCCTGAAGAATGGCTTGCTTATTTAAAGTGGCAATCTGACTTAGAGATCGCCCAAGTTTTCGTGTTGTCTACCTTAGACAAACCGTTGCAAAGGCAACACGATAACATGTCTGTCCATGAGATTTTTAATAGTCTCAAAACTCTTTTTGGTGAACAGTCCCGCTCTGCAAGGTACAAGCTTTCAGAAAAACTGTTTAACACCAAAATGACTAAGGGAGAGAAAGCGGACAATTATGTTCTAATAATGAAAGGCTATATTGATAGACTTGCATAATTAGACGTAGAGATAAGCGACGAAATGCAAGTATACTTGATCCTTGGTTCTCTCACTTCTCCGTATGAACCTTTCATACTAAATTAAATGTGAATTTCATGGAGCTCCTCAATATGTTGAGGCCAGCCGAGTCAACATCTAAAGATCAAGGTGTCGTACTTGCTGTGAAGGGAAATGCATCATCTTCGAAAGGTTCGAAGAAGCGGAAAAGAGGTAGTAAGAAAAAGAAAAGTAAGAAGACTAATGACAAGGATGAATTTCACCGTTGGCACAAGAAAGACCACTGGAAGAGAAACTATCCCGACTACATGAAGATTGTCAAGGAAAGGAAGCATAATGGTTCTGCAGCTCCATCGGGTACATACATGATTCAAAAATGTTTTATAATCAATAAAATGTCATGGGTTTTAGATCTAGATTTGGTACTCATATATGTAATTTGTTACAAAGACTTGGAACTAGCATTGCGTGGCAAAAGAAGAAATGAAGCTCCAGTTATTGATAGATCTATAGTAGATGCAACAGCAGTACGAGACTATCATTTGGATTTGCCAAATGGATTAGTATTAGTATTAAATAATTGCTATTATGTAAAAGACTTTATTTATGGTATTATCTTTGTTTCTAGATTTTCTAAGACTGGACATATTTTTCATTGTGCAAATGATGTTATGAACATTAGTTTGGATGAAAATAAAGTCTGCACAGGTGTCCTTGAAAATGGCATTTATGTGATTAATACTAATTACGTCTGTTCTATGAATGAAGTTTCTAATAAATTAAACGACAATTATCTTTAGCATTGTAGGCTTGGTCATATTAGTGAGAAACGACTACATAAAGTGAAAACCGATGGTTTTCTACAGTCAGCTAGTTTTGAATCATTTGAAACATGTAAGGTGTGTCTTAAAGGAAAAACGACTAAGCACCCCTCACTGGGAGCAATTAAAGAGTTAATGTACTCTTAATGTTAGTACATAGTGATGTCTGTGGCCTAATGCATATATTAACCAAAGATAATAGTTCTTACTTTGTTACTTTCACTGATGATTTCTCAAGACTAGGATACGTATATCTTATGAAGAACAAATCTGATGTTTATGAGAAATTTCCATACAAAAAGGTAGTAGAAAATGAAACGGGCCATAAAATTAAAATTCTTCGATCAGATCGAGGGGTGAGTATGTTGGACAGGATTTCCAACAATACTTAAAAGACAATGAGATTATCTCTCAGGTTACTCCACCCTATACTCTACAACACAATAGTGTGTCGAAGCGAAGGAATCAAACCTTATTAGGTATGGTTCGTTCTATGATGAGTAAGGCCGAGTTACCTTGTAACGACCCAGAATTCCTATCATTTGAAATTCGTATATTTAATTGATTTTAAATATTAACAAGTAAAATTTGTAAGTCGAAAAAATTATATTTCGAATATCTAGATTTAATTGGATAATTAAATCGATAATTTAATATTTGAAATTACAGAAATAATTGGAAATTGGGTTTAATGTGATTAAAATTGATTTGTAAAGTTGTATTGAATCATATTGGAGTTAGAATGATGTTATAGAACTTTTAAAATTGAATTAAAAGTTAATTTGTGGAAATTGAATATTTTAATATTTAATTGACGAGTAAAAACAGTCATTTTTCAAACAGTCTCGGATTTTGACAAAACTAGTTTCATTGGATCCATAATGTTAAATTATTGTAATATTTTAAATTTCGTGTCAATCGGATTTACGGTTTTTCCGGTGCAAGCTAAAACGCGTAGAAATTGGTTTAAGTGAATTTTAAATTTAAATAATTCGATTCGGAAACCTATCTTCCAACTACGATCGAATTGGCTCCCGATATATATTCTATTGCGTTCGGAATAGGGGTAAAATATTATAAACGCCAGGCGGCATGCTTCTTTTGGAGTTCGGAAAATTTCGGATGGATAGTGTTTCAGAATTTTCTATAAAAGGACTTCATAATTCATTATTTTCACCAAAACCCTAACCCTAGAAACCCTAGCCGCTAGCTACATTTCTATGGTCGAAAATGCATCTTCTTCCTCCTCTATTTTCTCACAATCCATCGACTTTCATTGAAAACTTCCAACTAATAAATTGTAGAGCACGTTGCGAACTACAAAACCAACGGTCACGATCGAATTTAACTTGGTGGATCGACGGCAAATCGTTCGTGAATGACGCGCGTTCGGGCTCGAATTTCGAAGCACATACACAGCCGAGCTCGGCCGGTCAATGGGCACTGGGGTTAAGCGATGGTGGCTTCGACGTGGAAGTGTCAGATCGTCTTCAAGTCGCTTATAGGAGTCGCGAAAATTCGACGATAAAGGCGGCCGAGATGGGTTGTTCGAACGTGGATATACCTGGGTAGAGAAGATGATAGCATCAGCCGTGATTTCCTTTGGTAAAACGAACGGCGCAGATGGATATAAGGTTTTAAAACTAAAAAGAAAATAGTAATTAATTTATTTAAATTCGTATAATGTTTAAAAGGCTATAACTTGTTCATACAAGGTCAAAAATTGATGAAACGACTTGCGTTGGAATCGTATTGTCGAATACTACGCAATAGAGCTGGATTGTGATTTATTTGAGCTAGTGGAATTTTGGGTAAAATTAAATGCGTGTTTAATTTTATTCAGAATAAAACACTGCAACGGTTATTAGAAGCAAGGTGAGAACTTCTCACTCAATCGAATTTGTTTCGATTTAAATTTTTAAATAGTTAGATTTAAAATTGCTTAATTATGTGATTAAATGATGGTTATCTGTTGTATTGAAAATAGACCCTATACGCCGCATATTAAGCGGAGGTTATTATATTAAACACATATACTGCGATATTCCACCTTGAAGTGGAATTGGTATTATATATGTACTTGGAGTTGATTTTCCACATTATATAGCGGATGAGACCCTATTGCGCCACATAATAGCGGATGATATTTTATATAAGCCCATGTACCGCGGTATCCCGTCTTGAAACGGGATTGGTATTGTGCTAACATCTGTGGATGTAGGGAAACAGGTTGGAGGGATCCAACTGAATTCCTCAAATAACTGAATTCGTTTCAATGTTGTGTGTTGATTATTTATAATCTCTGTGTGATTATATTTGTGATTGAAATCGTTGAAGGCTAGATATAGCCGAATATAATTTGGTATTGTCGGATACCGGAAATAAATAAAAAATTGATTTTTGAATATTCAGGTTGAAAGTTTATATTAAAATTTATTTTTGAGAATTGGGTAAATTTAAAAGAAGGGATTCTAAAATAATAAAGTTTTATTTTTAATCTTATTGAATAAAAATTTCAAATATGGGAAAAGTTTTAATAAATGGATTTCGGGTAATATTATTCAAAGGTTGAAGAATTTATTCAAAATACGGATTTTAAAGAGTTTGAAAAATAAAAGAATTGGTTTTCTTTAAAAGGAATTTATTTTTAAAAGGAAATAAAATTTGAAACCCATTTGGGAATTGATTTTTGGTGATTGAATTTAAATCTTTTGAAAATCCATTTTGAAATTTATTTGGTGTTTTGAAAAGAATTTGGAATCAACTTGAAAAGTGATTTGGGGTTTAGTAGAAATTGATTTCAATTTGAGATTTGAATGAAACTCACTTGGTGTTTAATTTCTTGGAAAATCAATATGGAATTTGATTTGGTTGTTTTTGAAACCAATTGAAAAAATTGAATTGTTGTTGAAAGTGAATATTTGAAATCGATTTGAAAATCGTATATCAGTGGATATTTGGAAATTTAAATTCCCCATGGAATTTATAAAGGAAAGGGAAATTTGTTTAAAAATAAACATTGATTTATTTTTGAAGTGTGGAAATAAATTTACGGATTTGGAACGTAGATTTAAAGTAAATCGGTAAGGATTTATTTAATTGGTTTAAATGAACCATTTTGAAATGAAAGTGTATTCTCCTTGGAAAGCAGAATAAAATTTCTGAATAGCTTTGAAAGATATATACATATACATACATATATATATATATATAATTCTAGAATTGGTTTTGAAAAGGATACTTTGGAGAAATTAACTTCTTAAATTATTTTCAATCCTTTAAGTAAAGATTTGTTAAGTTGATATAGAAATGATTATTTCTGAGATTTAATCAATAATTGTTTTAGAAAATAGTTATTTAAATAGTTATACTCTATCTACTAATTTTTATTTTGAAAATTAGTTTGGACTTAAGTTATATGTAATATTGGTGTAATATTTTTATAACTAATATTTTAAGTAAAGTGTTTAAAGAAAAATAGTTTTATTTCAAAGTGTTTTCCCGATATATTTTAGATAAGTGTTATAAATTATTTTAAAGTATTCGAACTCGGCAGATTCCAATGAAAATGAATAAATATTTGGAAGTGTTTCCACGTAAGGAAAAGTGATTTGAAATTTGTTTTCAAAATGGTTGAAGTGTGGAAAATATATCTTGTGAAGATATTTTTGGAAAATAAATAATTTGGGAAATTATTTGGAATCTGGTGATGTTGTGCATATCTATTGATAGTTAAATAACCGACTATCAATATTTACCTTTAAATGGGTATTTGTTGCGATTTGCTTGAATTTGAATGCTACACTTATTTTAAAATAAGCGCTTGTTATTCGGTTTAGCCGGGAGAGGAGCTTTGGGTCATAAATCCCATTCTGAATAGTGATACATCGTAATGGATAGCATTTGAAGACCAGTGTTGAAGACCGGATATTTTCGAAAAAGGTAGGATTACCATCGAATGTCTCTGCATCGGCAGATCCCCGATATAGAGATTTTATCACCCTTTGTGATGGGAAGTCCGGACGTGATTAGTGAATATCCGGATTGCAAGGGCTTCTTTGGAAGTGCCTTCGGTTCCGTTCGATCCCGGAACGGACTTTTATGGATGTGTGTCTGACGTTACAATTTGAGATGTAAAGCTGGTTTCTATCAAATAAATTTCTGTTGGTGGCAGAGAATTTATTCTCCTATCTTAACACCCTTCTCTGAGATGTACGAGCTCAGAGGTTATGTAGTTGATGGTTACTAGTGATACATTCCCAATTTGGTAATGTGGCATGCTGAGTGCTGCTGATCATTTGTTGATCAAAGCGTGGCTTTTATGAAAAGCGTAGCTTTGTGGACGAGAACTTCGTCGAACCTCACAACCCAGTAATGGTTAAAACAGGAAGAATGCAGCACGGTTATTTGGGGATAGCGCCCCTAGAGGGTATGTACATTTCCTTCTGGATAGAGGTGGTATTATGGCATGGAGCCCGGATACTTAACCTATGTGGTTGCTGCAAATTTATTTCTTTGTGGTTGTTGGTGAATCCCGGGATAAAGGTCGGTTATGACCGGGGGATGGCATACTCGTGGCAGTAGTTACCTAGTTCAGAGGTAACCCGGCCTTATGTTGGCAGAGATTCGGTTAGGTTCTCGGGGCGTCTCTCCAGAGGCGTACCCATGTGGCAATGGGAAGTTCCTTGGCCTGACCATTTGTTGGAAATCCAAACTCAAATATGCACCTTGTACGGTTTTAGTTGTAAAACCTACCATTTACTTATGGTGGTCACCACTATTTAGATGGTAGCTATAGTAGGCATAGTTCGGAATGTCTATGCTGGCTAAGATTTATATTATACTTTCGAAATATTTTCCTACACTTTGCACTTATAGTAATAATATCAAAAAAATTTGCGTATCAAGCATGTTTGACTATCACAAGGAGAAATCTCCTCCAATTCTGCGTTTGCATTGTGTGTGTGGCGGGAGGCCTTATGGTAGTTTCATTTTCCAAAAGCATTGCGGATCTATTTTAAAATATTTCTTTCTTTGTTTTAAAGATATAACTGTTTTAAGTTCTCGCACCAGTCCCATGACTGACCTGGAGTTTATTATTCTCTTCCTAAACTCTGGGTGCCCATCATTTTCCACACGGACAGCCTAGAGTAAGGTTATCAGGATATTCTGGAAATCAGGAGGTGTTGTGGAGCTCAAGAGGCGAGCTGGATGGCGAAACGTATCACTTATATATGATATTATCTTTTCCATTGTGTATCCACTTGTAAGGAAAAGTTCGTATAATCGTCCAGTTGTGTTGTGTTGTAAGTTGACTCTGATGATGTAATGTATAAAATGTACGGTTCTTTTGATTTAAAGATTATTCATTTATCTATTATATGTTGTTCCGCTGCGACTGTGAGATTCTGATATCGTTTCTGTTGCTTTTCTTTCTTACTTACTTCTTCTATCTTTTTCTTCTTCTTAATCCCTAAGGGTTCAGTTTTCCGACATTCGATTATTCGGCAGTTGATACGGTGGACGTATTAATGTCGATATTCGGGAGTCGAAAATCATGAAACGTCACATACCTCTATCTTATTGGGGATATGCGCTAGAAACTGCAGCACATATGTTAAACTTGTTACCCACTAAATCTGTGCCCAAAACACCATATGAGATGTGGTGTGATAAGAAACCCCAACTCAAATATTTGAAAGTATGGGGTTGTCTGCCATACGTTAAGAACGTTAGTCCAAATAAACTAGAAGCAAGATCGACACAACGTAAATTTTTAGGATATCGCAAAAAATCGATGGGATATATATTCTACAATACCGAGGAACAAAAGTCATTATTTCTCAACATGTTGTCTTTTTAGAAAAGGAATTTCTGTTAAAAAAAATTAACAGTGAATTTGTAGACTTGGATAAGATCTGAGAAACTAATACTGAAACGAAACAGTGGAAGGAACAAGGTCACCTATACATGAAAACACGCAACCTATTATAAGGTCTAGTAGGGAATCCCACGCACCAGAGAAATACTTCAGTTTTCTCGTTGATGGCAAAAAGGAGGATCGTGTCTTGGATGACAACACTCCTCCGTCTTTCCAACAAGCACTACAAAGTAAAGACTCTGCACTCTGACTTGAAGCTATGAATCCGGGATGGACTCTATGTATGAAAACAAAGTTTGGATTATGTCGAACATACCCTAAGGGATAAAGCCCATCGGTCACAAATGGACTTTTAAGAAATAGCTAAATGTGGATGGATAAGTGGAGACTTATAAAGCAAGGCTAGTTGCAAAAGGATTTCGTCAAATTCAAGGTGTTGATTATGACGAGACCTTTTCGCCCATGGCCATGCTTAAATCTATTCGATTTTGTTAGCCATTATCGCATTCTACGACTAAGAAATATGGCAAATAGATGTAAAGACGGTTATTTCTAAATGGTGATCTAGAAAAAAATCATTTATATGTCACAGCCAGAGGGTTTTGTTGTCAGTGGGAGCGAAGGTAGAGTTGCAAGTTGTTAAAGTCCATTCATGGGCTTAAACAAGCTTTAAGGAGTTGGAATAAGTGTTTTGATAAAGCAATCAAACATTTTGGTTTTTATCAAAACACAAAGAAAGTGTGCATATAAAGAAAGGAATAGGGAAATGCTATCGTATTCTTAGTACTCTATGTTAATGATCTATTATTGATTGGCAATGACACTTCATTAATGCAATTAGTGAAAGCTTAGCTTTCCAAAAACTTTTCCATGAAGGATTTGGGAGAAGCAGCCTATATACTTGGTATAAAGATCTATAGAGATAGGTCTAAGAGGCTGTTGGGGTTTTCCCAATCCCAGTACATAGACATATACTAAAACGGTTTAGTATGGAGAATTCCAAGCGTGGAAGTGTTCCAATGCAACCTGGAATTTTCCTTTCTAAAAAGGACGCTCCTTATACCGATAATGAGAAAGAGCGTATGAAGAGGATTCCTTATGCTTTAGCTATAGAATCTATAATGTATACTACGTTATGTACTAGACTGGATGTAGCATACGCGTTAGGATGTGTAAGATGATACTAGTCTAATCTCGAAGAAAAGCATTGGACGGCCTTAAAATGTATACTTAAGTGTTTGAGAAATACTAAGGACCCATTCCTTGTTTTTGCGAATGGTGACCTCCTTGTGAAGGGGTATACGGATTCGAGCTTTCAAAGTGATATAGATGATAGTAAATCAGTGTCTAGCTATGTCTTTACACTAAATGGTGGAGCTGTTAGTTAGAAAAGTTCCAAGCAAGAAACATTTGATGATTCCACGATGGAGGCCGAGTATATTGCCCTAAACGAAGCAGCAAAAGGGGCGGTATGGATGCGCAAGTTGTTGAGTGATTCGGAGTTATTCCCGATACTGAGAATCCAATGACATTGTTTTGTGACAACAATAAGAAGTCACGACACATTCTTCGAAAGTTCCACCTGATTAGAGAATTCGTTGAGAAGAATGAAGTTGTGATTCAAAGGGTAGATATCAAGGACAACATAGCTGATCCATTCACAAAGGTCCGACTCGGCCAATTCTCGAGAAACTGATTGAGAGGGTGGGATCGAGATTTTGTAATTGGCCCCAAGTGCAAGTGGGAGATTGATGGTGTTTGGGCTATGCCCTAGGGGCAATTCTGTAATTTATTAACTCCAAAATCAATTCTTGTTCGAAATAAAGGTGTTTCTTTTTTCTGCCATATATTTGTTATAATGTGTTGTAAATAATTAAATATTTAATTAAAAATATATTTAATAGAAAATCCATAAATGACGTGTTTGTGGTAGAAATTAAAATTAGTTGTAATCATGAGTATTGGATCATATTGTTACAAAACATATCATTTTAAATGTTCCTAGTCAAGATGCATCGACACTGAATATCGATGTATCCGTCGAGATTAGAGTATGTAATGCACTCCAAATGTTGGGAAGTGTTTTACTCATGACTACTGGGGGCACCTAGAGATTATGTACCAATAGTTATTGGATAGCTATAGAACAATTCGCTCGGTAATTTTCTGTTAGTTAATATAACTATGGTCAAACAGAAAATATTGATATGATTAATTTACATAATTCTTTCGATTTGAGAATATTGTCAACCTTCAATGAAAAAATTTGCTTTGAATATGGTCAAATCATGGAACGACATCCAGCAAGTGATTATAGTTGGGTCGAGTGGAAGTATTGGAAGGAAGGCACTATTCAAGAGAGGATTCATCACTTCAGTTATATGAGGTTAGTATCATTGTCAACTCAAGTCAACCCAAAATCAAAATCTCTGACCAGAGTAGTACTGTTAATTATTATTATTGAACCAAGAATTTTGTGTTTGGACTATAGAGTTGATATAGACAAATATTGGAATTTTGACCATTACCAAATTCCATAAATCCAAAGTGATATGGTTTAGACGAATGGAATTAGTGTGTATAAATGTCACTAACGGGTAACGCTTATTAAATTAAATAAGATTTTACTGAAAAATGAATAAGCGATAAAGTTGGCCATAATGTCACACCACTTGCTAAGTGACGTGTAATGGTTAATATTCGAATAGTTCGATGTTAGTTGCTGACCAAATTTACATCAAGAGTTACATAATTGAAATGATGAATTCCCTTAAGACCAAATGATTTAATTAGTTTATAATTGTTATAAATAAACTAAATTAATTAATACTTATGAAATATTAATTATAAAATTTGAATATGGTTTAAAAAATAAAAATTATTATATATTTATAGTAGTTATAAATGTACCAATCGATATACGATATCGATAAGCGATTAAATTAGATTTAATTGCATAGCATTTTGGCTTGGGCTTAAATGGGTTAAAACCCATCATTAGGGCTGCAAATTTCGGTTTTGAAAAGTTATTGAAGGTGGCTAAAACTTAGGATTAGACCTAGATATGGATGACTAAGATTAAGAGAGAATAATAATGAGATTGTTCTAATATCTCTTGTGTACAAGGCTACATATATGGATCTCTAAAATCTTGATCAAAAACAACTTTTGGCTACCATAATTATCAAGTTTGCTAGACGAAATTAATCCTTATATTAGTTCTATGAATCTCAAATCAATTCAAGTTAAGTAAAAGCATTATTTGATAGAAAAGACCGACGATTCCAGACTTTTAATCTGACGGATCAAGCATAACCAGGGAAGAGAATTCATTGATTCAAGTAGACTCAAAGGCATCATCAATTGTTATTTTATTTATATATTACAGTAATCATATGATTTAATATTGATTAATCCCTAATATATATATATATATACATATATTAATGTTGTATATCTAGTTAGGTGAGATTTTCGCAGGTATATGTAGTTGTCACAAATTAGTTTGGCTATGTGCATGGTTATATTATTATGTATTATAATTTATGTATAAACAAATCTAATTTTCTATGAAGATTAAATTTTGCCATTATTAATTATTTTATGTATATTTATATATTAATTTATATATAGACCAATGTATATTTTAAACATATAATTACATATATGTATATTTATAATGTATAAGTAGCTTAGAATTTTTCCTTACACCAATTTATACATAATATGAATTATCAAATTCGAAAATAAATTTTTATTTATATAAATAATTTTAAGGGTAAGTTTGGCTCACATCCCTAATAAGTTTCCAAATAGGGAAAACATCGTTTCCAAACTAAACTTACATTTCCGGTCCCTATTTTCAAATTCGTGCATACAAAAAACCCAAATACCCTTTATGTTTTTAACATTTCAAACATGTATAACTTTATGTAAGAAAATCGGATCGACATACCATTTTCACCAAAAAATCACAAATCTTATGATCTTTAAAATGAGATCCATAGTTGATACCAAAAATTCATATTTGTAGTAAAGGTGCTATTATTTCATATATTTGCAGAAAATTCAGCAAATTTTGAACACTTTCGATTTTTTTTCAAATCTACAACATTTGCAAATAATTGCAGACATTTCTGCAACTATATGGTATAGTTGCAGAAATGTCTGCAACTATTGCATATAGTTGCAGAAATTTCTACAACTATATGATATAGTTGTAGAAATGCAACTACTGCATATAGTTGTAGAAACTTCTGCAACTATTGCATATAGTTGCAGAAATGCAACTATATGGTATAGTTGCAGAAATGTCTGCAACTATTGCATATAGTTGCAGACATTTCTGCAACTATTTCATATAGTTGCAGAAATGCAACTATTGCATATACTTGCAGAAATGTCTGCAACTATTGCATATAGTCGCAGATATTTCTGCAATTATTGTCTATAATTCCAATTTTCCATTGAAATCGAGAAAGCTGAGCTCTCCATTGAAGAAGAAGATGAAATCAAGAAACACAAGTTCGCTAACGAAGAAGAAGATGAAACCAAGAAAGATAAACTCGTTATTAAAATCAATCGTGCAAAAAGCGGAGGGGTATTTTAGAAAAAAACAGCCGAAATGAAAAAAGTGACCTACAACATATGTTTTCTTGCGGGAGGAGTTTTAGTGAATTAAATTTGCTTTTAGGGATGCGTGCCTAATATTCACTAATTTTAAATTGTCTTTTATTGATTATTTAAATTGTTTATTATATCTAAAATAATTATTGCGTTGAAAAAATAATTTTATATTTTTCTAAATTACTACATCTATGCAGTAACCTACAAAAAAATTCAACTTTTTAATATTTAAACTTTTTAATAATTAAATTACTTCGGCTTAACATTTTTATTTATTAAAAATAATATTATATTTTAAAAAGTCATGAAAACAATTTTGAACCCGTATCTCATGATTCTAAATTTTTGTAAATTTGAAAAATTGATTTTATAATATTTATTACTAATATTTTAATTATTATGATCAAAACTATTATATACATATAATAATGATAAAATTATAAAATTATTATTTTATGTTTGTTGTGCTAATTTCAATCTGGAAATAATTTTAAAATACACATAATTATGTTTTAAGTATTTGAATGTAATAAATTATTCACATATATACATTTTATTTAACCTTATATATATATAATTTTAATTATTATATATATATGTATGTATGTATGTATGCATGTATAATTTTATATGTTATTTATTTACATATATTTATATTAATGTTTTAAATTATATATATATATATATATAAATAATTTTGAGACTTATAGTTATATAATATATTTTAAATATATGTATACATGCTTATATAAATATACTTTGCATTATAGATTTATACACGTAGTTAGACAATATACAATACATATGAAATGAGCTAATGTGTCCGTTGCAATGTAAATCCCAACATTTATATATGGATATGTTATACCCTTCATGGATTATTATGTTACACATGCACACACATATGTATATGTATATGGTACATGTATATGTATAAATTATATCATTTAAATCAACTTTATATTACAAAATACTTAAATTTAAATAAAATACATAATTTTATTTAAAATAAATTTAGAATTGTTCTAAATGAATTAGACTTCATGGGCCCAATAAAGATCCAATGGGATAAAAAAAAATTGAAATACACCCACCACTACTGCTGCGGGCTGGCCCAGTTCCAACAGACATCTCGCTTTGACATTAAGGTACATGGCCCCAAAGAAAGTTGAGAGCTGGACAAGCAAATTTCGAAGCTAATGTAGAAGAGATTTATTCAATGAAGTACTTCTGAATGGGGAACGTTTATTGTCTTTGCCACCCAGGCTGATGGCTCTTTAAGGCTATGCATTGATTACAGGGAACTGAATAAGTTGACCAAGAAGTATATGTATCCCTTACCTAGAATAGATGATTTATTTAATCGGCTTGTTGAGCCAAAATCTTTTCATGGTTGATTTTAGCCACTGGATTTCATCAATTGACGATAGCCGAGGACAACAAGCAGAAAACCACACTTCGGACGGACAATACAAATGGGAAGTTATGCCTTTCAAATTAACAAATGCCCCTAGTACTTTATAGATTTGATGAGTACAATCTTTAGGTGGCAGTTAAAAAGTTCGTTGTAGTGTTCGTAATGATATTGTACTATTCTCTAAAAGTGAAGGTAAGCATTAAAATCACTTAAGGAAGGTATTAGTGACTCCGACAAGGCACTGACTAAAATCCAAATTTTCAAAATGTCACTTTTGAAATAAGGATATGATATTTCTCAATCATATTATTTCAGAGAAGGAATTGTCTGTGGATCTCGCGAAGGTAGAAGTTGTCCAAGGCTGTAAGATTTCGAAGAATGCCATGGAAGTTAGGAAAACGAGTTTTCTTGATTTAAGGGATTACTATAGGAAATTCATCAAGGAATTTGCAAAGATAGCAGCCCCACTAATTCGCTTAACCAAGAAAAACTTAGTTTTTACATTAGATAAGAAATGCATGAAAGGGTTGAGAAGCTAAAGGAGTGGTTGATTAGTGCGCCGGTACTTACCATTCTCGATGGGATGAAGCCTTTCACTGTTTACAATGACATATATGGTATGGGATAGGAGCTCTTCTTACTCAAGAAGTAAGAGTAATAGCATATGCAAGTAGACATTCGAAGGACCATGAGAAGAGATACCCAACTCACGACTTGGAGTTAGTGGCTGTCATTTTTGCTTTAAAGATGTGGAGATGTTATCTTTTAGGAGAAAGGTTTGAGTTATTCGTCAACTATAAATCCTTCAAATACCTATTTTTCCAAAAAGATTTGAATTTTAGGCAGTAGAGGTGGATGGAGTTTTTAGTATTATATGACTTTAAGGTATAGTATACTCCCTAAAAAGGGAATATTGTTGCCGAAGCTCTTAGCTGGAGGCATGCTACTCTATGTGCTTCATATAAGTGGAGGCGGTTAGAGTTCTTCTCGAATTTTGATTTTCAACCACCAACAGAATTCATTGTAGGCTATTTGGTAGCAACGGAGGTTAGATCGCATTGGAAAAGAACAAAAGAAGGATGCAGTGATAGTATATATTTTAGGCAAGATGAGTAAATTAGAACATTTCCCTCGTGGCGGGAGGTATGAAATTTACTAAAGATGATATTTGAAAAGAGATGGACGCCTTTGTGTTTCTATGGTCGATGATTTTCTTGAGGAAGCTTTGGCTAAGCATCGCCATTCTCGGATGATTATTCCCCCGATGGAGATAAAATATACAACGATATAATGCAAATTTCCTATTGGTCAAGGAAAAAGAAGAGGGTAGTGGAGTTTGTCTGTAGGCATCTTATGTGCTAAAAGATAAAGAAAGAACAAGGAAAGCCTGGAGGGTTGTTGTTTCCATTAGAGATGCGGACTTGGAAGTGGGAGCATATATTGATAGCTTTGTAGAAAGGTTACTTAGTAGTCAAAGAGGCAATGAAGCTATTTGGGTTATAGTGGATAGACTCACCAAAAAGCACTTACATTATTCTAGTTAGGAGCAATGTGACTGCAACATCCCTTACGCAAATCTATATTAAAGAAGTGGTATGAGTGCACGAAGTTCCAGTTAGAATTGTTAGTAATATGGACCCTTTATTCACAAGTGAATTTTGGTGGAGTTTACAGTCGGCCTTAGGAGCGATGTTGAATCTTAGCACCGCTTATCACCCACAGACCGACGGCAGACAGAAAGGGTGAATAGGATTTTGGAAGATTTGCCGAGAGCTTGCATCATGGATTTTGGCTGACATCGGAAGCAACATTTACCGTTAGTAGAATTTGCATACAATAATAATTATTAAGCAGCAATTGGCATACGAGTTGCATAGGAGGCCATGTAATCGCCTGATTGTTGGAGGGAAACCACCGACAAAATTCTACTTGAACCAGAATTGATTCACAAGATCTTAGAAAAAAAGAGATGATTAGATGGTGAATGAAGGTCGCACAGGATCGTCGGAAGTCCGACATAGAAAGGAATTGGAGTTTTCGGTAGGTGACATGGTGTTCATTATGGTTTCCCCTCTTAGGAAGGTTATGTGGTTTAGTACGTCAGGGAAGTTGGTGCCAAAGTTTATTGGCCTTTCCCGATCTTGGAAAAAATAGGGAAACTAACATATTGAGTGGAGCTGCCAGATAAGTTTGCGAGAGTCCATGACTTTTCACGTTTTGCACGTAAGGAGACGCCTTCGTGACACCGCCACTATAGTAGAGCCTGATCAGCTACTAGATATTGAGATGAAGCCAATAGCACCCCATGCCACTACATGCATAATGGAGAGTACGAAACTAGAAAACTCCGTAACAAAGAAATTAGGTTGGTCTGAGTACAATGAGGAGATAATCCAGCAAAAAACACATGGGAAACCGAAGAGAAGATAAAGGCTTCTCATCCTAAGCTTTTCTCTGGTGAATTTCTCTCTTTAAAATTTAGATTTTCGACTATATCGTGGTTGCTAAATTGGATGGTATGGGATGGTTTCCACACTTTTACTACTATTTTTTCACTTATATAGAAGTTTATGCATATTTAGGATGCTTGCGTACATGCCTATAGGTCACGATCTTGCATTCATGCTACGGTTGAGCTCAGCTATAGTATGTTGCATACATAATCATATTGCATTTTAGTTGAGTAGATGATTTTGTAGAAAACTTGGTAATATAACATGGATTTTGAATGTGCGTTACACAATCTTTCTCTTAGGGATTTTAGAGATGAAATCCTTTTTGAGGGTAGGAGAATGTAACCCTCCGTAAAAATTAATAAGAAATAAATAAGTTAATAACAAGGTTAAAATGGAAACTTTGTAAATGTCGGGATTTTGGTATGAAAGTATCACCATTGTGTTCATGGTAATTTTCTAATCAACTTTAATATATTATTCACATCAATTAAACAAACAAGTCAACCAAACATGTAAAATGCAAAGTCTAGGCCACGATACATGTTTTATGGGTAGTAGAAGTGAATATATACAAATAAAATTATAATTCGCTTTAAAAAGCAAGCAAGGTCTAATTATTATAACTTTAATTAACTAACTTTAAATTTAAATTTATATTCCATAATCAAATACACACACGCACACAAAATACAATAAAATTTGTTGGTGAGTAAACTCATCCAAATCCATGTTAAAACCAAGAACAAGTCAATAAGAACACTGGAACACTTCCTACCATTACTAAACATCCAAAGCTTCCACCTTTAGTCCATTTTTTGCTTGGCTGCTTTCCCTCTTCTCTATTTGCTCACGTTCCAACCAATATTTGGTGTTTTTTCTCCTTTACTTCATTATTTGAGTTACTAATGCTTGTTTGTGAAAGTTTGAGAAAATTTGGACTTGATTTGATACGAGTTTAAAAGAATAAAGAGGAAAAAAAGAAGCGAGAATACTTCGGTTTTTTTCAAAAACCTTAGGAAACTGTAACGATCTAGAATTCTAACCCTTTTATTTTTAGAATATTTAATTAGTTTTAAATGTTAAATTTGAGTTTTTTATAACAAAATATATGTTTCATATAACTGATTTATTTTTAATGACGCATCTTTAATGTAATTTATAGATTTTTTCCAAAATTTTTAATTTGAAAAATAGTCGAACTTCCATTTGATGTATTCTACGGGAAACATTGGCATTTTGAAACTTCATAGAATTTAATAACTAGTGTTTTTATTATTGTTTGTGTCATGTCGCCTTATTTGCGTAATCATATTTGATTTTCTGCCGTTCGCTCCTCCTATGCGAAAGTTATGTTTCGTAGCAGACACCCATACTTAACACACACCTATATATATTAGCTTCACTTATCCCTTTCCAAATCAACTCAAAAACACTTAGCCGTCATTTCCTCCTTTGCCCTTGTACCTTTAGTCTCCTCAGCCACTTCTTTGTCCACCATGGTCTGTGCTTGTGGGTATATATTTATGAGCCCGGCGGGGGAAACGTAGAAAATCTTCTCATTCTCCATATTATTTATCACTGTAAAATTCAAAAACAAGGAAAAATTAGACGACCTTTTCCTTCTAAAATGAACATCCCTCAATACGTCGACGATTATCAAATAGCTCTAACACGAGAAATGTCTGTTTTGATCTCTAGTTTATTTAAAAAATAGTCCAGATTTGTTTCGTTGGGTGTGGTGGTGGTTATCGGCTATAAATAATAAGTGGTCAAGGAGAAGTCGGTTTTCGATGATCACGAGACGAATGAGAATGTAGTCAGGTTCGTATCATCAAGATATGATTTTTAGAGTTATTCGCATGATTTTTAGTAGCTTGGTTCATCATGGAGGAGGAGATGAATGAAATTTATTCAAAAATTAATTTTCGATGAACCGATTGTCGAGAAGAGCATAAGAGGCGTCGAGGAGGAGTCTTGGGATGAGACGGAGGCGTTGACCTTAGCGGATTTTGCTCTAGTGGTCCGTGTTAGTGGGAATTGGTCGAAGTAGGATTTGAGGGCTTATGTCTGTGGGTTCGGCTATCATGTAGCTAGGGTGGGGCATGGAGATGGCCACGGGAGTTGTGGATCTCTTGGAGATGGCGATGCAGTCTGGTTGTGGCCAAGGTGTCATGGTGTGCTCGTCTTATAAAGGAAGCTCAGATTTCTTTTCGCTTGTTCAATAGTGTGGCACGGTTGAAATCTGATTAGGTAGGATAGAGGAGGTGGCGTGGTGCCATGGGGTCGAGACAAGGTTGCGGACTTGTGGGTGGCCTCGAAGCATCGACGACGATGTGTTGCGTGTGTGCACGTGTACGACATGCACGTCCTTGCACGAAGATTTTCATTCCGAGCATTTGCATTTACGATGATTTAGGGAAGGAAATTTGATGATGCGGGTTTGGTGTGAAGCAAGTGGGCTTGGCACATTTGGCATTTGGAAGTGAGAAATATATTTGTTTTAAAAGTTAATTTATTTATAAATAGTGCATGTTAGTTATAAATTTGATCACTTGCTCATATTAAACCCGATTGACACACAAATTTTTGCATTGTACTCATATAGACAAGTGCAACATTGTAATATAACTTGTTGACAACTTTGGCAATTCATAAAATAATGATATATTGAAATGGACCGAATTTAATTATGTTATTTTAAGTAATGACATCATTAAATTATTTTCCTTGAATTAATTATATTTATTTGGCCAAATAAACACCGTACTACTAAAATGAATTGAATCTGGTAATTTGACACTTGTTTAGTAGAATAAATCATAGTTCCCTTAATTAAATTAATTGATCATTTACTTAGCAAAATAAATCCCCGTTCTATTATTTTGTAGATTTAGACATCTAGTTATATGCCATTAATTGATATGCCAATTTGAATAAGTAGTATGTTAAGCAGTGATGGTTAATTAATTATATAGATGTTGGTTATGTAAATGCTAGTAATTAACTTAGAAAGTTAAATTGGATGATATGGCAACTTATTTAAGTACCATTGTGATCGTTAAGCCTCTTTTAAATCTTCAAGGTTAATTATTGATTTGAAAGTTATTTTAAGAATAATTATTATCTATAATAAGGTTTAAAAGACAATTATTATTTAGCAATAAGGAATAAAGCATAATAACTACTTATTAATAATGGTTTAAAGATAGTTAATAATTGTTTACGATTCAAAGTTAATTGCTTTATTAGTATGATTCTTAAAGGTTATTTCTCAAAGTTATTTAAGAATATTTAATTATTATTTAAAGTTATTTATAATAATATATTTTAAAGTTAATTATTATTTTAAAATTGATTATTATATTAAAGTTAAATTATTATTTAAAGTTACTTA
Organism: Allium cepa; assembly: GCA_030765085.1. NCBI lineage: Eukaryota > Viridiplantae > Streptophyta > Magnoliopsida > Asparagales > Amaryllidaceae > Allium > Allium cepa. Next base: position 594,938,223 of record CM060945.1, read on the forward strand.
TTTAAAATTTAGTATTTTATATTTTAAAGTTGATTATTTCGTTTCAAAGTTATTTGGTATATTACTAATATTTTAAAAGTTTATTTGTTATTATAATAATACAATTAAAAAGTTTATTACTATAATAATATTGTTTAAAATATATTTAAATTTATTATCATTATATTAATATTATTTTAAAGTTGATATATTATTATGTAACATTATTTAAAAGTGAATTTATTAATATAGTAATATTATTTAAAGGTATTTTTAAATAACGAGTTATTTTATAAAAATTGTTTAGAAATAATAAATTATTTATTTAAAAAGAAATTATTTTTAAAAGAAAAGGTTTGTATAGAGGGTTTTATTTAATAAAAGAATTTATTAAAGGAATTAATAAATGTGGGAATGGATTTTCGAAGTTGGAAAAGTTGGGTTTTAATGGTTTTGGGATCAGAAAAAGGAGTTTAGTTTTTAAATGATTTTCGAAAGGAGATTTACGAATGGTGTTTAGGTAATTTATTTCTCCGTTTTAATGATATTTGGATTGATCATTTTAATATAATTTTGAAATAAAAAATCTCACTAAATGTTGGCGAATATACTTATATTATTTTATAAGTATGTGGATAAGATTTTCAAATTTGAAAGGAATTATTTGTGAATATACTTATTCCCATGAGATAAGTATATGAATATTTAATAAATATTTGAAATGTGATTTTAAATTAATGAAAGATTAATTTAAGAGGCTTGGTGGTTTCCATGGAAAAAATAATCTCTGTTCTGAATTTTGTCATTTGATAGTAAAATAAACGACTATCAAATCTTGGCCTAAATATGTAATCCTTCTTAATTTTGGTGGTACGGATATATTCCCTACTTAACACAACTCTGGATATATTTAGAAGAAATATGGGAATTATATGGTATAGCTACCTTCGGTGGTGTTGTAATGTACGTATAAACTCGTTTGTTCTTTTAGGACGAATAATGAGGAGATCCATCCACTAAAACGGTTAGGAGGTGATCCCCACTCTTATGTATTGTCTGTTTATTTCCTAAAAACCAGTATTGAGCATTTTGAAAAATCGACAATTGGATTTGGGAGTGCCTGATAAGCGGGGGAGTGTACTCTTAAGAAATGACTCGTACTGTAACCACTCCAAAAACCATACTCAGTTCTATAGAAGAATTTCATGATATATTAAGATATTTGAATCCATGTGTGATTCCAAGATCTATTTGAGATTGGGAATCCATGTGTGATTCCAAGACTCGTTGGGGTATTCGGATTCATGATCTGTTTTGATTGCGATGTGTGAGCTAGAACATCGGACGTGGCCTCATTAGCAATAATGACTAAAACCAGAGATAGGTTGCATGGCCAATACGGTTGGCAAACCTATAGGGTCCAGTCGGCTCCACTTAGACATTAACTATAGATGTTATGCATGCATGGGCAGATGCATCCGGTCATGGCGAGACCAGCTATGTTTTTCCTATGGTACATCACTAGGAATGTATGCTGCTTCGAAATGATATCTCTGATCCTTGTGCAGGAAGACCGTTCTCGAAGTACCGAGGGCATCTCCATGGAATCCTATACAATTAGCGAACGCGCCTTATCGATTTTTAATTATACACCTAGTATTATTGTGATGTACACTCACAAGTATCACAACAACTTGATTATTATTATTTTCACCCTTAGACATTATTATAATATCATTGGAGTTTCTTATATAAATGTTTTGGTTATCTTAAGGTCAAACCCGTCCGCATTTATGTGCGATGTGGTCTTACGAGATACCTTTGATTTTAAAGAATTTTAAAAGCTACAATAAATAATTTTCCTTGTGATTCGAGTTTCTCACTATAACGAACCGGATTTTCGACGTTCGAAAATCGACATCAATACGTCCACTATATTACATGCCGAACAATCAAATGCCGGAAATACCCGATCGTTAGGGAAAAGAAGAAAGATGTAGAAGAAGAAAATAGAAACACAACACAAAATATCACAATCGCAGCAAAACAATATATAATAGATAATAACCGATCTTTATACGAAAAGAACTAATACTGTTTTATACATTACCTCATCAGAGTGCAACAAAAACATTAGCACAATACTGGATAGTTATAATAACTTGTCCTCACAAAAACTGATAATACAACTTACAGTGCACAGCAGAATATACACCAAGTACGTGTGATACGTAAGCTTCATAGCATCCTATCCCGAATCTGTAATACTCGATTTGACCCAAGCATTTTAATAAAATAACACCTGAGTCAGTCTGAAAAACAAGCGTGAGAAAATACACACAATTGAATTATTAAAGTTTTCAAAATCCTTTGAAAATCAAAGGTATCTCGTAAGACCACGCAACAAATAAACATTTGGGTTTTTACCTTACGATAACCAAGACATTTCATATCAAAATCCTCTGATATTATAATAGTGTCTAGGTACAAATACTAATTCAAATAGCTGAAATGCTTGCATCTCACGTTCCATCATAGTTGGCCACAATCAAAACCGTATAGCGCTTATTGGTGATTGAATTCCATATAATGACAGGGCTACTGGGGCATCGTCCGTCACAGTACCTAGCCTAGATCAGCGTACCGAGGACCACTCTGTTGTCCAAGAGATGATGGTTTTGATGACAATAACCTTAGGACTTGTTACAAAATATAAATGCTAACATTATAGTTTAGATATATGTATGTATGTATGTATGTATGTATGTATGTATGTATGTGTATGTATATGCAGGATATAAACATGCAGGTACCAAGAATGAAGACTGTACAGTATAGAGATTTAAGACTGAAGATAACAAGATTGAAGACTCATGAGTATCAAGATATCAAGATTTCAAGGGTAGGAGATAAGTATTGAGTCTAGAATTATGTTAAAACTTTTTGAAAGCACTCACATCTTTATTCGAAATTTATTCGTGGAATGGAATCCACTTTGAGCCCGTTAAAGGGATGAAACCCTAGTGGGATGGAACCCACGACAATATCTAGTGAACATATAGTGGTCCTATTTTGATATCCACTAATTTTATAAAAATGCTTTTCAAAAATATATATCTTGTTTTAATTTTTTTTTCAAAACTTTCTTTTTAAAAAGACATTTCTTTTGGTTTTAAATATTTTAGCTTCAAAACTATTTTTATCATTTTTAATATTTTGATTTCAAAATTGTATTTGTTTTTAAACCATCTCTTGTTTTAAATATTTATATACTCAGATGTTAAATCACTTTATAGATTAAGATTATATATATTAAAAGTAACTTTCTTGATTCTTTTATATGTTTAAACTATATTCAAATATATTTACAAAGTTTAGAAATTCTTTTGAGAAATTATAGAAACCAATTTTAATAAGAAAATAAAAACATCAATTTTGTCTTGAGCATGTCGACATCCCTCAACCCCCATATCGACATGGTGTCCGTTAAATTCAAAATTCAAGTTTCCAAAAAAGTGTCTATTCGTCGCAACCTTTTGCGAAGAGATGACAGTTGCTCTATTATATATACCTGTTGTTTTGAACGAATTTTAATCATAATTTTACTTGTTTTCTCTCCTCTTCATCTTCCACATTTACTCTAAAAGAATCCTAAACTATACTCTGCTGAAATACGAATTGAATCAAATTTGATTATCTCTTGTTTGATTCTCTGCCACTCTCTCTATAAGATCTCAGTGCTATACAGAGTTATAGAATCTTTTGTAAATCAAACTATTGAGTAAAAGGTGCGGTTGAGCCTTGAAATCAATTGGGTGTGATTGTAACCCCGAAAATCAATTAGGTGATCCTGTGGCCTGGTTAAATCAAGTGAGTTTGGCCTAGACTCGAATACAGGAGGGTGTACCTCGTAGCCTTGAAACCGAGGGTGTAATCTGGGAGATTATTTTGATAAGAAACTCATACGATTATACATGACTAGATGTAGGGTAACTCCGAACCAGTATAAAATTATGGTGTGTTTTTTCCTTTACTGCTTTTATTTAGTATTTGCATCTGTATCTGATTCTGTGATTATATTTGTGTCTGTGAACTGCATTTGTTGGTGATTAAATTACATAAGTTTCAGAAAGTTTTATAAAATCCATAAAACACTATTCACCCCCCTCTAATGTTATTCCACCCTTAAGATCCGTAATCCACATTTCTCATACACTCCCAATTCCCTACACACAAGACCAGAATTATCCCTAACCTGGATAGCCCAATAAGATCACCCCGCGGTTGGGATCGGCAACCGCCTACACGGTTGAACAAAAGGGACTCTAGACAGAGGTGATCTTACCCTACTTGGGTGCTACCCACTTAGCCTTGCTGCACCTCCCCTATTTTAGCCATTCCCGGTTGATGAGGCTTAAGACTACGATTACCTTTTTAGAACACATTCACTTAGAATGCTCATCGTCCTCCAATGACAATGTTCCGACAGCACTCATCCATACAAGTCCGTTACCGGTCCGAACGAAACGGAAGGCACTACTCCTTCCACATCCATTTTGGAATCACCCTCAGGACTAGTAGCGATTAGCCCTTGCACTTCGCTACTCCATCTTCGACTCCAAACTCTTGTCTTCCTTACGAAAACGTACTCGTTGGATCGAAGTGGTTTTCGAATCACAATTTCGATCCCGGTCTCTTCGAAACAAAGTTCGTTATTCCCGGTAAACTCAATCCCGGTTCTCTTAGGAAATAAATAGAGAAAATAAGATCAGAGTTCACCTCCTAACCGTTCTCGTGGATAGATTTCCTTATAAACGTCATAGAAGAACGAAATGAGTTTATACGTACAATATAGCCCCTCGAACGGTAATTGTACCATATAATTCCCATACTTCTTCTAGATATTTCCAAAGTTATATCTGCGTCTAGATTTGATAATCGGTTATTTAACTATCAAATAAACAATCATTCAACCAAATATTTTATTTTCGTTCAAAGCACCAAGTCTTATTAAATTTAGATTTTAAATAAACTAAACCACTTTATTCAAGTTATACACTTAAAATATTTAGAATAAGCTACTTAAATTCTTTATTCAAAATAATACTTATGAAATTCTATAATAATTTTCCAAGTAAAACTTTAGCCAAAGTCTACCTTTATAATAAAACTATTATATAAAGTATAAATATTTAATAATTATCCTTTAACTCGTAATACTAATTTATCCTTTAAAAATAATTAACTATTATAATTAACTTAATTAATATTTACTTAACCAATTTTAAAACAATTAAATAATAAATTTCCAAAAACCATTCTTTAACACTTTTCAATTTTCTAATTAATACCTAAAAATCTTTCTTTAAAATAGACTTAACTTTTCTGGAAAGTATATTTCCAACCCAATATAGCCAGTCCAAATATTTTATAAATCCCTCCCGATTTATTTCCAACTTAATTTACGTTCGCATTCCGTAAATTTTCATTCTCACGTTTTTTTTTAAATAAACAACCATTTATTTTCAAAAACAATTTATCATCTCCTTATAAATTCCCACCGTGAATTTAAAATCTCAAACTATCCGTTGATAAATACTTCACTTTATTTATAACCCAGTTTATAAATCCCACGGTCTCATTCATTCTCCTTTTAATTTCTATTTCAAAACACTTAATTGATTTCCAAATTAATTTTTTCTGAATTAATTTCATTTTGAAATTTATTTCTTGATTTACCCAAATTACCCACCCCTTAATTTCATATTCACTTCCCTTTGTGATTTAAAATCTTATTTAAATCTAGAACATCAACTCCACACTTCATTTCAAAATTCTCCTTTGATTTCTCCCAAACCTTTTAAATTTTGAATTTAAAAATAAATCCTTTAATTCTTAAACAATATCGCTTACGTCCTCAAAACTCTTTTATTCCCATTTATTCAAAATCTCTATTTTTCCATACTTGGAATTTATTTAATAGGACTTTGAAATCAAACCTTTTTACCTTTTTCCCAATTCATTCTTTTAATTTATCCAACTTCACTACAAATATTTTACTTAAAATTTTCTTTTTATTTTCCTTCAAAAATCCAATCTTTATATTTTTGATATCTTAAAGTACCAAAATATATCCAGCAAAACCATAGCATTCAATAATTTCAATATTCAATATGATCTATCACAGATTATCGAATAAATCATATAACTTAATATGAGAATAAATTCTAATGTTTTTAAGGAATCCAGTTGGATCCCTCCAACCTCTTTCCTTGCATCCGTAGAGATTAACACTATATAAAAATACGAAACCCACTTCGAGGGGGATATCCCGGTATATAGGATCATCCGCTATTATGCGGGGCGCGTAGGGTCTCATCCACTATATATTGTGCGAATATCAATCACTCCAATATATGTACACCGCTGTCTATAATAATACGTCCAGACTGATAAAAATTCATCAATCCAATCAATCAACCAATAATTCATTTTAACCATTTTAATTAACCAGTAATCCAAATTTGAGTGAGATTAACTCACCTTTATATTTGTTTGCAATCCACTTCAACCTTGACCTACTCCTTCCCGGTTTTAGACCTCGTACAAGCAAATTGCGGGTTTTATTAATCAATGAGATAAAAAAAATTGCTTTGAATTTAGTCGGCTTAAAACTTTAATTTTCATAACCGCTTAAATTTCTTTCCCACTTTTTTTTCTCTCAAACCACCTAAATTCTCTAAAATAAACTATAATTTCCAAACATCTAAATTTTATATAACTTTCCAATTCCAAACATTTAAAATTTCCTTCTCATAAATCTTATCTACTTTTTTTTCAACTTAAACATGGTTACAGAAAAGAAAAAAAAAGTATATAACTTCATTATAAATTTTTAATTAAATTCACAAATCCTACACTAAAAATCATAGAAAAAATACTTCCCTAATACACCACGTGCCTACAAAGCAACGTAGACCCACGACCTTCCATCAAACAACCCCCACCAACATCCCCCGGAAACCCACTCGCGAGCGTTCCAACCTCCATGCCTTAGCCTCGACTTCGGTAAATCCTACATTGCCTTAACAACCTAGTACGCGACCTCAACTTCGAGCTTATGCCCATCCACCAATTTGCCACCGCGCGCTCGACTGCTTCGCCTAAATGAACAACGTCACGGCCTCGAGCCCACGCACCCATCCTCTACCAAAGCTCTTGCGTGAGCTTGCCCTTCTTCCGATCACGAGTAGTTCGTGATTTATTTTTATTTTATATATGCGAACGAATTTGTTCAAATAAAAAGAAATAGGAGGGAAGACATGATTTTATTTTTATTGAATGGGATTATAAGAAGGGAGGACGAGGCTTGAATGGGTTCAGCTGCTCTCTTTTTTCTCTTTTGCAATTTGTATGCATGGATTTAAAAAGGTGGAGGAAGATGCTTGCATGAAGAAAGGGTCTTGCTATAGTGATTGAAAAGAAGGAAAAAAGTTTGGACGTGAAAACATATGTCAATCAATAAAAAGTGGACGTGGATATATATATATATATATATATATATATATATATATATATATATATATATATATATATATATATATAAATTGTCTCGAATTCGCAACCTAAAATTTTGGCCTCTTATTGAGGCGTGCTGCTAGGCATTTATAATGTTATACCCCAGTTTCGAACGCATTGGAAAAGGTCTCGAGTCCTAATTCGATTGTATGGAGAAGATAGCTTTTTAGACCTAATAAATATATTGAATTTTCGATATAAATCTCAATGCGTTTATATACCGTGTGTTCACAAGATAACTCAAAAAGCTAAGAAATTTGAAATCCGGTAATAATACACTATTACAGATCCAATGAAATATGTTACGTCGAAATCTGAGACGGTGCCTCGGAAGGCTATTTTTAAATGTCAATTTAACAGTATATTTCAAACTGAACAAATCACCTTCAAATTCAATTTTAAAACTTTTATTATCTTTAGTATATCAACATAAATTTTATAAGCCTTTGAATTATCTTTAACAGGCTTAAAAACCAAGATTTCACATTTTACCCAACTTTCGATTATTTAAATCAAAATTTTAATATCAAATAAATAGTTATATTTGAAATTCAAGTTAAAAACTAACTTTTTAATATTTAAAATTGATTAAATATTCCAATTTCAAATGTCCAAAAGTCCGTGTTGTTACACTCACGCTGATTTTACTTGATTGACCCGGGCGTTATTTTCCTGTAATGCTCGGGTTAGCCCGTTTTCCAAGTTTGCTTGGGGCTTTCAGGGAACGAGCTGGATTCTCCAAGACATACTCACGTATCTAATGTTTTCCATTGTTTTGTTGCTCTTGATTTTTGTATGTATTTATCAACAATCATAAGGATAGGTTGTTATCATTGCCTTGGCTTACACAGTTCAGCGTGCTCTGATTTGTGTTATGTATGTATATATAAAATGATTTCTTTTTGTAAAGATCTTGTGTATATTATATATTTATCTCGTCATAATGTGAGATTTTGTTCTTTTTTTTCTTTCTTACACCCCAAATAATCTGTCTTTCTAGCAGTTGGATATTATGCACATGAATACCATTGATGTATTAGTGTCGATTTTCAAGGGTCGAAAATGCGGGTCGTTACAGAAATAAATAATGAAATCACTTTTATAACATTAAATCTAAGATTCAAATATTTGAATAAATCAGATATCTAAATAAGAAGTGTTCGAAATTTCAAGTCATTACATTACTTTAGGATATATGAAATATGGTATTGGTCATAAGTACCAATATTATCCATATACTCGACTGGTCCATTACAAAGTTCTTGGTTCAATAATTGCATTTATTATTAATCTTTCCACTCTACCTAGAGATTTTGATTTGGTTTTGCTATGGTTGACCATGACACTAACCTCATACAGTTGAGGAGATGAACTCTCTATTAAATAACACTTCATTTCCCATGCTTCTACACATAACCAACTATAGTCGCTGGATGGTTGTTATGTCATGATTTAACTATAGTCAAAGTGAAGTACCCACATAGAAGTTTCATAGTATTCTCAATTCAAGAGAAATGTGTAACATTATCATTTTGAGATTTCCTATTTAACTTAGTTGTTATTAATCAATAGGAATTTCTCGGATGAGTCATTCCATGGTTATCCAATAACTATGATATGTAACCCCTTGGCGCCCTTAACAACCATTAACTGATATTTGGAGAAAGTTACATAATCTAGTCTCAACTGATGTATCGATATCCTTTCTCGAAAGATCTTAGCCAATAATATTTAAAATAAAATGATATTATCTATTGCGATTAATTGCTCATAATTGCAACTATTTGCAGCTAGAATCAAATAACATTTACTTAATGATTTTCTTACTTATATACGGTAAATTGATTATTTAATTAATTATATCACCGTATAAAAAATTAAATAATAGAAAACGATACCTTAATTACGAGCAAGATTGATTACAAGGTTAAACAAATTACGTAACTTTCCTTAGGCATACCACCAACTCTCTCAATCCTATATTATTGAAATTACCTACTATAGCGATATAATCGATGTGCCAATCAATGATCTTGGGGATGAAATTTCATAATGCCTTATCTTACTTTTACCTATCATAGCTTTATAGCAACACTCAACAAAAATTGAAATCAAAACATCCAACCTTCATTGAATTGGTCGTTTACGGGTCAAAGAAGGAGATAAGAGTATCAATTGAAATAGTTGAACAATGATTTGGTTTTGATTATTGTTCGTACAATTAAATTATGAATGAAATGCTTTATTATTGTTGTTGCAAATGTATCCACATGTTTTTGTTTATTAACTGATGGTAAATGATAGAACATATTTGAGTTTAACCAGGGGTTTAGTGCATCTCTAACGATTCCTCATACAAGCTTAATATTTAACAAAGAGGAAAGATGAGAAGCCCAATAGTATCTATTGCACATTATACTATGTGTAATCTTCAAGGGCCAATTCAGGATTCTGAATTGGCTTTAGACACCTATTTAATAGGCACCCATATTCAGGCGCCTATTAAATATGTGTCCAAAATCAAGCATCTATTTAAAAGACACTTGAGCATGGACGACTATTAAATATATGCCCAGGCCATAACAGCTAATTCAGAGCCAACGGCCACTCTAACGGCCATTTCCCTTTGATTCCGTAATCAACTCCCTTTTAGTCTTGAATAATTTACCCAATTCATTAATATTTCTTCTTCTAAACCACATTGATCTCATATCAAATTTGATCTCCATGATGTCTTCACCATTCGAAAAATTATCACAACCTTCAAATGCTTAACATTACATTTACGAAGATAATAATGAACAACACGGTACTCCTTCAGGCCAATGCTCATCCAACCCATGGCGAAGCGACGAAGACTACAGCTTGTGCAACATTTACTGTCATTATACCAAAGATTTGACAAGAGGTAATGACCAAATTGGCAATAAGTATTGGAAGAAAATAATGAATACCTTCAACATAAAGTATTCAGACATCACATATTCATTGTCAACGATTCAGGGTCGATTTGGGAAAATTAATTGACAAACTCAATTTGACGAGGATTTATAAAATAAAGAAAGCGAATCTCAAGGAAAAGGGATGCGAAGATCATTTGGTATGTTTCTTGATTTTCACAGTTCTTTAGTATGTAATCTTGTTATTATTTTTGACTTTCTTTTTTTGTTAGAAAAAAACGATGCATAAGGAGTTCTTAAAGCTTTTTACAAGGGAAAACATACTATATATGGCATCGTCTCATGGATGAAAAATATACCATAGACGTATGAGAAACATACCGTAGACGCTCTCATCGTCTCATGCATGGAAAATATGTCTACCATTTGGCTAGCTATCAAAACAATACGGGGGTGCATGTTTATCATGTAATACCGGCCTGACAAAATATACCAAAAGCCAAACGTCTACCTCACCTCTCATAAAGCGCAAGAGTCGAGAGCGTGTACAAACATTCAAGTATAGACGTTCTCCGGTCTATAGTATGGAGCTGATCTAGATTGACTACCGTTACAAGATACCCTAATATAATGGTCCCCTTTTGGTTCAAAAAGAACATTGAACCAAATATATATAAGAAAAACACCCTAACGACATCATCACTTAGCAGTAGTGCCCATATGCGATGTACTGTACTCCCGTTAGTATGTCAAGTGAACAACACTCGAAAAAACATGACCGTCCTTAAAATGAGGTGGATATATGGTGAATAACTCAGGAGTCACGTATGCATCATCAAAATGAAAAGACATCCCATCCTGGGTATCCTATCTCAATCCCAGTCGACATATAAAAATCGACGGGGTAATGCCAAGCTCAAAGTCTGAAAAATGAAAGTGTGTGCGGTAGGCAACCACCTCTCGACAACGGTAAAACATGTGAGAGTGTTCAAATAACTACGAATGTCGAATCTATAGGGAAAAAGACAAAAGGACTAGCCTGCAGCCTACTTACTAAAGCGTGAGGGGGTATATCATAGTAGTGTATTATACACTTGGACCAACTGCTCCGACCATTGAAATACTGGGTCTATTTAATAAACAACAGTCATGACTAATATACGATTAACATAACATCGACTAATATGCCCAGTATATGCTGGGTCTATGTAATAAACAACAGTTGATGATTAATATGCGATTAACATAACATTGATGTACCAACAGTTATTTATATTTATAATCTATACTATAATATAATTATTGAGTTAGATTTCAAGAGCACACAGGCCTCCTTCATATTTTGGAAAATGAACAGTCACGTTTTTAATTTCTTTCTATTCCAAACTTTGAAATGTGATAACTTTTTCTACGTTAATTGAATTTAAGAATCGATTTCAGTATGAAATCTCAAATTTAATATGATTTCCAATGATATCCATTGTTGCTAGCTAAAAATAAAATTTTCAAAATCATAGTTTTTTGGATTATTCATATTATTAAAGTTATTAAATCTGTTTGACTTTATTTCATTTAACTAATCTATGTCGTTGATTGTTTTGAAAATTTACAGCTCTGATTCTACTTTCACAAATCACAGTCAAGACTGGTGAAATCCAACATTACCAAAATACAGCAACGATGTTTGATGGAATTAGAAATGGAACCAGAAAGCTCAAAAGCATTAAATACAATAATATGCTTCTTATTATATTGAATTTGCTTTGACTGTTAAAGAAATACAATGATATTCTTCACATTAAAATAAATATTGTTGAATAATGGTTGTTAGTTCCAGCACTTCAGACATAAAATATGTATGCTTTAGATTTAGCATATTTTTCACAAGAATCGTTCAAAACAGAAATAAATCTCTTTACCCACTAATCTTATCATTCTACAATAATATGATGCTGCATAATGTGTTCCTAGACATAGGCAGTTATGGGATCATCATCAACACTTGCGTTCTCATGATTCATGTCAACGTTGTTTTTGTCATTTTTGGATTAATGGTCAAGTGTAAACCAAATGTTATTACCTATGCTGGTCTTATAGATAGTTATTACCGAAGCAGCAAATGAAATCAACGACATCAAGCATTAAAGGAAATGATTGATAAAGTTATCTCACCAAATGAAGTTACATATAATACAGCTGACGCATGGAGCAACAGCTGATGCACACAATAAATTTATATATGTATAATTTATATGTGTATTGTGTGGAAATTTTATCTTTGAAATCATTTTTGCTCGATATTTTGCAATTGTTTATCAAGCATCAGTAGTACCTGCAATACCGTTTTCAAAGATTTATACACAAGTTTTAGACAAAATGCAAACTTATTTGAAAAATGATAAAAAGATATCACTATTTCTCAATCAATGAACCATATAAATCATTTAAACATGTTATGATGATAAGATGTTGAGTGCGGTCCGTATGCGAAGCACGGGTTCGCACTAGTTATAATTACACCTCGATATCCAGAGCGGTCCACACACGATGCATGTATCCCTTCGATAGCTCATACAAGATGATCGTAAGTGTAAATCATTGTCTCGGGATTAGGAACAATATGAGCCGACCGACTTGCTCCTCTGCCTATGTTCGAACGTTATGTCTTATAATTTTAGTAATGTGTATCGAATATGCCAATTTAATGGGCTAGCACAAATGCTGTTTTATGGGACCAAACCCTTTATGCACAAATTAATTGTACTGTACTTGATTAAAATGACAATGGGAATCTTTGCTGCTGGGCCTCGGGGCCTCTGGTTTAAAAGCCATAACGGTGTTGTATACGTCAGGAAAGTCGGGAAAGTCACCGTCTCCCTTCATCCAACTATCTTCTTCAGCCCAAAACCCTAACTTAGCCATGGTGTTCCTAAAACGTAGCGTTCCTCCAAAACCCCGCAGACCTTCTCCACCTCTGCCCCCACCCCTACCCCCACCCGATCCTCAAACTCAACCCACAGTTTTGAACCCTGCTAAAAGTAACGGCAGCAAGTCATCCAAACGGAAATCTATTTCGATTGGTGACGACCAAAATGTCCACGTCAACACCATGATAAAGTTGCTTGCCGATGCCGGCGTCACTCTTACTGCATCTATTCCTTCTCTGCCGCCCGATACCCACAAGCTGCGTTTAAAGCTTGAAATTAAATTTTCTGCGGATTCTTGTTTGATGGATAGTTTTGTAAATGGATTCAGATTCTATATTCAGAATCCACAGAATTTGAAAAGGTAGGTCTTTCTAACTATCAGTTAACTTTGTTGAAGGATGAGCGACAGGTTTTATATTGACGATAAACAGAATGGGTAGTTGTGTTGCGTCTAATGCAAACGTCACAAACGATTCGAGTTGCATGATAGTTCATGCCTCTGTTGTAAAAAGCCTTCTAAGCTCCCGCCTAGGCTTTGCCTAGGTGCTAGGCTAGCATAGCCGCCCAAGTATTTGCCAAGTCTGTGCAGATGAGACTTGCTGCATTATCGAAATATGCAATTGGGTTCATAGGCATCATAGGCATCGTCTATGCATAGACCGATTTAGACTTGGTGTCTCTTATAAGCTTCAAAATGTTTATTCCAAGCAGTTTTGTCTCTATGGCGGCTTCCAAACCCATCTAAATCCATGATGTCCCATTGTGGATCAGTTAATGCTAAGCAAAATAATAAAATTTTATCCAAAATGCACGAGTTTATCAGAAACGCATAGTTCCGATTAATGCTCGATTAATCCTTGCCTAGGCGATTAATTCCTAGCCCACACTTACCACCTGGAGTCCGCCTATTGATTTTTACAACCTTGGTTCATTCCACAGGGTGATGTACTTTCTGTTTTGACCTTCCTTATTCTTCCTGAGTGGATTGATGCAGGAAGTCTTATTTAAGGCCATTTGAGGTTTTGTTACTTTTTAATATAATTTCGATTGAATTCCTATGCCTAGGTACGTGGGATTGTTCTTTTATGGGTTCTTTCCGAATTTTAGCCTTCAATACCTTCTAAAGTATCAGAGTGCCCAACTTTTTCATGGCCTTTTCAAGTAGATATGCAGTGGAAGACCTTTATGAGCTGTTTTGCAATTATGAACAAGTGTATCTATAAGCAAAAACCACTTATTATATTAGTAAACAAAAAAGTACTCAAACTGCCCCCAAAGCTAGATTTGTAGTTTTCATCACAATTCACATTTTGAAAGTTCCAACATTCTAATGGGCATTTCCCAATTCTATTTTCAGGGTTTTAATTCCTGCTTTGATTGATGGAGGACTTGCAAAGGGTGACAGTCTGATCCGTATGTTGCTCTTGGTGGGGGCCATTCAAGCAAAAATCCAGCATGCCTTGTTTGAAAAGCTTCCAGAATACTTCGATGCTTCTGGACCATCTCAAATTCTGAATGATGATATTGCAAGGCTCATTATACATCAGTTCAGGTATCTGGATTATCTTGTTGATTCCGAAGGATTTAGTAGTAAGCTTATGGAGATTCTGTCCATTTCACCACTTCCATTAAAGAAAGAGATTATAGGATCTCTTCCGGACATCATCGGTGATCAGATCAGCAGCGCAGTGGTTTCCTCTTTAGAGAAACTGTTACAAGAGGATTCCAAGGTTATTGTTCCTGTACTGGACTCATTCTCTAATTTTATCTTGAATGATCAGCTGCGAGAACAGGTTTATATTCTGTCTTTAAAATTTAAATTAGGCAAACCATTGGAACCCCCTCTTCTTGTTTTGTAGAGCAGCAATCAATAGTGCATTCATGACACTTTGCCTGCACCCACTTGAATAATCAATTATTATTCACTTGAATTATTTAGTGCTTTGCTTCCACATAAAATACTTGTATATGAAAGAAAATTTGTGTAGCGGGTGCTACATGATAGTTTCATTTGATGTGACCTGAGGAGGTTTTTAATGGTTCATTTTGTCCATTATATATGTACTTATGTCACTTACAATCAACTAATGTGTATATTTAAGGCGGTTACGACAGCATTGTCTTGTATTAGAACGGTTGATGCAGAACACATGCCGCATTTGCTCAGGTTTTTGTTTTTCTCAGCAAATTCTACCAATGTTGGTAGAATAATTTCACAAATACGTGAGCAGGTGAAGTTTGTTGGAGCAAGCGATCAGCGTCATGCAAAACATATGAAGCTTAAAGGGAAGTCGTTGGCTGATGGCACTGACGCATCAATCCTCGATGCTCTTAAATCGAGCCTACGGTTTAAAAATGTATTTTACATACTATGGATTTTTATATATACCAGCTCCGTGTATTTTTATGTTGGACTGTTAATATAGATAGGGGTGGCTTATTGATATTATAAAGCGCGATAATAATTATTGATGAGGAGAACATAAAATTGAATGCCCCTGAAGCAAAATTTTGCATTCAATTGCGATGGAAAATTTCAAAGTGATGTAAAAGTTCAGCATGTCACTAAAAATAAAAAATATATTCAAATGTTAAAAATTATAGTTAATAAAAATACTTCCAAAACAATGATATTCAGAATAACTTTTGTTTCTATAAAAAATAACTTTTGAAACAAGGCGGAATCCGATATTAAGACAGTCTTAATTTTCAATTTAGTTGATTCATTGTATATTTATTTGTTTAATCTTTTCCTTGTCCTGGATTACCTTTTGGCCTGGTTATTAGCTCAGTGGTAGATCATGCCATTGCGACATCTGAAGAGCTAGAGGTTTGCCTTTTTGTTAGGCAGGATATACGGTCAAAAGAACAACTTCATCGGCATGATATAACTTAAACCTGAATATTGCTACTCACTTGTTTATGAGCATTCTTGTTGTTTTGCTGCTTTTCCATACTTACTCATGGAATCAGCCTGAGTTGTCGAGTAGCGCAAATGTCTGCTTCCCCAATGTGATAAATTTTAAAATTATGCTATAATCATTTTTTAAATTTCAAAATTCCAAAAAATAAGACTGACGTTTTTAAGAACCCAATTTTCGTTAAAAAAACAATTTTTTAATAGTTAAGGGATAGAAATAATATTTGAATTGGGTGGAATAAGGATATTTTGGTAAACTTACAGAACAGTAAAACCAATTCATTTGAGACTAAACTAACCCCCTCCGTTCTTTTCAAACCTCTTATACAGATCCACTTGTGTGGATTTCCTCCTTTTAAAGTGTGTCCTTTTATCTGTTTAACTGCTCCTTTATCCGTGCCCATTAATCTTATTGAACCAAATTCTTGAGAGATAAACGCAAGTAACTTCGAATCATTTTGCTTAGTGTGTGGTTGCTAGATTTTTAAGGGGTCCATATCGAGCAAAGTTTGATAGTCCACAATAAGCAGAGAATGTAGAGAATATGCATTATAATCTCGAGAATTCAGGGCTTCTTCGATTACTATCGTAGACTTCTTCAGTTACTATCGTAATACCATGTTCAAAAAAAAAAAAAAAAAAAACCATTTCTGATAGGGTCTATAACTCGTTTCTAGCAATTTTCTAATCACATTCACTTTAGCAAGCATTACATACAACCGCAATAAAGGTTTTCAAAAGGGGATTCACATCGTAAATCAGAAAGTTCAAACTTTAAATGGGATTTAAACCGTAAATTGTAAATTTAAATGAACAATATTATAAGATTTGTACACACTTTGAAATTGAATTCCATGTTTGAACTTCTACGTCTAAACCTAAAACTTCATTTTCTCTCTTGTTCCAATTTTATTTTGTTTACAAAACATTAGAGTTGGAATTGTAGATCCAAGTAAGTATATTGAATATATCAGTTTGGAATGGATTGAATGATTTTTCCAAGTTGCAGTATCAGTTGGGTTTAAATCGAAATATAAATTGAATCGTAGAGAGAGATATTCTATTTGAAACGGGATTTAAATGGTAAGATTTTAAGTTTTTTTGACAGCAATGACTGCAATAAAGTTCCAACTAAACAGGATTTGTAGCCGTTTGCAAAATCCTAAATCAATCAAGTGGCCAAAATTGATAGGTTCTATACCTGTACCCTAATCAAGTTATATTTTATGCAGATAATTGTAAGACCGTTCTTGGTTAACTTGCAATTACAATGATTTAATGGTTACCAATTTTGACATGAAGATGATGCATTGTTGCTCACATGCGTAATACTTTTTGCTACAGATTATCTGTGACACTATCTTGAAAGAACTGAAGTGCATTGACCAGCCACGTAATCACAAAGTAATTGATGTGTGGTTTCTACTTCTAATACACATCAATGGAGGCTCATTGCAGAAGAATGCTATGAAAATATTGAAGAAGAAAATAATTGATGGTTGTTTTCTTGAAGCGCTTTTTGACCAATGTGTTCATGGTCAGCGAGAGTTAGTAAAGGTTTATTACAATACTTTGCATCCAAAAGTCAGATTTGTTTTACTATGTTATGATACAAAACGTGTAGAAATATTTCTATATTATATAAGTACACAAATCCAAGTTCCTAAGATGTAATGATCGACAACTTTCTTAAAGTTTTTCGCCAAACTTCTATTATGGACCTGCAATGTATGCATCGATAATGCACATGTTAAAGGAATTAGTTGATGCATTTATGACCAAGATATTTAGCTGTTGTGCGATTGTGTCACGGTGGTTAGTACCCTAGAGGCTATACAATAGGTTTGAATTCAACGGGCATAAGGCTATGTCAAATATCTTGAACAGAAAAAGAAGAGGTGGAACTATGATTTTTTCTAAAAGTGACATGTTCGAATAAGTGACTGTGATAAATAGAGGCTATTGTGATCGGAAGCTATTAGATTTTGTTTCTTCTGTTTATTTGTTTTCCGGTTAACATATTTCTTCTGATATCAAGATATGTCTTTTAATCCAATTTGCATGCAGGTTTACTTTCCATCATTTTTGTCCATGTGCGAATGCTTATTAGCATGCAAGGAAAAGCAAGCACAAGAATTTGGCATTTACCTGTACAAATCACTGTTTGAAGAATTTAGTGATATTTATTCGAGGCAAGAAGTATGTAATTTTGTTTTTCCCAACTACCATTGCCATGAAATAAATCCTTGATTCCTCTTTACTGATTTAGATGAATAATAGAAGCTTCAGCTATGTTTTGGTATAACACGGTTCAAGATCTCGGTTTTGATCTTTTGTAATTTAGGAATTTCAATCTAATACATCAATTTCGAAATTCGATTTTAGTTTCAGTTTTGGAATTCTACGGATATAATTATTTAACTTATTGAAACAAAATGTATAATTTATCATTAATTGAAAAATAAAACATAAACAAACAATATTGATTAATTATAACTAATTATAATACTTAACATTGTTTATTCATTATATCATTTTCAACTTTTTTTACTTACACCATTTATATATTTTGTGATTTTGTATGTTTCCTTATTTAAAATTCAAAATTTGAATGTTCATGTATTTGAAACTCAAGTTAATTCTTTTATTGAGTTTTTTATGTAAAATTTGGAGTTCAATAATTTTTTGCATGAAACCGAAACAGAACGATCGGAATCTAGGTGTTTCGCTTGAAACCACAAACCTTGGGTATAACAGTTTTGCCTTATTGTTTTCAACTACTATTTATGCTAGAGAAACAAAACAAATAAATTTATATGAAATGATTACTATACACTGAAGTGGAAATTCAACTAAATTTTTGTAGGTTCTTGGTGCGCTTGTGACACATATCGGTTCTGGTGTTTCTTTTGAAGTTAGCTCTGCTTTGGTGACCTTATCTTTTTTGACGTCAAAATATCCAGAAGAGATGTTCCCCTTGTCTTCTCATGTTAGTGGTACGCACTTGAATGTTGATTATTTTATGCTGTCCAAATTAAATTGCATGAAGACCGCATTAGGACCTTATGGTTATGTATCATGAAACTGTTCTATTTAAAGTTTGGGACTTTGCCTCCTAGGTCTGTTTTCCTCCATTACTTAACGAATATTGCAGGAGTAAGAAAAAGATTAAAAAACATGCTGCTCTAGACCTAATGTATGGGTAGTATTATAAATATGATATGATTTTTTATTCGATCAACTGAGGCACATGTTGGTTTCTAAACTTATAGCTTGTTATGTGACCATTGTGTATTATCAGTAAAGCAGCCAACGTCTTTGATTTTTTCTGTATGGGTTCTACAAAGACAAGTACTTACATTTATCATCATTAGGAAAACGAAACCTTTTCTATTTCTATTCAGGTATCTTGGACTATTTAGAGGGTTTTCAGGAAGAGAGTTTGCATAAGGTTTATTTTCACACATTCGTTCTCTCAAGGCATAGTTTCTTTCAATCTAACTAAACCATGTATACACAGGTATATGAAATCTTTTGCAATCTGGCATTATCTGCTCATTTGCATACTGGTTCGATGAGTTCTTCCATTGCGAATGAACTCTTAATGATCATTAGAAAGCAGGTAGATAGAGAGAACACAATTGTCTCTGAAATATCAAATTAACATCTTCAAACATAAGCACAACTGAAATTGGTATGCTTATGTATACAGGTTAACAATCCGGATATCCAGTACAGGAAGATGGGAATAATTGGAACTTTGAAAATTGTTTCCATACTTGGGGATATAAATACTGCCAATGTTTTGTCATTATCCCAGGTAAAGCTTTTGTAGAAAGTTTATTGGGGAATAAAGTTGCTGTTTCCGATGATTTCACAACTTGTGCTGCATATTTACATTATCTACTTTTTTTTAGAGCAAGTTAATCATAGTTTGATCTTAAAACAGCTTTTTACCTACCAACCCAAGATTAGGTCTGCTTGATGATGTTAGGTCAACATGGTAGTGGCACAACCTGTGGCCGACCTATTAACATGTTGAGTATACATGTCAAGGTTTAATTGTTTCACACACAAACTAACTTGGGATTCTGAGAAACATGTAATAAACATTCTCGCGGAACAATGTACCAAAGTTCGCAATAGTGATTGTCTGAGAGTACATACATGGATACACCTGCCTTAGATTATGAATGCACAATGCTCACATGCACATTTTATGTATTCGCAGATGCTCGAACGTCAGCCGATTGCTAGATTCTTTTGAAGTTATAATGGTTGACATATTGTAATTAAGTCAGTCACGATATTTACTGAAAAACGATCAACTTATGATTGAACTTTATTGTATAAGATAGTAAAATAATATTTTGAACCCAATAATCTTATATTTGCTATTTGGCTTTAGGAACTAATTTAAAATAATAATGTATTATGTAATACATGCATGCAGAGACCAAATTGTCAAGAGGCTATAGAATTGCTGAAAATGTCGATTGAATCATGCAAAACTGTACCGTTGCCATTGATATTACTTTACGATGAACTCATTGTTCTACTAGACAGCAAGACTCTTCATCCAGAAATTATGGAATGGTATTGACTTCATATCCATGTAATAATATCAGTTAAGACAACTAGAGTTCTCATATGAGGTTACCTTTCTCCATCCATCTGTTATTCTATTGGTACATACTTGTATTTGGACTGTTTGGTTTAAATATTTACTTCTGTTGGTGGTTTCACTTGAGTGATCAACTGAATTTATTGTAGATCAGTCACTGCATTCTGTATGATTTATAATAGGTTTATGTGTCAATAAGAAGCTCCAAGAACACTGAGTATGTGTAAAGTTTTACTATTGCAAATTACAATGGTTTTTCTTTCCTGGAGTGCTACTTATGCAGCTTGACGAAGTTATTCCTTCTAAGTATTATATCATGTTCTTAGGATGTGCAAGCATGTTGGTGAATTTGAATCCCGGTTTTTATGCGATCTAGAGGAAGGCAAGTTGCTCCCAAATGGCTCTTCTAGAGATATTGAAGGTTAGTCATAGTAACCCTAAAGATAAATTGCAGTGAGAGATCCTACTTTCTGGCCAATGGCAGAAATACATCTTGTTCAGTTCTGACACTTTTCCTTCCACTACTGTTTTTTTACCAGTTACATCCCTTGTAAATATTACCCAATTTTAACACATCCTTTCTCCTTGAAAATTTAACCTAGAAAGAATGGAAAAATGTATGCATGATGATTTCTAGTTATACAATACTGAAAATACACTAATACTATTCATGATTTGTACCTTTCAGGGGAACTATGGATGAATTTGGACGGCAACCTTTCTCCTATTGGCTTGAATGTTTTGCCACAGCTATGCTCCTCCCCACAACTGTAATTTCTTGCATAAATTTTATGGGCAATTTATCTAAAGTTTCTTCAAGCGTTTTTCTAATGGAATAGTTTACGAGGACATGTTCCAATGGAGTGCTAATAATACAATATCGATAGACCTAAGTTTCTCTTGAGCCCATCTTAACTACGTTCTTGATGATATATATAGCTAATTTTTTAACATGAAAACTTAAAAGAAGATTGTTTCATGAGAAAATTTAATCTAAATTGTCCTTCCTCCCTTTTGGTAGAAGATTTTCCAACTGAGGGCTTTTGTATACTACTTTTTAAAATAAGATTTTGTTACGTTAAAACTTTATATGTATTAAAAAGGCTAAGATTTTTATCATTTTTTTATTCAGCTGTTCATTTACGATGCAATTCCTTCCTTCTGAATTTCTACTTTTATCGGCGGTGAGTTTACAAAATCTGAATCTATGTTTACATTTTTTGCTAAACTCATGCATACCTACTAGCATACTTGAGAAAATATATATATCTGATTTAGTATACTTGTCCTCGAAATTCTTTTGAAAGATTGAACGCTTGACAAACCAAGGTTCTCTTAGTGGAATTGATGCACTTCTTGGATGCCCTTTGCATCTTCCATCTATAAAGGTATGTTAATGGTGCCATGATCTGAGTAGTCAATTTACGAGTACCACGAGCTGTTGGTTGTTCGGTTATGTTTATAGCATATAGTTGAAAGCTAATTCTAAGGTTTATGTAATAATTTTGGTTGCATCTTGTGTTTCATGAAAGACGTAAAACTGACTAACATAGTTTTTATGCCTTTTCTTCATCTCATAGTTTTATAAGTTAGAACCTAACATTTTTGTTGTAGTTGCTAGTCGTATCTTTGCAGAATTAATCTAGTGTTTCTCTTGTTAAGAACAATGTAGATATGTTTTAGCCAGTTTAAATGTATTATATTTTATTATGGTGTGACAAAGTACGGAGTACATGCGGATAGACTAGTGAGCTTTTGGTAAAGGTACGGTTTCACCACAGATCGGTTTTAAGTTCTTATTTATTTGCGTTGGTATTAGATGAAATAACAAAAGGAATCTAAATGGATCTACCATGGTGCATGATGGTTGCAGATGTATTGTGTTAATTGATACACCGAAGAAAAAACTAGAATAAAAGTTAGAAAAATGGAAAAATTCACTAGAATCACAAGGGTTGAAACTTAGAACAACTAAAACCGAATACAAGCCATGCGACTTTAGTAAAATAAATTATGGATAGTAATAAAAATGTGCTAAATCAGATGGTAAACAAAATTGATACGTTAAAACGGCCAGGTTCAATAATACAAGGAGATAGTGAAACAGAAAAAGAAGTAACAATTCGAATCAACGCTGGTTGGATGAAATTGAGACAAACTAGTTCTATTTTATGTGAGAAAAATAATAGATAAGCTGAAAGAGAAACTTTATCAAATAACTATTATTTCCGCTTTATATATTCTATACAAAATGTCGGGATCTAAAAAAAGAAGCAAGAAAATAAGATAAATATAGATGAAATACGAAGGTTAAGAGGAATTGCCGGGAATTACAAAAAAAGATAGTTAAAAATGAGGAATTGAGATAAAAAATAGGAGAGTCAGCCATAAACGAGGGAAAAAAAAACACAAGCTTAGATGGTATAGACACAGACAAATAATACCAGACAAAACACATTTAAGAAGAGAAGATAATATTTACATTGAAAGAAAAAGACAAAATGGAAGACCAAAATCAAAATGGGAAGAAAATACCAAAAACGAACTAAGAAAATTAAAATTAGCTAGAAATACGACTCAAGATAAAAATTATGGAAAATGAGCATTCATGTGGCCAACCTCAATCATTTGGGGAGAAGGCAAAGATAATGATGATGATTGTTAATGACTTTTCAATGATTTAGTCACATGTTTTATATATCTACTTGTATCCTCTGAGTAGAGCTACAAACATTTTTATTCTGTTGTTGCTAGTTGAAGTACATGCATCGTTGATATTCTCTTGCTTATCTATGCCCGTGCATGTTTGAATGCACCATATGCATGCTTTTTTATGTGCAAAAAAAAAAAAAGCTTTACTTTCACCCTGTAACTCTGTTCAGTCGTGTCAATTTTCATACAATCATCAACTCTTGCTCAGATTTTTTCATCGATATAAAACAGAATCAGCATATCACATTATTGAATATATATTGCAGTATTTACTTGCTGGTCACTGGAAGAATTTGACAGGAGAGCAAAAGAAAGTAATATGCTTTTCACTCTTTTATGCCATTAACTGGATACGAGAGTTGGTATGTATGGTTTTTAATTAGTTTTCTCCCCAGGCCATTTCAGTGCGCTTCAGTTATGTAATGCATCATCATTTTGCAGCTTAATGCATTCATCACTCAGGTTACTGGAAAAGTCGATTGCCTAACTCAAAGTACAAAAATTGATACTGTGACAAAACTGCTTAAGCGTCTGAGAAACCTAGTGTGAGCAATTTATTATTTATTTTATAGCTATATTAGTCCTCATACATGGTGCAGACATTTAGCTGCACTACAAGGAGAATTCAGGCGTTTTTTGTGTGTAAATGCACGCATTATTTAATATGTGCATTTACACAAAACCGTTGACACAAAAACCCCTAATTGTTCCTATAACGCAGCAAAAGTTTGCACAATGGGCGCAAGTCCTTTTGTCAGTTTATTTTATATTTGTTATGTCAAATATTATAAGAGACTTACAGCAAGTACAATGTATCTGTCGCCCTATGCCACATTATAATCAGTAATTGATCACATCATTAGCAAAATGTCCAACGATCTATTATCTCTTATTATCACTTCAGTGTTTTTTGTGAATGAGTTGATCACATCATTATCGATAAATAGCAGACTGAAACAGGCTATCTTCTCCTGTTAAAACCTATACCATCCAACTTCTTTACTCATGGGAACATTTTGCTACGATGTCAGGAAGCTGTTACAGTGCATGTTCTTGTGTCAATTCATCATTATAAAGAAGTGTTTGCTTTTAACATTACCATTTGCTTTAAGGTTACATTTTGACCACCTTTTTGTGTATGTGCATGCTTTTATAGACATGAACGGACATAAATTTGAGTTTTGCCTGGTAAACATCCAGAAATTTGATTGTTGCCGAATAAACATTTTGATGTTTGGAGGAATTGAATGCAAAACCTCTAGATTCACGCTCTAGATGCATTACCATTTGTTTTAGTGTTCCTAGACATTGACATCATTGTTCTATCTATGATACATTTATTCTATAAGATATATTACAGTCTGCCAGATACACGACATAAATTAGGGTTCACCGCAACTCTAAAGCTAAATGCCCTATGCATATGAACCTGAAAGAGGTCAATTTTAACCTCTTGTTGCAATGAAACATTAATGTCGCCATTGTTATGTTGCTTCTCTTATTTATGAATATTTAATAGTTTTGACCGCATTAAATAACGAATGTCTTCTACAGCTTGTGACTTTTCTAACGTTCATTATTTATTGCAGTTTACTCGAGTGTTTACTCAATGCATGTCTCCAGCTTTATCCTTTATCTCTTCCCGAGCTTCACAGTATCCCTAAACAAGTTACACAGAGAGAAAAGAGAAGCAGCGAAAAACCACTGTATGAGGGAACTTCACAAAATATCAAGAGGAGAAAGAAAATTGTTCGATGGAAATCAGAAAGATCAGATCCATGTGACAAGCTCAAGCAACCTACTATTATTGATGCATTCAAGCGAGCAGGAGTAGAAATTAGTCAGGAAATTGATGAGACTAATGAATTGACTTCAAAAAGTACCAAAAGTCAAAACATGGAAACAAATGAGATGGGACCCATTGATATTTCAGCTGAATTTAAAGTTCTTGATGCACAAAGATATAAGTTCAGACCGCTTCTTGTTGATTGTCTATCTATGCTTTCCTTCTCTGAGGTAAAATGTATATTAATTTCATATTATGTGAGCTATGGTTTTCTGATCATGTTAGTTTCTTTCAATTCTTTCTTTGTTGAAACGCTCCATATTTGAAATAAGCCCGCCAAAGTCCCAACAAAACCAATCATTACATTCACCTTCACTCAATGGAAAAGTAATCAATACACACCTCATACTTTTTACAATTATCATGCAACTCGATATACAACTAAACGTAATAAAAGCAATATACTCAGCCTCATGGCATAACAAAAGGCAACATTTCAGAACTATCAGCACATGTCATGCCAACCCAACATGGTTTATATTGCAATTATTGAAATGGGGAAAGGGGAGTATTGGTCCAACTTAAACTAAGTACCTTTATTTCCAATGAAATATCATTTTCAGCTTACCTCATTTTCAGTGACACAATAAGACCTAAGCTTCGCACAATCTCTGTTGTAAAAATCTTTCTAGTCCTTTGCCTAGGCTTCGCCTAGGCGCTAGGCGAGGCTTACCGCCTAGCCATTTGCCCAGGCCTGCCTAAACGAGGCATACCACATTATATAAGCATCTAAATAGGCATATAAGCACTTTTTAGACACAAATTGAGGCTTGATGTCTCGTTTAAGCATTTACATGCTAGTTTAAGGTGGTTTTGCCTCATCGACTGCTTCCAAGTCCGTCCAAACTTCCAGATTTTCATTTTGGATCATAATACTAAAAAGTACTAAAATTTCGTCAAAATACACAAGTTTATCAAAAACGCCTAGCTCCGATTAAACTCTATCTAAACGATTAATTCTTACTCCATGCTCGACGTCCAACGTCTGCCGAACAAGTTTTGAACCTTGTGTACATTACAATAAGAACAATTTTTTTTTGAGCTAAAGCATAACACCGTGGAAAATGGTATAGTATAAATTGAAATAATGTGAACGGATCTTAAGGCTACTTTAACACTAGTGGATGATGAATAGTGTTTTATAACTTATATAAAACTTTTTTTAAATAGTTTTAGGATTTAAATCGAAACACAGATATATATATATTAACATGCAGTCGTAGATATATATAAATGCAATAAAATTAAAGTAAAAATAAAAGAAATGACACCAGGAGTTTCATATTGGTTTGAATTGACCAATCCTACATTTAGTCATGTACAATATATGTACAGATTTCCTTTCAAACGTCTACTTTAATCGGGTAGCAAACAAAGCAGAATAAAATCTTGATTTCAAGACAATAAGATACAACCTTCCGACTTTCTGAGCTCACGATAGACTCTATTGATTTAACCGGGCAACAAGATAACTCATTTGATTTAAACGAGCAACAAACATATCCACTTGATTTGAACGTGCAACAATCACACTCATACAAATTAGTAGCATAGAGTTAGTTGATTCCAAATACAGATAATTGTAACTTGGATACAAGATATCCTGTAGCCTTTTTATAGCACTTAGATCTTTGAATTTGTGAAAGAATTCTTGCTAAACAGTGAGTAGATCATAGAGAAGAATGTAGTGAAGTAGAGATTGAATTTGAGTGGATTTAAAGAGTATAAAAAGTGGATTTTGTGAAATATATAATAAGAATTTAGAGTAAGAAGAATGAAGAGAATATTGTTATAAAAATTCGTTTTCTAGTCCCATTTATATAGTATTTGAAGGCACATGTCTATTCATAAAGAGATGGAGCCAAAAACTTACGACTCTTCATTTTTTTTTTACAACGGTGCATATGTCGACCAGTGTTATCAAAGCCCTCGCCGAGGCGCGCTTAGGCTCCAAAAAGCCATAGGCTCCAAGCTGGGGCTTTTTTGACTTCTGAGGCGCCATGGATGCACGAGGCGTCGAAAAAGCCCCAAGGCGCTGGCTTTTGAGGCGGTATAAAAGCGCGTCTTGAGCTGCTTTGTTGGAGAATTTTTTTTGGGTCCAATATGAGCCTAAACACATACCTTCCCTTCAATTTATCCACACCCAGTTAAATCACCCAGCTCAAAAACAAATTCGTGCCCAGCTCCAACTCAAAATCAAGTCGATCAAATTAAAATACGTAAACTAGTTCGAACTTCGAGAGCCGTCCAGAATGCTCACGGCCTCATGCTCAAGGCTCCCAAAAAAGCCCTAGGCGTAAAATAGCCTAAGGCTCCAGCTTGACGCTTTTTTGCGCCTTAGCGCCTTAACTACCTTGATGTCGACATACTTATGAGGGTATGTTTTATGTTTGGAAGAAAAACGCTTTTAGGGTGTTTTAAAATTCTAAAATTTTGTAACATCATTCAAACATAGTTTTTAAATACTTTAATATATAAAACATTTATAAGATATAAGTAGAAATACATTTTGAAAATTAAATAAATATTTTGGTGAGAGAGTACTGAAAGAAAAGAAAATTGTTATTCAAGGACTTTAACAAATTTATCTAATGTTCATTAATTATTATCTGTATGCCATATAGTCAAGGCGAAAAAGCCCAAAAAAGCCTCAAGCTGGCGCTTGTTGCTTTTTGCGCCTAGGGCTTTTTTAGGCGCTTTGAGCGTCACTTTTTCAACAGGAGCAGAGATTGACGCGTCGATGTGAGCATGTGAAGGCAATTGGCAATAGCTTGAATTCAACGGCAACGGAAGATCGGGTTAGTTGGCGGCGGCGGTGAATGTAAGTTTTGACAATAGAGACATTTTATGCTTTAAACAGTCGATGTCGACAATGACCTAATCCCTATGCCCTAATTTGAGCGATATTTGCCATAAGCCTTAATTGGGCTTGACTGTGGGCTGAAGCCCTTAATTTTCTTTTAAAAACGATTTAATAGTAAAGCGCGTTTTTTCAAGTGCTTTGATTTTTCGGCGCTTCAGCGCCTTATGCACTTTTTTGGCGCCTTGCGCACTTTTTTGGCGCCTTGCGCACTTTCTTGGCGCCTGGAGGAGCAGAAAAGCCCTAGGCTGGCGCCTAGGTGCGCCTAGGGGAGCGCTTTGATAACTATGTTATAGTCTTGAACTCTTCATGTCTCTATTTTTAAACTCACGAGTCTTCAATTGTCTTGATCATCTTTGAATCTCGAGCTCTGGTCTTTTTACCGATCAGTCTTCAAACTCGATTATCATGTACCTATGCAATGTTCTGCAAAATATTCTATACAACTTGGGAAAACATTGGTATTATATTTATATGGTTGTCATCAAAATCAATTTCTGTGCTATTAACAATACATGTTACTCCTTTTCTTAATCATCAATTTTGATTGAGAAACTTCATATTTTAGTGTGCAGTTTTTGTTTTCCAGGAGTAAAATATTCTCACCAAGGTTCGAGAACTCGGTTTCGGTCTCGGTTTCGGTCATTTGAAATTTTGTTGGTTTCGGTCAGTTTCAGTCATTTCGTTTGTTTCGGTTTCGGTCCTGATATTGGATTTTTGCATTTTTAATGAAAACGTAACGATAAACGATTCAAATTCATATAGAAATATAGCATACAATAAAATAATAATGTTACATACAACACTACTACATCCAGAAACTATTTCTCGAAGCTATATAAGGATTGTTTTCATAATTTTCTTCATCGTCTTGTGTCGTATAATATGATGGATAACCATATTGCATTTGTCCTGAGCCCATAAATGTCGACATCATATTATCAAAAGACGATGGTTCGTCATTTTGTGTTGCATATGTAGCTTGACTATTTTGATCACTCGAGATATCACTATATGAGTTACCACCTGTATAGTCAGAAGTAGAATACCTATAGGTTGGTGGATCAGTTGAAGTATATGGATTGTGGTGCTCATAATCATGTTGATGTCCGGATTCAACATTTAAATTACTATCTCTTCGGTTAGGATTGCCGCTCGCACCCCTTCTTCTTGAATATGTTTGAGTTGGTCTATATAATTCACCACCATCACTAGAACCAACACCATAATTACTTGTTAAACCAACGCCACTTCCACCTGCATTAGCATGATCATCATTTGACGAGCTGCTACTATTTTCATTGCTTTGACTCTTTGTTGCTCATGCAGGTATACCATCGACAGCAGCGACTGCATCATTCAATGTATTGGTCATCCAAGGGTCGTTGTCCAATAAGGGTGGTTCAATTTCAGTAGTCCATTCTGCTAATGGATCCTCTTCATGGAATATATAGTCTAGATCAATCAACTGACCTTCAGTGTCGCGGCGTCTTGAATTTTTTGCTCTTAGTCTCATGTTGTAATGCACATATACCAATTTTTCAAGATTTTTCATTTTTATTCTATTTCGTAATTTTGTATGAATCATTGAAAATGTAGTCCAGTTTCTTTCGCAGTTTGAAGATGAAACTGTTTGGCTTAAAATATGCATTGCTAGACGTGTTAAATTTGGAGCATCCTCTCTTTCAATTATGGACCACCATTGAGCGGGAAAACATGTCTTTACCGCTGCGTATGCTTTTGCAGAACCAAATGCTCCAATTTTCATTCTATATCTTTCTACCTGTGATGTGAAGTTAAATATTTAATATCTTAAACGTTAAATTTTTAACATAACTATTATATATGTTAGTTTTACCTCTTTTTCGATTTCAATCTGTTTTACAATGTCTGGCACCATTCGTTCAACGACGTTATTAAATCCGTTTAATACTTCTCCATCGTTTGTTGCATCCCCGTATTGAATGATGGGATTAAGAAAATAACCTATATAGAAAAGATTTAAAATATTATTGAAATGTAATATATTTCATTATTTGTATGACGATAAGATAAAACAAATTACCTGCAGCGTGAAGAGGTCGATGTAACTGTCTTTCCCATCTTTTGTCTATTATATCCCACCATTTTTGGCATTGCCTTCCACCAATATTTTTTCTAATCGATTCTTTTGCTCGATCCATTGCTTCATAAAGATAACCCATATCTGCTTTGTCATCACTATCTACCATTCGTAAAACTTTCACCAATGGCTCAAAAACAAGGATGACGGAAGCAGCACCAGTCCAAAAAGCATTGTTGTAAATCAGTGTAGAAACAATATTTGCTGTTCTTTTGTCTTTAGGATTGAGTCTAGGAACTCTTGATGTCCACTCTCTTGAAGCAATCATCCGTCTCAGGTCATCTTTATGTTTATGAATAGAGTCCAGTGCGATGAAATGTGTTGCAAACCGTGTTACTGCCGGTCTAATCAATTCTTTATTGTTGGTCTCTTTTCTCATGATAGAAAGTAACCAACCATGATTGTATATAAACGTCGTTATTAATTGACAATTTGTGATAATAGTTGTTACCTCTGGCTCTTTGGAAATATCTTCCAAAATCAAGTCAATGCAGTGTGCTGCACATGGTGTCCAATATAAATGCCTTCTTTTCTGCATCAATAATTGACCGGCAGCTTTGTAGTTTGCTCCATTATCTGTAACAACTTGCACTATTCTATTTTCACCGATTGTTTCGACGACCTCATCCATTAATCCATAAATATATTCTCCACTTTGGAATTCATTTGTGGCATCCAAAGATTTGATAAATACCGTTCCTTGGGTAGAGTACACGAGAAAATTTATTATTTTTCGTCGATTCTGTGTACTCCAACCATCATACATTAATGTGCAACCATATTCATCCTAGAAATTGTGCAGTGTTTTAATATATTGCCCAACTTCTTCTATTTCCATTTCAAGGTACGAGTGTGATATTTCATATGCAGTTGGTGGATCAATTCCACGACCACATTCTGCAATCGCATCAACCATTGTTGTATAGTATGGACTATTAGCAACATTATGTGGAATATGGTTGAAAAAAAAGAACTTAGAAATTGCTCGACCTATATGTTTTTTGGCATCTTTAATACCTTTCATTACAGATTTGATAGAAGGTTGAGTTCTACCTCCTCGTTTTTGCATATATGAGTCGATTCGTCCAGCAGCATTAGTGTCAAAATCACCACCACCCGATCGTCCAGCGGTATTAGATCTGTGCAATGTTTGACTTGAACCACCACCCGATCGTCCTACAGTATGAGATCTACGCAGCTCTTCGTCTCTAAATTCATCTCTACTTTGTCGCATGACACGTTGAAATTGTTCATCATATTCATTTTCATTGTCCGATAGTTGTTGCGGTCTGCTCATTAATTCCTCTTGTAAGCGTTGTTTGTCAAGCTTTCCTTTGTTTCGTTCATTTCTCTTTTGAACGATATGTGATCGTACAAGTTGTTTAACTTCTTTAGGGACAATTAAACATGCCGATACGTCGCTGCCCACTCCTGCCAGATGTTCCTTTAAACGTGTCACACCACCGCCATTAATTATTTTATTGCAAAAGTTGCATTTTGTTTTTCGAAGATTGCCGTCGATCGCAGTGCCGTAATTCCAACCAATTTCTATTGGATTTGCCATAATCTACCTGAAGTTATAATTAAACAAAAGTTAGTAAGCAAATAAATAGTTCATATCAAACCAAAAATGAAATAAAAACGAATAAAGAATATTCATCGAGGTCGTCAAAATTTAATGTTCATATCAAATATTTCCATATTCAAGTACAACACGTTCACGTTCAATGTTCATGTTCATGTTCGATATGCAAATCCAACATATTCGCGTTCATGTTCACGTTCAATATTCTAAGTCCGACATATTCACGTTCATGTTCAATATGCTAAGTCTAACATATGCGAGTCAAAGGTCAGTCCAAATGTTCAATATATTCAAGTCCAAACCAGATTTGCAATATATGCAATGAACATTTTATTCAAGTCAAAGGTCAGTTCAAATGTTCAAGTCAAACCATATTCAAGTCCAAATAACCATTTTATCCAAACTGCTTATGCTAAGAACATATGCAAGCTTCACGATTAAAAAATAAATGCAAACTTCACGTTTATACTTTATATACAAGCTTCAGCCCATTAAAAATATCCTACCCGGCCCAGCCAAGAACTTAAAACGAAAATAACCCTTCTCATTATTTTGCCTCGTCCATTTCAACAGCACAGAACACATACAAAAGAGGGGAAGAAAAAAAAAGGGCGGTCGACGATGAAAACGAAGACGGCAAAGCGAAAAAAAAAATCACCTGCGTCGATCGTTAATCTCGAGCTCGAAGGCGAAGGCGAATTCGAAGGTCCTCTGACTGATTTCGAAGCTCGGCGTGTTGATTTCGTGTGCGAATTTGAAGCTCGACTGTGTTGATTTCGTGTGCGAATTCGAAGCTCGGCTATGTTGATTTCGTGTGCGAATTTGAAGCTCGGCTGAAGATAATTTCTGGTAATTTACTGATTTCAATTGCTGTATTTATAGATGAATTTGATTCCCTTTCCACTGTTCGATCACGTTGGTTTGTTTTTTAGCAATTATTTGATTCGTTGCTTTTTCTTTTACCGATTATTTGATTCTCGTGGTCGCGCACACTTCTTTGAACGGGACGGGATTTTGCCCTAATCCCGTCCCGCTTCCTGTCGGCACCGGTCCGAGATTGACGAGATCTCGTGGTGCCGGTCGGAACCTCATACCATGATTCTCACCTTTTTACTAGCAAAACAAAACCTTATTTCATGCTCCATGGAAGAAAATGATATTCATGATACTATTATTTGTGCATCATGTTTGTTTATGTAAAGGGTAAGTGAATTATAAAATCAAGCTGAGACACAGCGATTAATGTTACATGAACAAGAATTTGGAACCTTCCTATATAACTTCGCGTAAAAGCGTAAAATGTCAAACTAAATGGAGATACTGTGCTGAATTTATTTAGAAGCGAAAAAAGTTATGCACTTTTTCCATCTAGTATTGTTGGAAACAATGGCTAACTTCGGCTGAGTCGTGGACCACGTCACTTTCTTGAAGACGTTTCAGCGATCTGCTGTTAGGTGCTAGCAGTTCGTAACTATCACCGCCGCCTCTAGAATAAAACAGCCTCTCTAAGATTTACGGTATCGATTCGTTGCACCGACGAAGCGATTCTGTTTGCACTTCTAAAATTATTGCTCGAATTTTTTTCTTTTCTGTCTGCGGTTTTTTTTTAAAAATGAAAACTGAGATGTTGTTTTTCTTTTCGTCCGTCTCTCTATCAGTTAAGAAGACGGAGCAGTGAAAAAGAACGTTACTGGTTGGGGGACGTGGGCAACAAAAACGGATCTGAGAATAATGGGTCAAACAATGAACGTTGCTCAACGTTCTTCAATACGGGCTTAAATAACCGTTCCAGCCCGGTCAATTTGTAGCAAAAATATAAGTGGTACACTACTACAAGCCCAAGCCCGGGTCTGGTCGATCGGCGCGCGCGCGTGTGGTGGTCAAGCATGGTCTCTCTCCTCACAAAAGAGCATCATTGGGTGCCCAAATGGTCCAACTTAGCCTCTAAGAATCAAGTATAAATACTTGATTCTTGCATATAATCTCACAATGTGGGACTATTCAAATATAGGAGCCAATTTCCACTTAGCCATTTTTTAACAATTCACTTCAAACAAATTTCCAACAAGTATGTTATGCTCCTGCAAAGTTTATTGCTACCACATTCACTTCCAATTTATTTTCTCAACCTTTCTACCACTACAGTCCTCAATATAGTGGCATTCTGGCGTATAAGTATAGACCTATTACAGTATGCCTATATTGATGCAGAAAGTAGGTATTAATCATATAATGTTGATGTCGTGTCTTTAAATTTGTCATTTTGGTTACAAACTAGTTTATGTTTTATTTTCATTTTGTTATTGTTATCATTACTATTATTTACTGCTGCTGCTACTAATTACTAATATTATCACTATTATTATTACTGTAATTATAACTAATATTAGTGCTATTATTAATTACTATTACTATTATTTTATCATTGTTTTTTTTTTTTGGGTGAGGGGTGGTGTTGATTTCTCTCAATTTTTTTTGGGTGGGTACACGGTTTGGTTTAAGGGAACTGGTTTTACATGTGCGATCGAGCTATTTCCTTTTTGTATTTCTTTGCCGCACCGTACGAATTCCCATGATAAATATTGTAAATTCTATTTCTTTTACGACAGGGTGGTGCTTCTTGCTGTTCAGATCCTGTAGCTGAGGTATAAATTCCTATAAACCTGACAGTAGTATCTTCTAACCAGCCCAAGCGAAAAAAAAAGCTAAAAACTGACTGATCCTTATATGTGTTCAGTTGCCTTTACATCTTTACCTACTTCGGGATATCAACAACAAGATTGATTATTTGAATCCTCCAATCAACCAGTTCATAGCCACTTGCTCTGTGAAGGCTTCACCTGGGTACTGTAGGCTTACGCCTACAGAATTTATGAGCAAGACTAGGCCAGTGTTTCCAAGTTTAAAGAAACATCTGATGAGCGCCCTTTCAATTCTTAGCGATGGTAAAACGATTACAAATTATATATTCTCTCCTCATTCACTTCAATTTATTTGTTAAATATCCACTTTATCTCTGATCTAAGCTAATGGGTGTTGCATTAACAGTCATAATTAACTATAGGCATTGGGTATGTATTAGTCATGTTGACATGCATTGAGCATGTAGACATTCAATAGTGCTGGAATATATTTGACAGACTAGCATATCTTGAACATTGCAATAATTTTGCTTAGAGTTTTAAACCATAAGCTCTTAAAATCTGTTGTGTGTTTGATCATTCCATGCCAAAACCAGTTTTTTTAAAAGCTCAAGTACGGGTGATAAGGATTGAGCGTATAATATGTTGTTGCCGTAGGACTTGATATTATTTGACGTACATCATAATCAACTTTCCATTTGTAGAATCTAATACCTGCAATAATCATTGGGAAGCATATTCATCTTCTGCTGGCAATCCAGTTGTACCCAATGTGGCTGTTTCAAAAGCTTCAGCTGCTAATTTTGTGGTTAGAGAAATTCTAAGCTGCTATAGTAAGGTAATTTTTATTCTGAAGAGTGATTTATGTGATATATTGACTGAACTGGCACGAAGACATGAACAGTCTGGGAAACATTTAGCCCTGCAAACGGACCCAATATCAATCTGATATAACATTTACTGTATTTGTTTCTACAAGTTATGGGTTCAGATACCAATCAGTATTGATTGAAACAGATACAAGTTAATGGCTGATATGCGAACCTGGTATACACCAATATCCGATATGCACATGCATAAGCATGGTTAGAAAAACACTAAACAATGGTTCAACATTTTGTCCGGCACATTGAAATCCCGGGCATTCCGGTTTGGTTCATGCATTGACTGGACCGGAATTTGTCCTAAAATCCGGTTCCAGCCACTTTACTGTTATGGTAAAAAATCATGAAAGATGGTTGATTTATAGATTCATGGTAGATTTTGGGTATGGTAAAGAAATCAAAGTTGATTTAGAAATTTGGTTAGTAAAGACATAAATTCGGATTTCTATTATAATTTCTTGAACAGTAGATTCAAAGAAGAGCGACAGGAGGAAGAGTAGCTGTAGGAAGAGATTAGAGGAAGAGCGGTGAGACAGTTGAGAAGAGGCAGCAGCGACAAGCTTTGAGGAAATTTTTTGGTCGGCATTTCAGTTTCGATGACAGTGATGCAATAGTTTTTCTAGGCTAGGGCACAACTGTATTATTAAGGCTCTTTGGAGACTGGCCTGTTTTCTATAAATGAACACGGGCTTCCTCAATTTTAGAAAATGAATGGGTTAATTTGAAAGATTGGGCTGCTCTGTTAAACTTTGAAGACTTTTTATAGTTTATTTATGTTAAAAAAGAGTTAAAAAAATGTAATCCGAAGCCGGAATTGAAGTGAAAATATCAAAATGGAACAGGAATTTCAAATTTTTTAATGGACGGAACGGAAACGAAAATCAGAATTTTAAACCTTCCACTAAACAAAAATAAAGGCAATAAGTACAAATTGCGCGCACACACATCTATTTTGAATTTAGTATTTATGGAAGTCACCATACTAGTTTTATGTTGTAAATGTATCTTCGGATAATAGCTAGAATATTCCGGGTATGAATACTTGCTTTACGTCGTATATATGTCCTCACTCCTCATGTGAATATTAGCATGTTTTGAGATTGATATTCAAACTGACAGCTTTAATATAATACTTCGACTGCAGATGCTTACCCTTCCGGACCTTTTTATTTCATCAAATCAACCGATTCTCATCGAATTGCTGGAAACTTTCCAGCAAAAAGATACGCTGGACCAATTTATTTCAGAGCTTGACCTAGTTCCAACAGCTAGAAATGTTGAGTATTTGTACTGTGGGGTGTATTCTTTTTTTGAAGGGGTACTTGAAACAGGTAACAATAGTTAGGTTTGGTGTTTGTCAAAATTAGGTTTTCCTGGAAATGCACCTATGTCCTAATGCAACGACTTCTAGTGCATTGTAAGTGCCCCCCATAACAATATTTTTTGTTTACCTAAAGCTAATCCATAACACAGATGTTAACTTTGCCCATATTAGTTGGATTTGCTATATAAATAGTAATTTTGTCTGCTTATCTATAAGAAAGTTATTAATCAAAAGTACGCATAATACTGGACATGTTTTCACAAGTTAACAGTTTACAGCAAAGTTAATCTAAAGCACGCATAATACTGGACATGTTTTCACAAGTTAACAATTTACAGCACTGAAATTTATGCTACTGACTGTCTGAAGTAACGTAATTCTAAAATTTCAGGCAAATCTGTGTTATTAGTAGCTTGCTTAAGTGTCGTGATAATTACACTGTCTGATTCTTTGCTTTTTTTTTTTAACATTTTAAGCCTAAAATATGAGCTAAAACTTAAAAAAACATTTAACGCCACCTCACTTTTTGTAGGCATGGATTACACTAATTAAGGCCAAGTCTATTATTAATTTTGTATTATTCACATCGAATTTATAGACAATTTTAGAACTAGATAAAAATATACGAATATGTGGTTCTATCTTCATCCAATCAAAAAATAAATATTTTTTTGTGTCATTTTATCATATAATGACTCATCACAGTTTTGAAAATTATGACAACAAAAATTAACACACATTGTGTCAATGCTGGTCTTTTGATCCGTTGTAATTTAGTACGATCGTGGTTGAAATTGAAGCTTTCGGTTACTAGTAGTAAAGATGGTGTTTTTCATGCTTAAAATGTGGCATCAAAAATCTTCATGTTACAAGTCATGCATCTAATGGTTTGTATTTCAGTAAAAGGTTGTTTTGAAATGGAAAACTAATGTAATTTACGCTTATCTTCTGCTGTTTTTTGATTGATTTATTTTATGCAGTGTCATCTTTCTCATTCTTGTTGGCGACAGAAGTGCTGTTTACTTTGCAGTCGCTAATCGATTCAATTGTGGTATTAGAAAAAAAATCGATGGTTAATGGGATAAACGTGCACATGGCATGCTTTCAGAAAATACTCCCTTTTCTAAGAAAAAGACTTGGTTTATCTGCTCACAAATTGTTACTAAGTAATTGGACCAGTGAGAATGATGAGATTGGAGGAAAAAGCAAAGTAATTGTCCCAATCAGAAAACCATTTCTAATGCATAGTCCTATAAATACAGCCACTAGACATACTGAGCTTGCGATTGGTCGGATTAGTGGGTGTCACAGTGTTACACTTAGTCTTCACCAGTTACAAGCCTGCTCTGGCTTATCAAGTGATATGTGAAACATCAAATTTTCTAATCATAGCATACTTTTCTTTCTTTCAGGGTGATATAATACAGAAGATACTGCAAATCTATCTAAAAAGTAGCAACTCACCTTCGGAATTGCTCAATGAGATAGCATGTTCAGTATTGCCTAAGGTATCGATTCTTGCTTCATGTTTTATTTAGATTTTTGGGTTACTAAACTAGCAAATTATTTGTTATGCCCCAAAATCAATTACATACTTGCCCTTTTATTTCTCAAACTACATGTTTCTGGAAAAACAGGGGCCCCTGTAAGTTTATTTTCAAATTTGTAATGGTACAAAGTTATTTGGCTAAGCTACTTCGGTAGGCATTGTCTGTTGGAGGAACATGATTCTCTGATGTTCTATATGAGGAAATTGAATTGTCATGATATAAAACTCTAATTTTACTCCACCTTCTTTATCTTTCAAATCTGACCTTTTTCAAGAAAATACCAGAATTAGACCAAGATGGCTTCATAAATTGAGTCAGATGGAGTTGCCTAAAATAAATACTACGGGTTCAGGAATTGAGTCATCTACCAAGGGATTTGTTTCAAGCAAGTGACTTCTTTTCTGGTAAGCCAAATCCCATATTTGAATCTGCGGGCGTCCAACCAAAATCATGGAGTTCAATAGTTTCTAGGAATAATGTCCATACTTATTCCCCTCCTAAATTTTACTCCCCATATGAATCCCAGTCCTTGAAGTGCGCAAAGATGCATGTTGAGATGTTCTGAAGGCTGGATAGAAATAGGAAAATTCCATTGTATTGTATAGGGATTTAAACTTTAATACCAATACTTTAAAGATATACTAGAGTTTGGAAGCCTAATCGAGATTTTCAGATTTTTTTTTTTTTATTCAAATGAAATGGATTTTATATAGTGAACTTCAATAAAAAGGATGATGTTGTTCGTATTTTAGATGGAGGGTCATACTTACGCTAAGAAACTAATGATGATGAGAAAGGGGACACCTCGAATGAAATAGTCAAAGGAACTCCTACAACTATTCCCATTTTGTTTCGTTTCCCTGTTCTAGACTTAGATTATTGGTCGGATAAAGCAAAGTCGCAATGCATTTGTTTTGGGTAATTCGATCAAATGAGCAATATTCGTTATATAGTACACACACACGCAATGCATCCATTTTGGGTAATATGAATACAACATACATGTTGAAGCCGACGTACGTTAGTGATTTCTTAGTTTAGTTAACAAATATTATTTAATTAAGTTAAATTTGAAGGACATAATTAGTTTGAATATATGGACTTAAAGATAAACTGCAGGAAGAATTGAGAAGAATTTTGTAAAAAACTGTGTAAATTTGATGTGAAGTCACTAAAGTTAAATACATAATTTTGTCATACATAATGTATGATAAATCCTTGATATAAACAAATTATAATTGATTTACAAATTAACTTCGTTATTATTGTTTATGCATGTAATTAATGCTAAAAATTTGTGATTTTGTAAGTAGTTTAATGTATGGAT
This sequence comes from Allium cepa, assembly GCA_030765085.1. NCBI lineage: Eukaryota > Viridiplantae > Streptophyta > Magnoliopsida > Asparagales > Amaryllidaceae > Allium > Allium cepa. The sequence goes on from CM060945.1 coordinate 594,978,003, forward strand.
TTGAATATAAAACATTTGAAGAGGTTTGAAGGGGATTGAATAATTGTAGAAGTGTTAAAATAAAGCTAAAAACAGATTTTTGCGATGCAATGCATAATTTTTTTATTGAGATACTGTTACTCGGTTGTTTGACCATGTAACAAGAGGCTCGGCATATGCCTCGTTCGGCACACCTCCCCTCGCTCGGCATAGAGCATCGTTCAGCATAGATGTGTCGGTCGGCACAAGGCCTCATTCGGCATAGATAGGCCGCGCGGCATCTTGCCTCGTTCGGCATGGAAAGGTCGCTCGGCATCTTGCCTTGTTCGGCATGAAGCCTCGCTCGGTATCTTCCTTCGACCGGCGTGAAGTCTCGTTTGGCACAGGTCTCATTCGGCCTACATTCTTCACTCAGCGCACTGCCTCGTTCGGCATTCATGTACCGTTCGGCATGCCTTCCTTGATCGGCATACGAATGCCGTTCGCCCTGGATATGTGGTTCGGCAATTGCCGTTCGACATTTATGGCTCGACACGCAGAAGTCACTTACCACGGGCCAATGTATCTTGCTCCTAGGCCCATTAGGGAAGTCCGACCTATCTTCGTCTGTAAATAGAAGGCAGGGGAACAGTGAAATTGACTTTTTTTCGAGAATACTGGAGAGACTTTGTTGCATTCAAGACTTATTCTATTTTACTTAACACTTGTATTCAAGCTATTATAGTACGGATTATATATGTATTCAATCATTTGTGAAAGCAATAAAGATCATGATTCAAAGTGGACGTAGGTAGTTACGCCGAACCACCATAAATCCGGTGTTCTTGTTTTTGCATTTAATTTAGTATACAATTCTCTGTTTTAATTTACTTTCTTCATTTATCTCTCTACGTAAACTTTCATAAGGGTGTTAGTGATCAATTTTGGTATTAACATTTTGGTGCTTTCACTGAGAATCGAATTCTCAGGCCACTAAGATCTGCTTTGTAACTACTGGATTGAATAAATCCCCCGAAGGAGATCCAACTTATTTATAGGACATCCGTTGAATCTACTCAGAATTTCGGTAAAAAACTCTACTATAGGAAGACCATGTACCCGATCAGCCTCTCATAACGCGGACGTCAACGAGACTGCTAGCGTACAACAGATAGAATCTAGCAATCAGCAAGTTAATCCTGGCGCAGGGACTGTCGGAACCCATAGCCAGACGGAAGTTGTTACTAGGACGGAGTTCAACGACCTGATGAGAGAACTCATGGAAAGCAGGGGACAACTTGCTGAACAAATTCAAGCTAACGCTAACCTCATGACTCAGCTTACTCAGCAACAACATCAGAATGCTGGGGGTAGCCCCGTTCCTTATTCTTCATCTGATAGTTCGACCTCGTCCGACGAACCTCTTAGGCGTAGACGTCGCAGAACGGAAACTGCACACGCATGTGCTACTGATCGATCAACTAGGGATTACTTGCATCTTGGATATCACACCCAAGCTGGAGTAGGAAACTTAGGAGCAGGATGACGCGTGGAAACTGGACGCCCGACACACCAAGACCCTAACGAAGCTGGTCCCCAAGATACGTTTGGCATAACGCCAACAGAGGAGACACCAACCCTAGCGGTCCCGAAGAACAGAGTCCAACCTTTCATCCTCCATACAAACTCCGGACTTATCGGCTATGGTCAGACAATTGATGAGAGAGAATCAAGGCTTGACTAATGAAGATTGGGGGATATCTTGGAGTCACTCCATTCACGGATACTATTCTACTATAGGTCGAGTACACCAGAAAGTTTAGCATGCCAACTATCCCGGCCTACAAAGGGAAGACTGATTCTGGACAGCATGTGATGAGGTATGAATGGATGATGGATCCGGCTAGAGCAAATGACGCGACCAAGTGTAGATGCTTTTCAATTACTCTATCCGGAATTGCCATCATGTGGCTCACTCGACTTCCCCCACGGTCTATATACATCTTTGACGAATTGGCGACGAAATTTGTGGAACAGCTCAGGATACATGCCACTCGTCCCAAGGATGTGATGTCCTTGTCCAGTGTGATCCAGGCTCCGGGGGAGTCATTGAAAGAGTACTTGCTGAGATTTCATATTGCAGCTACTGAAGTTAGCAACCCTAACGACACACAATTCTGATGGCGGTAATGTGAGATGTGGATCCGGATTCAGAGTTTGGAGATTGATTGGCAGGAAAGCCTCCAACTACATTGGAGCGTTTCTATTCAGAGGCTCATCAATTCATAAGGAGAGAGGAAGCTAGATGGACGTGGCGAGATAAGACACCAGGTTCTATTCAGGAGATTGTAAAAAGAAACATCGCTGTGAAACAGTCCGGTGACAATTCATGGAAGATTCAAGTCAATGTTCAGAATAAACCCGGGCAATCTAAAGGGTCCGGAGGAGGAAATCTCGGAAAGAAAAGGGATACAAGGATGTAAGTCAAGAATTCTCACTTACAATGAGTATACTCCTTTGAATGCGTCTTTGGATGATATTTATCTGTCAACTTGTAATACTTTCCAATACATAAAGCCGCACCCAAAGGAGTCAACAGAGGAACAAAAACGGAATGGGAAGTACTGCCGCTTCCATGAGACTTACGGGCAATACAGAGGAGTGCAGACACCTCCACGATGCCATTGAAAAGCTCATTAGACAGAAAAATTGCAGGAGCTTGTCAAGAACCCGTAGGAAGGCAAAAAATATCGGACCCCGGACGCGGGCCGACCCTACGTCATCCAGAGGAACCTGCTTGAACTGTAGGGAGACTGATCATAAACACTATTGTCGGTGGACCTCATCCTGCAGACAAGAACTGGTAGGAAATGGAGCGGTATGATAACTCTATAAGGCATGCAGATTATGATTGTTGTTTGAATGTGGAGGATGTGACCCCCGCTAAGCAGCAACGCATGATGACAGACAACATAGTATTTAGGAGCCGAGATGTGGACAAGGTGGAGGCTCCTATCGTCGACCCGATGGTCATATTTGCGACGATCGGGCCAGCATATGCGAAGAGAATTTTAATTGATTGTGGAAGTTCCGTTAACATTATATTCAAAAAGGCATACGACCAAATGAAGATGGACACAAAGGATTTGAAACCATCTAAAGCCCGAATCCATGGCTTTAATGGTGCAACGACTGATGCGGTTGGATATGTTGAATTGCCAGTTAAACTGGAGCAAGGTGAGCGTAGGACGGTGTGAATCCTACCTTTTATAGTGTTGGATGTTGATTCTTCATATGATGTGTTTCTGGGTCGGCCGGCCCTGGCGGAGTTTAGGGCAGCTTTGGTCCCGTGGTGTTTGACTTTGAAGTTCCCGACAGACAAAGGAGTTGGTGTGGTTCATGGCGATCAGGCGACCGGTCGCGCATGCTATGTGGTTGAGCTGAGAGACCCAACGAAGAGAGAAAGGAAAGGTTGCGGACAGCTCCGTCTGCATCTGAAATACCGACGATTGACAAGTTGTGCCCTAACCCTGGCTCAGGCGACATTCTCGGATCCATAGAGACACATTCGAGAGACGATGATAGGGAATGCAAAGAAGCAGAAGCAGCACCAGCTGAACTGACGATTGACATTCTAGTCAGCCGAGATGACCCATCACGAGTACTCAAGATTGGATCACAACTCGACCCGTCGGTGGCCGAGGATCTCACTGATTTTCTCCGAGCGAACCTGAATGTTTACGCTTGGACACATTCTGATATGTACGGAATTTCTCTCGCTATTACAAGTCATATGTTGAACGTAGACCCAAAGTACGTTCCTGTAGAACAAAAAAGGAAAGGCATGGACCCGGAGAGGTCCGTTGCTCTCAGAGAGGAGGTGGACAAACTCAAAGCCAACGGGTTCATCCGCAATGCCCTCTGTCCTGAATGGGTGTCTAACCCTGTGCTAGTAAGGAAAGCAAATGATTACTCTGATTTGAATAAAGCATGCCCGAAGGATAGTTTTTCTTTACCCAGAATCGACCAGCTAGTCAACTCAACGGCCGGACACGAGTTACTGTCATTTATGGATACGTATTCGGGATATAATCAGATCCTAATGCACGTTCCATACCAAGAACACACCAGTTTTGTCGCAGACGTTGGGTTGTATTGCTATGTAGTGATGCCTTTCGAATTGAAAAACGCGGGAGCGACTTATCAGCATTTGGTGAATCCAATGTTTAAAGACCGGATCGGTAGAACGATGGAAGTCAATGTGGATGACATGCTCGTGAAGTCACGACAGTCAAGCGACCACATTTGGGACTTAGCAGAGATGTTCGATATACTCAGACATTATGGAATGAAGATCAATCCTTTGAAGTGTTCCTTTGGCGTTGCATCAGGAAAGTTTTTGGATTTCATTGTGAATGCGTGGGAAATCGAAGCTAACTCGAAAAAGGTTCAGGCTGTTAGAGACATGTGCCTAGAACCATAAAACAAGTACAAAACTTGAATGGAAAGGTGGCCATGCTGAGTCGATTCGTATTCAGAGCTACAGATAAGTGTTTTCCTTTCTTCGACGTAATAAAGAAAGGAAAGAGGAATTTTGAGTGGACATCGACTGCGAGGAAGCGTTTCGAGCTATGGTAAAGCATTTAGAAAGTCCCACGGTACTATCGAAACCGATAGACCATGAGATGTACGTGTACTTGGCTGTATCCCAGCATGCTGTCAGTACGGCTTTGGTTCGCGAGGAGGACCGAGTTCAAAAGCCAGTGTACTATGTCAGTAAACGTCTAACGGGGGCAGAAAGAAATTATTCAAAGATTGAGAAACTAGTCTATTGCTTGGTGATTGTATCACGCAAGCTTCGGCCATACTTTTAGGCACACTCAATCAGTGTTTATACCGACCAACCCTTGCGACATGTACTCTAACGAATGGAAATCTCTGGAAGGATGTTAAAATGGAATATTGAGTTGAGTCAGTTCGATATCACCTACCTGCCACGAAGGGCTATACAAGGGTAAGAGCTAGTAGTCTTCATTGTTGAATTCACTGTGTTAGACGAATCAAGTGGTCATAATGTCATACCTCCCGTTCGATGGAAGATGTACACCGACGGGGCATCTAACGACCGTTGCTCGGGAGATGGCATAGCCCGAAAACCGATCAGTTTGTTACGCTTTAAAGCTCGAATTCCCAGCAACAAATAACGAGGCCGAGCATGAAACATTGATTGCTGGCTTGAAATTCGTCAGAGAGCTGGGGTAAAATCGGTTGAAATCTTTTGTGACTCGTAATTGGTGGTATACCAGGGGTGGGGGACTATTAAGCGAAGGAGTATAGACTTGCCCCATACATTGCTCGGGTTCAAGAGCTGCTTGCAAATCTGAAATATTATGATATTTCGTATATCTCGCGTGAACAAAACAAAGAAGCTCATTCATTGGCAAAACTTGCGAGCACTGGCGATGCACAACTAATGAGATTGGTTCCTGTCGAAACCTTACATGCTCCGAGTATAGATGTAATGGAGATAGATCTCGTGTCAGAAACAGAGATCGAGAAAGAGTCATGGATGACTCCATTCAAACAATATTTGCTGCACGGGATCTTGTCCGAAAGAAGCGAAAGACGACAAGTCATTCGTATGGCTTCATGATATGTAATGCAGGACGGAATAATGTATCGGAAATGATCCTTAACTCCCCTACTCCAGTGCATTTTCCATGATGAGATAAAATGAGTCCTGAAGGAAGTCCATGAAGGAGAATGTGGTGACCATACTGGGGGGCAGACATCAGCAAAGAAAATCCTTCGCTATGGATACTATTGGCCAACTGTAAATTGGGATGCTGTAGACTACGTAAGGAGATGTGACAAATGCCAGAAGTATGCAAAAATCCAAGAGCTCCGCCAACGGAACTCACGCAAATGGTTACTCCCTGGCCGTTTGTAATGTGGGGGATCAATATAATCGGTTATCTAAAGGTGGTGCGAAATACGCGATAGTTGCGGTCGATTATTTTACTAAGTGGGTGGAACCAGAGCCCTTAGCCACGATCACCACCGAAAAGGTCATTAATTTCGTTGTACGAAATATTATATGTTGTTTTGGCCTTCTACGGACTATCATTACAGATAACAGAACTTAATTCGAAAGCAAAGAGTTCAAAGAATTTGTCAAAGGCATGGATTTGAAAAAAGGTTTGCAGCAGTTGCTCATCGCATGGATTTGAAAAAAGGTTTACAGCAGTTGCTCATCCAAAAGCCAATGGAAGCCGTGAACAAAATAATCAAGTCCATATTGAAAAAGCGTTTGGAAAAGGTTAGAGGCAAGTGGGTGGATGAACTTCCAACAACACTTTGGGCTTATAGAACCACCCACAAATCCACGACCGGCAACTCCATTCGAATTGGCATATGGCACGGAACCTGTTATTCTTGTAGAACTTGAAGTTCAGTCACATCGGGTAACTCGTTACAACTCCAAAATGAATCAGGAACTTTTGCTGAAATCATTGGACTTCATTGATGAAAAACGTGAAGAAGCTGATTTAAGAGCGGCCGCATATAGACACCGAGTCGCTCGATATTATAAAGAAAAGGTCCGACCAAGAGTCTTTGGTGTGGGCGACCTTATTTTGAAATGAGCTTTTCCGGCCCCGTCGCATCTGAATCGCACATGGGAAGGTCCATACGTCATTGAACGGAGGCTTGAAGAAGTAACTTTCAAGTTAGCGACCGTTGATGGCGCGACACTCCCCTGAGCATGGAATAGCGAGCATCTGCGGCATTATTATACTTAGTCTGTTCATTTTCTATCTTTATTGTAATTATTTTCAGTATGTTTTCATTTCGTTGATTCTTAGTTTTCAGCATGTAATAAGACAATTTAGTTTGTTTTCATTAATAAAGGCTCGAAGCCATCTTTTCCATGAATTGTTGATGTTTCTGTGTATGATAATTTTATGGCAAACAACTAGAATTACATTATTCTGTCTGGCGTACAAACGTATATAAACGATTTAAAAATCTCCAAGTCCACTAAGTGCGGATTGGAGTACTCTGAGACCCCTTAGTGCTGATTAGAGTATAAACGACTTAAAATCTCCAAGTCCTCTGAGTGCGGACTGGAGTACTCTGGGTCCCCTGAGTGCGGACTAGAGTATAAACGACTTAAAATCTCCAAGTCCTCTGAGTGCGGACTGGAGTAATCCGAGTCCCCTGAATGCGGACTAGAGTATAAACGACTTAAAAATCTTCAAGTCCCCTGAGTGCGGAATGGAGTACTCTGAGTCACCTGTGTGCGGACTAGAGTATGAACGACTTAAAATCTCCAAGTCCTCTGAGTGCGGACTGGAGTACTCCGAGTCCCCTGAGTGCAGACTGGAGTATAAATGATTTAAAATCTCCAAGTCTCCTGAGTGCGGACTGGAGTACTATGAGTTCCCTTAGTCTCCTGAGTGCGAACTAGAGTATAAATGACTTAAAATCTCCAAGTCTCCTGAGTGCGGACGGGAGTACTCTGAGCCCCCTGAGTGCAGACTAAAGTATAAACGACTTAAAATCTCTAAGTCCTCTGAGTGCGGACTAGAGTACTCTGAGTCCTCTGAGCGCGGACTAGAGTATAAACGGCTTAAAGATCTCTAAGTCTCCGGAGTGCAGACTGGAGTACAACTGTCTTGAAGTCATCAAGTCCCGAACGTACGGATTGAAAAATATTCTAATTACCCGAAGCGCGAAACAAAAGAATGTACAATTCCAAAGAATTTGCGAGTTATATGAAGACGAATTGGGGGATTTTGTAACTCACAATAGCTTGGGTTTCGACTACAATAATACAGAAAGCTGAACAAGTAAAATTCGTTTGAAAAATAAAAGAACTAAGTTTTATTTATTCATCCAAAACGAGGTTGTACTACAACTCCTCCAAAACTCGGAGTCAAAAGTCTATTTACATCGACTACGAAAATAAATAAAAATAATTACATAATCTAAGCTAGCTCTCGTTGAACGAGTATAACAGCTACTTCTTTGATTTCTTGGGTTTCTTTTCTTCATTTGTTTTCTCAGATGACTCTTTCCCTACGCGTTTTCGTTTGGACGTTTTGCTTGATTGGGAATTAACATCCGAGGAGGGATGAGGAACTTCTAGTGGTCTGGACCCACCAGGAAGGATGACCTTCAAAGGTTTGTTCAAAGGATTGTTAAGATCCACAACTCGGGGCCCAACTTTGATTTCGGCTTTCTTTTTCTTCTTCTCCGTGAGTTGCTCTTTCATGCTCATTTTTGAAGTGTCTTTAGAGGCGCTCATAATCTCAACTTCATAACTTTCTTCGACGGGGGACGAAGTCTCGGACTTGTCCTCGTCAAGTGCTTCAATCACTTGAGCATCTGGGTCAGAAGTCTCTCCCGCTTGAGTTGCCTCGCTCGCTTTCTCCTTCTCCTCGGCGTCACCGCTCCTCGGAGTTTGACATGTCCCGGAATGTGATGAATCGCTGGGAGAAATTTCAAGCCATCAAAGCATATCTTTGGGAACGTGGCTTTAAGTTCAGCAAGTCGTTCTGCTACAGATGGATCAGATACAGGAGCGGGTGGAGTCTGCTTGGAGACTACAGGTGTTTTGTGGGGATCTCGGGATTGCCTGGTACTGGATGAACCAGAGTGCTGATCTCGATGGACCTCAGGCTGGGACCCCTTATGCGCAGACTTCTCTTTGCTTTGCTCCGATTGAGGAGTATCGCGAGGGTAGGAGGATTGACTATAAGTTTTTCTTCGGTATGATGATTCTCGGTGGCGGTAGTCTCGATCGTCGGTGTCATCTCTGTCTCGACGTTTGCCGTAATCCGAATCCCGGCCGGAGTGGTGAAAAATAGATGACCAACGAAGATGGTCGAGTCCGTGAGTGCGTCTCATGTCGCCTGCGTGGAATGTGAATAATGACAAGTTAGCAAAGAATAGAGTAATGATTAAAAATTCAAGTACAAAGTGAAGTGCGTGTGTCCGTGTGTGTCCTAGTGTTTCCCTCCAACGGACCAGTTTCTTTATCTCTACTTATGAGAGTTCTTTCTCTCTGAACGTGGGCTTGAGCGCCTGCATTGCCTCTTGCGGACGAATGAAGTTTAAGCGCTTTCGGATCATTGAAGCCGTAGTTAAGCAAATCGTCGGGAATAGTAAGGTCTGACAGGCCTTTCAGTGAACTCTTTAAGCGTTGAGGAAAAGGCTCTCTCTTCACGGGGTGATTGTGACTTTAGATGTTCCGCCCGTCGTCTTCTTCCTCAGCTTATAAGTCAATTTTTTCTTTCCCTTCGCAGGGGAGGCATTACTTCGATATCGTGCACCTCGATTACCGGCTCCAGACCGGGTCTAACATTCTCATCTGGTACTTCGAGCGTTTCAGCTTCTTTATCTCCCCCTCCTCAGGTGTGTCAGGGGCGTCACGTGCTGAAGGCCCAGCTTGCTTTTTACCTTTGCCCAAGGCAGATGCTGTTATAATGACACATTGAGGAAGGCTTATCTGGCGGCTTGCCGCTAGCAACCCAAACTTCGAGAACGATTCGTTCGAAATAAGCGACCTAATGTTTCGGTCTCCTACAGGGATAGCTTGAATAGCCTCAACGACTTTAGAATACCCAGAGCCTTGGGGACGTGGGCCGATACCAGAAAAAGTAAATAAAAGAGTCAGAAAAGGTGCAAATTCCGTCGAATGCAGGTATTAATACAGAAAAGAAACTTACTTCCTTCCACCCATCTCCTTGTGATGCCAGAGGGACAGCGCACGTAGAGCCGTTCCTGTTTATACTTAGCGAATTTGCTCCACGCCCCGATCAGAATTTGACATTTATTGTGTGGTTCAAGAAATACAAAAGATGGGCTGTCTGATCGCCTCTTGAAACGATAAATGTATCGGATATCGTTAGAAGTCGGGAGCCTGAAAAGGACATTCATAAAGAGGATGCACGTACCGTACATGAACGCATGACTGTTTGAGTGTAATTGCGATGAAGCGATCTCAATATACTGTAGTAGGTCGCGAAGAAAGGAGTTGAATGACGGCACGCTGCCAATTCAGCACATAAATTTGTTGCAGGCATGTACCCGATTGGGGGCAGGTGAGGACGATCTTGTCCTGATGGAACCAACACATCATCGAATGGAATCCCGTGTAATGAGCATATGTGACGAAGTGCGTTTTTGTTAATTCTTGAGGCTTGAGAATCGATCGGGTTGTCTAAAAAGATCGCTACATCCAGGGCATCAGGAGCCAAGTCGACGGATGCGATCGTGGGGCTCGACATGTCTTGTATAGGAGTAGTCGACGGATTTGAAGTTCCAACTAATTCTTGTTGAGAAGATGGCCCGGGTCCGTCCAAGATCGTGGTTGAACTAGATTTTGTAGACATCTTTAGTGAGTGTTGAATCTGACGAAACACTTGTTTGAACTGTACTTGAAAAACAATCGACATTAGACTTAACAACAAAAATACTCCCCCCGTGTGGTGTGAACTAGTGCAATCATTCAAGTATAAGTGCCAAGAAATTAAAAGTCACAGAGTTGATGAAATAAAGTTAGACTTTGAACTATCATATTCGAAGACCGTCATCGCTGACCGTCTCCGAGAGCTTGTCGTAAGATGGTTTATGTTTTGAACTCGACATCGACAATGTACGTTGAAGATTATATCCGTTTTAATCAAGTTAAATTCAGGTTTGTAGTTGTCAAAACAGAGGAGCTATCAGTTTGGATTGTTCGATGTGCTTAATTGCTTAAGTCCTCGTACTTGTTCCCTGTCATATGTTCGAGCATAAAAAATAGGTTGAGTCAACTGTGCATTATGTTAGACTAGTGTTGTTGTTATACACCACTCTCCCACCTTCCATCTCTACCGTTCGGCATGCGGCAAGTCATGTCGAACCGCAATAATGCTTGACCGCAGACATGCCGAGCTGTATCACTCGGTACTTTTCCGTCAACTCCAACTTCCTTCCTACCCCATCTCTACCGCTCGGTACAGATGAGTCCTTTGGCAAGTCATGTCGAGCCGCATCGTTCGGCTTTTCACCAATTTCCTACTTCTCCTGCGCTCCCTTCTACCTCGTTCGCCATAGGGGAGTCATGCCGAGCTGTGGTCATACCGAGCCACGTCGCTCAGCACGACTAAAACCTAACTTCAACTTCCCTCCCACATTCCCTCACATCGTTCGGCATGCAGAATTCATGCCGAACCACAGCCATACGTCCTCCTCCAACTTATTTCTTCGAACGAACTAGATACCCTCCTAGGTGGCCAGTCAATCACCACCCCAATTCGCATGCCACCTTCGACCGACCACCTTGACCCTCACCGATTCCTACTGGGCCGACACCCTCTACCATCTTCCTCTCCACTAATCCTAAGGCTCGTTTAAACCTCCTAATCTATGCGGCTTCAATCATTTTTGAGTTAGATGAAAGGTCACAGATTCGAATCTTGTATATGAAGCCCAAATTGGAGAACGTCAAGCAAGTGAGAGTTTCATACCTAGAAAAAGGAGTCAGAATCTAGTGAGATACTCGAATTGGAAGTGGAAATCTATTCAGGATTATTGTTGAAGGTAGTCGAGAGGTAAACAATAGGACTCTGGGATTAAAGGAGAAGTTGATGTGTTAACAAGGGTTTGGGAAAAGTTGAGTTCGTAAGGTGGCTAGAGTGGATGTAAAAAGTAAAAGGGGAGAAGGGGTGAAGTATCGACCTTTATAGATAGGAGGGAAGGCGAATAGACAGCGACCGGGAGAACCGGTTAAGTTGCCTCGGTCGTTCGGCGTCAACATGTCATTCGGCATCAAGGCCCCGTTCGGCGTCGAAACCCCGGTCGACATCTCTGCTTCGTTCGGCATACAGAGGGGTCGAAAGAAAATGCTATCAAGAAGACAGAACGAGGGCTTAAAGGGAAACACGGGGTACTCATTATTCAAAGCGTATCATGTTCATCCACATTATACACTTTGGAGGGTAAGTGTTATCCCGTTGTTTGACCATGTGACAAGAGGCTTGGCACAGACCTCGTTCGGCACACCTCCCCTCGCTCGACATAGAGCATCGTTCGGCACACCTCCCATCGCTCGACATAGAGCATCGTTGGGCATAGATGTGCATGCCTCGTTGGGCATAAATAGGTCGATCGGCATCTTGCCTCGTTCGGCATAGGGAGGTCGTTCGGCATCTTGCCTCGTTCGGCATGGAGATGTCGCTCGGCATCTTGCCTCGTTCGGCATAGATAGGTCGTTCGACATCTTGCCTCGTTCGGCATGAAGCCTCGCTCGGCATCTCTCCTCGATCAGCATCAAGTCTCGTTCGACACAGGTCTCGCTCGGCCTACATTCTTCACTCAGCGCACTGCCTCGTTCGGCATGCCTTATTCGACGTATGCCGTTCGGCCTGGATATGTGGTTTGGCAATTGCCATTCGGCATCTATGGCTCGGCGCGCAGAAGTCACTTACGACGGGCCGAGCTATCTTGCTCCTAGGCCAATTAGGGAAGTCCGACCCATTTTCGTCTATAAATAGAAGGGCAGGGCACAGTGAAATGGACCTTTTTTAAGAACATTAGGGAGACTCTGCTGCATTTAAGACTTATTCTATTTTACTTAACACTTGTATTCAAGCTATTACAGTACGGATTATATATATATTCAATCATTTGTGAAAGCAATAAAGATCAAGATTCAAAGTGGACGTAGGCAGTTACGTTGAACCATTATAAATCCGGTGTTCTTGTTTTTGCATTTAATTTAGTATACCATTCTCTGTTTTAATTTACTTTCTTCATTTATTTCTCTACATAAACTTTCTTAAGGGTGTTTGTGACTAATTTTGGTGCTAACAGATACGATGAATAATAAATTAAATTTATTAAAATTGTTGTTAATCCGCTTTTGAGGCAAAACAAATTTCAACTGGACTTAGAAGATTCAAACGGGGACGAAACGACTTAAAATTGACAAACACTCTTATATAAAACAAGGAAATAGATGAAACCAAAAATACACGAAGGAAACAAGTAGGTACCGACTTGTTTTGGACAAGTAGCTACCGACTTGTTATTGGACATGTAGGTGCCAACTTGTTTTGACAATTCGGTAGATGTTGCGACGTGTTGGGACGTACCAGCATGGAACTAGAGTACAAGTTATTTCGAGCTAAGAAAATATGTTGGTACCAAGCTGTTTTGAACAAGTAGGTACCGACTTGTTTTGGACGACCAACGATCGATGGAAACAACATGACACATTAAAATGAAGTAAGAAGAAGGATGCAAGAAGATTCGAACTAAGGAACATATATGTACCGACATGTTCAAGTAGGTACCGACATGTTTGGTTAAGTCGGAAGATTCTGCAATTTGGCATGTGCCTTCAGTTAATGTCTAGACTCGGCTCCAGGTGGATTTTTGATCCAACACGACTGCTTTTTCTATAGTTACAAACCTGCCTACAACCAAAGAGGATCTTTTTCTGCTGTTCTCTTCTAGCTTTCTAACTCCGGGATCTGGAACTTCTTCACTCTTACTCTCCTTCGAAAATGCTTAGAAACTCCATTGTAAATCTCTCTTACTCCTTCTAAAACGCTTAGAAACTCCATTGTAAACCTGAGATCCACGATATTGTGGTCAGATTTGAGATAATTAGTTGCAATTTAGAGAGAGAACAACTAATAAAAGATTAAAGTGGACATAGGTCGGAGATTACATCAAGCCACTATAAAAATTGTGTTTTCTTTTACTGTTTTCTGTTTATTTAATTTGAACTGGTGCTTTCATATGATTTTTGGATGTACTATTTATGTTATGTGATTCATGTATCTTTATATTTGAATGAAAAAATAACTTTGCCAGTTTTGTTGATTTGAATATGATGTATGCATGTTGAAACCGTCGTAATTTAGAATTAGTTAGATGAATTAACGAATATTTGTTAATTGAATTTGTTCGAATAGTTTTAGTTCAAGATTACATAATAAATTTGAATATATTGACATAAATATATAATATTATTTGATATCGAGGAGGATTTTGTAAATAACTGTAGAAATTTCAAAATCTAAGTGCTTGATGTTAAATAAGGAATTTTACAGTATAATGCATGATAAATATATTATCATAAATGAATTATAAATTAAAATTTTGATTATTATTTATGTTATTTGATTGATATATCAATAAATTTAAATAAATTTTTTGCCGTTTTGTTATTATATATAAACATGACATGAATACTAAAATTTTCATATTTTTATTATTTACTAGACAGATCAATTAATAATAGTTTACTAAATTTATCTAAACAAGCTCTAGTGGCACGTGCTCCACGCGTGCAAGACAAATGATTAATAGTGTACACAACACAATGCAAAATAAATAGTAAAAATGACAGCGCCTACATATAAAAGACATAAAAAAATTGTACAAAAGCCTAATGCTCCACACATGAAATATAAAAAGCTATAATTGAAATTTATATACTTAAATATCACCTTTTGTTATCATAATAGCAATTCTATATATGTAAAACTTGTAGAGCGTTTAATATGAGTAGTATGGTGGTTCAACATTAATCACATATGTATTGACTATATTTTCTCCTTTTTCTGATTGCACATCGATGTCAATAGCAAACAGATTATATATGGAGTGAAAAACCTTTTAAAAGATTGTTTTAATTTGATTTACAATGCTAATTAACTATTTGACCAAACAATTATTGTTTTTTATTAGACGTAGCTTACAGTTTGTCATTGTTAACTAGTTGTAAAAGCAAAAACTAATCCGATTAGAATTTTTTATGAATGAGACAAGAAAGTTAATATTTTCTATGAGATGCGAGTACTTTGACGCATGCATTGCACGTGATTTTCAAAAAGATACCTTTCAACTAAGTACGTACTTAAATTAAATAATCAAAATTTTACTTGTAGTTTAGTTGTTTTAAACATGATAAATAAATTTAAGCGTTCCTCCCCCACCGCCACGTACCTATATGTATGTATGTATAACAAATATACATATGTAATAGTATTTTATGTTTTTGTTGCAATAATTTTTCTTAATCCTTTGAAGTGTGAGAAAATACTAAATGTCAAACAAAATTTAACTTGAAAATTTTGAATTTATTCACGTTTTAACCTTCTATTTTCAGATCTTAAAAGGAATCACAATGTAAGCTAAAATTGTATACAAGTCTAAATAAAGAGTGCATTCGATATAGCTTTGGAATGAATGAAAAATGTTTACATATTTATTAATATTGTAAATAGAAAAGACATTAGAAAAATGAAAAAGAAAAAGAAAAAATTGTATATGAAAGATTATGATCTTTGAAATTCAAACATAAGTCCTTGATAATGTATTAAACTTTATAAATAACTATAAAAATTAATTTTTGCGAGGAGCA
The DNA here is from genome assembly GCA_030765085.1 of Allium cepa. Lineage (NCBI taxonomy): Eukaryota > Viridiplantae > Streptophyta > Magnoliopsida > Asparagales > Amaryllidaceae > Allium > Allium cepa. The sequence goes on from CM060945.1 coordinate 594,993,385, forward strand.
CGATTTGAACTTGTGACCTAGTGGTCCTCATCTTCACATAATAATGGTGTTTTCGAAATTTCACGGTCGGTCCAAATATTGTTGCTCTATTCCAACTACTAATAGATTACATGGTTAATTCTACCATGTGAACGTAAATGTAAAATATTATAAGGGAATTGATGGGGTTTTGTAGATGATTATAGAAAATTTAAAATCTGGTATTTAAAGTAAAAAAAACATAATTTAGTAATGCAGCGCATGATAAATTTATGGAAGTGAACTTGTTATTATTATTTTTTGTATATGCTTTTAAGTTATGTGACTTTTGTATCTTTATATTAATGAAAGAATAATTTTATCAGTTTTGTTAACATGAATATGGTATACGTATTTAAATGTTCATATTTCCTAAAATGAGTAAACGAATTAACGAATATTAGTTAATTAGATTTGTTTAATTATATTAAATTTAGGATGACTGAAATATATATGGGTTGGAATGTAAAATATTACGAGAAAAGTAAGTAGGTTTTGTAAATAATTGTAGTAATTTTAAATATAGGTATTTGAAGTCAAAATAGAATTTACAATGAAATGTACGATAAATTTATTGAGATAAATGAACTACAAATTGTTATTATTATTGTTGTTGTTGTTTTATGTGATTTACATATCTTTATGGTTGGATGAATACTGAATTTATTTAAATATCTTAAAATTTGGTTTATGTAGTGTACCTAAATATAGGTGCTTAAATATAAGATATTAGAAGTTAAGTGATAAATTATATTTAAATAATTGTATAAACATAATACCAAAACGTAAAACGTTAAAAGAGAATCAGTAAATAAGTGTAAAATGATGAATTAAAGAGTTTAAAAATAAAATATTTATGGAGAGAATTAATCAGAAGAGGGAAAACTCTTAAAATCAATGAAAAAGCCAGAAATTCTTCTGTTTCACAATTATTTAATAGATTCTTTATTTCTTTAGTCATCCAATCATATTTCGAAAAATTTCATATTCATAATTTCTTCGTTTTCAATTACACTTAAATTATCGAACAAGTAATGTTGATTTAACACCGATTTCTACTTCTAACACGTTCTTTATCGGCATGTTCAATATATAACTTCACCACTCATCACCTTTTAGTTCTTGATGAATGAACATAACTAAAAAAAAAGAATTTTCAAAAGCTAATTTACCAACTAGAAAAAATGAACAAAGAAAAGATCTAAAATTAGAAGTAGCAATTACATGATATTGATTTCAATGATAAAAGCACAAAAATAAAACATATGAAATAATGCAATAAGTAAAATTTTAGTTATTAAAAAACTAATGAGTAAGGCTGATAAAATACAGTTCAAACTGAAAAATTAGCACATTCAGATATCTAATATGATTTACATAGCGTCACTCGCCATATATTATAAATAGACATAAATACTGTGAAGATATCTATTTGTAATTTTATTTTCTCCAACATGTGTAATAATGAATGACATTCATTAAAAATATCATGTAATCTATACGAAAATCAAAGCGATATATGCCCCGTATATCAGGCGATATACCGGTAATGATATTTTCAAGAGATATTTTGAAAAAATATCGGTTAAGGAGCGATTTGAGATCGGTGATATATTAGTGATATTATTCGATATTAACTACTTAGGCAAAAAGTTCACTTGGCTGGGAGGTTCAAACTATAATAGACACATTAAACTTAACAAAGCTTTTAGTGATCATTCTCTTATTTATACCCTATTCATATTAATCTTTTAAACAATATAGAGGGGAGGAAGAATATACATTTTCGATATAATAATGCATGGCATATTCTAGTTGGATGCAAGGAAACATTTCGGCTTCATTCCTCATTCAGCGGAAGGTAATCCTTTGGTTTTCTGACAAATATGAAGAAAGTTAAGGCTCCACTTTAAACCCATCGAAAGTATTAAACCCAAATGTGACAGGATTTGAGAAAGAAATAATTTGTTATTTCTCAAATTACTTGAAAACTCAAATGATATACAGATAATTAAAGAATATAAGATAGCCTTGTTGGGCTTGAATGTATTATCATCCATAGTCAGGCAGTGGAGAAGCATCAAAAGACAAAAGTTAAATGACTGACCGATGGAGAACAATCGACTAAATTCTTTTATTCTGAAATGTTTAGCAATAAAGCTAAACTCAAATTAAATCAGATCATTAGCAATGCTGGCACAGTCATTTCTAATCATAATAAAATTACAATGAAAACTACCGATTATTTTATCAAACTTTATAATGGTTCCGTTTCTACTTTTTTCTATTGTAAAAATCCTTCTAGACCTCTGCTTAGACGCTAGGCAATGCTTACCACTAGACATCTGCCTAGGCAAGGCTTAATGTTTCGTCTAAGAATCTAAACATGTATTTAGCCAGCGATTAAGTATTATTCGAGGTTGGATGCCACATATAAACATCTATGTGCTAGTTTTATGTGATTTTACCTCTTTGGCTACTTCTAAACTCGTCCAAAATTTCAAAATTTCAATTTGGATCAATTAATAGTAAAACAAGTCCTAATGTTTTCCCAAAATAAACAAGCCATCAAAACTACCTATTAATCCAGGTTAAATGATTGATCTCGTTTAAACTATTAATTCCTAGTCCATACCATTGTTATAAAAAAACCCACTACTCGCCTCAAGGAGCGTTTCGAGAAAATGAAAGATAAAACGCCTAAAAGGCTTTTTACTTTTAATGCTTGCGCTTCAACAACTTGAGAGGCATATGAAGCGTACACCTTATACGTCTCAACTAGCCGATACAACTCAACACATTTATCATGTGTTAATGTTATATGCAATAGAATGAAAGGTTATTGATCTCATATAATCAAAATACATTTATCATGGGTAAACCTATAGTTGAAAATTCTCTCCTTTCTCATGAAATGGTGAGATGTTCGCATTTGTTTAAAAATTCACTTACAAAAGGCATATGACAAAATCAAAAGGCATATGACAAAATCGGCTGAAATAGTCTCAAAATGGATTTTCCAAGAAGTTTTGCCTCAGTTAAATAAGTGTATATCTATTCCTTCCTTTTTACTCATCATCAATGGCGCGGCCATATTCAAAGTAACAAAGGCTTGAGGCAAGAGGATCCTCTTTCCCCTTATCTCTTCACGATCGATATGGAATATGTTTCAATCTGGTTTAAGTATGAGCACCTAAAATGAAATATTTTTGCAATATATGCTTTTGGTCCAGCCACCAACCATCTGATCTATGCAGATGATATGTTGGTTTTTGCTTAAAGCAAATTGCAAAAGTGTTGGTATTATAATGGATGTGATGCATAAGTTAAAGATCTATGCCGGCCTTAACATGATTGATCAAAAAACAAAACTATTTTTCAACATGGGTGCCAGCGACGGAGAATATCAGGAACTTTCAATTTTTAAATTGGTAATTTTTCTGTTACATATATGGTATTCCTCTATTAGCTAGCAATTTTTTTTAAAAAGGGATTTTGGCAGTCTACTAAACAAGATCCATAAAAGATTAGATGACTAAAGTAGTAAGTATCTTTGTAGTGTTAGAAGATTGGAACTTATAAGTATTCTATTATTTCCTTTTGGCTTCAGATCTCAAATTAAAAATTCTATTATCACTAAACTTGAAAGTATATGTTTAAACTTTCTTTGGTAAGGAAAATCACATAAGTTCAGTTAAAAAATGTACATAACCTCAATTCTGAAGGTGGGTTGAGATTAAAAAGAATTGAAGGTATGTAAACTGCAACAACAATAAAACTGGTTTGGAAATTCTTGCATGGTAAATCTTTATGGGCTAAGTGGATGTATAATAAATACTGTTATAATAAAAACTTTTGGTTAGTATGTTAAGATAACAATGCTTCATACACATAGAATTTGAGCAAAGGTTGATAGAAAAAAAAGACGGTTAATGTTGAAACAACTAATTTATTGTTCACCCCTTGGATTAATGGAAAATTACTAGTTCGAATCCTTGGTTGCGAGGCAATGTCAGTGTTAAGAAATAATAACCTTACCGTATCTGATCTTGAATGGAACTTTCACGCATCAGGATTTCCATGTAATATTAAGAATGTAATCAATCATATTCAGATCAGATTTTTGGTGGTGGTGCCTGAGTAAATCTGGCGAATTCGTTATCATGTCAGCCTGAAATAACATTAGGACAAAAGATTGTTTCAAGAATGGAGTAAACATGTATGGAAGAACAGACGTGCTTCCAAGATGTCTTTGTGTTTTCCTTGCTAAAATTATTGAGCTTCACACCAAAGATAGATTCGAATGTTGAGGTCAAATTGATTCTACCATATGCAATTTATACATAGTGGGAATCAAGATAAGCACCATTTATTCTTCCAGTGTCAATATACAAATTTCTATGAGGTCCAATGAAAAGACTTATTATGATGAATTGACAGAACATTAACGCCATTGATGCTGAAGTAGATGAGATAAACAGCAAATACAAAGACAATGATTTATTTTCAGACCTATTGATATCAGGTTCTCCACAACCATTCGATGTATTTAGGCTGAAAGAAACATAAGAATCCCAACGTAAAGGTTTTTGCCCAAAGAAACAAAATTGTTGATTATTAAAAATAATTGTAAACATGTAATTCTTAAATCTAGTTGTTTAGTTGACAACTGTATTAACAGAGAGATCATCTTTAGAAATTTAAAACTTATCCGATTTTTCCTTCTAGCTTCTGATTTGTGGCATGCAAGACATTTTTTTTTCCTGGATATGTTGAATCCGTTGGAGGTTTTCTGGAATTATCATGGCTTAAGTTCTAGTTGCATTATTCTCTCCACTTGCTCTTCTGTTGCTCCAGATTTCCGGACTTTACTTCAATCATCATTTGTAATATGTATCTTGCTTAACTTCATCTTGGTTGACTGTAGAACAGAATCATTATCTCTAACTGCTGAAAGCCCAGATCTCTTCCTTGCGAACATACACTGATTAATTTTGATTTGCAAGAAGATATCTTTCTCTCAGCTCTTGCCTTCTTTCTTGGATGAAGAAGATGCATATTATATTTTTCTTCTTTTCTTGTAGTCTCCTTAAATGATTTCAAGCTTTCCTTGGAATATTGAAGAATTTTGTTACTGTCTCTATATCGACCATTATTGACTCTCTTAAAGCATTGGAGTGTGTAATTTTGCTTCTGAATTCTGGTTAAACATGGAAGAAATAGGTCTTCGTGCGACAGATGTCAGTCTTTATTCATCTGGCACTCTCATGGTTTATTATGAACCCTTTTTGTCGGTACATCTCTACCATTTGATTAACAAATGCTAATGCTCATATTTTAGCAGACATTGCATGGATCTTGATTATTTTGGGTAGTCTTCTCCTCAACTAAAATTAGCAGAAATGATTTGCTTTATGCATCATTTATCTAAAGTTGGAATTCTTTATACAACCATTGACTAGGGTTAATCTAGGCTGATGCCAATGCAATAATTTCCTCTTATAACAGGTGGTTCATTCAGGTACTGAGAGCACCCAAGAAGCAATACGTAGCTTTCCAACATTGTGTCCTGCAATGCTTCTTACATGGTACAGAGTAACGGTATGAACTCACAATGCTTGCAAGAACCATTTTTCGTGCCCATGTTTCTTTGATCAAAGAGTGACGTATGTATAAATTTCGTGCAGCATGAAGAAAACTTAGACATTCTCGACAAGCTGGTGAGTAATGTACTTGCAAGAGTACTTTTAACATGTGTACACGCATGTATGCATTGTGATGTGCTTGGGGGTCATTGTGCACATGTATGAAGAAGTGCAACATGTGTGTATGTGAGAATATACTTGCAATATACTTGGATGTACAAAGTACATATGGAAAATATATCTTATGTTGTTTGTAGCTTTCAGGCCATGAGTGACACTGGCAGAGCAAACCATGGGAAGCAAACCACATAATTTGTTCACTCTATTATATTCTGTTTGGTGCATTCACCACAGCAGCTAACTTTTTTTAACACATGCTTTTGATCAAGGTTTTAAAAACATGATTCAAATCGTTAAGTTCAAACTTTAAATCAAAACATTATTTAAATCATAAATATCAGATCCATATTTCGAGGGTTTGTACATCATGTGCAATTGGTTTGATGTTATAACTTCTACGGCTATGCCTAAAATTCAGTCTGTTGGAAATTTTCAAAATAGTATTGGGTTTGGGTTTGTTTTTGAAGAGGGAAGAAATGGAAGGAAGCAGAGGGGATGAATAGTTCCACATCTAGAAAATTAAAAGAATGTATTGATTTATACATGCATTTCTCTAAGGAAGGTTTGACCCTTTGGGCACCCAAAACTTTGCTTTGGTGTGAAGAGGGAAGTTATGCATCAGCACCATACGTGCGCAGCCGCCGTCCGACCGGATTGGGTTTAGAATGACGAATTAATTTTTGTTAACAGACCGAATTTAGAATTTGAGTTTGAGCGGATATTTTTGGCCGGTCATTTGAATGAAGAGGCGCGACCGTTTGTAACGGTTTTGAACTGTTGGAAAGGATGCGATGCTTGACGAATGAACACTTCCTCAGTGCTATAAATAGTGACGTCCAGGAACCGTCCCAAAAAAATCTCTTTCTTGAAACCTCCTCCCTCATCCAGATCTGCGGCGTCCAGAAAGTGTTGCAAAACACTGCCTTATCACCACAGTTTGCGACGCCTGTAAGGTGTTGCAAATGCAGAAACGTTGCAGATCGTTTTTCTTCTTCTTCATTCTATTCTCTACTAAATTGCATCATCAAAAATTAAATTTGAGTGTTCTTGGTCGGATCAAAATCGTACAAGTTTTGAATCCGATTACGCTGTTTTAAGGCTTTATTGAATACTGAAGTCGATAGTTCAATAACCCGTTTGTATCTGTTGGGTTGAACTATTGTCTAAAAGAATATACACAGTAGATCCTTGAAACCAAAAGTACAACAATTATAATCTTCATCTTTCTCGAATCATCGATACAAATATCCAACAATTATAGACAATAGCTTCAACTGTGGATGGTTCAAGTTCAATCAAGCTCAATGCTCTTCAAGTTATGAATCAGCATTTAACGCGATTGGAGCGGTTTGATGGTGAAAACTTCACTCGTTGGCAAGAGACGAAGAAATTCTTTTTGATCACCATCAAATTGTTCTATATTCTTGAAGATAACTTGGAGGAAATAACAGAGGAAACTGATAAAGATACAGACGAATTGAAAGCAAAACGTGCAAAGCGCAAGAGGATGATTTCTATGCAGAGGGTACATTCTGAATGCATTGTCTACTCCTGTCTACAACGCACATAGGACTTTGGAAACTGCAAAGCTACTATGAGCTGCACTAAAGCAAATATCGCATATTCGAGGCAAACAACAAAAAATTCCTTATTTGCAATTTTATGGATTTCAAAATGGATGTCAATAAGTCCAAAGTTGGACAAGTAAACAAAATTCTACTGTTAGTGAATCAACTTAAGAACGTTGGAATAAACCTTCCTGAATCTTCTGTTGTTGGAGTTATAATTTCAAAACTTCATAATTTTTGGAATGGTTATAAGAAAAAAATAAAACATGCGGAAACAGATTATAATTTAGACGGTTTACATCGTCATCTTTGTATTGAAGATGACTCTCGTAAACGCGAACTAGATAATCTACAAACCGAGTCTCATTCTAAGGCAAATAATGTTCAAATTACAAACAAGCTGAAGCCTAAGATTGAGACACGGTTTAAAAAGAAAAATTCCAACAACAAAAAGAAAGGTGCTTGTTGCTACTGTAACAAGCCCGACCACTATGCCCGAGACTGCCGTCAACGGAAGAAACAACAAAAAGTGAATGTGGTCGAAGACTCGCTTGTGGCTGTAGTGCAAGAGACGAACTCCGTTATTGAAACTAATAATGATTGGTGGTTTGATACTGGAGCAACCGTTCACATTTGCAAAAACTGTAATCTGTTTAAAACTTACGAAGAAAATAATGGAGAAGCCGACAAGTTACTGGAGCAAATAAGGTTCTAAGCAAAGTTTTGGGAAAAAACACTATAGAACTTACATGTACTTCTGAAAAAGTTCTTACATTAGTTAATGTAATTTATGTACCTGATATGTGTAAGAATTTGATCTCTGCATACCTTCTTAACAAAGAAGGATTCAAGATTGTGTATGAGTCTGATAAGTTGGTGTTGTTCAAGAACGGCAAATTCATTGGACAGGGATACTCTTGTAACGACATGGTTAAGTTGAATCTAATAAAGAAATCTTCTATTTATATTGTTGATTCTGTTAGTTTATGACATGGTTGACTAGGACATGTTAATTATAATTCCCTTAAAAATATGCATAAGCTAGGATTAATTTCTGATTGTGATTTCGATGTCATCTCTAAGTGTGAAATATGTGTTCAAGCAAAAATACACAAAAAATCCTTTAAATATGTAGAAAGGAAAATTGGCTTGCTTGATTTAGTACATAGTGATGTGGGTGATTTAAAAAATCATATCATCTATGGTGGTAACCAATACTATATAACATTTATTGATGATTATACTAGATATGCATATGCACATCTAATGAAAACTAAAGATAAAACCTTTGATAAATTTAAAATTTATAAAGCAGAGGCTGAAACACAATTATGAGTTAAAAAGTATTACATTCAGATCGAGGTGGTGAATATTTCTCAAATGAATTCACCTTATTTTGTAAACAACTCGGTTTAGTTCATCAATGCACTGTCCCATATACACTACAACAAAATGATGTTGCTGAAAGAAAAAATAAAACTTTAGTAGAAATGGTTAATGTTATGCTCATAATTTTAAACTTACCTTATAGCATATGAGGTGATGCCATGTTATCTGCATGTTATATCTTAAATAGAGTACCACTTAATAATAATAATATTTTTCCTTATGAATTATGGTTTAATAGGAAATCTAATCTTGCTTAAAGTTTGTGGTTGTTTAGCATATGTTAGAAAGCCAGACCCTAAACGACCAAAGTTAGGAAATGGGGCATTGAAATGTGTTTTTATAGGATATTCACTTAATAGTATAACTTATAAATTCTTAGTTTTTGACACATTAAAAGTTATAAAATCCGTAGATGTAGAATTCTTTTGAAAATCAAACTGTTGAGATTCCATTGAGATCATATAGTCCAAAACCTAATACAATTGATGATATCAATGACAATGACTATGCTCCTGCTCAAAAAAAATAAGGAAGTAACAGTACCAGATAATAGTACTGAACAAAAGAGAAGTGAAAGAGCAAGAATAGAGAGGAATTATGGTCCCGACTTCATTACATATCTTATAGAAGGCAGTAAGGACGAAGTCCTTAATGTGACTAGATATGTCATGAACGTCGATGATGACGCCAAAATTTATTCTGAAGCTATGAGTTCTACAGATTCAATATTCTGGAAAAATGCTATTAATGATAAAATGAATCGCATATTATTAAACCAAACTTGGGTTTTAACTGATTTACCTCTTGGTGCTAAAGCTATAGGATGTAAATGGATATTTAAGAAAAAGTTGAATATAAATGGATCCATTGATAAGTTTAAAGCCAGATTAGTTGCTGAGTGATATACGCAAAGACATGGAGTAGATTATTTTGATACATATGCTCCATTCACTCGCATATCTTCTATATGCTGTTTAATAGCACTTGCATCAATTCATAAATTGGTCATACATCAAATGAATGTAAAGACTGCATTTCTAAATGGAAATTTAGAAGAAGAGATATATATGGAACAATATGAAGGTTTCAAAACTTTATGCCAAGAAAAGAAAGTTTGAAAATTAATAAAGTCTGTTTATGGTCTGAAGCAAGCTCCCATGCAATGGCATGAGAAGTTTGGTAAAATAGCATTGTCATATGGATTTATTGTTAATGATGCTGATAAATGTATTTATAGCAAATCAGACAATGATTATGTTATAATATGTTTATACGTTGATGACCTGCTAGTATTTGGTTCCAATATATCATGTGTGAATGAAACTAAGAAGTTTCCATCTTCTAAATTTGATATGAAAGATCTAGTAGAAGCTGACGTAATTTTGGGAATAAAGTTATTAGGAAAGAAGAGCTGTTGCTAACACAATCTCATTACATCGAGAAGTTCCTTCGAAAATATGGTCATTATAATGACAAACCAGCACATACTTCTTTAGATCCTAGTTATAAATTAGAAAAAAATACCGGGCGTACCATTTCTCAACTTGAGTATTTCAGTATTATTGGAAGTCTTATGTATGCTATGCATTGCACCAGGCCAAACATAGCTTACGCTATAAGCATATTATGTCGATTTACGAGTAATTCGGGTTTCGAAAATTGGAAAGCTATTTTCAGAGTTTTAGCTTATTTGAAAGGAACTGTTACCAATGGTTTATCTTATAAAGGATATTCTGCTGTAATAGAAGGATATGGTGATGCAACCTGAAACAATGTAGAATCAAAATCCAAATCTACTACTGGGTGGATCTTTACATTAGGAGGTGTTGCTGTGTCTTGGGTTTCCAAGAAACAGACCTGTATATCCGACCCAACAATGTTGGTAGAGCTGATTGCATTAGCAGATGCTAGTAAGGAAGCAGAATGACTTAGAAATTTATTAATAAAAATCCCATTATGGAAGAAGCCATCTCCAGCAGTCTTGATTAACTGTGATAATCAAGCTACAATATACAATGTTTCTAATCTCTAATAAGACATAATGAGAATTCTAGACATGTGAGTCTAAGGCATCAAATGATAAGACAGTTACTCAAAAGTGGAGTAATAACTGTTGATTACATAGAAATAAAGAAAAACTTGGCTGATTCACTCATAAAGAGTCTTCCAAAGGCAATGGTTTCTATAAAATCAAAGGAAATGAGACTAAGGTCTGTGAATGAAAGTTGATCATCCTTAACAGAAACCCAACTTATGTTTTGAAAAAGATAAACAAAGTTTAATGGGTACCAACAAATCAAGAGAGTGATTATGGAACACTAAATCAATAATCGCATAATATTTAGTGTTGGATTCTGAAAGAACAAAGGATGGATAATATATTCTTAATAAGTCTAGTTTCCTTAAAAAGGTATATCGCAGAAACACCTTAAGAAACTTACTTATATGAGTATGGAAATCGTGCCGTTTCTTAAGAAAGTAAGACCGCTTTCTAAAGTAGACTCATGAACTCAGGATTTAAGCACATGGCCATTAATGTGCTGAGCATACAGAACACTATATACGGAAATCAGTATGTGTGACTGTTCCGGTACTATCACTAGAGATATTTGGTTCAAGATACGTTCACCATAGATCTCGATAGAACTTTGAATGATTTACACTAAGTAAAATGTTCAAATTCAAAAAATATCTATCATTGACGTATTTGTTTCCACGATGATGCAAAACTTGATCTTGGAACAACATTGGCTTGATTCCACTTGGGTATGTAGGTAGTCATTCTAGTGATGCAGTCGTCTATTTTATTTATTTTACTTATTTTGAAAATGAGATGAAATTGTTGGAAATTTTCAAAATAGTTTTGGATTTGGGTTTGTTTTTGAAGAGAGAAGAAGTGGAAGAAGAAGAAAGGGGATGAATAGTTGCACATCTAGAAAATTAAGAGAACATATTGATTTATATATGCATTTCTCAAATGAAGATTTGGCCCTTTGGGCACTCAAAACTTTGCTTTGATGTGAGGAGGAAAGTTATGCATCACTACCACATCGGCACCACCGCCGTGGGTTCGGATCTAAAATGACGAATTAATTTTTGTTAATATGACGGATCCAGAATTTGAGTTTGAACGGATATTTTTGGTGAGTCATTTGAATGAAAAGACACGACCGTTTAGTAACAGTTTTAAACCGTTGCGAAAAGACGCGACCGTTTGTAACAGTTTCGGATTGTTGGAAAAAATGCGACGCTTAATGAATGGACACTTCCTCACTGCTATAAATAGTGACGTCCAGGAACCATGAAAAAAACATTTTCTTTTCTGGAAACCTCCTTTATCTAGATCTGCGACACCTAGAAAATATTGCAGAACAATGTCTTACCACCACAGTTTGCGACGTCTGTAAGGCGTTGCAAACACAGAAACGTTGCAGATCGTTTTTCTTCTTCTTCTTCATTCCATTCTCTACTAAATTGCATCATCAGTGAGTGTTCTTGGTCGGATCAAAATCGTATAAGTTTTGTATCCGATTACGCTGTTTCAAGGCTTCATTGAATACTGAAGTTGATAGCTCAATAACCCGTTTGTACCTGTTGGGTTGAACTATTGTCTAAAAGAATTTACACAATAGATCCTTGAAGTCAGAAGTACAACAGTTATAATCTTCATCTTTCTCGAATCATCGATACAAATATCCAACACAATCTTCTCTTTTGTTCCAGTTTTTAAAAGAAAACATTAGAATTTGAATCTTAAATCCAAATAAGTGTATTGAATATATCGAATGATTTATCTCAACCGAGGTTTCAACTGGATTTGAATTGGAATGTAAACTGAATCGTAAAGGAAAAGATTCGATTTGAAACATGATTTAGATCATAAGATTTTTGACAACAATGCTTCTGAGTGAACCATCACTCTGCAAACTCTGTAAATTTGTATGACAAGATGTTCAATTCATTTCCGTATGTATTTTGATTCCAGGTCAGTAGTGTTGTTTTGAAGTCCAGAGGAAATGTAAAAAATGAAGTAGTGGAAAGCATATTGTTCAAACTCCGCCAGGCAGTGAACATCGTCGTATCTCTGGTTAAAATGTGCAAAACTCATGACAAGGTAATAATCGCTTTGGAAATTGTGTTGTTACTTGTGCAAAACTCATGACAAGGTAATAATCGCTTTGAAAATTGTGTTGTTACCTGTTCCTTCCATTTGCTTTAACCTTGTGGTACTATGCCCTGGTGTGTGATCCAGATTGTTGAACTAGGCTTTGAACAAATCCTGAAATACTTGTTATATCACACCCTCAAATGTTTTAGATTTTTGGATTAATATTTTGTTTTGAACTTTACTTTGATACAATATTTGTAATAGCAAAAAATGAGCATCTTGATCGTCGTTCATTTTTATTTGTAACAAGGTATCATTACCCGTTTATAAATGTTTATGTTATATTTAAAATTCTGAAAGAGTCTATATGACTTGATCATTCTACTTGCTAATAATTTTTGTGGGAATTAGGTTGCTATGCATGCTATGGCAGTCAAATACGGAGGAAAATTTGTTGACATTTTCTTGAAAGGTGATTCGAACTGAAAGATGCATGATTGAAGGATAAATAGAGTTTCTCTCTAAGAGTCAATTGTCCTTTTTTTGGGGCTTATGGATTACTCAACTTGTAAACTCTTTGAAAATTTTCAGTTTTCACCTTCCTACAAAGTCATTTCCAGTCCCACAGCGATGTTATCCTCCAACTGGTAAGTTGTGATATCCAGATGGTTTCTTTTTTCATAGGAATCCATCTAATGTAACCTTAGTAAAATGAACTCCTTAGTAACGTTCTCCAAATCTATTGTATTGCTTCAGTTCAGGACAAAATAAATAATTTTACCATAGAGCAAGCATGACATTAAAATCTACTTAAAGGATTTTCATGACAATAAAGATATTTTAGGTTCCCACAACGCAATTATCAATCATATATAACCTGGGAATCAGCTAGCCATGATTTGTCTTAGTAAATAAAGCAACAAAAAACTTATTGGATGTTCAATGCTAATTAGTCATATATTTTGCATGACAGGTCAAAGAACTTCAGAAGGCAACAAGAATCATACAAACCCTATGCTCAGAAGCTAAGGTATATGTTATTATTTCACTCAGGTCCTGGTTGATATGAATCAATGCTATGACAGTTGAGATCTGGAAATGTCAGAAAATTGCCAAACCTCTTGCTTCTATTTTTATTATTTTTAAGAGACATCATAAGTATGGCGGTTTTTTTCTTCCATTGCTGCAACTTCAGCATTGTATTTATAATCACAGTTTCTTCAGGACTTGTTTTGAACACTTAGGTTTAAAAAACCAAATCACAATTCTCTTTGGCTACACTGCTATTCATTTTGACTTCAGTAAGTGAATTTTTGTTGTATTTACGTTTTGACTTCTAAAAACTTGTCATGTAATTTAAACTCTCAAATTCACTTAACGTGCACTTGAATGCAATGTTTATGTATAATCAGCACTGCTGTTTCTATAGCTTTTTATGCTAATAGTGCAATGTCCTGATTAAACGTGTTATTATTTTAAGGGTTTCAAGCGGACAATAGTGATGAACAAAATACCTGCTACCAAAAGATCAATGGAGAGATACTTGTTCCATGTTAAGGCTCTTCTACATAACACATCAAATGGAGAAAGTTTTTGGATGGGTGAGTTTCTTCCTATGGTTAACTCAGTATGCAGGCTGATTGAATCTGCTCAGTTTCTTCATGTAGTTACGAACGCCGTTTATTCGTCTATGTAATTCATGTAGGCCAAGCTTGGAACTCGCACAATTTTTCAGGATCGTTGATAGGAAGTTTGAAATGATAAATTTTATGTTGCTAATATTAACAATCATTCCTTTTAACAGGTAATCTCAAACACAAAGATTTGTACGGTCATATTGTGAGTTCTCAAATGTATGGAAATGGAGATGAAGCAACAGAAGAACAAATGGAGGCAGACGTCGAGGAACAATTGGTATCAGATGTTGAGGAACTAACGGTAGCGGATGTCGAGGAACAAAGTGATGGTTCTGAGGGAGCAGATAACGTGAACACAGCCTCGGTAGAATTTTAATCCTTTTATGGTTCAAACATATCAGTTGACTGTCAAATTTTGGTCTATGAGTGCTCGGTCCTTCTGAACGTACTTTTATTGTTATAACGTTACTAAATTCTTTTTAAGTAAATTTCATGTAAAATTTGTAATTGCTGTTGCATATAAGGATTTGAAAGTAATACCTTTTTCATTCAAATAACAACGTCAGCAGAATTTAAATCTTTTTTATGGTTCAAATATATAGATTGCTTGTCAAATTTTGGTCTATGAACATGCATACGTTAGTTTTGAACATACTTTTATTGTTATGAGTAAAAAGCAAATTGTGTTATTTGAATATTCTTTGGTTGAATTCCTTGTACAATCTGCCACTTCTGTAGTTTCATCAACCTTAAACTGCTTATATTTTGGAATTCTATTTCTGTGTATGTCATAGGCATGCGCAACATGCATGTATATTCCTTTTATAAAACTATTAAATGTTGAATTTCTACGTGGTTTTGATAAAAAATAAATTGAAAAGCATGAAGAAAAGGTTATAATTTTTTTTGTCAAAATAGAGTTTCGAGTTGTAATTTTATTTATGTTTCAAATTTTAAATGTGAAAATAGATGTTAATTTTTATTCTTTGTCGGATTCGAGCTTCTAAACTTTTGTTTGCAGAGAAGTAATTTTAAATTTTATGGTAGACACGTCAAACTGGTTGGATTGAATAAAAATGGGTTGGTTCGAGTTTGATCTAATCCATTTATGATCCATTCTTTTTGATCCAATCCAATTAATTAGCGGGTAATGCATTGAACTCGTTTAAAGATCTAAATTTGATTTGACTAATAAAAAATAAGTAGATATAAAATAATTCTAATTCTAATTTTTACGTTTTGGATTTCGATAAAAATCAAAATTTGAAAATTAAAATTTGACATTTTAATTATAATTTTCGTCAAAATTGAAATATGAGGATATGATAGCTTGTTATTTTTCAAGTACAACTGTTTGTCTTCATAGAGACTACAGTATACGTTCACAAGATGAAGTATATGAGTGTTCCATATTGTCCGTAATTTAGGTGAGAGTTAATTGGTCGAAGTTCCACTGATTCAGGGTTAGTATGAAGAAGTTACTGTAGTCTGGATAAAAGAATAACGGCTTGTGCTACAGGCGAAGTTCAAATATGAGGATATTTAGCCTGTTATGTTCTAAGTACAATTGTCAGTCTCAAATGAGAACTACAGTGTGCGTTCAAAAGATGAAGTATGTGAGTGTTTCATATTGTTCGTAATTTAGGTGGGAGTTAACCGGTCGAAGCCTCGTCTGATTTCGAGTTAGCATGAGGAAGTTATTGCAGTCTGAACAGAAAAATAGCGGCTTCTGCACTATGTGGAGTTTAAATATGGATATGTGGTAGCCTGTTATGTTCTAAGCACAACCGTCAGTTCTCATGGAGAATTACTGCAACAACCCACATATTTTACGATTATATATTTAAACGTTTTGTTTAAATATAACATCGTCGGTTGAATTTAAAGTCCGAAACGTGACTTTTTGTAAAAGGTCAAATCCGAACTCGAGACCGCTTTCATCGAGTTTAAAATGGCGTTTACAACTTGTTTGAGTATAAATATCGATATGTTTGGAGTTGATTTGAATTTGGGTGTTTTTAATTAGGCTTTGGGTTTGGTTCTAGCCCACCAACCCAACAAGATAAGCCAAACTCCTCTATCAGTAACTCCATTCCTCTTCATTCATTCCTTTCATAATTTCCTAACACTCTCAAGCAAAGGAAAAAACAAGGAAAAAGAAAGGAAATTAAAATTCCCAAGCCTTAGTTTTCTTAGGAAATTCAAGTTATAGTTCTAAAATCAAAGAGAAATTTAGGTAAGCATGCTCCTCATCTTCTCCATCTCAGTCTCTCTTCAATTTTCAGATTTTCCTATAACCCAACTTAGAAAAAACTTTGCCTTTGATAATAGATTGAAGATTCTAAAGGTGTAGTGAAGAGGAATTGGTCTTGTTTTGTTTTAGAGCTTCTCATTCGTTGTTTTTAAGTTAAATGCGAGTTTTTGAACTCACATCCATGTCTATAGCTTTCATTGTTGTTAGGTATGAATTCATAATATTTATTTCATGTTCAATTGCTTTTGAATTGAATTGGTTTGGTGAACTTTCCAACTTCGGGTATTTTAAAGTCAAATCTATGAAAATCCTAATATGAATGTTTGGACTTGTTGTTTAGAGTATATTGAAGAGCCCATAGTTCTGGGTTGTCGCTTGACATAAATCCCTAGCCTCCATCGCTTACTCGATCGCTTCCGAGTTTTTGGCCACCAATGGCCTAGGCAAATTTTGCCCTGAGCTTCACGTCTGAAATAAAAGAATAATAATTCTAGACCTACAGCTCAGACGTCTGAGCTTATTCCCACACATCTGAGTGATCCGGAAGAAAATTTTGAAACCTTCAGCTCAGACGTCTAGGAAAACCATGCTGTTAAATTCGGCCAATTTGCCTATTTTTATGTAGGTTTCCGTTTTATCGATTTTTGTTGATCCGATTATTTGTTGTCATTTATTATCGACTTTGATGACTTCTTTCCTGAATTTTTAGGAATATTCATTTATTGGATTTGATATCGATTTGTATGGTTTTAATTCATGCCGTCAAATGTGGATTTTGGTGATAGATTGTTTTTACAATCATTTCTGTTATTTGTCACTTTAAAATACAAAGGATTTTATATTAGTAGTAAATACTCAAACTGTTTCGCAAAAACGATTTCAACACTACTTTTAATACGAAACTCGTTTTTAAACCGTTTCTCAATCTATTAGTATATACAAACCTTTACCTCGTTCGTATGAGAAATCCAATTAAACGACTTAGCAAAACAAGTGGTATGAAACGCTTGCGTTTTCTTCGTCGCTTAATTCTTAGACTTGTTCGATTGAAATTTTGTGACAATTTTCGAATGGAAATCTACCATTTGTTCGTAAATTTTTAAGTTAAGCCAGTGGTTATGGGACATGAAACTAAACTCATTTATTTACCAGCTTAGTGTAATTTATACTTATCGCGATAAATGATGATCATTTTGTGATTTAGACCAGCGATGGGCGACGTCTCTTTGTTTGCGTGGGGGACTAACCCCCGTTTCGATGGAGCTTCGGCACAAATTGGTGGAGGTAGCGACCCATGGTCTTCGGGTCGTTTGTGGAGCTTCAGCTCAAATTTGATGGGTTAGCGACAATGGAATAGCGTTCCATTTGTGATACAAGTGTTGGTGAGTTTTTATGCCCCTATTTGTGATAGGACTCCCCTTTGTGTTTTTTTGGATTTCTATTTATTGATTTCTGGAATTTGTATTTCACTAATTTTTGTGATTTGCAATGATATGTTTTGTCAATATTTGAGGTTTGGTGAATATGATATTCTTTTTGGATATTTGAGGAGATTTGAGATATTATATGATTTTCATTGTTATCAGATATATACATGTCACAGTATGAAAATATTGTTATCATATATTTTCGTCATATCTTTTATACTATCTCATTTTGTACGATATTTATAGCTAGACTGATCCGTTTATTTTTTTCTTAAATAATACTCGGGTCAGGCTGAGATATTTCAAGTACTTCCACTTGACTTTTTTAGCAGGCACTAGCTTCTAACTTTTGGCTAACTACTTTAGCTCAGTAGGTTTGTTTTTATACATTCGAGATAGAGACTCATTGATATATATTTATTCTTTTGTCTAGTGGTACATATCCTTTTATGATGCAGTGGATCTTGTATGACCATTACTTTGATATTCACCTCTATTTGTTATATTCATATCTGTTTCCGTCTTAGTGGTATGAATATCTGTGACTGATTACGTGTTATACTTATTTTATATTTGTTTCCGAAGGCCACATAGCCACTGTGTAGTAGCTTTGAGTTTGTATTTGATATGTCGGTTTTCCTCTTGAAATGAAAGGCATGACATACTATCTGACATATCGGTACTCGCACAAAGCAATTACATAGATGGTTGCTCCTCAACAGCCTTATTCTCCGTACTAATTGACGACATCACCCAGTAGTATTCTTGGTTAGTGTGAGTATAGAGGTAGGGCGTCACAACTACATTGTGGTTAGATGAAGTATCCAAATGTTCAATATTGTCCGTAATTTAGGTGGGAGTTCATCGGTCGAAGTTTTGCTTGCTTTCGAGTTAGTATGAAAAAATCATTGCAGTTTGAACAAAAAAGTGGTTTGTGCACTAAACGGAGTTCAAATATAAGGATGTGGTAGCATGTTATTTTCTAGGTACAACTGTCAGTCCCCATGAAGAACTACAACGTGCGTTCACAAGATGAAGTATCCAATTGTTCCATATTGTCCGTAATTTATGTGGGAGTTCATCGGTTGAAGTCTCGCCTAATTCCGAGTTAGTATGAAGCTATGCAATTAAAGCGCTCGACAGATTCAATGCGGCGTAGGTGCAAAAAATCATACGGGGATACAGCGAATATATAGCGTGATATAGTAGATGACTCTAAAATAGCATATAAAACTCGTAGTTAATGTTTTTACAAATATATAAATGGTAATTAAATGAAAAATTAACATTCATTTGAAGTATAATTAATGCATAAATAATATTAAATAAAAATGTGTGCTAATAAACCATAAATAAAATTAAAACTATTATGTAATATAACCGAGTTTAGTAGAATATTACAGTATTTTTATTTCTGAAAATATATTAAAAATTCAATTAAACAAATTAATTTCAAAAAATTTATAATGTATAGATGTCATTTTTCAATTCGTTTTTTGAAGAAGATATAGCAGAAATAACGGAATATAGCGGGAATAGCGGGATAAAACGGAAATAGCGGGGCTTCATGCGGAAATGCTATATTTGGGGCTATATGGAAAAATCGTAGCGGTATAAATTCGCTGTTAGATATAGCAGGGTTATAGCTGGATAATAGCAAGACTTTAGCTGCACAGGTGCAAAGAATTTATTGCAGTCTGAACAAAAAATAGCAGCTTCTGCACTAAGTGGAGTTCAAATATGGGGATGCAGTAGCCTGTTATTTTCTAAGAACAACTGTCAGCCTCCATGGAAAATACGATATGCATTCAGAATTTGTATTTTCAAATTTTAAGTTTTTAATAAATGGGTAAATGTGTTACCAATTTACAACTCTTTTAAACATGGATCAACCATTCCACCATTTAAAAATGGATCAATCTAATTCATAACTCATTTAATAAAATTCATAAATGAGTTGACCCAACCTATTTATAAGTAGCGTAAATTGGTTGGATTGGTCGGTTATGTCATATTTTGACAGATCTAATTTACAGTAGGATCAAAAGATTGCTTTTCTATTCCAACTGTTAATAAAGATACACCACCCAATGAATTTGGAAATACGTTTTTCATTCTAACAAAGATTAGTTAATTGGCGGTCCTTGTGAATTGATAGTATAAACGTGTTCCAAGTACCATACTGTTGGCGTAAGCATGTTATTTGTTGTGCATCAATTACAAGTTTCAAAATATTTGACCGTTAATTAAACATGTATAATAGGATGCTCTCTCTCTCTCTCTCTCTCTCTCTCTCTCTCTCTTATCTTTTAAGTTCTTGAGAATTGAAGTACATGAATTAAAGTTCCAGTTTAACCTATATAATAGATCTTTGCAGAGTTCACTAAAATTTTGCATTAGTAAAGCTCATTGAACAACATGTTGAGCCAACCGTGGTGAATTTTGACAAACAAACAATTTATGCCACTATATTTCATTTAAATATCTTACTTTTAAGTTACGATTCCATGAATATTTATACTTTATACAGGAATCTCTTTTCTATTTCCATTTTTCAAAGTTAATTAGGATGCTAAAGTACATTAAAAAAAAGGAATGATAAAGCATCGAGAATAAACCATTCATTTCAATCTATAGATCCGTTAAAGTCCCAAATCATAGAGTAGTT
Source organism: Allium cepa (assembly GCA_030765085.1). Classification (NCBI taxonomy): domain Eukaryota; kingdom Viridiplantae; phylum Streptophyta; class Magnoliopsida; order Asparagales; family Amaryllidaceae; genus Allium; species Allium cepa. The sequence continues at coordinate 595,014,219 of CM060945.1, forward strand.
AGTAAGGTGTAGCGGAAAGATAAGTTTTTATATTCGCATTGAAAATCTTCCTTTTTTTTTAAAAGGACCGTTTTTTGTAATATATATAGTTCGATAAATGTTCTAGCTTCTTATGTTATGATCTTATTTATAAATTCTGTGGCTAAGTATGGACGCCAAAAAATCACAATAAAATGCAACATAACGAAGTCACAGTGGATATGGACAATAATAAGACAATAAAAATACATTGCGTTCATTTAGTAATGCTATTCTGACAAAGGAACATAATCTGTTGGTAGATTTTCTTTGGAATGCGGCAATAATTAAACAATATCAAATGTGGTTTATCATTCATCAACTTACATTAAATTACAAAGAGTGGTTATGGCACAGTGGCATTTTGTCAGATGAACAATGGTGTTATGATGTTTTTTCTCGAAGAAACTGCATGGGGTTGCACTCTCGTTTTGCTAGGGTGATCAGAAAATTTGGTTGCAGACCTGGCTAGTGTCGATAAAGCAAAGCGAACAGAGAAATTGATCGGCAAAGAGTCTTGATGGATAGGGAAAGGTAACAACATGGCTTATAGGCGGTCGTGCGCATTCAAAAGTCGGCATTGTCTTGCTATCACTCTTTCGCGTAAGAGAGATGGGAGAACATGTACGGAGGGTGGTCGGAGATGATGCTCGGAAAGCTTGAGACTCTTCATTGTTATTGGGAAAGATGACGGATAAGGTTTCAGATAAGCATGATGGGGGCAAACAAGCCTTAAGGGTGAGGATATATTGGGCAGGCAGGATATTGGGCAAGAAAGGGTCTCGGTCGACAAGTGCTATGCAGACCTTTATTGTTCGGTTTGGATTCGATGGGTTCGCCTATACCTTTGCGAGAAAAACGTGCAACATGTAATGTTCAATTTAGATGTAAAGGTTATGATGTTTATAATTTAATTTATAAGTATATTGGTTTTAGAAAGTAAGCAGTAACTAATTAATTTTAATTATTAATTGGTATAATTATTAAATTATCGATTAATAAGTTTCCATTGATGCCTAACAGATAATAAGTATTAAACATTTAATTTTAACTATTATTAATAATTAACAAATCGTAGTTAATTCAACTCTAACAAAGAGCTAAAAAAACAAAAAATTTATTACAATTATTTTCAGTACACTATGGAATAAAAAACAATAACGTTGGTTGGATTTTTGAACCACCACTTAAGGATTGAAGGTAAACTTCAGTCAGTTATAGATTTTGGGAGCTACAGTAGTGTTTTTCAATTTTTCTAACAAGCATAACCTGGCCCGACTCGCATAGTCCCACCAGCCTGCATCTTAGCCCACATCCGTATCTTGTTCGAACTGCCTAATTCCCTACCACAGAGCGGCCCACTCGAGACCAGTGTACAGACGGTCATATAAAGCCTATATGCTCATCAACGGGCGACAACGAAAACAGCGGCCCAGCTTGAAGAATGGTCCGCAAAAGTCGAACGGCCTGGATAGTGGCCTCGTCCATACTTCCAATGACCCCAATAATGTCCTCGCCCGTTCCTTGACAGCGTCCCCCGCTCGTCTTCCACCTCAACCGCCTGCGTCTTTTGAAGCCCTCTTTTCTTGATAATAGGCTTTATCCATACGCGCCCAACTGCCTTTACTTAAGGAAGCTACGACTATGGATTTCTCTGAAAAGACTGCCATGTAAGACACTGTTCACCTAAAAAAAGTCGCACCGTGTCCTTGGCTTTTGTTTCCATCCCGATAAAGCGATACAGCATAATCATTGCTTGATCCCATGCCGCTTGTTCCTGGTCAAGGTATACTCTAGTACAGACCGCTAATTGGCGATCATCTAAAGCATACAGTCCAACGGACATCCTAGTTTGCACATACATCGGCTGAACAACCAAAACAATAGCTGAGACAAAACAATAGCTGAGAGTGATCTCAGGACCTTTGCGACGCAATCTCTACCGTCTAACTCAAAGTCCAGCACTTATAAATACAACCAAACATTTTTTTTTTACAAGGGGTGAACATTTCAAGCTCTCAATCATTTTATTTTCTTATTATTATCTCTTGTAATCACGACTATTATAAAAGAAGAAAATTCCTTATGTTTGACATAGAACAGCTTAAATTGAACCAATCTAAGTCTTGTGTCTTCTTACTTATTATGCATTTTACTTCCTCATTTTTCATTTCTAAGTCAAGGTATTTGTAAGCAAACTTTGCTAATATCAATTTTCAACTATAATTCCGAGGTTGGATAATTTTTTAGTTAATATTTTGGTGCAAGAAGGAGGGCATTCCCTAAAAAACTCTCATTTTTCTTCGCTTTTCCTTTTAGAAACTCCTCATACACACTCACACCATGCAAAAAAATGATTATATGCTGTTATATATTAGTTTCTTATATATTGTTGCAAACTCCTCCCATAATAATCTATTCTTATATATTAGTTTCTTATCATTCTTTTCTGATATTAAATAATGATTATAAGAGCAATTCACCGTTGATATGTTTTAATTAGTGTTTTGAAATAGTACGGTGATGACATCCTTTTAATTGAAGTTGTAACATTTTATAGTTAACCCGTGGGATTTCATTTTTGTATGATGAGAAATTTGAATAAAAGGATTAATGATACCGTCAAGTATGAGACTTTCGATAACGCTTTTTGGTTATTCATAGGATCTATCATGTAGAGAAATCCAGTGTGGATCGAGTGTAGTTTATGAGCGTTGAAAAATTATTTGAATAACATGTGGTGGTATGAGACACCATTATGTTATTTTGTTTGATTATTCTTTTTAAGCAAAAGTCACTCAAATGTTTATTACTCATGTATGTGATGTCGCTGTGGTGAGTATATTATAGTCACGTGGTGACTTATGGGTATAACCATGTGTCGACATGGGATGAGAGTTGTATGTGGAAATTGGATATGAGTATTATATGCCATTCACTTGTTGCCTAACTCCCTTTATGATTCAGGAGTGAACCAGCTTGGCCAGTACCCTCCCCGATGGCTTGCTCGTCGGGTTGTTCCCTAAATCCGGGACACCGTTGTTAGATATTTTGGATGCACATCTTAGGATTAGTAGTTGGTAGGTAGGTGCCCTACAACCCCTTGTGTGGCATATGCCAATAGTATGTTACATATAGGGACAAAGCAAGGTCGTGACCTGGGCTACGCGTAGGCGAGCCACTGGTGGATATGATTAGAATGCCTGTTGAGGTAATTGAAGACTATAGGGATAGGCAATACTCTACGCGAGGCGAGTAATCCTCAGTCCTTAGAGCATGCTGCGTGTTATCGGTCTACTTTTCTATTTTAGGGGAATGTATGTGATGTGGATTAGCATACATTATTCACTATCCCATGATGTGACTATAATAACGACTATGTGTCTACTGCGTAGTCAGTCCCTGTATATCCACACCGTTCTAATTTATTATTATGTGAGAAGATAAAATTATATCTGGATAACTGTCTAGAATATGATAGATCCTAATACCTTTATTATGTATTGATAGGCAGCCTATCTTATTTTGGTATATCAACGGTGATGCTTTTATTATTGAATGATGTTACATTTTGAGTATGATTATAAAATAATTCGATGATAGTATTAGTGATTTCTTGGTTTAACGTTTCTAGACGAGAATGGTTCACTTGGTTGTTCTTAATTTTATAATTTCTTGATTTACATTGATATGGGTGATGACGTATATATATTTATACATGATTTGTGATATTAGGAATTTATAAATACATTTGAGATCATCTATGATATTGTGAATTAAATACTTTATATATATATATATATATTATGTGTTTAATAACGAGATGGATGTTAGTTATTATTATACTATTATTCTTGCACATAATTAATTAAATATTGGTTAACCCTTGATATATACATAGTCTGAAATGAGTGTTATTTATACCACTCGAGTCAGTCGGAGACATTTCAGGTACAAGGACGACGTGATCGGCATTAGTTATACTGGGTTTAAAGGGGCTTTATTTTAGGGTTGTGAGATAACATTTACATGATACCAATTCACTGTAAATGTTTAATATGGAGCTGTATATTGATTGTTAATCTAATTATATTGAGATATTTGACATTTTGGGTTATATTCCACTCTTATTACTCTATTATATTATTTATTATATGTAATTGCTGCAATTTACTCTATATTCTCTATTTATATATTATATATTGAGTATTATTATATCCTAGAGGCACACATATTTATTGTTTTTCTCCAATACGGTGTACATATAAATAAGTTATTTATTCAATGTTTTAATACATACCAGTGTTAGTTCAAGAGAATATTCATGTGTATACCTCATATAACCTCATTCTCCATATTATCTGATAGGATTACGTTGTAATATTACTGAATAGTATGGTTATGGAGGTGGGACGTCATAATTAATTTAGACATTTATTTGTATGCCAGTTGACTTGGATAAATCGATGTATCATCTGTTGATTGACAATTATGGATTTTACTTACATATACGTTGTTTATGTAAATATTAGTGATATGATCTGAATTGTTGAACTGAAAGTAAGTTGTAACTTATCTAAGTCCCAGTATAATTGTTGAGTTTCTTTCCAAATATGAAATAAATGAATTTGGATTTATTTTGACTTCAAAATATTTTGAAGTAAAATATTTTCTGTATTTAAATGAACAAGTTGATATTATTTTAATTATAATATTTTAAGGTTAACTAATTATTTAATGATACTTAAAGTTGAAAGTTATTAGATAATTTTATTATAGTTGTTTAAAAGGTAAATCAATTATTTTACTTAAGTTATTTTAAAGTTAATTCATTGTTTTTAATGATATTTTCAGTTAGTTAATTTTTTAATAATGATGATTTTGAAACTTATTAATTTATTATCAACAGTGGTTTGAGTTAATTATCATATATTTAACCGTAATTTATTTTATAATTTATTCATTATGGCGTTTAAAAGTTAATTAATTACTTACTAATGACGTTTTAAACTAAGTAAATTATTTATTAGGGAGATTTTAAAGGTAATCAATTTATTAAATAAAATGTATTTAAAGTATTAAATTGTTTTATAAAGTGAATTATTTTTAAATAAAAGGCTGATCTTGGAGTTTTGGAAAATAAGTTTTGGATTTATAAAACCTTAATGTTATATAAATTGGATCACTTGTAAAAATCAAGTTTATGAATTTAATAAATAATTCTTCTTAATTTTGATGGTTCGAAAGCATTTTTCATAGTTAACATAGAAGGATTAGTGACTTTGGGTTTATAGTAACAATGTTTTGAATGATATTGTTTTGATCTAGTTAATATGATTTTGAAAATAAGAAGTCTTTCTTAATTTTTTTTGAATATTCTTATACCATTGTATAAATATATGGTAAAGCCTTTCAAGTATAAAAGTAAAATGGTTTGAGAATATACTTATACCGGTGTGATAAGTATATAAATATTTTATAGGTAAATAATTAAAGCAGTTAATTTATGAAGATTAATCTAAGAGGTTTAGTGGATTCTATATTGAATTAAATCTATGTTTGATTGTTTGTTTACTTGATAGTTAAATAATCAACTATCAAATCTATATCCATTTTTAACTTCGAAAATATCTAGAAGAAACACGAGAATTATGTGGTATAATTGTCTTTGTTGATACTACTGTATGTGTAGACTCATTGCATTTTTCTAGGATAAATGATACGGATACTACTGTACGTATTGATACTATTGAATGTCAGTTCAAAGAGACCGAGATTGGACCAATATGAATTATCTGAAAACCATTTCGAACCAACTCAAGTGTTCGAACTGAAGACATCTTGAAGATGCTGAAATTGAAGATGGAGCTCTTCAAACATGGGCTACTTACTACTAATCCTAAGAGTGATTCCAAAATGGGTGCAGTAGAATTAGTGTCTTTGGTTTGTTTATATCATAAATAACTTGTATGAATGAGTGCCGGCATTGAATTGTTGCTTGCAGGGCATTCGAAGTGGGATTGCTATATAAAACATAAATCGTCGTCTCTAGCCTCAACAATTGGGAATGACTAAATCAGGGAAGATGTAGTAGGGTTATGTGGGTGTATACCCATTAGAGTATGCCATCACCCTTCTAGATGTGTGTGTGTGTGTGTGTATACATACATACATATATATAAATTTTGCTGTGCATAAGAACTCTTGGGAAAATGTTGCAAAGAAAATGGGGTGATGACATATTCGGTACTATCCAGTACGGAGCAGGCTAGTTCTGTGTTGGCGGGGGTCTAAGCGAGGTCCTCGGTACATTTCCTAGAGGTGTATGGTGGTAGGTGGTACCCTGGTGCTTTTTCATTATATGGAATTCATTCTCTAATACGTGTTACAACTTAGTTGTATACCTATTATACTGGAATTTAATTAATGTAACAATTTCGGCTATAATTCATTATTACTTTACTCCCTAGACATTATTAAAATACCACTGAATTTCCTATAAAAATGTTTGGTTATCGAAAGGTAAAAACCCATTCGTGTTTATGTGCAGCACGGTCTTACATAATACCTTTTATTTTTAATAGGTTTTATACGATATGACGGTCTAAATGATTTGAGTTTCTCAGGCTAGTTTATTAGACTGATCTAGGTGTTGTTTTCTTACATGCTCGGGTCAGACCCAGGTATTTTTTTCAGAGTTAGCATTGGATGCTTTGGAGATTCAAGAGTCGAGTTGGATGCCAAAAACATATTTCAATATTTTTATTTTCGCCGTGATTTTATTGGTTGTATTTATAAGCACTTGTAAGGACAAGCTATTATATTGTCTAGGTTGATGATAAGTTAGTCTCTGACGTTGTTTGATATTAAAGGTTTTCTTTTGCAAAGATAATTTAAGGTATTATATATTATTCATCATGTTATAAGATTTAATTCCATCTTTTCCTTTTCTTTTCAGCCCAACAATCTGTCTTTTCGGCACTTCGATGCTCGGCATGTGAATACCGTGTATGTATTAGTGTTGACTTCTGAGGATCACAAAGGCGGCTCATTACAATTGTATCAGAGCTTTGGTTGAGCGAACACCTAGGCTTTGGTAGGCAGACTCATTAGAGATAAGGCTAGTAATACCCAAGAATGAGTTTGAGTGTGTGTATATACGCATGTGTATTTGTACGTGCTAAAAAAAGTTTTGTGTTGGTTTATCGGTTGAGTGGTTTATGAATCCTAGTCGATATAGAAGGTACAACTGTATCGATAAGGATTTCTAAATACTTGAACAGGGCAAACCGATACAAAATTGGGTAAATGATATAACTTTACCTCGGATTATATTTTGTATATAAAAAATAGTTTTCGAAATTGATGCAGTTGTCTTTTTGCTTGTGACAATTTGTTTGGGAGGATGATATTTATTTATCATCATTTATTGATTGTTTATGCTCGGCCAGGTTATGAGCATTTGTTTTTGAATTCAAATTAGATACGAACAACTCATGAATTGAGTTTCATGATTTGACTATGAGGCATTCAATAATAACGTGGGTTAAAATTAGATTTTGATAGAAGGTATCTATTTAAAGAAAGCTGCAATACTTTGGAAATAATATTTAGGAATGATTTCATAAAAAGTTGATGCCCTAAAAATTAAGGCTTGAAAAAAAGAAAAAGGTAAATGTCTTTAAAATAAAGAGGACTCTTTTTTGAGAATCTAAAATCCCATTGGCTTTGAAAAAGATTTTAAATATTTTTTGGGAACAAGTAGTAATATTTTTACTTGGAAATATTTCTTTTCAGTATGTATATTTTAAGCAGGAAATTTTCAAGTAAGGAGTATTTTCTTTGGATAGTTCAGGAAATGAATCTCGATTGTTTTTGTGATAATCTGAATAATCTTCTAAGTAACAATTGGATGTTTGCTTAAGCAAACGTTGTAGTGCACATAGTAAATTATCCCCTTTGTCATTGTGCGATCGAAGCGAATTCGAATCCGGACGAACCTTAAGCATGATTTAGTAAAATAAAGTACTAAAGCTATTTTATTTGTATATGATAAATACATATAGTATTGTTTAAAAGGAAAATTTAAAATAGAAGAAGTATTTTATGTTCACTAGTTCGAGTGGCCTAAAAATGGGAAAGAGCTGTGTTCGTTTGGTGAGTACTTCTTTTAAGTATTACCTTTCTTGGTAATGGAATGTATGATACTATTTGGTTGTACCCAGTTCCTTAGTATCATTTTAGGGCTACTCGGTCTGTACGTACTTTTTTTGCGGATTAAATATATTTTATCATTCCAAAAATATTTTGAAATAGAACTTGGGTATTTAATTCTTAAGTATCCGTTATGAAAAGATTAAATCAGATAGTTGTATATATTCTTGGGATATAATATGATATTATGCAAGTTTAAAATTTTAAGTATGTTTTTATGAAATGTTTTCATAAATAATTTTAGAGGTAAAAGGAAATTGGTATAAGTTGTAACAAATAAAAATGAGTTCGTAAGTTGGATATAGATCATTTCTTCGCACCGTTCATAATCCAAGATTCTAGTACATGTCTTTGAGGTGATTCATACACCAACCCGAGTAAAGATTTATCCCTCGATTCTTAATGGCGAACATTTAACAAGTGTTCTTGATATGTTACCAATGTTTTCCATCATAATATGTGGCTATGTAAGCAGAAAGGAGGTTCGTAATCGAGGAGCCTGATCAGAGTCCGCACTTGGGAAGCCAAGTGAGCGATACTAGTTCAGAAGAGAAGTTTACGAATTTGAGCAAGTCATCAAAACTAATATTATGTATGGATGATTTATATACATTGCACGAGCCTATGAAAATTTTATGTATTTATGTGGGTCTATTTCTTTTTTGGTTTGAGAGTGGAAAAATTTCGGGGTTGAAATTCTTTTACCGGGGAATAAAGTAGCGACTCGAAATTTTGTCACTTTGATTTGTGAATAATTAATTTATTTATTCAATTCATTGTTTTAATAATTAAATGAACTTATTTTAAAAATAATTACTAATGATAGTAAATTCATTTTTGAAGACGGTTTACATAAATAATTAGTTTGACGAAAAATTGAAAATTTAACCCCCCCTTTTTTTGGATTTTCATTTTTTTATCGACCGAAAAGTGTAAAAGGTTATAATATCTTTTTTTATACTTTAAAATGATATTTAAAATGTTTAGGATAGCATTTATATTTTAGAAAATATAAATGAACTAATAATAATAAGAATTTAATTTAATGAAATAAAAATGATGGATGTGGAATGAAAGGATTCCTTAAGTGTGAAAGTTAATAAGTACATGATCACTGTAACATCCATCATATTTTCTAATGCATAACATTTTGATGAATTATGAAATGATGTGAGAGTTAAAAAATTTGATTTGGGGACATTTTTTTCTCTTGCCCCTATTATTTTATTATGTTTGTTTCATCTTATATATTTACATCTTTCATTTTACACTTCATTTTATACTCTATCTTCTTAACTCCATTTTTCCATCTTCTCCTTTTCTTTAAATCTTTTGAAAAATCTTATCTTTTTTAAAAACTCAAAAATCAAAACTTTAAAACTTAAGCTTGGATTGGAATTGCAAATAAATGGTGGAAGGTGAGATCTCTAACTATTGTTTACTATTTCTATGGAATAAACGTGGTATAATTTACTTGAAGGTTGGTTATGATATTTTAAATAATTCTTTTGTTAAAATAATTGGTTGGAAAATCATACTTTTATTTATACTTGTTTTGAAATGAAAAAATGGTTTACTATAAAAGGAAAATATATACAGAGATATAAAAACACCAATTTCTCTCATTTGTTTCTCTCTTGTTCTTTTTTTAATAAACACATCCTTCTCTTGATTCAAAAATCCATAGCACTCAAACCATTTAAATTAGCCAAGGCGAATAACTAGGAACTCGTCCATCTTAGTCTCTAATTATTTCTAAAAATAGTCGGGAATTTTGTGAGTTATTATTCGAAAATAATAAGTGGTTGAAATGTGTCAGCTTTTCTTCAAGCATGAATTGACAAATGAAGTATATGGCTGGGTTCATCTTTGGAAATCGTATTTTTAAGCCAAGTCTAGTGATTTTAAGGGGTGTGGTGGTTTCATGGTAGTTAGTTGACCAGTTTTCAGTCATTTGGAAAATTCTAATGATCCAGGGGACGAGAGGCGAGCGAGGGGGGACGTAGCTAGCTTGGAGAGTAGTCGATGCGGTGGAAGTGATCCCGTAGGCGATTGTGGTCGAAGTTGCTGGGTCAAGGTCATGTTAGGGTTTATTGGGGTTTTGGTTTTGTTCTCGGCTCTAAGCTTGCTGGCGGCAGGAGGAGGCGCCGAGTGGGGTTGGAGTTAGCTGGGTGGCAGGCAATGGGTCGCAGTCGAAATGGTGATGGAGCGGTGGTAGGTAGTAGGTCAAGGTGGCGCTAGGTTGGTGATTTATAAAAACTGGACGTGTTTTGATTTGGGAAGGATGATCAGATTATGATCGAAGCCATGGTTGGCGATGACGATGGGACATGTGAGTGGCGTAAGTCAGGAGAGTTTGTAGGGGTGGTTGGCGCGGCTGTCAGAGGACGGAAGGGGCATGAATGGTGCATGTACATGGTGGTGTAGTTCTTCTTGGGTTCAGGCATTTTTGTATTTGGGTTTGTGTGGGAATCAATTTGATTTGGGGACGGTTTGGAAAAGAAGAATAAGGAGTTGGTCAAGTTTGGTTAGATGGGCTGGGGCCTATCTGTTTTGGGTATGGGTTTACCTAATTAAATTAATTAATTTGTATATGGTTAACTTTGAAAATTTATATCTTGCTTAATCTAGGTCTGTTTAACCTACGGTTTCTTGCACTAGATTCGTATTAACAAGCACAACATTAAAATAAAATGATGATAATCCTAGTGAAGTATAATTTGATGATAAATTAATAGTGGTAGGAAATAATTATGTAGTTAGTTTATTATATTTTATCACTGACATCCTATTAGCAGAATAAAACAAAACTCTGCTATATTTTGACATGATAGATTATATTGGACGTCTTTTTAGCAGAATAAATCTCCGTCCCGCTATTTTATCAATTTGGACATTATTTATATGCTAGTTGACTTGGATAAAGCAATGTATTATCTATGAATTGATAGTTATGTATATTATCTACTTATACGTTGTTTATGTAAATATCAATGATATGATCTTGATTATCGAACTGAAAATAAGTGGTAGTTTGTCTAAGTGCCTGTGTGGTTGCTGAGTCTCTTTCCAAATTTAAAAGAAATTGATTTACTTTGACTTTAAAATATTTTAAAGTAAAATGTTTTGTATATTTAAGTGGATAATTTAATATTATTTTAGTTATAGTATTTTACAGTTAACTAATTATTTAAATGATATTTTAAAGTTGAAAGTTATTTAATAATTTTATTATAGATGTTTATAAGGTAAATTAATTATTTTATTTAAGTCATTTTAGACTTAATTAATTATTTTATTAATGGTATTTTAAGTTAGTTAATATTTTAATAATGATGAATTTGAAATTTATTGATTATTTATTAACTGGGGTTTAAATCAAATAATCGTTTATTTAACAGTGATTAAGTTTATAAATTATCCATTACGGTGTTTAAAAGTTAATTAATTATTTGCTAATGATGTTTAAACTAAAGAAATTATTTATTAGAGTGTTTCTTATAGGTAATCAATTTATTAAATGAAAAGTGTATAAGGTAACAAATTGTTTTATAAAGGTAATTATTTTTAAATAAAAGGATGTTAAAGTAATAAATTGAAAGAGATCTTGGAATTTTCAAAAAGAAGCTTAGGGTTTATAAAACCTTGATGTTATATGAATTGGATCACTTGTAAAAATAAAGTTTAATTATGAATTTAATAAATAATCCTTCTTAATTTTGGTGGTGTGGAAGCATTTTCCATACTTAACACCGAAGGATTAGTGGTTTTGGGTTTATAGTAAACAATGCTTTGAATGACATTGTTTTGATCCTTTTAATATGATTTTAAATATAAGAAGTCTTTCTTAAATTTTTTGTGAATATTCTTATACCATTGTATAAGTATGTGGTAAAGTCTGTCAAGTATAGAAGTAAAATGTTTTTAGAATATACATATATCGATGAGATAAGTACATGAATATTTTTTGGGTAGATAATTGAAGCGGAATTTATGAAGATCAATTTAAGAGGCCTAGTGGGTTCCATATGACATTAAATCTATGTTTAATTGTTTGTTTACTTGATAGATAAATAACCGACTATCAAATCTGGATCCATTTTTAACTCTAGATATATCTAGGAGAAACACGAGAATTATGTGGTATGGTTATCTCTATTGATACTACTATATGTATAGACCCGTTTCGTTCTTCTAAGAAAATAATAAGAAGATTCATCCATTTAAACAGTTAGGGTGTGATCCCTGCTTTTATGTATTATCTGTTTATTCTCGAAAGAACATGTGTTGAGTTTAGCAGAAACTATCAAACGTTGGTTCGAAGAGAATAGGATCGGATAAGTATGAATTATCTGAAAACCACTTTGAACCAACTCAAGTGTTCGAACTAAAGACATCTTGAAAATGATGAAATTAAAGATGCGGTTCTTAAAGTGCAATTTCTACTTGCTACTAATCTTAGGATGATTCCAAAATGGATGTAATAAAAGCAGTGTCTTTGTTTTGTTCATACTCTGAACAACTTGCATGGATGAATGCTGAAATTGCATTGTCTCCTGGAGGGCATTTCAAGTAGGATTGCTATATAAAAGGCAAGTAGTAGCCTTTAACCCTAACAACTGGGAATGATTAAAATCAGGTGAGATGCAACGGGGCTGTGTGGTCACACCCGTTAAGGTATGTCATCACCCTTCTATATATATACGTATACATACACACACATATGTAAAAAAACAAAGATGATGGCATGTCCGGTACTATCTACTAAGGTTAGGCCGGTTCTTTATTAGCGGGAGTCTAGGCGAGGCCCTTGGTATATTTTCTAGAGGTGTACGATGGTAGATGGTACCCTGTTGCCTTGTCATTATATAGAATTCATTCCCTAATACATGCCTATATGATCTTAGTTGTATACCTATTATACTGGAATTCAATTAATGCAACAATTTCGGCTATGATTCATTATTTACTTTAAACCCTAGACATTATTATAATATCACTAAATTTTCTAAAAAATTGTTTAGTTATCATAAGGTAAAACCCATCTTTGTTTATGTGCGGCATGGTAATAAATTTAAACCCTAGAAAGTTATCGTAAGGTAAAACCCATCTTTGTTTATGTGAGGCCTTCGTGATGACCGGTGGTGATCGTTTTTGGGTTGATGGATGGTCGGAAAAATGGCGATGAAGGCGTCACGAACGGGCACGTTTTTCTGTGCCATGGTGCAACCGAGCTTCAAGATTCTTCGGCCGTGGGTAGAGGCGATGTTGGCCTTCGTCGTGATGCTCCCTGATCAAGCTAAAAGTCGACGATGGAGTCGCGGCCGTTAGGGTTGAACGTGCGTGATGGGTTACGTGGTTTGCGTGAGATACTGGAGAAGAAGGCTACGTATGCGGCCGTGATTTCCCCTCTGGAACGAACGGTTCAGATGCAAGTGGGTTTTAAAAAAAAATGTTGTAAAATTTTATATTATAAATTCGTGTAACTTTAAAAATCTGTATCTTTTTCATACGAGTTCGAAAACGCACGAAACAAGTTGCGTTGGGTTCATATGGACGAGCACTACGCTATGGAATTGGATTGGAGTCGTTTGGAGCTAGCGAAAATTTCGGGTAAAATTAAACGCGGTTTAATTTTATTCGAAATAAAAACTGAAAACGAAATTGAAACCAAGGTGAGAACTTCTCACTCAATCGAATCAGTTTCGATTTTTACTTTAAATAGTTAGATTTAAAATACTTGAATGCATGTTTGAATGATGATTGTTATCTATTGATTGTTAAAATAGACATTATGTGCCGTTAGTAAGCGGAGGTTATTTATTAAAAACATATACCGCGAATATTTCACTGCAAAGTGAAATATGTATTATTTATGTACTTGGGTTGATTTCCCGCATTATATAGCGGATGAGACCCTATTGCGCCGTCTATTAAGCGGATAATATTTTATAAATCCCATATACCGCGATAATTCCATATTGGAACGGAATTGGTATTGTGCTAATGTTTGTGGATGCAGGAAAACAGATTGGAGGGATCCAACTGGATTCCTCAACTATATTGATTTATTTACAGATATTTTGATATTTGTTGATTATCATATCGATATATGATATTTGGATGTCGTGATTAACTATTTGGTGCTGTTGCATCATCGGATCCATTTTTGAAGTTTTAAAATAATGATTTTGGTTTTTAAAAGAATTTTTAAAGTAATTTTTGAAAGTATACGTTTTATTAAATTTTTGAATTGATTCATTTTAAATAAATTAGCGTTATAAATTTAATGTTATAAAAATTAAGATTTTTGCGAAATATAACTAAAATGTGATTTTTGAGGTAAGTAGTTAATAAATTTATAAAATAGTTAAATTGGGATTTTTGAATTATTTTAAAACGGGTTATATGAAAGATGTATAAATTTGATATTTTAAAATTAAAAATATTGGAATTATAAAACAAGTTTTTATAAGTGTTAAAATGAAGTACAAATGGATTCATAAGTGAATGAAAATTTATAGATTTATGAATTGTGAAGTTATAAAATGAATAGATGTTGTAAGACAAAAGATTTTAAGGAATTAACTTATAAATCGGATTTTTGCATTTAAATTGAAATTTTTGATGAAGCAAAAACGGTTTATAGTTGAGATTTATAAAATATATATTTTATAAATCGAAATAATAGAATTTTAAAAGGAGTTCTATTAATGTTGAAAATAGGGTTATAAATGAAATCTTATAAGTAGTAAGATTTGTAATTTGTGAAGTTTACAAAGAACGATTTTGTAAATAAATGGATTATAAGCATTTAACTTATAATTTGGACTTTTGGTAAATAATTGAGTTATATAAATTGAATTGGATTAATAAAGGAGATTTATAAATCGAAGCTTATAAATAGAAATGGAATTTATGGACATTGTTTATAAATTCTAAATCAATGGAATTTGACAAATTGAAAGTTGAAATTGGTTAAGGAAGTATATTCACGATTTTGGACAGTGAATATATTATCAAATAAAATGGATATGCTTGGGAAAATGAATATTATAAAATGAAGTTAATCGTTTTAACGATGTTTTAAAATGTATTATAAATCGAATACATAGATTTCAACATTTATTGTTGAAATAAACATTTTTGAGAAATAGAAGGAAATGATGGACTATAACACTATTGTTATAGTAAATGGTTTCCGAAAGGAAATATTTTGTATAGTATTGGGATTTATATATCTATTTTAATTTTGAATCCCTATACTAGTGATTTTGGGTCATCGTAACGGTGTTTTACGCAACATTCGTTTTGACTCAAATAAATGTGTTTAAGTGAATGTTTTCCTTAAAAAATGAAATATATACTTAATTTTGATATTAAGTATATTGAATATTTTCTAAGTATTGAAAATAAATGGATTTGTGAATTACTTATTAATAAACAAGTATGGAAATGTTTTTCCAATGTGAAATGAAACGTTTTGAGAATTTATCCTTTTGAAGATAAATTGAAAATGAATATTAGAAATCGATTTAAAATCATATATTCATAGATATTTTGGAATGTAAATTCACTATGGAATTTATAAACGAAAAGGGGAATTTGTTAAAAAAATAAACTTTGATTTATTTTGAAGTGTGGGAATAAATTTACGGATTTGGAACGTAAATATAAAGTAAATTGGTAAGGATTTATTTAATTGGTTTAAATGAACCATGTTGAAATGAAAGTATTTCGCATAAGGAAATTGATTGAAATTTGTTTTCAAAAGTGGTAAAGGTGAAAAGTGATTTGAAAATTAGTTTTCAAATGTTGAAGTGTGGGAAATATATATATCTTGTAAAGATATTTTGGAAAATAAATAATTTGAAAAATTATTTGGAATCTGGTGATGTTGAGCATGCCTTTTGATAGTTAAATAATCTGACCATCAATATTTACCTTTAAATAGGTATTTGTTGTGATTGTTTGAATTTGAATGCCACACTTATTTTTGAATAAGCGCTCACTATTCGGGTTAGCCGGGAAAGAACCTTGGGGTCGTATAACCCATTCCGAATATGTGATACGTCGTAATGGATTGCATTTGATGACCGGTGTTGAAGACCGGATAGTTTTGAAAACGGAAGGATTACCGTTGAGTTACTTTGCATCGGCTGATCTCCGATATAGAGGTTTTATCACCCTTAGTGACGGGAAGTCCGGACGTGATTAGAAATTATCCGGAATGCAAGGACTTCTTTGTAAGTGCCTTCGGTTCTGTTCAAGCCCGGAACAGACTTGTATGGATTGTATGTCTGACATTACAAGTTGAGATATAAAGCTGATTTCTTTCAAATATATTTCTGTTGGTGGCGGAGAATTTATTCTCTTAGCTTAACACCCTTCTCTGAGACGTACGAGCTCAGAGGTTATGTAGTTGAAGGTTATTAGTGATATACTCCCAATTTGGTAGTGTGGCATGCTGAGTGTTGCTGTGGGATGATCAATGTTTGATCATTCGTGATATGATCATTTGTTTGATCATTTATCTTGGTGATCATTACTTTGATCATTTGTTGACCCAAAGCACAGCTTTTGTATAAAGCGTGGCTTTGTGGACGAGACTTCGTCGGACCTTACACCCCGGAAATGGTCAAAACAGGAATGATGCAGCAAGGTTATTAGGGGTAGTGCCCTTTAGTGCATGTCTGTGACGACCGCCCATAACTCCTGCACTAAACAAGGAAATAGTGCGCTGAAAAGTGTGCCAGGCCACCATGGACGATCATCAGGGTTAAAGTAAAACAATAAACTCTATCGTATTACTCACAGCGCAGGGATAAAATACAATAGAGAAATATATATAGTGAAGCTTCACTAAATAGAATCTCATCAATACACTACAAAACAATTTGATACAAACATCTGAATAGTCAATACATCAAGCCTCACTACATAATACTCAGAGAATCATACAAGCAGCGGAACATCCAGTACACATAGTAAGAAAAACAATATGCAAAAGCCTCCAGCTCGTCTTCGTCATCAACAGCGTTGGTCACTAAGAACAGCACCTGTCACCTGCTACCTAGTCTGCCCATCCCAAAATGGATGAACAGCCCAAGGTAATAAGAGTTGAACATAAAACCTTGAGTCAGACAACAGTCTTAGTGAGCGGTAAATTAACTAACAACATACCAAAAGAGCATAAAGGAAAAAGGAATAGGAATCCAACCCTCCCACTCCACCTCTTTCTACATTGATAGCCCCAGACCCACTAAGCAGAAATAAACATAGCAAAGCAGACATTTAAAGTAAAACAATTATCACTCGAGTCAAGGTCGATGTTTTCCAAGCACAAACCCCCAAGGCCTAAACCAAGATCAGATAAGCACCGACAAAACATCGCTCTTGAGACCGAGTGACGATACAACCAAAGCATTCAAACATCCGTGACTCTGGCTATCACTGTTATCATTTCCTCGATATCACCGTTAATTGAATGACCGACTCATTCTTTCATCCGTCCGTCAAGGGCTAATGGTAACCCCGGTTCTAGACAGAACTCCACACGTCGTCGTGACCCGTGCCTAGGACTATCGAATCTGCCCAGAGTACTCGATCATCAACTATTAGTCGATTGGGACTATCGAATCTTCCCAGCGTACTCTTGCTTTGAGCCTACTAGAACCTTCAACAACGATGAGATCTCAGCCTTCTAGTCATCCTCCTTGACGACTATTTCCATACTAGCTCAAGCGCCTCTCAAGCCAACCATTATCAACCTGCTTGGAATGATCCCGTCTGGATTATACCAAGGCTTCATCCTATCATGCTTCGCCTCATCTCATCATAGCAAAGCCCATCAACATCATCATCAAATCTATCCATATGAGCTTCAACATCCGCCACATATGCTACGAGCAGCTTTCCTTATTCAAGAGCCTTCCCCTTAGCTTTTGAATCATCTCCGACCATACTTGTCCAAATTCAATCACTAATCAACTAATCAATCAAATTAATCATTAATCCAAGTAATCAAGCATTCAAACAAGATCTAAAAGAAATTATAACAAAATGGCAATCTTGTAAATAAAGAGTCCAAATCTAACAAGCATGGATCATAAGTATTATCTCTACAACTTAATGGATGAACTTGCATAGGTTAACATGTACTAAAATGGATGTCAAATCTTCGTGAACAATGAATCTATACTTAGGTTTTACAGAAATGCATGAAACCACTACTTTAACACAAAATCAAACCACCAATCCGATATACTCCTTTGGGTCCGTGTGAGAGATAACCACCACTCACCGAATCACCTAAACGCCTCAAAAGCAACAAACTCCAGATCCGGACAGCGAAGGATCTAGCTTGATCCATCAAAATTCTGCTTCAAACGATGAAGTCTCTCTTTGAAGCATGTAGATCTTCAATTTTGGCTCTTGGATCTTCGATTTGATCTTTAAATCTTGGATGGAAGGAAGAACTAGATTAAAGAAGAGAAAAGAAGTGAAGAAGTATAGTACTCGAGCTCTCAAAATGGCAGCACTTCGTCGCTTCAAAATCCGGATCCCAAAAAGTGAGATAAGGCCGTGTATTTATAGGCCAAACCCTTAAGTCGTTCGCCCTCCCTTAAGTCGGTCACGACTTAACAAGGCCCCACGACTTACGACTCATCAACCCCACGGCCTACCGACTCAAGCCTCTACACGACCTAACGACTCAAGCCTATGTGCGACCAAAAACATGCACGACCTAACTCCTTAAGCCTTCACGCGACCTACGACTTAACACATGCGCGACCTAACACATACGCACGTTCCTACCTAAGCCGTTTGGACGACTTAACGACTTAACAAAAGTCGCGACCTAACTACTGCAGCGACTTAACACACACAACGACTCAATGACCCAGCGACTCAAGCCTTAACACTAATGCGCGACTTACGACCTAAACCGTTATGCGACCTAACAAAAGTCGCTTACGACCTAACTTCAACGTCCTAAGCTATCACCCTTAAGTCGCTCGAACGACTTACCCTCCTTAGGTCGTTAACTCCTAAGTCACTCACCTATGCCGCTACTATCCTTAAGCCGTCCCAATCCTTAAGTCACTCATCCTCCTTAGGTCGCTCCCCCGACTTAAACTATCACACGACTTAAGCCTCAACACGTCCTAAGTTCCTAAGTCGCTACCCCTTAAACCGTTATCCCTTAAGTCGCTCACTTCCCTTAGGTCGCTCCAATCCCCTAAGTCGCTCCATCGACCTATCTGCTACATGACCTAAGCTACTATACGACCTAACCTCTGGACGACTTAAGCTCTGGACGACTTATCAACACTAACGACCTAATGACAACAGTTCTACGATCCTTCGATCCGTAAAAATACGGGTCGTTACATTCTCTCCCCCTTAGGAATTTCGCCCCCGAAATTCCAAACAAACAAGAGCAACCAAAACTATTCTGCATGCCTACCATCCATAGCAATCAACAAACCATGCATCCAATTGCTTGCCTAGCATGCAGAATTCTAAGACTAGAACAAGTTACAATGTCATGCGATGTCACGACACCTCACGGTCATACCTTGAAGAGTTCAGGATGAGCTGCCTTCATCCTCTCTTCCTCCTCCCATGTATAGTCGTTAACATCATCACTCCATTGTACCTTGAGCAACTTGACTACCTTCCTCCTAAGCTGTTTCGTGTCAGTTTCCACAACACGAAGCGGTTTACGAGGTCTCTCAACGATTGGATCAATCTCAAAGTCCTCACAACTATCAGCAGAAACCACTGTATTCGAGTTGTGCACATACTTCCGTAGATACGATACATGAAAAACATTGTGCACACCCGACATCTTTTCTGCTAATTCCAATTTATAGGCGAGCTTTCCAATTCGCTCGATGATCGGGAATGGTCCAACAAACCTCGGAGTCAATTTTCCTTTCTTCCCGAATCGAATAACATTCTTTAGTGGAGAAATCTTCACAAAAACCATATCACCTACGTCGAATTCCAAATCCTAACGACGCTTATCGGCATAGCTTTTCTGACGGTCTTGGGCTGCCTTTATTCGTCGTCGAATGATCTCTATACAATCAGAAGTCTGTCGAATCATTTCTGGCCCAAGTATCAACTTTTCTCCTGTTTCCAACCAACATGTCGGAGAGTTACACGGTCTTCCATACAATGCTTCATACGGTGCCATACCAATGCTTGACTGGTAACTGTTATTATATGAAAATTCCACCAAATGAAGATGATCTTCCCACGATTCTCCGAAATCCAAAACACATGCTCTGAGGAGATCTTCCAAAACTCGGTTGACTCTCTCAGTCTAACCATCTGTTTGAGGGTGATAAGCCGTACTCAAACACAGCTCGGTTCCCAAAACTTCCTGGAAGCCTTCCAAAATCAACTAGCGAACAATAGATCTCGATCGCTCACTATACTTTTCGGAATACCATGGAATCGAACTATCCACTTAACATACAGCTCAGCCAATTTCGATGCAGTCCTGGTTGATCGAACAGGAATGAATCTTGCACTCTTGGTCAAACGATCTACGATGACCCAAATCCCTTCATTTCCTGCTCTGGTTCTAGGTAGTCCATCGATAAAATCCATCGATATTTGCTCCCACTTCCATGTAGGAACTTCTAATGGCTGAAGGAATCCACTTGGCTTCTTCTGTTCGGCTTTTACCAACTGGCAATTCATGCATTTGGAAATAAAATTTCCAACATCCTTCTTCATACCTTCCCAGTAATAGGTTCTCTTCATATCCCGGAACATCTTATTTCCACCTGGATGAATTGTCAGCTTCGAGCGATGACTTTCCTTCAGAACTTCATTTCTCAATTCATCTATATCGGGAACAACCAGTCGTCCTTGTTTCCGAAGCCAACCCTCTCGATCGATTTCGAATCCTTTATCCTTTTCTTGGTCTAATCCAGATCCCAAATCACGGATAATCTTGACAAGCTTATCGTCTCGCTTTTGGCTCTTGCCAATTCTTTCCACTAGAGTAGGTCTTATCAATAAGTTTGCCAACATCTCAGGTTCCAGTTCACATCTAGGCCTGAAGTCAAATCCAGCCAAATACTCAAGGCTCTTCCATTCTGAAAACATGGCTCCCAATTCTGAATGTCTTCGACTTAACACATCTGCCACTGCGTTACCTTTTCCCGGAGTATAGGCTATACCAAAATCATATGATGCTAAAAACTCCAACCATCGTTGCTGCCGGAGATTCAAATCTTTTTGGGAGAAAAGATACTTCAACGACTTATGATCTGTAAACAACTCGAATCGAACTCCCAATAGATAATGTCTCCACATCTTCAGAGCATATACAATCGCTGCTAACTCCAAATCATGAGTTGGATAATTCCTTTCATGCGGCTTCAGTTGTCGACTTGTATATGCAACAACTTTATCCTTCTGCATTAGCACTGCTCCAAGTCTAGTACCACATGCATCGGTGTAAACCACCATCTCATCATTTCCACTTGGAATAGTCAAAACAGGAGCACTTGTTAGTCGCTCTTTCAGGATTCCGAAAGCTTGCTCACACTTATCATCCCATCTGAATACTTGGTTCTTTTTCATCAATCCTGTTAATGGTGCATCTATCTTGGAAAAGTCTTTGACAAACCGACGATAATATCCTGCTAATCCAAGAAAACTTCTCACATCAAATGCATTCTTAGGTCTAACCCAATCCTGGACTGCTGCCACCTTGGCGGGATCAACCGCTATTCCATTTCCAGAGATAATATGACCAAAGAACCTCACTTCACTCTTCCAGAAGTGACACTTCAAAAACTTAGCCTTCAGCTGATGTTTTCGCAAGGTCTCCAAAACAATACGCAAGTGCGTCTTGTGCTCTTCTTCAGTTCTGGAATAAATCAAAATATCATCTACGGACACAAGTACGAACTTGTTCAACTGATCCCTGAACACTCTATTCATAAGGTCCACAAAATATGTTGGTGCATTGGTCAATCCAAACGGCATTACTAACCACTCATAGAAACCTGATGGTGTCCAAAAAGCAGTCTTCGGCACACTATCCTTTGCCACTCTTAATTGGTGAAATCCCGTTGCCAAATCCATCTGAGAAAACACCTTGGCTTCGTGAAGCTGATCAAACAAGTCATCTATTCTCGGCAATGGATACTTGTTCTTCTTAGTCATTTTATTCAGCTCACGATAATCCACACACAATCTTAATGATCCATCCGCTTTGGTTGCAAACACAACTGGTGCACCCCATTCGGACACACTACGCCGAATGAATCCTTTATGTAAAAGATCATCAACTTGCACCTTCAACTCTTGCTGTTCCCTAGGCGCCATCTGCCTAAGAGACATCATAACAGGTCTGGCACCCTCAACTAGATCGATGCGAAACTCGATCTCTCTATGCGGCGGTAACCCTTTGACCTCATCAAAGACATCCTCAAATCCATTCACAATTGGCACCGATGACAGTCCATCCCGTGGAACAACCAGCGAATACATGAAGCTCATGAAGACGCCTTCCTCATGCTTACATCGTATCACAACCTTTCGCCCTTCCACATTCTCGACTGTCACCTCCAGCCTTTCACAATCAACCTTTGCCGCATACTTCCTAAGCCAGTTCATACCCAAAATAATTCCAAACCCCGCAAAGTTTAGAACAAAACAATCACAAACAAAAGAGCAATCATGACTCGATACAATCAGACTACGGCATAGCATACACAAACAGGACGAACCCCCAACTGGATTAGTCACAACCAATGGTCTATCAACAATATCTGGTTTTAAACTCGACCGGCATACAAGTTCATTACAAACAAAGGAATGCGATGCTCCAGTATCGAATAACACTCTAACTGGAACACCACAAATGGAAAGGGTACCTTGAACCACCACACTCTTTCCTTTCTCTTCTACAGTAGGAGCTTTTGAAGATGATGGAACAGCCCCCAATGCATAAGCTTGCACAATCTGCTTGTCCTTTCGCGGTTCTGGACAATTCCTCTTAATATGCCCCGGCTTGTCACAGTTGTGGCACTTCACCGGCACCTTTGGATTCTTACAATCTCTGGAGAAATGGCCCTTCTGCTGACAGTTGTAGCAGGTCACTTCACCCTTTGGCTTCTTCTGGCCATCCTTACCCTTCTGCTGCTGCTGCTGCTTCCTCTTCTTGTTCCCACCTTGCTGTGGTTTAGAATCTTCCTTGGTCACAGCAACAACCGATGCTTCCTTAGGAAACAGATTCTCATGCCTGAGAGCCTTCTCCACAAGCTTCTCAAACGGATCGTCCAAATGATCCACCAACTGCCCCCCAAGATAAGTGTCCAAGCCTGTCACAAACTTCTCATTCTTCTGATAAGGAGATTCAATATATGACCGAGCATACTTGGACGAGGCTTCAAACTCTGAAACATACTCAAGAACTGATTTTCCATCTTGCTTGAGTTCCACAAATTTCTTAAACAGAACGGATTTCTGAGCTGTAGAAATGAACTTAGCTTCAAATCTGACTTGAAATTGCTCCCAAGTAATTTCTTCCTCTGGAGTATCAATGGTGATAGAGTTCCACCAATCAGAAGCTCTTCCCTGAAGCTGTCTTGATGCAAGCTTCCTTTTGGTTACATCCTCGATTCCCAAATCATCAAAGATCCTTCTACAAGCATCTGTCCATCTCTGGACTTCTATGGTTGATTCTGTTCCCAAGAAAACCATTCCTCCAAGAGCAGTATAGTCTTTACACATCTTAGCAAAATCCACCTGTTTTGGAGTTTGAACTTGAACTCCAACATCTACCGTTGGCCCTGGAGCTGGCATCCTTCTCATGATCGAAGTCATCATGGCCTCAAACATAGCAGCATAATCAGCAGCCCCCTCAGAATCACGGCCTTCCCTAGCAGCTGGTCTCCCTCTTCGACTCATTCTTAATATCTATAAAATAATGATTAGTACACCTTGAGAAACAACTGCATAAGAGGTTCAAATCCTTCTAAGCTACTATATTATATATAGTAATCATCCATCAAAATACAATTACATTTCTCAAACGTAGTTATGTCAGCGCGCATTGGCTAAAATCGATTAACCAAAGCTCTGATACCAAATGTGACGACCGCCCATAACTCCTGCGCTAAACAAGGAAATAGTGCGCTGAAAAGTGTGCCAGGCCGCCATGGACGATCATCAGGGTTAAAGTAAAACAATAAACTCTATCGTATTACTCACAACGCAGGGATAAAATACAATAGAGAAATATATATAGTGAAGCTTCACTAAATAGAATCTCATCAATACACTACAAAACAATTTGATACAAACATCTGAATAGTCAATACATCAAGCCTCACTACATAACACTCAGAGAATCATACAAGCAGCGGAACATCCAGTACATATAGTAAGAAAAAAAATATGCAAAAGCCTCCAGCTCGTCTTTGTCATCAACAGCGTTGGTCAGCAAGAACAGCACCTATCACCTGCTACCTAGTCTGCCCATCCCAAAATGGATGAACAGCCCAAGGTAATAAGAGTTGAACATAAAACCTTGAGTCAGACAACAGTCTTAGTGAGCGGTAAATTAACTAACAACATACCAAAAGAGCATAAAGGAAAAAGGAATAGGAATCCAACCCTCCCACTCCACCTCTTTCTACAGTGATAGCCCCCAGACCCACTAAGCAGAAATAAACATAGCAAAGCAGACATTTAAAGTAAAACAATTATCACTCGAGTCAAGGTCGATGTTTTCCAAGTACAAACCCCCAAGGCCTAAACCAAGATCAGGTAAGCACCTACAAAACATCGCTCTTGAGACCGAGTGACGATACAACCAAAGCATCCAAACATCCATGACTCTGGCTATCACTGTTATCATTGCCTCGATATCACCGTTAATTGAATGACCGGCTCATCCTTTCATCCGTCCGTCAAGGGCAAATGGTAACCTCGGTTTTAGACAGAACTCTGCACGTCCTCGTGACCCATGCCTAGGACTATCGAATCTGCCTAGAGTACTCGACCATCAACTATTAGTCGATTGGGACTATCGAATCTGCCCAACGTACTCTTGCTTTGAGCCTGCTAGAACCTTCAACAACGATGAGATCTCAGCCTTCTAGTCATCCTCCTTGACGACTATTTCGATACTAGCTCAAGCAAATCTCAAGCCAACCATTATCAACCTGCTTGGAATGATCCCGTCTGGATTATACCAAGGCTTCATCCTATCATGCTTCGCCTCATCTCATCATAGCAAAGCCCATCAACATCATCATCAAATCTATCCATATGAGCTTCAATATCCGCCACATATGCTACGAGCAGCTTTCCTTATTCAAGAGCCTTCCCCTTAGCTTTTGAATCATCTCCGACCATACTTGTCCAAATTCAATCACTAATCAACTAATCAATCAAATCAATCATTAATCCAAGTAATCAAGCATTCAAACAAGATCTAAAAGCAATTATAACAAAATGGCAATCTTGTAAATAAAGAGTCCAAATCTAACAAGCATGGATCATAAGTATTATCTCTACAACTTAATGGATGAACTTGCATAGGTTAACATGTACTAAAATGGATGTCAAATCTTCGTGAACAATGAATCTATACTTAGGTTTTACAGAAATGCATGAAACCACTACTTTAACACAAAATCAAACCACCAATCCGATATACTCCTTTGGGTCCGTGTGAGAGATAACCACCACTCACCGAATCACCTAAACGCCTCAAAAGCAACAAACTCCAGATCCGGACAGCGAAGGATCTAGCTTG
Source organism: Allium cepa (assembly GCA_030765085.1). Taxonomy (NCBI): domain Eukaryota; kingdom Viridiplantae; phylum Streptophyta; class Magnoliopsida; order Asparagales; family Amaryllidaceae; genus Allium; species Allium cepa. The sequence goes on from CM060945.1 coordinate 595,040,251, forward strand.
ATCCGTCAAAATTCCGCTTCAAACGATGAAGTCTCTCTTTGAAGAATGTAGATCTTTAATTTTGGCTCTTGGATCTTCGATTTGATCTTTAAATCTTGGATGGAAGGAAGAACTAGATTAAAGAAGAGAAAAGAAGTGAAGAAGTATAGTACTCGAGCTCTCAAAATGGCAGCACTTCGTCGCTTCATAATCCGGATCCCAAAAAGTGAGATAAGGCCGTGTATTTATAGGCCAAACCCTTAAGTCGTTCGCCACCCCTTAAGTCGGTCACGAGTTAACAAGGCCCCACGACTTACGACTCATCAACCCCACGGCCTACCGACTCAAGCCTCTACACGACCTAACTTAGACACGACCTAACGACTCAAGCCTATGCGCGACCTAAAACATGCACGACCTAACTCCTTATGCCTTCACGCGACCTACGACTTAACACATGTGCGACTTAACACATACGCACGTTCCTACCTAAGCCGTTTGGACGAATTAACGACTTAACAAAAGTCGCGATAACTACTACAGCGACTTAACACACACAACGACTCAACGACCCAGCGACCCAAGCCTTAACACTAATGCGCGACTTACGACCTAAACCATTACGCGACCTAACATAAGTCGCTTACGACCTAACTTCAACGTCCTAAGCTATCACCCTTAAGTCGCTCGAACGACTTACCCTCCTTAGGTCGTTAACTCCTAAGTCGCTCACCTATACCGCTACTATCCTTAAGCCGTCCCAATCCTTAAGTCGCTCATCCTCCTTAGGTCGCTCCACCGACTTAAACTATCACACGACTTAAGCCTCAACACGTCCTAACTTCCTTAAGTCGCTACCCCTTAAACTGTTATCCCTTAAGTCGCTCACTTCCCTTAGGTCGCTCCAATCCCCTAAGTCGCTCCATCGACCTATCTGCTACACGACCTAAGCTACTATACGACCTAACCTCTGGACGACTTAAGCTCTGGAAGACTTAAGCTCTGGACGACTTATCAACACTAACGACCTAATGACAACAGTTCTACGATCCTTCGATCCGTAAAAATACGGGTCGTTACAATGTCATTCCTTCTGGATAGAGGTGGTATCATGGTATGGAGCCCAGATACTTAACCTATGTTGTTGCTGCAAATTTATTGCTTCGTGGTTGTTGGAAATCGAGGATCCTCGGATAGATCGGTTACGATCGAGGGATGACATATTCGTGTCAGTAGTTACCCAGTTAGGGGTAACCCGGCCTTATATTGGCAGAGATCCGGTTTGGTTCTCGGGTCGTCTTTCCAGAGGCGTACCCATGTGGCAATGGGAAGTTCCTTGACCTGACCATTTGTTGGAAATCCAAATAAACAATACGATCTTGTACGGTTTTAGTTGTAGAACCTATCATTCACTTATGGTGGCGCCACACTGTTTGGATGGTAGCTATAGTAGGCATAAGTGCGAAATGCCTATGCTGGCTAAGATTTATATCTTTACTTTCGAAATAATTTTCCTACACTATGCACTAGTAATAATATCAAATGTTTCTTTTAATGCGTACCAAGCATCTTTGACTATCATAAGGAGAAATCTCCTCCGATTCTGCATTTGCATTGTGTGTGTGTGCGGGAGGCCTTATGGTAGTCTCATTTTTAAAAAGCATTGCGAATTGACTTTAAAAATATTCCTCTATTTTGTTTTAAGATAAACTATTTTGAGTTCTCACACCAGTCACATGACTGACTCGGAGTTTATTGTTTTCCTTCCTAAACTCTAGGTGCCCACCAATTTCCACACGGGCAGTCTAGAGTTAGGTTATCAGGATATTCTGGAATTCAGGAGTTGTTGGAGGCAAGCTGGATAGCATGGCGTATTACTAGTATATAGTATTTCCTTTCCGCTGTTTGTTATTGTTTGTTGTTGTACACTCTGATGATGAAATGTAATGTAATATGATGTAATGTAATAACTGATGTAGTTCTTTGTTTAAAGATTATTCATTTATCTATTATATATTATTCCGCTGCGATTGTGAGATCTGATATTGTTATGTTGTTTCTGTTCTGTTCTATCTTTCTCTCTCTTCTTCTATCTTCTACCTCTCCTTTAACCCTAAAGACTCGTAAATTTGTTCCTCTTTGGCTGGATTGTTGTGGAATGTTGCCAGCTCAAAGGAGTACGGATTTGCGGTTCTTTACAGTTAAATTAATAGTTAATCTCAAACATCATTAATCAAAATGATAAATAATCTTAAATTCCATTTATTAAAACTATTAAAGTTCGAATAATCATAAATTAAATGGATTAAAAAAATCAAACTCCATTAACTGAAACAATTAATTAAAACATCACTTGTTAAAATGATTTATTTGAATATAAAACATCTTTAATAAAAATGATGTAACTAAATTCCAAATATCATTAGTTAAAAAATTAAAATAAATATAAAACAATCATTAACTAAAATAATTTATAAAATTCAAAAAGCATTATTTAAAATGGCTAATTAATTTTAAATATCATTAATTAAAATGATTATTAATTTCAATTATCATTAATTGAAATAATTAATTAAGTTTAATAAATTACTTAAAATCCATTTCCTTAATTAAAAGAATTCAATAAACTCAAATAGAAAAATTAAGTATAAAACATCATTAGCAAAAATGATTAATTAAATTTAAAGATAAACTAATTTTAATCATTATTTATTAAATTTGTTAATTAATCTCAAAGTAATTAATTAAAATGATTAATTAACTTTAATTATCATTAATCAAGTTGATAAATAAATTTTCAATACTCTTTTTAGTGGAAAAAAAGCTCAAGTTCATACGACAGGTTTTGAGGATGAAATTTAATAAATGATAGTATAGCGAAAAATCGCTATATCGACATTTAAACTATTAGATGGAATATTAGGATTTTATTCGATTATCATCAATATAACAGCATATGGATGTGTATAAATAATTTATGGGTAAGAAACCCCCTTTTGGTCTCTCTACATATTTTTCCTACAAAATAGTGGTTATGGATAATATATAGATAATCATACGGGTTTATAATAGTCAAATTTATATGTCATCCATTTTCCAATAGGAAATTCAACCAAACAAGCAATCAAACAACTTAACTAACATCCAAACAATCAGTAAACATTTAAAACATAATTAATATGCTATATTAATATTTAATTTGAGTAAAAATCACATTGATTTTCATCTCCACCAAAATGGCCCGATTTCGGAATAAAACCAAATGGACGTCTGATTTTAGCCTTAATTTTCACTTGCTACAAATCCAACCAATCCAATTCCTTCACGAAGATCTCGACAACGTGAACCCAATGTAAAAAATATCGTTTGAATACGACCTTGTATAAGTGAGATATACAATTTAGAAGTTATCGATAATTTAAATAAATTCGAAATAACTATAAACGATTTACAATATACCCCAACCATTCCATCTTCTCCTCACTTAAACACAATGGTGCATAGGTGACACAAAACCCATTCCAACATGCACAAAAATCCACTGACATAGAGAAATGGTCCATGAAATCAAAATTCATCTTCGCCAACAACTTTCTCTCCGCAAACTCGACTCTAATGTCATTACCACGACGCCTGAAAGCCACCTACCCAAATCATGACCTGGCCCATTTCCATTCATGCAACATCAAGTCATGATCCTCTCCATAAAGCCATGCGTCCCCAAACTCAAGTCTCTGAAGCTATTCGACAAACCGAACCCAAAACAAAGCTCTGTTCATCCCCTCATCACCTGAAACTGCCCATAACTCGAACCCTATTTCACTGCCATTTGGGCGAGCCTCCTAAAACTGCTGTGCACTCTATAAAGATGGGTAGAGATCAAAGAACATGATTAAACTAAGCTAAAGAATCGGGTTTTGTTATTTTTAGTTGAGTATGGATTTAAATTTTGAAATCATGGATTAAAGGAGAAGAGCCTCTGTTAATCTACAGGCTAGTTAAATAGAAGGAAGAAGTATGGTTGTGTTGTATGTAAGGTATGGTGCAAGTATGTAGTGGGTATGGTTGGTTGCAAAAGGCCAAATAAAAATGTATATTTATTTTTTTCTAAATATTATTTACTATCAATATGTTGAATATTATTATAATTTTTTAGTGAAAGGAAAAAAAAATAATGCGTGAATTTTTTATTATTAACAACTTATACTATTTGAAGAGGTAGTGTTTATAGCATAAAATAGTAGTATTCACCTTAACTTATGTCTGATTTAGTAGTGCACACAAAGTTACTGATATAAAGAATTTTTACTTTTTTAGTTGCATGTATATGAAAACTTAATTGTGTCTAGAGTATGAGACGGTCCATTTCCGTTATATACCTCTTTTATTCTTGACGTAGGTGTAATAGGAAGTGTAATGTGTGGTGTGCACATGGTACACTATGTCACTAAATTACAACGATCAATTTCTTAATATTTTGCATTATAACATGTTTAAACCAGTATTCTTTTGTGATAAAAGTTTAGTTACAAAAGAAAATAGTACTAGTATGTTAAGAAATATAACATTTTTCCAAGTATACTTCTTTTGAAGGAATTACATTTACATTTGTTCGTAGTAAAAGTTTAGCAATACGACAGTTTAGTATTATTTGATGGCAGTAGATGAATCATGTATCTAAAGGTAAAAAGCTTAACTACGTTCAAGATTAAATCTTGCTAATGTCTAGAGCACCTGCCCATACATGGTTCCCTTCTAAGAGCAGCTACTACACAATCTTTTCCCGTTTCGATCGCTTGAATCCATCAAATATTCGTTTTCATGCTTTTTCAATTTAGAACTTTAGCTTCAAACCCTGCCTTGCACGCACTTCTTCCGAAAAATAGTACCTAGGGGTTATAGGTGCTATGAGTTGAAGCGGGCAGGCACAACTTAATCCCCCTTAGGATTTTACTGGTCTTTCTGGATCTCTTAAAGTATATTCAGATAGAAAAATAATCCTATAGCTTTTAGCCTGAAGAAATGTGTCCCTTTGAGTTGAGGATTTGTTTATTGATTATAACATCCCAATTTTTTTAAAATTAAAATTAGTAATTAATATAGATTTTGGAATTAAATTGAAAACTAATTTCAAAATTTCAAAATAAATTAGATAAGTATGGATTTATATATCTAAATAAGATTGTAAATTGCATTTGAGTTTAAAAATTCAAAATAATAAATATTTTTAAAATTATTTGAATTTAAATATATATATATATATATATATATATATATGTATGGGTAGATCTGTATTTGAATTTGTATTTGAATTTGAATTTAAATTTTAAATAAATATCTTAGTGATATAATTTGAATTTAAAATATTATATATGTGATTTATTTAATGTGTAATTTGTTTTAAAACATTTTTCTTTTAATTGTATACATTTAAATAAAGGAGAATTGAAAACCTTTAATTCATGCGAAATACGAGTGTTAAATTTTTAACACATAATATTAACAAGTGTAATTTATGAAACAAATAGTTTAACAAGTGTAATGATCTTGTAATTAAAATGAACAAGTGTCATCCTTTTGTTTTTATTTTTTTTAAAAAATTTATGAAAAGAAAATAAAACTACATAACATCTCTAATCTCCTCCTTCTCATTCCTTTATCTTCATTTTCAAACTAAGCTTCTATAAACTCAAACAAGAGAATTTAAAAACAAATTAAACCAGAGAATTTAAAAACAAATTAAATCTGAAACAAAGTAGCTAAAAAATCAAAGCTTCTCAAATACCCAGTATTCCAGTAAATCAAGAATCAAAAGACAAAGCAAAAGAATTCAAATATCTTTCACAGTTTAAAAAAAATCCAAAGCCTGATTTTATTGCAAAACTGAATCAAGTTGAACGATCAAACAAAGAGTAATTCAACTCAGCAAATCAAAGTTTTCATCATTCAAACAACAAAGATCGGAGTATCATAATCAAATCCAGACACAAAAGCAAATTTCAGTTTTATATTTTCAACGTCGAGGATTTTTTAAAGCTCTCTGTTCATATTGCCCAGGTGAGTAAACATTTTATTTTAAAAGCTTAAGTAAATTAAAAATCTATGCATGTGATCCCTGGAATGAATTGTGCTTTGCATGTATATATATAAAAAGCGTGAATCACATATGTTTGTTTTTGTTTGAACTGTGCATGCCAATTCTTCTCTGTTTCATAGTTACGGATTCGAAAATAAATCAAAATTCAATATCTCTTTATCCAATCACTGTTAGGCCTTGGGTTTCAAACAAAATATGTTTGTTTAAACATGATTAAGGTTTAAAATTATATTTAAGTAAATTAAATTTGTAGTTTTTTGGAAAACAAAGAAGAACAGTTGAAAACTTAAGATATGTTAAAATTCAAACATCTTAATTCTTCGATTCCGGTAGTTAATCTGAATCATTATCTAAAATCTTGATTTTCATGGGTTAATGCACTATTTTTCGTGTGGAATCGAGTGAGTAATTCAAAGTTGACCGAATTGTAAGTTTAGGGCTTTTTTTAGCAATGGGTGGACTCGGGTTGGTCATGAACTTTGGTGGAGGTAGGAGGAAGTCTGGGGAACTCAGCAAAAATGCCAAGTGGATTTATCATCCACCGTGGCGGCGATGATCGGTCGGTTTAGGGTTTAAACCCTAAAATGAGTCGAGGTCAAAATTGTATTGCTGCGTCGTCTCTCTGGCATCGGAGACCATCGGACTTGGGGCATTAGTAGCATGGATGTCTGGCGGACTGGAGGACAGGGTGGCGCGATCGTTGGTGGTCGGAGACTTGGGTTCGAGGAAGTTTTTGGTGATATGTTTTGATTCCAGGTAGTTCGAGATTGCTCGATCATGATTGTGGGTTTATGTTGGGGAATTGGTGGTCGAGATCGAAGGATTAGGTAATAGTCGATGAGTTGAAGGTGTCGTGGAGGGTTGGATTGACCTCGGTCGTCGGTGCATGTGCACACGTGTTGGTGGTGTCAGTGATGTTATGTTTGGAGAAGGAAGCATTCGACTCGGGTAATGTCTCGAATGATTGGTAAGGGACTCGAGTATGAACTCGAGTGGATCGTGAGTTAAATCTTGTTTCCAGGTTTTAAAAACTTAAAACAAAACTAAATTTTAAAATAAAAGTGGATTTACTTGGGTCTGGACTCGAGAGCTATTCGGGTCGAACCCGAAGCAGGTTCTAAATAGTTTTAAAATCTTATAAAATCAAGTTTTTAAATTTAATTTGAATCTAGTTTAAACTATTACTTGATAAATGTTTTAAGTTATTTAATTGAAGGAAGTATGATTTGTTAACTTCAATTTGTTAAGTTAAATGTTTGTTTTAAAACTTGATTAAATGACTTAATTATGTAAGTTAATTATTAAGATAAATATTTTAAATATGTTAATGAAAATAAGTCATTAATAAAGATAATGATTAACCTTAAAAGTTAATTAAGGTTTTAATGATTTAAGATTAATTAAATTAACAAAGTAATTAAAGAGTAATTAGTTAATTTAATTAATTAATGGTTATGAATAAATTAATTTATAATTAAGGGTTATAATTAAATAGAGATAAATTGATAATTAAGGACTAATTAATTAAGTAATTAAGATAAATTAATTTATAATTAGAGATTAATTAATTAAGTAATTAAGATCAATTAATTTATAACTAAGGATTAGTTAATTAATGCAATTAATTAGGGAATAATTAATTAATAAAGGTGATTAAAATTAATTAATTAGTAACTAAAGGACTAATTAAATTATAATTAAGAATAAATAATCATTAATTAAAGATAATTAATGAAAATAATTATGTGATTAATTGATTATAATCACACGATTAATTCATCTTAATTTTAGATGATTGATTATTATTGAATGCTTTGTATTGATTGATATCGCTGATATGTGATTGTGATACTATGTGATATGAATTGATTTGTGCTGAGTTGTGACATCTTGAATTTTACTATGTGAATATGAAAACCACTTGGCCCGTAAAACGACATTTGAATTTCGATGCGACTGGGAGTCGGATCTAGATGGTTATCCGAATACCACATCAAATCTTAATGATGAATCTTTGTGATTGATATATCCACGTGTTTTTAAATTAAGTGCTCACTATTCAGTTTAGTTGGGAGAGGACTTTGTGTCATATAACCATTCCGAATAGTGATTCGACGAAATCGATAGCAATTGAAGACGGTGGTAAAGACCGTGTGTCTTCGAGAACGATAGGAATGACTCTGCACTGAGTTGCCCTGGTATAGAGATCTCCATATGTGATAGGGAGTCCGATCGAAATTGTGGATACCCGGATTGTAAGGGCTTCTTTGGAATGACCTTCAGTTTCGTTCGAACTTGGAGCGAACTTGTATGGTTGTATGTCTGACATTACACTTTGAGATATAAAGCTGATTTCTTTCAAATACATTTCTGTTGGTGGCGGAGAATTTATTCTCTTAGCTTAACACCCTTATCTCAGACGTACGAGCTCAAAGGTTATGTAGTTGATGGTTATTAGTGATATACTCCCAATTTGGTAGTGTGGCATGCTTAGTGCTGCTGATCATTTGTTGATCGAAGCATGGCTTTTGTGAAAAGCGTAGCTTTGTGGACGAGACTTTGTTGAACCTCACAACCCGAGAATGGTGGAAACAGGAAGGATGCAGCAAGGTTATTGGGGGTAGTGCCCCTAAGGGTATGTGCATTTCCTTCAGGCTAAAAAGTGTTATCATTGAATAGAGACCAGATTACTAAACTTATGTGGATATTGCAATTATGTTACTTTGTGGTTGTTCTTGTTGGGACCCAAAATAAAGGTAGCTAACGACTGGAGGATGGCATACTCGTGACAGTTAGTTACCTAGTTACAGAGGTAACCCACCTTGTGTTGGCAGAGATCCGGTTAGGTTCTTGGGGCATCCCTCCAGAGGCGTACCTATGTGGCTTAGGAAGTTCCTTAGCCTTACCATTTGTTGGAATTCCAATCACTAATACGCACCCGGTACAGTTTTAGTTGTAGAACCTGCCATCTAATATGATAGCTATAGTAGGCATATTATAATGGTACGTATGTTGGCTAAGATTAATATTATATTTTTTGAAATGTTTTCACACTATGCACTAACAATAATATCAAAGGAGTCTTTCTCGTATCAAGCATGTTTGACTATCATAAGGAGAAATCTCCTCCAATTGTGCGATTGCATCGTGTGTGTGCTGGGAGGTCTTATGGTAGTTTCACTTTCCAAAAGCATGAACTGTTTCCTTTTATAAATTTTTTTTGTACAAACAACTATTTTGGTTTACTCATACCAGTCCGATGACTGACCCGGAGTTTGTTATTCCCTTCCTAAACTCTGGGTGCCCATAATTTTCCACACAGGCAGCCTAAAAGCAGGTTAGCCGTATTTTTATAGCTATCTTGGATTTAAAAGTCTTTTGGAAGCTGTCGGATTTTTGAAAGCTTTTGGTTTGGAAATCTTTTGAAGTGTTTGGAGTTTTGGAAGACCTTATCAAAGTCGAAATATGTTAGAATCTTTTTAAAGACCTGTTGTTATTGTTCCACTATGATGTTATCGTTTTGTTGTTGTATTATGTATATAACACTCTGATGTTGGTCTTGTTCAAATATTGTGATGAATGTTGTATCTGTGATGTTTATCAATGAAATTGTCTTTTGTTTTTGCTGCTTTATATTCATCTAATGTTGTTATAAGCTCCACTGGAATGGAGTTCAATGGTTGAATCTTCGGCGGTCGAATACAAGTGAGGTATTTGATGTCGATTTTCAATCGCTGGATTTCGGGTCTTGACAAGTGGTATCAGAGCTAAAGGTTGAGTAAGAAATTTAGCTATGGAGTATAACACATTAGGTGACTCATTAGATTAGGGTTAGAAATACCCTAGAATGAGTATATCCCTAAGATTTCTTATCTGTATACCTAAATCAAGTTTTTTTTACTATTTATAGATGGTGAGAAGAGCGGAAGAAGAGGATAAGGGAAGGGAAGGGGAAATACCACTACAATGGGTCAAGCCCATGCCACAGCAGAAGCAGCTATTCCCACTCAACCTCATCCGAATCTGGCTGATCTATATCGAGGTTTTTCAGACTTGGTGGTAAGCCATTCACTAGCAAGGAGTCTATTACCAAAGCACAAGCCCAAATTAGATCGTGTGAAAGAATTTTTAGAGGGCTAAAGTTAGAAGACGATCAAATGCGATTAATAGCTTCTTCGCAACTCCAAAAGGAAGCTCTAGCTTGGTAGGAGACAGTTACAGTGGATGAGCCGGAAGATTAGTTCACTTGGAGTCAATTCAAAGAGGTATTTGAGAAATGCTATATGCCTTCTGCTTGTATCTCCAGAATGTACCAGGAGTTTATGGACTTGAAACAAGGAAGTTTATCATTTGAGGAGTACTTGAATAAGTTCAACGAATTACCTCGGTTTGGTCCGAAGTTGGTGAACACCCCCTTGAAGAAGAATGAAAGATTCATTTGGGGAATGATTTAGAAATTCCATGAAAGAACCATTTTCTGATTTTATCAATATGGGTTATAGATATGCTACCCCAGATAAGTAGGAAGTTCCGAAGGATAAAGGAAGTGCAAGTAATTCGAATTGGAAGAAAAGGAAGTTCGAAGGGAAGAAACCGTATCAAGGAAAAGAGAAGAAGAACAATCAGGAGAACCAGGCCCAAGGCGTTGCTTGTTTTAATTGTTTGGAGAAGGGCCATTATTCAAACTGTTGTAAGAAGCCAAAGAAACAAGTTAAGAAAGAACAACCTATGAAATCAAGTCAAGGAACTAGAGAATGCTTTTACTGTCACAAGCCAGACCACGTAGTTAAAGATTGCCCAGTAATGAAGTGAGCTCAGGTAGCGAAGGTGTACACGATCAAAGATGACCCCTCTAATTAAAAAGTGGATAAAGCAAAAATAATTTTAGAAAGTGACCTTGTGACGCCCCACCTCTATACTCACACTAGCCAAGGACACTACGGAGTAATGCCGTCAACTAGCACGAAGAATAAGGCTGCTGAGGAGCGACCATCCATGTAATTGCTTTGTGCGAGCACGGGTAGGTCAGATAGTATAACATACAAGGAAATCGGACATGCCGATACAAACTCAAAGCTACTACACAGTAGCTTTGTGGTCTCCGAAAACAAATATAAAAATAAACATAACATAAATCAGTCACGGATATCCATATCACAAAGGCAGAAACAGATATGAATATAACACATGAAAGTGTACATCAAAGTAGTGGTCAAATAAGATCCACGATATCACAAAAGATTAGATACAAGTGCAACATCAAAGAGTATGTATACATCAAGGAGTCTCTATCTCGAATGTATAAAACAAAACTACTAATCTAAAGTAGTTAGCCAAAAATCAGGTGACGGTCCCTGATAAGAAGTCAAGTAGAAGCACCTATAATATCTCGGCCTGACCCGAGTATTATAAATAAGAAAATAATAAACGGATCAGTCTAGCTATAAATATCAGATAAAATGAGATAGAAAAAGTGATTCGATTAAAAAGGTGTGATAACAACAACGTTGTACTGTGAAAAGTATACATTAGAAGATCAACCAAAATCATACAATATCTCAAGAAATCTCATAACATCAAAAACAATATCATATTATTTATTTTATTCACCAAGCTACGAATATTGACAAACATATCGTTGTCAATCGCAAAAATTGGTGAAATATAAATTTTAGAAATCAACAATTAGAAATCCAGAAATCAAAGAGAGGATGGCCAATCCCAAACGGAAGCATGAAAACTCACCAACACGTGTATCACAACACAGAACGCTATCCCATGGTCGCTAACCATAAATTCGAAACATCGACGCAGTACAAAACGCTACATCCAATGAACTTGATAAACCTGAACAACGATGTAGTACAATAACGGTACATCCACTGATCCAGATAAGCCGAAACATCGACGCAGTACAATAACGGTACGTCCAATGAACCGAGCACTATAAAAGAACATGGGTCGCTAGCCCATAAAGAAATGAGACGAAGCTCAATAGAACGAGGTACAGTCCCCCACGTGGACAAAGAGAATCGCATAATGCTAGTCTAAACCATAAAATGATCATCATTGATCGATAATTGTAAATAACACTAAGCTAGTAAATAAATGAGTTTAGCTTCATGTCCCATAACCACTGGCTTAACTTAAATATTTACGAACAAATTGTAGACTTTCACTCGATAATAAGTGTTAATTACACTAAGCTAGTAAATATATGAGTTTAGCTTCGTGTCCCATAACCATAGCTTAAATATTTACGAAAAAATTGTAGATCTACACTCGAAAATTGTCACAAGAAATTCAATCGAACAAGTCTAAGAATTAACCGATAAAGTAACGCAAGCGTTTCATACCACTTGTTTTGCTAAGCCGTTTAATTAGATTTCTCATACGAATGAGGTGAAGATTTGTATATACTAATAGATTGGAAAACGGTTGAAGAAAACAAGTTTTATAACAAAATAGTGTCGAAATCGTTTTGATGAAAGAATTTTGATATTTACCACTAGTATAGAAAACCTTTATATTTTTAAAGTGACAAATCATAGAAATGATTGTAGAAATAATCAATCACCAAAGATTCACATTCAAAGGCGCGAATCAAAGCTATAAAAATCGATATCGATTCCATCAAATGGATATTCTTAAAAATTCCGATAAGAAGTCATCAAAGTCAACAGTAAATGATAACAATAGGTCGGAGAAACACGAATTGATTAAAAACTGGAAACCCGAACACATTAGGCAAATTGGGCAAAGACAACAAATTCAGACGTCTGAAAAAGATGATTCGGACGTCTGAATCTGAAAAAATGAATATTTTCCAAAGCCCTATTCAAACGTCTGAACCATTTATTCCAACGTCTGGAAATGGCTAATTTTAGCCAATTTGCTCTCGGGTTGGATTTGAGCAAATTCAGACATCTGAAAATATAATTCAGACGTCTGACCTGGGGAGTGAAATTTTGCCCAGACCAGATTCAGACGACTGAATCAATAATTTCAAACGTCGAAAACTGAAGCTTTTGGCACTTTCTTGCCTTGGCCAATGATGGCCAAAACGATTATCGAAAATGATCGGACGAGCAACAACGACTAAGGATTTATGCCAAGCGACAACCCAACCTTAAAGGCTCCTCGATACGCCTCGAATATCAATGTCCAAATTTCCATAAAAGGATTTTCATAAATTAGACTAAAACACTAAAAATTGGAATATACACAAAATCAATCCGAACCAAAATCAAATGCACATAAATAAGTGTTAGGAGTTCATACCTAACAATCAAAGATAGTTATAGACTTAGACGTGAGATAAAAATCTCACCTTTTTACACAAAACAAATGAAGAAGAAGATATAGAGCAATGGCAAGAACAATCACTCTTCAATTCCAACCCAACAAGCTTGAATCTAAGCTTAAAAGAGAAACGTTTCCTAAGTTAGGTTTGGGAATTTCTGAAATTGAAAGGAGAATGAGTTGGAGAAGAAGAAGAGAAGGCTTACCAAAGCTTCTTCTATGAATTTGGCACTAGAACTTGAATTTGCAAAGATGATTAGGGCTTGGATTTTTAATTTCCCATTCCTCTCTCCGTTGTCGCAAAAGCTTGAGTATTAGGAAATTATGAAGGAATGAAGAGAAGAGAGTTGGAGCTAGGTTGATAATTGGGGTTAATGGGCTAAAACCCAAACCAAAGCCCTAAGTGAAAAGTAGCAAAATTCTACTAACTCCAAACATATCGAAGTTTATACTCAAAAAGGTTGCAAATGGCATTTTGAACTCAAAGGAAGTGGTCTCGAGTTCCAATTCAACTGTTTGCAAAAAGTAGATTTTCAGACTAAAATCCGACGAACGATGCTATATTTAAATATACAATCGTAAAATATGTGGGTTGTTACAGACTCCCTTCCTTAAAGAAATTGCGTCCTCGCAATATTTAAGAAGAAAATAAAAAGTAACAACCATAAAAACATATCAACACAAAAGAAATTTGAAATAAGAAGTTCACCTCAAAGAGCACAAGAAAGTAAGTCCGGATGTGTTTGCTCGATGAATTCTCTGGATTCCCAAGAACAATCCTTAGGATTTAAGGACAATTGAACTTTCACAAGCGGGACATCTTTATTTCGATGGCATCTAACCTCTGCAGCAATGATGCAAATAGGATGTTGCCCATAAGTCAAATTAGGCGAACTTCAATTTCTTCAACAACACCGGGCTCAAGAATAGAATCGGAATCTCGAAGGCATTTCCGTAATTGAGAGATGTGAAACACGTCAAGAATAGCAGAAAAATGAGTCGGTAATGAAAGGCGATAAGCCACGGAACCAATAAGTTTGGTGATGGGAAATGGACCAATATATCGAGGTGCTAACTTTCCCGATCGTTTGAAACGCACAGCACCCTTCATAGGTGAAACACGAACAAACACAAAATCTCCCACAGAAAATTTTAATTTCCTTCTTCGGTTATCGGCATAGGATTTCTGTCTTTCATCCTATGACGAATAAGGTCAATCTTTTCTATGGAATGACGAATAAAATCTGGACCTAAAACCAGCTTCTCACCGGCCTCAAGCCAACAAGAAGGAGATTGGCATGGCCTTCCAAAGATTGTCTCGAAAGGTGCCATACTAATACTAGATTGGAAGTTGTTATTATAGGAAACTCAACAAGAGAAATATGATCTTCCCAACTTCCACCAAAATCAAGACCACATGCAGGAAGAAGATCTTCAAGAATTTGATTCATACACTCAGTTTGTCCATCGGACTGGGGGTGATAAGCGGTGCTAAAATTAAGCTTCGTTCCCAAAGCTTTTTGAAGACTCTTCCAAAATTCACTAGTAAACAATGGATCATGATCACTAACAATAGAAATAGGAACTCCATAAAATTTAACAATTTCTTTGATAAAGAGTTTGGCCAAAAGAGAAACGGTCCGATTTGACCGAACGGGAATAAAATGGGTGGATTTGGTAAGTCTATCAACTATCACCCATAAGCTATTATGACCCGAACGAGAACGGGGAAGGCCATCGATAAAATCCATGGAAATATGATTCCACTTCCAAATTGGAATGTTTAAAGGTTGCAATAACCCACCCGGCCTTTGATGCTCGGCTCTAATGAGTTGGCAAGTCATGCAACGCTTATAGAAATTAGAGATATCAAATTTCATTCCCTCCCAATAATAAAGTCGCTTCATATCCACATATATTTTACTACTACTGGGGTGGATGGTAAATTTAGAGCGATGAGAATCTTTTAAAATATCTTTACGAAGATCACTAATTTTTGGCACGATAAGTCCACCAAATTTTCGAATACTGCCACGAGAATCAATATCAAAGTCTTTCAAACCTTCAACATCAATTTTATCCGTACAACTTTGGCTAAGAAGAGCCAATTCGGGATCTAGCTTTCGAGCTTCAAGAATGCGGTCTAAAAGAGAAGGATGAGCTTCTAAGCTACATAAAACCAGAGATGAACATAAATCGGACACACGATCTCTAATCTCACAAGTGGAAAAAGTCTTGAGATCATTCCATTCGGATATCATCATGGAAGCAACCGCTTGTTGCTTTCGGCTAAGAACGTCGGCAACACGATTTCCCTTTCCGGGAGTATAAAGAATATCAAGATCATAAGATGTAAGGAACTCGAGCCAACGTGGTTGACGCAAATTAAGTTCCTTTTGAGAATATAGATACTTCGAAGATTTATGATCCGTCTAAAGAATAAATTTTTCTCCCAAAAGATAATGACGCCAAATTCGAAGGGCGAAAACAATAGCCGCGAGCTCTAAATCACGAGTGGCATATCTAGTCTCGGCTGGCTTCAATTGCCTAGAAGCATAAACAATAACACGTTCTCTTTGCATAAGAACGGCTCCCAAACCAACACGACTAGCGTCGGTATAAACAATAAAGTCTTGGTTTCCCTCGGGAATCACAAGAATAAGAGTATCGGAAAAGAGCTCTTTTAAATAATCATTTTTTCTCAAAAAGCTAAAACTTTCAAAATCACAATTATCTTTATGTATTTATCTTTCTAGAAGAATTTACATTTTTACAAGTCAATATATCGTGTCTGTGTCTCATCAAAGCGTTTAGGAGATTCCTATCGATAACGTTGATCAAGCGCATCGACCAGAATTCTTAAAGCACTAAATGGGCAATACAATCACAAAATCATCTTCTATATGACAAAAATGTCTTTTAAAAAGTTTTAAGAATATTCTTTGCTCGTTTAAAAACAAAATCTAACTATACTTATAAATAAATCTTATGAAAAAGATTTGTAAAATTTTTAAATTGCTATTTTCATCCAAAATCAATAAATACAAGAATGGTCTCATCGAAATATTCATAGAATACTCGATTATAAAATGGATGAAATAAGTTGGACAAACTGAATGACATGATAAGTCATTCATAAGAATCATAACGAGTGCGGAATGTGGTAAGTGGAATGCTAACTTCTGCGACTCGTAGTAAATGAAAACCGGTGGCAAGGTCGAGTTGAAAAGACCTTAACACCACTCGAAAGATTGCTTAGGAGATAATCCTAAGACAAGTTCAAAAATACCGAAAAAATTCACAAACTACACGAATGAGAAAAATAAAATTTTCCTCATCATATGGGCTTAAAGAATAAAAATGATGCCACCAAAAATTTGAAATCGAAATCATAGAGAAAAATAGAAATCTGCTTAACATATTAAAATGTCGAAGATGGATAGTCCACACGGGACATAGGATATGGACTTCACAATGATTAAGCCAATCCTTTCACGAAATATCAATTCCGAAGCCTAAGTAACGCATAACATGCAAATCGGCTCGGAAAAAAAAAATCACATAAAATAATCTCGACATCAAAACAAAGCAGATTGAGTGTTGCGGATCCACCAACCGGATTCGCAATTCTCAAAGAAGTCGTCAAGCCCAAAATATTTAATGAAAAAGAATCAACAAGTTCTTTTGATATAAAATAATAAGATGAATCCATATCAAAAAGAACTAGGATAGGAAGATCACAAAATAAAATAATGCATCAAGGATTTAATGGAAAATACCTTGACCGAGAAAAATGTCACTAGGCACATTTAGCTTTCCTTCTCTCATACTTTGAAGTTTGGGACAAGAAGATAAATGATGACCCGAAATTTTGCAATAGCGGCAAGTAAGGGGTTTCAAACACTTAATTACATAGTGTTCCTTAGAATTAATTGTAACATCCTCCACAATTAGGGATTGGAGTCTTTGCTACCAAAGTAGTTTGCTTCACTTTCTTATTGGGATTAGTGCTTTTGAACTTAATATGCCTCTTCATGAAAATCCCAATATCACCATCAATTCCTTTATCAGCCTCTTCATGTCGAAGAGTGATATCCACAAGCTGATTGAAAGGAACTTCAAGTTTGAGAGGTAAAACCATTTCGGGGTTCTTACTCAAAGCACAGACAAACCTTTGATTCTTTACAAGATCCAAAAGTTGTTGGGCGGACATGAATACGCCATCCAGAGGACTACTGGATCGACCAGCGCTAGGACTGCCAGAACTAACCATCTCTTCTTCTTTTAGAAAGAAAGAAAGAAGAGGAAAAGGTTATTCTAAGAATGAATATCAAACAATCATGACAGATAAAAGAAGGCATCACAAAGAAAATAGGATAGAACGGGTCCAATGACTCGAATAAAATCCTAAGACACGACTCTAAGATGGACTTAGGACGATGATTCTTGTTAAATTATTCAACATTGTTCCGAAGTTTGGCTCTGATACCAAGCTGTGACGCCCCATGTGACGCCCCACCTCCATACCTATGCTAGCCAAGAACACTACGGAGTAATGTCATCAACTAGCGTGGAGAATAAGGCTGTTGAGGAGCGACCATCTGTATAATTGCTTTGTGCGAGTACCGATATGCCAGATAAAAGTATAACTTTTCATCTCGAAAGGAAATCCGACATACCGATGCAAACTCAAAGCTACTACACAATGGCTATAATATCTTCGAAAACAAATATAGAAATAAGCATAACACAAATCAGTCACAGAAGATCATATCTCAAAGGCGGAAACAGATATGAATATTACACATAAAAGTGTATATCAGAGTAGTGGTCAAACAAGATACACTATATCACAAAAGAACAGTTACAAGTGCTACACAAAAGAATAAGTATACATCATGGAGTCTATATCTCAAATGTATACAACAAAATAAACTACTAATCTAAGTAGTTAGCCAAAAGTCAAAATAATAATCCCAGATGAGGAGTCAAGCAGAAACACATGTAACATCCCGGTCTGACCCGAGTATTATTTAATAAGAAAATAATAAACGGATTGTCTAACTATAAATATCAAATGAAATGATATAGAATAAGAGATATGACAAAAACGTATAATAACCAAAATGCCATACTGTGATAAGCATGTAATTGAAAATCAACAAGAGATTAATCAATATCACAAGAATCTTCTCAAAGATAAAAAGGATTGTCATACTCTTTATTTCATTTACCAAACCACAAATATTGACAAATATATCAATGCCAATCACAAAAGTTAATGACACACAAATTCACCAATGCACAAATATTGATAGAACTTATCAATGAAACCACAAAAATTGGTGAAACACAAATTCTAGAAATCGTCAATAGAAATCCAGAAATCACAAAAAGGGGGAGGCCTATCACTAAACGGAAGCATGAAAACTCACCAACACGTGTATCACAAAATGGAACGTTATTCCATGGTTGCTAACCATTAATTTTGAGTCGAAGCTCCATAAAACGGCCCGAAGACCATGGGTCGCTACCCCACCAAATTGAGCCGAAGCTCCACAGAAATGGGGTTTAGTCTCCCTCGCAGACAAAGAGACATCGCACATTGCTAGTCTAAATCACAAAAATGATCATCATCGATCATCAAGAAATGTCAATTACACTAAGCTAGTAAATATATGAGTTTA
The DNA here is from genome assembly GCA_030765085.1 of Allium cepa. Classification (NCBI taxonomy): domain Eukaryota; kingdom Viridiplantae; phylum Streptophyta; class Magnoliopsida; order Asparagales; family Amaryllidaceae; genus Allium; species Allium cepa. The sequence goes on from CM060945.1 coordinate 595,059,316, forward strand.
GCTTCATGTCTCATAACCACTAGCTTAACTTAAATATTTACAAACAAACTGTAAATCTCCACTAGAAAGTTGCCACAAGAGGTTCAATTGAACAAGTCCAAGAGTTAACCGACAAAGTAAACGAAAGCGTTTCATACCACTTGTTTTACTAAGTCGTTTAATTAGATTTCTCATACGAGTGAGGTAAAGGTTTGTATATACTAGTAGATTGGAAAACGGTTTGAGAAAACGAGCTTTGTAATAAAATAGTGTTGAAATCATTTTGAAGAAAGAGTTTTGATATTTACTACTAGTATTAAAACCTTTATATTTTTAAAGTGAAAAATCACAAAAATGATTATAGGAACAATCAATCATCAAAATTCACATACGAAGACGTGAATCAAATCCAAAGAAACCGATACCGAATCCATCAAAGTGGATATACCCAAAAATTCCTAAAATAGAAGTTATCAAAGTCGACAAAGGTGATAATAACTAATCGGAGAAGAAGAATCGATTCAAGATAGGAAAACAAAGCAAATTGAGTATAAATTGGCAAAACAGGCAAAACAGAAGCAGGTCAGTCGACTAAACTTCCTGAGTCAGTCGACTGAACACAGACCTGAAAAAGTCTCGGGATTTATCTCAGTCGACTGACTCAGAGAATTCAGTCAACTGAACCTGATTTCTTGCATTTCCTATCCCATTTTAAATGAAGTGCAAACTCTCTCAATTTGCAATCAGACAAGCACGGACGCTTGGGGTTTACGCCTATCGGCTACCCGGTCCTATAAGCTCTACAATTCATCACCAAAAGCATGAGCAAACAACAAAGTTAGGATTTTTAAAGAATTGAACTCAAAACACCAAAAATTGGAATATTCTCCAATTCAATCCAAATCAAAAGCAAATGCACATGAATAAGTGTTAGAAATTCATACCCAACAATCAAAGATAGATATAGGCATAGATGTGAGGTAAAAATCTCACCTTTAAACCCAAAGCTATGAAGAAGAAGCTATAGAGCAATGGCAAGAACAATCAAACTTCTATTCCCACCCCAAAAGCTTGAGTCAAAGCTTCTTCTATTAATTTGGAGTCGGAGCTTGGATTTGCAATGAAACTAGGGCTTAGGAATTCTTATTCTTTCTCTCTTCCCCCATTTTTATCTAAAGCTTGGGTATTAGGAAATTATGAAGGAATGAAGAGAAGAAGGGGTGAGGCTTGGGTCTAATAGGCTGAAACCAAGCCAAAGCCCTAAGTGAAAAAGTAGAAAAATTCCCCTTAACTCCAAACATATCGAAATTTATACTCAAAAAGGTCACAAACGTTATTTTGAACTCAATGGGGGTAGTCTCGAGTCCTAATTCGACTATTTGCAAAAAGTAGCTTTTCGGACAATAATCCAACTAACGATAAATTATTTTAAAATATTTAAATATTCAATCGTAAAATATGCGGGTTGTTACACCCCACCTTTATACTCACACTAGCCAAGGACACTACGGAGTAATGTCGTCAACTAGCACGAAGAATAAGGCTGTTGAGGAGCGATCATCCATATAATTGCTTTGTGCGAGCACTGGTAGGTCAAATAGTATAACATGCGAAGAAATCCAACATGCCTATACAAACTCAAAGCTGCTACACAGTTGCTATGTGGTCTCCGAAAACAAATACAGAAATAAACATAACATAAATCAGTCATCGATATCCATATCACAAAGGCGGAAACAGATATGAATATAACACATGAAAGTGTACATCAGAGTAGTGGTCAAATAAGATCCACGATATCACAAAAGATTAGATACAAGTGCAACATCAAAGAGTATGTATACATCAAGGAGTCTCTATCTCGAAATATAAAGCAAAACTACTAATCTAAAGTAGTTAGCCAAAAATCATGTGACAGTCTCTGATAAGAAGTCAAGTAGAAGCACCTGTAATATCTCGGCCTGACCCGAGTATTATTTATAAGAAAATAATAAACGGATCAGTCTAGCTATAAATATCTGATAAAATGAGATAGAATAAGGGATTCGATAATAAACGTATGACAACAACAACGTCATACTGTGAAAAGTATAAATTAGAAGATAAACGAAAATCTTACAATATCTCAAGAAATCTCATAACATCAAAAAGAATGTCATATTCTTTATTTTTTTCACCAAGCCACGAATATTGACAAACATATCGTTGTCAATCGCAAAAATTGGTGAAACATAAATTCCAGAAATCAATAATTAGAAATCCATAAATCAAAGAGAGGATGGCCAATCCCAAACGGGAGCATGAAAACTCACCGACATGTGTATCACAAAGCGGAACGCTATCCCATGGTCGCTAACCATAAATTCGAAACATCGACGCATTACAAACGGTACATCCAATGAACCTGATAAACCAGAACAACGATGTAGTACAATAACGGTACATCCACTGATCTAGATAAGCTGAAACATCGACGCAGTACAATAACGGTACGTCCGATGAACCAAACACTATAAAAGAACATGGGTCGCTAGCCCATAAAGAAATGAGACGAAGCTCAATAGAACGAGGTATAGCCCCCCACGTGGACAAAGAGACATCGCATAAGGCTAGTCTAAACCATAAAATGATCATCATTGATTGATAAGTGTAAATTACACTAAGCTAGTAAATAAATGAGTTTAGCTTCATGTCCCATAACCACTGGCTTAACTTAAATATTTACGAACAAATTGTAGACTTCCACTCGAGAATAAGTGTCAATTACATTAAGCTAGTAAATATATGAGTTTAGCTTCATTTCGCGCAACCACTGGCTTAACTTAAATATTTACGAACAAATTGTAGATCTGCACTCGAAAACTGTCAAAAGAAATTCAATCGAACAAGTTTAAAAATTAACCGACAAAGTAAACGCAAACATTTCATACCACTTGTTTTGCTAATCCGTTTAATTAGATTTCTCATACGAATGAGGCGAAGGTTTGTATATACTAATAGATTGGAAAACGGTTGAAGAAAACAAGTTTTGTAATAAAATAGTGTCGAAATCGTTTTGATGAAAGAGTTTTAATATTTACTACTAGTATAGAAACCTTTATATTTTTAAAGTGACAAATCACAGAAATGACTGTAGAAATAATCAATCAGCAAAGGTTCACATTCAAAGGCGTGAATCAAAGCCATAAAAATCGAAATCGAATCTATCAAATGGATATTCTCAAAAGTTCCGATAAGAAGTCATCAAAGTAAATAGTAAATGATAATAATAGGTCGGAGAAACACGAATCGATTAAAAACTGCAAACCCAAACACATTAGGCAAATTGGACAAAGACAACAGATTCAGACGTCTGAAATTGATGATTCAGACATCTGAATCTCGAAAATGAATATTTTCCAAAGCCCTATTCAGATGTCTGAACCAAATATTCCAGACGTCTGGAAATGGCTAAGTTTAGTCTATTTGCTCTCGGGTTGGATTTGAGCAAGTTCAGACGTCTGACAATATAATTCAAACGTCTGACCTGGGGAATGAAATTTTGCCTGGACCAGATTCAGACGTCTGTATCAATCATTTCTGACATCTGAAACTGAAGCTTTTGGCACTTTCTTGCCGTGGCCAGTGATGGCCAAAACGATTATCGGAAGCGATCGGACGAGTAACAATGACTAAGGATTTATGCCAAGCAATAACCCAGCCTTAAAGGCTCCTCAATACGCCTCGGATATCAATATCCAAATGTCCATAAAAGGATTTTCATAAATTAGACCAAAACACCAAAAATTGGAATATACACAAAATCAATCCAAACCAAAATCAAATGCACATAAATAAGTGTTAGGAATTCATACCTAACAATCAAAGATAGTTATAGACTTAGATGTGAGATAAAAATCTCACCTTTTTACATAAAACAAATGAAGAAGAAGCTATAGAGCAATGGCAAGAACAATCACTCTTCAATTCCAACCCAACAAGCATGAATCTAAGCTTAAAAGAGAAATATTTCCTAAGCTAGGTTTAGGAATTTCTGAAATTAAAAGGAGAATGAGTTGGAGAAGAAGAAGAGAATGCTTACCAAAGCTTCTTCTATGAATTTGGGGCTAGAACTTGTATTTGCAAAGATGATTAGGGCTTGGAGTTTTAATTTCCCATTCCTCTCTCCATTGTTGCTAAAGCTTGAGTATTAGGAAATTATGAAGGAATGAAGAGAAGAGAGTTGGAGCTAGGTTGATAATTGGGGTTGATGGGCTAAAACCCAACCCAAAGCCCTAAATGAAAAGTAGAAAAATTCTACTAACTCCAAACATATCGAACTTTATACTCAAAAAGGTTGCAAACGACATTTTGAACTCAAAGGAAGTGGTCTCGAGTTCCAATTCGACTGTTTGCAAAACGTAGCTTTTCGGACTAAAATCCGACGAACGATGCTATATTTAAATAAAATATTTAAATATACAATCGCAAAATATGTGGGCTGTTACAAACCTTCTCATTTATGATAGAGTCGTTAGAGTTTTGTTTGACACGGGAGCTACACATAGCTTTACCTCCGAACAAACCGTAAAAGAATTAAAAGTTAAACCCGAATTTGTCGATGAGCCCATTTGCATGAAAAATCCAGTTGGTGGCCCTGCGAATCTTTGTCTATGTTGTCAAAAGTTTCCTATCTCATATTCTTGTCATCGATTTCCTATCGGCCGTTTTGCTCTCGACTTTAATGAATTTGAAATCTTACTCGGAATGAACTGGTTAACGAAATATGTAGCCAAAATAGATTGTAACAATCGAACAATTTCGATTAGAACAAAACTGGAAATTTTTATTGAAATCTCTTGTGAGGATCCGAGTCCTAAGAGAGATAAGCTGATGTATACCTTGAGGTATCCCGAACCTAGTCTGGAATCTATACCTATTGTTCGGGAATTTCCAAACGTGTTCGAAGAGGTTAAATCTTTACCTCCACATAGAGAAATTGAATTCCGAATTGACTTGGTTCCAAATGCTCGTCCTGTTGTTCATGCAAGTCGCAGGATGGCACTCAGGGAAAGGATAGAACTAGTCAAGCAAACCCGAGATTTGCTAGGAAATAGATTAATATGTCGTAGTGTTTTCGATTGGTTTTCAGCTATTGTCTTCGTAGCCAAATCTGACGGATCCTTGAGATTGTGTGTGGACTACCACGATCTAAATAAACTAACTCTAAAAAAATTCCGTTGCCTACAATCGACGATCTGTTCGATTAGCTGCATGGCGCTCGATTCTTCTCGAAAATGGATCTAGCCCAAGGATTCCATCAGCTGCGAATTGCTGAAGACTGTATTCACTTAACTGCTTTCATGAGTCTTGACACGTTCTATGAATGGTTAGTCATGCCTTTCGGACACCAATGCTTCTGCATACTTCGTAGACTTAATGACCCTGTATTCCGAGAAGTGTTGAATAAATTCATTCTTGTGTTTATTGACAATATTTTGATCTATTCCAAAACCGAGGAAGGACATGCTGAACATTTGAGAATTGTTTTGGAAATATTGAAGAACATTCTGTTTGCAATATTTTCTAAGTGACATTTTTGGAGCAAGGAAGTTAGATTTCTCGGGCATATTGTTAATGAAAAGGGAATTTTTGTAGATCCTAGCAAGGTTTAGACTAGAAGCAACCCACTACTCAAAAAGAAGTTAGAAGTTTTTTAGGTTTAGCAGGATACTACAGAAAGTTTGTTCAAGATTTCTCCAAGTTAGCTAGTCCGTTGACTAAGCTAACTATGTAGAATGCTAAGTTTGATTGGATTCCGAAATGCGAGTGTTCCAGGAGTTAAAGAGGAGATTCACTACCGCTCCTGTTCTCGCTATTTTTAACGGGAATAAAGGCTTATCTGTTTACACAGATGCTTATGGTGATGGCATGGGTGATGTGCTAATGCAAAATGGTAGAGTAATTGCCTAAGCAAGTAGACAATTGCGTCCACATGACAAAAACTACCCAACCCACGATCTCGAGCTTTTAGCTATTATTTTTACTTTGAAAATCTGACATCACTATCTTCTGGGTAAGAATTTCTTTCAGTTTTCCTAAGGATTTAAGAGTTTAACTTAACTTAATGTATATACTTAATAAACCCTCTTTCTTTTAGGTGAAAAAATTGAATTATTCACTGACCATAAATCTCTAAAATATCTCTTCATCCAGAAAGATTTAAATCCGAGGCAACAATGTTGGTTGGAATTTGTAGCATCCTATGACCTAGATATTCTGTATACGCTTGGAAAAGCCAATGTAGTTGCCGATGCTTTGGGTAGAAGACATGCTATTCTTTCTCATCTTGTTGTCACTCCTACACTTGTTGAGAAAGTCGTAGCAAGCAAAAAGAAGACAAGTTTCTTCGAGATATTTATAGGAGAATCCTTCGAGGCGAAGACACCAGTTTTGAAACCAATAGTAGTGGAATTATAAGACTGAAAGGCAGGTTGTTTATCCGGGACATTCCCAATCTAAAGCGAGAAGTTTTGGACGAGTGTCACAAGTCCAAACTTAGTATCCATCCAGGAGTAAATAAGATGTATAGAGATATCAAATGAACTTTCTGGTGGAAAACAAAGAAGAGAGATATATCTATTTATTTTAGTCGCTGTGCAACCTGTCAGCAAATCAAAAGTGATCAAAAGAAAATGGCAGGTTTTCTCCAACCGTTAGAGGTTCCTAAGTGATAATTGGATCAAGTGTCTATGGATTTCATAGACGGTTTGCCAAGAACTCAGAAAGCTAATGAGGCAATTTGGGTTATCGTGGATCGTCTAACCAAGAATGCCCACTTCATCCCAGTAAAATCTACCCGACAGCGGCAAGTTTGACAAACTTGTATATAAAAGAGATTGTTCGTCTTCACAGCATACCAGCAGTATAGTGAGTGATCGTGACCCGATCTTCACTAGAGGTTTTGGGAGGCATTTCAAGCCGCATTGGGGACTAAACTGAACTTCAGTGCAGCTTACCATCTGCAGTCTGATGTGCGGACGGAAAGAATAAATCGAATCTTAGAATACCTTTTGCATGCTTGTATTCTCGACTTTGGTGGTTCATGGGAGGACCATAGCATCTGGTTGAATTCTCATATAATAATAGCTACCGAGCCAGTATCAAGATGGCTCCTTTCGAAGCTTTATATGGTCGTCCTGTCGATCACCTGTGTGTTGGATTGAGTCAGGTGATAGACTTATCCTTGGACCAGATATGATAAAGGAAGCTACTGAGAAAGTTGATCTTATTCGAAAGAAATTAAAAATGGCTCAAAGTCATCATAAAAGTTATTACGACTGCAAGAGAAGAGATTTAGAATTCTAGGTTGGAGATTCTGTTTTCCTGAAAGTTTCTCCAATACGTGGAGTATTGAGATTTGGAAAGACTGGTAAGCTGGCACCACGATATATTGGTCCTTTTCCTATACTAGAGAGGATAGGTCCTTTGGCTTATCATGTGCAGCTACCCAATTGGTTATCTGGCGTACACAATGTGTTTCATGTTTCACACCATCGAAAATATGTGCGCGATCCAGATTGTGTTATTGAGGAAGCCGCTCAGCGGGATTTGAAGATCATACCAAATCTAGCAGTTAAAAGAGAACCGTTAAAAATAATTGATCATGATGAAAAGCAGCTGAGGAAAAAAATTGTGAAACTGGTTAAAGTGCAATGGAGTGGTGATCTAAATGACTGTACTTGGGAAACAGAGGATAGCATGCAAAAGTCCTATCCCAATTGCAGAGTGGATATTTCGGCTTAATCTGGTAAACCATTTCTCTATCTTTTTCTGTGTTTTTTTTATTCTTTGTTTGTTTCTCTCTCTTTCAAATTTCAAGATGACATTTTCTTAAGGGGGACATATGTAACATCCCAGTTTTCATAAAAATTAAAATTAGTATTTAATATAGATTTTGGAAATAAATTGAAAATTAATTTCAAAATAAATTAGATAAGTATGGATTTGTATATCTAAATAAGACGGTAAATTGCATTTGAGATTAAACACTCAAAATAATAAATATTTTTAAAATTATTTGAATTTATATATATATATATATATATATATATATATGGGTAGATTTGTATTTGAATTTGAATTTGAATTTGAATTTAAAATTGAAATAAATATCTTAGTGAAATAAGTTGAATTTAAATAATATATATGTGATTTATTTAATGTGTAATTTGTTTTAAAATATTTTTCTTTTAAATTGTATACATTTAAATAAAGGAGAAATGTATTTATGAAAAGATAAAATTGTAATATAAAATTTATTTAAAACCTTTAATTCATGCAAAATACAAGTTTTAAATTTTTAACACATAATATTAACAAGTGTAATTCATGAAACAAGTAGTTTAACAAGTGTAATGATCTGGTAATTAAAATGAACAAGTGTCATCATTTTGTTTTTATTTTTGGGAAAATTTATGAAAAGAAAATTAAACTATATAACATTTCTAATCTCCTCCTTGTCATTCCTTTATCTTCATTTTCAAACTAAGCTTGTATAAATTAAACCAAAGAATTTAAAAACAAATTAAACCTGAAACAAAATAGCTAAAAAATCAGATCTTCTCAAATACCCAGTATTCCATTAAATCAAGAATCAAATGACAAAGCAAAAGAATTCAAATATCTTTCAAAGTTTAAAAAAAAATCGAATCCTGATTTTATTACAAAACCGAGTCAAGCTCAACAAAACTCGGGTTGGCTGGGTACTTCATTGGAGGTAGGAGGAAGTCTGGGGAACTCGGTAAAAATGCCCAGTGGATTTATTATCTACCATGGCGGCGATGATCAGTCGGTTTAGGTTTTAAACCCTAAAGATGAGTTGAGGTTAGAAATTGAGTCGCTGCATCGTCTTTCTGGCATCGGAGACCATTAGACTTGAGGCATTAATATCATGGATGTCTGGCGGAGTGGAGGACAGGGTTGCGCGATCGCTGTTAGTCGGAGATGTGGGTTTGAGGAAAATTTTGGTGATGTGTTTTGGTTCTAGGTAGTTCGAGATTGCTCGATCATGATGGGTTTCTGTTGGGGAATTGGTGGTCGGGATCGAAGGATTAGGCAATCGTCGATGAGTCAACGGTGTCGTAGAGGGTTGGAATGGCCTCGTTCGTCGATGCATGTGCACACGTGTTGGTGGTGTCAGTGATGCTGTGTTTGGAGGAGGAAGCATTCGACTCGGGGATTGTCTCGGGTGATTGGGTAAGGGACTCTAGTATGGACTCGAGTGTATCATGAGTGAAATCTTGTTTCTATGTGTTAAAAACTTAAACCAAAACTAAATTTTGAAATGAAAGTGGATTCACTCGGGTTTGGACTCAAGAGCTATTCGAGTCGAACCTGAAGCAGGATTCTAAACAGTTTTAAAATCTTATAAAAGCAAGTTCTTAAATTTAATTTGAATCTAGTTTAAACTATTACTTGATAAAAGTTTTAAGTTATTTGATTGAAGGAAATTATGATTTGTTATCTTTAGTTTGTTAAGTTAAATGTTTATTTTAAAACTTAATTAAATGATTTAATTATTTTAGTTAATTATTAAGATAAATGTTTTAAATATGTTAATGAGAAATTAAGTCATTAATAAAGATAATGATTTACCTTAAAAGTTAATTAAGGTTTTAATGATTTACGATTAATTAAATTAATAAAGTGATTGAAGAGTAATTAATTAATTTAATTAATTAATGATTAAGAATAAATTAATTTATAATTAAGGGATACAATTAATTATGGATAAATTAATTGATAATTAAGGAATAACTAATTAAGTAATTAAGGTAAATTAATTTATAATTAGAGATTAATTAATTAAGTAATTAAGATTAATTAATTTATAATTAAGGATGAATTATTTAATGCGATTAATTAAGGAATAATTAATTAATAAAGGCGATTAAAATTAATTAATTAGTAATTAAGGACTAATTAAATTATAATTAAGAATAAATAAACATTAATTAAAGATAATTAATGATTATAATTACATGATTAGTTGATTATATTCACACGATTAATTCATCTTAATTTTAGATGATTGCTTATTATTGAATGCTTTGTATTGATTGATATTCCTGATATGTGGTTGTGATACTATGTGATATAAATGGCTTTGTTCTGAGCTGTGACATCTGTGAATATTACTGTGTAAATATGAAAACCCCTTGGCCAGTAAAACGACATTTGAATTTCGATGTGACATGGAGTTGGATTCTAGATGGTTATTTGAAACCCAAATCAAATCTTAATGATGAATCTTTGTGATTGATATATCCACGTGTTTTTAAATTAACCGCTTACTATTCGGTTAGCCGGGAGAGGAATTTTTGTCATATAACCCATTCCGAATAGTGATTCGACGAAATCGATAGCAATTGAAGACGGTGATGATGACCAGGTGTCTTCGAGCACGATAGGATAACTTGTCGAATGACTCTGCACTGAGTTGCTCTGGTATAGAGATCTCCATATGTGATCGGTAGTCCGATCGGAATTGTGGATACCCGGATTGCAATGGCTTCTTTGGAAGTGCCTTTGGTTCCGTTCGAACCCGAAACGGACTTGTATGGTTGTATGTCTGATATTACACTTTGAGATATAAAGCTAATTTCTTTCAAATACATTTCTTTTGGTGGTGGAGAATTTATTCTCTTAGCTTAACACCCTTCTCTAAGACATATGAGCTCAGAGGTCATGTAGTTGATTGTTATCAGTGATATACTCCCAATTTGATAGTGTGGCATGCTGATCATTTATTGATCGAAGCATGGGTTTTGTGAAAAGCGTAGCTTTGTGGACGAGACTTCGTCGAACCTCACAACCTGAAAATGGTCGAAACATGAAGGATGCAGCAAGGTTAAAGGGGGTAGTGCCCCTTAGGGTATGTGCATTTCCTTCTGAATAAAAAGTGT